>CM035134.1:62554322-63949322 GCA_020205605.1 Panax ginseng | reverse complement strand
GAGTACCATAAAAAGTCTAACAATCTCTAAAGAAGATTTGCTAATCTATCCACCGAGTAACCCTCATGGATAGCCAAAAGTGTGCCGATTTGGTCATTCGGTCCACCACTACCCAAATGGCATCATTCTTTCCGAAAGTCTTGATAAACCGGTCACAAAATCCATCGTGATATCCTCCCACTTCCACTTTGGAATGTCTAATCTGTGCAAAGAAACCACTAGCTCGTTGATGTTCTATCTTCACTTGTTGACAAGTGAGGCACTTCCCAACATATTCAGCCACGTCTCGTTTCATCCCATTCCACCAAAAGTTTTTCTTCAAATCCCTATACATATTTGTAGAACCTGGATGAATAGAAAATGACGAGCTATGAGCCTTAGCCAACACAGCCTTCCGAATGATTGGATCCGATGGTACACACAACCGCTCACCCCACCAAATCACACCATGTTCATCAATACAAAACTCGGGCTACTTGCCCTCCTCTAGATTCTGCGTCATACTCCACAATTCCTCATCTTCCTTTTGAGCTTCTTTGACCCGCGAGATAAGAGAGGGCTCCACTCTCATACCTGCCAAATGCCCATCTGAACCTTGCACATACAACTCCAACCCTAGCCGCTCCATATCCGAAATAAGCTGAGGTTGTGTAATAAAGGCTGCTACACTCCTAGAACTCTTCCGGCTAAGAGCATTTGCAACCATATTTGCCTTCCCCGGGTGATACTGAATCCTCGCATCATAATCTTTTAGAAGCTCCAACCAACGTCGCTGCCTCATGTTAAGCTCCTTCTGAGTGAAAATATATTTAAGACTTTTGTGATCGGTGAAGATATCACAAGTCTCTCCATACAAATAATGCCTCCAAATCTTTAAGGCAAAGATCACCGCTGCCAACTCCAAATCATGAGTGGGGTAGTTCATCTCGTAAGGTTTAAGCTGCCTAGAAGCATAAGCAATCACCTTACCGTGTTGCATCAAAACACACCCCAAACCTTTCTTAGAAACATCACTATAAATATGGTAACCTCCTGTTCCCGACGGTAATGCAAGTATAGGAGCTGTCACAAGTCGTTTCTTCAACTCTTTGAAACTCTTCTCACGCTCCTCATTCCACACAAACTTCATGTCCTTTCTCATCAACGGAGTCGATGGCAAGACAAGCAAAGAGAATCCTTCCACAAATCGCCTATAGTACCCTGCCAAACCTAAGAAACTCCTAATTTCTGTCACTGTAGTAGGTCTAGGCCATTTAGTGATAGCCTCAACCTTTGCAGGATCCGCCTTAATGCCCTCAGCAGAAACAACGTGACCCAAAAATGCAACCTGTTCCAACCAAAACTCGCATTTAGAGAATTTAGCTTACAGTTTCTCTTTCTGCAAAATCCCCAACACTGTGCGAAGATGCTCTTCATGCTCTTCCTTAGACTTGGAGTAAACCAAAATGTCATCAATAAATACAATAACAAATTGGTCCAAGTACTCCATGAACACCCGATTCATCAAATCCATAAACACCGCCGGAGCGTTAGTCAACCCGAATGGCATCACCAGAAACTCGTAATGCCCATATCGAGTGCAAAAAGCTGTCTTAGGGATATCCTCATCCCTCACCCTCAGCTGATGATAACCCGATCTCAAGTCTATCTTCGAAAAATACTTACGCCCCACAAGTTGGTCGAATAAGTCATCAATCCTAAGAATGGATACCAATTTCGATGGTAATCTTGTTCGACTCCCCGTAGTCATGCACAACCTCATAGACCCATCATTCTTTTTCACAAATAAGACCGGAGCACCCGCGGCGAAACACTTACCGAATCACACCACGATCTAACAATTTCGCAGAATCGCTCCTTCAACTCCCTGCTGACTCTAATGGTGCCATCCTATACGGCGCCTTAGAGATAGGCTCCGTATCAGGAACAAGCTCAATAGCAAACTCTACTTCCCGTTGCGGAGGCAACTCCGACAACTCCTCAGGAAACACATCAGGAAAATTACGAACAACAGGAACATCCTCAATATGAGACTCACCCTTAGAGGTATCCTTCACAAACGCCAAATACCCCTCACAACCCTTTGCTACTAACTTCCCAGCCTTCAAAGCTGAAATCAACTTCACCACCCTACTTGGTCGTGAACCCTGAAAAACGAATTCTGGAGACTTCACATCTCCAAATATAACCTTCTTCGCCTGACAATCGATAGTGGCCTGGTGTTTATCCAACCAGTCCATCCCAAGAATGACGTCAAAATCGGGCATACTCATTGGAAGAAGATTAGTTTTACGAATTTTATCCCCAAAACTGATCGCACACCCTCGATACAAATCAGAAATAACAACAGAAGTCCTCATCGGGGTAGCGATAGACATAACCGAATCTAAGGATTGAGATGGCACACCCAGATGTCGAACAAAAGACTGAGCAACAACGGAATGAGTAGAACCCGTATCAAACAAAATAGACGCCTCACGATTGCCAACTAAAGAGTGCGAAGCGAAACAAAGACTGTGCACTCCGCCACCTGGTTATGTGTCAAAGCAAAAACTCGACCAGCATGACGCTGACCCCCATTGCCACCATTATCACCACCTCCACCATTTCCACGTGGCCCGGTACAACTCTAGTCATATGACCCATCTGTCCACACAAGAAGCATGCACCTGTGACTCTATGACACTGTCTCCCCGGATGATTAGCCCCACAAGTAACACTAGGAGCTACCCCCACCAGCTGGTCCCGGATAACGACCTGATTCTGTCTCTGCTGACGATTCTGCCATTGCTGACGATTTTGACCATGCTATGGTAGTTGAAGTTGACGATTCTGCCTTTGCTGAGGCGTCTGCTGTTAACCTCTGTTTTGATTTTGGCCACGCCACTGCCTCTGCTGGCCACCACGGTTCCTGTTCCACTGACCACCCTGATTCTTCCTATGCTGACTCGAAGTTTGACCCTGCTGGTCATCTCTGTCTCTCTTTCGACTCCCTTCCGGTTTAGAAGACCGAAAGTCTTGTCGCTCTATCTCAATATTTTTGGCAGCATTTGCCACAACTGACACATCTGCAAACTTCTTGTTAATAAGATGCTGGCGATACGAATTCGCCACTTAAACTTCTCTGCTGCTTACTGCATAGCCCCGCCGAGGTTTCAAAGCTTCGGCAACCTAGTGAATCTCGTCATAAAATCCGTGATGGACTCATCATCTTTCTGCCGAATAGACAGATATTCTCTGGCATAGGCCTCTTTATTCGCAGCTGAGAAGTATTGCTGATAAAAGACCTCACAAAACTCTGCCCAGCTAAGTGCCTCAGCATAACCATCACCCTTTGTTATTTTCATCGCCTTCCACCACCTCTGTGCATCCCCTTCCAACTTGCAAGCAGCAAGTAACACTCTGATTATCTGAGCACCCCAACACATCAAAAATCTTCTCTAGGTGAGCGATCCAATTCTCTGAATCAATTGGAGTCAAAGCTGAACTGAATGACTGTGGTTTCTGCTTCTTGAACCTCTCCAACCATACATACATCGCAACCCCCTGCTGATCATGATCATCTAGATTCCCTTCCACTTCGTTTGCATGCGGACCATTATTTCCCGGATTTCTTTGTTCAGGAATTTCTGGTGGCGGCTGATGAATTGCTTGTACAATCTGTGCCACCAACTGAGGTAAAACCTGATTCACCGCCTGATTCACCAAGGTAGCCAATTGAACGTTAATCTGATCATTAGGTTGCTCATTGGGCTGACCCTCACCTCTTCCCCTATTGTTACCTCGCCTCCCAGCAACTCTAGCGGATCTACGAGCCATTTAACAAAGAGATCAACGAATAGATAACAAACGAATTAGAAATAAATTTGAATATAGCTGATATAATAGCTGAACAGAAAATCAAACGGAACAAAAATCTAACCTAGAAGTCTACCCATAACTCACAGGTCAAACCTAAATAGGTTTTCTACAAGAAAGAACCTAAACTCTGATACCAACTCTGTAACATCCCCTTTCCGAAATAGAAAGAGAGGTTACTCAAAACATAACAAAACTGATGAATTTAATAGCAAGGCTCAAAGCCACAAAATAATAGTCTTCATATCTGATAAATACCACAAGTCAACCATAATAAATATCAAACTGTCTCAAATCACAATCTAAAATAATCATTACAATTCCGAACAAACTAATGTATCACAACCTAAACATAATATATCTAAATCATTTGGATAAAAGGGAACTCTCGTCACACTTGCCCTTGATTCCCTTGATTACCTGCCGGAAGAAAAATACAACATGAGCCAAATGCCCAGTACGGATATAGAATACAAATAATGAACCGAAATAACTAACTCAATTAGATGAAATGAAACGAACAAAACTAACACAACGAAATGATAGGCTGAATCAAATGGCTGGGTGTTATTTCATACCTAGCTCAAAATAAATAGTAATATATCTTGTCACACAGGCAAGTCAAATAATGCCACATAGACAATCAAAATAATGCCACACAGGCAATCACACATCGGACTGCGCAATCCAGATGCATGCAAAATCGGAAGATGTGTTGGCACAAACATCACCACTCCGCAGAACAGAACAGAACAGAACAGAAAACTAGGGTCAATCACACCGCCACGGAGGGTGTCATGCCTCGGTGCCAAGAGGACATGCCTGTGATACCCCCACAGGTGGTTATAGCTAGGTATACCCCTAACAAAATACTATGTCACAACACATGCGACCACAATATCAACACAAAAGGGTTTGTAAGCTTCATAGTCAAATATTTATTATATATATATATATATATATATATATATATATATATATATATATATATATATATAGGACTCGAGACGTGTTTAAAATCCGGATTTTTTTTTTTGGCTTTTTTTTTAAAACAACTAAAAAATTCAAGTTCCATAATTTTTTTATTTTTTTTAGTTGTTTAAAAAAAAAAGCAAAAAAAAGGGGGTATATATATATATACTACTTACGAAAAGCATATATATATACTTACAGAATGCATATAGTATATATGTATATAAATACATATCAGAAATCCAAGTAAAACATGGTGCACAATTTACAAATTCGGTCAAACTTGCAGCACTTCACTGAATTAATTACTAGCAAATTATAATCTCATGATACAATTATAAATACCTTAAAAGAATTCACTCCCTCTTCCTCCTGCAAACAATCTTTCGAGTATTCAATTGCTCTTTGCAACCGCTGTTTTGTGTTTTCGTTTTTACTAGAAGAATAAAATAGCGTATAATGTTTAGGGTTCAAGTTTTTTGTTATTCATATTTATTTATATTATTATTTACCAATTTTAATAGGATTTTAATATTATCCAAATATAAATTAAACCCAATTAGTTTTAAGGCCTAATTTTATCAACTTAATTTATTCATCATTTATTAATACATTAGCTAGCCCACATAAATTAAATGACTATTTGACCCAAAGAAAAAACAAAGTCCAATTAAATTATTTTAAAATATATATATAATTTTAAATGTTATTTATTTATTTTTATTTTTTACTGGGTATTACAACCACAGTACGAAGTGAGGGTCATGACAGAAATTATGAAGTCAAAGAAACAAGAGTTAAATTTGCCCACCTCTTTCTGGAGTTAGAGGACTCCGAAAAAGCTATCAAATTGACATAATCAATCTGCAATTACTAAAGTGGTCTTACCCTTCCAAAATTCCTTGCTGATTTTTAATTTATGCTTTGTACTTTGATTTCTACTTCTTTATATTATTAAAAGACCATAACTCCTAGGCAAGTGCATGAGATAACTCATTATGGATATACGCAATATCATAGCAACTAATTATATTGACTGAGCCTCTTTTTATAAACAGGAACTACCATTCGTACTGCCATAAATTCTGCAGTTGATAAGGGCACAGAAATTGTTTATCTTGAGAACCCTGATAGTGAATATGTGAAGTATAGCAACTTCACCTATGCCATTGTTGTTATTGGGGAGCACCCTTACACTGAGACTGCTGGGGATAGCACAAACCTTACAATGGCAGATCCTGGTCCAAATGCCATCAACAATGTGTGCAGGGAAGTCAAGTGTATTGTTGTTGTTATATCTGGAAGACCGATTGTGATTGAACCATATATCTCGTTAATTGATGCATTGGTAGCAGCCTGGTTACCTGGCACTGAAGGTCAAGGAGTCACTGATGTTCTCTATGGGGACTATGAATTTACTGGAAAACTTTCACGAACTTGGTTTAAAACTGTTGACCAACTCCCAATGAACATTGGGGATTCACAGTACGATCCACTCTTCCCCTTTGGATTTGGACTCACAACCAAGTCGGTGGTGGCAAGGTAAGAAGTTCATCAACTAAAAAGAAAGTCTAGTAATTTTATGATTATATATTTTGGCATATGTATATATATGATGCTTATTAAGTTTCAGGTCTATTTTATTGACCACTTTTGTTGCACTTGTTCATCTCTCCCTACTGCTTTTTTACCCCACTTTCTTCTGTTTTGTGCAGTGATGCAAGTGGTTTTTAGGTTACCCTTAGAATGAATTCATTCTTGTTTTTGGTTGGCAATTGTTCAAGTCCTTGACTTGCATTTTGTACAAGTTTATTCCCCAATATTATACTCCCTCTAGTCCAAAATATAAGATCAGCTTACTGAAAATATAAAAATTAAGGAATAGCTTGTCCTCTGGAGAAATGCATCAGTCACTTGCATATTTATACTTTTAAAATTGGTTTTGATAATTCATTTTTGCCCAAAACTAAAAATTATTTTGATCTTATGTTTTGAAACAGAGGAAGTATGCGTCTTCTATTCTTGCAAAAAGACATCAGTAAATTCTTCTCTCTTTGTCATTAACGCCTACTATCCTTGATTATGTAATATTTCGTTTCTGGTCACCTTGTTAGCATTGCAAGTTGGCACTAGTGGGTTTTGTTATCCCATTTAAATGCTTGAATGAACAAAATGGTGGACTTGTGTAGGGCCGTTGGGTAGATCCAAGTAGGCAGAGGTATTTTACAGGAATTTGCTATTGTTGATAGTTGATCAGTGTCTGTTTTTACTTTTTAAGTGGCCTCTTTATTTTAGAGCTTTGATTAGTGCAATGGACACCATTCAAGGTTGATGTTGTTTTTTACAGGTCAATCTCGGCTGGTGTCGATGGAAGGCCATATGTAGCTATCTTTCTGGTTACTTTGTTTATCAGTTTGTATACACCTATACTTTTAACCTGAGATCCTCGTGGAAAGTTCATTGTAGTAAAAGGATTCTTACTTTTGTAGAGTTTTGCTTCATTTATGTTTGACCTTTATTTTTAAAACAATCTAGAAAATGAGATAGTTAAGTTCACATAATAAATGAATAGAAACTTGGTTAGTGTTTGATAAAACTAAGTAATTAAGATCTGAATGGTTAATACATCTTAATATATTAGATTATCTGAATGAAATAAGCTTTCGAATCTAAAAAATTATTTGATAACTAAAAAATGTAATACATCTGAATGATACTATTTTATCATTTTAACCCCCTGAGTTATTTAAAAATTTTATTTAAATGATCTTAAAATTTGAAATTGAATACAATATTTATTGATGTTATTTTTGTTTATAAATTTTAAACAAACTATTAAGAGGCAACTCTTAATAGAGATTTGAGTTTCTGTCTTATTATTAAGAGGCAATTTTTTTTTTACTAAATAAGATTTGGCTCTGATCGAATTAGAGGCAGGTGAATTAAGAGACATTCAGACACAAACAAACACCATTTTAGACTCCATATGCTATCTGAAAGTCTAGATAGAAAAGTCCTAGAGTGGGATAGGTTTTTTATTGTTTTTTTTTTTGATAATATGGGTTTCCCAAATTGTACTGATTTCCCCCTTGAAAATAGTTCAATTATTTAGTTAAGAATTAGTTAATTGTAGGTTACAATCCCCCCAATTGTTTCTGAAAGTCTAGATAGACGACTCCATGAGCTTACTTTTTTAGCCCCTTAAAAAATAGTTCAACTATTTGGCGCGCTCCCTCATTGTTATGTAGTTTTTCTTTTATTAATAAAGAAATCCACTTGGATTTATGGTACAAAAATGATTTCAAAGATATACAATCATATAAAAATAAGCAGATCTAGGTGGCAAAGAGGCGTCTAAGTGTTTTTCAAGATTTTTTTAGACAGTCTCATTTATTTATTTTTTAATTCAGTATAATTTTTTGAAATTTATATATAAAAAATTATTAAAAAATAATTTTATAAGACTGGATAAATTCAGTTCAAGTATCATAGAGTTTTAAAATTTTTATTTATTAAATTGATTCGGTGCGGTAAAGATATGATTCAACCTAAGTGGGCCCCAGGTGTCCCGGTACCACCTAGTGCTTAGGTGGGTATTAAACGGTCCCAAGCCAAAATTTTTAGAACACCGTTCAAAAAAGAGTGTATGTTAGGCAAATTTTGATGACTAGAAATGACAATTTGACTCGTTCCCACATTGATTCTCGCCCTGCCTGAATGACAGAATGAGAGGGGGAGGGGGAGCGAATGATATTTACTTCTCCGGTCCCAATTCCTGCACCGCACTCGTTACGAATAGTATATATTAATTAAATATACATGGGCATATGATTAATTAATTAACTATTTTTCTTGTATGTGTTAACATATGATTTATTTTCATGTATGTATTATTGTCAATTTAATTAAAATTAATTTCTTTTAAATAAAAAAACTTGCAAAGTATTAATTCTTGCAATGGTTTATATTCCTGTGACGGTTTAAATTCTTGTGGAGATATAGATGATCATTAAGTTTTAACTCCAATGTAAAATAAGGTGTTTTTGAAAAATATTTATGAAACTGAAAATGAAGATAAGAGGTGTAATCCCCGCCGCGCTCTGCCCACCACATTGCCATTTCTAGATACGACTCTGAGGAAGTGTCAGAATAGGACTATCATATATGGATGTTGGGAGCTAATTAAGCAAGCACAGGATTCAATTCTTTGTAATAGTATAAGAGGGAAAAAAAATTAAATTTATACTTCATAAAGCATTGATTAGATTATATTGCAGTTCATTAAGAAATGAACTTTTACAAAACAATGTATATAGTCAGTTGTTCTTTGGTTCAATAATCCCTCCATATATCTATATCCTAAAGTATAGTTGTAATTTGCCAATGCGTATACTCATTGTGCTTTTGGCACTATAATCCTTCCATTTATGTAGGCTAATTTATTTGGAACACACGTGCATGTGTATTGAAGTGAAAAGATGTGTTCTTAAAAAATAGGAGATTGAAATATCGAGATGTAAAAATCATGAGTAGCTTCAAGGGTAAAATAGAAAAGTAAAAAAGACTTTAATATTTTGTTAACACCACAAAAAAAAAAAACTACTAAACTTTCTTTTCGGTTTTATAATATTGGTAGATGATGGAATATAGTTGGGATTTGCCACATCTAGTTACCTGTTTGTTAATGCCCGGATCTTTCTACGCGTCTGAATCACCGAAAAGCGCGTCCAATCCTGCACAGAAAACTGGTCAGCACCGAGAGCTTGACGGCTTGGGTGTGAGAATTAGTACAGGCCGAACACAGGTTAACAATGGAGGTTATGTGTTCTAGTGTCTGGGATGAAATGTGCATGTACCTTTTTTCATGTAGTGCTCCGTACTCTTATATTAGTCTCACCGCCTGCTGATCTCATCTAATTGCATGCAATTCATATCAAATCACTGTTCCCTACTAACTCAGGATTATGCCAAATCCTCATTAATTAAGGTGTTGGATCCATAGTCCAACACCTGTCCATCTCAATAATCTTCAGCCCAAGCCCACATATATAATCTCATTTAAATAATGGCCCAACACTCCAAAGGCCCAAATAAGTATGGCCCAATAAGCCCAAATAATTATGGCCCAAGCCCCCCAGTTTTTTATCAAACAAAATGTTTAATGGAAGAGTATATAAAAATGGTCCCATTACCAAGGGAGTCCAACCAAGGCCCAACATAGCCCAACATTTAGACAACCCAAAATCGGACGCCAACTCTTCAAATTCATCACCATCTTCATTAAATGTGCCGCCCTCGAGTTTCGGAAACAACTGAAAAGACATCACTATAAAAACCGATTAGACGATTTCAGCTGCTCATTTGAATTTCAAAGTGCTCTTGCTTCCTCTTACCTCCAGTTCTCTTTTTGCAATCTGTCAACAATGACTTCTTAGAACCCAGATAACACCACTCCCATTTCTGTAACCCCTATGGCTTACATTCCGGCTGCTCAAAACCCCACCAATGTCGTACTAGAGGCAAACCCCAAATCTACCCCATCATTCAGCAAAAATCCTCCACCTACCAACACTCAAAACCCTTCTCTTGAATTCTAGAATGAAGAACAATACCCCCACGCCAATACCCCTTCTGAAATTACAGAGGATGATATTTGTATCATCCGAGAACGCTACTAGATTCCAGACACTCACCACCTAAGAGTGCCCACCCCCACCGATCGTATGTACCACCGTCCCGAAGGTGGAACTGCTATGCACCTCACCCTCCTGGAAAAAGGGGTTCGCCTTCCCCTTCATGCCTTCATCATCACCCTTCTAGGGTTTGTGGGTGTTAGATTTGCCCAACTGGTGCCTAATTCCTATATCCATATCATCGCTTTCATCGCCTTCTGCCACGAGATAAGGATTCCACCCTCTATCGACTTCTTCTTCTCTCTCTTCACAGTCGACAATTCTCGTGAACGGGGTTTTAAGATGCTGAGTAAGCAATCCCCAAAACCCAATGCCAAATTCGAGAAGCGCCCCCTGATGGACACTCCTTCAAGCAACAAAGGGTGGCATAAGGAGTGGTTCTTTGTCACAGGACTTGAAATCTCTTCTGTCCCTGACTGGACTACTGCCAAACGCCTTTCTACAGACTTCGGCAACATCTCAGACGACTGCGTGATAGAGATGACGAAGCTTCTGGAGAAACTTCCCATGAAAGAATAGAGCTTCAGACTTTTGAGCAAACAAGCATGGTTGTATGACCATAAATGTAAGTCCCGAACTCAATACTTATACAATTTTTCAAATTTTCTTTAGTAATTGTTCTGAAACATCCTTCTTCATTTTTTATAGTATCCCTCATCAGACCTACTTTCATCGACCGAAAAGAACTAGAAAAATTCCTTTCTGCTAACCCAACCCAATCTCTTATCGAATCTCAAAATACTGCGCCCCAATCCACTGAACCTCAATCCTCCGAACCCCAAACTACCGAACCCCAAACCACTGAACCAACCCCTACCGAAGAGACGAGCCAACCTCGCCGAAAGAAAAGAGCTGCCCGAAAACCGAAACATGTTCCTATCCCCACACTTAACGAAAGTCTCCTTGATATGCCCATCGCCGAATGCTCTCAATTCCTTCGCACAAAAAAGAAACGAGCCAAAATTACCCCTCTTTCTACCGAAGAACTAAGAGTACCTCCTCCTGAAATTAGCCAACCTCCAATCATTCAAGTTGAAATTAATGAACCCGAAGATGAACCCGATGAACAAGCCGAACCCAGCTCTCCCCTTGTCAGGAAAAGAAAACATTCTTCAGACAACCAACCAATCCCTACATCCGAACCCCCAACACCAACACACACCCCACCCCCAACCGAACAACCAATACTTTCTCCACAACGACCATCTTCTTCCAACGCCAAGCCCGAAGTCGTACACTCGCCCACCTTATGGCCAGACCTAAATGAAAACTTCCCTCTACACCTTTACAATGCCTTCGTACTCGACACTGACGACCATCGCTTCGGCAACAACTCCATTTCTGACCTAATCGAGGCTGGCATGACTCACCAAGCCAGAGTAAGTCAATTATTACTTAACCATTTTTATGCACAAATATCTTTTTGAAACTTTTTGCTTAACTCTGAATAACTGCAGGCAAATGGAATTTTCGAGCGACTCCATTAAAGATACAAAGAGATTGAAGCCGAAGAGGATACTGCCCGAAAAGAAAATACCATTCTGAAGTCTGCTTTGGCGAGGGAAAGAAGTCTGCATGGAAACACCCTCTTCAATTCCGAATGCCTCAGAAAAGATCTTGACAAACTAAAAGACCAACTAGCTTCAACTGAAGCCCTCCAACAAACCACCGCCGAACAAAATCGAGAACTATAACTGAAGAACGAAGTACTGACCTGAAATAACAGAGGCTTGACCAAAGAAATCAACGAGACTAAAATCTTCGAAGAACGACATCTCGATCTTCGGTGTAAAGTTGAAAAAGAACTCTGAGAACTTAGAAGCCTCGACCCCCACTCACCGAATAACTCCGCAAAGAAATACAAACTGAATACAGCAAGTCGCCTGAACTAACAAATGAAATAGTTAAGATGTATGCTGAAGGCTACGAAACAGCTCGAAGCAAAGGCAAAGCGAAGCTCGCCGCTGCCTCTCTGAACCCATTACTCCTTGATTCTTCTAAAGACGAAGACGAGGATAATGCCGAAGACGACCCACCTCAACCTTAGCTTTAAACTTGTAAAAAAAACTATCAACATTTTGTAATTACTTTTTTATTTTTAATGAAATATGATTAACTTCTTCTCTTTTTACTTCTTTTAAATTTACTTTATACTGTTATTCAAACAATATACAATCTGAACCCAACACTTCAAATAATAAACAATCTGAACTCAACATTTCAAATAAAATCAAGTAATAATGTAAAGTGACATTTATTTATTACCGAAGTGTGAAACAGATCTTCAAAATCCAATTCGCCATCTATAGGACGAATAGATTATGTTTACCATCTTTAGGATAAACAAATTCAACCGAACCTCCCAACAAACTTGTTCTCCATCTTGAGGACGAACATGTCCTGTTCACCATCTATTGGATGAACAGGTTCTGTTCACTATCTCTAGGATGAACAGACCACCGAGCCTCCAAAAAATCCAGTTCGCCATCTTTAGAACGATGTCGACGTCGGGATTTTTATTTGTCCCTTTTCTGTTCTTGTCTTTTGGTGTTCTCTTGTTAGGTGAGATTTGTTTGAAAAAATAAGTTGTGAAAAGGTCTGACATATATATGTCGACGATTGGACTGTAAGAGTCGCCAGTTGTATTTTTAAATGGTTGCACCAACTTAACCGAGAAAAGGTTTGCACATTGCACTACTAGAAAATCAATCTATAGCGACGGGATTTAGCGACGGTCGGGGCGGGATCCGCCGCAATGATAGATATATATATCATGACCTATTCACGGTCGGAAAGTCGGTATAGGACCCTGAAGGTAGTCTATTCCGAGGGTCACAATTTGGCGGTTGGTATAGGAATTTTTTTTAGGATTTTAACGAAGGTCATAAGGGAGGCGTAGATAATAACGAGGGTTACAAATCTCTCCTGTTCTTTCCCCCAAATCGACAAATCTCAATCAGTCGATAATAACGGGCGTTTTATCAGTCACAAATCTCTCCTGTTCTTTCCCCCAAATCGACATCTCAATCAGTCGATTAACATCTTAGTCACTCGATCAACATCTTCAGCATTCTCACTCCATCTCAGTCACTCTGCATCTCGTGTCCGCCGGACTTCGTCGGACTTCGTCTCACTCCATCTCTCCGTCCGGCTTGAAACTTGCTGTTTGAGCAGGTATAATTTCATTCTTTAGGTTTTCAATTTTATTTACCCCTTAGTTGTTATGATTTCCTCTATTTCTCTCCTCCCTCTAACAAGCCCTAAATTTTCTAATTTTGGGACACCCTTCTGTGGGGTGTTTTGTGAGCCACTGTGGTTCGAGTTCAATGTCATATTCATATGACATTGGTAGCAGCTACCAATTAAATGTATTAACAATTATAATTTGCTGGTAAATAGATGAAGAGGTTAATGTGATGTTGAATGTTGAATGAGATGTCTAGTTGCATTTGGAGTGTAGCTAGGTAGGTGTTAGGAGAAAGTCAAGCATGTAGACCTCCAACTAAGTAAACTTGGTGGTGGAGTGCGGAGTCCATGAGGCTATTAGGTGGAAAAAAATCATCATTATGGGTGCTTGCATAAATGCTTTATGAAGAAAATGTGTAGAGGTATAAATTGGCCAGAGAGAAAAAAAATGCAGTGAGAGAGGCTTGAGCCAAGGTTTATAAGGACATGTACCTAAAACTTGACACGGATAAACCGATGTCTGCAAGCTAAGATAAGGGACATGATAAGTAGAGACCTAACACACATTAGATGCATTAGAAAAGAGAATCAAAAACTCCTTGTAAGAGATAAGGACTTTTAACTTTTACGGAAAGGTGCAGTTACTTTAATAAGCTTTTTAGCGGTGAGACTGAAGGAATTGATGAAGAACTGGATTGTGTTTATCTATCCTCGTGTGAAAACGGATTAGTCTGCCGAGTCTGGCTTGTTAAGGCATTTGTTTCTTCATGAAACTTGGTTATGTTGCCAATGAACCATGAACTGATGATCTCTTTGCGGAGAAGTGATAATGAAGTAATTCCTTCACTATCAACATATTGTCTGTCATTATAAAGTAGTAGGCAGGCATAACAACATATTGTCTGTCATTTTGGCGGTATTATCTGTTAAGGGGGCTGACTTTGTTTGTTGTAAAACTGTTATTTAATAGTAGTAGTAGAACTACCCACTTTAAAGGTATGAGGAGCACTCAAATAGCTAGCATGGCCTAAAAAATTATACAAGTTAGAAATCAAGCAACATCAAAGTCATCTAGTAGTTGGTAAAAAATTATACAAGTAACCAAATTTCTCGTAAGGTTTCTAAGGATTCTTGGCCTGCGGGGTGATTAATTAAAACTAGGAAGTTCTGCTTTTATAGAGGGCTAAATTCCGATTCTATATACGATATATGAAAGTGGGTGAAAAGGGTCGAGTAACAAAATCTTGTACTTGTTTTAGTTGTATGCTTAATTGCCCTAAAAAACTTGCTATTTTAACAAGCCCTAAATCTTAACAAGCCCAAAGTTTTGAAGAGAACAGGTGTCTCTGCCCGTGGTGGTACTATTTTATGGGGTCTACATAAAAGTAAATCTAACACCAAATGTTAGTTTGAAATCTATAGCTTGCTAGTGATTTAGTACTTGTTTTAGTATATTTCTCTCTATTATCTTTAATCAACCTAGGTGGTGGGAAGGGGACTTGGCATAAATCTTACATACACCTTTTTTGTTTTGTTTGAGTGAACTGGGAGTTTGGTTGGCGTTCAAGGTAATTAATTATCATAGATTTCTATACGCAATATCATTCTGATGGTTGTTCAATTTGATTTAGGGACATAATATTATGGATAAGATGTGGATGGAATTACCAAGATATTCTAGAGAATATCATGCAGGCATAGAGAGATTTCTGGACTTTGGTTTCGAAAAAGTGGGCATGGTAACGGGAAGAATTCCTTGTCCATGTAAGAATTATGTAAATGGCCGATACCAGATTCGAGCTACTATTCGTGAACATTTGATTTGTGATGGATTTATGTTTGGCTACACGAATTGGGTGCATCAAGGGGAAGATGTGATTGTCAGGAATGTGAGTAATGATGATGCTCACGACGAACCATCACAATCCGAAGATGATCATCGTATGCCTGAGATGGTAAATGATATATTTAGGGATCACGGTGTGGAATCATCAGCTGAAGCTATAAAATACCAAAAGTACATGTTAGAGGCCAATCAACCATTATATCCTGGATGTGAAATTGAGACTGTCCTTTCATTCATTGTATGGCTTTTTAATCATAAAAATGTTAGCAAATGGACTGACGTGTCCTTTGATGGTTTTCTCCGTAAGTTCAAGTCATCATTTCCATCATTTGCAAACTTGCCTGATAATTTTTATGAAATGAAGAAAATGGTTGGAAATCTAGGGTTTGGTTATGAGAAGATTGATGCATGCGAGAATGATTGTATGCTCTTTTGGAGGGAGAACGAAAAATTAAAGTCTTGTATAGTTTGCAAATCATTGAGATGGAAGCAGACTGAGATGGTTGTACCAGAGAATGCACAAATAGATACAAATACTAAGAGGAGCAAAGTAGCTGTGAAGCAATTACGTTATTTACTGTTAATTCTGAGAATACAGAGGCTATTTATGTCTGTAGAAACTGCAAAATACATGAAATGGCATCATGTAAAGCGACGAAAAGATGGAGTGAATCGTCATCCAACTGACTCTGTAGCTTGGAAGCATTTGGATACAATGTACCCTACATTCTCTCAAGAATATCGAAATGTAAGACTCGGACTGTCCACTGATGGCATGAGTCCCTTTACCCATGGGTCACCGTATAGTATATGGCCAATGACAGTTGTTGTTTATAACTTACAACGTGATGGTGATAATTAATTTGTAGGATCATTACACAGAAGGAGATAATGGTGATATTAGTGGATCAAATAATCCTATAGAGGACCTGTGACATGTCTCGTGCTGCTGAAAATTTGTTAGATGTAACACTATTTTGGATGAAAATTTGTTATAGATGTGATACTGAAAATATGTTAAATGTGCTACTGGTTATGTACTGTTTTGATACATAGTAACAATATTTTGGATGGTTATGTATATTTAGATTATATTATACATTAATAGACTTTATTTGTTTTGTTCTTTTAGTTGTAAATGTTATATTCAGATTGGATGGTTGAATATAGTTATGCTTCTTAACAGATAAAATAAATAAGAAATATTGTATAATTCTTTAAAAAGTTGGAAAAGATATAGTGACGGCTAGGACCGTAGCTAAAAACAATTTTTTTGGCGCCAAAACACCTATAGCGACGACCACGATCGTCGCAATACTTCTGACATTTGCGCCAAATCTCACCTATAGCGACGACCATGACCGTTGCAATAGACCTCACATTCGTGCCAAATCTCACCTACAGCGACGGTTGTCGACCGTCGCAGTAGACCTCAAATTCGCGCCAAATTTCACCTATAGCGACGGTCGCTGACCGTCACAGTAGATCTTAGCCATTAGCGTCAAATCTTCTGTAGCGACGGTCATGACCGTCGCTATATCGATTTTCTGACTTTCGGTAAAAAGCTTTAAGCGCGTTTTTGTGGAGTTTTCTGGCGACGGTCCGACCGTCGCTATAGGGAAAAAGACCATCGATATAGGTTTCTACGACGACTTCTATAGCGACGGTCGCCGACCGTCGCTATAGCTAGATTTTCTAGTAGTGTTGACCACGTGATGTAACACTGCTAAACTGGTCTGTGAAACCGAGATTCGTTAGGGTCCGGGGGCTTGGTTATGCAGAGGGAAGGTGTTTGGCACCCCCCGACATCCGTGTTACCACGGTGACCGCCACTTTTCAATTACACTGTTATATGAATGTGTGTGTGTGTGGGTCAATGTGCAATTATTTAAAAGTAGTGTTATGTCTCGTTCGCACTTATATACAAAGGGTTTGAATTTTGTATAAAAGTTCAGTTTTAACAAGATATAGTAGTGATGTTTTGTAAAAGAGGTTTTTCAAACCCTTATGCTCAATAGTAATTGAGGCCTTTGATACTTCCATTTTATTAAGTGTTCGGCTTGATTGCTTTTATTTTCGAGATGCGAAGCATCTTCGAGAAAATAATGTACATAGCAGTGCCGAACTCCTTATGAGCATGACAGCCATCTAAGGAAATTCAAACACCGTGAATAGTTTACAAGCTGAATACAGCTGAAAATGTCCATCACGGGAACCAAATCTAGATTCAAAAGATTGAATCTGTGATCACATGATTCCTAGGCTCACATGATGCCACAGCTTGTATGAAAGCTGTAAGCAGTTATATATATAAAAGATGTAAATATATATATATACAGACGATCAACCACCATGAAGCGAACTTCATGGGAGACTGGAAATGTAAATATATAAAAACGGTAAATATGTATATAGAGACAATCAACCACCATGAAGTAACTCCATGGGGGATTGAAAAAATAAATAAAGCAGTAAAGATAATCAACCGCCACGAGTAAACTCCAGGCGGGACGAAATGTAAAGAAAGCAGTAAAAGGCTACGAAGTAAACTCCAGCCTGACAGAAATGTAAATATATATATATATATATATATATATATATTTACCATCAAACTCTCATTTAATATATAAAAGTGGTAAACGACTTTGGATATTATATCTGTGCTCAATCAAACAGAGTTTGATGGTAATATATATATATATATATATATATATATATATATATATATATATATATATATATATATAAAAGCAGAAACGCACGAGATATAAATCGAGGCTCATCAAGCGAGAGTTCGACCACAATTTATATATAAGTATATATATAAAAGTAATAAACGCTCCGGATATGAATCCAGGCTCATCGAACAGAGTTCGACCACAGTTTATATATAAGTATATATATATAAAAGCAATAAACGCTCCGGACGTGAGTCCAGGCTCAATCGAGGCATAACTCGATAATGTTAATCCATATATATACATATAAATATATATACAAAAATAAATAAAAAGCCACGGACCGAAGTCCGGGTATACACATGTAACACGACTCTCAACGTGAAGAACGGTGTGTGCACAGTTGTGGAGAAAGGCTTTAAGAAATGTAAGAAGGCTTACAGTGGATTGCCAAAGTAGACTTCAATAGCTTTAAATGGATGAACACTCGGCTCCCACCGGTAAAACATAGCAAAGTATAAGCTTACAAGTGTTTGAAATGAGAAAACACTCAGTTTATAGTGTGTACAGAGCAAATTGGACAGGGCTTCCTTGTTTTTCTTTTCCTTTTTAAATGGCCACCCCAAGCCCTCTATTTATAGAGGGGAGCCGCAGTGTACTACTTGCTTGCCGAAAATGCCCCTGCTCTCTGGTCTCGTAGTCTCGAGCACGTGGATGTATGCAATGTGTTGTCCGCTCGAACTTTCAGAACTTCAATCCGGGCATCCAATTGAGGTGTATAAAACCTTTTTCGGAGTGTTGTTGTCGAGAGCTACACAATGAAATGAGATTAGAGGCTGTACAAAGTCAGGAAGATGGGACTATGCCCTTGGTCTTCAAGCTTCAAATTCTATCTGGTGTGCTGTCCTATGTAGTAGTCACTCGGGATTGGAGCTATTGGTTCTTGTAGGACACTGTGGTGTAGAATGTATGTAGAAATGTGTTGAGACGAATCGCATGTGAGATTGAGGTGGAAAAATGATGATTTTGCCCGTCATCGGGGTTATCTTCGTTTTGGGTTGATATAACAGTCGTTGCTCTGGGTTATCTCTGAGATTGGGCTACTGCAAGTGCTGAATGTCCTCAGGATTGTCTCTGAGGTGTGCTTGACCTCAGGGGTTGTCTCCGAATTTGGAACTGAATGCCTCAGGGTTTTCTCCGAGGTTGAAGCTGTCTGCAAGGGTTGAAACCAGCATCTCCGGGGTTACCTCCGGAACTGCAACTGCACTCCTCGGGGTTATCTCCGAGGTTGAAACTGAACATCCCGGGGTTATCTCCAGGACTGGAAGTGAGTATCTCGGGGTTATCTCCGAGATGGAAATGACTTCTTCGGTGTTATTTTCGAAACTACAACTGTATTCCTTAGGGTTATCTCCGAGGTTGAAATTGAAACTCCCGGGGTTATCTTCGGGACTGCAACTGGATATCTCGGGGTTGTCTTCGAAATGGAAAACTGAGGATTCCAGGGTTGTCTCCGGAATTGAACTGATTTGACCTCCAGGGTTATCTCTGGAAGACAATTCTGCCCTCCTGCAAGGTTAGTAACAGGAATGCAAAATTTTGAGTGTCTACAGATGCCCCTCTTTATTATATTCATGCAATGCAATGACATGGATAGGATAAAGAATACTAGACACTTGAAATGTGACAAGATAATCATAATGCAATGTACTGCAACATGATGCAAATGTATGGTGCATGTGGTTTATACTGCAACATGATGCAAATGTATCTCCCATGTACAAGAGACTCTGGGGAATAGAGCTTTGTCTGTTGAAGATGTGTATAACATATTCCATCATCGGTCCTCCCCGATGAGGATGTTCTTCCCTGGTTTGTATCGCCAGATCTTTCCAATGTCCTGTCGGAGTTACTGCCAACAGTTTGTGTTGCCAGGGTTGCCTGACTCTCACTGAAATGTATATCAACGGATCAGGTTCCTATTGGGAATGATGTCAAGGTTGCTAGACCTTTGTTGACGTGTGCATCAACATATGATATCCCTGCTGGGAATAACGTCAAGGCTACTTGACCTTCGTTGACATGTGCATCAACGGATGAAATCCCTATTGGGGAGAAGTATTTTGGAGTTACGACCTCGAACTGATGGCATCAGACCCTCATAAGGTATTGTCGTTCGTATAGGTCCTTTGAGCATAGATGCTATGAGTGGGCTGTTGAGTGAGCCCATGCCCGCTGATGTGAGAGTCAGGGATCACATTCTTCGGCGATTGTTCCTGATGATCATTAGGGGTTGCTTCATAGCGGATAACTCTTCTACGATATCATTCGCTTTGGTCAGCGCTACACGAGATGTAGACCGTATTGGAGAGTATGATTGGGGCTCCTATAAAGGCCTATTTCCTCAGGGGCATGCGCATGCGTTCGCAAGGCTTAACAGAGACTTGGTTAAGATTTTACCCTTTTTTGCTGGTGAGTATTTCTCTTTTGATTTCCCATGTACAAGTTAAGAGTGTTGACTGACAACAGATGTTTACCTTTGTGTTTGCAGTTTTGGGCCTATGAGAGGCTCCCATGTTTGCGTCCTGTGAGTGTGTTAGGTTTGGAGACCTATCCACGAGGACGATGATGGCATCACTCCATATTGGCGGAGGTTCCTGTAGCTGAGGGTTTCACCCATTGTCGTCTACAGTTGGAGTTGTTGACAGCTGATGCTATCACATGGATTCCCTATTCTGGGGAGCATTTGACCGTTGGGTTTAAGGATGGATACCCGACTGATGTCGAGTATGTGATATCTATCCGTAGGATTCTTCTCTTCACAGATGGAGGATGAGAGCTCTATTTAGGAGAGCGTGCTATTAGGAGCACTACAGGAGAGATTCGTATGCCGATCTTGCATCCTGCCAGGCGTTATTGGCCTGTATCACAGTCGCCTATCAGTGATATCCCATTGATGGGTGTTGACGACTTTACATTGTTAGAGGGTCCATATACATAGGATATGTTCCATCGCTGGTGGTCCCCTTGTACCATCGGAGCCCAGACCGACGCCACTCAATTTATGGGGGATATGATTCCTAGATCCATGATGATAACGGATTGGATGGTCTGTGTTCGAGATCCAACTCATTTGACACAGATTGACAGCTTGACCCGGTAGTTGGACCAGGCACATTTTTTCATTCGGCACTTGGGCAGAGATCCTTCAGAGGTAGATACTTTTGATCCTTCCAGCTTAGGCGCTGGCTCCTCATGTGACCCATATGTTTTTGCTGGTGCAAATTCTCCATTATATAGGCCTGACATCCCCGTTGATGGAGATCTAGTGACTCAAGAGGAGTTACATCAGGTGGACATGATTGATGATGTAGATATTGACACCATTGTCTTCTTCTGATGTGTATTCTCATTATATATTTTGATAAGCCTCTGTTAGATACTGGGTGGTTGTGCCCCATTCTCGCTATATCTTTTGATAGGCCTCTGTTAGTCATTGGGCGTCTGTGCCCCATTTTCCTGTATTTTTAGCTGTACAGAGATGATGTATTAGATGATGATGTACTTAGGAATGTATGTACTGTTATTCCTTACATCATATTGTCATCTATTGTTCATCATGCATGTATCATGTTATGCATATGTATGTATATCCAGAGATATTCAGCATTGACCCTTGGATGGTCTTATGATACGGCCCACACAGATGTCTTCCTTGACAGTTAGCCGCATTGATCACACCCCACCAGTATTGGTAGCCTCTCGTCTGAGGTCGTGGTATGATAGTTTGTCACCTCCAGACCGGGTGACTGTAGATCATTTATTACAGCATTCCATGACCCTCCTGATGTTCCAAGTTCCTGTGGGCTTTGTGGATGGTATGCTGGAGCATTGGGTACCAGAGAGGCAGATTTTTCGATTTGGGACCCAGGAGTTGACTACTACATTAGATGAGTACGAGCGGTTGACGGCTTTGCCCTTAGACAGACCTTGCGCTCGGATGGCCATTGACGATATGAGCTGGCAGTTCATGACCCTCACCGGGTTACAGCGTAGAGTAGTACATGATGAGATTACATCTGGTCATGTGGTGTCCCAGAGTTTTCTGATAGACAGATTTGGCTCACCAGATAGTTATGCACGACATTCTGGGGATTTCACCACGCCGGAGGATCAGTGGCATGTAGTCAGAGTAGACATATTGTTGATGTGTGTATTGTCATACATATACATGCCACGGTATATGGATGAGCTGGACATTGGCATTATCATGATAGTGAGAGCTCTCAGGGAGGGTCATACCATTGTGCCTATGATCGTGACAGAGACATTGAGATCAACCACGTATTGCTGCACCCATCCTGTAGGGGTATTTATAGACAGCTCAATCATGTTGTATGTATGGGTCATGTCGCATCTGAGACCGATTGACACCTTCCGACGGCATAGATACTGTTTTACCCATGAGATAGCTATGCCTTACTCCTTTCAGCCAGCCAAGTGTACAGACGCTGTATCCTGGTCGGTATTCTTGGCAGGGATCAGAGATCCGTTTGGCATTTTGCCATGTACAGGGCTCAGTTCATCCTACAGCTTCATTACTCATGCACCTGGCATGGATTATCTTTCTCTGGCTGGTTTGAGGGGCATGACTACTTACCATCCACTGGCTGTGATGTCACAGTTTGACCAGTTTCAGGATTTCCATCCATTTGAGGGAGCACTAGGTCAGCGTTTGGCTTCTCGTCACTTATCAGCAGAGGACAGATCCATGTTGTATGCCTGTTGGGATCAGCGTGAGCTAGCTGCATTTTCTGTTAGCCATCCGGGTTGTTCGACAAAGTATTCTGCATGGATGGAGACAAAGACTGCATCGGCTGTGGTTGTATCCACAGTGCCGGGGATTAGTTCTGATGGTGAGGAGCCCATGGAGGACATTGATTCTCTCAGCGAGAAGGAGCTATTTACTGGGTTGCCAACAACTCTTGTTGATTCACCTAGTACTTCTGCAGCTGTGACTCCTCCTTCAGAGTATTTAGCCCAGAGTTTGTATCTGATGACCTTTGAGAGAGATCAGACTAGGGCCTTGATGTTGACAACTCTAGCTGGAGAGATGCCCTCTATTGGAGAGAGATGATGCTTTGGCTCTTAGAGACACCGCTATTTTTGAGCGGGATGAGACTAGATCATCCAGAGATGCACTAATTGTTGAGAGGGATGATGCCATATCTGCCTGGGATGTAGCTGTTACAGATAATACTATAGTGAAATCCCTTACCACTTGCATTATTGCAGAGATGAGCGCATATATTGATGAGCATCATGTCACCATGCAGTTGGTTGCGGATCTGTTAGCTCGTGTAGATACCCTTGGGCAGGAGCTTAGAATATTACCTCCTTCTTCCGAGAGGGATGCGATGTTAGACTTAATAGCTCTCATATACACTGATTTGTAGATGGGCTTGTATTTTCCTGCACAGATTAGCTTAGCCATTTTGTCATATACAGTTTGTAAGACCCCAACTTTTATGAATAAAGAATAATTTTCTCGAAATATATTTTTGAATGTTATCGTGTGGATTTGATATAATGTTATAGTTGTGGGTAATATTTACAAATTTTGCAAAGTAAGCAAGTGGTTATATAAAATTCGATTGGTCGGGGAATATTCGTTTTAACAGGGAATATTCGTACGACGGCACAATCATTGGTGGACCCCACAACGGAAGTATTGTCGTAGTTAGAAAATGACAGAATTATATTTTTATAAAAAAAATGGCGAAAGTGTTACCGTTAAAACTGTTGAACTACCTTGTAGTAAAAGTACAACAACACGCGTGGTTGCATAGTAGCACCCGGTATTGATTATTGATGCTTACGTGAGAAGTCACTCAGTTATACTCAATTATTATTCTGATGAATTCACGCATCATATCTCTCATATTATTGATTCAATTATTGTCACAGTATCATCTTCATAATATGATATATTATTAAATCAATAATTGAGACAACAAAGTTATTCATATTATTAAATTACATTATTGACAATGTCTAGAAGTTCTGTCAAGGAAAGGTTTGGTCACCTAATTGCGCGCCAATAAGGAGAAATCCTTATCGGAAAGCCCCCTCTTTCCTGGGAACGACCTGGTTGTTAAATATTGTGAGTTATAATATTAATGATGAATAAATTCGTGTTGATTAAAGATGAATTGATAGTTCCATTGTGTTGGAATTATTAGTGTTAGTGGAAATTGACATTTATTTCGATAATAATTGATGTCTAGAGGTTATATTGATCAATCGGGTAATTAATCGGATAAATGAGGAATTAATTGCTATTAATTCACATGATTATAACTATTTGTTCAAATGTATGTACTATTGATTCACATTCTTGTACTATTAGGGGAGGTGGTGCAAGATTGATAATACTTGTATGACTACGTTAAAAATAGAGGTATATTTGAAGGTACTATACTGTAATTCGTATTTTCACATGATTATAACTATTGATTCACATGATTGAACTATTGATTCACATTATTTACTATTAGGGGAGGTGGTGCAAGTTTGATAATACTTGCAGGACTAAATTAAAAATGAAGGAAGAGAGGAAGGTATTATTCTGTAATATTTTGAGCCCTAAATTGTGCAATTATTGAAATTATATTTTTCTATAAATAGAAGCCCATTCTTCCTTTATTTCTCACCAATTCACTAAAGCTATAGAGCAATTATTATAGAGAAAAATTATAGAGAGAAAGAAGAAGAGAAGTCTGCTACCTCACTATTCCAGTATCCAGTTTTTTCTAAGGTAAGCGGTATTATTATTTCGAATTCATGAAGAGAGTTATTTTCTTTCAATACGTAAGAGTTGTTATTCCATTCTTTATTATTATATTGGAATAACCCGTCTATGCGAATTACCGCATACATGGTGAAATTCTTCTGTTATTCCATTCTTTATTATTTCATTGGAATAACACATGCATGCGATCTATCGCATGCACGGTGAATTCTCGTTGTTATTCCATTCTTTATTATTCATTGGAATATCCCATGCATGCGGATTACGCATGACTGGTTCCATTCTTTATTATTATGTTGGAATATCACATGCATGCGGGTTACTGCATGACTGGTTCCATTCTTTATTATTACATTGGAATAACACATGCTGCACGGGACGCGCGCTGGTGAATTCTTCATTATTCCATTCTTTATTATTTTGTTGGAATAACTGTGTGTGTGGATCACGCATATGCCGGTGAATTCTTACGTTATTCCATTCTTTATTATTACATTGGAATAACCACATACATGTGGATTTTCGCATGCATGGTGAATGATCCTTCGTATTCATTCCTTATTAAATTGTGAAAATGATCTGTCTACGTGGATTACCGCATGGCTGGCAAAAATACATTTGCAGTTTCATATATTCTATTATACTCAGTTGGTTAAAGTTTTGTCTTCTATACTCCATGAAATTAGTGGAATATCCTTGATATTTGCGCTTCATCCAGTATCTTTTCATGGAAATATTCTTTTGAGCATTCTTGAATTTTACTCCACAAAGAAGTATCATGTTGACAATTTGGACGTTATTGATTTCTGGATAAATTAAAATTATAAATCTTTAAAATTTATCCTTGAACTTGTTTTATTGAATTATTATGTCATTGTCATCATCCCCATGCTTATATTGTGATGAAAGTCATCTTTGGCTTACGTGCATAGATGGACTTGGTATGATTATAATCATGACCGTAATGTGACGAATGATGTGGTAAAAGTCCTAATTGGCCTGTAGTTCATTGATGGATAGTTGTTGGTGTGATTATGACCAGGAATTATTCGGTATAGTCATGACCATTGATGATTACATAAATATCCTTGGCCGTGATGCAGGGATGATTCTATTTTATTTATTAAGCTGAGTCTCAGCGATAAAGTTGATGAAATTTTTTTTAAATCATAGAAGATAGTAGATTTTATGTTCTACTTGACTCTTCTAATGGATTGCTTGTTCCGTCGCAGTTAAACTTGTTGTCTATTATATTCTATCAATTTAACATTGTTGAAGGCTAATGATAATTTATTCTGCATTATCTTAGTCATAATATTTCTTCTTTGGGCTAGTTGAGCTCACCCTTTCTTTCTTTCGTTTCTCTTCTTGAAATGAGAACGTAGCCGGGACTAGTCGGGGGATGGAGTGACGGTCCAGATGATAGCATTAGTAGTCCTCACTATTATGTTAAATAGTGTGACAATAAATATAATGAGGACTCCTTTGATTGTGGATATTGTCTAGATGACAATATTCTTATTAAAACTCTTAGATTATGTTTTGTCGTATTTTACACGACTGTTGTATAATTAAGTTGTATTTGAATTTTGTACCATGTATTTGTACCTGTTTTGGGGGCGTCACAGTTTTTATCAAAGCTTAGGGATATGATCCCTGGCTGAGCTGTGACACAAGAACTAGGAGGGGAGAGACGGGGAATTCCTTCGCTAGTATGACCTACCTAAGTTTATTTGATATTTAATTGGTCGGTCAGAGTATAGGGATAATATGTGATATGTTAATTAACCCTTGTTTTATGGCAGTATTTTAAAATGGCATCCGAAAATGTTGAGATAAGCAATGAAGCACATGAGATCGTTGAGTCACCATAGATTAATACCGAGGATAATGTGCAACAGGAAGACAATAATCCTCAGGTAAACAACAACGATCAAATGATGAACGATGGAATGTTCAGAGGTTTAATGCAATTCATGCAACATCAGGCGAGGGCGGCTCCTGTCCAAAATGCAGGTGGAAACACTGACAACTCTTGGACGGTCACCGCTAAGCAGTTCAAGGAGCTGGGACCATCAGATTTTTTTGGAGAGCCAAAACCACTTAAGGCGGAGACATGGATAAAGTAGATCAACAATATATTTGATGTCTTGGGATGCTTCGAGGAGTAAAAGGTTCCCTTTGCCACCTTCATGTTGCGAGCAAAGGCAGATTACTGGTGGGAATCTGTAAAGCGTACTCAACCTGCCGCACTGAATATGTCTTGGGAGAAGTTCCAAGAACTGTTCAACGACAAGTACTTTCTTGAAAGTATTTGTCACATGAAGGAGGTAGAGTTCATCAAACTTGAGCAAAACAATATGACCGTGGCGTAGTGCGAAGCTAAGTTTGCCGAGTTTCTCGGTTTGCATCCCACTTGGTTGATAATGAGGAGAGAATGACGCGGATGTTTCTAAGAGGTTTGAAACCCGAGATACGTTAATACCTAATTTCTCACAAACTGTGTTTGTATTCAGATGTTGTGAATAGGGCTCAGTTATTGGAGCGCGATAATGAGTAAACCCAACCAAGAGAGTGCAATCGACAAGTCGATAACACCAGCGGTAGCAGTCATCGAAGCAGTGACAACAAGCGTGGAGGGAATCAACATGCCAGAAATGGTAATCACTTCGGTGGTAATCATGGCCATGACAATAAGAGTGGACATTTCAAGAAGAGGAGATTCAACAATGATGGAAAGACGTCGATTTTATTTTGTTGTTAAGGAAGGAGAACGACCGCCGGTCGTATGTTACAAATGTGGAGGGGAAGGACACATCAGTCCAAACTGCGCGATGCAGTCCAAAGTGTGTTACAATTGTAGAAAAGAAGGTCACCTAGCCCGATTTTGTCGTGCACCAAAGTCAAGTCCAGTTAGAATGGAGGCATCAAAGGGTGTCCCAGACAAGAAAAAACTGGTAGTTCAAGGGAGAGTGTTTTTTGTAACCTCCCAAAAAGCAAGAAATCTGAACGAGGTGATCACGGGTAAGCTAATCATAAACTTTAGTGAAGTTTATACTTTATTTGATACCAGTTCTACCCATTCTTTCATTTCTCCTACTTGCGCTCAACGTTTAAATTTGACTCCGGAGAAATTAGACTTTGACTTATCTGTTGAAACTCACTGGGAGAAACCTTCATTACATCCATTTGTTTATAAGTCTTGTTTGATTCAAATCCAGAATCTTTGACGTTATTCGTCGATCTTATTTCCTTGAAAATACTTACATTTGATGTGATTTTAGGATTGATTGGTTAACTACTCATCATGCTAAAATTGATTGTTTTCGTAAGGTTGTTAGCTTTCATATTCCTAACCAACCTATTATGCGAATTCAAGCAACCAAACCACTAAAATCAATCTTTGTCATATCAAGTCATAAAGCTATTCGTTTATTGAAAAAGCGGATGTCAAGCTTTCTTAGCCCATGTCACGGATTTAAATAAAAATACGTCAGATTTGAATGATATTTCTATTGTTAATAAATTTCCTAACGTATTCCTGAAGAACTTCTGGCCTACCCCAGAGCGTGAAATTGAATTTTGTATCGACCTTGAATCCGGTACAAAACCCATTTCCAAAGCCCCATATCGAATGGCTCCTATTGAACTTCAGGAGTTAAAAACCCAATTATAGGAATTGTTAGACATCGATTTCATTCGTCCTAGTATGTCTCCTTGGGGTGCTCCTATTCTATTTGTGAAGAAGAAAGATGGAAGTATGTGACTTTGTATTGATTATCGGGAGTTGAATCATGTCACCATCAAAAATAGGTACCCGTTGCCTCGCATTGATGACCTGTTAAACCAGTTGCAAGGAGCCAAATTCCTTTCAAAGATTGATCTTCGTTCCGGATATCATCAGTTGAAGATTAAAACTAATGACATTCCAAAGGCGCCGTAAGAACTGCAGACGGGCATTATGAATTCCTAGTCATGTCTTTTGGATTGACTAATGCTCCTGCTGCCTTCATGGACATGATTAACCGAGTATTCAAGGAATATTTGGATCACTTTATGGTCGTCTTTATTGATGACATCCTCATATACTCCAAAACTTGTGAAGACCATGAGAAACACTTGAGGCTGATACTCCAAAAGCTTCGTGAAAACAAGCTATATGCCAAGTTGAAGAAATGTGAGTTCTGGCTTGAGGAAGTTATATTCCTTGGGCACATGATATCAAATCATGGAATATCAGTTGACCTAGCGAAGATTGAAGCAATTTAAAGTTGGGAGCAACCAAAGTCAGTGACCGAAGTACGTAGCTTTCTCGGCTCAGCTGGTTATTATCGGAGATTCATGGAAGGATCTTCTCGAATCGCTACTCCATTAACTCAGCTGACTCAAAAAGATACAAAGTTCGGTTGGAGCGAGGAATATGAGAAGAGTTTTCAAGAACTCAAGAGAAGACTTATTTCAGCACCTGTTCTGACAATACCATCTGGCTCGGAGGGATTTGTCATCTACAGTGATGCTTCAGGAAAAGGGTTAGGATGTGTTCTCATGCAACATGGAAAAGTCATAGCCTATGCCTCGCGATAACTCAAAGAATATGAGAGGAATTATCCTACTCATGATCTAGAGTTGGCAGCAATCGTTTTTGTGCTTAAGATTTGGAGGCATTATCTGTATAGAGAGAAGGTAGAGATCTATACGGATCATAAAAGCCTCAAATATTTCTTCACTCAAAAGGAACTCAACATGCGGCAACGACGATGGCTTGAGTTGTTGAAAGATTATGATCATACCATCCAATACCATCCTGGAAAAGCGAACGTAGTAGCTGATGCATTGAGTAGAAGATCATATGCGGGAACGAGTGCAATATTGTCAACGCAAAGGCCCATTTTGTATGACTTGGAAAGGATGAAAATAGAGTTAAAGACTCCAAGGACCCATGTGATGATGGCGAATATGCGAGTGGAACCGACTTTAATCGATAAAGTTAAAGCTGCTCAACTTACGGACCTAGAGCTGATGCGTATGAAGAAGAAAGTACAAGAAGGTGGTATTTCAGAAGCAAGAATCGATGAAGAAGGAATACTTCGAGTCAACTCCAGACTTTGTGTTCCTAATGATTCTGACTTGAAGTATAAAATCATGATGGAGGCGCACAACACACCATTTGCAATCCATCCTGGAAGTACCAAAATGTATCGTGATCTTCGACATACATTTTGGTGGAGCAATATGAAGAGAGAGATAGCGGGGTTTATCTCAAGGTGTCTAACTTGTCAATGAGTCAAGGTGGAGCATCAAGTGCCAAAAGGTCCATTGCAACCACTTGAAATTCTAGAATGAAAATGGGAGCACATTACCATGGATTTCGTTACTGGTCTTCCCAAGGTTTCTCAAGGGATAGATGCGATTTGGGTCATTGTTGATAGATTGACCAAGTCTGCTCATTTTTTTTTGCTAAATTTTTGTTTGTATATTAACATTGCAAAAAACTTTGGATATTACAATAAAGATCAGAGCATAGTCCCCTTCTCCCGAGGGGACTAAAAACACCTAGCAACCTAGGAAACAAAATACCTAACCTAAATTACATTTTCCTCACAACTCGAGGTTAGGCAAAAGCAACAACTAAGAAAATTAGTTTAAAAGCCAAACAGATCATAGGTATACAACAATATTAGCCCAAACCGTGGCCCAAGACCCTCACAGTTAGTCTTCAATGGATCTATTTGTTAACATGTCAAGGACATAGCAGACATCATCAATCCCATCCCACGTGAAGGTAGGCAAAAAGCTGATGTGCCCAAATGAAATCAGCTAGTTAAATTTGAAATTTAAACAACCCAAATGAAATGGGACCCATTAACCAGCTGGAAACAACACAGTAACGTGACTAGCGGTAACTTTCCTATGATTTTTCTCCCAAATTCCTCTGTCAAAATAGTAGCCCACCGGAAAACCATAAGCACATGGGATTTCGAATCAAACACAAACACCAGCCAAGAGAGATTCCGAATTAACAAGGAGCCCAGAACGGAATTCATCAATGACTAAAACAATGCCCAACATATCTATAATAAAGATTTATCAATAACACAAATTAGATTTGATTGAGAGTTTTGCAACCGAGATGTCCAAAAGCATAGCACGGTACCAGATCTAATTTATGGATAAGATGTTCAATAAGCTCGAATAAACTAGATCTGTACACATGGAGGCCTTCTTCCAGGCACAAACCACCAGCAGAAAATCATCAAGATCCAAAATCCCATACCTTGAGCCCCTAATCGATCCTCCATTTAAGATCAGCTTCCAAAACCATAGCACACAAAGATCATTACCCCCCCTACTAATCTAACAGAGAAGCCCACGATCTATAGCCCTCGGACTTGGCCCAACATAGACCGGAAAGAAGATTTTTAGTAGGGTTCCAAATTGAGTCACCGAAAAAACTAGAATCAGAACCCAAACAAGATGAATGAGGCAAACGAGGAAAAGGAAGGTGGTGGGCTGAAATGGAGGAGAAGGGAGGGAGGGGAGAGTGGGTTGGCCGAATGAAGGAGGCGAAGGTTGTGATGAAAGATGGTGGAAGAGGGGGGAGAAATTCTAGAGAGAAGGAAGAGCTTCTCTCTCTAACTTTCCCTACTTGGAACCCTCCACTCGTACTCTAAGTCTGCTCATTTCTTACCGATACGAAAAACTTATACACTTGAACGTCTTGCTAGTATATATATAAACGAGATTTTAAGATTGCATGATATGCCAGTATCCATAGTTTCTGATCGAGACCCAAGATTCACTTCAAGATTTTGGGTTAGTTTGCAAAAAGCTATGGGCACAGATTTACGATTTAGTTCGGCATATCATCCTCAAATGGATGGACAGTCGGAAAGGACTATTCAAACTCTTGAAGATTTATTAAGACTCTGTGTCCTTGACTTCAAGGGAAGTTGGGACAAGTTCTTACCATTGGTGGAGTTTTCCTACAACAATAGTTATCAAGCAAGTATTGGCATGGCTCCATTTGAGGCGATGTATGGAAGAAAGTGTCGTTCTCTAGTATGCTGGGATGAGGTGGGTGAAGCAACGTTGTTGGGACCGGATTTGGTACGTATGACTACGAAAAAGATTCAAACGATCCGACAACGTATAAAACCTCACAAGATCGACAAAAGAGTTATGCTGATCTTCATCGAAAGGACGTGGAATTCAATATTGGAGATCATGTGTTGTTACGTGTTGCTCCATGGAAAGGAGTTACGAGATTTGGAAAGAGAGGAAAACTTAATCCTCGATTCATTGGCCCATTTTTAATCCTCGATCGAGTAGGAACTATGGCCTATACACTCGCCTTACCGCCAAGTATATCTCGTGTTCATAACGTTTTTCACATAGCTATGTTACGTAAATATGTGAAAGACCCGAACAACATTATTGAATTAGAACCAGACGAGATAGAGGAAGATTTAATGTATGAAGAGTTACCTGTTAAAATCTTGGATAAGAAGGATCATATTTTACGCTCCAAGGTTATACCTCAAGTCAAAGTTTTGTGGAGAAACCACGATGTGGAAGAAATGACCTGGGAGTTAGAATCTGAGATGAAGTCAAGATATCCTCACCTCTTCGATATACCAGGTACGTACCCTAATTTTGAGGACAAAATTTCATAAGAAGGGGAGGTTGTAAGACCCCAACTTTTATGAATAAAGAATAATTTTCTTGAAATATATTTTTGAATATTATGGTGTGGATTTGATATAATGTTATAGTTGTGGTAATATTTATAAATTTTACAAAGTAAGCAAGTGGTTATATAAAATTCGATTGGTCGGGGAATATTCGTTTTAACGGGGAATATTACGACGACAAGCACAATCATTAAGTGGACCCCACAACGGAAGTATTGTCGTAGTTAGAAAATGATGTAATTATATTTTTAAAAAAAACTAGCGAAAGTGTTACCGTTAAAAGCTGTTGAACTACCGGTAGTAAAAAAAGTACAACAACACGCGTGGTTGTGTAGTAGTAGCTTGCAGTATTGATTATTGATGCTTACGTGAGAAGTCACTCGGTTATACTCAATTATTATTACAAGATAATTCTTTGCATCATATCTCTCATATTATTGATTCAATTATTGTCACGAAGATCATCTTCATAATATGATATATTATTAAATCAATAATTGAGACAACAAAGTTATTCATATTATTAAATTGCAATATTGACAATGTCTAGAAGTTCTGTCAAGGAGAGGTTTGGTCACTTAATTGCGCGCCAATAAGGAGAAATCCTTATCGGAAATCCCCCTCTTTCCTGGGAACGACCTGGTTGTTAAATATTGTGAGTTATAATATTAATGATGAATAAATTCGTGTTGATTAAAGATGAATTGATAGTTCCATTGTGTTGGAATTATTAGTGTTAGTGGAAATTGACATTTATTTCGATAATAATTGATGTCTAGAGGTTATATTGATCAATCGGGTAATTAATCGGATAAATGAGGAATTAATTGCTATTAATTCACATGATTATAACTATTTGTTCAAATGTGTGTACTATTGATTCACATTCTTGTACTATTAGGGGAGGTGGTGCAAGATTGATAATACTTGCATGACTAAGTTAAAAATAGAGGTATATTTGAAGGTACTATACTGTAATTCGTATTTTCACATGATTATAACTATTGATTCACATGATTGAACTATTGATTCACATTATTTACTATTAGGGGAGGTGGTGCAAGTTTGATAATACTTGCAGGACTAAATTAAAAATGAAGGAAGAGAGGAAGGTATTATTCTGTAATATTTTGAGCCCTAAAATATGCAATTATTGAAACTATATTTTTCTATAAATAGAAGCTCATTCTTCTTTTATTTCTCACCAATTCACTAAAGCTATAGAGCAATTATTATAGAGAAAAATTATAGAGAGAAAGAAGAAGAGAAGTCTGCTACCTCACTATTCCAGTATCCAGTTTTTTCTAAGGTAAGGGGTATTATTCTTTCGTATTCATGAAGAGAGTTATTTTCTTTCAATACTTGTAAGAGTTGTTATTCCATTCTTTATTATTATATTGGAATAACTTTGATCTATGCTAATTATGCATACATGGTGAAATTCTTCTCGTTATTCCATTCTTTATTATTACATTGGAATAACTCGTGCAATGCTTGATCTATCGCATGCACGTGAATTCTGTTGTTATTCCATTCTTTATTATTACATTGGAATATCCTATCTCAATGCGGATTACGCATGACCGGTTCCATTCTTTATTATTATGTTGGAATATCTTGTGCATGCGATGAGTTATGCATTTGACTCGGTTCCATTCTTTATTATTCTGTTGGAATAACCTATCTGTGCGGATTACGCACGCCTGGTGAATTCTTCTGTTATTCCATTCTTTATTATTTTGTTGGAATAACCTGTGTGTGCGGATCACGCATGCCTGGTGAATTCTTCTGTTATTCCATTCTTTATTATTCTGTTGGAATAACCTGTCTATGTGGATTTTCGCATGCATGGTGAATGATCCTTCGTATTCATTCCTTATTAAATTGTGAAAATGATCTGTCTACGTGGATTACCGCATGGCTGGCAAAAATCCATTTGCAGTTTCATATATTCTATTATACTCAGTTGGTTAAAGTTTTGTCTTCTATACTCCATGAAATTAGTGGAATATCCTTGATGTTTGCGCTTCATCCAGTATCTTTTCATGGAAATATTCTTCTGAGCATTCTTGAATTTTACTCCACAAAGAAGTATCATGTTGACAATTTGGACGTTATTGATTTCTGGATAAATTAAAATTATAAATCTTTAAAATTTATCCTTGAACTTGTTTTGTTGAATTATTATGTCATTGTCATCATCCTCATGCTTATATTGTGATGAAAGTCATCTTTGGCTTACGTGCATAGATGGACTTGGTATGATTATGACCAGGGATCTTTTGGTATAATCATGACCGTAATGTGACGAATGATGTGGTAAAAGTCCTAATTGGCCTGTAGTTCATTGATGGCAGTTGTTGGTGTGATTATGACCAGGGATTATTCGGTATAGTCATGACCATTGATGATTACATAAATATCCTTGGCCGTGATGCGAGGATGATTCGATTTTATTTATTAAGTCGAGTCTCAAATGATAAAGTTGATGAAAAACTTTTTAAATCATAGAAGATAGTAGATTTTATGCTCTACTTGACTCTTCTAATGGATTGCTTGTTCACCGCATGATTAAACTTGTTGTCTATTATATTCTATCAGTTTAACATTGTTGAAGGCTAATGATAATTTATTCTGCATTATCTTAGTCATAATATTTCTTACTGGGCTAGTTGAGCTCACCCTTTCTTTCACTGTTCTCTTCAGGAAATGAGAACGTAGCCGGGACTATTCGGGGGATGGAGTGATGGTCCAGATGATAGCATTAGTAGTCCTCACTATTCTGTTAAATAGTGTGACAATAAATTTAATGAGGACTCCTTTGAGTGTGGATATTGTCTAGATGACAATATTCTTATTAGAACTCTTAGATTATGTTTTGTCGTATTTTACACGACTATTGTATAATTAAGTTGTATTTGAATTTTGTACCATGTATTTGGCGACTCAAGATGGGTGATGTATACCTGTTTTGGGGGCGTCACACAGTTCATATTGTATATATCAAACAACATTATATATGACAGGGAAATATATTTTGTTTTACTCCCCTTTTAGTTGTGCCTTGCTACTTGCTTGATATTTGCCTGTTTCTTCAGGGCTTGTGATCTGGATGTATTCTGAACTCCTCCTTGACAGATGGACATTGAGATGTCTCAGGATTTTCAAAATGGATCGTTGATCTGTGTGTATTCCCTACCTTCTTTGGTGTCTTGGGACTGGTTTCTGTATGTAGATGTGGAGAGGAGTGTGGCTTTCCTCTCTGAGGTTGACTGCACCATAGATGGTCGCCAGTACTCCTTTGTATGGGGGAGCCCAATTAGTTCCATCTCTTATGGATTGATGTTTCTCTTTGAGGATTCAACCGCAGCTTAGATGGTCACCAACTCTCCCATTTATGGGGAGGTCAGGTAGTTCTATCCCTTTGGCCTGAAGCCGATGAAATGTGGTGGATTGAAGGTTGATCCCAGTACCGTTGACAAGTGTTTGTGTTTTGGTAGGGGGTGAGACCGAACTATAAATGGCTGCCTACGTACTCCTGTTGAAGAGGAGATCAGGTCTGCGTAGTTCGAACCTTGTGTAAGAGGTTCAACACTGTATGTGGTAAGGGTGTAAAAAGGTGTAGGAGTGCTTTTTTTATAGGGTGACCGGGCCATAAAAATGGTTGCCTACGTACTCCCAGGTATCGGGGAGATCAGGTCGACGTAGTTCTCCCCATGTTCAGGATGGATTGCAGATGAAAAGTTTGATCCCATGTATAGGACAAACTATAGGGGAAAAGTTTTATCCCTAGTGGGAAAAAACTACAGGTGTGAAAAGTCTTATCCTTGGTGGGACAAAACTACAGGTGTGAAAAGTTCAATCCCTAGTGGGATAATCGAAGTTGAGTGAAGGGTTTTAAAACCAAAGATGTATGAAGGATCTGTTGATCCAAAATTAGGATGTTTAATTGATGGTAACTTCAGACATAGTGCAGATTTCACGATTGTCTCGAGTTAATGAAAGCGATGGAAATTAAATGCGCCATCCATTTCCTATAATCTGAGAGCACCTCCTGTCAATACCTCCTTGACAATAAATGGGCCTTCCCAGTTTAGAATGAATTTTCCCTTAGACTGATCTTGGTTGTTAATGATCTTCTCCAAAACCAAGTCATGTTGTTTAAACTTTCGTAGCCAGACTTTTTTGTTGTAAGATCTGGCGATCCTTTGTTGGTATAACTGACCATGGAAGATATCATCACTTCGCCTTTCGTCTATTAGAGAAAATTTGTGATACCTATCTTGTAACCATTGGTCTTCATCCAGCTGAGCGTCTATCAACACTCTGAGGGATTCCATTTCCACCTCTATGGGGAGTACTGCTTCCATCCCATAGGTTAATGAGTAGGGGGTTGCCCCAGTGGAAGTGCGCATTGATGTTCTGTAAGCTAATAGAGTCAGAGGCAATAAGTCAGACCATCCTTTATGATTGACAGACATCTTTTGCATGATCTTCTTGATGTTTTTATTAGCCGCTTCAACAACACCATTCATCTTTGGAAGATAGATGACGGAGTTTAGATGTTTGATGTGGAATTTACTGCATAACTCCTCCATCATTTTGTTGTTGAGGTTCTTAGCGTTGTCTGACACAATCACCTCTGGTTGGACATATCGATAAATGATATTGTTTTTGATGAAACCAATGATAACTTCTCTTGTAACCCTGGGGAAGGAGGCTGCTTCTACCCACTTGGTGAAGTAGTCGATCATGGTGAAGATAAATCGATGAGCATTACTGGCTTTAGGCTCGATGGGCCCAATCACGTCCATTCCCCACATTGAGAAATGCCAAGGCGAACTCATATTGTGGATCTCCCTCGGAGGGGCGTGGATATCATTCCCATGAATTTGACATTGATAACATCTTTTGACGTGATCCTCACAGTCAGCCTTGAGAGAGAGCCAGTAGTGCCGTGTTCTTAGGATCTTTTTGACAAGTAGAGGGCCGCTCATGTGTGGGCCACATACTCCACCATGGATTTCATCCATGAGGCTCTGAGCTTGGTCCTTGTCCAGACATCTGAGGAGACCTAATCCTGCATCTCTTTTGTAGAGTGCATCTCCGCTCAGGTAGAATTTCATAGCCAGTCGATGGATCCGCCTTCTTTCAGTCGGGCTCGCCTCAGCGGGTGTAGATCCATCTCGCAAGTACTCCCTGATATGCTGATACCAAGGGTGTTGGATGGGAGGTAGCTCATCCGATACTTCTCCAATGTAGTTCCCATAGGCTGGAGCCTTTTGCAGGGAAAATGAAATGCTTGGTATATTTTCCTTGTCAGGTATGTTGGTCAAGGAGGCAAAAGTTGCTAGCGCATCCGCAAAATCATTCCTATTTTGAGGAATGTGGAGGAAGGATATTTCTTTGAACTCCGAAGCCATCTGTAAAACTTGCCGATGGTAAGGCAGCAAATGTAGTTCTTTGGTGTGATAGATTCCCGTGATTTGTCTGATTACCAATTTTGAATCTCCAAAGACAGTTAACCGCCTGATACCCATTGATTGGGCAAGTTTTAGCCCCATGATACAGACTTCATACTCAGCTGTGTTGTTGGTACTAACAAACTTCAATTTGACGGCGACGGGATACTGCTCCCCCGTACCAGATACTAGAACTGCCCCAGTCCTAGAACCTTCCATGTTTACAGCTCCATCAAAATACATTTTCCATGTCTGGTATGCATCGTATTGATGGTGTTGCTGAACTATCATTACCCCTTCATCGGAAAAATATGTTTCTAAGGGTTTAAAATCCTTTGAAGGTGCGGCGGCCAGTTGATCCGCAATTCCTTGACCTTTGATAGAATTTTGCGTCATGTAGACGATGTCAAATTGCTGTAGGATCAACTGCTATCTCGACAGCCGACAATTTAACATGGGTTTACTAAACACGTACTTGAGAGGATCCACGCGGGATATGAGAGGGGTTGTATAACCATGAAGGTAATGTTTTAACCTCATGGAAGCCCATGCTAAAGCACAACAAGTCTTCTTAATCAGAGTGTACTTGTGTTCACTACTGCTGAATCTTTTGCTGAAGTAGTAGATAGCTTGCTCCTGGCCTCTATCGTCTTTATGTCCCAGCATGCAGCCCATGCCATTGTCATTGATTGACAGGTACATGAATAGGGGAACACCATCCCTAGGAGTTACCAAAACAGGAGCTTTGACTAGCTGCTTTTTGATTGTAAGGAAGGCTTTCTGACACTCATCGTTCCATTTTATGGAGGAGTTCTTCCTTAAGAGCTTAAAGATAGGCTCACAGGTTGCTGTGAGTTGGGAAATGAACCTGCTGATGAAGTTGATCCTTCCCAAAAATCCCCGTATTTCCTCTTCTGTTTGAGGAATGGGCATTTCTGTAATGGCCTGGATTTTGGTGGGATCCAGCTCAATCCCTTTGTGGCTGACTAGGAACCCTAGCAACTTGCATGATTTCACACCAAAGGTGCACTTGGCTAGATTCAACTTCAAGTTGTATTTACGCAACCTGTTGAAGAGCTTTCTGAGATGGTCTAAGTGGTCATCTTCCCTTCGGGACTTAACCGTTTATAGCAAAAGGTTCCCCAAGGCGTGTTGAATGCAGTTTTCTCACGATCCTCTTCAGCAACCATAATTTGATGGTACCCCGCAAAACAATCAACAAAGGAGTACATGTCGTATTGAGCAATATTGTCAATGAGAATGTGGATAAATGGCACGGGAAAGCTATCTTTAAGGCAAGCTTTATTCAGGTCTCGGTAATCCACACAAACTCACACCTTTCCTCTTGGTTTAGGTACGAGGACTATGTTGGATAGCCATCCAGGGTATGTTGACACCATGATGATGCCTGCTTAAAATTGTTTCACAATTTCTTCTTTAACCTTTAAACTCCACTCAGGTTTTGATCGCCTGAGCTTCTGCCTGACTGGCTTGAATCCCTCTTTAATGGGAAGACGATGGATGACGATGTTAGTGGATAAACCGACCATGTCTTCATGAGACCATGTAAACACATCCTGGAATTGGGTTAACAGGGTAACCATGTCATTCCTTTGGTTTGGAGTGAGGTCCGTACCAATCTGGATTACCTTAGGGTTTTCAAAGGTTCCGATATTGAATGAGGTGGTTTGATCAAGATTTAGCTTGGGTTTTTCCTCGACCCATTCTTTGATCTCCTGAGGTATCTCATAGTCCTCTTGTATTTCCATAAAGTCTGAGTCCAACTTTACATCAAAGTTACAATCCTTGTGGAGAAAAGGTACCTCATCAGCAAGTATAGACACATCTATATTTAGAGTCCTGAAACAAAATATGCTTTCACTTAATATATGAAACTGTTCAATCATACAAAGTGTTAGCACGTAATGACAAAACAACTGCTAATATTGTACAGAAAAGTAAGCAGTTATGGCTATCTACAGGGAGTTTCTGCCCTTTTTACCCTTGTCGACAAATGCAAGGAGTGCTACTCCAATTGTCAAGGGTGAAATCCTGCTGGACGGCAGTGATGAAGGGGCTGTCATTGTCTACCTTCTCTCGAATGATGACCATGATATCTGGACAAGCATCGTCTGGGATGTCCCTGTTCATGCCCTTAGTATGGATAATGATGCGTATGTTTGACAACCTCTTGGCGATGTCTTGATTCAGTCTCCGTTCCTTTTCTTCCTCTTAGGGATCTAGAATCAGGACCTCTTTTCCTTTGACCGGTATCGGTTTAGGAAACAACATAGTCATTACAGTGGCAAGTACCTTTATGGGAGACCGTACAGGTTCATGATCTGTAGGTTGCAATAATTTTCGTATGGCTGAAGTGGAAGGAATATGCTTGTGCTTATGACGATTCCTGTGACTGGAACTAGCAGAATATCTTAGTCTGACCGTCCCTGTTTAACTGTGAACTTGAATTGGGCGCTAAATGCCCTGATGATTTTTACCCAACCCTTGTCCAGGTTGATAACCCAATGACATCATCTCTTGAGTGGCCGACATTACCTCGGCAGAAATCTTGGATGTGAGAGGTGGTGCCCCAATGGGATGGTAGTGAGTGTTGGTCACCTCCAAGGCCTGGAAACTGACTGGCTCAACTTCTGAATTGAAGCTGATGAGTTGTATGTCACCTTGTTCAGGACATTTTGGCTCAGCATTAACAGTGATTAGGCTATTGTTGATAATGTATTTGAGTTGCTGGTGGAGGGGACGACTCCAACCATATGAATCCACAGTCTCTCCAAGAGCAGGTTGTATCCTGTAGTAATTTTTAGCATATGAAAGGATACACTGAATGTATGTGGACGGATTCCCATCGAAAATTTAATTAATCCGACATCAATTCGTCGGGATCCATCAAAAGCTTTGATAACCGTATGGCTACTTCTGATCCTTTTGAGATTGATATTCATTTTCTCCAAAATGGCATAAGGGAAGATATTCAAAGATGACCCTCCATCTATCAATACTCCTGCGACCACATATCCGGAAGACATTATCGCTATGTGCAGTGGCTTGTAATGACCAGTCCCTTTGGGAGGTATGCCGTCATCAGTGAAAGATATCACATTATTATTGAAAATGTGATCAACCAGATGATGTAATTTTTTAACATCCACTAATTTAGGCAAATGGGCTTCTTCCAAAACCTTTAGCAAGATCTTTCTATGATCTTCGGAAGAGAAAACCAAGTCCAGTATGGAAATTTGTTGTGGAGCTTCTCTCAAGCTTATAACCACATTGGCTTCATTATGGCCCATAGTATGGAGGAGCTTTTCAATCTTCTCCATGGGAACTTTTCCCTTTGATTTGATGGTAGGCTTCATCACCCGTTACGGAAGATACAGTGGATTTTCCTTCAACACTGCAACAATTGTGTGTGATGTAGATCCTTCAGCCTCTCCATAATTCCATGGCACTTTTCGTAGGCTGACAACAGGATATTGAGGTCTGTATGGCAAAATGATTGGCTTTGGTGCAGCCACTTTCAAAGGATTGTTAACACCTTTGAGTTGAACTGTTTGTATTTTTTTTTGCTAAGTTTGTTTGTATATAAAAAGGACCAAATACAATGGCTAAGGGGCATACCCCAGAATATAGTAGCATCATCTAAGTTATATAGATGATGATACGATACATGGAAGAGAACCCAACATAACAAGTTAAACTAACAACTAAATACAATATTGATTACAAATTGTGGCCTTGATGAAAATACAGTTGATAGCAGCCAAAATAACCTAGGCTCATACCTCACGTTCGCACACCTCATGCTAACAGCCCGAATGCTCTCCCGAAGGCCATAACCTGGACACAACCACCACCTCGCCCGAAGACCATAACCTGGGCTCGCCCACCTCATGGTCGCCCGAAACCATGCTCACCCGAAGTTATGCTCGCCCACCTCTTGGTCGCTCACTTCATGGTCGCTCGCCCAAAGCCCAATACCTGGGCTCACTCTCTTCATGGTCGCTCACCACATACTTGCCCGAAGCCTCATGCTCGCCCACGGGCACTCATAACATACCAACACCTCACCTGCCCCCCATTGGAGTTACCAACCAATTACAATAGTAATTACAATTTGTTGCTTTGATGAAAGATTTACTAGAAGAGAGTCTTGATTTAATAAGATTGATAGTGTCCTTTGCAAGAGACCTTGGAGGAATTGTAATATCCTTGTGCATCTTTGTGTTCCTAGCTTCCCAAACTTTGTAGAAGCAAGTGGCAACTGTGAGACTCAAAATGTTCTTAGTTAGTTTAGAGCCTTGATAGTTGGTGAGATAGCCAATGAGAGCATCCCATGTCAGTGGGATGGAAACCCAATTTCCTATGGCTAGTGCACTTGTTATGATAACCGTAGAATAGGCACATTCAAAGAACAAGTGCTCAAAGGTTTCAAGGTGTTGGTTGCATAGAAGATAGTTCCACATCCGCCCCGTGTAATGCTTTGTTCTATCGTTCGTAGATAGTTTCCTTAGAAGGCCCAGCCACAACATAAATGAGTATCTTGGCACATGAAGTTTGTGCCAAAGGATTGAGCTCCATGGTACCAATGGGATCTTAGTCTGAATAGAATCCCAAATCTGGTTGGACTTAACCGAATGTAGTGCATGATCTTCCCATAAAATTTTTTCAGTCTGTCTAGGAGAAATTGGAACTTGAAGAACTTGCTACCGAAAAAGAATAACATCATAATGATTGCTTGCCGGGAGATTCCATGAGGAGTCCAATATTATGTGGCTAACCTTAGCAGTTGATGGAATACCTGAGTTGGACAATAAAATTGTAGATAGGTTTATGGAGGCACCATTCAGCCAAGGATCATACCAAAGAGAAGTTTGATGACCATTCCTAAGGAAGTACTTCAGATGTTGAAGAGCACATGGACGAAGCTTTAGGATTTGTTTCCAGGTCCACGAGCAATCGGGTCCTGCCTTAACTTGCCAAATAGATTTATCTTTCAAGAGAGTGTGTTGAATCCATTGAGCCTAAAGTGACTTAGTATCATGGTAGATAATTTGAAAGAAGTGTTGCATTAATAAGGCAGTATTCCAGTCAAGGATGCTTTTTATGCCTAATCCCCCTTCACTCGTAGGTAGTGTGAGTTGAGACCAAGCCACTTTAGCCCCAGACTTACACAGATTCAATACCATTAAGAGGCTTGAATAGGGTCTATTAATTTGGTTGGGCAAATGCAAAGTTGGTAAAACCATCATAGTGAGAGTCTGGATCAGAAAAAAGCTTAGAGAAATATCCCACAGCTACTGCCTCAATTTTGTCCTTGTCATGGACCATAATACCATCGTCATTAAGTATTGATAATATCTTGTTAGAATTCCATCTTTGCTTCATCATATTTGAGAAGTAACTTGTGTTATGATCACCTAAGGCTAGCCATGTAGCTCTGGATTTCTGTTGAATTAGGACTTCCTCTCTATCTATAGCTTGCCAGAGCTGTTTCGAGCAGCTCTCCTCCTTTTCCAAAAGGTTCAAGTCATAAGGATTATCATTCAGGAAGGGTTTGAGCCGAGTGGAGGTCATCCCTTTTTATCTTTACCAGAGTGGTCAGATTGCCCATGGAAGTGTTAAGGGAGGATAAGGCCTTCTTTGTGCATTTCAATTTCTCAGAGAAAACATAGAAAGGGTTCCCATAAAAGTGTGTATCCCAAGCTAACCGGACAGCTTCATGAAAACCATCAAGAAGAGACATGTGCTTGAAATATTGAAATTGCCTCTGAGGTTTAGAAAATTGAATGCCAGTGTTTAGTAACACCAAGGAATGATCAGAAAGCCCACGATGAGCAAAAGTAACCTGTGATAGATCAAACTGAGAGAACCACTCTGAGTTACCCAAGGCTCTGTCCAGTTTCTTGTGGACAGGATGAGCAGGTTGGTTGTTCCACCAAGTAAAAACTGGACTAATTGCTCGAATATCATCCACACCAATAGAAGTGGTGCAGTCTTTGAACTCTTCTTTTCCAACATCCCAGCTAGCATTGATTTGGTTAGTTTCCTGCAGGTCTTTGATCACATTAAAATCACCCAATAAACACCAACACTCATTTGAAGACAGTGTGACCATATCAGTCCAGAGATTCCTCCTTTCAGTATAGGTATTGAGCCCGTACACAAAAGAAACCATGAAACTAGTACTGGTAAAATCTAATGATTGAACTTTACAATGAATAATTTGGGAGGAAACAAAAAGGATATCGAGTTTCCAAAGGAGAGGATTCCACCGTACCCATATTCTACCATTATTATGGAAGTCATAGTTAAAAGCCCATTCCCAGTTCATACATAGTTTCCGTGAAATTTTGGGAGCTTTAGAAGATTTAACTCTAGTCTCAATTAAACCAATAATAGAAATATTATAGTCTACAATGATTTGCTTAACATAAGCCTGTTTAGCCTTTTTATTTAAACCTCTAATATTATAGGATGCTAACATAATCAAACTGATGGAGGGGGGGTGTTACCAGTTTTACCCTTGCCTTTTCTCTTCTTAGCAGCCTTTGGATTTTCCATACCTGTGATTTGTTTATTTTTTAGGTCCTTCCCTTCTTTTTCATCTATCGCCTTGAGTTTACTAACCAGAAGAGGATTCATGGCTACAGGTGAATCTGTGTCTGAGCCAATGATCTGGTCCTCTTGAGTCATTGGAGCAAAGGTGTTGGATATAATCATAGCATTGCTGTGAATTGGGGTAACTGATCCAGATTTTGCTCCCCTCCCCACTGTTACCCAGTCATTCGTGGAGGACCCTTCCGTAATGATCTTGATAGCTGCGTTCCCAGTCTTTGGTACTCCGTTGGAACAGTTTCCAACAATAGCTTGCTTATTTGCCATCTTTTCCATCTTTGTCTTACCTTCCAAAGCAGACTGCATTTTATCATTTGCATCAGACCTTGGTTCTTTAGGGATCCACTGGTAACTAGCTTTAGGACATTTGAGGGGAGAATGCCCAAACACAAGGCACTTGGGACAGGTGGGGGGTTTACTTTGGTATTCCACCTCAACCGAGGTAAAAGAGTACTCCAATGCTTCATCTTGCTTGGTGGCTACTCGAATAGAAGGAGGAAAAAAAAATGAGGCCTTGACTTCAATACAAACTCTGGCAAAGTTCAAGAAATCATTCTTAGATGTCATCTCATCCGTGAACAAAGGTTTACCAATTGAACTAGCAATATAACTAATACCTTCATCAGACCAATAAGAAAGAGGAATATTACTGAGTTTGACCCATATTGGAAATGTCTTACATTCAGTTTTTGAGAACACTCAACACCTTCTTTCCATTTCTGAAGGACCATGATCTTAGAAGTGAAGTGTCAAGGACCAGATGCCAGAATATGATCACATTCCAAAGATAAACCAAATTTGAAAATGTAGTAGCCTTTGTTGTGGAGGAAAACATCAGAAAGCCCAAGATGACCCCAAAGTCTCCTAGCTATAGGCTCAACAACTTTATAGGGAAGAGAGGAGTGAAGGAAGTATCCCACTAGACTGGCTGCCCAGATTTGGTTGCCTCTACAGAGCATATCGTCCGGAGGGATGACAGATAATACCCCATCAATGAAAGGAGCCAAGAAGGCCTGACATTAGCTTTACCAACCACATCACTCCAAGTTTTGGTGGTGGCTTTATGACCTGGTGCAGGGATTTCTCCTGCCTCGAGAAATAACTGCTACGACTTCTTTCCACTTTGTAGGAAATGTGTTCCTACTCTCAAGTAATAAAGTGCCATCGTCTGCCATCTGCAGGACACCGCTGTCAATTAAATTCTGAATAAGATGGCGGAGTGCCCAACATTCTTCTGTTCTATGACCGTGAGAATGAGAGTGGTACTGGCATACTCCATTAGAATTGAACCGTCTTGAGCGGGGATTGATTGGAGGTAGCAGAGATGTGATTCTTCCTTCATTGATTAGCATCTAAAATATCTCCTCCATTGGTTGGCCAAGATAAGTGAATTCCCTCTTATTGGAAAAATCCCGATGGGCTTTGGCACTTGCTCTTTTTGCAACTTTATCCTCCAGTGTTTCACTTTCTGAAGGCGATGATGGAGTATTCATAACAAAAGGAAGGAGACTAACATGCTCCTGGCTGACTAATTGGCATGCGACTTGGTGCTGATGTATCACCAGTTCTGCCAATTGGTTAACTTGCTTACAAAGAGCTTTCATCTTTCGTTCCATCATAAACTAGAACTGCGCATAATCCCATTTGTCAGTCCCATCCTTACTTGTTTGGGAAGATTCACCACTGTAATTGGAATTCTGTCCACTGCTCTAATTTATCATATTAACCTCCTCTTTTTTGTGTTGAGGAAGAGGGTTGTCTTGTACATGAGGTTGGTCGGGTTTAGTCACCACGATCTCACCGTTATCAATTAAATCTTAGATCTTATGTTATCAATTAAATCTTGAAACCCTTCCCATTTGGGTTAGCTGGTGGAAGAAGATGAGTAATTTTCTTCTGAGTTGTCAGAAGATTGAGAATGTTCTCGAGTGAGTCCCTTAAGGGTGTGAACACTCGAGTGCATCTGACTTCTCCACTTTTGGGCAATGGAGGGTTTGATGATTGTGCTTGAAAAGGGGAGTACTTTCTCCTCTGAATAGGCGGACTCTAACTGCCTTTTTGTTCTTGTAGTATCAAGGAAACATCCCCCTCTTTCTTTTTATGGACCCTCCAGGGGTTGTTTCCATAACTTCCGGACTGGATGTTCTCAGCAATAGCTTTCAGGGCTGCAAGGTCTTGAATCTTTCCCGTTTTCAAACCCATCTCAGCCATCTCTCCATATTTAATCATTTCAAAAAATGGCTTGCCAATGCCAGCTAAAACTCTCTCATAGAATGGAGCTTCTTGTATGTCTATGATGGTCATCACCATCTCAGACTCAGTCATAGTAACAAGGCGCCTCCACCTTTGAGCATACTCTCGGAAAGACTCATTGGCTTGTTTCTTGACCTTGGTAATTTGGTACCGATCTGGACCCATCTGAGACTAGAAACTGTACTAACTGAGAAAGGCATGAGCTAACTCTTCCCAATTATGGATCTTAGAGTTGTCTAATCTGATATACCATGATCTGGCTTCTCCAGTTAGACTCTTTTGGAACAGCTGCATTTTGAGCTTCTCATTTTCTACATAAGATCCGAGTTCTCCAATGAATACCTTCAAATGTGTGTAAGGATCTCCCAACCCATCATACTTTTCAAAGTCAGGAGTCTTAAACTTCTCTGGATAATGAACACCAGGGAATATACAAAGGTCAGCATATGAAACACTCTCGTGTGCTCCAATCCCTTTGATGGACCTAATGTAACATCCACACACAAGCATATAACAGTTTTGAAAAGCTTGTAATAGCGGCTTAAGCCCTCTTACTGGAGTCCCCATCAGAGTCGCCACCTGTCGACGTCGGAATTTTTATTTGTCCCTTTTCTGTTCTTGTCTTTTGGTGTTCTCATGTTAGGTGAGATTTATTTAAAAAAACAAGTTGTGAAAAGGTCCGACATGTATATGTCGACGATTGGACTGTAAAAGTCGCCAATTAGTATTTTTAAATGGTTGCACCAACTCAACCGAGAAAAGGTTTGCACATTGACCAGGTGATGTAACACTGCTAAACTGGTTTGTGAAACCGAGATTCATTAGGGTCCGGGGGCTTGATTATGTGGAGGAAAGGTGTTAGGCACCCCCCCGAGATCCGTGTTACCACAGTGACCACCACTTTTTAATTAAACTGTTATATGAATGTGTGTGTGTGGGTCAATGTGCAATTATTTGGAAGTAGTGCTATGCCTCGTTCGCACCTATATACAAAGGGTTATAATTTTGTATAAAAGTTCATTTTTAACAAGATATAGCAGTGATGTTTTGTAAAAGAGGTTTTTCAAACCCTTATGCTTAATAGTAATTGAGGCCTTTGATACTTCCATTTTATTAAGTGTTCGGTTTGATTGCTTTTATTTTCGAGGTGCGCAACATCTTCGAGAAAATAATATACATAGTAGTGCTGAACTCCTTATGGGCATGACAGCCATATAAGGAAATTCAAACACCGTGAATAATTTACAAGCTGATTACAGCTGAAAATGTCCATCACGGGAACCGAATCTAGATTCAAAAGATTGAATCTGTGATCACATAATTCTTAGGTTCACATGATGCATAGCTTTGTATGAAAGTCAGTATGTGATATATATATATATATATATATATATATATATAAAAGTTGTAAAAAAATATATATATATATAGACGACCAATCACCACGAAGCGAACTTCATGGGGGATTGGAAATGTAAATATATAAAAGCGGTAAATATATATATAGAGACAATCAACCACCACGAAGCAACTCCATGGGGGATTGGAAAAGTAAATAAAGTAGTAAAGATAATCAACCGCCATGAATTAAACTCTAGGTGGAACAAAATGTAAATAAAGCAGTAAAAGCGATCAACCGTCACGAAGTAAACTCCAGGCGGGATAAAATGTAAAGAAAGCAGTAAAAGGCCACAAAGTAAACTCCAAGCCTAACAGAAATGTATATATATATATATATATATATATAAGTAGTAAACACACCAAATATAAATCGAGGCTCATCGAATAGAGTTCGACCACAATTTATATATAAGTATATATATAGAAGCAATAAATGCTCCGGATATGAATCCAGGCTCATCAAACATAGTTCGACCATAGTTTATATATAAGCATATATATATAAAAGCAATAAACGCTCCGGACGTGAGTCCAGGCTCAATCGAGGCATAACTCGATAATGTTAGTCCATATATATATATACACATATAAATATATATACAAAAAGAAATAAAAAGCCACAGACTGAAGTCCGGATATACACACGCAACACGACTCTCAACGTGAAGAACGTTGTGTGCATAGTAGTGGAGAAAGGCTTTAAGAAATGTAAGAAGGCTTACAGTGGACTGCCAAAGAAACTTCAATAGCTTTAAATGGATGAACACTCGGCTCCCACCGATAAAATATAGCAAAGTATAAGTTTACAAGTGTTTGAAATGAGAAAGCACTTAGTTAATAGTGTGTACAGAGCAAATTGGACAAGGCTTCCTCGCCTTTCTTTTCCTTTTCAAATGGCCACCCCAAGCCCTCTATTTATAGAGGGGAGAGCCGCAGGTGTATCTGCGACAGCCGTAGGTGCACCTGCGGCTGCCCCGAGCTCCTCGAGTTTTGTTATCTCGAAGTACGTGCACGCATGCAACGTGTTGTCCGCTCGAACTTTCAGAACTTCAATCTGGACATCCGATTGTGGTGTATAAGACTTTTTTTTGGAGTGCTGTTGTCGAGAGCTACACAATGACATGGGATTAGAGGTTGTACGAAGTCAGGAAGTTGGGACCATGCCCTTGGTTTTCAAGCTTCAAATTCTATCCGGTGTGCTGTCCTATGTAGTAGTCACTTGGGATTGGAGCTATTTGTTCTTGTAGGACACTGCTGTGTAGAATGTATGCAGAAATATGTTGAGAAGGCTCGCATGTGGGATCGAGGTGGCAAAATGATGATTTTGCCCCTCACCGGGGTTATCTCCGATTTGGGCTGATATAACAGTCGTTGCTCAGGGTTATCTTTGAGATTGGGCTGCTGTAAGTGATAAATGTCCTAAGGGTTATCTCTGAGGTGTGCTTGACCTCCCGGTATTGTCTCTGGGTTTGGAATTGAGTGCCTCGGGGTTATCTCAGGAGGTTGAAGTCGATATGAGGTTGAAACCAAAGATCTCGGGGTTATCTCCTAATCGCAATCGCACTCTCGGGGTTATCTCGAGGTTGAAACCGAACATCCCGAGGTTATCTTCGTGGATCGAACCCGAGTATCTGGGGTTATCTCCAGAAGGAAATGACTTCTCCGGTGTTATTTCTGGAACTGCAACTGTATTCCTCGGGGTTATCTCCGAGGTTGAAACTGAAACTCCCGGGGTTATCTCTAAGACTGCAACTGGATATCTCGGGGTTGTCTCCGAGATGGAAAACTGAGGATTCATGGGTTGTCTCCGAAATTGAACTAATTTGACCTCCGGGGTTATCTCTAGAAGACGATTATGCCTTTTTGCAAGGTTAGTAACATGAATGCAAAATTTTGAGTGTCTACAAAGGAATCAGGACCCTACTCACCATCTTTAGGATGAGAAGGTTCTGTTCACCATCTCTAGGATGAACAGACCACCAAACCTCCAAAAAATCCAGCTCGCCATCTTTAGGATGAATTAGGACTCTGTTCACCATCTTTAGGATGAACATGCCACCAAACCTCCAAACAACCAGTAGATAAAACAGTATTGGAGAAAAAAACCTTTTTTTATTGATAACTGTTGGCATATTTACAGATTCTTGTATTCTAACACTGGCCCTACTAAAAATATTTCCAAAGCCTCCCTGCATGCCAAGTATTCTTTATTTCAGACCCATCTAATGCTCCCAACCGATAAGTTCCTGACTTCAGTACTTCAACAACCTCATAAGGACCTTCCCAGTTCGGCATCAGCTTGCCCAAATTCTGAGGCATATAAGCTTCCACTTCCCTAAGAACAAGATCTACCACTTCAAAACTTCGAAGCTTTACCCCTTTATTATAATGCTTAGCCACACGACGCTGATATGTGGCTGTTTCCTTGACTTCTTCAAGCAGATCCAAGTTGACCTTAAGTCCTTCGTCGTTATACACCTTCTAAAACTGACTGACCCAAAGACTCGTAGACCCAATCTCCACAGGAACCAATGCATCTGAACTATAAGCCAGTCTAAAAGGAGAGTCCCCCGTTGTAGTCCTTGACGTGGTTCGATAGGCCCATAATACACTAAGTAACTCTTCTGGCCATCTTCCCTTTGCTTCATCAAGTCTTCTCTTAATTCCATTCAGAAATGTTCTGTTAGTTACCTCAACTTTCCCATTAGATTGCGGGTGAGCAATCGAAGTTTTTCGATGTTGAATTCTCAATTCCTTTAAAAATGCTTCAAACTTTGAGCCCACAAACTGGTGTCCATTATCCGAGACTACCACCATAGGAATGCCAAAATGGAACACCACATACGCCAAAAACTTCAAGCATTCTTACTCCATGATCGTTCGAAGAGGTTTCACCTCCACCCACTTAGTCATATAATCGATTGCCACTATAACAAAACTGACTTGCCCTTTTGCTTTCGACAATGGACCCAATATATCCACCCCCCAGACAGCAAAAGGTATAGGAGATAAAATCGAGTATAACTCTTCTGGTGGCTGATGTGGGATCTGACTATTCAACTGGCACTTCTGATACTTCTTCACATATTCAGTAGCTTCTTTGAAAATTGTTGGCCAGTAATATCCCTGCCGAAGTATCTTCTAAGCTAGTGACTTTGCAGCCATATAAATCACCACAAATACCCTCATGAACCTCTCGAAGGACATAATCAGCTTCAGAAGGAACCAAACACTTCAACAAGGGAGATGAGTAAGCCCTTTGGTAAAGATCTCCATCAATAAGCACAAAGTTTGCACTTTTGTACTTCACTTTCTTAGCCAACATTTGATCCGAAGGCAGTACGCCATCTGCCAAATAGTCTAAATATGGGGTCATCCAACAATTAGATCGCTCTACACACATCATTTCTTTATGCTGGATACTGGGCTGCTTTAAGACCTCTAAATAGATTGTCCCATCAAACGTACTCGATTCAATTGTAGCTAGCTTCGCCAATGCATCAGCTATTGAATTATTTGATCTGTCGATCCCCTAAAACTCATAAGAATCGAAGCACTGAAGCCGATCCTTCAATTCTGCCAGATACTTCACTATTTTCAAACCCCTAGCTTTCTCCAAAAACTTGTTTGACGACCAACTGAGAGTCACTGTAGATGATCAACCTATGAACCTCGAGACTCTTCTCCAATCGCAACCCGCTAATAATGCTTCATATTCTGCCTTGTTGTTCGTTGCCCTGAAACCAAATCTGATGGTCTGCTGTACTTTGAATCCCTCTGAACTCGTCAATATAATCCCAGCTCCACTGATATTTGAAGTAGAAGATCCATCAGTGTACAACGTCCATGAATTTGACACCTACTGAAGCACTGCGACTGCCTTCTCATTCCCTTCAACTTCCCCCAAATTATCATCAGCTTCAGAAAATGAACATTCAACCACAAAATCAGCCAAAGCTTGAGCTTTAATAGCTGTCCGAAGATGATACTCTATGAAGAACTAAGACAACTCCATTGTCCACATAACGAAGTCTCCCGAAACTTTCGGCTTACCCAAAGACCTTCTTGATGGGTCGATACATGTATACCACGATTAACTGACCTTGAAAGTATAGCCTAAGTTGTCGACTAGCTATTATCAAGGTGAAGGCAAACTTCTCAATGTTCGGATACCTTGTCTCTGCATCCCTTAGGACATGGCTTACATAGTAAACCAGGTGCTACTTACCCCCAATCTCTCGCACCAAAACTGCTCCTACTGCCAATGAACTTGCCGCCAAATACAAATACAAAGGTTCAGCAGGAACTGGCTTCACCAACAAAGGCGCCGAAGATAAATACTTTTTTATTCCCTGGAAAGCATCTTCACACTCTGAAGTCCATTGAAATGTTTTAGCATTCTTCAGCCCTTTCAACGTGTCAAAGAACGACAAACACCTTTCTGCCGACTTAGACATGAATCTCCTCAGAGCTGCTATCTGACTCGTCAAGCACTGAACATCTTTGTAGGACTATGGAGACTTCATATCCAGAATAGCCTGGATCTTTTCTGGATTTACTTTTATTCCCCTTTTACTAACCAAATAACCCAAGAATTTACTTGCTCCTGTGACACCCCCAAATCCGGGCACCTCAATCCCACAGATTTGGTGTCCACTGTCCAATTAAATCATAACTAACTACCCATAAACAAAGGATATAATTAAACTCAAAAGCTTAAACAATCAATCTCCCATTAAAGGGTTACATAATCTAAAATAAATCCCAGGTCATCTAACCTTTATTACAATCATCAGTGGAAAATTAAAACATGATCATAAATAAATCTATTACATAAGCTTCATAAATAAAAGATGAATTAAACGTTGTCGTCTAATCAAGCACTTTGTCCTTGCCCTTGCTTGTAGAAAGCTCTTCAAACTTCTTAACTTCATCTGCATTATTTTGTGCAAGAGTGAGCAAACAATTGCCCACAAGAAGGATAATATACAATGACATTTTATGAATGTCAATTAACTGAGCTTTCAATGGTAAAGTATTCTTACCGAAACAATAAACTTTAATTCAACAACTACGAGTTCAAAGGAATAATGAACATTTAAGTTAACAATAGATAATAACATCAAAGAATACACTGAGGGTCACAAGACCACGAACTATACTCTAGGTTTTCAAGTATTTCTACTCTAACCTTTAACAGTCTAAAAGACTATAATCATCATCTTTGTCCTAGGTTCACAGGTGTTTCTACTGTAACCTTTAACAGTCTAAATGACTATATGGACCATCATCTCGTACTCCGGTGATCAGCCCTTTGTACTATGTATTGCGTAAACATTTTAACACTATTGCATAGCTCTAAAATAATCCCCTAATATAGGGTTGTTCATCTCAACTTAGATTATCAGGTTCTGAACCAAAGGAAGTTTGGTTGGGAATTAGCTTCAAAGGAAGTCTAGATTTTTAGAACGCTCATCAATCAAGTACTGGTTGAATCAGATCAATAACTATTCAAGGGTTTGATTATAATGTCTTCATGAATAAGGTATATCAATGAATCAATAAGAGCTAGAGTATTAACAATTTCTAAGTTGAACAAATGTTATCATTGACAACATGCTTTCAAAGGTGTGTGAGTACATAAACAAACCAAAGAAAGTTTGGTTTGGGTTGACTTCAAGGGTAATTTAGAGTTTAAAATATTCATCAACTAAGGATTAGTTAAATTGGTAAAGAATCGATAAGCAACTTAGAGTTTGGTACAATAATGTAAGATAGTACAATGATATTGAAGAACGAAGATCAAACAACAGTTATTAGTAGCTGAATAAACACACTTCTAACAATAAAATTATAGACTTTGAATAACCAAGGTAATCTCGATTGGAATAAAGCAACAAAGATTAACTAACTTGCTCAACAATAAATGAGGGTTAAAGAACTTTCATGACAATAAATTGTTAAACAAGAGATTAGAGATAGAGAATTTGCATAAGTATAACATAACAGTGAAAAGTAACCTTGCTGAATAATAAAGTAGCAAGGGTTAGGGAACTTGCCTCTTGCGTAAGCTATAATACTAAAATTCACGTCCACCTACACATTTTAGTGCAATCACAATATCTATTAGACATGTTAACATCCACTTCCAAAATAACACCCATTTATAGCTAAACTTGTTAATTTAGTACAAGTCCTATGCTACTACATCAATATCAGAAATTCCAAGTGTTAACCTTCACAACACTTATTTACTAATCATTATATACACTAAGTTCTAACATATTGCGTTCATAACTTACTAATCATTTGCAACTTTGAAACTACTAACCACATAACACAATTCTATTTTAACCATGTTATTACATATTGGACACATTAACATATCATAAAGTTAAGCTACAATGGTATCCAAAGTCTGTAGAAGTAGCAGACTTCACTGTCTCAGAGCAGGTTATGGCGCAGCTGCGCCATACACAAGTTCAGGATCGTATGTGAATGTAATGCCATTTTTTGCCTTTGCGGCCAAGCAATTGCTACGTGCAGTACTATTGACAGGCGTAAACGACATGAACAATATGGCCAGACTTTAGCCCAACTAATAATTTAATTTCACCCACCAAACAGTAATATTAACACATACAATTGATATAGAACTATTACAAACATGTTTGCCAACATATTCCACCAATTAGAACAATTTAACAACAACTTAAGCTAGTTTAATTTCTCAAATTCCATGTTTTTCATATGAAAACTCCATTTTTGACATCCTTTACAAAATTCATCACTGTAATCTCTATACTTGACCAAATCACTTCATTCAAATTATTATCTTCGTTTCTTAATGAACTAGCATAAACAAAACTCAATTTACAGTTTAACATACAAATTAACCACTAAAATTGGTACTTTTCCAAGCCATATGAAAAATATAAACACTGTAAACAGTTTTCTTCCTTTTTAACCGTCATTAGCATACAAATCCTTGTTTAATTACTAGTTCTAATAACCACGAACATATACAATCGCATGTAATCAGTTGTATAACAACAATTCCAACAATTGAATTCACAGAATTTAGGAATGCCGTAGAACTCACATATAAACATATATACATACATAATATTAAGGTTAAAGAAAATACCTTCAATTGGCTTGCTAATTCTTGTTAAACACTGAAGTTGGTTGGTAAACCTTAGGTTTTCTCTCAATTCTCCCAACTCTCTCTGTAATCTTACGCTTAGCAAATACCCAAGCCAGTATGCGTAAAACATAATAAGCCGATATGGCCATAACTAGCGTACTAAGTATTATCGGTTACAACATATAAACGTATATGTTATAATTATATTTTATTTATTATTTAATTTATAATTCAAATATTAAAAATTCAAAAGCCATAAGGCTTTGTTTGGCAAAAAGTCTTTAAAATAAAGACTTAATATATTTACGCCTTGTTTGGGTAAAAATAAATTAAACTACTTTAATTATTTTAATAAACAATTTAGTTTATAATTTATAATCAAATATTATTTATTTGGATTTCCATATCCAACATTACATCAAATAAAATAATTATACGGTATATTTTAAATAAATATTCCACTTAAACAAATATCAAAAATTATAATTTTATTTAATAATTTAATATACCATTTTAAATTATTAAATTAAGACAACAATATAACATTTCATGTTATATTACAACTCTTCAAAATATAAATTCAATTAATTTAGAGTATTATCTAATAAATTTAATTCATAAATATTTACTAATAATAACCACATCAATAAAATATTTATTTCAACAATAAACACATCAAATAAATATTTATATAATTCAATAAATATTTACTATTAAAATTTGAAATTTCGGATTGTTGCATCCTTCCCTCCTTACAAGGATTTTGTCCCAAGAATCACAACTCAAACAATCGAATCGTCACAGCTCCAAGCCCGAATGTGCACTTAGTTAGATTTAACTTCAAATTATTATGACAAACCGTCTAAAAACATTCCTCCAAATCATCCAGATGACCTCGAATCGACATACTTTTGACAATCATGTCATCAACATAAACCTCCATGTTTTTTCCCAAGTGTCTCGTGAAGACATAGTTCATCATCCTCTGATAAGTAGTCCCCGCGTTTAACAAGCCGAAGGTCATCTTCTTATAAGCATATACCGACCGATGAGTAATAAATGTTGTCTTCGGGATGTCCTCCTTGCACATAGAAATCTGATGATAACCCGAAAAAGCATCCATAAAACTGAGTAAGGCATATCCCGAAGTCGCATCGATAAGCTGATCAATGTGAGGTAGAGGATAAAAGTCCTTCGGGCATGCTTTGTTTAGATCAGTGTAGTCTATGTAAATTCGCCATTTTCCATTCTACTTCTACACTAGAACTGCATTCGCCATCCACTTCGGATAGTCGATCTGAAATATAAAATCTGCTGCCAACAACTTTACAATCTCCTCATCAATTATCTTTTGTCTTTCGGGTGCGACAATCCGCCTCTTCTGTCGAACTGGCTTCTTTGTTGGGTCTACATGCAACCTATGTTCAGCAACCTTTCGACTTACTCCAGGCATATCACTGGGAACCCAAGCAAAGATGTCAACATAACAACGAAGTAATTCCACCTGGTTCATCCGAAAAGGTTCTGGTAGACCTAAACCTATTTTCACGGTCTTTTCCTTCTTTCCCGGAATCAATTCAAACTCTTCAGTCTCTTCTGCTGGCATAACCAATGGTTCTGTATTGCTTTATGTAAATGGTTCAATCTCGATCGCCATGGTTTGTTTCTGTCTGCTAACCCCTACACTTGAAGTGATCAATGCATTCCAGTAATATCTCCTTGCCAAATCCAGATTTCCAACAACTTCTCCAACTCCATGTGGCATCAGAAACTTAATTTTAAAATGGGGAATCTACGTCACTACATGAAGAGCTGTCAAAGTGGGTCTATCCAAAATGGCGTTGTATGCCGAGTCCACATGTACTACATAAAACTTACACATAATCTCCACCTACTGGGGAGCCATCCCAAAGATGACCGGCAACTCGATAGTCCCCACCACTTTGACTGGATCATTGCTAAACCCATATAGAGGAGCTTCTTGCCCGATCTCCATCTTCCTTCCATCCAGGTGCATCCTCTGGTAAGCATGTACATACAGAATATCCACCGAAGACCCATTATTTATCATCATTCTCTTCATGTCCACCAAACCCACTTGTGCAGTAATCACCAGAGCTCCTTCATGGGGTTCGATGGGTTCTGAAGGGAAATCATCATCTGTGAAAGAGATCACCGAGCCTGGGTATGCCTTTTCAGTCTTCGGGAGTTTACCCACCACTGTCATTACCGAATCTAGATATCCCCGTCGCTTCTTCCCGGTAACTTTGCCAATGTTTCCTCTAGTGATTACATCCACAACATGTCTCACCGGATGATTCTGAACTGGCTATTCTGGTTGGGCAATATGAACAGACCTTCTATTCATCGGCTGCTCCCTCGGGGGCTCCCTTCCTACCACATATTGAACCAAAGCACCACTTTGGACTTTTCTTTCAATGAACTCTCTCAAATTCTAACAAGAATTCGTATCATGCCCAGCCGCCTGATGGTAATCACAATACTTATTAGGATTTCCAGATCCTGATTTGAGATTATCTCGAGGTTGCTTGAAGTAGGGATGGTCCTTTATCTGCTACAGAATGGTAGCCCGATCCGTATTAAGTTGGGTAAGTACCTTATTCACCTTCTGACTTAGAAAAGGTGGGCGTCCTCCTTTCGACCCCCAATTGTTGTTATACTTCTTCTGATTTCCATCATATTGATCATTATTGCCACCACTCTTCTTCTGATTACCATCGAATTTATCCTTATCTTTCTCTTTCGCTTTTTCCGAAGGGCCATGCTTTAGGCTGCTCATGGCTTCTTCTACCACGATGAAGCCTTCTGCCTTTTCAAATGCTTCAGCCAATCTCTTCGGATGGTTGAACATCATCTTCTTCACTAATTTTTCTGACTTTACCAAGTCCAACCCATTCTAAAATAGACCTACAGTCTGAAGATCATTAAGGTCTGTTACCTGTCCCACTGCTTCTCTAAACGTTTTCACGTACTGGCTTAAAGTCTCTGTCAGATATTGTCTAATCTGTGCCCACGACCCTGTGGGCTTTCCTCTCCTTTTATTGCTTTCGAACCTAGCATGGAACTTGTCACACAAATCAGCCCAAGACCAAATTGAGTTTGGAGCCAAGGTCCCCATCCACTGCCTTGCATCTTTTCTCAACGTCGTCACAAAAGTCTGACACTTAGCTGCATTCGAATAGTTATAATAGTCCATCAGCCTATCAAACGCCTGGCTGTGGTCATATGGTTCTCCTAAGCCATCGTAACTTTCCATATAAGGAAGCTTTTTATTAGGATCTGCCTTCTCCCGAAGGATTTTCGAAGAGAAAGGAGATGCCTTTTTGCCTGAGCTTTCCTTCACCTACTGAACTTCTGTTAGTTGCCTCCGAAGCTCCTTCACCTCTTTAGCTAAGATTTCAACTCCTTCGCTTTTCTTCTTTGGTTCAGTTCGACCTTTTCCATCCGAACTGGATACCCCTGAATGACTACGTCTGTCACTTCTGCTAAAACGAGAATCCCCAAGGCGGTGTGCCCTCTTTGGCTTCTCAGGAGAACGACCTCTTGATCTACTTTGGCGTCTATCCTTTTCGCTATCTCGGGATACTCAAGGCGAGGTGCCTTCTTTGAACCTTCAGGCGTACGTCCTCTTATTCTGCTTCTTCGCGTGCTTTTATCGTCACCCCGAGAATTCTCAGGGCGAGGTGTCCTCTTTGGATCTTCGAGAGTACGACCCCTTGCTCCTCTTCGGTCTCGAGAATGACTCCAACGTCTACTTTCAGAATGTCTGGAGTCTTCATCTTTCCTTGTTCGTCTCTCTGGAGATCTGCCACGTTCTTTAGGTCGAGTATAACTGGATGCTTCATCTTCCATTTAGGCCATAAGAACCATCTGTTTGGAAATCTCCTCCCTTTGTTGCAGAAGAACTTTCAAAGCTTTGCCAGTCTCCTGTGCCATCTTAGCCAAAGTAGATGTCTTATTTGCTTAACCTTCTCGGTGTTGGGTTCTAGGCGGTGTGCCTTCTACCCTTTTTCGATCCTTATCAAGTCCTTTACTGGCAGTGGAAAATAACTTTTTTCTGACATCACCATGGCCTCTTGCATGAGACCCTTCCAGAATATCTTGTGATCCAAGTCTGTCATGGATACTTTTTGAAGGCCCCAGCTTATCCTTAACAGAAATTCTCTGTAGAGAAGAGCTTGTACTCGTTGGCTGTCTTGCTTTTGACCATAACTTCCGATGTAAGATGTTTAACAAATATGATTGAAAACCAAAAACACTAGAAAAAAGTGCCCTCCTTCTAGCGCCAATGTTAACGCCAGGATCTTTCTACGCGTCTCAATCACCGAAAAACGTGTCCAACCCTGCACAGAAAACGTTTCAGCACCGAGAGCTTGATGGCTTGGGCCACCGTGGGATAGCTCCAATGTGAGAATTAGTACAGGCCAAACACATGTTAACAATGGAGGTTGTGTGTTCTAGTGTCTGGGATGAAATGTGCATGTACCTTTTTTCATGTAGTGCTCTGTATTCTTATATTAGTCTCACCGCCTTGCATGCAACCCACCTGCTGATCTCATCTAATTGCATGCAATTCATATCAAATCATTGTTCCCTACTAACTCATGATTATGCCAAATCCTCATTAATTAAGGTGTTGGATCCATAGTCCTACACCTGTCCATCTCAATAATCTTCAGCCCAAGCCCACATATATAATCTCATTTAAATAATGGCCTAACACTCCAAAGGCCCAAATAATTATGGCCCAACAAGCCCAAATAATTATGGCCCAACACCGTTAATAGGCCTGTAACCAAGAAAAGAAGTCATGCTGACAGATGGAGATGGAAGTGAAGCAAGATGAGGACTACAAAATTGTATCCGGATCTGAAAAACTAATACCCTATTAATATTGGTATTCGGTATTCAAAATTTTTTAAAAATATTATATGTTTTCAGTATTTGAAATAATATTCGAATACGGATAATATTCGTTTTTCGTTTATTTGATTTGAACGAATAGATTATTTGAATATAATATTCGGATATTCGAAATCGTTTATTAGTAACCTAATAAACAATTCATTCAAATTGTTTATAAAACTTAAAAGAATTTTTATTTATAATTATCCATCTTTTAAACAATACATATTAACTAAACATTTTAATCATAAAATGTTAAGCACGTTATCATCAATCATTGATCATAAAAATAATCAAAATTTAAATATCATAAAGAATGAATCAAATTAACAACATTTTTAATAAAAGATAATACTAATTTATTATCCACTCTTCTTCTCACACGTAAGTTTCAAAAATAAAATATTTGTAACAAACTAATAACTATATATTTGTTCATGTAGTATATAATTTTCTCGTTAATTAAATGATACATTTTAGATGTTTTACATTTTACAATTGTGAAAATACATTAACTAAAATTAAATGGATTCATTTCATTTTATTAATATTATGTTTAAAAATGTTATTTCCTATTTTTTAAAAATGAAATGACATTTTAATAATATTTTTTGTATGATAGTAAAAACTAATTATTATGTATTCAAGGAAGGTTATTTGAAAAAAAATATGTTTACTTAATATATAATGGTTGATAATTAAATCATGAATATATATACACATATACACACGTAAATACAAGTTATTCGGATACAAATTTGAATATCGGATATAGGACATCCACTATTTGTCGGATATAGTTACGGTCGGTTGTTAAACGAATACAAATACGTCTATATTCATATTCGTATCTGTTTATTTACGGATATCTTAAAACCAAATACGGATAGATCCCCTTAATTTTGAATACGAATAATATCCATTTTTTTTTTCCGAATACATGCGAACATATACGAATTTTTATGTTACCATTTACAGCCCTGGCAGTTAAGGTGCATTTTATTAAGAAATGAACTTTTGAAAAACACTACATATAGTTGGTTGTTCTTTTGTACAATAATTCCTCCATATATCTATGTTTTAAAATACAATTGTGGTGCAGGATTACACGTTCTATCCCCATCCTCAATCTCATAAAAATTCCCCATATCCGTTTTATTCTTCACGAGGATTAAAACTTAATAACCATTCCTATCTTTACGTGGAATTTAAACCCCCATGGAAAATTTATTTCACCGCAAGAATTACTATTTTATAAATTTTTTAATTTAAATTTTTAGTTATATTTACAATAATATACACTCCATAGTACAAAGTAGTAAATAGACAACACTTAAACCACAAAGTTTTTATAAAAACTGTTGTGGTATTTTTTTTCACAATATTTTTTTAACAAAACGTTGTAGATATATATGAAAAAACATTATCTATTTTAAAGGGCATTTTTTTGGTTTTAACTAGATAACGTTTTTTTTTTAAAAAAATATTATCTATATAAAAAACACAGAGCAAAAAACCGCGCTCAAGTGAAAACTTAAAATTAAAAGACATACTCTTTCTCCGTGCTCGTAAGTTCAGTTTCGTTCCCTCTCTTCAGTTTTCCTTCTCTCTTTCAGTTTTTCTCTTCATTTTTCCTTCTCTCTCCAGTTTTCCTTCTCTCTATTTGCTCTTTGGTTGTGTTCTTATTGGGTGTACGTTCGATCTGTAACGATCCAGAATTTCAAATTGTAATATTAAATATTTATTGAATAATATAAATACTTATTTGATGTGTCCATTGTTGAAATTGATGAAATAAATATTTTATTGATGTAATGGTTGCTAGTGAATATTTATGAATCTAAATTTATTAGATAATGTTCTAAATTAAATTAATTTATAATTTAGAGAGTGTAATATAACATGAGAGGTTATATTGTTGTGTTGATTTAATAATTTAAATGGTATATTAATTATTAAATAAAATTATAATGAAATTATAATTTTATGTTATTTGTTTAAATGGTATATTTAATTAAAATATAGTATGTGATTAATTTAATTGATTAATGTTGGATATGGAGATCCAAATAAATAAGATGTAATTATAAATTATAAACTAAAATTGTTTATTAAAATAAAATAAAGGAGTTTAATGTGGTTTTGCCAAACAAGGCTTAAACATATTAATTCTTTAAAATTTAAAGGGTTTTGCCAAATAAATCCTTATGGCTTTTGGATTTCTAATTTTTGAATTTAAATAAAATAAATAATATAAATAAAATAAATAAATAATAAATATAATATATTTATAATATATAAGTTTCTTTTAGTAACTGATATTAGTTATTATGATTATTAAGGTTATCAGTTTTTAGTTTACGCTTAAGTTAGCCTATGGTTTAGTCTCATGAGAAGAGGGAAGAGAATTCAGAGAAGAGCTTGACAGAGAACTTGAGAGATTGAGAGAAAACCTAAGCAATTTCAGTGTTTTATAAGGGATTATTAAGCATATTGAAGGTATTTTATCTAACCTTTGTATTATATATATATATATGTATATACATATATGAAGTTACGACAAAGTTTTGTTTATGTTCTGTGAATTCTAATTCTTTCAAAATTGTTGTTATGTAACTAAATTATGGTGGAAATATGTGATATAATGCTAGAGTTTATGTTTAAACAAGGAAATTGCATGCTAAATTCGGATAATAGTAGGTAAATTATGACAGTGTTTGTATTTCTCATATAGTTTGTGTAAGTATCAATTTTGATGGTTAATTCATATGTTAAACTGTAAATTGAGTCTTGTATATGTTAGTTCATTAAGAAACGAGCATAACGTAATTTGAACAAAGCAATTTGGCCAAGTATAGAGATTACAGTGATGATTTTGGGAAGGATATTAAAAACATTGAGTTTTTATATGAAAATGAGAAATTTGAGAAATTAAAGTAGTATAATTGTTGTTAAATTGTTCTATATTGATATATATATGTGAGGAAACATGTTTGTAGTAGTTTTATACCAATTGTATGTGTTAGTATTACTGTTTGGTGGGTGAAATTCGTGTTAGTTGGGCTAAAGTCGGCTACTATTCATGTCGTTTCGCCTGTTCACAATAATTACCTTGTGGCACTTGCATACAATGCAAAAAGGCAAAATTGTGCGCTACCATACCTTGATTTGGGATGTTGACTTCATTGCTATCGCAGATTACGGGATAGCGGTATACATTGGACTAATGATGTGTTAGCATGGCAAACACGTAACAACAAGGTTAAAACAGAGTTGTATGATGTGGTTAGTAAATTCAAAGTTTTAAATGATTAGTAAACTATGAAAATGACATGTTGTGATTTATTAAGCATGATGAATAGTAAACAGGTGTTGTGAGGGTTAAAACACTTAAAATTTTTGATATTTGTATAGTAGCATAAGACTTGTGCTAAAATGATAAGTTTAGTTAGAAATGTAAATGTTATGGTATGTTAGCATATCTAATAGGTATTGTGGTTCTAAATCTATACATAGGTGAACGTGAGTTTAATATTATAGCTTACGCTCTAGGTAAGTTTTTCTAACTCTACATTTACGTTGAGCAAGTTTCTAAACTTCTCTTTTTACATTGAGCAAGTTTTTCTAACTCTACATTTAAGTTAAGCAAGTTTCTTACTTTAACTTTCATTAAGCGAACTCTTATATTCCATATCATTATTTGAGCAAGCTAGCTATGACTTTAACTTTGTTCGAACAAGTTTAAATTCCAATATTTATTGATGTATTCTAACTTGTTTATTGTTAGACAAGTTTCTTTATTGTCATTCGTGTATTATGAATGCAATTTTCTTGAATTCTAATTTCTAATATTGAATTTTCTTATCTCATTTACTTGACACAAGCTATTCTCATAATGAGCAAGCTTTATTTTCAGCTTACTATTATTTAAGGTATATTCAATAATTCATAGTCCTAGCTTAACATTATTCAAGCAAGGTTTATTGCCATTCAATACTTATGCTTTGTAGTTGTTTCTAAGCATGAGTTCAAGATATAGTTAGTTCGCTTACACTTATTCATTGTTCCATATTATGTTATTATTGATCAACTGTTGTGTTGTTTCACAATATTGATTCAACTAGTACTCTAGTTGATGATCGTTAAACTCTAAATTACCCTTGAAAGCTTATCCAAACCAAACTTTCTTTGGTGCGGACTTGTACTCTAAATACTGAGATGAACAACCCTATTATTATTAGGGGATAATTTAGGCTTAGCGTTGAAATGTTTGTGCACAATACATTGTACAAAGGGCTGATCCCCCTAAGTACGAGGAGTCCTTATAGTCTTATGACTGTTAAAGTTGAAGTTGAAAGATTACTTGCAACTGTGAACATAGTTCGTGGTCTTGTGACCCTCAGATATATATTCCATATTTTGATTCCAGTCTTTGGTTATCATTGATAGAGTACTATTCAATTTTGATGAGCCTATTCATTGGCAGTTGTTATTATCATATTGATTCATTTCCATATCTAGTGAGCAATTATTTTGCACACTCTTGCATATTTATACACTCATTGCAGCTAAAATTGAGAAGGTTGACGAACCTACAACTAGCAAAGAAAAGGGAAAAATGTACAAGTGATGAAGACTTGTAAGTTTATTTATTGTTATGCTAATAGACTTTTAATTAATGATGTGATGTAATAATTTAATTCCGCACTTGGATGATGTTTTTAGGTTAGACAACTGGGATGTTTTTGGATTTAATGATGTAACCCTATTTAAAGGGAGGATTTATGGTTTATATATATATATATATATATATATATATATATATATATATATATATATATATATATATATATATAATTTGGGGGTGTCACACGATCTGAGGCTGAAATCTGATAATTTAGTTGGGTGTTTGAAGATAAGCTGTTTTGGGGCTAGGTTTTCATCGTAAGTTCTTCATCTCTTTGGATTTGTTCTTGCATGTGTTTATTTTCAACCCATTTACAGTCTTTGTGTATATAAACATGTTTGAGGTGCTTAATTTGTTTTGTTATAATGGCTTTATTTCTTTCATAGTGGTAGCATAGTGGTGGCTGCGGTGGCAGCAGTGGTGGTTTCTCTGTCTCCTTCACTAAAAATTAGGTTTTAATTTCTCCCTTGTTAATTTTCCAAAAAATTTAGGTTTTAATTAGAAATTTTACGATATTTGGAGCTAATTTGGGTTATAATATGAATGAGACCCATTTGTTCAATTTTAGATATCTGTGAGACCCATTTTGGATTTTGCATTTTCGATGTTGGATTTGTCGGACCTCCATATGTAATCAATGGTGCCACTGTGCATATGAGTATTTATATACATTTGTTAGTCTATGTATAGTGATTTTTATTAGCATTGTTGTTGCTATGGAAAATTGAATGGTATTTGAAGTTCTCCTGGTTTTAAAGTTAAACCTTAGTGTTTGACAAATATTATAGTTTTTTCTCCCCTCTTTTGTAATCAATTCCCCCGCCCCATGTTTGGATCCAAAGAATACGTATACATACCTGAGATTTAGTAGTAATTTGAATATACAATGAATTACTACTAAACCTGAGATTTAGTAGTAATTCATTGTTATTTTCAGGATAGTCATGGGATGGGGCTGCATAAAATTACTACTAAAATATTGATGGGAATAGCCTTTCTTCTTTCGATTTTGAATGGCGAGTTCTCTAGACTTGATAGTGATCCCCTGATGAATGTGCTTAAATGATAAGGATTGTTGGCTTTTGTATTCTAGTCCAGTTTTAATGATGTTTGTCTTGGTCTTATAATTTAACTAAATGTACACATCTTTTTGTGCAGAGCATGTGCATATATGATTAACACATGTGATCTGTCATGTTGTATAGTAGCCACCAATAACTCCACTGAAAATCATTAGAAGGCCCGAAAGGGTAGTTCCTACATGAAGTTAGTATGTCAAGTGACTGAAAATATTCCATGATATAATGAATTTAGCCCAACCCACTCATGCTGCTAAGTTGTATTGGTACTACAGCAGCATAGATTTTATAGCTTGGCATCATTAGAAATACCTGTAGAAAGATTGCAGTATTAATGAATTAAAGAAGATACTCGATTTATTTATCGATCTTAGGTATCCATACATTTCAGCCTCTTCCTTTGACCGGATCCTATAGAAACTAATATATTATTTCATCTCCGTATCTGTAAAAATCTTTTCCCCATGCACTACTAGGTCCATTTAGTTGCTTAGGTCAACAACTTTGTGCATAAGTTGTATTATAATGGGTAACTTTTTTGTCACAGAGTTATCTTTTAATGTATATCAATAATCAGAACATATGCAGTTAAGTATGGGACTGACATTTTTCTTATGCGCACGTACTGTTGTGTTTGAGTTTTTATTCTATGTGAAGTGTGTTTCTTGATGCCTTTGTATCGCCTATTTTACTGAAAAACAAATTTACTAAAACATTTATTGTACCTAGCTAACAACTTGTATTCTGTGAGGAGCGATGGTTGAGCTAAGCTTCTAAGTGTTATTGAAGACTAATTAAATCTGTATTATTACATAAAGCATAATGATAATCTTCATTTTCATTTGAAAATCCTTTGTTTTTCCTTCTTGGGTTTGTTCTAATGTTTTTTTCACAAAGAGTGAGTTAAGGGGTTTCTTATTCATGATTATCTAGTCTAGCCAATTGATAATTAACTTAGTGCTTATTTAGTGTTTTATATTTAGTGTTAGACTCTAGATGACATGTTTTGTTTTTTTTAAGATGGATAAGTCATGGATGTGTGCTGATTTCTGGTCACGAGAGTATTAACTAGGCGTTGATGAATTCTTGAGGTTTGCAGTAGACAATGCGAGAAATGTGAATCTTATTCATTTCCCTTGCGTAAAATGTGGAAACATTTTAAAATTTGGCCAGAATTATACGGGATCACTTGTATTTTAATGGTGTTGATACTAGTTATCAAACTTGGATATGGCATAGAGAACCTAATATGTCAGATGTAGATGCAAATGAACCTTTTGTAGGCACTACTGAACAAGGCTATGTCTTTGAAACAGTAGATATGGAAGATAATGGTTTTTGGGATTTTTCAAATGATCCGTGTGAGTTTCTTAATGTGATTGGGGATGGAGATGAACCCTGGTTGTAAATTTAGTAAGTTAGGTGCATTTGTTAGACTCTACAATTTGAAAGCAAAGCATGGGTTGAGTGATGTTAGTTTCACAGAGCACTTGATTTTTCTGACTGAACTTCATCTAGAAGGTAACCAATTACCTTGCTCCTTGTACGACGCAAAGAAGACTTTACATGCCTTAGGAATGGATTATGAGAAAATACATGCTTGCCCTAATCACTACATCTTGTATAGAAAGGAATTTTACCAGGTAACTAATTGCCTAAAATGTTTTCTCTCAAGGTGGATAAGAATGAGCATGTAAGAGAAGGGGTGCCTGTGAAGGTGTTGTGGTAGTTTTCTCCTATCCCGAGGTTTAAACGTATGTTTAAATCTAGCAGGACATCTAAGAGTTTGACTTGGCATGCTAATAATAAAATGAGCGACAGTCATATGCGTAATCCATCAGATTCACCATCTTGGAAGCTATTGGATGATAAGTGGCCGGAGTTTGGTAAAGACCCTAGAAGCCTTAGACTTGCTCTTTCTGCTGATGGAATCAATCCTCATGGTTCTCTTAGTAGTAGATACAGTTGTTGGCCTGTTATAATGATTATTTATAATCTTCCGCCTTGGTTATGTATGAAAAGAAAGTTCATGATGTTGACTTTGTTGATCTTGGGTCCTAAACAAGCCGGTAATGATATAGATGTCTACTTGGAACCATTGATTGATGATTTGAAGTGTTTGTGGAAGGGGGTTCCAGGGGTGTATGATGCATTTAGAGGAGAATACTTCATGCTCAAAGCCCAATTAATGTGGACTATTAATGATTTTTCGTGCCTATGGGAACTTATCTGGATGTGTTGTAAAAGGTTATAAAGCATATCCTATATGTGGCGAGGATACACCTAGCCATAGGTTGACACATGGTAACAAAGTTTGTTACATTGGCCACCGAAGATTCTTGCCTCAAGATCATTCATTTCGGAAGCAACGAGTAACATTTAATGGAGAACAAGAATTTAGACCACCTCCTGTGTCACTAATGGGAGAGGAAGTATTTAGAAAGGTTAATGGTTTGACTCATGCTATTGATGACAAGGATAACATGCCTTGTTGGAAGAAGAAGTCAATCGTCTTTGAACTATAGTATTGGAAGTTTCTTCATATTAGACATTGTCTTAATGTTATGGACATTGAGAAAAATGTATGTGATAGCATTATTGGTACATTATTGGAGATTCCGGGGAAAAACAAAGATGGGGTTGCAGCTCGGTTAGACCTCTTAGAAATTGGGGGTTAAGACTTATTTGCGACCAAATTTTGGGGGGAAAAGGACACGTTTGCCTCCGAGTACTTGGAATCTATCGAGGGCAGAGAAAAGAGTTATATGTAATTCTTTGTATGGCATGAAAGTCCTAGAAGGTTATGCTTCTAATGTCAAAAGTCTTGTATCATTGCAAAACCTAAAACTCTACGGGCTTAAGTCTCATGACTATTATACCTTAATGCAACAATTGCTCCCTGTTTCCTTACGTTCGGTGATGAAAAATCAGTGAGGTATGCAATAATCAGATTGTGTTTTTCTTTAATGAGATATGCGACAAAGTCATCGACATTTCAAAACAAGATAAAATGCAAGATGATGTAGTGGTAACCTTATGTTTGTTTGAGAAGTATTTTCCACCATCATTCTTTGATATCATGATTCATGTCGTGGTGCATCTTGTTAGAGAAGTTCGATTATGTGGGCCAGTTTACTTTAGATGGATGTATCCATTTGAAAGATTCACAAAAGTATTAAAAGGGTATGTACGTAATCGTAATCGGCCTGAAGGTTGCATGGCTGAATGTTATATTGGTGAAGAAGCTTCAGAGTTTTGCGAGGAATATTTATCTGATGTTAGTACTATTGGGATCCCATCGAGGCGAAATATGGGTCGTACACAACCCTTATCTGGTGCTATCGTAGAATCTACGGAGTGTGACATGTTAGACCAGGCACATTGTTGTGTATTAGACAACACGAATGAAGTTGACCCATATATCAGGTAATTTAAACATTTTTCTATATAAGATAGAAGAATTTCGTCTTATAATTCAACGACTAAAATCTGATTGTCTTCTATTTCATGTAGTGAACATATGATACATCTGAAAGAAACTTATCCGAGATTCAAAAAAAGAACAAAGTGGCTACAAGATAAGCACAATCGCACATTCATTGGTTGGTATCGCAAAAGGGTAAAATTGTGTTTATCTTTGTAAATATTTGATGGTTGCTCTTGTTTGTTTCTTGATTTATATTATTTTGGATTCAGGTTGCACATTAACTTACCCAAGCATCCAATGACATAACGGAGACTTTATGGAGGCTTTCAGATGGCCCGTGTATGGAAGTACTAAAGTATAAAAGCTACATTGTCAATGGGCTGCACTTTAACACCAAGTCACGTGATGATATGCGAGCTGTTCAAAATAGTGGGTGCACCTAGTGGCAAAGACAATGCAGTTTTCTAGTGCAAAGGATAAAAATCCAGTTGTGGGAGACATGAGTTTCTATGGGGTCATTCAGGAAATATGGTAGCTAGATTATCAAAAGTTTAGAGTACCTGTGTTTAAGTGCGATTGGGTTGAGAATAATAATGGCATTAAAGTAGATGAACTTGGATTTACGCTGGCTAATCTTGGTAGGATAGGTTTTAGAAATGATCAATTTGTTATGGCTAACCTAGTCAAACAAGTCTTTTATGTTGAAGATCCTTTAGATTCTATGTGGTCAGTTGTATTATCAACCCCAAATAGGGATTATAATGATTGTGCCAATGATGATGAGCTAGGGGACATTGTAATTGACCACGAACCCTTTACAAGGGGTATGCCTGCAGTTGAGACATTTGATGATGTTTTTCACGAGGACAACTCAGAATACATGAGAGTTGACTGTGAGGATATTTGGATTAATAAGGAATATGAACTCTTGTGGAAATTAATAGAACTCAATGAACTGATTAATAGAACAACAACGACATTTTCCAGCAGAATGTTTATTTTCCAGCAGTTGTATTTATTAACTTAATGTTTATTTTCCAGCAGAATGTTACTTTTCCAGCAGTTGTATTTAGAACTCTATGAACTGAATTATTTTCCAATAGTTGTATTTATAACTCAATGTTTATTTGCCAGCAGAATGTTACTTTTCCAGGAGTTTAATTTTCCAGCAGTTACGATGTGTTTATTTTCCAGCAGTTGTATTTAGAACTATATGAACTGAATTATTTTCCAGCAGTTGTATTTCTAACTCAATGTTTATTTTCTAACTCAATGTTTATTTTTGTGCAGAATATTCTTCCATGATTACTGAGCAATTTTCATCCCCTAAAAAGAAGAAATTTATGTCATCCCCTCAAAAGAAGAAAGCTATTTCATCCTCTTCAAAGAAGAAAGCTATTAAAGCCCCTTAAAAGAAGAAAGCTAGTTCATCCCCTTCAACCAAGAAAGCTATTTCCTCCCCTCAGAAGAAGAAAGCTAATTCAAAATATGCAAAGAACCAACCTGCCAGGGCTATTTAGACGCAGCAAGCTGCTTTAGAGGCTCAAAACAATCACAGTGGTTCAGAAAATCAAACTCTGAAATCTGAAGTTGAGACAATATCCATTACCGCAAAAAGAAAATGAGGCATTAACACAATGGAGGGAATAGTGAAGCGAAAAGTACAAGGCGTGAGAAAGGTTGTGGAGTATAATAAATACATGCAACCTCATGGGAAGACAACAAAGGAAATGCAGTCTTACATTGGGGTATTAGCACGCACGAAGGTCCGAATTGACATTAAAAATTGGAAAGCTATGGAGTTAGATACAAAAAGAAGATTTGGGAAGCTGTAGAGGTATGTGAAATGATTAAATTCCCCATGTAGTTTTATTTTTCTTCATTGTCACATGTATTGATATTTGTGTGTGAAAATAAATCTCAAATTTCATGCAAAAGATGTAGAACCCAAAAAGCTTTTTAATCGTGTGATCTGCTTGTGCGTAGATGGCATTTGTGATAGCTCTTCAAAGCAGGAAAATGGTTTTACGATCAGCAACATGTAAATGGCGAGAGTTCAAGTCTAGACTGACCAATACCTATGTTTATCCTTTTGAAAATGAAGCAGAAGTCTTATGTGACCCTCCTGAAGAATATCCTTTCATTGAACCTGATGCTTGGAGAGCCTTTGTAGCCCATAGGTTTACTAAAGAGTTTAGGGTACATTTTCCTCCATTTTAATTGCAAATAAATATCATTGCTTCTCAAATTACATAAACAATTTTCCCTTCATATTTTACAGGCATTACATAAGAAACAACAATCAATACGTGCACAATATCAGTATATTCATCGCTTGTCACGCAAAGGATATGCTGGATTGGAGGATGAACTGATTAGTAAAAATTTTGTAAGATAATTATTTGTCCATGTTAAATTTGCTTGCTAGATTATTGTTTGTTTATATGAAATAACTGGAAAAAATGGCGAAAGGTGACATAGATCGAGTAACATTATGGAGGAAAGGCTGCGAAGATAAGTATGGGAATATTCCAGATGAGAAGACAACTGAGAAAGCAAAGGAAATAGTAAAAAAAATGAATTGATGTTCTGAATTCTTTCTTTGTGGCAGTAATTTTTTTTATTGTTAATGTGAATTATTTGTTAATGTATTAGAATGAATTCAAGAAAAAAGTACATGAAGGTTCGTTAACCGTAATCGGCAGCCATGATATTCTCACAATGGCATTGGGGACTTTAGAGCGTGCTGGACGAGTTAGAGTTGTGGGAGGTATGTGACTCCAAGTTCCTACTTTAACCAACCAAAGTCGTCTAAGCTATTTGATCAGCTAGACACAAATTTAGAAATATCGTTGAGTATGATAAAACCTTTTTGTATCCAATCAAATTGTTTTGGTTCAGATTCCAGACTAAGTATGAACATCCTGAACATGGGAAAACTTTTATGCGCCCAAGGCGGACAGAGTGAACGATAATATCGTTCTTGCATGTAGTATTGATCAATACAGGGCCCATGGGATGTACACCCTCGCGCCCATAAGTTATGACGGTTTGCAGATGAAGTTCTGCTAAACCTATTCAAAAATTGAAAACAATATTCATAGTATGTCAACTAAACCCCATTTATAGTCAATACGTAGTTTTAAAAATTTGATATAGAATTGTTATGTTATTATTATCGGTTCAGTTTACTTCACAACTATCGATTTGTTATAGAAGTGATGTACAAAGAAAACATTTAATTCTTTCAGCTAATTATATTTATAATTGTTATTACTTGCTGGGCACTCAAATGCTCATTCTTGCTTTAAATTTAAAAGTTTTCAGCTATGCATGATCAACCCAAAGGTTCAGACAAGAACAAGTGAAAAGGAAAGCAAACATAATATGATTATTGGTATCTTTTGTAATAGTTAGACTGTATTAAGGCAATGATATGTATTATATATTATGTAAAGAATTATAGTAAAGGTTGCGTACTTGGGATTAGACTCTGATAAATGTAAGTTAAGTTTGATATTTATATTATTGTTATTATTATTAGTATTATTTCCGCTCATAGAAATGATATCGTAAAGCACCGAGTTCGGGTTTCAAGTACCTGAATTTAGGGGCGTTACATCATGGTATCAGAGCTTTAGGGTTAAAAACCTTAGGTGGGATAGACCTTAGGCTATATAACCTTGGGACAGAGGGAAATATAAATACTCATATAGAGTTTAAAAAGGAGATGAATTGAATAAATTCATCGTAAAATAAAATAAAAGATAACTTATATAAAACTATTATGTGCTGTGTGTATATATTATGTGTTAATCAAGATAGTTTGTGTATAGATGTCAGATAGAAAGGATTAGGATACCGTCAGATCGTAAAGAAAGAGCCGATATCCATAACCGAGCCAATATCAAAGCCAATAACTGAAATAGAAGCTCACATTGAAAGCTACCTCAAGGAGGTAGTTATTTTGGAAAGTGCAGTGTCGGACCCAGAAATGATAGTATAACTGATAGGTAGAGTATAGTTACAGAATATAAGGTCAAGCTCGAGTTCTTAAACTCATAAGTTTGTGGTGAGTTCTTAAACTCATAATGTGTGGTAAGTTTGATGAACTTGGTATAGTTATGTGTTAATGGATTATTGAGGATATTGAGAATATATAGAATACTAAGCAATTGATCCTTAGTGAAGGCGTACGAAATAAGTAGTATTAGTATTACTTGAATAGGTATGATTTTATGTGATGTATATGATAGGTATGTCTGTATAAGGTAATATTTTCAACTTTTGTATAAGTTGTGGCATCGATTCCTGACTTTTGAGTCATAAAAAGGGATAACGGATGTTTAAAGCAATATATGTTATGGTATGTCAAGTGTTATGAATATGAATCTATGATGGATTAATGAAATAAGTTGGTATAAAGATAGGAGATATTTATCTAAACACTGGTTAATTAAGTATACCAAGTTTTCAAAATCTAATATTTTGAGTACATGATTATTTGAGTAGAAAAATTCGCGTGATATGTTAAGCGTATACGATAAGGTTTAGAATGTAAGTTAATAAGAATAATTTATGATAATGCCGCCAAGACGAAAACGAAACCAAAGGGCAAAAAAACCTGTCAACAAAGCTGGAGGACAACCAGACCCAATACAGAATTTTGCGAATATGGACGCTGAAGCTATGCAGAACGGAATACCAACCGTGGGAAATCAGCCAAATAATCAATCGACAAACGTCAAAGACTTCAAGGCAATCATACTGTCAGGATTTAGAAGATCAACTGACCCTGTAGAAGTGTTTGTGATAGTTAGGATAATGGAGGGGCAAAAGATAGATTTTGCCACCTATAGGATGAAAGGGGAAAACGAATATTTGGAGGAAGGCAAATCAAGCTTGAGCCGGAGAAGGGAGCAGTAGAGGTAGGACTGAAAAAAGGGGAAAGGAGATAGTTTCGATAATACCGAAAATAGGCCGAGAGTGTGTTTAACTGGAAAGTTTGTATGTTATAAGTGTGGGCAGAAGGGACATATTTCTCTTAACTGCCCCAATCCAAAAATGTATAGTGGGTGTTTTATTTGTGAATCAATGAAGCATAAGGTGAAAGACTGTCCAAGAAGGAGAATGAGGCAGGAAGCGTAAATGCGGGGAAAAGTAGCGGGACGCTGGCGATAACGGGATCAACTTCAACAAATGAACCAACAGAACCAACTGCAAGAGTCTTTAACGTGACCGTTCAAGATTTGATAGCAGCCGGGGATACAACTCCAGGTATTATTTAAACAAATTTTATTTTCTTATATATAATTTTCTTATATATATAGTAAATTATTTTATAAAGAAATTTTGAAGGAGGAATTTGAGTTCTTTTAGAAATCAAATTTTGATATGTGATTATAAATTATAAACTAAATGGTTTATTAAAATAAATTAAAGGAGTTTAATTTAGTTTTGCCAAACAAGGCTTAAAATATTAAGTCTTTAATATTTAAAGGGTTTTGCCAAACAAAGCCTTATGGCTTTTGGATTTTTTTTTAATTTTTGAATTATAATAATATAAATAAAATAAATTAAAATAATAAATAAAATATAATTATAATCTATACGTTATTTTGGTAACTGATAATAGTTATTATGATTATTAAGGCCATATCAATTTTTTTTTGTTTACGCATACTTGTTTGTTCACGTCTGTGGTCTAAGACTGAGCCAAAGAAAGAAAACGTAAGAATACAGAAACAGAGAGAATTGAGAGAGATTGAGAGTGAAACTTGAGAGAATTGTTGTGACACCCCCAAAACAGATATACATAACCCATCTTGAGTCGCCAAATACATGGTATATAAATCAAATACAAACTTAATTATACAACTGTCGGGTAATATACGACAAAACATAGCTGAGAGTTTAAACAAGAATATTGTCTTCTAGATAATATCCACTCTCAATGGAGTCCTCATTACAATTATTATTACACTATTCCATATAATAGTGAGGACTACTAAAGCCATTTATCCTGGACCATCACTCCATTCCCCGACTCGTCCCAACTATATTCTCATTTCCTGAAGAGAACAATGAAAGAAAGGGTGAGCTCAACTAGCCCAGTAAGAAATATTATAACTAAGATAATGCAGAATAAATTATCCTTAGCCTTCAACAGTATAACAACTGATAGAATACAATAGACAACAAGTTTTAGATTAACAACTACAGCGAAAATAAGCAATCCATTAGAAGAGTCAAGTAGAGCATAAAATCTACCATCTTCTATGATTTAAAAAGTTTTTCATCAACTTTATCATTTGAGACTAAATTTTAATAAATAAAATCGAATCATCCCTGCACTGCGACCAAGGATATTTATGTAATCATCAATGGTCATGATTATACCAGATAATCCCTGGTCATAATCATACCAACAACTGTCCATCAATGAACTACAGGCCAATGAGGACTTTTAACACATCATTCGTCACATTACGGTCATGATTATACCGAATAATCCCTGGTCATAATCATACCAAGTCCATCTATGCACGTAAGCCAAAAATGACTTTAATCACAATATAAGCATGAGTATGATAACAAGGACATAATAATTCAATAAAACAAGTTCAAGGATAAATTTTAAAGATTTATAATTTAATTTATCCAGAAATCAATAATGTCCAAATTGTCAACATGATACTGCTTTGTAGAGTAAAATTCAAAAATAATAATCATGTCAAAAATAATTTGGACAAAAAAGAAATATATTTTTCGGGTGAATAGTACCTCGTGAATAGTACTTCGGGAATAGTACCCCGTGAATAGTACCCCGACACGAAAAGTGTCCCAAATACCCGAGTGAATGATACTAGAGTGAATAGTAATCGGGTAAATAGTAACCCGTGAATAGTAACTCGTGAATAGTACTCCGGCACAAAAAGTGCCCCGCATACCCGAGTGAATAATACTAGAGTGAATAATAACTGGGTGAATAGTAACCCATGAATAGTAACTCGTAAAAGAAAAATACCAATGAAAATGATATTCTATGACGAGTACAAAAGAAATGATATCTCATACGAGTATAATAGAATATACGAAATTGCAAATGGATTTTCACCCGCTATCTTTGTAATCCACGTGAAGCAGATCATTTCCACAATTTAATAAAGAATGAATCGAAGGATCATTCACCATGCATGCATAATCCACATAGATAGGTTATTCCAATGTAATAATAAAGAATGGAATAACAAAAGAATTCACCAGGCATGCGATAGACCGCACAGATAGGTTATTCCAACTGAATAATAAAGAATGGAACCAGGTCATGTGTAATCCGCACAGACAGTGTAACACCCCCTTCCCGAAAAGGAAAGGGAGGTCACGTGCAAAGCACAACAAACCTCAAAATAAGTAAACAGAGCACTAATAACTTCAAAATATTAATAATGGTGATCCATTAATAAAGTACTAAATACAATTCTCCAACTAAAGTCAAAATAATCAACACTAAATTTTTTTTTTGAATTAACCTAGATGGTCAAAGGCAACACTCTCATCACATTAGCCATGAATTACCCCTGCAAACCTGCCGGAAGAAAAACACAGCATGAGCCAATTGTCCAGTACGAATATAGATACACAAAAGATATACAACTGAGACAAAATACTGAACAAAGTCTCAAGTGTAAATACTGACGAAATATAATCTCCAAAGATCTGAATGAAATATATCTGAATCTAAAGAATTGACGAAACCAATAGACAAATAAAGAAATAACGAACTGAAGTAACTAACTCATTGAATTGAACTGATTAGAAACAAATAAAACTAATACAATAAAATAATAGGCTGAAACAAATGGCTGGGGTTGTTTCATACCGAGTGAGCTCAATAATATATCTTGCCACACATGTAAGTCAAACTAATGCCACACATGCAAGTTAAAATAATGTCACACAGGCAAGTCAAATGATGCCACATAGGCAAGTCAAAATAATGCCACACAGGCAAGTCAAATGAAGCCACACAGGCAAATCACACATTGGACCGCGAATCCAAATGTATGCAAATCGGATAGGTGTGTTTAGCACAACATTACCAATCCGCAGAACAAAAAACTAGGGTTAACCCATACGCCTCCCACAACAAAACACCAAATGGCCCACTTCCTCCGGAGCCCAAAACGGAGACGTCGTGGACTAATCACACCGCCACGAAAAGTGTCATGTCTCTCGTGCCAAGACGACATGCCTGTGGTACCCCCACAGGTGGTTATAGCTCAGGTATACCCTACGGTATATTCTAAAAAAAATAACATGTCACAACATATGCGACATAATACTAACAAAAGGGTTCTATATGTACTTGTTGAACCAAATCAAATTATAGTCACAATGTTTCAAAAAGAAGGTAGCAACATGTACCGCTCTACAATTATCAAAATAAATAGTACTAAACATGATAACCTAATTCAAAGAGTACAAATACGAGTCATATGTATCACCTCTAAAATGAAACTAATATATTTATTTCACAGGAAATAATTATGTGAAATTATAATAGAATTTTAAATAAAGAAACAAACGAATAAATCAAATTTAACAAGAGTATCGTTGAAAGAGTACGAAATCCGTACCTGATACTTCTAAACCATTTATAGCACACTCCACAAAATCTTAATTACCCTCAAATGCTAACGATATCAAATTCAAAACGTTATTCGCAACCTAAACATATTCACCTCAAATTAAAAACAATCCAAACTAATAGTTCCAAAATAATTCATAATTTATTTAATATGCCTTTAATCATCGCCTTTTATCAATTATTAATACTCCAAAATTTATATTCCAAAAAAAATAACTCTTTAAATTCCTCCGTCTGATCTAATAAAAAGTAATAATAATACAATTATAAGTTACTTACTAATTATAATTTATATTAATATAAGATTAATTTCTCCAATTACATCAATTTTACAAAATAAACCCGAATTAAATTATAAATAATCTTTTAATTATTATTTTTTAAGGAATTAATAGCCTTCTTGTATATAATATATATATATAATAAGCCAAAATACAAGCATGAATACCAAAGATACCAACGCCTTCCGTTCAAAAGTAACAATCATCGATTTCCATTATCATATATATATATATATATATATATATATATATATATATATATATATATATATATATATATATATATATTCAACTTATCTTCGACATGATTCCATATACACTGATTTGACCAAATATAAAGAGTTAGCTTTTTGTTCTAAGATGACATAGGAATTACATGTGATCCTGGATGACTTTATTTGAATAACCTTAATATTAACAAAATAAGCTTTTACTTGGATTAAGTTCTTACCTTTTTTTCCTCTTCTTCCGTAGCTGCGCCTGCGCCTTTCAATTCTTTTCCTTTAGTTCGTATGAGATGTAGTGACATGTAATTAGGTTTTATTTATTATCTTGCTAATTATCCTAGTTATAATATAATATAATATTAATCACATATAACTTAACTTTAATTAGTTTTAAGGCCCAATTTTATCAATTAAATTTACCCATCACTTATTAATATTTATTAGTTCACATAAATTAAATAACTAGTTTGACCCAATAAATAACAAAGTCCAATTAATATGTTTTAAAACAAAATAATTTATTTTATTTTTATATTTAATATATATATATATATATATTTTTCCGGGTATTACATCACCTACCCCTTAAAAGGATTCCGTCCCCGAAATCAAAAGAATGAACGTACCTAATTATCAATAGATGCGGATACTCCGCTCGACTAGACTCTTCTATCTCCCAAGTAGCTTCCCGCTTCGAATGATTTTACCACAAGACTTTAACAAAATGAATTATCTTCCTCAATTTCCATTTAATCAGTTATTTAATTATCTACTAAAAGAATTTAATTTTCCAAACAAAACAAGAAAGAAAAGAGGGAAACTAAATCATTTACCTTTTCCAATTTAAATACAATTATATAAGATAAAATTAATTAATATTTAATTATAAAAAAATGGGTTATTACATTTTTCACCCCTTCAAAATTTTTCCGTCCTCGGAATTCAAATAAACTCTATTAAGTTTTATTTTAGTTTTTATTTAAATTACATAATTATTCATAAACTTAAATTAAAATGTAGCGCTGCCATATGTAACGATCAAGCAAGGTAAGTCCATAGGTCCACACAATTATTCATGTACTCGTAAAAGATTCGTCAGCTATTGTGTCCAGCCTTGGGAAGGTTCTTCGCGTTGCATCAAATTAAATCACATGATCCACCGTTGGTGCGGGCCGTCGCTAATATCTTTGAGTTTCATTCTTGTAAACGTACTCTTCGGAAAATAATTCAAAATCACAAAAATTTCTCTTCATCTAAATACGATTCGAATACCCAAAATATTTAAAATTATTTTTAATTCGTAAAACGTTTATATTCCACACATGACAAAGATCTAACAAACTATTTTTATTTACTTTACATAAATTCATGCAAAGCTGGGCATCAAATAAACAAAACAACTTAAATTATATCACCAACTCTCACTAAGTCCTCAAGAATTTCAAAATATCATAACCTCAAATCAAATTAGTTCTCAAATATTATAACACCAAAAATATATTACTACTAAGATCTCTTCATCACCATTCCAAACTCCAAATCATATATCCTACTATCTGAATAAGCAAACTATAGCTTTCAAAATCTCTTAAAGATTCATCACTTAATATCTAATCATTCAATAAATCAATCATTCTCTTAGTGCAAACCTTAATTCAATAAATTTCAATGTCTCCCTATACTATCACAAAGAAACTTCATAAGACATAACTCCAATATCCCACTAGAAAATAGCCACAAAATTGATCATTAACTCCAAATGATTAATCTAATTACCTCGAATATCAACACTCAAATTACTAGAAATCCTCTATACTTAATAGTTTTCACTTTATTATAATATGCCATCAATACACAAACCAAAAATTATCCACAATCTTAACATAAATCAAAACCTAACTCGAATCAAATCCTCAATTCAACGATCATAATAATTGCCACAAAAAAATGATTAACAAATAATTTTCCAAAATTAAATACTCGCCGATACAAATACTCACATCATAATCGCATCCCGTATAAGATCACTTCTTATCTGTACAAAGTAAAACTTTATTCACCTCAATGATTGAATCACAATTCTTAATTAATATCATCACTCAATCACCTTAACAAATAATTCCACTTTCCTCAAATTAACTACAAATCGAAAAGAAATCGACAGTTGGTCAAAATAGAGACCAACCAAACAAAGAACAAAATCGAATCAAACTCCTACGTCTACCCAATGGTTTACCCACAACTCACAGGTCAAACCTAAATAGGTTTTCTACAAGAAAGAACCTAAGCTCTGATACCATCTCTGTAACACCCCCTTCCCGAAAAGGAAAGGGAGGTCACGTGCAAAGCACAACAAACCTCAAAATAAGTAAACAGAGCACTAATAACTTCAAAATATTAATAATGGTGATCCATTAATAAAGTACTAAATACAATTCTCCAACTAAAGTTAAAATAATCAACACCAAATTTTTTTTTGAATTAACCTAGATGGTCAAAGGCAACACTCTCATCACATTAGCCCTGAATCACCCCTAGAAACCCGCCGGAAGAAAAACACAGCATGAGCCAATTGCCCAGTACGGATATAGATACACAAAAGATATATACTGGCGATATCTGAAAACAAATTTGAGATAAAATACTGAACAAAGTCTCAAGTGTAAATACTGACGAAAATATAATCTCCAAAGATCTGAATGAAATATATCTGAATCAACAGAATTGACGAAACCAATAGACGAATAAAGAAATAACGAACTGAAGTAACTAACTCAATGAATTGAACTAAATAGAAACAAACAAAACTAATACAATAAAATAATAGGCTGAAACAAATGGCTGGGGTTATTTCATATCGAGTGAGCTCAAAAATATATCTTGCCACACAGGCAAGTCAAACTAATGCCACACAGGCAAGTCAAAATAATACCACACAAGCAAGTCAAAATAATACCACACATGCAAGTCAAATGATGCCACACAGGCAAGTCAAAATAATGCCACACAGGAAAGTCAAATGATGCCACACAAGCAAATCACACATTGGACCACGAATCCAAATGTATGCAAATCGGATAGGTGTGTTTGGCACAACATCACCAATTCGCAGAACAAAAAACTAGGGTTAACCCATACGCCTCCCACAACAAAACACCAAATGGCCCACTTCCTCCAGATCTCAAAACTGAGACGCCGTGGACTAATCACACCGCCACGGAAAGTGTCATGTCTCTCGTGCCAAGACGACATGCTTGTGGTACCCCCACAGGTGGTTATATCTTAGGTATACCCTACGGTATATTCTAAAAAAAATACCATGTCACAACATATGCGACATAATACCAACAAAAGGGTTCTATATGTACTTGTTGAACCAAATCAAATTATAGCCAAAAGGTTTCAAAAAGAAGGTAGCAACATGTTCCGCTCTACAATTATCAAAATAAATAGTACTAAACATGATAACCTAATTCAAAGAGTACAAATACGAGTCATATGTATCAACTCAAAAATGAAACTAATATATTTATTTCATAGGAAACAATTATGTGAAATTATAACAGAATTCAAAATAAAGAAACAAACGAATAAATCAAATTTAACAAGAGTATCGCTGAAAGAGTACGGAATCCGTACCTGATACTTCCAAACCATTTATAACACACTCCACAAAATCTTAATTACCCTCAAATGCCAACGATATCCAATACGAAACGATATTCGCAACCTAAACATATTCACCTCAAATTAAAAATAATCCAAACTAATAGTTCCAAAATAATTCATAATCTATTTAATATGACTTTAATCATCGCCTTTTATCAATTATTAATACTCCAAAATTTATATTCCAAAAAAAATAACACTTTAAATTCCCTCCGTCCGATCTAATAAAAAGTAATAATAATACAATTATAAGTTACTTACTAATTATAATTTATATTAATATAAGATTAATTTATCCAATTACATCAATTTTACAAAATAAACTGAATTAAATTATAAATAATGTTTTAATCATCATTTTTTTTCAGAATTAATAACCTTTATGTATATATATATATATATATATATATATATATATATATATATATATATATATATATATATATATATAATAAGCCAAAATACAAGCATGAATACCGATATACAACGCCTCCGTTCAAAAGTAACAATCATCGATTTCCATTATTCATATATACATATATATATATATATATATATATACATATATATATATATATATTCAACTTATCTTAGACATTATTCCATATACACTGATTTGACCAAATATAAAGAGTTAGCTTTTTTGTTCTAAGATGACATAGGAATTACATGTGATCCTGGATGACTTTATTTGAATAATCTTAATATTAACAAAATAAGCTTTTACCTGGATTAAGTTCTCACCTTTTTTTCCCTCTTCTTCCGTAGCTGCAGCTGCACCTGCGCCTCTCAATTCTTTTTTTTTTGTTAAGTTTATTTGAATATAAAAAGGACCAAATACAAAGGCTAAGGGGCATACCCCAGAATATAGTAACATCATCTAAGTTGTATAGATGATGATACGATACATGGAAGAGAGCCCAACATAACAAGTTAAACTAACAACCAAATTTCATATTGATTACAGTTGAGAGCAGCCGACCCAGTTGACCTAGCTCCCCTATGCCCGAAGGCCAAAACCTGGGCTCGTACCTTCATAGTCGCCCACCTCATGCTCCCAGCCCGAAGCCACATGCTTGCCCGAAGCAATGCTTGCCCGAAGGCAACATGCTCGCTTGCCCACTTCATGGTCGCCCGTAGCCATGCTTGCCTGAAACCATGCTCACCCGAAGCCATGCTCGCCCACCACATGGTCGCTCACCTCATGGCCGCTCTCCCAAAGGCCATAACCTGGGCTCGCACACCACATGGTCACTCACCACATACTTGCCCGAAGCCTCATGCTCACCCAAGTATGCCCATAACAAACCAGCACCTCACCTACCCCCCATGGGAGTAACCAACCAATTACAGTAATAATTACAGTTTGTGGCCTTGATGAAAGATTTGCAAGTTGAGAGCCTAGATTTGATGAGCTGGATAACATCCTTTGCCAGATTCCTTGGAGGGATGATGGTACCTTTGAGGATTTTGGTATCCTGAGCCTCCCTAACTTTGTAAAAACAAGTAGCAATAGTCAGACTGAGGATGTTCTTGGAGAGTTTGGGTCCTTGGAAGGAGGTGATGAAAGCTATCAGAGCATCCCAAGAATAGGGATTGGTGACCCAATTTCCCAAATCAATGAAGACTTTTAAGGATAGTCGAGGAGTACTCACATTCAAAAAACAAGTGGGAAAAGGATTCTAACTGAAGGTTGCAAAGAGGACACTGCCATGTCTGGCCTGTGTAGCACTTTGTCCGGTCATTTGTAGAAAGCTTTCTTAAGAGACCAAGCCAAAGAATAAAGGAATAACGTGGCACGTGAAGCTTATTCCAGAGGATAGAACTCCAAGGGACTATATGAGACCGTGCACGAAGAGAGTCCCAAATCTGTTTGGCCTTGACCGAAGTAACATCATAAGTATCCCACTTGATCAGGTCCCTACGGGTAGAATGAAGTGGGATGGCAGTAACTTGTTGCCGAAATAGGATTACCTCATGGTGATTGCTTTCAGGAAGAGCCCAAGTACCACCAGTTATTATAGAGCTAACCATTGCAGTAGATGGAAGACCAAAGTTAGAAAGAAGAGAATTTGATGGGTACAGTGCAGTCCCATTTACCCATGGGTCGTACCATAAATTAGTAAGGTGGCCATCCCCTATAGTGTAACTCAAATGTTGAAGGGCAAGGGGACGCAACTTGAGGATTTGTCTCCATATCCATGAGTAATCCGGGCTTGTATTGACCTCCAGATGGACTTGTTCTTTAAGGAGGTAGCTTTGACCCAGCCAGCCAAAAGTGATTTGGATTGATGATTGATAAGATAGATAAAATGGATAAGGTGCATCATTACCAGTGCTGTGTTCCAGTCAAGGATGCTCTTGAGTCCTAATCCCCGTTCCTGAGTGGGTAACGTAATACTAGTCCAAGCCACTTTGGCACCAAATTTATGCAGTATAAATCCTTTCCATAAGAATCGACTAATGATGGATTGAATGTCTCTAAGAACAGCCTTTGGGAGAATAAAGTTGGTGCACCAGTAGACTTAAAAGGAGAAGAGTATAGACTTGATCAGCTGCAGTCGACCTGAGTATGCCAAAACTTTGGAAGTCCAAGAAGAGGCTTTGTTGGTGATACGTTGGATAAGGGGGATACAATCACTATATGAAAGTTTTCTTAAAAGTACGGGAACCCCTAAGAATTTGGAAGGTAATGAACCAAGTTGAAATCCTAAAAGAGCAATGATGTCATTTGAAGAGGAAGGATCAGTATTTGAGAGATAGCAATGACTTTTGTGGGTATTTGGGATGAGACCTGAGTAGAGGGAGAATGAGAGGATACATGAATTCACAATAGAAATAGAAGGAAGGCTTGCATGGCAGAAAATGAGAATATTGTCTGCAAAGAGGAGATGTGTAAGATTGCATGCCTTAGCCTTCCAATGGTATTTGAAGTCTAAATCTAGAGTGCCTTTGTTGAGCTTAAGAGACAACATCTCCATTACAATTACGAATAGGAATGGGGAGAGAGGGTCCCCCTGGCGAAGCCCTCTGTTGCTACTAAAAAACCCATCTAAAGTTCCATTCAGCTTGATGGAGAACATGGGAGAAGTGACACATGCTTTAATCCAATCTGTGAATGCCTGGGGAAATTTGAAAGCAGCGAGGGTGTCAAATAGAAAATCCCAACTTACTGTGTCAAATGCTTTCCTTAAATTGATCTTTAGGGAACACGTAGAAGGTCCAGAAATTCTAGTGTACCCTTTGAAAAATTCTTGAGCAATAAGGATGTTATCACTAATATTTTGTCCTTTAACAAAGGCTGATTGGGCTTTATCAATAATCAGAGGCAGCACAACTTTGAGCCAATTGGACAGGAGTTTAGCAATGCATTTGTAGATGGTGTTGCAGCAGGAAATAGGACGGAAGTCAGCCATAGAGGAGGGATTTGAGCATTTAGGAATCAAGGCAAGTGCTGTGAAATTAATCGCTTTCATGAGCCTACTAGTAGAGAAGAAAAACTGGACAACCTTAGTAAAGTCAGACCCAACCACATCCCAACAACTAATGAAGAAGTTAACATTAAACCCATCCGGTCCCAGACTCTTATTACGCTTCATAGAATTAAGAACTTTGAAAATCTCAGAATCAGAGAAAGGAGCACAAAGATTAGAGGCTTGGGAGGCATTAATAAGCCTGGAAGGAGTGACTCCATAATTATTTAAACTATCGTACTGTGAATCGGAGGTGTTAAAAAGATTTTGGAAGTACCCTATAGCAACTGATTCAATTTGAGCTTGTTCAGTTACCACGTTACCATCATCATTTAAGATAGAGAAGATTTTGTTTAAGTTCCACCGCTTCTTCATAATATTAGCAAAGTAGCTAGTGTTACGGTACGCCCAAAGCCGACCAATTAGCTCTTGACTTTTTGTTGTATGAGGATTTCCTCCCTATCAATTGCTTGCCAAAAAAGGCTGAGAACATTCTTTCTCCTTTGCCAATAGATCCAAATCAAAGGATGGGCATGGAGAAAAGTCGCACTTCTGCGTGAAGGTCTTCACGAGCCATCTTCACCAAAGAGGTCGGATTGCAAATTTGAGATATTAAGGGAGATTAAAGCCCGTTTGGAACATTTGAGTTTTTAGAAAAAACATAGAAGGGATTCCCAAGAATTGGAGTGTTCCAAGCTGAACTCATAGCCTCATGAAATCCCTCAAGAAGAGCCATATGGTTGAAGTATTGGAAATGCCTTTTTGGCTTGGAGAATCGAATACCAATGTTGAGAAGAATCAAGGAATGATCAGAGAGCCCCCGATGAGCATACGTAACATGAGATAGATCGAATTGAGAGAGCCAGGCTGAATTCCCCATAACTTGATCCAGTTTTTTAAGTACTGGGCCAAAAGGTTAGTTATTCCACCAAGTAAACAATGGATCAATACCACGAATATCTGCAACTGCAATGGAATTAATGCAGTCTTTGAACTCAGCTTTAGCAATATCCCATAAATCATTTGGTTGGTTTGTTTTAGTAAGATCCTTTATTACATTAAAGTCCCCCAATAAGCACCAGCTATTACAAGGTGGGAGACTTATCAAATCATGCCAAAGGTCCCTCCTTTCTATATAAGAATTAAGCCCATAAACAAAAGAAACCAAAAAAAGTAGTACTAAGAAAATCTAAGGATTGCACCTTACAGTGGATTACTTGGGAAGAAACAAAAACGATATCCAGTTTCTAAAGAACGGATTCCAACCCACCCAAATCCTACCATTAGAATGGTAATCATAGTTGAATGCCCATTCCTAGTTGTGGCACAGCCTTCTTGAGATTCTAGTAGCATTTGTCGTCTTTACCCTTGTTTCAATCAAGCCGATAATAGATATATTATAATCTTTAATAATTTGCTTAACATATGCCTGATTAGGCTTTTTATTTAATCCTCTTATGTTGTAGGAGGCTAACATAGTTAAATTGATGGTGGTGGGGTGTTACCAGCTTTACCTTTTCCTTTTCTCTTCTTAGCAGCCTTAGGATTTTCCATGCCTGAACCTTATTTGTTCTTGAGATCTTTCCCTTCTTTTTCTTCTATCACCTTGAGTTTATTAACAAGAAGAGGATTTATAGTAACAGGAGAATCATTGTCCGAGTCGATTATTTGATCTGCTTGAGCCATAGGTGCAAAAGTGTTGGAGATGATCATTGCTCTGCTGGAAATAGGAGTAACAGATCTAGATTTTGCTCCCCTACAAACTGTTACCCAGTCATTCTGAGGAGCACCACCAGTAGCTTGCAAAGCAGGTCCAGACCCTTGACCTTCAGCAAAGCCAGTTCCAGCAGTCGTTGGCCTAATATTAGTCACCATTGTAGGACCCTCCACCATTACTTGCACATTATCATTTGTACCAGCCCTTGGATCTTTAGGAATCCACTTGTAGTTGGCTTTGGGACACTTGAGAGGAGAGTGACCAAACACAAGGCATTTGGGGCATGAGGGGGGTTTGCTTTGATATTCAACCTCAACAGATTCAAAAGAGTACTCGGAAGAGTGATCTTGCTTTGTGGCTACTCGGATAGAAGGGGGGAAGGAAAATGAGGCCTTAATTTCAATGTAAACTCTAGCAAAGTTCAGGAACTCATTCTTAGTTGTCATTTCATCAGTGAAAAGAGGTTTACCAATAGCACTAGCAATATAACTAATACCTTCATCTAACCAATAGGAAAGAGGAATATTGCTAAGTTTAACCCAAATAGGAACTGAAATGCACTCGGTTTTTGAAAACACAACCCCTTCTTTCCATTTCTGAAGAACCATGACTTTAGAAGTGATGTGCCATGGACCTGAAGCCAACACATTGTCACAGTCCAAAATTGATTTGAATTTGAAAATGTAGTAGCCTTTGCTGTGTAGGAAAACGTGAGATAGCCCAAGATGACTCCAAAGTCTCCTAGCTATGGGCTCAATTACCTTGTAGGGAAGGGATGAATAAAGGAAATAACCCACTAGACTAGCTTCCCAGATCTAGTTGCCTCTTTGGAGCATGTCGTTCGGAGGTATGACTGACAACTTTCTAGCATCAGAAGAAGGAGGGTGGTACATAAGTTGCCTAGAAGCCCTGACAGTGGTTTTACCTACCACATCACACCAAGATTTGGAGGCTACTTTCTCACCTTGGGCAGGTATTTCCCCTTCCTCGAGGAAAGAAGCAGGAGCTTTTGAATTTGTAGGCAGAGCTGACACTAGGGGACCAGAATTGACAGGACAGGAAGAAATGGGAGTCCGTGCCTGTACCATCGGCGTTGGTGTTCCACCAGCCTTAGATGCCAGAGGATTCAATGGTCCTACATTGCCCAGCCCAGCATTTTCACCCACACACTTGACTTGTTGGAGAGTAGCACACAGAGTAGCACCTAGGGAAGAACCGGAAGGTTCCTTTAAGGTAATACGGTTAGGATTAATCTTAGAAACATTGTGAGCAATCTGGAGGTTGACCCTCTTACCATCCAATAAGAATTCCTGAACATCATTGGAAGTAACCCCATGAGCAGTTAAAAAATACATTAAATGCTTGTTTTTCTTTCTTTCAAACAATGCTTCCTCTCTGTCTTTGTGAGAGAAGTGTTGGGCAGCCGAGAAAATTTCCCTAGCATTGGCCCCCATCACACAACCGATATCCATTTTAGATTACAAAGCATTTGAAGTAGAGTCATCTGAGCTTATGATGGTACTGGTATTACCCAGAAAAGGATCTGACTCCCCCATATCCTTGACACCAACCGGAGTAGGTAGAGAGGCCGAAGAGCTTGGTTGAGAAACACCAAACTCAGCAAAGAGGTCTATAGAAGGACTGCTGACTGAGTTCCCTACCGAGAGATGGTTATGACTAACCATAATGTAAACAGAGGTAAGGAAGAGAAAGAGAGGGGAGTGGAGAAGCTACCAAGGCTAGAAAGAGTGAAACAAAGGAGGAGAAGAATGATGGAAGGATGAGGGAAGGATGTAATAGATCAGTCGAACCCAGAGAGTAGGTATGAAAATTTAGAGAGAAGGCAGAGAACCAGAACTAGAGAGAGAAAGGCCATAACTTCTTTTTGATTTAATTTCATTCAGACTCTCAATTCTTTTCCTTTAGTTCGTATGAGATGTAGTGACATGTAATTAGGTTTTATTTATTATCTTGTTAATTCTCCTAGTTATAATATAATATAATATTAATCACATATAACTTAACTTTAATTAATTTTAAGGCCCAATTTTATCAATTAAATTTACCCATCACTTATTAATATTTATTAGTCCACATAAATTAAATAACTAGTTTGACCCAATAAATAACAAAGTCCAATTAATATGTTTTAAAACAAAATAATTTTTTTTATATATTTATATATATATATATATATATATATATATATATATATTTCCGGGTATTACATCACATACCCCTTAAAAGGATTCCGTCCCCGGAATCAAAAGAATGAACGTACCTAATTATCAATAGATGCGGATACTCCGCTCGAATAGACTCTTCTATCTCCCAAGTAGCTTCCCGCTCCGAATGATTTTACCACAAGACTTTAACAAAAGGAATTATCTTCCTCAATTTCCATTTAATCAGTTATTTAATTATCTACTAAAAGAATTTAATTTTCCAAACAAAACAAGGAAGAAAAGAGGGAAACAAAATCATTTACCTTTTCCAATTTAAATACAATTGTATAAGATAAAATTAATTAATATTTAATTATAAAAAAATGGGTTATTACAGACAGGATATTCCAACAGAATAATAAAGAATGGAATAACAACAAAATTCACCAGGCATGCGATAGACCAAATGCAGACGGAGTTATTCCAATAGAATAATAAAGAATGGAATAATGGAAGAATTTCACCATGTATGCGGTACTTAGCATAGACAGTGAGTTATTCAACATAATAATAAAGAATAGAATAACAACCCTTACAGTATTGAAAGAAAATAACTCTTTTCATGAATACGAAAGAATAATACCCTTTACAGTATTGAAAGAAAATAATTCTCTTCATGAATCTGAAAGAAATAATACCCCTTACCTCAAAAAAAGAAGATCGGATCTTTGGAATAGTGAGGTAGCAGACTTCTCTTCTTCTTTCTCTCTATAATTTCTCTCTATAATAATTGCTCTATAGCTTTAGTGAATTGGTGAAAAATAATGAAGGAATGAGTTTCTATTTATAGGAAAATATAGTTTCAATAATTGCACATTTTGGGGCTCGAAATATTACAGTCTAATACCTTCCTCTTTTTCTTCATTTTTAATTTAGTCCTGCAAGTATTATCAAACTTGCACCACCTCCCCTAATAGTAAATCATGTGAATCAATAGTAAATCATGTGACTCAATAGTTCTAAATATGTGAAAAGATTAATTATAGTATAGTACCTTCATCTATACCTCCATTTTTAACTTAGTCATGCAAGTATTATCAATCTTGCACCAACTCCCCTAATAGTAAATGAATGTGAATCAATTGTACACACATGTGAACAAATAGTTATAATCATGTGAATCAATAGCAATTAATTGCTCATTTATCTGGTTAATTACCCGATTGGTCAATATAACGTCCAGACTATTATCGAAATAAATGTCGATTTCCACTAACACTAATAATTCTAACACAATGAAACTATCAATTTCATCCTTAATCAACACGAACTTATTCTTCATTAATATTATAATTTACAATATTTAACAACCAGGTCGTTCCCAGGAAAGAGGGGGCTTTCCGATAAGGATTTCTCCTTATTGGCGTGCAATTAGATTATCTAACATCTCCTTGACAGAACTTTTAGATATTGTTAATATTGCAAATAATAATATGAATAACTTTGTCATCTCAATTATTGATTTAATAATATAACATATTATACAGATGATACTGTGACAATAATTGAATCAATAATATGAGAGATATGATGCAGCAATTACTGTAGCAATAATTGAGTATAACTGAGTGACTTTCTTACGTAAGCATCAATAATCAATCTGTAGTGTGCTACTTATGCAACCAAGCGTACATCTTGTACTTTTATCACCGATTATTTTATGAAAACTTTCTTACTTTGAAAAATTTTCAAAAATTACCCTTAGCTTTAAACTTTTATCAATTTAACTATTTACAAAAATAGAAAAATTAAATACATTTATTTCATAAAATTTGGGATCTCACAATTGTCTACAATTGCAAGGATTAACAAGCTAGTTGAAGGTATTTCTTAACACCTTGATAATATATATATATATATATATATATATGGGTTTTTTACGGCATAAAATCTCAAGTTCTGTGAATTCTATTTCTTTCAAAATGTTGCTATACAACTGATTATGGTGATTATCTGTGTTAATGATGTTAGAAGTTGTAGTCAGACATGAAATTGCATGCTAATTTCAAATAATAGTAGGAAAAAATAATGACAGTGTATATATTTATCATATGGCTTGTGTAAGTACTAATTTTAGCGGTCAATTGGTATGATAAACTGTAAATTGAGTCTTGTTTATGCTAGTTCATTAAGAAACGAAGAAAATGTAATTTGAACGAAGTGATTTGGTGAAGAATTGAAATTACAGTGTTGATTTTTGGGATGAATGTCAAGAAAATTGAGTTTTGTATGAAATGTGAAATTTGAGAAATTAAACTAGTATAATTGTTGTTAAATTGTTCTATGTTGAGGAATATGTTAGCAAACATGTTTATGATAGTTTTATATCAATTGTTTATGGTAATATCATTGTCTAGTGGGTGAAATTCGTGTTTGTTGGGCTAAAGTCGACTACTGTTCATAGCCGTTTCTGCCTCTGTCATGCATAAGTCAGAAATTGCTACCAGTGCTAAGGCTAAAAACAGCGTGAAAGCAAAATTGTGCAGCCCCAAGCTTGTGTATGGCGCAGTTGCGCCATACCCTTTCCTGAGATAGTGAAGTCTGCTACCTCTGCAGACCTTGGATACCATTGTAGCTTAGCTTTATGATATGTTAATGTGTCCAATATGTAATAAAATGGTTAAAATAGAATCGTGTTAGGTGGTTAGTAGTTTCAAAGTTTCAAATGATTATAAGTTATGAACGTGTTATGTTGTAACTTAGTTTATACATTGAATGTTAGATAAGTGTTGTGATGTTAACACTTAGGAATTCTGAAATGTATATGGTAGCATAAGACTTGTGCTAAAATAATAAGTCTAATTAGAAATGCGTTTTATGTTGGAACGTGAATGTTAGTATATCTAATAGATGGTGGTTCTAAACCTATGTGTAGGTGAACGCGAGTTTAATATTATAGCTTACGCTTAAGGAAAGTTTCTATCTCTCTAATTCTACTTTTACCATTGAGCAAGTTTTCTAACTCTACACTTTCGTTGAGCTAGTTCATTTATTACATTGTGCAAGTTTATTCTTATGATTGAGCAAGTTCTTGTATCTAGTCTGTTTATGATTTCTAAATCTTATTCTGATATTGAACAAGTTATTCTTGTCTTTAACTTGTTATCTAGTATGCAAGTTTACATATTCTGATATACTCATGTTGAACAAGTTTTATCGTTTAAATTACTATTGATTATGCATGCTTAGTATTAAATTCTAAATAACCTTAGCTTAATATTGTTCAAGCAAGGTATGTTATGATTATTCGATGTTTATGCTAGTAGTTTATTCCTAAAGCATGATCTTAATTTACAATGTCGATTCAGTTATGATTATTCCATAGCATGACGTTATCAATATTGTATTCAACTAATCCTTAGTTGATGATCGTTGAATTCTAAATTACCCTTGAAATGTATCCAAACCAAACTTACTTTGGTGCGGACTTGTACTCTAAATACTAAGATGAACAACCCTATTATTAGGGGATAATTTACGCTTAGTGTTGAAATATTTGTGCACAATACATTGTACGAAGGGTTGATCTCCCTAAGTACGAGGAGTCCTTATAGTCTTATGACTGTTAAAGTTGAAGTTGAAAGATTACTTACAACTGTGGACATAGTTCGTGGTCTTATGACCCTCAGATATATATTCCATATTTTGATTCCAGTCTTTGGTTATCATTGATAGAGTACTATATCATTTTGATGAGCCTATTCATTGGCAGTTATTATATTCCTGTTTGATTCATTGCTATATCTAGTGAGCATTTGTTTTGCTCACTCTTGCATATATATACACTAATTGCAGCTAAAGTTGAGAAGGTCGACGAACCTACAACTAGCAAAGGAAAGGGAAAAATGTACAAGTGATGAAGACTTGTAATTCATTTATCGTTATGATGATAGATTTTTAATGAATAATGTGATGTAATAATTTTATTTTCGCACTTATATGATGTTCAGGTTAGACAACCTCGGATATTTTTGGATTTAATGATGTAACCCTATTTAAAGAGAGAATTTATGATTTAATTTTTTTATTATATTTGGGTAGATAGTATGAATGAATGGATTATGAACACCAAGTCTTGTGGTAATGAAGTACTTAGATTTGGAGGTGTCACAATCAAAAACCAGCATCTAAAGTTGTACTACTTCTAGCTAAATTTGTTGTTCTTTATTTCAGTGGGATAAGGCAAATGGATTAACGTACACACAAGAACAAATTGACGAAGTACGGGATGAGTGGGCAGCGTATGTGAGCAGCTACATGTAGAGCCTCGAGTTAATGGTGGATATGTACAGGGTTAGATGAATGTACGTATTTTGGGAGAACCTGGGCTTTTTTGCACATGCTTAGGTAGTAGCTTAATTTTATGGATAGTTTGGTTTATTTTGTGGATGTAATCAAATTAAAAATTCAATATAATAGTAATTTATATTCAAAAGTGAATTTGAGATGTATATATGGATAGTTTGGTATATATTTTGTGGATGTAGTAATTTGAAACTGTAAACAAATGGTATTATTGGGATGTATTTTTAATGGTTGATACATTTTGACTTTAAATTTAAATGAGAAATTAGACCTTTTTTAGCTATATATCATGGCATTAGCAGATTGCAAGTGCACTGGTAATATAGGTGAACCACAACTTTTTTTTTCTTTTTAAAAATGTTGTGTATGCAGCACAGCTACAACGTTGTTATATGTATTTCAACATTTTCAAGTCAATCTACAACATTTTAAAAACGTTGTATAAATTTGTATAAATAAATGACACCTTCTAAACGTTATAAATGTGTTTAAACGTTGTCTATTGTTGCTTTCTATGGTCGATATTTAAAAACAGTCGTTATATGCATGTATTACAACATTTTTAAGTCACACTACAATGTTTTAAAAACATTATATAAATTTGTCTAAATAGATGACACATTCTAAACAAATAGTATTATTGGGATGTATTTTTAATGTTTGATACATTTTGACTTTAAATTTAAATGAGAATTTAGACCTTTTTTAGCTATATATCATGGCATTAGCAGATTGCAGGTGCACTGGTAATATAGGTGAACCATAACTATTTTTTTCTTTTTAAAAATGTTGTGTATGCAGCACAGCTACAACATTGTTATATGTATTTCAACATTTTCAAGTCAATCTACAACATTTTAAAAACGTTGTATAAATTTGTATAAATAAATGACACCTTCTAAACATTGTATAAATGTGTTTAAACGTTGTCTATTGTTGCTTTCTATGGTCGATATTTAAAAACAATCGTTATATGCATATTTTACAACATTTTTAAGTCACACTACAACGTTTTAAAAACATTATATAAATTTGTCTAAATAGATGACACATTCTAAACGTTGTGTAAATGTGTCTAAACGTTGTCTAATATATTAAACTACAACATTTTAAGACAGAAAACGTTGTGGAATCATACCATCTACAATGTTTTCAAGCATCTAATAATTTATGGAAAATAAATCTACAACGTTTTTTAAGAAAAAAACGTTGTATAATGTGTAAAACTACAACGTTTTAAAAACGTTGTATAAAGGGTGTCAAATAGATGACACCCTTAACCACGATGTTTCTGGGATAGCAACCACATCATTTTTTACGCGTTATCTATTTACTATTTTGTAGTAGTGACTACAAAAAAATAAGTCATTGTCGACGGACATGCCTGTCGCTAATGACCCATGTGCCGTCGACAACGTCGATAATGAGGTCATTGGCAACAGACATGTCCGTCGACAATCTCGCTGCCCCGTTCTACTATTTAGCGACATCAGTATAGATGTCATTGGCGATAGATTGTTCGTAAATGAGGTATTGTCGATGACAGTAACAACGGACAGTCCGTCGCCAATGATTATTTTATTTTATTATTAAACGGGTCATTGACAAAGACTTTTCGTCGTCAATGACTGATGTCCCATCGACAATGTGTTTTTTTGAAAATTAAGTCAGTCATTACTAACGGCCTGTCCGTCGACAATGATTGTGTCTATCCGTCGCCAATGACATTTTTATAATTTTTTTTTAAATTTGCAAAATCCTATGTTCTTTTACATACACATAATTGTACATGTTATAAATCAAAAATAACAAATAATTCTTCACTAACGTATAATAATAACCATCAAATATCACTACAACAAAAAAGGTTATTTTCGATAGAATATTCCGTCAAAATTAAGTAAAATCCGTCAAGATTATTATTAATTCCGATAGAATATTCGGTCGACAATTTAGTCAGATATAAGCATGTTGAAATTAAGTCTGCCGATCTTTTCGTCGGAGATATCTATCCTCGACCGAACTAACCTCGACGGAATATTCGGTCGATATTAAGATATTCTCGAGGAAATTGTATCCGTCGATAATATTCTATCGAGTCTAAACCTGCCACGTGGCATCCCATAAAAAATAGAAGGGGCTTAATATCGACGAAATTTCATCAAGAATAGGGTTTTTCCGTCGAGGTTAGTCTTTTTTTTAATATTTATTCTGTTTTGGCAATATCCAAGGTAATAACCCAAATTTTTGTACCTGTAACCTATTTTTTTTCCAACAACACATAAAACATAACTATAATCCAAGGCCAAATTTAATAATATTTCCAAGGCCAACATGAATATGAATTACCAAGGGCAACATGAATATGACATTAAACTAAAGTTCTAATCAACTAAAGTATATCAAATATGCATTTAAACTAACGTAAATATGTCAAACTAAAGTAATGATAATTAAAAGCTACAATACGTTAAAAATCAACTAAACTATATAAATTTACATCACATTATGCTAAAAACTAAGTAAATATGTACAAATCATCTACAAAACTAAGTCACGGGCCGTCGTCGTCCAACCGCTCAACATCGTCAGCCCGCTCATCACCTTATTGATACAATATAATATAACTCATTAGTCCATATATATAATACAGTTAAAGATAACTAATTAAATGAAAATTAAATAACATGTAAAATATATACTTGAATTTAAAATGATTAGTATACCTGAGTAGTCGAGGGTTGACTTAGCATCGACCCAAACGCGTCCATAAGTAAAATAACCACCATCTGAAAAAATCTCGTCGCATATCGCGGCGAACTACTCTGAAGGGATACCCGTATTATCTATGGTGGCACCATTTTGCAAGCGTCCTGCTTGCAAAAGATGATGAAGCGAACGGAGGCGAGGTCCCGACGACGGAATAACGGATCCGTCTCAAACCTCTTCGACACCGCAACCACAACCCACTAGAACAAAGCATCTTCTAAGCCAGCGCCCGTATGTGATGGTCCCACGTGGGCTTTCGGACGCAGACGCTGGAAAGAGCCTACAAAAATAAATTTATGAATAATATTATAATTAAGTTTACTTTATTCATAAACAAGAAATATACTAAATTATTACACATTCTATCCCCATCGTCAATCTCATAAAAATTCCCCATATCTGTTTTATTCTTCATGAGGATTAAAACTTAATAACCATTCCTATCTTTACGTGGAATTTAAACCCCCAAGTTCCTTATCCACCAAAGATCAAGGGCCCAGTTAGATTTGCAAAACCGTGCCAACTTGGTAGTCATGTCGTCAACAAGGCTCTTTATGACATGAGAGCTAGTACAAATGTAAAGCCATGGTGGGATGAGGAGGAGAATATAGAAGAAGAGCCCGCTATTTTTTCTAAGCCTCAAAGCCCCAATCGAAGCACGCTCAATGGACAGAAAAGCACCTAGTTATTCAACATTCTCAATTGGGAACTTATTTAAACAAATCATGCTAGGTGACTTTAATTCGATAGCCATCACAAATTGGAACCTACCAAAAGTTATATTATTTCCGATGGATGGAGGGTTCCTCAATCATTGAAGAGGAATTGGATAGCGTTGACCAGACAAAGTCAGGCTGAAAGACTTAATTCAATCGCTAACTGGGAGGCAACCCAAGAATTTTTATATTTATATGCTTTACTAGTTTATTTAGTAGATAGGAATTAATTTGCTTATTAAGTTCTCTTACCAATCCAAAGTGTTATTATAATCCATGTTGTCTCTCTTCATTGTAGGTATTGGAGGTTCAATGGACAGACAAAAGATTATGGAAAGGTTATGCAAGTCAAATTCAAGTATGGTGCCCAATTTGTTCCATGTGCCTAACCTATTCTCTAAACTTAACGGATAAGGAGGAGGAGTGCTATATTTTCAGGGAAGTCCTCTACTTTACTTTTTTCTATTTCAGCCATTGAGGACAATGTCTAGTTTAAGTTTGGGGGCATTTTAGTGTCGTATTGCATATAGTTAGTTATTTACATTGTAGTTCGTTATGTTTATGAGTTATTTACATTTTAGTTTTTGCATTTAGTTTTTTGTTTAAAATAAAAAAATTAAAAAAATTAAAAAAATTGAAAATTTTCAAAAATAGTAGTTAGTTTACTATGTTTATATAACATTTAGTACATCTTGCATGAGTCCAAATTGTTTGATATTTCTGAGTTTGTTTTGGCAATGATGAGATTGGAATTGGGTAGACAAGTATAGTACTGACTATTAGAGCTTTGATGTGATTTCTTGTTATGAATTGAGTTTTTTTTCTGTTTGAAACTGGTATAATAAGGATAACACAGTAAAAATAACTTGTTGATTGATTGAGTTTAAATTGATACATAATTGGACTCTAAAGGATAATGCTAGTTTGAATGAAAGAATGACAAGAATAAGTAGTTATGGCTAAGGTTAGACAAGAACCTAAGTTTGGGGAAATATTTGGGGTATATAAGCTATATAAAAAAAAGAAAAAAGAAAAAAAAAAGTATGAATAAACACCGTGGTGTTCTTGTCTAGTTTTGTGACCTTTAATACTTGAGTAAGTAAGCACGAGGGGATTGTCTTTACACCTAGCGCCCTAAGGTCTTCATGGTCTGGGAGTCGTTGGTCGAAAGCTCGTTAAGGTAGCATTGAAAAGCCTAAGGGAATAAGACATTGCATAGCTATGTGTATATAAACAAAAAAATGAATAAAATGGGAAATAAGAGCAAAAAGCCCCTGTAGATGAAAAATGAAGTATAAGTATCCCATGTTGACCCTCGATATTGGTAATTGTTTGATTTTAGTTGGATCTAGCTTATTTTTGGATTTCTTGAGTTTACACTGTATGATGCCTTTGAAGAGACTTGTTATGTGTTAAATTTGATTTTATATCAGTTAACATTATTGTTGTGGAGCACACACGCACTATATTAGTGATAACAGTCTAAGAGTTGATGATTGATTGGGAAGTTAATGATTTGTTTTGATATGATGTATTATCATGTTTACTTTATTTCTCTAAGGCCAGTTGAATATACTTGTTTCTGTCATTACTACTGGATTCGTAGGTATGTAGATTAGTTGCATTGCATAGCATTGTTGTTTTGTGTTTTTGCTTGAGGACAAACAAAGGTTTAAGTTTGGGGGTATTTGATAAGTAGTTTTTATACCTACTTATCCGGTATCTGTTACTTGAATTAGTTTCTTAAACTCATGTTTCTTAGTTACTTTTCAAGCATTTTGTGTTCATTTTGTAGATTATACGTTTGGGAGCTGTGTGAGCGACTATTGGTATGAAATCGCAAAGAATTGGTATGAAATCACAAAGAAAAGCAATCTAGACATCGTTTGGGATTTCATATTTATTTCATGTTCTTGGCTTGGAACTAGGATTATATTGTATAGCTTCTTCTTAGCTTTCCGGAACATCTTGAATCATTCCAATCGGAGTTCGAATGCAAGAGTTATGTTCTTTGTACCAACGGACATTGAACTTCACTATTTTGGGTGGCCATTTGCATAGCAGTCACTTCCAGCCCAATTTCCATCTTCATCCATCCGTTATTTCTCAATTCTTAAACAATGAAAGTTGCAGATCTCGTCGATATCTTCGATTTGATAGGTTGTGGGCCTCGTAACTCTTCCCGGATCAAAGGTTATGGCCATTTTACCAAAGGACACTGCAGCAGAAAAAGGATGCCCGCTGGGGCGGGATTTTACTATACAAAACCCTAGCAGGGTGGGGTAAAAGTCATAAAATAGAACACTAGCCATGGGTGGCATAGTAGTAAAAAACCCCAGTAGGAAGTGAGGTAAGCATATAGAAAAGTCGTTTTTGTCCGAATTTGAGTTCGAGAAGGATTGGTTCGATCCGATTGACTCAAGGACTTTCAAGAGGACTTAAAGACATATAAAGAGACATATAAAAAGAGGAGGATCACAAGGATTAGGGGAGAGAGAAAGAGGATTCCATTAGATTTGATTAGAGTAGAATACGAGAAAATACTAGTTCTTATGAGATTTGGATATTGAAGCACTTGGAAGCCATTGGAGATCCAGTTCAAGAGCGAGACGGAGGACGAATTTGCTGACAACAGATTCACTTCTTTTCCTTAATCTTATTCTTATCTTTTAATGTGTATTCAAGTGTGGATTCTTAGTTTTAATTCAATGAACTAATTCTTTGTTTGAGATTAAAATGGATCTTATTGTGTAATTTATTTTAATATGCTTCACTATCAATTATTATGTTCTATTGTGAGGATTGTCTATTGTGATTTGGACTTAATTGTTTAATTGATTGGCCATCAATTACCGTGATAATCTATATGAACTCGAGACATGAAGTTTTGATTTAGATCTGATCATGATAGCATGTGTTTGTGATTTCTGTATAGATGAAATTTATGATTAGTGTTTAGGATAGAGATATGCCTTTACGCCATATGTAATCTTATAGAGAACTTGTGCTTTAAATCCTTTTTAATTTTAATTCAAATAGAGATATAGTGGATTAGTTAATTAGGGTGTCTTGCTTAATTCTATCATCTGTGAATTTAAGTGAGTATGAGTATTATGCATCGAGAGGTGGTTTTATCTGCTTTAGTGTTCTTGATTAATAATTCAAGAAACAAACTAATTGATGAGAAGTGTGTTAACTTAAATGAAGCAATAATTAAAGTTGTGATCTTAAATCTCCATAATCAAATTTTTAATTAGTGGTAATTAGAATTAGTTTAGTTAAATAATTTAATTTATAACATTAAATTCATTCGTTTAAATAAGATTGAGTTGGTTACGGGTTAATACTTGGTGATTTTTATTAAACAATTCCTCATAGGAACGATACTCTACTTACACTTTATTACTTGTTGACCACGTATACTTGCGTGTTGTGCGTAATTAGATTTTACCCAACAACAACCACAACCCGCTGGAACAAAGCATCTTCTAAGCAAGCGCCCATATGTGATGGTCCTACGGGGGCTTTTGGACGCAGAAGCTGGCTAGAGCCTACAAAAATAAATATAACATGAATAATATTATAATTAAGTTTACTTTATTCATAAACAAGAAATAAACTAAAATATTACACATTCTATCCCCATCCTCAATCTCATAAAAATTCCATATATCCGTTTTATTCTTCACGAGGATTAAAACTTAATAACCATTCCTATCTTTACTTGGAATTTAAACCCCCATGGAAAATTTATTTAACCGTAAGAATTAATATTTTGTAAATTTTTTAATTTAAATTTGTAGTTATATTTACAATAATATACACTACATAAAAATAAGTCATTGTTGACGGACATGCTTGTCGCTAATGACCAATGTGCCGTCGACGAGGTCGACAATAAGGTCTATGGCGACAGACATGTCCGTCGACAATCTCGTCGCCCCATTCTCCTATTGAACGGTGTCAGTATTGATGTCATTGGCGATGGACTGTCTGCAAATGAGGTATTGGCGATGGCAGTAACAACGGACAGTCCGTCGCCAATGACTATTTTATTTTACTATTAAACGGGTCATTGACAAAGACTTTTCGTCGTCAATGACTGATGTCCCGTCGACAATATATTTTTTTAAAAATTAAGTCAGTCATTACTATCGGTTTGTCCGTCGATAATGACTGTGTCTATCCGTCGCCAATGACATTTTTATAATATTTTTTTAAATTTGTAAAATCTACATATACATAATTGTACTTGTTATAAATCAAAAATAACAAATAATTCTTCACTAACGCATAACAATAACCATAAAATATCACTACAACAAAAAAGGTTATTTCTGACGGAATATTCCATCGGAATTAAGTATAATCCGTCGAGATTATTATTAATTCTGACGGAATATTCCGTCGGTAATTCAGTCAGATATAAGCACGTCGAAATTAAGTCCATCGATCTTTCCGTCGGAGATATCTATCATCGACCGAACTAAACTCGACGAAATGTTTGGGCGATATTAAGATATTCTTGACGGAATTGTATCTGTTGATAATATTCTGTCGAGTCTAAATTTGTCACGTGGCATCCCATAAAAATTAGATGGGGCTTAATATCGACGGAATTCCATCGAGGATAGGGTTACTCCGTCGAGGTTAATATTTTTTTTAATATTTATTCTGTTTTGGTAATATCCAGGGTAATAACCCACATTTTTTGTACCTGTAAACATGTTTTTTTCCCAACAACACATAAAACATAACTATAATCCAAGGCCAACAATAATAATATTTCCAAGGCCAACATGTATATGAATTACCAAGGGCAACATGAATATGACATTAAACTAAAGTTCTAATCAACTAAAGTATATCAAATATGCATTTAAACTAACGTAAATATGTCAAACTAAAGTAATGATAATTAAAAGTTTTAATACGTCAAAAATCAACTAAACTATATAAATTTACATCACATTAAGCTAAAAACTAAGTAAATATGTACAAATCATCTACAAAACCATATCACGGGCCGTCGTCGTCCAACCGCTCAGCATCGTCAGGCCGTTCGTCACCCTATTGATATAATATAATGTAACTCATTAGTCCATATATATAATACAGTTAAAGATAGCTAATTAAATGAAAATTAAATAACATGTAGAATATATACTTGAATTTAAAATAAATAGTATACCTGAGTACTCAAGGGCTGACTTAACATTGACCCAAACACGTTCATAAGTAAGGTAACCACCATCCGAACAATCTCGTTGTAATGACCCCAAAATTCATACAATATAATTCTCAACTTCGGTCGTTAATAACACATCTACCTTCTGATTTTACATCATTGTTCGATGTTAAACTATATAAAATGCGAAATAATTTAAACTTTTATGTCTTTTTACTTTAATTCCCTGAATCAAAACCTTTATCATCTACATGTCTTTGAATCAATCTTATTTTATGATTCACTTTATCACTGTTATTATATAAAATTTTACATTTCAATCTGATAACCTTTACATATTAGATAACTCTAACTTTAGCTTTACAACTCAACCTAAAACTATACATCATAAAACATTTAATACATCTCATGAATCTTAACCATGGTATTAAGAAATAACAACTTTAGCTAAAATATTAATCTTCGTGTATTATTTCTGATCTACGTCATTCAAGTAGCATATAGTGTTACCTTCAATCCTTAACCTGCAAAAAATGATTATTTGCAAGGTTGAGCTCGAAAGCCCAACAAAATCTAACAGTTTTTATGCATCATGTAGCACATAATAACATGCTCAACATATATCTTATAAACATTGGACTAACATAACATACATCTTACAGTTCATATAACAAGTATAAAGATTGAGTTCCTTACTCAATCAGCATGCTTTACTCAATCAACGTAGTCATAAGTTGACTTTAACATTTCATACATTCAACATATATATAACACATCATGCTCTTTGCAATAAAGATTTAAAATAGTTAATCACCAAGTTCACATAGCAAATAGGAATTGGAAGACTTGTCTTGATCGTTGTTTACCAATAACAGTTTAACAACTTACAGTTATCTGCACTTCACGTGCCCTACACAATTATATAATCATGCACATCAACTATTAGTCACATAGCAACGCATAGTAGTTGTAATGTAAACTTTACTCTACATCTCATAACCCTTCCTATTATATATACACAATGTTCAATTTTATTGTGTTAACTTTCAACTTATATCTCACTGTATTTCATATTCGAAGTTCATTCAAGTGTTTAAGTCTTGTTAGGACTACTTATTGGTTTTATATTAACACTATTCAATATCTTATTATATTCATTTCATTTGATTTAAAACACTTTTTACGTTCATTATCACTTATCACGGCGTTTCGACGTTTATTCGTCACACGCCCAATTTGTCTCTCTTGTGTGTGCTTAGTATGCGTATTCAACTTATCTAATATATCATTTATTCATGTTAAGCATCATTATACTTCATAATATTCATGTTCTATAACTTAGAACAACATCTATTATCGTCGACATCACTATACTTGTGTATGTGTATGTGCATGTCCAACATCTATTATCATATATCTAATTTAATTAATAAATTAGACTTAAACATCGCTTTATTTAATTTACTTATTTTCTTTAGTATTAAACAACTCATTTAATTTAATTAATTCATTAAATTAAATCTTCAAAGAATAAAATTTACCTTTGCTTTAACTTAATTATCATCCACACGTAACTAAATTATTATACCACAATTTCATAAATTATTTATTTTTCTCAATAAATAAATTATTTAAAATATTTATTTAATTCAATAAATATTTAAAATAATTACAAAATTCATTTAATTCTTCAATAGTTAACTTAACTATTAAACCTCACTTTCCCAATATATATATATATATCTCCACACTAGATCACATATTTCAAAATATATAGAACATATATATACATACTCAAACTCAAAACATCTCATAATAAGAATTTTAATTATTAAATTCCTATTTTAATAACTTATAAAATTTCGGGTTGTCACATCCTTCCCTCCTTATAAGGATTCCGTCCTCGGAATCACCGAAACCCTACCTTACTAAGGTTTTCACAAAATCTCTTTCACAATTATCGTTGAATAACTTCAATACGTTACCTTAATATAGGTTTTATATTTCTTACTCCCACCATTCCTCATAATAAATTCTTGTAAGTTTTATTTTATAACCTTTATTTAGACTAAATTATATTTGAGTATTACATATTCTTTAACCCATTTTTTTTTTGCTAAATTTTGACTGAAATAAAATAAAGAATAAGTACATGGGCCAAACCCCAAGCAGTATACCATAGCCATGATAGGATAGGCCCTATGATGGTCATAGTAAACCAAAGCTAAAAACTAGCATACAAGGAACTAAAAAACAAAGCAACAACTATAGCCAACCAACAAAAAGGCACGACTAATATTACAACTGTCCAGCACAGAAAGTAACCCAACTTGACCAACAGAAGTAGTAGCCGGAGCAGCAGTATCAAGCAACAACCGCTGCAACAAATTCATTGCACAAACAACACGGAGCAGCTAGCTCAAGCACAACAGAAGAAGTCCATTTGTCGAGCAAGAGCCCAAACCGGTGATTCACGACCCAAAACCAAGGCCAATAACCCAGCAGAATCAGTCCAGTTGTCAAGCAAGAGCCAGCCACCAAGGATTCAGCTAGGGAGCATGAGTGGACCCAATCCTCCATGAGAAGAAAGCTTACCAGGAAAAGAAAGGCTTCCATCCAGAACTTGCAGACCCATAGCAGACCCATAACAGACCAACGACACCTAGCGACAGTAGACAGCAGATAAGGAACCAGCAGTTATAGACAAATTGACCAAATAGGTAATTACAATAACAAACCCGGAATTTGACCAGCTTTAGTCAGAATTTTAAATGAGCCAGTTACAAAAAAATTGACTATGGATTGTGGCTTTGACAAAAGGTTTAAAACTGGACAACCTGGATTTGATGAGGTTTACAACTTCCGAAGCTAAATGTCTTCCAGGAATACTAGTGCCCTTGAAGATTTTGTTACTTCTAGCTTCCCAAATTTTGTATGTTGCAACCGCTAAGGTGAGCCTGGTATGTAGTTTGTTAGCTTCCTTCCATTATGATTTATCACAGAATTGATAAGATCATCCCAAAGCAAGGGCAAGTGCTGCCAGTCCCCAAGCTGAAGTGCTTCTTTGATGATCAAAGAGGAAACCTGACAAGTGAAGAATAAATGCTCAAACGATTCAGGGTGATTTTGACAGAGAGGATAAACTGCAGACCTATTTGAGAGGTAATGGCAAGTAATGTTGTAAGTGGGAAGCTTCTATTGCAAAGCAAGCCATAAGATGAAGGAGTAGCGAGGCACATGCAGAGGGTGCCAAAGCAGAATGTGCCATGGGACCTGGGGTCTATGTTCCCGAATAGAATCCCAGATTAAGGAGGCTTTTAAGGTATCAATGTTTGTAGAATTCCAGAGAATGGAGTCATCAATATTAGGAGGAATTGGAATGGCTTCGATTTGCCGGCTAAACATAATCATCTTATGATGGAAGCTTTGTGGAAGAATCCATGAAGAGTTTTGTAGAATGGCATTGACCTTTGCTGTGATGGGCAGTCCAGAGGAGGAGACCAAGGAAGACGACAGAATGAATGGTACCCCTTGATTCCAAGGGTAAAACCATAAGTTTATTTTGGAGCCATGGCCTACACGATAAATGAGGAATTTGAGAGAAAATGGTCGAAGCTTGAGGATTTGCTTCTAGATCAAGAACAGTCTGCTGGAATAGGGACATGCCAGAAATTCCTCGTCCTTAGGACAGAAATCTTAAACCAATTAGCCCAGGTTGAAGAGGATTGAAACTTGATAATGTTTGTAAGATGGACAAGTATTAATGCTTTGTTCCAGTCTAGCAGATTTTTAATACCTAAGCCTCCTTCCGTAGTAGGAAAGGAAAGAGAATGCCATGCTACTTTGGCTCCATGTTTAGCGAGTGAAGGGCCTTTCCAAATAAAATGACATAAAATGGATTGAATGGCACGCATGGCTGCCTTCGGCAGAATGAAATGTTTACTCCAGTATGATTGGATGGCAAATAGGACAGTCTTGATCAGTTGCAGTCGGCCCGAATATGATAGTGCAATAGCAGTCCAAGAAGTAACCTTTTGAGTAATCCGATGTATGAGGGGGGTGCAATCCTTGGAAGAAAGTTTAGAGGAAATTAGTGACACACCTAGAAATTTGATAGGTAAAGAACCTGCAAAAAATCCCAAGATGGATAGAAAACCTTGTGAAGTAACTGGGTCAGTGCTAGCCAAAAAACATTAACTCTTATGAGCATTTGGAATAAGCCCTGAATAAAGCGAGAAGGAATTTATACAAGATTTGACGATGTTAATCGAATCAAGGCTAGCATGGCAAAAGATTAAGATGTCATCCGTAAAACAGAGGTGAGTGATGTCATTTTGCATAGTGCGTCAGTGGTACTTGAAACCAGTTTGTAAAGTGCCCCATTTTAGTTTCATGGATAGGACCTCCATAACTAAGATGAATAAATAAGGTGACAAAGGATCACCTTGACGCAAGCCTCAAGCTCCTTTGAAGTAGCCAGCTAGAGTACCATTCACCTTGACAGAGAATATACCAGTAGTAATACAAGCATGGATCCAATTTATGAAGGTGGGAGGAAGTTTGTATAAGTGCAATATTTCAAATAGAAAGTCCCAATTTACAGTGTCAAAAGCCTTCCTAAGATCAATTTCTATAGCACAACGAGGAGGTCTAGTAGATCTATGATAGATCTAGAAAAGTTCTTGGGCAATCAGAATGTTGTCACTAATATTCCTACCCTTGACGAAGGCAGCTTGGGCTTGATCAATCAGAGATGGAAGAATAGATTTAATACAGTTTGAGAGAATCTTTGAAATGCACTTGTAGATGGTATTATAACATGATATTGGCCTAAAATCAGCCATAGAGGAGGGGTTCCTAGATTTAGGAATGAGAGCGATTGCTGTTGAATAAATCCCCTTAGGCATATAACAAGTGTAGAAGAAAAACTTAACCGCCCGTAGGAAATCAGGACCTACAATATCCCAACAGTGAAGAAAGAAATTTACATTGAAACCATCTGGCCCAGGACTCTTATTCAGCTTCATAGATTTCAGGACACCAAAGATTTCATCATCGGAGATGGGAACAGTTAGGGATGCAGCATGAGGAATACTTAACTGCTTTGAGAAGAAAGTCTTATGGTCCAAAATCCTATGGGACACCTCAAGTAGATTAGGACATAAAAGATTTTGGAAATAATCCACTGCTGCTAGCTCCACAGCTTCTTGACCATGCACCAGAGTTCCAGAAGAATCCTCTATCGAGAGGATTTTGTTTTGGTTCCACCTACCTTTCACAACATTTGAGAAGAATTTTGTGTTCTTGTCTCCCGTAGCAAGCCAGGATGCTCGAGATTTTTGCTGAAGGAGGTTCTCCTCAAGGTCCAGAGCAGTCCATAAGGATTGTAGAGCACATTTCTCATGATCAATAAGAGCAAGGTCTAGGGGGTTAACATGCAGAAGAGGCTGAATGTGATGAAGAGATTCAGTGGCAATTTTGACCGAGGAGGAAAGGTTCCCATTGTTCCGATTGAGAAGAATAATATTTTTCTTTGTACATTTGAGCTTCTCAGAGAAAACTGTTAATGGATTACCAGCCACGTGATGATTCTAGGCAGAGGAGACACAATCCTTGAATCCATCCAGAAGGAGCATGAAGTTGAAGAATTGAAATGGCTTCTTGAAACGTTTTGTCTGACAATTCACATTTAATATAACTGGGGAATGATCCGAAAGACCCCTAGGGCCATAAAGCACCTGAGCACCAGGAAAGTTTGAGAGCCACTCACTATTGCCCATTGCTCTATCAAGCTTCCGATGAATAGGTCTGACAGTTTGACTGTTCCACCAAGTGAAAAGAGGGCCAATTCCTCTAATATCATCAATACCAAGGAGATCAGAACACTCCTTGAAATCTTCCATACCAGTATTCCAGATACTTTTAGTCCTATCAGATTCAATAGGATTCTTTATTTCATTGAAATCCCCCATGAGGCACCAGCAATTTGGAGAATTAAGAGAGATAAGATCACTCCATAGTTGCCTTCTTTCCGAAACAGAATTAAGACCATAAATAACAGAAATTAAAAAAGGATTAGTATTACTATTGAGAAACTGAAGGTTACAGTGGACAACTTGGGAGGAAACAAAAAGAATATCCACCTTCCAAAGAAGAGGATTCCAACCAACCCAAATTCGGCCATTACCGTGATGATCATAATTGAAAACCCATTCCCAGTTCTGACAAATGGCATGAGCTATTCTAGGAGCACTATGATCTTTAACCCTAGTTTCAATTAGCCCAACAAAAGTGTGACACCCCCAAAATAGGTATACATCACCCATCTTGAGTCGCCAAATACATGGTACTAAATTCAAATACAACTTGATTATACAACAAGAGAGCTGTGAGTTTTAATACAAATATTATCATCTAGACAATATCCACACTCAATTTAGTCCTCATTACATTTATTATCACACTATTTAACAGAATAGGAGGACTACTAAGACACCATCTCGGACCATCACTCCGTTCCTCGACTAGTCCATTTACACGTTCTCATTTCACGAAGAGAAACGGTGAAAGAAAAGGTGAGCTCAACTAGCCCAAAGAAGAAATATAATGACTAAGATAATGCGAGAATAAATTATCATTAGCCTTAAATAGTGTTAAAGCGATACAATATAACAAACATCAAGTTTAACTCAGTAGTGAACAAGCAATCCATTAAAAGAGTCAAGTAGAGAATAAAATCTACTATCTTTTATGATTTAAAAGGTTTTTCATCACTTTTATCACTGAGACTCAACTTAATAATAATCCACATCATCCCTGCACTACGGCCAAGGATATTCATTAGGGTCATGACCACAAATTATCCATGCACTACGGACCAAGGATATTCGTGTATTCATCAATGGTCATGATCATGCCAATAACTGTCCATCAATGCACTACGGGCCAATGAGGACTTCTACCTCATCATTTGTAACATTACGGTCATGATTATATCGAATAATCCCTGGTCATAATCATACCAAGTCCATCTATGCACTACAAGCCACATATGACTTTCAAAAAAAAATATAAACATGAGGATGATGACAATGATATAAGAATTCAATAAAACAAGTTCAAGATTTAATTTATTCAGGAACTAATAACGTCCAAATTGTCAACATGATACTTCTTTGTAGAGTAAAATTCAAGAATGCTCAGAAGAATATTTCCATGAAACGATACTGGATGAAGCTCAAATATCAAGGATATTCCACTAATTTCATGGAGTATAGAAGTCAAAACTTTAACCAACTGAGTATAATAAAGAATGGAATAACAAAAGAAATCACCATGCATGTAGTACTTCGCATAGACAGGTTATTCCAACAGAATAATAAATAACAGAATTAGGTCAGGCAAAATTCGCACCGATATGATGTTCCAACAGAATAATAGAGACGAAACCAAAGTTCTACAGAAACGCATGCACAAGATATTCCAAATGAGAATAATAAAGAGGCGGAACCAGTCCCAAGTAAAATGCATGTGAACATGATATAACAACAGAATAATAAAGATGGAACCAGGTCTGGCGTAAAACGCACAGACAGGATGTTCCAACAGAATAATAAGGAATGGAATAACAACATAAATCACCAAGTATAGGGTAGACCACGTATACAGGTTATTCCAACAGAATAATAAAGAATGGAATAACATAAGTTCTCTTCATGAATACGAAAGAAAGAAATAATATCCCTTACCGTAAAAGAAACTGGATATAGGAAAAGAAAGGTAGCAGACTTCTCTTCTTCTTTCTTTTTATAATTTTCTCTTTCTAGAGTTTCAGTGAATTCATAAGAAATAATAAAAGAATGAACTTCTATTTATAGAAGAATGGACTGCATAGTAACTAATTCATGAACGGTCCAGATTGATTTATTTTTAATCGGACGATCCATATTTAAAGCAAAATCTTTTAAATAAAATAATATATATATATATATATATATATATATATATATATATATATATATATATATATATATAAACTCACAAGCGCTTAACAATTAAATTCGATAATTCACGGGTTGATTACATTGATCAACAAATGCCTAGCAATTCAACTGATACCATAATGATTAAATAAAATAAACTTATTATATAATATTTATATATATATATATATATATATAACACATGCCTTTGAAAATCTTACTCCACCCGTGACAACATAAAATCCCCCACCCAATTTTAACAACTTGACAACTTGACCACTTTACTTATATATATAAATACATACCTTTTATATATATATATATAACTCTAATATATATATATAAGTAATAAAACAAAACTGAGATGACTTCTCATGTAAGCATTAATAATCAATACCGTGTGCTACTATGTAACCACGCCAGACATCATCATTTCTTTTACCGAGTAGTTCAACAAAAGATGATAAAGAAACATCCGCCTTTATTTTCAATAAAATATTTTTTCGTTTTCTCAATCCAAATAATAATTACATTGTGGTGTCCACCAATGATTGTGTCGTCGCATTTAATATTCCCGACCAATCGAATATTATATAACAACTTGCATGTATTTTGCAAAATTTATAAATATTACCCACAACTATAACATTATATCCAATTTATTCCATAATATTCAAAAATGATATTTATAGAAAATTCATTTTTATTCATAAAAGTTGGGGTCTTACAAAAAGAGACAGCATTAGAAGAAAGAAACTATCTAGAATAAGCTCTGTTTTGACTTTTTATTTAATCCTCGTACATTATATGTAGCTAACATAAAAATAATTACCGGGGAGAAACCACTTCGGCCTTTGTTCCTTCTCTTGGAATCCTTAGGATTTTCTTTCCCAGCCTTGGTTTTTTGTTTCAGATCTCGGCCATCTTTTTCATCAACAATTCTAATCTTGTCCACAATGGGATTATAGGCTATAGGTGACTCATTATCAGAGAGTAGTTGGGGTTTCCTAGAAGCAGCAATGGGTGAGAAAGAGTTCGAAATCAAGTGAGTCGGGTGAGCTGGGCTAGCCAAAGGAGCAGAAGATTTAGCTCCTTTTGAGACTAAAGTCCAAGTTGAATCACTAGGGGAAGAGTCTAACACAGGAGAAGGAGCTGGAACAGGAGCTAAAGCATCAGCAGAAACTGAAACCTTTGACTTAGGGAGCCATTTGAAAGAGGATTTCAAGCACTTGGAGGAAGAGTGACCAAAGACTTTGCAAGCAGAACAAGAATATTCAACATCAACAGAAACAATGATGTCTTCAGAAGTATCTTCATTTAAAACCACCACATTTATCGAAGAAGGAAATGAGAAATTTACATCCACTTCGATGCAAACTCTACCAAATGTCATAGGGTCTAGTTTGGAAGTCATATCATCTACATAGAGAGGTTTGCCAATACTGGTAGCTATATAACTGATGCCTTCAGTGTTCCAATAAGAATAAGGAATATTGCTCAATTTCACCCAGATAGGAATTTTGGAGTATTCAGACTTGGTAAAATCAACCCCAGCCTTCCAAGGTTGAAGAATCATTACTTTAGAAGCAAAGTGCCAAGGACCCATAGCGAGGATGTTATCCCTATCAGCCAAAGAATTAAACTTAAAAATATAATAGCCTTTATCATGTAGAAACACCTTTGAAAGACCCAAGTTGCCCCACAGACGCGAAGCAATAGGCTCAACAACCTTGAAAGGAAGCTTTGAAGAGAGAAAGAAACCCACCAAACTAGAAGACCAAAGCAGGTTTCCTCTTTGTAATACATCAACAGGGGGCTTAACGAGGATATTTCCATCCTCAGAAATAGGATCAGACAGAAGAAAAGAAAGTGCTAAAAAAATCTTGCCCGAATTTTTGGAGATAGTAGCACTCCAAGATTTTGGATGACCAGGAATAGGCTGACTTGGAATCTCACCCTCTTCAAGGGAATGGCCAGGGGTAGTGATTTTTGAAATAGAATGTGTTTTGTCAGAGCTAGGCCCAGCAGTGACAAGCTTTAAACTTAACCCGGATGGTGGGGAGGTCACACACTTTGGAGAGCAAGTTTTCGGTTTGGAAGAGGATTCCCCCACACAGAGAACTAGGACAAGATGGCCACTCAAAATATTAGCATTCGCATTCCCAATAGCATTCAGACTTGAAGGGACCTTTGGGGGTACCTCCTTTGATGGAAGAATATTTTCAAACACCTGGCGTGCATTCCCACTAAGTGCCAGTTTCCCTTCTTTTGCAAAGAGATTTACATCACCAATTGAAAGGCCAAGAGCTAAGATAAAATCCATGAGATGATGATTTTTCTTCCGTTCAGCAATAGATTCGTCTCTATCATTCCTAGAGAAGAAATGAGCAGCCTTAAAGATGTCTTGTGCCTCGACACCAAGAATAGGGCCCAAATTTACTTCCAAATTAGCATTAGACGAGGAAGATTCACCCGAAGATATAGTAATGGGTGCTAGAATAGCCACAGATTCCGTCATCTCAACAATATTCCCCACCAGAGGAGAGGAAGGGTTTGAAAAGACAGAGCCCGCGAGTCCCCCAACAGTAGAAGGAGCTGGAGCAGCCATAACAGACTCAACCTCTGATGGAGAGTTTGGGTTAGAAACCCCTAACTTAGAAAATACGTCATAAGCCATACTACTCTCAGAGTTGCCAGTTGAGAGATGAGAGTAATCAACCATGGTAGAGGAGAAATGAGAGTAGAGAAACATAGTGGAAAGATCTAACGAAGCAATGACCACGAAGGGTTTCACCAGTAGTGGTTAACCGGGATGAGGTTAGAGAGAAGGAGGAGCGAAAAAGTAGAGAGAGAAGCCATCGTGCAGACCATCATTGTAACGACCCCAAAATTCATACAATATAATTCTCAACTTCGGTCGTTAATAACACATCTACCTTCTGATTTTACATCATTATTCGATGTTAAACTTTATAAAATGTGGAATAATTTAAATTTTTATGTCTTTCTACTTTAATTCCCTGAATCAAAACCTTTATCATCTACATGTCATTGAATCAATCTTATTTTATGATTCACTTTATCACTGTTATTATATAAAATTTTACATTTCAATCCGATAACCTTTATATATCAGATAACTCTAACTTTATCTTTACAACTCAACATAAAATTATACATCATAAAACATATAACTTTATGCATCATGTAGCACATAATAACATGCTCAACATATATCTTATAAACATTGGACTAACATAACATACATCTTACAGTTCATATAACAAGTATAAAGATTGAGTTCCTTACTCAATCAGCATGCTTTACTCAATCAACGTAGTCATAAGTTAACTTTAACATTTCATACATTCAACATATATATAACACATCATGCTCTTTGCAATAAAGATTTAAAACAATCAAATTCACATAGCAAATAGAATCGAAAGACTTGCCTTTTACTGCTGTTTTACCAACACGCTAATACTTGGCTCATTCTTGCACAACCTATAATCAGATGTGAGATTGATAATAAACAAAATCAATACTCGATCTCATGGTCAAATATATTCTAAGACCTTACTTTATCTTATTATCCTTTATAATGTCTATAGACATCTAACTGTGTTGTATATGTAACTTGGTTTTATTTTCATTTTCATCACCACACATGCTAGACTATCGAACTTGTAGTTTAATGTGCGTATATCACACCATTTTATTATACCAATTTGGTTTCAAAAATACATATTCAACACATTGTTTACATGCTTAATTTTCCTTCAAAATTCAAAAATCGCCCTTTTCGATTTCATTCAATTATTATTCTTGTATTATCATCTTTTCATACTCAAATGCACATAACATCCAATATTAGCCATTAGTTAGACACTTTGTATACCAAAGTTTAGAAACACTATTATTCTTACGCATTTTATCGAGCACGTTATGTGCATACATTAACTTATCTCAACTCTTGATCTTAAATGGTTAATTATGCATAGAATGTGATAACACATATCTATACTCATTACATATGTCAAAACATATTGTTAATCATCAAAATATATCATCACCCAAAATCTTAATTCAAATAGAATTATAAAACTTATCTTCACAATTTCTTTAACAAAACGTTGTTTTTGTTTTTAACGTAACTCCTTCGTTACATTTCCGTTTTTGTTCCTTCTTATATAGAATTAACCCTTACTCAGTGTACTACAACCTCATCTAGGCCTTAAAGTCAGACCCTTGTCCATCTAAAATAGATTCTGCAATTCATCAATTACTATAGAAGATTTTATTTTCTGGACAACCTTACTAAACAATTTATTTCAGACATGATCCAGTCCATAAATGGCTCAATCTCGCGAGTCTAGCTAGTAAACGTCCATATCTACAACTTTGCAGTTTAAAGTTTCTTCAGATTCAAAACACACGAATTTATATGAATTTTTCAAAGTCAGAAACCGTAACAGTTTTGATTTTCTGGGCAGATTGTTTTCCCTTCGGACCATCCTTACTAAAATAGATACTGCAAGAAATCTACAAGGAGTTTTCATGTGATTCTATTTTCAGAGTATAGCTTACTTCCATAGCTTCGATTTGATAGAAGGCTCACTTTCTAACTCATTATACCCAAAGAGATATGAATTTCACAAGATCTGTCCACAATTACTCAAAACCTACGAATTTTGTTCTTCAAATTTTCTTTCCATTTCATTTTCTTTCTTGAATCCTCTTGTTTGATTCTTGATAATCCAAGATTAAACCAATACAAACAAGATTAAGCATGATCTACTACCCTAGAACATAAATCTACCAAAAAAAATTAAACATTAAACAAGGGTTTAGAAGTTACCTTCTTCTAGCTTTTTATTTTTGTTCTAGCTCCTCTCAATTCCCCTATTTCTCTCTATCTCTCTCTATTTTTCTATTTCTCTATTTCTCTCTTCCACCAAGACTCTTGCTCTAAAAAAACTCTAGGATTTCTTCTTGTGTAACTCCTCATTTGGGTAATAGTTATGTTAATAATTAATATAATAGTAACCCCCACTAATAACATAAGGCTTATGTTACAAAACTCTTACATGCATGACCAATATCATATTAAGCCATCTTAGTAGCATAACCTCATTTTTTCATCATTAGTTAAGTAACATAATGGTTAGGCTATTCATTATATAATACTATTACTTTACTATGACATATAACATATTTCTAATGTCACACTTAAATAATTTAAAGTTATTTTATTAGTAAAATCAATTAAACATTAATAATAAAATGCACATCAATTATAAAATTATCTATCAAATTATAACGCTTAATTAAATTAAGCCATAACAACCAACATCAAATATTTATTATTCAATAAATAAATCAACTAAAATATTTATCTAACTCAAATAAATATTTTAATTAATTATAAAAATCACATTCGTTACAATCATTCTTTAACCCATTCATTTCCTTTTCTAAGGATCGTTATCATAAACACTCGGGATATTACATTCACCCATTCTTCTAAGAATTTTGTCATCGAAATTTTATTTATTAATCTTCATTCATTCAATCTATCAAAATAGATTTTATGTTAATACTTTATTCATTCATTGGGTTCTATAACCAAATTCTTTCTCTAGGGATCTTTCTAAGATCATCTTATTCCTCACCTCTTCCTCTTCTAAGAGTTTCACATTTCTCTTCTTTCCGGAGATTCAATTCTTTCTTGAAATTATTATGTTTTGTTTAATTTTCTAATCCTTTCCACTTTCACCTTTCAGAGTAATAAGAATCTTCCACAATTGCTCAATAATTGGGAAGCGATATGAATAACAGGAATTTAAAAGATTCCAAATAATGCTGAGGGTCATAAGACCTTGAACAACGTCCACGGTTATAAGTACTCTTTCAACTTAAACCTTAACAATCATTAGACTATAGGGACTCCCGTACTTAGGGAGTTAAGCCCTTCGTACGATGTATTGTGCACTCTACCCATGGTTATAAGTACTCTTTCAACTTAAACCTTAACAGTCATAAGACTATAGGGACTCCCGTACTTAGGGTGATGCCCTTCATACAATGTATTGTGCACAAACATCTAAACGCCTCCGCGTAATCCCCTATAAAAGGGTTGTTCATCTCATCTTTTCATCATCTGAATCCGCACCAAAATAATTTGGTTTGGCATAACTTTTCAAGAAACGCTTGAATTTCATGAACATCTTTCAATAATCGTCTAGCTGAATCAAATTGCATAGACTTCTACAACAATTCAAACATCAATCGAAATATACATATACATATATATATATATATGTATATATATATATATATTCTCATATCTTAAAGAAATCTCAAAATCTTTTTATGACGTCATGATATCGATCAGACTGTATTTATAGTCCGTTTGAGGATTTCGTCATTTGGTGATTTTATCATACTACATCATACCATAGTGGGCTGACGATCCTTTAGATCACATCCAACACTAAGTAATACTGCATTGATGACTCCATCATTTTTATCATCTCTCGCACTGAGTTCCATGATGCATTGATGATATAAAAAAATACATTTTGATATATTTCAAATCATTTTTGTCTAGCCGAAGCAATTAGCATAGACATACGAATAACAATATTATTTTTAAAACTCATTGGTTTCATCATTTGATCCAATATTTTTCAAAAAAATAGAAGTGCAAACATCAGCACGAAGTCAATAAATTACGAAAGTCTAGCATAGCAAGTAGATTTAGAATATCCAGGTATCCATCAACTTAAATCATTACTCCATTACTTCATTACTTAACCATTCTATCAATCTTCAACTTCATCAATGCTCTCTATACTATAACCATTTTCTACCTAATATAATTCATCAAACTTACCGCACATTGGAAGTTCAGGAACTTACCATAATAATATGAGTTTAAGAACTTGTCCTAGTCAGACCATAGGCGTCCATTCGTTGAGGGGTTCAAAACATACCATATTATTATGAGTCACGAACTTACCATATGCATTAGTTTTAAGAACCGCACCTAATCCTAATAATATCTGACTAATCTTAATAGTTTCTAACTATCAAATATACACATGAGAAACGTATCACCTTTTCGCCACATATACATTGGTAGCGTGACACCAATATTCCAATGATTATTAATGTGATAAACTGAGTGCAAGCACAAAACCCTCACCCATACAAAGATTTATACAACTTAGCCATCACATGAGTCCTCAATTGAAATCCCACCTAACTCTATCTTACTCTTAACTTACTCTTTTCTCGATACGAATTCCTCGTATCACATCATCTATAACTCCTCGTGAGTTATCTCGTACTATTTTAGTACATCATCTTCATAGCATCAAGCTATAATTATTCAATCATTACAGACCATCTTTCCTTTATAACTTAAACAGATCACGTCGTGATCTTATTCTATAATCATCTCCCTTAAAATTCTTCTATTAACTCGTGATCATTTTGTTTTACGATCCTCTTTCTTTCCTTTTTCATCATTTACGATTTCATTTATGCTTTTAATCTTATAGGCTTTGTCTATTCATCATTATTCGTTATCTTGGCTATTGGAGTTAGGCAACTCCCATTTCTTATCTTTATATCTCTTCAAGATTCTTCTTTGAATTTTCTTGTTTATATAACACTTCTTCCCTTAAGAATTTCTAACTTCATTTACATTGCTCAACATTTCATTCGAGTTCCACATTTTCATCATTCGTATCCACTTTCTATACTTGGTACACATCGAGTCTCTAATAGTTTCAATATGGTACGTTGAGTGGTTTCCCATAAACAACCAACAAACTAGGTTCCGAGTTGCTAGTTCGTATATACCTCCGCTCTATGAAGGAATCATTTAGCCCAGATACCACACATCAACTATTAAAGAGTACAATTGTACCATACTTAAATATAACTTTTTATTTTTAACTTCTTTATCACTCTCTTCTTATAGACATTGTCTATTTATTATCACCTTACATTCTTATTATTGGAGTTGGGTAACCCCACATTCATATTCCTTATAACTCTGTGAGATTCTTCTTTGAATCCTTTCACGCACGTTTTAATCCCTTCTATATAAATTTCTTAAATTACTTCTTATTATACAAACTCTATTTGAGCGTATTCTTTTATTATCTTCACATCTCTTCTCTAAGGTTATAGCCTAAGGTACTCTTACCTAAGGTTTCTAACCTATCAGCTTTGATACCAACTGTAATGACCCCAAAATTCATACAATATAATTCTCAACTTCGGTCGTTAATAACACATCTACCTTCTGATTTTACATCATTATTCGATGTTAAACTATATAAAATGCGAAATAATTTAAACTTTTATATCTTTTTACTTTAATTCCCTGAATCAAAACCTTTATCATCTACATGTCTTTGAATCAATCTTATTTTATGATTCACTTTATCACTATTATTATATAAAATTTTACATTTCAATCCGATAACCTTTACATATCAGATAACTCTAACTTTATCTTTACAACTCAACATAAAACTATACATCATAAAACATTTAGTACATCTCATGAATCTTAATCATGATATAAAAAAATAACAACTTTAGCTAAAATATTAATCTTTGTGTATTATTTCTGATCAACGTCATTCAAGTAGCACATAGTGTTACCTTCAATCCTTAACCTGCAAAAATAGTTATTTGCAAGGTTGAGCTCGACAGCCCAGCACAATCTAACAGTTTTCATGCATCACGTATCACATAGTAACATGCTCAACATATCTCATAAATATTGGACTAACATAACATACATGTTATAGTACATATAACAAGTATAAAGATTGAGTTCCTTACTCAATCAACGTAGTCATAAGTTGACTTTAACATTTCATACATTCAACATATATATAACACATCATGCTCTTTGCAATAAAGATTTAAAATAGTTAATCGCCAAGTTCACATAGCAAATAGGAACTGGGAGACTTGCCTTGATCGTTGTTTACCAATAACAGTTTAATAGCTTACAGTTATCTGCACTTCACGTGCCCTACACAATTATATAAATGAACACATCAACTATTAGTCACATAACAACGCATAGTAGTTGTAATGTAAACTTTACTCTACATCTCATAACCCTTCCTATTATATATACATAATGTTCAATTTTATTGTGTTAACTTTCAACTTATATCTCACTATATTTCATATTCGAAGTTCATTCAAGTGTTTAAGTCTTGCTAGAACTACTTATTGGTTTTATATTAACACTTCAATATCTTATTATATTCATTTCATTTGATTTAAAACACTTTTTACGTTCATTATCACTTATCACGGCGTTTCAACACTTATTCGTCACACGCCCAATTTGTCTCTCTTGTGTGTGCTTAGTATGCGTATTTAATTTATCTAATATATCATTTATTCATGTTAAGCATCATTATACTTCATAATATTCATGTTCTATAACTTAGAACAACATCTATTATCGTCGACATCACTATACTTGTGTATGTGCATGTCCGACGCCCTCCGATTGTCTTCGAATACGCATCAGTCACAAAGATGACCATTTTGACTACTGTTCTCGACCTTAAATTGAAAAACTTAAAGAATAAATGTAACAATCGAGAAATTTATAATTTAATTTAAATATTTAAAATAATTCTTTATGAGGAAAATAAATAATTGATGAATTGTGGAGAATTAATTTAGTAACTAAATTAATTAATGTTAATTAAATTGAATAATGATAATTTTATGTGAAGGATTTAATTTAAGGAAATAATTAAATTAAATAAATTGCTTAATATTTAAGGAAATAATTAAATTAAATGAATGGTTTAATTTAAAGGAAATAAATTAAATAAAGTGATGTGTCTAATTTATTAATTAAATTAGATATTAATTATTTATTATTTGTAATATAATTATAATAGAAATTATTTTAATTACCATTAAAAGTTATTTAAATTAATTAAGCTAAAGTTATTTGAATTAACTAAAGTGTGACAAGTAGTAACTATATAATATAATAATATAATAATTTAAATTGGGGGAGTTTTTGGTTAGCCAAACAAGACCTTATGGCCTTTGGCATTATTCAATTGACACCTTTTGTTATTTTCTAACGGAAGAGTACATGGGTTTATTATATGCATTCTATTCTATGCCTAAAGCTAACTAGATATCAGAGAGTTAGAGGGAGAGCTTGGAAGAAAAGAGAAAAACACAGTGATATTGAGTTGGAGGAGAAGGGTTTTGGAAAAGGATTGCTATCAATTGCTTGAATAAACAATGATTAAGGTATATTGTAGTTCTAAAATTTTGTGTTTTGAGTTCTTTGTGAAAATTTTCTATAAATTATTAAGTCACGTGGATGATTGAATATATGTATACTCTTGATAAATTGGTTGGTTATCATCTGTGATTGTATATCAGTTATCAAATTCATGAGAAATTGGGTTTGAGGAAGAAAATGAAATCACAATGTTTATGTTCATATAAAGTGGCTTAGAAAGTACCAAATTTTCGTGATCAATACTTCTTATAATCTTTAATTTGTTGGTGGATTGTGATAATATGTTAAGAAACGAAAGCGGCATAGTTCGAATCGTGTCAAATGATTAAGAAACAAATTCGTGGTGATCGAATTCGTTAAAAGTATAAAAATGAGGAAATTTGGGAAAAATATAGTTTTGATTCTTCAAAATGATGTTTATATAATGTTTTTGTATATAAAATGGTGTTTAACTTGTATAACTATAATATGACAAAGTGTTAGATGTTGAAGTTGGGAGATTTTCTGTAGAATTGGGATTTTTGACCAAAGCAGAGTTTGATTTCGAGCTTCTGCAAAAAACTGGAACTGAGGCATCGCGTGGGCATGCTACATATGTGTGCTTGTATTTGCATCACGATCACGCGCAAGATGATTACCCAGTGTATTATTTGGGTGGTGCTTAGCTTAGTAGCCAAATCGCGAGAGAGTGAAGTCTACTACTCCTGCAGACTTTGGTCATTCGTTATAATGTGGCTTAATGATTATGTTAACGTGGAAAATGTGTAAAAACAAGGTTAAGCAGAAGTGTATCATGTGGTTAGTAATTCTAAAATGCAAAGCTAGTAAGTGGTGAAAATGATATGTATGATTTAAGGAACTTAGTGAGCAATGGATAAGTATTGAGAAATGTAAACTCGTGGTTCTGAAATATGTATGGTAATGAAAGACTTGTGTTAAAATGATAAGGTTAGTTAGAATTGTACATGTTATGGTATGTTAGCATATCTAATAGATATTGTGATTCCATTAAAATGTGTAGGTGAACGTGAGTTGTAATATTATTTCTTACGCTTGAGGCAAGTTTCCTAACTCTACCTTGTGATTATTGAGCAAGTTTCTTTACCCTATCTCAATTATAATTTCGCCTGTTTCATAGCTATGCTATCTTTAAGTCGAGCAATCTATTTATTCCTAAATTTTACATTGAAGTTAAGCAAGCCTTTTGATTCTATCTAGTGTATGATTGTATAAGCTCTTGTAACCTAATTCGTTACATCGAGCGAGCTTTACTTTCCTGATTATCATTTAAAGCATATTTTGTTCTAACACATTGATTCATAGAAGATTGTTCCAACTCCTTTGAATATAGCACTTTGCATGTATATCATGTTTGTTCAATTATATAATGTTGTTATTCGATCTTTGATCTGGATAATCTTGTTTAATTTTTTTATTGATTATATTAAACCCTTATTGACTAACTAGTCCGTTATGGAATAGTGTTCTAAAATTCTAGAACCACTGATAAGTTAGTTCCGAGCTAAACTTTCTTTAGTGCGGAAATTCTAAATTCAAGCTAAGACGAACAACCCTATCATAGGGGATTTTGTACGTGTAACGTTTAGATGTTTGTGCACAATACATGGTACAAAGGGCTGATCCCCCCCAAATACGTTAAGAAGGGGGTCAGATAGTCTAAAAAAGATATTAAGGTTGAGGTAATAATACCTAATACTAGAGACATAGTTCGTGGTCTTAAGACCCTCAGACATTGATTTTGAACTTATTTTCTATATTTGATTTGTAGAGCAAGTTCGTTATTGTTCAGCATCCGTTGTTCACCCTCATGATGTTATCATTGCTACTTCCTATATCAGTGAGCAATTGTTTGCTCACTCTTGCATTTAACACTGCATCTAAGGTTGAAAGAGTTGATGAGCCATCTACTAGCAAAGGGAATGGCAAGCTATCTAAGAGTTGAAGAATTAATGAAGTTAACTTAAATGTTTTATGTATAAGACTTGTTTTTATTTTTATTCCGCAAACTGATGTAATAAATTTAAGGTTAGATTACCTGGGATTGTTTTGAAATGATGTAATCCTTTAATGGGAAAGATTATTGTTTAAGTTATTTAAATTATGTCTTTATCCTTTGATTATGGGTAGTTAGATGCAATGTTTTGGATAGTGAGCACCAAATCCTGTGGGAATGAAGTACCTGGAATTGGGGGTGTCACAAGTTGGTATCAAAGCCTTAGGTTATGAACCTTAGGTGGGGAAACCTTAGGAAGTAACCTTTAAGGAAACAGAAAATATAGAGGTGTTTAACTCTTATCGAGTTTTAAGGAATGGATTAAGGTATCCATTGAAGCTAAATAATAAAAGACATTATCTGCTAGGTGTTAATAACTTATGTGCTCGTGAGTATCGAAAAATGTTAAGTAAAACTTAAAATATTTTGTTGTCAGGATGTCTAACGAAGGAGGATCCAGTCCAGCTAGAGAGGTGATACCTCAGGTACCTAGAGATGATGAACCCCGGGATATTCATGTAGTGCGGGAGCAGTTGATCTAGGAGGGTGAGCCTGTGACCGATCCCTAGGAGAATAGTTCTGAGGAGATAGAGGAGGAGGATGAGGAAGAAGATCCTGAGGAGTTTCCACCAAACTCCATATCAGCTGAGATGTATAATGCTTTGTATGACCGTAACATAGAGTTACAGGATGAAGTTGAGGAGCTGAAGGAGATGGTTGAGATGTATCATGCTTCGATAGAGCAGAAGGACGCGGAGATTCAGGAACTCAAGTCAAAACTTGGAAACATGGAGTGGGACTTAATACAAAGGGTCAGCATGAAGACCTATTGGCAGTAAACGAGAAGATGAAGACTGACATGGAGAAATTAAAAGATGACTTCAAAGAGGAATCAACTAAACGTGCACGAGCAGAGGATGCTTGGATGAAGGTGACTCAACGTGTAGACCGTGCTGAAGCTAAAGTCCAAGTGAAGAAGGCCAAGATGAGAGAGATGGATTATGCTTTTAATTCTCCGATTGATAGGGCCCATGATCGAGTGATGGATCGTGTAGTTCGTGATGGATTGTAGAACGACGTATCGTATCATGGAGGAAGAGCGTCGGGATGCCTTATGACGTCTTAATATGTCTAGATAGAGATAATAATAATAATAATAATAATAATAATAATAATAATAATAATAATAATAATAATAATAATAATAATAATAATAATAATAATGTGTGGCTAATTATGTGAATAAATAAAATGTGAATCCCTTATTTTGAGATAAATAAAGGGATAGTATGAGTATGTAATCCTGAAACTTGTCTAGTTCAGGAAAGTGGTTGTTATAGCGATTATGCTATCTTTAGTATGTTTTAAAACGTTATGAATAAATAAAATATCAAAGTTTATTTGAAATGTTATGTGATATAGCTTTAGTCTTGGAATGTTTAAGTTAAACTTCAAATACCCAAGAAGTTGAGTAATGAACTAATAAGTGTATATCTTAACAGAAGATGCCTCCTAGAAGAAGACAACCACGTCAACAAGCACCTCCTGAGGGGTCTACCAACAAAAATAACGAGGCCAATGCTAATCCGGTTTAGCAGTTGGTAGCTTTGTTGACGGGTGCACTTACGAATCAACCGCAGGCTCAAGTCACGACTTTCAAGGAATTCAAAGTGGTTGGACTGCCAGAATTTCAAGGGTCTATGAATCCAGTGGAAGTCCAAACCTGGATCATGGAAATGGAGAAGGTGTTCGACGTTGCTAGAGTTAACGAGGATCAGAAGACAGCGTTCGCAACGTTCATGCTGAATTCTGAAGTTAGCTACTAGTGGCAGGCAAATAAGGTTCGTGGAGGACAAGGAGTGATAGCGTGGGATAGAGTTAAGGAAATGTTCTTTGAAATGTACTTTCCAGCGAGTTCTCGAAATCAGTTGGAAGTACAATTTCTGGAGCTAAAGTAAGGAATAATGACGGTGCCAGAATATGTTGCGAAGTTTAACGAGTTGGCAAGGTTTGCCACTTATCAAGTCAATACCGATGAGCGTAAAGCGAGAAGGTTCGAACAAGGATTGAAGCCCTGGCTTTACAGTAAGGTCTCAATGTTCCAAATTGAATACATTTCATTTGCTAACAGTGTCTTGGAGAAGGCAATTATCGGGGAAGGTGGAAGTGATGCCTTGACCAAGTACAACCAAGAACAGAAGAAGAGGAAGAATGAAAATGAGAATAAGGCTGGTGGTAGTAATGTTGGAAGTAACAATCAAAAGAGGAAGTGGAGCGAGAATTCGACTGTGGGAGGACAGCAAGGAAATCAGCAGAAGAGAAAGTTTGAGGCTTGATCAACTTGCAGGAAGAACCATACAGGGGTATGTTTGAAGGGAAAGAGGGTGTGTTTCAACTGTGGTCAGGAGGGACACATTGCACCGAAATGTTTTAGTCCAAAGAAAGGAGCATGCTTTACTTGCGGTTCGAAGGATCACATGGCTCGTGGATCGCTTCTAAGAAGCCAGGGAAGTGCAAGTGGCGTAAAAGGAGACAACAACGGTGGTGGTGCATTGACTATCTCGACCAAAGACAATCCAAGCCAACCCATCATGCGAGGACTTTCAATACGACCGCAAGGTGATGTCAGATAAACCCAAGGATGTGGTGTCGTATTATTCGATTAATGGTATTAATGCTTATGTACTATTTGATTCGGGTGCTACTTGTTCATTTATATCCCATGAGTTTGCTCGTAACTTAGATTTGCCTCGGGAAGAATTAGAATTTCTCCAAGTATAGAGATTGCGAATAAGGAAGTGATTCTATCGATACATATATAGGAATTGTAGGGTGGTTATAAAAGGTCACGAGATGATGGTAGATTTGATACAAATTAGACTTGGTGAATTTGATGTTATATCGAATGGATTGGTTATTCAATTACGAGCAAAGAATTGATTGCCAAAGGAAGTGTGTTAACCTTATGACTCCGTCAAAGGTTGTGTTCTTTGGCAGCAAGTCACCTTGACAAACAAGTTGTTTGACAGTGATGCAAGCCAAGAAGTTGTTGAAACAAGGATGTGTAGGATACTTAGCCTACATAGTCGATACACAGAAGAAAAGTACAAAGTTAGAAGAAATACCGATCATAAGAGATTTTTCAGACGTATTTCCAGATGATTTTTCGGGTCTTTCGCCGGATCGACAAATCGAGTTTGTGATTGACTTACTACTAGGAACGACCTCGATATCTAAAGCACCATACAGAATGGCCCAGGTAGAAATGAATGAGTTGATGGTGCAATTGCAAGAATTGCTAGACAAGAAGTATATTCAGCCGAGTGTTTCGCCATGGGGAGCACCGGTGTTGTTTGTTAAGAAGAAAGACAGATCGATGTGGCTCTTCATTGATTACAGAGAATTGAATTAGGTCACGATTAAAAATAAGTATCCATTGCCTAGGGTCGATGACATGTTCGAACAGTTGAAGGGAGCGAGATATTTCTCGAAGATAGATTTGAGAAGTGGTTATCATCAGCTAAAGGTGAGGCCGGAGGATGTACCAAAAACAACGTTCAGGACTCGATATGGTCATTACGAGTTTATGGTTATATCTTTTGGTTTAACTAATGCACCTGTAGCGTTCATGGACTTGATGAACAGGGTGTTTAAACCATTCTTAGACAAATTTGTGGTGGTGTTTATTGATAATATATTGGTATATTCCAAAACTAAGGAGGAGCATGTGGAACATTTGAGATTGACCTTGGAGACGTTGAGAAATGAGAAGTTGTACGCTAAGTTCTCAACATATGAATTTTGGTTGGAGCGTGTACAGTTTCTCGGACACATTATTGATAAGGACAGAATTTTAGTAGATCCATCAAAAGTTGAAGCTGTAATAAACTGGGATCAGCCGAAGACACCGTCAGAAGTATGGAGTTTCTTAGGATTGGCAGGTTATTACAGATGATTTATTCAAGACTTTTCCAAAATTGCAACTCGGTTAACGAATTTAACTAGAAAAGCAGTTAAGTTTATTTGGACAGAAAAGTGTGAAGAAAATTTTTGAGGATTGAAAAAGAGGTTGAGTTCAGCACCTGTGTTGTCGTTGCCTGATGATACAGGAAATTTTGTGGTGTATAGTGATGCATCACATAAAGGACTAGGCTGTGTGCTTATGCAAAACGGTAGAGTTATTACGTATGCATCACGACAGTTGAAAGATTACGAGAAAGGGTATCCGACTCATGACTTAGAGTTGGCAGCAGTGGTGTTTGCCCTGAAAATTTGGAGACATTATCTTTATGGAGAGAGGTGTGATATATATACTGACCATAAAAGTCTGAAGTATATCTTTACACAAAAAGATTTGAACATGCGACAAAGAAAATGGTTGGAGCTGATCAAAGATTATGATTGCGAGATTTTCTATCATCTCGGAAAGGCGAATGTTGTTGCTGATGCTTTAAGTAGGAAGGGACGGAAGAAGTTAATGATGTTAACTGCTCAGGAGAAGCTAGTGTCAGAAATGGCTATGATGGAGTTGGAAATTAAATATCCGACAGAATTCTATGAAAAGTTGTTCCAGATGGGAAACGGTTCAACGTTGGTAGATAAGGTGAAAAATGTACAACTTCAGGATGAAGACTACAAAAAGATAAAATAGAGGATATCTGTAGGTGAGGAAAACAAATTCAAAATCGATTCAGAAGGGTTACTTCGATTCGAAGGAAGAAATTGGGTCCCGCCAAGATCGTGGTTAAAGAAGAATTTCGAGTGAAGCTCACAATTCAAGATATTTGATTCATTTCAGGAGTACAAAGATGTACCAGGATCTTAGACATCATTTTTGGTGGCCGAATATGAAGAGGGATGTGGATGATTATGTGGCAAAATGTTTAACGTGTCAGAAAGTCAAAGCTGAACATCAAAGGCCAAGCGGATTGTAACAACCGTTGGAGATACCAGAATGGAAATGGGAACATATCACAATGGTTTTTGTGGTAGGTCTTCCAGCGTGAAATTGAATTTTGTATTGACCCCAGTACAAAATCCATTTCTAAAACCCTTAAATATTTTCTTCACCCAAAACGAACTTATAATGTGCCAAAGACGTTGGCTCGAGCTATTGAAGATTACGACTATACCATTCAATATCATTGTGGAAGAGCGAATGTGGTAGCTGATGCGTTTACGAGTGCGATGTTGTTAACACAAAAACCCATTTCGTATAACTTATAAATGATGAAGATAGAATTAAAGACTCTAGGGACCCACATGAAGATAACGAATATACGATTAGAATCGACTTTAAACGATAAAGTTAAAGCCGCTCAAACTACACACCTGGAGCTGATGAATGTGAAGAAGAAGGTTCAAGAGGGCGTTATTCTAGAAACAAGAATCGATGAATAGAGGAAATCTCAACCATTGATTTAATTGGCCCATTTGAAATCCTCGATCGAGTAGGAACTGTGGCCTATAGACTCGTTTTACCGCCAAGTATGTCGTGTGTTCATAACGTTTTTCATGTATCGATGTTACGTAAATATGTGGATGACCAGAACCACATTATTAAATTAGAACTAGACGAGATAGCAGAAGATTTAACGTATGAGGAGATACTTGTTAAGATCTTGGATAAGAAGGATCGTATTCAACACTCAAAGGTTATACCTCAAGAGTTAGAATCTGAAATTAAGTCAAGGTATCTTCATCTCTTCGGTATACCAGGTACGTACGTAAATTTCGAGGGCGAAATTTTATAAGGAGGGGAGATTGTGAGACCAAAAATTTATAGATAAAGATTTAAATTTCTCAAAATATTTTTTTTGAATATTATGGTGTGGATTTGGTATAATGTTATAGTTGTGGTAATATTTATAAATTTTGCAAAGTATGCAAGTTGTTATATAATATTCTTTTTGTCGGAGAATATCCGTACGACGGCACAATCATTGGTGGACCCCACAACGGAAGTATTGTCGTAGTTAGAAAACAACAGAATTATCTTTTTATAAAAAATAACTACGAAAGTGTTACCGTTAAAACTGTTGAACTACCCCCGTAGTAAAAGTACGAAGAATACGCGTGGTTGCATAGTAGTAGTACTGCGGTATTGATTATTGATGCTTACGTAAGAAGTCACTCAATTATACTCAATTATTGCTACAGTAATTGCTGCATCAAATCTCTCATATTATTGATTCAATTATTGTCACAATATCATCTGCATAATATGTTATATTATTAAATCAATAATTGAGACAACAAAGTTATTCATATTATTATTTGCAATATTGATAATGTCTAGAAGTTCTATCAAGGAGAGGTTTGGTCACCTAATTGCGCGCCAATAAGGAGAAATCCTTATCGGAAAGCCCCCTCTTTCCTGGGAACGACCAGGTTGTTAAATATTGTGAATTATAATATTAATGATGAATAAGTTCGTGTTGATTAAAGATGAAATTGATAGTTCCATTGTGTTAGGATTATTAGTGTTAGTGGAAATCGACATTTATTTCGATAATAATTGATCTCTGGAGGTTATATTGACCAATCGGGTAATTAACCGAATAAATGAGCAATAAATTGTTATTGATTCACATGATTATAACTATTTGTTCACATATGTGTACTATTGATTCACATTCATTTACTATTAGGGGAGATGGTGAAAGATTGATAATACTTGTATGACTAAGTTAAAAATGGAGGTATAGATGGATGTACTATACTGTAATTTGTATTTTCACATGTCTAGAACTATTGATTCACATGATTTACTATTGATTCACATAATTTACTATTAGGGTAGATGGTGCAAGTTTGATAATACTTGCAGGACTAAATTAAAAATGAAGAAAAAGAGGATGGTATTATACTGTAATATTTTGAGCCCCAAAACGTGCAATTATCAAAACTATATTTTTCTATAAATAGAAGCTCATTCTTCCTAAATTTCTCACCAATTCACTAAAGCTATAGAGCAATTATTATAGTGAAAAATTATAGAGAGAAAGAAGAAGAGAAGTCTGCTACCTCACTATTCCAGTATCCGGTCTTCTTTTGAGGTAAGGGGTATTATTCTTTCGTATTGATGAAGAGAGTTATTTTCTTTCAATACTCATAAGGGTTGTTATTCCATTCTTTATTATTATGTTGGAATAACTGTTCATGCAAAGTACCACATACATGGTGAAATTCTTACATATTCCATTCTTTATTATTCATTGAATAATATGTCTGCAGGTGATCTATCGCATGCCCGGTGAATTTCGTTTTGTTATTCCATTCTTTATTATTCGTTGGAATATCTTTGTTTAAAGCGGATTACACATGACCTAGTTCCGTTCTTTATTATTATGTTGGAATATCATGTCTGTGCGGATTACGCATGACCTGGTTTCATTCTTTATTATTACGCTGGAATAACTCGCTCACGCGGACTATCGCATGCATGGTGAATTCTTCCGTTATTCCATTCTTTATTATTACATTGGAATAACTTCGTCTATGTGGATTATCGTGATGCATGGTGAATGATCCTTCAGATTCATTCTTTATTAAATTATGGAAATGATCTCGTTTCACGTGGATTACCGCATGGCGGGTGAAAATCCATTTTGCGCTTCATATATTCTATTATACTCGTTCGAGATATCATTTCTTTTGTATTCGTCATGGAATATAATTTTCTTTGGTATTTTTCTTTTACGAGTTACTATTTACGGGTTACTATTCACCCAATTACTATTTACTCTAGTATTATTCATTCGGATATTTGGGAAACTTTTCGTGTCGGAGTACTATTCACGAGTTACTATTCACATGTTACTATTCACCCGATTACTATTCATCACTCGGGTATATGAGGCACTTTTTGTGTCGGGGTACTATTCACGGGATACTATTCCCGAAGTACTATTCACGGGGTACTATTCACCCAAAAAATATATTTCTTTTATGTGTCCAAATTATTTTTGGTACATGAATATTATTCTTGAATTTTACTCCACAAAGCAGTATCATGTTGACAATTTGGACGTTATTGATTTCTGGATAAATTAAATTATAAATCTTTAAAATTTATCCTCAAACTTGTTTTATTGAATTATTATGTCATTGTCATCATCCTCATGCTTATATTGTGATGAAAGTCATCTTTGGCTTACGTGCATAGATGGACTTAGTATGATTATGACTAGGATTATTCAGATAATCATGACCGTAATGTGACTAATGATGTGGTGAAAGTCCCTCATTGGCTCGTAGTGCGTTGATGGAAAGTTTTTGGTATGATTATGACCGTGGATTTTCAGATAATCATGACCGTAATGTGATTTAATGATGTGGTGAAAGTCCTCAGTGGCCTGTAGTGCATTGATGGACAGCTTTTTGGTATGATTATGACCAGAGATTATTTGGTATAGTCATGACCATTGATGATTTAATGAATATCATGGCCCGTGAGTAGTGTGGGAAGATTCGATGATATGGTTTATTTATTGTCGAGTCTCAAATGATAAAAATTGATGAAAACATTTTAAATCATAGAAGATAGTAGAGATATCATGCTCTACTTGACTCTTCTAATGGATTTGCTTATTTCACCGCAATTGTTGATCTAAAACTTGTTGTCTATTGTATTCTATCGGTTGTTATATCGTGAAGGCTAAGGATAATTTATCTCGCATTATCTTAGTCATAATATTTTTTTATCGGGCTAGTTGAGCTCACCCTTTCTTTCATTGTTCTCTTTAGGAAATGAGAATATAGTCGGATTTAGAGTGGGAATGGAGTGATAGTCCAGGATAAATGGCTTTAGTAGTCCTCACTATTCTACGGAATAATGTGATAATAATTGTAATGATGACACCATTAAGTGTGGATATTGTCTAGGTGACAATATTCTTGTTTAAACTCTTAGCTATGTTTTATCGTATTTTACACGACTGTTGTATAATTAAGTTCTATTTGAATTTATGTACCATGTATCTGGCGACTCAAGATGGGTGATGTATACCTGTTTTGGGGGCGTCACATTTTATGTATAAGACTTGTTTTATTTTTATTCCACAAACTGATGTAATAAATTTAAGGTTAGATTACCTGGGATTGTTTTGAAATGATGTAATCCTTTAATGGGAAAGATTATTGTTTAAGTTATTTAAATTATGTCTTTATCCTTTGATTATTGGTAGTTAGATGTAATGTTTTGGATAGTGAGCACCAAATCCTATGAGAACGAAGTGCCTGGATTTGGGAATGTCACAATAAAAGTTGTAGGTCTATTCGTCCTCTTTTCAGATCATCTTGAATCACCTTAATTGGAGTTCGTATGAAAAAGTTATGGTCAATTTACTAAAATAGGTCAAAATAGTCACACCTGACATAGTTTCAAGCAATTGCTACTAATTAAGTTTTGGGCACAAAGAATAAGAATCATGCCTAAATGACTTAGGGCACAAATAGCAATTGCTGCTTTGTTAGCGTAAACGGACTCAAGCTACCGTTTCTTCGCAATTTTTGACCTTTTTTCTCCTACTAATCTTTTCATAACTTGAGTTATACACATCCAAATTAGTCCGTTTTCAATATGGATTCGTACTTTATAGAACAACAACATACTAGAATTCTAACAATTTTAAAAACATTAACTAACCTAAAAATTGACCCAAAACACATGTTCATACTCTATTTTTATGTTTTAAACACATTTAGCGAATTCATTCGCTACGAATTCGTTTCTCAACCAAATTGGTCCGTTTAACTTTCGTTCTTTTCACTTTTCAACGTACTAACAACTTCCATTATCAATTTACAGTTTAGAGTATGAATTCAAAACCAATTTGACTCCAAAACATACCATGTAATATATATAAAATCAAAACTCAAGTTCTTCACCTTCAAACATGTTTTCATGAATTCGATACTTCAAAAATCATCTATAGACAACATAATCCAGATTATGTAATCCCAATACACATAAAAATTAATTTCTCAACAATTAACCCTAGAACTTCAATTATAGAGAACTTAGAAAACAAAACTAACAACTTGAAACTTTAAAATAGATTACTTACCTTTAATTAGCTAGATGATTAGAAAAGCTTGATTAATCTTCTTCCTCTTCTTTGATTCTCAAAATTTTTCTTCTCAATTACAAAGAATTCTCTCCCTTTCCCTAACCCTCTCTTCTGTGTTCTTAACCTTAGAAAAAGAACACGTAAAATAAACTGACTCCCCTCTCTTTTACGTACATTAGTTACAATAGGTGTCAGTTACAATAAACCAAAAGCTATAAGGTCAAATGTGGTTACACACACAATTTCCCCATACTAGATTATTTTAATAATATTATATTATAAGGTTCAATGCAAAGTTTAACCACCGAACTTATCTCAGATTTGGGTAGATTGATTCTTCTTTCTTCTAGTCAACGCAACCAGTTCCCTTTCTATTCAAAAATTTGGACTTTGAGCCACAGGTGCGTTGAACTGCCTACGTGGCAGAGCTGACGTGACCATTTTTTATTTTATTTTACAAGTGTACGAGCTGACGTGGCCATTTTTAAAATTTTTCCCAAAATTATGTAGATGCAAAGATTTGAACACTTCACCTCTAATTTGGAACTTAGGTGCAATGACCAACTGAGCAACATAAGTCTTGTTGTTATTATTTTACAAAGATTTATATTTATAACTAAACAATTAAATCCCCAAATTTATAACTAAGCAATTCGCAGTTTTCATCCGTTCATATGATGCAAGATAAATCAAGGCGTGCAATTGACCCACATTGAACGAACCCTCATCTTCCAAAAAAAAATATGTTCACAAACCCAACCTTACAGATTTAGAAAAAAAAAATTGATTAAGGGATTCCCTGGATATTTCGAACTTAAGAGTCAATAGCAATACGATCAAATCAATAATACAAATATAGCAACAAATCTCAACAAGTGTCGGAACCGATCAATAAATTTCATATACAAAGCCTAATAATCAATAGAGAATTGAATAGAGTGGAATGCGAATGGGAGTGAGAGAGGAAACGAGGGAAAATGAGAAAAAGTGTGAGAAAATGGGGAAATTAAGAGCAAGTAACTAAGAAAAGAGAAAAATCGATGGGCTGATTTGACTTTTTTGCAATTGATTTTGGTGCGATAATGGATGAGGCGACGCCATTTCTAGTCCAGATTAGAAAGGAGAGGACATGAGAGGAGAGAGAAGTTTGTTCTAATAATAATATTGGGCTAGTAAAATTACATTTTGATGCAAATGCATGGTATATAACAAGAATTATAAGAAATTTATATTTTAATATTAAATAATACTGCTTGGGAAGAATTAATATTAATACTGCTTGGGAAGAAATATTAATTAATATTAAAATATTAAATATATTTTACTTTATATTTTGGTAAAATATTAATTAAATATTATATTTAATATTTTAGCTAAATATTACATAATTTCCGGTAAATATTTTTTAATTTACCGGTAAATATTTTAATTAATCATTAATTAAAATAATAAATATATTTCCTATAAAATATATTTAATATTAAAATTTTAAATATATTTTACTTATATTTTTGGTAAAATATTAATTAAATATTATATTTAACATTTTAGCCCCATATTTGTTTTTTAAATATTACATAATTTTCGGTAAATATTTTTTTAATTTACCTAAAATATATTTTTAAATGTGACTTTTTGTGAAGCAAAGCAAGTAATTTGAAATTTGGAGAAAAGCTATACTTGGAGTTGTTGTGGAAAAGCTATACTTGGAGTTGTTGTGGAAAAGCTATACCTAAAATATCTCTGTTGTCTTTTAATTTGGGGATTTAATTGTTTAGTTATAAATATAAATCTTTGCAAAATAATAACAACAAGACTCATGTTGCTTAGTTGGTTGTTGCACCAAAGTTCCAAATTAGAGGTGAAGTGTTTGAATCTTTGCATCTACATAATTTTGGGAAAAATTTCAAAAATGGCCACGTCAGCTCTGCCACGTAGGCAGGTCAACGCACATGTGGCGCCTAGGGCTCAAAGTCCAAATTTATTAATAGAAAGGGGCTCCGTTTGCGTTGACTAGAAGAAAGGGGCTCAATACCCAAATACCAGATAAGTTCAGTGGTCGACTTTACATTTAACCCTTATATTATATAGTTTTTATTTGTCACACCTGCAACCAATTTACATAACTTACAATAATAATTATAATTTTTATTATAATTCTTCTGATGATTAATACATAATCATATATCTAATTTAATTAATAAATTAGACTTTAAACATCGCTTTATTTAATTTACTTATTTTCTTTAGTATTAAACAACTCATTTAATTTAATTAATTCATTAAATTAAATCTTCAAAGAATAAAATTTACCTTTGCTTTAACTTAATTATCATCCACACGTAACTAAATTATTATACCACAATTTCATAAATTATTTATTTTTCTCAATAAATAAATTATTTAAAATATTTATTTAATTCAATAAATATGTAAAATAATTATCAAATTCATTTAATTCTTCAATAGTTAACTTAACTATTAAACCTCACTTTCCCAATATATGAATATATATATATATATATATATATATATATATATATATATATATATATTCACACCATATCACATATAGCACATATAAATATACTCAAACTCAAAGCATCTCATAATAAGAATTTTAATTATTAAATTCTTATTTTAATAACTTATAAAATTTCGGGTTGTCACACTTGTCGTGTATCGCGGTGAACTGCTCCAGAGGGATACCCGTACTATCGACGGTGGCACCAGCTGCAACGTCCTGCACAAGCTGATGGAGGCGAGAATGGCTGGGCAGGTCCCGACAATGGAATAAAGGATCCGTCTCAAACATTTCTGACACCGCAGCCACAACCCGCTGGAACAAAGCATCTTCTAAGCCATCGCCCGTATGTGATGGTCCCACAGGGGATCTTGGACGTAAACGCTGGCTAGAGCCTATAAAATTAAATATAACATGAATAATATTATAATTAAGTTTACTTTATTCATAAACAAGAAATAAACTAAAAAATTATACCTTCAGGCAGTGTATGGCTGGTATCCTCGACAACCCCAACACTCGATACCGGTCGGTAGTGCTAGTCAGAGTATCCTGAGACGTGACCCAAAAGGGTCGTCTCCTCATCCTGAGATAAACTAATCTTCGGCGGAGGGATGTTGGAATCAGCCATCTCAGCATCGCCCCTAGCAGCCTACAACTCTGCTATATGCTGGCTGTGGAGCTTCTCAAACTGGCCCTGTAATTTAATATATATACTTGTGAGTTAACTTTGTAGCATCCTATAAATTATGTAACATGATCCTAAATTACAGAGATTATAGTAAATGTATTACCCGTATAGCTAGTGCTGCTGGAGACATTGTCGACCCTGAAGTAGAATCCTTCGGCGTATGGACTCTATCCCAGAACTTAATAATAGTAGGAGGTCGGCCCAAGCTGCTCAACATGGCCTAAATCATGTACATTAATTAATATCACCTTACTTTACTATAGTTGCAGTTTAATATTAAACTAAACTAAATATAAATACATACCAACTTAACCTCCTGAAACGACTGCGAGCCAGAAGTATGTACAACCCGTAGCTGGCCTCAATTCTTCTTCATTTGCTCGGACTTAGTCTTGAAGGCAGCATCATATCAAGACGCACACATGGCGCCCTATGTCGTGATCCGATACTTCCAATGTACCGATGTTGTCGATAAGTAGTCCCGGGCGATTCTTCTACTTCCTGGATTGCCCTCTATCGCATCTCGTACAACCAACAGACATAGTTCTTTAAGATGTGTGCAATAATAACAACATCACCATCCACCTCAATGATGTCAGCCTCTTATCTATAATACCTCTATCAAATGGACATAACGTACGTATAATTAATTATTTGAACAATATGTAAATAACTTGAACCTTAATTTAATATATGTAACTCGACTTACATGAAACTCCCACAACATTGTCACCATAAAGCCGACATCGTAACGCGAGTACTGGCTAAATCGCATGGTGCCCGACATGTGGCGCAACATCCATAATACTAGAAAAAAAAATTGTATGGAACATTTTAATTTATTAATCACATAATAATATCATTCTAATTGAACATAAGTGATATATTATAGTTGAAACCTACACTGATGAGCCGACATCAATAGGAACTGTGTTAGGAACTGTCAGCGGATGACCTAATCGATCGAGGTTAGGCCTTCGCTAACACTGACGTCTAGCTGATGAAGATGACCCGCCCCGGGAGCCGTCACCCGATCCATCGCGGCCGCCACCACGACCACCTCCACCGCTATGTCTAGGCATAGCTTTACTACTGAAATAACAGACATAAATTACATTAATTAAATTTCATTACAATTATTCTAATGATTTTTTTTAGTTGTATAATATTTACAAAACACCAATTAGTGAAGAAGTAGTACGTCGTCAAACCCGTCAGAATCAAAATCATTTTCATCCTCTGATTCTGTCTCTTCCTCTTCTGTATCAATTTCTTCCTCAGTATCATCTTCTACCATCACGTATGGACTGACAACCACATCTTCTTCCACTTTGTCAACATCGAGTACGTCAACGACATCATCTACCAACACATCGCCATCATATAACAATACGTGGCTTGGATTGCTAACTTGTTCTTGCAACGGGTCATCCGTTCCAGACAGATTAGTACCATCAAATGACTGAGTCTTCATTGTCATAACTGTATACTAGGGGGTTCTATAATTTACGACATTAGGGGCATAGTACACTTGAGTTTCTTGGCTTGATAACACAAATACGTCATCAAACTGTAACTTGGATTTTATATCTACTATGACGATTCTATTACGATCAACTTTAACACCCTTTGCAGTATCAAATCAACGACACTTAAATGTAATGACCTTTTTGGCCCCTGGATTGAGCACAACAACTTCCTCTTCCATAGTAATTGGACTTAGAATCTCCGTAACAACTTCCCAACACGACAACACCAGAGTTGACTGATGGTAATTCGTTCACGTTATCAACCTTGAATCTATACCCATTCACGATGCAACCTGGAAATGAACTAATAAGTTTGTACGGGCCTAAATTGACATCTCTAAAATGCTCATAAGCATTCTCTTCTTCGACCTTTCTCTTAAACCACTGTTGAAAATTTTCATTAGTGAATGCTTCCATCTGTGATGTAGTCAACCCTGGGTTAGAAGCAAGCGCTTCCAATTCGAATGAACTGCGTACAATAATATGGCAATTGTTTAATTGTTGATTAAGGTTAGATAAATCATTTTTAACTTGTAATAATACATACTTGATGTACGACGATACATCAGGCATATTTAAAAGCACATATGTAGATACAATCTTTAAATCTTTATCAGTTAGGTAAGTCTTTGTCTCATGTCCAAATGGTTTAGCCGGATAAGTGAATACAACCAACTCATCAGCACGACCAGACGGATCGACAACCTCATTCTGACTTAAATGGTTGTGCTTTATTGCGACTACATCGTCAAAGTATAATGAGCAGAAGTTGACAAGCTCTTCCTCTGTATAGCGTTCAACAATAGAACCCTCTATACGAGCTTTGTTTTTAACTTTCTGCTTTAATCGACGCATATACCTAAAATATAACAGTATTAGATAAGTTAATTATAAAGATGATGAATATTGCACAATGTATGTGATATTACCTCTCAAAAGGATACATCCATCGATATTGCACCGGTCCTCCAAGCTTAAGTTCATATAACAGATGAATATGCAAATGCTCCATATTGTAAAAGAACCCCAGTGGTAAGATCATTTTGAGCTTGCACATTGTCAACACTATGTTTTTCTTCATCTGCTCCACATCACTATACCTTATAACAGTTGAGCAAATAACCCGAAAGAAATTTGAAAGTGCGGTAAAGGTATCATTAATATTCCTGGGTAACACCTCATGAAATACAATTGGCATCAACTTCTGCATGGATACATGACAGTCGTGACTTTTGAACCCAGTAATTTTTAACTGCTCAATCTTAGTACAATGAGATATGTTAGAAGCATATCCATCTGGGAGCTTCAATGCGCTAAGCCACTTGCAAATGTTTTCAACCTATTGCTTGGTAAGACAAAATGGAGCTTTTGGTTTTGAGTTGTTAGGTCGGAGCCACAACTCCTGCCTGATATTCATTTCCTCCAAGTCTTTACGTGCTTTATCATTGTCTTTTGTTTTACCACTCGTATCGAGTACGGTGTAAAATAAGTTCTCGAATACATTCTTTTCTGTATGCATAATGTTGGTCGGAAAACTGATCACTAAACACGCGCAAGTATACGCGGTCTAACAAGTAATACAGTCATAAGGAAAGTGTCGAACCCACGAAGAACCATCACTAATATTTACCAAGTACCAACTTGGTATCGCTAAAGTCTTATTCGAACTACAATAAATGGAAGTGTGATTAATCTAAGTATAACTAATTATCAAAGCAAGTAAATGGATAATGAATGGTAATCGAAGGAATTACAAGCTAAGGTTACAACTTCGCCCCACACAGGCATTCTGTCGAACACCTGGCGTGCTATGCTTCATCAAACTTCCTACCCTTCTCTCTTTGGTCTTAATGGTCACGACAATTTGTCGACTGAGAACACACAGGTGCTCATACACCTCTGTCAAGGTATGCACAAACATAACCCTTCCAGATCCACCCAATAGGGAATAGAACAGAAAAGAACGTCCAAGCTAGATACAATCCTACACATGTCTATACGAATTAATAATAGCAAGGATTTAAGCATAAGTTCTCAAGGTCGCACGTGGCGCACAGATATATGTCTATTCTATGCACAACTTATGCAGTAAAAACCTATAATCACATGTTAATATATTTAGGTGTAAATCTAAAATCCTTCTTTCAATATCATGTAAATTACTAGAATCATCACTAATGTCTTATCGAGAATCATTAAGCATGAATATATTAAACCAAACCATATGGTTCCAACCAAAGAGATAAGACAGTCAGTTTAAATAACAAAGGGTTCCATCATAACCTTAGAGCAAATACTCAGTTCATAGTTGAACAAAATACAAGTAGCAATAGAGACAACATTAATGGATTACAAAATCAGAAGAAATAAATGGATAAGAAAAAACTCTGTCAAAGCCCTTCAGTCACCAATCATTCTGCTCAAATCAAGCTTTCCAATCCGTGTAGCTCACTGCTCTTATTGCTCCAAGGAAATCCCAAACTTCTCCCTAATCTACCTAATCTATATTTACAGACATTTATCTAAGAACTAGATAGAGAATTAAAAGAGGAAGAAAACTATTCTATTCTCTGATATATGAGATATCAGATATCTGGTTTACAAAGGCTTTTCTTTCCTTTTATAACACTTTCCTCCTTTAGCTAGGGTCAATCATAAGCTCTCTCTGCCTGGGCACCGGAGGTGGTGTTGCATGGCTTGAAAATAACTCTATAGGTGAAAATGCACCACATTAGTTTGAGAAAACATGGAGCTCGTGATCGCAGCATGAAGTCTAAGAGGTATCAGTGGCGCTGCAGCGCCAAGATAACATCAGCAGGACAGGGAGGTGGCACTGCGATGTGAGATATAAACCGGCAATTGGCGTTGCGGCGCCAGTATATAGAATTTGACCATTTTGCCCCCTTAAAGCTAGGAAAGTCCTGTAAAGCCCTGTAATACATTGGCTAAGTGCAATAACACTATAATCATATAAAACTATATAAAATCTACAAATTCAAGCAATTATTTAAGTCATAAAGTATACGATTCGCGTGTATAAATCCCACTCATCACATAACATCTATATAATGATGAAGTGCTAGTGTGACCCAGTATGGAAGCTCAAACCAAATCGGCAAGTGTGTCAAGTTATGACTTTTCCCATATCCTATTGCTCTCAACTTACCATGCTCCTTCCCAGGCGGTGGAAATGTTAGATCATTTAGCTAGCCCAATAGGTCACTACCCGATAAAGGACCAACAACCCCCCTCTTCTCTGTCTTTCTGTTGAACTGTGTAGACATCTTTCTATAACTGTGCTCAATAGGCAAGAATCTACGAGCAGTTCCAAAGAAACTAGTTTTCCGGCCATGACTTAGTTGAGTGCCTTGCACATCCCCCACACACACTGGACATGACAACTTCCCATGAGTCAACCAACCACTAATAATCGCTAGTGCTGAAAAGTCAGTGATAGTCCACAACAAGGCTGTCTTCATAAAAAAATTCTGCCTAACAGATTTATCAAAAGTCTGAGCACCTATTTCCCACAGCATCTTAAGTTCATCAACTAATGGCCTAAGGTACACGTTAATGTCTTTTGTAGGAATCTTATCCCCCGATATAAATAAGGTCAAGAAAAGATACAGATCCCTCATGCACATTGACGGTGGAAAATTGTAAGCTACTATAATCCCATCGACAATGAGTTTTTTTTTTAAATTACGTCATTCATTACTGACGACCTGTCCGTCGACAATGACCGTGTATCCGTCGTCAATGACATTTTTATAATTTTTTTTAATTTGCAAAATCCCATGTTCTTTTACATATACATAATTGTACCTGTTATAAATCAAAAATAATAAATAATTCTTCACTTACGCATAACAATAACCATCATATATAATCAACCATCAAATGCGTACACAACGTTATCACATAAACTATAAGATGTAATTAGATATAAAATGTAACCACTATTAAACCCAATAACTAGTTAGATACATAAACCATCAAGCTAACAAGATACAAGACCCTAGTTTGTACAACCCAAAAACTAGGTAGTTACATACATTAAAGTAAGAATATAAACATAAACTATATCCCCCGGTCAACATTATCATCGTCATCGGCAAAAAAAATGAATATCGTCCATCGTGCCACAGTTAGTCCCACCCTCCGTAGCATTATCAACATCGACTCGGCGGTTCTCACCATCTCCTCTAGGCTCATCGTTGGCTCCACCCATGCCACGAGACTCATCAACACGTTCCTACAAAATTAAAATATTAATTATGAACTCACAAATGTAACCATATTTAAATAATTTTATAAGTGTTCTTTCTACAAGTTAATTAGGCAAACAAGTAGATAAGTCAGCCACCGAAACTCTGAATTGAGTTCTGTATGTTGTAACGTGTTTGAAATATCTATAAGGTGTTTCGCCAATGGTTTCACGTCATTTCGACGGTCAGAGCCCGTTTTGGTCAAATTTTCCTAAATTTTTCAAAGTGTTGTTTACATAAGTTAGACAAACGAGCAGATAACTCGGCCACTAGAATTTTGAATCGAGCCTTACAAGTTTTAACATATTTAAAATATCTACAAGGTGTTTTGCCTATGGTTGCGTGTCATTTTGACGCCTGAGGCACATTTTGGTCTAATTTTCCTAAAATTTTCAAAGTGTTTTATATATAAATTAGGCAAACGAGTAGATAACTCAACCACTAGAACTATGAATCAAGTCCCGTAAGTTGTAATGTGTTCAAAATATCTACAAGGTGTTTAGCCTATGTTTTTACGTCGTTTTGACTTCCGAGGCCCGTTTTGGTATAGTTTTCCTAAATGTTTCTAGGTGTTCATTATATAAGTTAGGTAAACAAGTAGATAACTCGGCCACCAAAACTCTAAATCAAGTCTCATAAGTTATAACATATTCAAAATATCTACAAGGTGCTTCGCCTATGGTTTCGCATCATTTCAACGCCTGGGGCCCATTTTGTTCTAGTTTTCCTAAATTTTTCTAAGTGTACATTAAGTTAGGAAAACGAGAAGATAACATGGCCTCCAGAACTTTGAATCAAGTCTTGTAAGTTTAACATGTTCGAAATATCTACAAGTTGCTTCGCCTATGGTTTTACAATGTTTCGATGCCCCGGGCCCATTTTGCTCTAGTTTTTCTAAATTTTTCTAAATGTTCTTTATATAACTTAGACAAACAAGCATATAACTTGGCCACCGAAACTCCGAATCGAGTCTCGTAAATTGTAACATGCTTAAAATATCTATAAGGTGGTTCGCCTATGGTTTCGTGTCGTTTCGAAGCCCAGGACCCGTTTTGGCATAATTTTACTAAATTTTTCTAAGTATTCTTTACATAAGTTAATTAGGCAAATAAGTAGATAACTCATCCATTGGAACTCAAAATAGAGTCTCGTTAGTTGTAGCATGTTTTGAAATAACTACAAGGTGTGTTGTTTATGATTTCGTGTTATTTCGATTTCTGGGGCCCATTTTAGTCTAGTTTTCATAATTTTTTCTAAGTGTTCTTTATATATATTAGGCAAACAAGCAGATAACTTGGCCACCAGAACTCCGAATTGAGTCCCGTAAGTTATAGCATGTTTGAAATTTCTATAAAGTGCTTCGCCTATGGTTTTGCGTCGTTTCGACGCCTATTTTAGTGTGGTTTTCCTAAAGTTTTCTAAGTGGTCTTTATATAAGTTAGGCAAATGATCAGAAAACTTGGCCATCGGAACTCTGAATCAAGTGTCGTAAGTGATAGACTCCATGGCATACTTGCGTGAGGTGGTCGTCGCCCCGATCGTTTCTAGCACAGTTGATAGTATTGAACTCTCTCGACACCTCAACCCAACGTCTATATTGAGACGAGAACCTTGGTACAATTGATCAAGCAATGAAAGCATGCTCACAATGTTTCTCTCTCTAAGTTCCTTGCTTGGCCTTCTCTCTAACTTTTTGAAATCTGCCCCCCTTTTGCTCCTACCTAACTTTCTCGACTTCACCAACTTATTCCGCTTCCTTCCGACTGGCTCCCTTCTCGCTTTCTTTCTCCCTCTTAGTTCTGTTTTCCCTCACTTCGACCGTCTCTCGCTTCTTTCCTATTTTCTCTTTTCCTTCATTCCTCCATTCTCTTCTCATTTGATCTCTTTGTTCCCTTTCTATGGTTGACCATTCCCACCTTTCTATTGGTACTCATCCAGTAACGTTTCCAGAGACATGTTTGAGGAGTTTGGGGTTTCCAAACCTAACTCTCCCTCTGTTAAAGTATTAACTATGGCTGAATCGGCCCCCTTTCCTGTTGAGGTCCCGGCTGATGTTGAGGATAGTATTGGGGCTCATCTCGGGTCTCCTATGTTCGAAATTTTCAAGGTAGCTCAAATCCTTTCTCATCAAGGATGGATTGATGCTACTGATGAACGACAGAAGAGTAACATTCTCATGAACTTCATTTTAGCGCAAGGATTCACTGCTCAACACATTAACTATTTTTCTAGTAAAGGTAAATCTATTAGACAAGTTGATGAGCTTGATATGGTTGTTAAAAGCCCTCTTTGAGTCCCTGGCTCCATTGCCTTTACCGCTTCTGTGGCCCCTAGTTTGGTAGATGATCCTGGCTCCCCTTCGCCGCTTGGGGGTGAGGGTGGTATGCCTGGTTCTGGCCCCACTCAGTCCGCTGTCTTGGCCCATATTGTTAGTCTAGCTGGTTTGGTTTCTAAACAATCCTGGAGTTCTGTTGTGGCTAAGGCTCCCCCAAAGACCTATTTAAACCTTGAATACTTTCCCCCATCTCCTCCTTCTACTGAGAATGGATCCATTACTATCAAACCTCCTTCTGAGGTTCTTCTGCTAGGGAACAACCTTTGGAACTCTTGTTTGATTGGTAGCTTCGTTCACTCCAGGCTTCCTTTTAAACTTGTTAACGAGAGTGTGCATAAGCTATGGGATAAGTATGGCTTGCAGAAGATCTTCCTTCAGGATAAAGGATATTTTGTATTTAAGTTCTCTTCCCCTGCCGATCGAGATAATGTACTTGCTCTTGGCCCTTGGTACATCTCTAATAAGCTTCTGTATCTCAAACACTGGAAGGAGGGAATGGATTTCCAATCAGAATCATGCACTAAGACCCCTGTTTGGGTAAAATTTCATAACATTCCCATGTCTTATTTATCTGCCCCTGGTTTGAGCTACCTTGCTAGTGGAATAGGGCCGCCTCTGTTTGTGGATAAAGTTACCGAAAAACTGGAACCAATGAACTTTGCTAGGATGTGCATCGAAGTCTCCTTTTCCTCTACCTTCCCATCTAGTCTGGATGTTATGGTTCTTGATGAGGAATCTAAGACAGAAAAAGTTGTTGTTGTTAAAGTTGAATACCAGAATAAACCTCAGCTTTGTTCTCACTGTAAATCCTTTGGGCACTCTCTTTTTCGTTGCCCCTCACCTAACTTTAAATGGGTTCCTAAGCCTCCCCCTTTGGTTCCTGACACTTCTAGAGGTTCTGGTATCCTGTCTGCCCCTCCTCACGGTTTGCCTTTGGATAGCTGGACTTTGGTGGCTAAAGATCCTAAGCTTGCTGGCCCCTCAGCTTCCCCCCCCCTCCTTGGTGGTGCCTAGCCCTAATCCTTTTAACCTTATTTTGCCAGCTGATGGTTATTCGGATACAGATACCACTCCCCCGCCCAACCCTCTTGTGACCAAGCTAAGACAAATTGATGAGAAGGATGTCCATGACCTCAAGCATAAGGCCAAAACTTCTGCTAACACGGGCCAAGTTTCAAAGAAAAAGATCAAAGGAGGGGGGAGCCACAAGTCCCCTACTTAATTTTCTCATCTTTTATGTTAACTTTTTGCTCTATGAATATTAGAGGTGTTAATAAGTCTCCCAAGCAGGCTAGTGTCCATGCTCTCATTGTTAAACATAGTCTCTCTTTTGTTGGTCTTATAGAGACTAGGGTCAAGAGCACTAAGGCCATTGCAATCTCTAAGTCTATTTGTAAACACTGGGAATGTCATTTTAATTATGACTTTCATATTAATGGTAGAATTTGGGTGGGTTGGGACCCTAATTTTTGGAAAGCCAATATAATATCTAAGTCTTCTCAATTTATTCACTATTTTGTCTCCTCTATTAGTCTTGATTCCCATTTTTTTGTTACTATTATCTATGGGCTCAACACTCCTACGGAGAAGAAGGTTTTATGGAAAGATCTTCGGGATCTTGCTCAGAATATTAATAAACCTTGGTCCCTTCGGGGTGACTTTAATGTTGTTCAATCTCTGTCCAAAATCAATGGAGGTACAATCACTTGGGACTAGAATGCAAGACTTCAAAGACCTTATCTCTGATTTATTCTTGGTGGACCTCCGAGCCTCTGCTCCCCTCCTCACTTGGTGGGACTCTCAGTTAGCTAATCCAACCTACAAAAAGCTAGACAGGGCTTTGGTTAATCACCTTTGGCTGGATTCTTTCTCTACCTCTCAGGCCCTTTTTACTCCATAGGAGCTTTCTGACCATTGCCCTGTGGTGGTTCAACTTGGACTGGCTATTCCTCACCTCTCGAAACCTTTCCAGTTCTTCAATTTCATGGCTGGGCTAGATAATTTCATGGATGTTGTGCAATCTACTTGGAATACTCCTGCATTTGGGGACCCGTTGCAGATTCTTTTGGGTAAGCTCAAGGCTGTCAAGAAGGTCTTAATTTCTCTGAATCGTGTCAATGGTAACCTCTCTTCCAATGTTGAGAAATCTAGAGCTCTCCTTCATGCTACACAGCAGGCTATTACTTTAAACCCTACCGATCTCCATCTCCTTTCTATCCAGTAGTCCCAATCGGCTACTCTTTGGGCTGACATTTTGTGGGAAGAAAAACTTCTGAGGCAGAAATCTAGGATTCAATGGCTTAAGGAAGGGGACAATAATACTGGGTTTTTTCACAACCAAATTAAGAACAGATGGAACCATAATAAAATCCTATATGTATATAAATGCTGAGGGGGATTTGTGCTACGGACACTCGGCTGTCCAAGGTATTGTTGTTGACCATTTTTTCTCTCTGCTGGGCAGTCCTCCTCTTGCTGAGGACCAAGCTCCCCCGGACCTGGAGTCCTTAGTCTCTTCTAGGTTATCATCACAACAAGCTCTGTTGCTTGAACAGGACGTTACTGATGAGGAGATTCTTAATACTTTGAAGCACATGAAAAAGAATAAGAGTCCCGACCCGGATGGTTTTAATGTTAATTTCTTTATTCTTACTTGGGATATTGTGGGCCCAATCTTCACTGCTGCCATTCAATCTTTCTTCCGCCAAGGTTGTCTCCTTAGAGGCACCAATGCTACGGCCATTGCTCTTGTTCCAAAAACCGCTAACCCTTCGTCCATGAATGACTACAGACCAATTTCCTGTTGTAATACCACATATAAATGCATTTCTAAGATCATTGCCTCGCGTCTCATGGGTATCCTTCCTTCTATCATTTCGCCAAACCAAGCTGCTTTTATAAAAGGTAGAAGGATTGGTGACAACATTCTTCTTGCTCAAGAACTTTTCAGGAATTACCATAGACCCTTTGGGCCTCCTAGATGTGCTCTGAAAATTGACTTTAGGAAAGCTTTTAACTCCATTTCTTGGGATTTCTTAATGGATGCTCTTCGTGCCTTTAACTTTCCCCTGAAATTCTTGTTTTAGGTTAAAGCTTGCATTACCTCTACTACCTTCTTTGTCAAGGTCAATGGTGCTCTTTGTGGCTATTTTAAAGGATTCAAGTGGCTTAGGCAAGGTGACCCCCTTTCACCTTATCTTTTTATCATTATCTTGGAAGCTCTTTCCCTTATGCTTTCCAGGGCATCCAAGCTCCCCTCCTTTCATTACCACTGGAAGACGGCTGCCATCTCCCTTACTCATCTCTGTTTTGAGGATGATCTCATCATTTTTTGCCGAGGTTACATTGGCTCTGTTAGTACCATCAAACTTTGTCTTGATCAGTTCTCTTCTCAGTCTGGCCTGCTTATAAATGCCTCAAAGAGCATGTGCTTTCTTTCCCATTTCCCACCTGACACTAGTGATGATATTCTATCTTCCCTGGGATTCCAGTTGGGTTCATTCCCTGCAATATTTCTTGGTGTTCCTTTGATCACAACCAAGCTTAGTCTTGTGGACTGCCAACCTCTCCTCAAAAAGATGAAATCCAGAATGTCTTCATTGACTAATCTATTACTCTCTTATGCTGGTAGACTGCAATTGATCAAATTGGTTATCCACTCTATCCAAGCCTATTGGTCAGCTCACTTTATTCTCTCTGCCTTTGCTATCAATGACATGAAATCTTCCATGTCCAGATTCCTCTAGAAAGGGCCTCCTATGGGTAAATTTGGCTCTAAAGTTGCTTGGAGCAAAATTTGTCTTCCATTTAATGAAGGGGGGTTGGCTATCAAGAATCTTGAAGATTGGAACAAAGCTCAAATCTTGTTTCATCTCTGGCAGATCATTTCTCACTCCTCCCCTTCTTACTGGGCTAAGTGTGTGCGTGCTGTCCATCTTAAAAACAAATTATTCTGGATTCATCTTATTCCCATGGATTGTTCCTAGATTTGGAGGAAAGTTCTCAATCTTTGACCTATTGCTTGCAAGCACATCTCCTATTCTATTGGTAATGGTGCTGGTACTAGTCTTTGGTTTGACCCATGGCTAGGTCATTCTTTTCTAGATTCCACTATCCACTCCCCCTTGATTATTAACTCTGGCCTTGGTCCGGCTGCATCTGTTAGCCAAATCATCATTAACTCCAGCTGGGTCCTCCCATTATCCAACCATAATGATCTTATTGAATTCAGAAATGCTTTTGATATGTCAAGGATTTGTAACTCTGATGCTCAGGATGCTATACTCTAGGATGGCACTAGGACTAAGGACATTAAAACCTCTACATTCTGGCGTTCCATCCGCAAAGTAGGTTTAACTGTGGGGTGGTATAACACGGTATGGCATAACATGGTGCCTCCTCGGTACTCCTTCCTTCTTTGTCTTGCTTTCCACAAGGGGCTTCGGACTATTGATAGGCTTATCATGTTTGGTATGGAAGTGAACCCCCTTTGTGTACTCTGCTCTATAGAAAGGGAAACATTTCATCACCTTTTCTTTCAATGTAGATTTTCCTTTCAGGTCTTGGTCACTATCCTAAGACGTTGTGGCTGGCATGGGATGAATCGAAGTTGGTCCTCTATTACCGATTTTCTTTGTTGTAGTTCTGGCCCCAATTTCAAACATGGTTTACTAATTTTTGGCTTTGCTACTGTTATGTATCGGATTTAGCATGAGCATAATTCTAGGATTTTGTCCAACAAGGCTACTCCAGTAAGGGTCATTCTTTGTGATCTTATCTATATAATCAAATGTCGCCTCCACTCTTATGCTAGATTTCAAAAGATTAAATCTAAGGCTTGCTTCCATCATCTGTTGCGCTAGCAGTTTAGAAGTTGTATGCTATGTATGCTTCCATCATCTGTTTCTCTACCTGGCGAGCTACTTGAGGAGGCAGCTGCTTGGTGCTACTGGTTCGGTCTTGGGCGAGGCACTGCTATTTGGGTGAGCTGCTGCTTCATGGGCGAGCTGCTATGGTCTTGGGCGAGGCAATGCTTTTGGGCGAGCTGCTGCTACTTGGGCGAGCTGCTATTGAGCGAGGATTCTTCTTGCTTTGGTGGACTGATGAACTGCTTGGATGAGCTGCTGTTATTTGAGCGAGCTTCTGGATCAGTTGGGGAGGCAGTTATGCTAGCTCCGTGTTTTCACTAGCTGGTCTTGTGCAGTTTTCTCTAGCTGTGTGTGGTGCTACTCCTATCTTGGGTTTGCTGTGTTGGGTCAGTTGGGTTTGCTACTTCCTATTGCTGTTGTGATTGGGCTGGGCAATTGGGTGGTTGGGCTGGGAAGTTGCTTCTGTGCTTTGTTGGGCTAATATTCAATCTCCCTTTATAGGTTGGTTTTCTTTGATTATAATTTTGCTACAGGTTTGGTTGGCTGCATTTTGTATTGACTGTGTCGGAAACCATTTTGTTGGTTGGTTATTCTTGTTATTTTATTCCATGTTAAATCCTTGTATGCTAGTGACTAGCTTGGGTTTACTACTGCCATTATAGGGCATGTCCTATGATGTCTATGGTATACTGATTGGGGTCTCCCCCTTGTACTTTGTACTTATTCTTTCTTTTATTTCAGTCTAAATTTAGCAAAAAAAAAATAGTCAAATTGAATCTCAAAGAATAAACTAATAAATTACTTAAGAATTCTTCAAAGAACCAAAAGTAGAGAATAATCTCATAAGTAATTAAATCTGAATATTATTGAGTAATTTGAATTACATCTATGAGTCTTTAAATAATAGCAATTGAAACCCTAGGAATCCTAAAAGGAATCAATAAGTGTTTTTGGAATCAAAATCTATTCTAACATCCTAGTTATAATAAAAAAACTAATAAAAAATAGTAATTACTGAGTTTACGAAACAAATCCACGCTCAAAATCTATCAAAACGCGCCAACTGATTCTGAGCTACTATTGGTCGTTTTCACAATTAATATATGCGTGTAAGTATACACAATCAACAAGTAATAAAGGGTAAGTAGAGTATCGTTCCCACGAGGAATTATTTAACAAAAATTACCAAGTACTAACTTTTAACCAATTAATTTTATTTAAATAAATGATTTAAGATTATGAATTAGATTATTTAAATAAACTACTACTAATTACCACTAGTGTAAAGTCAGATTATAGAGATTTATGATCACAACTTCACTTATTGCTTCACTTAGAGAAATACACTTCTCATTAATTATGCTCACTACTCTGAATTGTTAATCAAGAACACATCAATATCTATGACCATCTTTCGATGCACCATAAACAAATCAACTTAAATCCACAAATGATATAATTAAGAAGAAAATCCTAATTAACTAATCCACTATATCTCTATGTGAGTTACAATTAAAGAGGATTTAAAGCCCAAGTTCTTTATCAGATTACATGCGGTATATAGGTATATCTCTATCATATACACAAATTATGAATTCCAACACCATGTAGAAAATACAATCACATGCTATTATGATCAGATCTAAATCTATAATCCATCTCTCGAGTTCATATAGATTATCACAGTAATTGTTAGCTAGACAACTAAATAATTAAGTCCAAATCATAATAGACAATCCCTAAAATAAATTACAATAATTAATAGAGAAGCATATGAAAATAAACTACGCAATAAGATCTATTGAAATCTTAAACAAGAGATTTAGTTCATTGTCATTGAATTAAAACCAAGAATCCTATTATTACGCGTTTCTCAAAAATTTAAAAATAATTCCCGAGCAGAAACGGATGAATAGTGATTTTATAAAAATTTCTCGGAAAACTTCTATTTTCATCTTGGAAATTCAAATCATTTAATCTTAACACACAACCAGAATCCTAGCCACATTCACACATTCTAGGTCATAGAACGACCTTTAAATAATTTACTTAAATAAACATATAATTTTAATAGTCTAATTTTTCTCGAACGTTACATTCTTCCCCCCTTTTAAGGATTCTGTCCCCAGAATCTCGATACAAGTTAAACAAATAGATGAGAAAAGTTTTCCTTCATTTTACTCTCTAATTCCCACATTGCTTCTACGTCATTGTGGTTCCTCCACACTACCTTCACCGAAGGTATTATCTTATTCCTTAAGACTTGTTCTTTCCTATCAATAATCTGAATTGTAAGTTCTTCATATGGTAAGTCTTTTTCTACCTGAATAGGTTCATATTCTATTATGTGCTTATAGTCAAGTTTATAAGGACGCAATACTGATACGTGAAAAACATTATGTATATGCTCCAACTTTGGAGGTAAAGCTATTTCATAAGCTACTTCTCCTACTCTCCTTACAATCTCAAAAGGTGCTATAAACCTTGGACTCAACTTTCCTTTCTTTCCAAAGTATATATTCCCTTTCCAGGGCGACACTTTTAGAAAGATATATGAACCGACTTCAAACTTCCTCTTCTCACGGTGAAGATTAGCATAATGCTTCTGTTTGTCTTAAGTCGCTACTAGTCGTGTTTGTATTAACTTCACCACGTCTGTCGTTTGTTATACCATCTCAAGTCCCAACATTCGACGTTCACCTACTTTATCCCAACACAGTGGTGTCCTGCACTATAATGGGATGAATTAATTGGGTTGTGATTCCAGACATAATCCTTTTAAGGAGGGAATGATGTAATGAATGAGAATTTTGTATTAATTAAAAATATTTATCTTATTAAATTAATATTTTAGATGGTTTATTTGTTAACAAAATAAATGTAATGGATGTTATTGCGGAGAAATTTTATTAAAGTGTGGAGGTGGTTGAGCTAATTAAATAATAATTAAATTAAAGGAATAATTAAATTAGAATATGATGGATGTTAAATAATTTAATTAAGCGTATTTTATTACGTTAATATGTTGGTAATGTAATGTTTTAATTTAATTTAAATAATTAAATTAAAGGATATGTGAATTGTTAAATAACGGTATTATAATGTGATGGTGATTTTCTAATTTGATTTAATAATTGAATTAGAGAATTGATACTGATTAAATGAAAATTATAATTAGTAAGATTTAATTAGATTTATTAATAAAATAATATTAATATAATTTGATTGTTTAAAAGGTGTGATTAGTTTAATTTAATTAAATTTAATATTAGAATTTGATTAAAAGGTGTGGCAAGGGAACTATATAATAAGCAAAAGATTAAAATAAATTAGAAGGTGTTAAAAGGGAATAAGCCAAACATGGCCTTGTGACTTTTGTAATATTGTATCTGTTAGTGTGTGTAACTGGTGAGTGGGTTAAATGCACGTAATGTCGTGTCAGTTTTGTTTTACGTGTTTAACTTCTCTAAGCTTAAGAGTTTTGAGAAAACAGATAAGAAAGAAGAGAAATTAAGAGAGAAAGAGAAGAAAATTCTCTGTGTATTTGGGAAATCAAGTAAAAGAAGAAGATTAACAAGGTTGTTCTAAGAAAATTGTCTAAGCATAAACAAGAATCAAAGGTAACTCTCTAAGTTCTTAATTTTAGTTATGTGCTCTTGGGTTCTTCATTGAAAAGTTGGATTCTATGTTTATTTTGTTGAGATAAGATGTTATATATGTTATTAGATGTTTATAATATGATAATGGTCATCTAGAAATGATTTTAGTAGAATTAACCCATGAAAAACATGTTCTAAATTGAAGATTAAAGTTTTTGGTTGAATATTTATAAAACAGTTTACTTTGAGACCAAACTTGGTGGTGGAATTATGTAGAAATCTGTAAATTGGTAGTAGAATGTGCTAATATGTTAAGAAACCAAATGAATGCAAGTTAAACCAACTCATTTGGTTGAGAAACGAGCCCGTAGTGTATGATTACGCTAAAGATGTTAAAATATGAGAATTTGGTGTAAACTTGGAATTTGAGAGTTTTAATTTGATTATTTAAGTGGTTTGAGTTGTTCGAATCATATTTGGTATGTTTAGTTTTGGTTCTATAAATTTTATATCATGTGGGTATGTTTATCTTGATGTTAAATTGAAGAAATTGGAGTTTTTGGGTTTTTTGTTGTGTTCTTCAAGCAAGTACAATAAGCGTGGTTCACAGTCTTGGTCTTTGCGATTACTCGTAAAAAGGCATAGTTGAGGTGCTGCCAAGCCTAGTAGTGCTTCCGCACCGAAGTAGCAATACAAATGGAGCGTTGCCGCGCCCAGCAGCGTCGAGAAGAAGACTTAAAGTAGTGTTACAGCACCACTTAGCAGAATGACCCAAAGAAAAGTGTTTTAAGTGTACAACTTCTAAAGGTGTTAATTTAATCTTATTTAATGATCAAGATAGAATGTTAACCATATAATAAGATGTTAAAATAGATTGTTAACAAGTGTATGATGGTTTTAAAGTTGTAAGTTAATAAATTATATGTGAGGACTTAAACTTGTTGTCCGTAGGGTTGATAATGTGTTGGTGAACTAAGACTTGTGTTATGTGGGTAATACAATCTGATTTGTAGCTTAGAGCTATAAAGATAAGTGAAAAGAGAAGATAATGATGTTAGTGGTATTGTAATTGATTGATGTTATGATGGTATATGTAGGTGAACGTGAATTATAAATTTTATACCTTACGGAAGAGGCAAGTTTCCTAACCTTTGCTACTTTATTATTCAGCAAGGTTTTCTTTTAACCATTATTTTGTTATACTTATGGAAGTCTCCTAACCCTACTTTTACGTTATGCTACTCTTGAATCTATTATTCAACTGAGCAAGTTCTCTAACCCTAATCCTTCTTTATGCAAGTTCCTATTCCTAAGTTGTTATTGTTATGCAAGTTCTTTAACCTTAATTTATTAATGAACAAGTTAATTAATCTTTGCTTACTCTTTCCAAGCAAGATTGCTTTGGTCATTCAATGTCTGTAATTTTATTGTAAGCATTATCTTGTTGCAAAGTGTTTGTTGTAACGTCCCGAAATCCGGTCTATTTTCACATCCGGATTCCGTACATCACGATCCCATCTTCATCCTAACATACATCATTATATAGCTAAATATAACAACATACATCCTCAAATCCCAGGTTCTAAAACCTTAAAACCTCTTTTATTATAAATAATGATAATTACATTATTCTTTACATCTTGCACAAGTGACTTTTATCCGCCACCAAGGATACATAATCATTCATTAAACTATTCTATAGTTTAATTTAATCATTCTATATTACAAGTCTTCGCTTGATCTTCACGCTCATTCATATAATGAATGGCACTTCTTCTGGATACCGATCAGCTTGATCTTTATGGGATCCTTAAGTTCTTTCTAACATCGTTCGCCAAAAATATTTTTATTTAAAGCAAGTGTGAGCATTCAATTGCTCAGCAAGTCAAAGCAGTTGAACAAACAACTTTAAGAATTTAAACATTCTTTTAAGACTTCAATAACCGAACAAAGGTTATGAAGCAGCTTGAATAATAGGAATAATCTCGATTCCTATCATTTTAAAACATTAGTCACATTCACTTTGAAATACTTTCATTCTCTACTCTCTTTCATATACATTATGTCTGGCTAGAATCAATAGCACAGACTTAACAATAACGGTTCATGTATAAACAGAACATTCTCATATTGAACAGTTCAATCACAAAACAGTTCATATCATAGAAACACCGAAGTGTTCAAATTGTGGCACAAGGCCTCATACGTTCTACCACCTTGTACAAATATCACACATTCGCAATAGACAGAACTTCTCAAGTTCAACATTTGAGAAGTTTTAGAAACTAGCATTCATTTAAAATATGAATGAAGTTAGGAAAACTTGCCTTACGCACAACTACAGCTTATAGTTTACGTTGAACTTCTCATTTCAATTCTTATGTAGCACATAAGGAAATAACACATGCACCAATTAGTCATATACTTGACTTTACGCATTGGTTTACTTAACTTCACTTCTTAGGGTTCGCGTTCTTACAAACTAAGTTTACGCGACCATCTTCCTTTACCGATTAATGGCTTCATGACATACGGAGATGTCTTACTCAATACGTTCATCATCTTTGATGATATACATTCTTATCTTCTACTTATAACTCTCCTAGGACTCAGCACACATCGTGTCTCTGCTAGTAGTCCATATGGTACTCTGAGTGGTTTCCCACAAACAATCAACAAACAAGTTCCCGTCTTATCTATACTGCCCATAACAGTGAGTTAGATCAGTTGCCAATTTTGTATATACCTTCGCTCTCTGAAGGAATTGTTTAGCCCAGCTCCCATATGTCAACCATCAAAGTTTATGATTGTACTAGGTCCTAAATTCATCTTAACTTACCCAAATTATTAAACTATAATGTTCGTTAAGTCAATTTCTTATTCCTTATCGTCAATGTCATACCTCAGGATTTATTCTTTATCGTCCAAGTCATACAGTCTTTTGTATACTCAGAATGATCATTCAATATTCATTCTACGCATTTATAGTGTTAACCATTTTACATTACCTTATTCTTATCTTACAACGTCCGATTCATTCGACTTGGAACGTCATCCAAGTTATAAACATTAACTCGGCTTCTTTTATGTTATACGTACTTGTCTTTAATTCAACTTCTTCACCATTCACAGGTTTAATCATTGATCTTTATTACCATTCAACATTTACGTTACTTGCCTCTTAATTCTATTCAACCTTCATCCATGGTTTTAATCACTTTCATTCAACTCATCACCTGAACCCCATGTTCATTATTAATGTCAAAGCCATACGATTCGTTGTATGCTAAGACCGATCCCTCATCGCAACAGCGTTGCATTCACAGCATCTGAATGCTTTACATTCATCTCTCATTAACATGTCATAACATCAAATTGTTATACATTATGCTCGTCAATCAACGTCTAATGGAATCACCATTATAACAATCCCTCACGTTCGTTTATCGCGACTACGGTCCCCGGATATTGGTTCCGTAACCTGCATCTACATTCTTTGTCTTTTAATCTCAATTAAATTTTTCGTTCAACCTTCATCAAAGGTTTAATACACTTGATTAAGTGTTACATTAGTTGAACTATATGTTCATATTTTTTTCTTGCACATCCCCAAAGAATTGAAAGCAATAAAATCTCATTTTTCGGCATTGCCTCGCACCCAACCATCTTGTTGTGCGTGTCCTTCCCTTTCCTTTATGCTGCGACACCAATCAGCAATAGCTGATGGCCCGAGCTTGCGCTACGGCACCGGCCCCCAAGGCACGACTCACGCTGCGGCGCCAAGCATGAAACCTAGAAAAATTTTCTAAGTCTTTTGCAAGCTTGAGATGCTGACTTCAAAATCTCATACCTTATTCGTTATAACTTGGAATAAGATCATTCCAAAGCCATTTTCTTCCTTATCTTATGTACTTAGATTACCCTAGGATAGAACTTTGTTCTGAATCTGTTAATGTGCCATTCGATTGGCTTAATCTTCACCCTTTATTCGTTATACGTTATTAACGCTATTCGTTCGTTCGTCCGTAATTCGGTCATCCGAATTCGGAACTCGTTCGTTCTTGAGTCCACGACTCACGTTTTATACATTCTCTTACATTATTATGAAACCCTACACGTTCGGGTTCATTTACTAACTTTCTAATTCTCGTTCTTCTTTTACAAAATTTTTGCCATAACTTCGTTATAGCTCTGTTTTAATCCGTTCTTCATGAACGTTTCTAACGTTCCTAACCAAGCAATAAACAACTAACTTATACGTGATGGTTTTAAACTTGTCCATCAATAACAATTATCCTACGATGGTTTTAAATTTGTCCATCAACAACGTTCTTCACGTTCTTCGCGTGTTCTTCGTGTTCTTTGCGTGTTCTTCATTTTTAATCGATATTTTGATTACGATTTTACTTTTCCTTGGAATTTGATGTTATAGAAAATCATTCCTTAATTATTTGACCTACTCATTCGTAAGATTTATTCGGATCGCTTAAAATCCTTACGAATCTTACACTTCCTTAAGAAATTTATAAACTAAATTTCTAATTCTTATTTCTTCATTTTTTTACGATTTGAACCATATAAAACCATTCCTAACATCATCTACTTCTTATTCTCATTAAGTTATGATTTAAACATATAAACTTAAAGAAAATTATCTAGAAGTTATGTTTTTGGATTACCTTTCTTCTTTAATCTCATTCTGTCGGACAAAGCGTGCACTCGGGCAAGCTTTTTCTCTTCCTTTTCCTCTCTTCCCCCATCCGAACTCTCTCTCTCTCTCTCTCTCTCTCTCAAAGTTTTAGGATTTTTCAAAATCCCAAAACAATGAAGTTAGCTTCATATTTATAGATTTTTAAGGATAGGGGTATTTTAGTCATTTCGCCCCCCTTAACCCCCTTACTATTCAAAGCTTAAGGACCAAATTTACTTGGCCTCCACACTTACTTAGCCATTAAGTCTACTTAGCCATTAAGTTTACTTAGCCCTTAAGTTTACTTAACTCTTAAGTTTACTTACTCATTAAGTAACTTATCCTTACTATTCCACCTCCTTACTATTCATGTAGCTTCCCTTGGAAGCTTTGTGGTTCCATCTTTCGGGTTTCGTCTGACAGTATTAAAAACTGCGATTCTCGAAATCCAAATATTTTTGGATATTTCGTCTTTCCTTTACCGATTAACTTTTACGTATTCTTTGGATTTCTGAAAAATTGAAAAACACTTTTCCACAATAAGCATTTTTCTTCACGTTTTCCCCTAACGTAGCTAAACGAGTGAAAAATACATAATAGTACTTTTCGTCGTTTTTATTTTATCCGATTTCTGTACATTTTTCGAGAAAAACTTTTATTGGCTTACTTAACTTTTCACGATATATTATCGTCAAATCTTTCGACGGAATGTTATTTCGACATACCGAACTCTCGGAAAGGCTTAGGTTATTCAAACCCTAACCCTTAGGGTTTCGTCAGGTGAATAGTGCCTATTTCGTCTTTTTCCTCAGAAATATTTTGTTCCCAGAAATATTTTATTTTCGTCTTGAAAATTCTTACTCGTTCAGTCTAGCTCGTAGCCAGAATCCTTCCGATTTATAATCATTCTAGGTTACAGAACGATTAATAAACACATATCACAAAATAGTATTAATAAAATTCATTTTATTAATAACTAATTCTTTAAATCTTAAATTCTGGACAATCCAATTTTTCGGGTTGTCACATTTGTCAGCTACGAATAATTATTGTTTGATCTTTAATCACCAATGTCATTGTACAATCTTATATTGTTATACCGAACTCTTAGTTGATTAGCGATCCTTCTATTGATTCAACTAATCCTTAGTTGATGAATGCTTTATAAACTAGATTACCCTTGAAGTCAATCCAAACCAAAATTCCTTTGGTTTGCTTATGTACCTTTACAGTTTTGAAAGTCTGTACTCGATGAGTAACACTTGTTCATTTATAACCCATTAAGACTTTATCTGTTATTAATTTGTTGTTATACTTTGTTCATGATGATATTGTAATCGAAATCTTGAGTAGTTATTGATCCCTATTTGATTCAACTAGTACTTAGTTGATGAGCGTTCTAAAGATCTAAAATTTGTAACGACCCAAAAATTCATATAATTTAATTCTCAACTTTGGTCGTTAATAACACATTCAACCTCTAATTTTACATCATTAAACGATAATACAACCATTGAAATTTGTGGAAAAATTAAAATTTTCTATTATAAACTATCCTCATTCCCAAAACCTTCAACCTTTACATCTAAATATCTCAGAATCATTTTAATACTACAATAGTTTACATTGTAAAACAATATTACAATTCAATATTAATACATTATTCGGAACCTTAAACATGGTTCAAATAATAATAACACAACCAAAGTATATAAGTCTTCAAGTATCACATCTGATTCATGTCTTTCAAGTAACACATAACTTTACCTAGAATCTTGAACCTGCAAAAGTGGTTATTTGCAAGGTTCAAATTTCAACGATCAAAGAAAATCTAATAGTTTTCATGCATCACATAGCACATAATAACATGCTCAACATATAACATACATGCTACAGTTCATATAACAAGTATAAAGATTGAGTCCTTACTTAATCAGCATGCTTTAATCAATCAACATAGTCATAAATTGACTTTAACATTTCATACTTTCAACATATATATATATATATATATATATATATATAACACATCATGCTCTTTCCAATAAAGATTTAAAACAGTTAATCATCAAGTTCACATAGCAAATAGGAACTGAAAGACTTGCCTTGATCGTTGTTTACGATAATAATGCTTTAACGACTTACAGCTTATCTCGTCAGACTTTGTGTGCCCTACACAATTATATAATCATTCACATCAACTATTAGTCACATAGCAACGCATAGTAGTTGTAAAGTAAACTTTAATCTACATCCTATAACTCTTCCTATTAATCAAGACACAATGTTCAATTTGATTGTGTTAACTTTAGACTTATAACTCACTATATTTCATATTCGAATTTCATTCAAGTGTTTAAGTCTTGCTAGGACTACTTATTGATTTTATATTAACTCTATTCAATATTTTATAATATTCATTTCATTTGATTTAAAACACTTTTTACGTTAATTAACACTAATCATGGCGTTTCGACGTTTATTTGTCACATGCCCAATTTGCCTCTCTTGTGTGTGCTTAGTATGCTTATACAACTTATCTAATACATCATTTATTAATGTTAAGCATCATTATATTTACTAATATTCATGTTTTATAACTTAAGACAACATCTTTTATCGTCAGGAGCACTACATTTGCATATGTGCATTCCCGACGCCCTCCGATTGCCTCCTAATACATATCAGTCTCACAAATGACCATTTTGACCCATGTTCCCTACCTCAAATTGAAAAACTTAAAGAACGAACATTGTAGATCTATCCGTCCTCGTTCCGGATCATCTTGAATCACTTCAATCGGAGTTCGTATGGAAAAGTTATGGCCATTTTACTACAGGAGGTCAAAATTGCCCGACCTAGACTAGTGTTCCAGCGCTGGGGTACGAGAACCAAGTTAGGCATTGGCACTAGAGCGCAAATTTCAGCACTGGGGCGCAAAGTTCAAGGCTATTTTTGGCGTTAAACGCAAAAATCACAGCTGGGGCGCAAATTTTGGCGCTAGGGCGCCAAAACTTACAGAACCCAACCACGAAGAATAGAATAACTAAATTATGGACTAATTACTACTGCTAACATCTAAATCAAGACGTAAAACTTATATAGATTACTCATAAACATTTACTTATCATACATATACCAATTTAAAGCAATTAAACAATAATTTCAGAAAATTTAAATCCTTGAAACCATAGTTTAAAACCCAACTCCATTGTTGACGTTGTTTTACAAGGTTTAACACTGTAAACCACAATTATCCAACGAATTAATTCCTTTGAACTACGTTCTCATTAAGTTCTTACCCAATTAACATACACAAGGTTCAATTTCACAATTAGCATATATTAATTTTGATATTTCTACAAATCACGTTCATACATGAATGTTTACTGTAAAAACAATTTCCTTTCTTTTTGAATGTAATCTAGCATACAACACCTATATACATATAGACATGCTACTGATAACAATTACAATTACACATATTATCATAACCAATTATAAAACACAGTTTACAGACATTGTAAAACTTTATACACAGTGAGTGCACTTCAAGAACACAGAGAACGTAAAACATATATAGTTATATAGTATTAAGATTATAGGAAAAATACCTTTTTGTTGCTTAAGAAGATACTTGTTAAATCCTTAGAAAGGCTTGAAGAACTCAATATTTCTCTAGAATCCCAGCCTTTTCTCTCTCAACTTTCTTTGACAATTCTCTCTAAAACCCTCTGTAACTTTTTCTCTTTTCTTTTCTCAGTATAAGAGTTAAGCTACTAAGCGTAAACTAACTAATAGGCTAGCCAATGTAAAATAATAATAATACGCCTACTAATAACCTTATTAAAAATAGCAGTTACCAAACATATAACGTATAGATTATAATTATATTTTATTTATTTAGTTTATTATAATTCAAAATTCAAAATAAAACCAAAAGTCATAAGGCTTTGTTTGGCCAAACCCTTTAAAAACTAAAGACTTAATATATTTAAGCCTTGTTTGGCAAAACTAAATTAAACTCCTTTAATTTATTTTAATAACTCTTTTATAATATAGTTATTTATTACACTTTATTTAATTAAGTTTTCATACTTAATTTAATTAATTCTAATAACAATTTATTGAATAAATCATTTAATCATTATAAACTCTCTAACTTAATTATTAAATTAAATTAGAATATTATCTCATAACAATTAATTTCTTAACCCATTAATTATTTATTAAACAAATAATTAATCAAATCAAATCAAATCAGATTAAACAAATATTTATTCAACAATAAACAAATATTTGTTCAACAATAAACACATCCATTAAATATTTATATAATTCAATAAATATTAATAATTACAATTAAAATTCTGGATTGTTACATTAATCACATCGTAATAAGAATTTCAATTATTAAATTCTTATTTTAATAACTTATGAAAATTCGGGTTGTCACAGAATTAATTTGAAGTTAATTCCAAACCAAACTTTCTTTGGCACGGAACCTAATGATCTAAGCTGAGATAAACAACCCTATATCAGGGGATTATTTTAGAGCTATGTAATAGCGTTAAAATGTGTGCGCAATACATAGTACAAAGAGCTGATCACTTGGAGTACGAGATGATGGTGCATATAGTCATTTAGACTATTAAAGGTTATAGTAGAAACACTTTTTAACCTAGGACATAGATAATGGTTATGTTCTCTTAGACCGTTAAAGATTAAAGTAGAAATACTTGACAACCTAGAACATAGTTCGTGATCTTGTGACCCTTAGTGTATTTTCTTTGATATTAATATTTGTTGTTTAATTTAAAAGTTCATTATTCCTTTGAACTCATAGCTCTTGAAGTATAGCTTATTGTTTCCAGTAAGAATATATTACCAACTAAAGCTTAGTCGATTGTCATTCATAGATTTTTATTGGAAACTGTTCTTCTTGTGGGCAATTGTTTGCTCACTCTTGCACAAAACAATGCAGATGAGATCAAGAAGTCTGAAGAACTTTCTACAAGAAAGGGCAAGGGCAAGATACTTGAATAGATGGTGTTTACTTTACTGGTTATTTATTTGAGCTTATGTAATAGACTTAATTATGTTTATGTTTATTTGTTCCGCTGATGATGTAACAATAAAGGTTAGATGACCTGGGATTTATTTGAGATTATGTAACCCCTTAATGGGAGGATTATATATTATGCTTGTGAGATTTATTTATATCCTTTATTTATGGGTAGTTAGATGTGATTTTTAATGGATAGTGAACACCAGATCTGTGGAATTGAAGTACTCGAATTTGGGGGTGTCACAAGTTGGTATCAAAGTTGTTAGGTTTTGAACCTTAGGTAGGGAAAACCTTAGGGAGTAACCTTATAGGAGATCGAAAACATAGAGGTGATAAACTCTTATTGAGTTTTAAGAAATGAATTAAGGAAATTCATTGAAGATAAAATAATAAAAAAAACTTTATGTGTTTATGTGTTAATAAACTTATGTGCTCTTGAGTACATAGTAGTATGAGTGGCGTGAGTAGTAATAAAAACTTTGTTGTCGAGATGACTGTTGAAGAAGGACCTAAGAGGATAGGGAGTAAGGGCTCTGAGGCATTCATATAATACTGAAACAGTTAGTATTGGGAAATCCATACCATTAATTTCAGTTGTTGGACTTGAGTATGAGCTTGAGTTTGATTTTGAGGATGAATTTGAGGAGATAAGGATGAGTTGAGGGGGATTCCGTTGATGAAGTGTATGATCATAACATAGAGATACAAGATAAGGTCGAGGAGTTAGAAGGTAGATGTAGAGCGGATATTAGCTCGGTCAGAATTTTAGGAGGATAATTATTAGCTGGGAATGAGATTGTGCAGCAAAGTGGGCGAGATCTGAAGACGCATGATTGAAGGCTTCTAAACGCATAGATTATGTTGAAAATGAGTCAAAGAAGGCCAAATGATTGATAAAGCGCAGGATCAATTCTTCCACTATCCTGTGCAAGTTGAGGATTATCTTTAGTACGCAAGGAATCGCAGGACAAGGATTCATATTATGGAGCAAGAGCGCGATGAAGCGGTGTAATGTAGAATGTTCTTGTAGATTGCGAGAAAAATAATAAGATGATATTCAAGTTATGATCAATGTTAATAAGATGCAAATCCTAATTTTTAAAAATAAATAATGGGAATATAATGAGTTAATCCTGGAAATTTATTATTAGAGGATAAATGATGTAAATAGTAGTGAGGCTATTTTTGTTATGTGGTCAAGCAATAAATGAATAAAAATATCCTTGTTTATTAAGATATATCATGTATTGTCTAAAAGTGGTTGAGATAAGCTTCAATATTTTTATACGTGAATGAATGATGATCTAATAGCAAAAATTTTAAATAGTAAAATGCCGCCTAGAAGAAGATAGCAACATCACTAGACCCTCGAGGAATATACATACAATAATGAAGCTAACGCCAACCCAGTGCCGTAGTTGGTGAATTTGCTAGTGGAAGCAATTGCAAATTAACTGAATTCTTGGCTGTATAGTCAAATCTTGATGTTTCAACTGAATTCATTCTCAACAAGGCAGCACAGGACAGTTATCGTAGAAGGGGGGGAGTAATGCGCTGATATACAATTAAGAGCAGAGCGAAAATAAAGGTGAAAGTAGAAATGAGGCAGGTGGTAGCTATAGTGGTGGTGCTCAGAAAAGAAAGAGGGACAATAATATCACCGCTAGAAATTATCAAGGGAATGGTGAAGAAGGAAGTGGGGGCATGTAGCAACTGCGAAAAGAGACATGTGGGTGTTTGTTTGAAGGGAAAGAGGGTGTGCTTTAATTGTTTCTTGAAGGGCCACATTTCACCAAATTGTCCAAGCCCGAGGAAGGAAGCCTGTTTCACGTGTGGATTAAAGGAGCATTTGGCTCGAGATTGCCCAAAGAAAGTGGCTAGAAAAGCAAGTGGAAGTAAAGGGGGCAGCAGCAGTGGGAAGCTGATTATTGTGGAATCAACGCCGTCAAGTCAACCAACCGAACATACATTCAACATGACGATCCAAGACGTAATGCAAAGTATTTAACTCCTTCTGCGTTAAGATATATTTCAGACTTTTATGGTCTGTGTATATCTCACACTTATCCCCGTATAGGTATTACCTCCATATCTTTAAGGTAAAAACTATCGCTGCTAGTTCTAGGTCATGAGTAGGATAAACTTTCTCATATTCCGTTAGCTACCATGATGCATACATAATGACCTTGCTATGCTGCATGAGCACACAACCCAATCCTCTATGCGAAGCATCGCTATAAATTACAAAATTCCCCGTATCATCTGGTAAAGATAATATAGGTGCATTACTTAACCTCTTCTTCAGTTCTTGAAAATTATCCTCATACTTCTCCGTCCACACATACTTCATAGTCATCCTCATCAAATTTTTCAATGGAGTAGCTATCTTAGAAAAGTCCTAGATGAACCTTCGATAGTAACCCACTAACCCTAGGAAACTTCGCACCTCGGTTGGTGTTTTTGGTTGCTCCCAATTAATAACTGCTTCCACCTTCGTTGGATCCACTGAAATCCTATCTTTATCGATGATGAGCCCTAAAAACTGTACACTTGCAAGCCAAAATTCATACTTAGTGAATTTCGTATACAACTTTTCCTTCCGTAGTGTTTCCAACACTAATCTTAAATGTTCAGCGCGATCTTCTAGCGTCTTAAAATAGGCTAGAATATCATCAATGACCACTACGACAAACTTGTCCAAGTATTGCTTGAACACTCTTTTCATCATATCTATGAATGGGGCTGGCACATTTGTTAACCCAAACGACATAACTAGAAACTCGTAATGACAATAATGATTCCTGAACGCCATCTTAGGTATGACCTTTTTCCTCACTTTCAACTGATGATACCCCATACGTAAATCTATCTTAGAAAAATACTTTGCCATTTTCAACTGATCAAATAGATCATCGATCTTTGGCAACGGGTATTTATTCTTAATCGTTAACTTTTTCAACTCACAATAGTCGATACAAAGTCATAACGGTTCATCCTTCTTCTTTACAAACAATACCGGTTCTCCCCACAGAGAAACACTTGGTTGAATATACTTCCTGTCTAATAATTCTTGTAGTTGAATCATTAGCTCCTTTATTTTTACCGGCGCCATCTGATATGGTGTCCTAGAAACTGATGCCGCTCCTAGTAGCACATCGATCACAAATTCAACCTCCCTATCCGACGGAAGACCTGGTAACTCAATTGGAAATACATCCGCGAATTCTTGTACTATAGGTATCTATTCCAATGATTCTCCCACTTTCTGGTTATCAACAACATGGCACATATATCCTACACACCCCTTCTTCAACATCTTCCTAGCTTGTGTCATGGTTAGACAACAAGAGCTCCCGGTGATTTACTACCATAGAACACTACCTTGGGTTTCTTAGAAATCTGAAGGTTCACACTTTTCTTTTGACAATCTATTATCTCTTCATGGTTAAACAACCAATCCATCCCGAGAATTATATCAAATTCTCCCAACCTTATCGGTATAAGATTTACCGATAATTTGTTACCTCTAATATCTACGCAATAATTCCTATGAATGTGAACGGGAATTATCTCTTCGTTCGCTACCTTAATGTTTAAAGGTATTTCTAATCTTTCTGGGAGTAATCTTAATCGTTTAGCAAATTCATATGCTATAAACGAACAAGTAGCACCTGAATCAAACAGTACATAAGCATTTATTTCATTAACCAAAATAATACCTGCCACTACATCCACTAATGCAACTGCATCTTGGACAGTCATATTAAAATTATGGGCCATAGGTCTACCTGGTGGTGTTGGTCCAGTAATGGCTAATTTACGACTACTAGTACCCTTTTTACTCTCCGACCCCTTCTTTGGGCAATTCCTCGCCATGTAGTCCATCAACCCACACATGAAACACCCCTGGTTCTTCTTAGGGTTAGGACAATTGGGTGAAAGGTGACCCTCCTACCCATAATTATAACAAACTGACTTCCCTTTGAGACAGACTCCTAGATGAGCCTTCCCACATATCTTGCATGCTTCGATCTAACGCTTAGGATCCCTTTATTTCGATCTGGTATTCCCAGAGCTAATACCATTCCTCTTGGGAACACTTCTGCTGCCACTAGCTTCCTCAGTCTTGGGTGTTCCATCTCCCTTATTCTTGTTCTTCTTGTGACGCCCCCAAATCCGATTCCCTTCGAACCACGGATCCGGTCCACCACGATACTACTATCTTTAAACAATTTATATCTTTTATTCATAAGTTATTGAATATAACTTTGCTTATTACAAATTAGAATATAAATTATTTCCATTTCCAGGATCTATACAACGACCCCAAACTTTTATAAGTTTTAAATCTTGGTCATTTACCATTCCTGTCTTACATCATATTCGATGTTATAAAAATATGCGAAATAATTTAAACTTTTTCAACCTCCTTTGAAAATAAATCTTTTATTGATATCTACTTGAATCAATTACATATCCTTGAATCAAATTAAGCTATGATTCATTCTATTCAATTATTGTATAAATTTTTACATCTCAATTCAAATTCCTCTATGTATCATATAGTACAACTTAACCATGTATTACACATTGTAAACTACTATCATGTACATCTACTAGAACCTAAACATGGTTCAAGAACATTTATTTAAATAATAAATCAATCTCCTTCAATACTATTAAACTTTATCAATCAAGTAGCACATAACTTTACCGTGAGTCCTTAACCTGCAAAAGTGGTTATTTGCAAGGGTGAGCTCGACTGCCCAGCAATTCTAACAGTTTTTATACAACATATAGCATATAATAACATACTCAATTCATGCATTCATAATCAATTAATATTTACTACGCATGTTACTTCACACATAACAGGCATAGAGATTTACATCACAAGCATATCATCAAAGATTGACTTTCACATTTCATACATATCTCATATGCATTTCATATATATACATCAACATTCTCATGGCATAATATGGCTCAACTAATAGTTATCAAATTCATATAACAAATAGGAACTGAAAGACTTGCCTGATTTATAGTTTATGAACTACGACTTAACTGCTTAACGCTTATTTGCACTTCGTGTATTCTTACACAGTTATATAATCATGGATTCATATCCATTAGTCATATATTCATACATTCTCAATGTAATAATAATGTTACATTGCTTCCTAACTAGGTTCATAAAACCTACACTTCACTTTCTCATCATACTCTTAGAATAGCTAGGTATATATAGGTATACCTTAACCACTCGTACTTGACATCCACATTCATAAATCTATCACACACTTGACTCGCTATGTGTTTGACACATTTAAAACTCATACAGGTAAGTTCAAACGTACACATAAACATCTAACTTGGTTGTAACTTCATACAATATCACCTATCCTATATTTTCATAGCACAAATCAGATCACAATTTCAAACAACGTATCATTGCTTTATATGTTAAAAACATTCCTTTGGACTTAACTTTTGAAAGTCATAATTAACATTCATCTCGATGACGCCCCAAAATTCAGGTACTTAAAACCCGAACTCGGTGCTTCACGATACCATTTCTATGAGCGGAATAATACAATAATAATAACAATAATATAGATACCAAACTTAATTTATATATGTATCAAAGTCTACTCCCAGGTACGCGACCTTTAAACATTCATTACATCATAGATAATAGATATCATTTTCTTAATAAACTCTAACTATTACACAGAATTTTATAAAATTCATTCGAACAGCTTTCCTTTCCTCTTGTTCTTGCCTGATCCTTCGGGTTGATCATACTTAGCTGAAAACATTTAAATTTAAAGCAATAATGAGCATTTGATTGCCTAGCAAGTAATAACAACAATAGATATTAGCTGAAAGAATTAAATATTTTCTTTGAATGACGCTTTTACAATGAATCAACAGTTGTGAAGTAAGCTGAACCAATAATAACAACATATAAATTGTATATCAAATTTTTGAAACTACGTACTGACTATAACTGGATATTTGTCGACAGACTGAATATTGTTTTTTTTTATTTTTGAAAAGGTTAAACAAAATTTCATCTGTAAACCGTCATAACTTACAGGCACGGGGGGTGATCAGCCCGTTATGCCCTGTATTGATCAATACTGCATGAAAAAACGATATTATCGTTCATCTTATCCACCTTAGGTGAACAAAAGTTTTCCCATGTTTGGGATGTTCATACTTAGTCGGGAATCCGATCCAAAATAATCTGGTTGGATACAATAAAGTTCTATCTTGTTCAACAATATTTATAAGTTTGTGTCTAGCCAAATAAAATAGCTTAGACGGCTTTTAAGTCAACGTATATATACTGGAAATTAATAAGTATGTATCAACATTTGATTAAATATAATGATTATCCAAGTGGGGACGCTTGTATAACCATATTTAGAAACTAACGAACAGAATAAATATCTGGATTATGCACTAATATTGTGTTGATAAACAATGATCGGATAATTTAAGAACTTGTATGAATATGAATAATTGAATACATAATCAATAATAATAGAGTTAATAATCTGGCAGAATAATATGATTCTGAAACTTTCTTACTCATGTCCATTGCATAAAGTAAATGCAAAGGTAGGATACTTACTTCAAGTGCTACCGCCATAATAACGCAACTTAGATTAATCTTTTATATCGAAACCTATCATTAATAAGATCATTCGTTCGATTAGAATAATGTATCATAACACATAGTACTGCTATTTGTAGTCAGCACATAACCTAATCACATTGTCACATATTTTAACGGTCATTGGTTCACAAACAAACACTTATCTAGTCCAATTATATAAGTTCAGGTCAATTTCTGAAACATTTTTAAAATTGTCGGTGTACCGACGGCTTTATCGGGTAATTATCGAGTTTAAAACTCTATTCTGTAGTTCAATATTCGATTAGATAATTTAAATATCAGTCATAGTATCTTTCATAACCTTATAATTATTTTTAAATAATTATTATAATTTATCATGATTTGTCAAACACTGAAATCATTATAAAATGATTTAAATATTAAATAATTCTATTAACATTAATATCTAATTAATATTAAACTATTAATAAAACCATTGCCAAAATATTAAAGTTATTTATAATAACTCAAAATATTTTTAACGTATTAATATTACCTTAAATGACTTTTAAAACATTTAAAATCATTTTTAATCATTATCATTAATATTTAAATATTAATGTATTATTCATCAAAATATCAAAAGTCATTTATTATAACTTAAAATATTTTTAATTCATTTATATCCTTTTTAAATGATTTTTAAATTAATAAAACTATTTTAATTTATTTATTCAATATAATTATTAAATAAATCAAATATCATTAATATAAAATTATTAATGAAATTTACCCTTAAATATCAAAAGTTATATTTTATACCTTAAAATATTTTTAAATTATTTATTTTCATTTAAAATGATTTTTATAATATTAAAGTCATTTTTAATTAATTTATTTAATATAATTACTAAATAAATCTAATATCATTAATATTAAATAATTAATAAAACTTATCTTAAAATATTAAAGGTTATGTTTTATAACTTAAAATATTATTAAATACCTTATTATCATTTAAAAATGATTTTTAATACAATAAAATCATTTTAATTAATTTGTTTAATGCATTTATTAAATATATTAAATACCAATAATATCCAAATAAATATTAATATTTAAGAAAAATATGTCAAATTATTAAAAGTTAATTTTCATAACTTAAAATAATTTTTATAATTTTCAAAAATAAATTTCTATTTTTAAATGATTTTTAGAAATTAAATTCATTAATTTTAATAAGTCTGTCGCTAAAGCCTTTTGGCGACAGTAAGTGTCGCCTTAGATGTTCTTGAGAAACCCAAAACCTTCATAGACAGTTTCGAGTGGGTAGGTTTGACCATGGATTAATCACTGACCATGATGTTTCTGGGTATGTTGTTGGTTAGATCTTGTAGTTCTAGTGCAAGACTACATGATCTAACAACAATCTTGGCCAAACAACATAACACTAAGGAGATCTAAGCTTGCAAAGTGGGTGTCAAAGCTGTTGATAAAGTTTCTAGGCTGCCCAAAATTTTCGGTCATGGCCGGTCAACGCTTTTTCATGGCCTTATATTTTGAAATCTGTTCATGTTATAGTTGTGTTAGACGTCGGGCCTTGTAGAATAACTAATAGGGTATCTTGTTTGATCATTTCTCAAGTCTAAACATCATCAATAAGACAGATCTAAGCTACAGAAAATCCTGTCAGAGGCTGTTCTTCATTTCTGGGTTACCTAGAAATGAAGAACAGATCGGCTGATCATATTTGGGCTTCCACTACTTGTTGTAAAGGTGAGGTTTTAGTGATCTAATGGTTCTAGGTTGTAGTAAGCATGCCAATGAACAGATGTATTACATAAAATCTGATTAACAACAACAAAATCTTAAGATATCGTTCGGTCAAACCATGTCAGAAGTCATGCTCATATGTTTTCTGGGTTACCTAGAAAACACATTTCGTGAACATCCTGCCTGGTTTGACCGTCCTCCATATACAACCTGCTTGATGTTTTAGTGAATTAAGAGTATAAGAACGTAGTCCATCTAACATAAAATAATTTGGTTACAACAAAAGAATCAAAACAACAAACATGAGCAAGATTTGAGGACATGAACTTCTTGTCAGAGCCATCTGGGTAGGTTCTGGGTTACCCAGAAAGGCTTGGTCATGGTTGGTCAACCGACTTTGACCATTAATAACTTTTACTCTACAACAGATCTGACTATGAATAAAGTTCCAGATCCAAGATCTCATAGCATACTACAACTACAAACTTTCAAAACACAAAAATAATTAAAAGTCACTGAGATCTGAGGTCTGACATTCTTTGTCAGACAACAAAAATAAAATTTTCCAGATTTTTAAAAACATCAAATCTGAGCCTCTAGATGTTATGGATCTAACATCTAGGAACCCAGATCATCCATATATACTACATACTACATGTTTTAACACAAAATCATAACATTTAACATGGCCTTCAAGATCAGATTTTAAATTAGGGTTCATACCTTACTATGAACAAATTCTGATTCCTTGGCTACTGATTTGTTATAAGTGATAGTGGGGCTTGTTTTGTGACTGATCTAGCAAGGTAATTTCGGAGGTTTTAGAGAGAGAGTGTCTTGGATGAGGGTTAAGAGCAAATGAGCATGAATGTGACTTTTTCTCTCTGTTGATCTATATGTAAAACTTGTATGCATTGTATTTGGATGGCTAAAGGCTGAGAGCTGGTGTTTCTTAGCCCCTTGCTTAGACTAGGTTGATAACTTGCCAAGATTTTGCAAGATTTAGCTAGCAATAATTCAAGAATGGGACAAAAAGGGTATAATGGTCATTTGGTTAGCAATTTTAATGGTATTCTTGTCCATGGTACTTTAATCTAGGGTTTAATCACTAGATTTTAAACCTTAAAGTTTCCCAAATAATTTCTAGGGTTTGAAAAATTAAAATTAAAGTGTAATACAATTTTAACTAGAACTTACTAATTAAAATTAGGGTTTTTAAATAGAAATTAGGGTTTTAAATAATTAGGGTTCCTTAATATTATTAGGGTTCCCAAATTAACAATTCAATTTACTAAAATAATAATTAGGATTTCTAATTTTAGCAATTAGGGTTCTTAATTAGCAAATTAGGGTTTCTAATTTTTATTAGGGTTTTCAAATATTAATTAGGGTTTTCCTAATTAACAGAAATTCTATAATATGCAGCATAATTCATATAACACAATTTCTGACTGATCTTAAATTCAAGTTTTGAGTTTCCAATTATGGTTTATGACAGTAATACTAGGGTTTGTCGTGATACACTATAAATTGACTAACCATTATCAGTCTACACATATACTGTATATATTTATAACACTGAAAAATAATATCATATTTAATATAATATCATTATTCTCATTCATTGCTCAAAATTCAAAATTAGGGTTTGAATTCCATATCTAATTTATCATTCATATATAGCATTATTAATTACGTGAAAAATAATTAACTTAAATAATCCAAACTAAAATTCATATAATAAAATAATATAATTATTATAATAATTCTATAATCATTTCATAGATTATTTAAATAATATATAATCATATTTTCATGGAAAATAAATAATAAAAACATTTCTACTACAAAATTAATTACTATAAGGATATAATTTATAATGATCAACAATTCTAAAATAAAATTATTTGAAATTATTCATGTAATAAATAAATTTTATTTATCACGTATATACATACACATTACTTTGCACATATTCCCATCATTAAAATAAATAAAAATTATATGCAAAATTTCTTATTTATTTATATGGAAAATATCGGGTTATTACAATCTCTATCACATAGCATGCTTCTTACACATTACATAGCATATTGGTCATATATTGCAAATTAAAGTAATCATATAAGCATGCTTTGAACTTAAGGTCAAAACAGAATCTATTCATGACTTTAGGATGGGCACATTCATACTGTCTGAAGCTTAGGATCATGCAGAAGCAGTGACGTTGTCCCTGGCCGCACTCAAGGTTGAGCTTTGCACACCTGGTTTTAGTCCAAACTTTAACACACATATACACTTATACTTAACATGCATACACGCTAGAGGTCTTTACATACTTGTATGACCACTTCAAGATCGACCTTATATGTTAGGGACTTGTGTTTAGGATTTTCTTGAAATCAAAGCCAAATAGGGTCATGTAATCACTAGGTGTACTAATTAACCTTATGTTCGCATAAAGAGGTCACATAATCTGTACTACACATGCTCGTACATATTCATATCTTTTACTCATAGCTAGCATCATTTAACACTTTTTTTTGCTAAATTTGTGATGTATAAAAAAAGAAAAAAAAAGATTATAAAAACATGGGAGACCCCAATCCGAGTATAGCAAAGACATCATATGACATGCCATATGAGGCCATGACTATAGCAGACTGCAGGAAAAGAACCTAACAAACTATCACAAAAAAAGCTTGGAACAGACCAAGTCGGTACAAAGAAGCTTAAACAAGCATTAAAATAAACAGACCAAAGCCATGCGACAGAACTAGAAATTTTAAGTTTCAAATCAAGTCAGTTCCGGGGGATCAGAATAAGGCCAGCCTCTTTTAGGTCCATCAACTAGATTCCACAGCATAAGCTCATGGAGCACTCGACCAAGGACTTCCTGCACGCCCACTTCCTGCACGGCCTGCACCAAGCTCAAGCTCAACCACCTCGCCCACTTCCTGCACGCCCAGCATGCCCTGTACGCCCAGCACTACGCTTTATGCTACACGCCCAGCACTGCACTTCATGCTCGCCCACTTCAAGCTCGCCCACCTCCTGCCCACCTCCTTCTCGCCCACCTCCTCACTACCTCGTCCACCTGCTGCTCGCCCACCTGCTCACTACCTTATGTTCATGCTCGCCCAAAGTCATGAGAAACACCTGCTCAAGCGCGTCCACACCAGCCTCCTGCTCATGCTCGCCCATCACTTAGATTCCTTTACTTAGATACCACACCAGCCTCATGCTCACCAGCTCGCCCAAAACATACCAACACCAAAACCCTACCCACCTCGCATAGATAGGCTAAACACAGTGGCAGAAGCATCACAAACAATTACAATAGCCAGGTACAGAAATATTGACTGAAATTGGTAGCCTTTAGGAAAGAATTACATGTTGACAGTCTAGATTTAAGGATGTTTATAACATCTTTTGCCAGGGCTTGAGGGGGAATGATGGAATTTCTGTGAAGCTTAGCAGTACGTGCTTCCCAAATTTTGTAGAATGAGACTGCAAGAGTGAGACACGTAATGTTTCTGGACATTTTTGTTCCTTGGAATGAAGAAAGGTAATCCAAAATATCAGCCCAGGAGTTTGAGATACTATTCCACTGGCCCATGTCCATAGCACTACGAAAAATAAATTTAGAGTACTCACAAAGGAAGAACAGATGTTCAAAGGATTCAGAGTGTGCTTGGCAAAGTTGACATACCATCCTGCTGCCCGAATAAAGGATCGTCCTATCATTTGTGGGAAGCCACTTTAGGATACCAAGCCAAAGAATAAATGAGTACCTAGGAACATGAAATTTATTCCAAGGAATAAAATCCCAGGAGACTGGCTGTTGCCTTGCTCGGATGGAATTCCAAATTTGCTTAGCTTTCAAATTTGTGATGTCAATGGAGTCCCAGAGAAGACTGTCAGTAGAAGAGGAAGGAAAGGGGAGGGCTTTAATCATTTGTCTGAAAAGGATGACCTCATGATGGTTATTGTGAGGGAGGCTCCAAGAATTTCCTTGAATAATGTTACTGACTTTAGCATTGGGTGGAAATCCAGTGTTCTGAAGCAGAAAGGGGCTGGGGTTGACACTTTAAAACATGCTTTAACCTCATGCTTGGTTTACTGTCATTATGTTTATAATATAAGACTTATGTTTAGAGATAAAATGAAACATAACATGGCATCTCAAGCCTTTAGAATCTAAATACTCATATATAATGCAACTTAAGTTTGAAAACATGCTCAAGGTTGCCTTTGAAATCATTTTAAACTTGAACGATGCAATTCAACTCATACAAGAAAACTTTAAAGCTTTTATCATATATAGTTAAGGCACGTTAACATCTTCACAAGATCAGAATGTACATCATGTAGTATTCATGCACTATAAACACTATATCATGCTCCTTTATGTTTTAAATCAGCCATGGGTATAAACCACTAAGTTCATAACTTGTAAACATAAGTTTTCCACAAGGTTTGTTTTCAAAACTTTAAGTTTTCATTACAAATCTCTTTCTAAATCTTGTTGATCACTTCATACTACACAAGAAATCTTTATATCTCATGCTATACCCTCTTTAGGTTTATATCTAAGTCATGACATCAAGTTCTCAATATATAGCATAAACAAAACTAGCAACCGATTACGAGGTATGTGCATGACTACACTACACCCCCTAGTATAAGCAGTAGCAATATGCGCCATGCCATGCCGTAATCGAAGCGAGAATGAGACTCTATTTTGCAGAGCCTTACTCAACTTTGTTTCCTTTTGATTTAAACATGTTCCAATTGTTAGAGTTTATGCCCTAGAGGCCAATTATTTGATATAATTGCTTAACATTTTGATATTATATTTGATTGAATAAATGAATGATTTTATTATGGTTTTATTTACTGCGTTATATAAATGTTAACATAATAAAATTCCTTAGAATAGTGATACAAATTATATAGTTTCAAGTATGTGACTTGAACATGAGATTATATAATTACAATTAGTATCATTGTTCTTAAATGACCCTAGTCGAGTATCATTGTTGATGGGACAACAATGATGCATTGAGACTAGTATGTGGATTGACTGATGACCAAATCTCAATGGTCATAAATATATGAGATATCAAGTCAATGCATAGGTACATGTTAGAGAACGATGTACTGGACAGACCCACCATGAGAATTCTACGTGGAACATTATGCAAAGTGTCATTAGAGATTCTCATAGTGACAATGATGTAATGGTCCTCTGACCTGAAATCACTATATTACTACACGGGAATTTATGTACTTTGATATCATCAAATGTCACCTTTAATAGGGTGGACTATAAAGATGATTATTAGGTACATCATGAATCGTGTGAGGAATATGAGTGATCTAGATGGAATTTAACCCTCCTATATATTAGGGGTGATATCCATAGGCCTCTTGATTGAGTAGCACTATGAAATGCATGGCCATGCTCAAATAGTGATTTGTTTCATATAGTCTACTCATTGATCAAGAAAACTCAGATTAAATTATGAAGAGTATGACACATTCCATGACTCGAGTTTAATCTAGGATATTAAGGTTAAAAGGATTAAATTACATTGAAACATTGGTCACGAAAAGGTTGCATCGAATCATCGATCTTATTATTACTTGGGTTGCAGTGATGCATTACTAGATGCCGCCCACTGTTTATAATTTTATAATATGATTATAAAATTATTGCCAACGTAATACGTAATAATAACCTACAGGGTCACACACGTAGAACGTAATTTAAAAGGGAACAAATTTAAAATTTTAAGGATTTAAATATATTAATATGATTAATAGTATTTAAATCACTAATTTAAATTAGAAGGATAATTTGTATATATGTATATTAATTAAGTAAGACTTAATTAAGATATATATATATATATATATATATATAAATTCGAATTTTATAAAATTAGGTTTTGATTTGATTAATTCCTTTTAACTACTATATATATGATATATAGCAGCAACTTAGGGTTACATCATTTTTGAAAAACCCTAGCCGCTCTTAGAGAGAGACTAGAGAGAAAACAATTCCAAAATCTTGTTCCTTTGGTGGCTAGTACCGCAGTCCATTTATTGCAGAATCGTTTGACGGTTCGTGCGACGTTCGTGTGGATACCGTAGAGGCGGGGTTCTGATTGGATTGCGTAAAGGATTCGAAGCCGTTTCAGAAATCTTTCATAATCGGTATAATATCTAAACCACAGAATTAATTTTTGTTTTCGCATGGATCCTGTTTTGGGTTTCGGAATTGCTTTAAATTGGTTTATTTTTGCTGCGTTTCTGTGTCGAAACCCTACACCAATCTATCATTAAAAGTTTCATGCATGTAAACCTACTTCTTAAACACATTATAACATGTTAATTCATATCAATTAACATAGAAATTCAAGAAATTTCAAGAATTAAACAAGACCTAATTCAAGAACGCAATTAAAATTTATACCTCCTTAAGTTTGAATTGAACTCCTCACATACTGAGTATGCTTCTACACTTTCTCTGTAACGCCCCGAAATCTTATCTATCTTCACACCCAGATTTCGTGCGTCACTAGTACATCATTCATCCCAACATACATCATTATATACTGAAATATAACAACATACATTCTCAATTCCCAGCTTCTAAAACCTTCTAACTCCTTTCATTACAAATAATGATAATACATTATTTATTCCATCTTACAAGAGTGACTTTTATCCGCCACCAAGGATACATTCAGTTTATTAAACTAGTCTATAGTTCAATTTCATTTTTTCTATAATACAAGTCTTCGCTCAATCTTCTCGCTCATTCACATACCCAATGGCACTTCGTCTGGATATCGATCAACTTGATCTTTACGGGATCCTTAAGTTCTTCTAATATTGTACGCTAAAAATGTTTTTCATTTAAAGTAAGTATGAGCATTCAATTGCCCAGCAAGTCATAGCAGTTGAACAAACAACTTCAAGAATTTAAAAATTCTTTTAAGACTTCAATAACCGAACATAGGTTATGAAGCGGCTTGAATAATAGGAATAATCTCGATTCCTATCATTTTAAAACATTAGCCACATTCACTTTGAAATACCATCATTCTCTACTCTCTTTCATACACACTTTGTCTGGCTAGAATCAATAGTACAGACTTAACAATAATGGTTCATGTATAAACAGAACATTCTCTTATTGAACAGTTCAATCACAGAAAAATTCATATCATAGAAACGCCGAAGTGTTCACATTATGGCATAAGGCCTCATACGTTCTACCACCTTGTACAAATACCACACATTTGCACATAGACAGAACTTCTCAAGTTCAACATTTGAGAAGTTTAAGAAACTAGCATTCATTTAGAATATAAATGAAGTTAGGAAACTTACCTTATGCACAGCTATAGCTTACGCTGAACTGCTCATTCCAATTCATATAACACATAAGGAAACAACACATACACCAATTAGTCATGTATATTTAACTTATGTATTGGTTTACTTAACTTTACTTCTTAGGGTTCATGTTCTTTCAATCTAAGTTTACGTGATAACTTCTTTTATCGTTCTATGGCTTCATGACATACAGAGATGTCTTACTTTTGATGATTTATATTCTTATCTTCTTCTTATAACTTCTCTAGGACTCAGCACACATCGTGTCTCTGCTAGTAGTCCATATGGTACTCTGAGTGGTTTCCCAGAAACAACCAACAAACAAGTTCCCATCTCGTCTACACTGCCATCACAGTGAGTTAGATTGGTTGCCAGTTTCGTATATACCTTCGCTCTCTGAAGGAATTATTTAGCCCAACTCCCATATGTCAACCATCAAAGGTTACGATTATACCACAACCTAAAATTATCTTAACTTATCCGAACCATTAAACTATAATGTTCGTTAAGTCAATTTCTCATTCCTTATGGCTTTCTAGCAACTAAATGCCATACCTCAAGATTCATTCTTTATCGTCCAAGTCGTACAGTCTTTTGTATACTCAGAACAATCATTTAAGTTAATCATTAACTCAGCTTCGTTACGTTATGCGTACTTGTCTTTAATTCAGCTTCTTCACCGTTCACGATTTAATCATTGGTCTTCATTATCTTACGGTCAAACCATACATGGGGTGTAGGTTCTACCCGTTTAATATTCACGTACACTAAACCTTCACGTCGGTTAAAGTGTTTGATAGGTATAATTTTATTTATATTTTGATGATAACAATTATATTTTTTAAATATGTAAGTTTTTATTTATTTTCTGTTTTACTTGAATTAATTTTTATTGACCTTGATAAATTATATATCAAGTGTTAAATAAATTAATTCATATAAATATTCAAGGCAAGGAAACCTTATTTCTTTTTCTAAACTAAAGTTGGGCAAAAATATTTTTATACATATATATACTAAAACATATATATTATATATATATATATATATATATATATATTACTATAGAATACTACATATATATAAAATAGTATCTATTTAATGCATTCATGTGCTGCCAAATTTTTTTAAAATCGTGTATGCAAAGTGACAATTGTTTTGGGACTTAAAACCATGTGTGTGCTGAAACCGTGTATGTTTTTCTACATGTGGTCAAAATGAGCATTAATGGCCAAGTAAATTGCAAAAAGCAACGAGCGGAAGTATTTGGCAATCCGCGTATAAAAACTTTCATCCGGACCTTAGAATTCAAAAATATTTGATCAAAACCGTTCATTCAAAAATCAGTTTTCAAAATTATAATTTTGCCCAAACTTCAAAATTTCTATAAATAGGGAGTATTTCATTAATTTGGTTTTTACCAATTTAGTGAAAAGAAAATCATAATCCTTGCCTACATTCTCTCTAAATTTTACTACAAAAGTTCTGATTATTTTGAAGAGAAAATTGGTCCAAGTATTGAGATAAGTTTGATTTCTGTTGAATTATTTCTTACTTGAGTTATATCTATAGATATAAAAATACATATTGTTCTACTAAATTTTATATATTTATATTTCATATATTTATGAAATAAAAGGATACTTGGGCGCCGCAAGGCTACAGAGATACACCTCTACGGAGAGGATTTTGAACCGTACGATTCCTTATAGTCTTCAGTAACCTTTTATTGATATTATTTATATAAATATCGTAAAATAGATACAACACTTGATAGCTCAAAACAACACTGAGATAATGCTCCAAAAAGAGTAGTCATCCAAACCGAATTTGAGAATCGTAGTGATCTATTGAAAATATTTATATAAATATCAATTATGAAAGTTATAAATTTTGTCATACTTAGACGCCGCAAGGCTACGGAGATACACCTCTACCAAGAGGAATTCGAACCATACGATTCCTTATAGTACTAAGTGACATTATCTATAAAGTTCACATAATAGGTAAAATATTCCTATATATTATTTGAGTTAAACAAGTAATATTTTGTGAGACCCCAAATTTTATGAATAAAGATTTAAATTTCTCAAAATATTTTTTTTAATATTATGGTGTGGATTTGATATAATGTTATAGTTGTGGGTAATATTTATAAATTTTGCAAAGTATGCAAGTTGTTATAAAATATTCGTTTGGTCGGGAAATATTCTTTTTATCAGGAATATCCGTGCGACGGCGCAATCATTGATGGACCCCACAATGGAAGTATTGTCGTAGTTAGAAAACGATAAAATTATCATTTTATAAAAATAACGGCGAAAGTGTTACCGTTAAAACTGTTGAACTACTCGGTAGTAAAAAAATCACGATGTCTGGCGTGGTTGCATAGTAGCACTACGGTATTGATTATTGATGCTTACGTAAGAAGTCACTCAATTATACTCAATTATTGCTACAGTAATTGCTGAATCATATCTCTCATATTATTGATTCAATTATTGTCACAATATCATCTGTATAATATGTTATATTATTAAATCAATAATTGAGACGACAAAGTTATTCATATTATTATTTGTAATATTGACAATGTCTAGAAGTTCTGTCAAGGAGAGGTTAGATAATCTAATTGCGCGCCAATAGGGAGAAATCCTTATCGGAAAGCCCCCTCTTTCCTGGGAATGAGCTGGTTGTTAAATATTGTGAGTTATAATATTAATGATGAATAAGTCCGTATTGATTAAAGATTAAATTGATAGTTCCATTGTGTTGAAATTATTAGTGTTAGTGAAAATATACATCTATTTCGATAATAATGGATGTTTGGAGGTTATACTGACCAATCGAGTAATTAATCGGATAAATGAGCAATTAATTGCTATTAATTCATATGCTTATAACTATTTGTTCACATGTGTGTAGTATTGATTCACATTCATTTACTATTAGGGGAGTTGGTGCAAGTTTGATAATACTTGCATGACTAAGTTAAAAATGGAGGTATAGTTGAAGGTACTATACTATAATTAATTTTTTCACATGTCTAGAACTATTGAGTCACATGATTTAATATTGATTCACATGATTTACTATTAGGGGAGGTGGTGCAAGTTTGATAATACTTGCATAACTAAATTAAAAATGAAGGAAAAGGTGAGGGTATTATACTGTAATATTTCGAGCCCCAAAATGTGCAATTATTGAAACTATATTTTTTTATAAATAGAAGTTCATTCCTTCATTATATTTCACCAATTCACTAAGTCTCACAAGAGCAATTATTATAGAGAAATTATAGAGAGAAAGAAAAAGAGAAGTCTGCTACATTTCTATTCCAGTATCCAGTTTTCTTCTAAGGTAAGGGGTATTATTCTTTCGTATTCATGAAGAGAGTTATTTTCTTTCAATACTCGTAAGGGTTGTTATTTCATTCTTTATTATTATGTTGGAATAACTTGTCTATGCGAAGTACCGTATACATGGTGAATTTCTTCTGTTATTCCATTATTTATTATTTTGTTAGAATAACCTGTCTGTGCGGTCTACCGCATGCCTGGTGAATTCTGTTGTTATTCGATTCTTTATTATTCTGTTGGAATATCCTGTCTGTGCGGATTACGCATGACTTGGTTCCATTCTTTATTATTCTGTTGGAATATTCTGTATTTGCGGATTACGCATAACCTGGTTCCATTCTTTATCATTCTGTTGGAATATCCTATCTGTGCGGATTACGCATGACCTGGTTCCATTATTTATTATTTTGTTGGAATAACATGTTTGTGCGGTCTATCGCATGCCTGGTGAATTCTTTTGTTATTCCATTCTTTATTATTCTGTTGAAATAACCTGTCTGTGTGGACTACCGCATGCATGGTGAATGATCCTTCGTATTCATTCTTTATTAAATTGTGGAAATGATTTGTCTACGTGGATTACCGAATGGCGAGTGAAAATCCATTTGCAATTTCGTATATTCTATTATACTCGTATGAGATATCATTTCTTTTGTACTCGTCATGGAATATCATTTTCTTTGATATTTTTTTCGAGTTACTATTCACCCAATTACTATTCACTCTAGTATTATTAACTCGGGTATCCGGAGCACTTTTTCTGTCAGAGTACTATTCACGAGTTACTATTCACGGGTTACTATTCACCCAAATATTATTCACTCGGGTATTTGGGGTACTTTTCATGTCGGGGTACTATTCACAAGGTACTATTCCCAAAGTACTATTCATAGGGTACTATTGCGGGGTACTATTTATCCGAAAAATATATTTCTTTTATGTCCAAATTATTTTTGGTACATGAATATTATTCTTGAATTTTACACCATAAAGAAGTATCATATTGACAATTTGGACGTTCTTGATTTCTGGATAAATTAAATTATAAATCTTTAAAATTTATCCTTGAACTTGTTTTATTGAATTAGTATGTCATTGTCATCATCCTCATGCTTATATTGTGATTAAGTCATCTTTGGTTTACGTGCATAGATTGACTTGGTATGATTATGACCAGGGATTATTCGGTATAATCATGACCGTAATGTGACGAATGATGTGGTAAAAGTCCTCATTGGCCTGTAGTTCATTGATGGACAGTTGTTGGTGTGATTATGACCAGGGATTATTCGATATAGTCATGACCATTGATGATTACATGAATATCCTTGGTCGTGATGCAGGGATGATTCGATTTTATTTATTAAGCTGAGTCTTAGTGATAAAGTTGATGAAAAACTTTTTAAATCATAGAAGATAGTAGATTTTATGCTCTACTTGACTCTTCTAATGGATTGTTTATTCTGCTGCAGTTGTTGATCTAAAACTTGTTGTCTATTATATTCTATCAGCTGTTATACTATTGAAGGCTAAGGATAATTTATTCTACATTCTCTAAGTCATAATATTTCTTAATGGGCTAGATGAGCTCACCCTTTCTTTCACTGTTCTCTTCAGGAAATGAGAATATAGCTGGGACGAGTCGGGGAACGGATTAACGGTCCAGATGGTTGTTTTAGTAGTCCTCACTATTCTGTGAAATAGTGTGATAATAATTGTAATGAGGACTCCATTGAGTGTGGATATTGTCTAGATGACAATATTCTTGTTTAAACTCTCAGCTATGTTTTGTCGTATTTTTACATGACAATTGTATAAAGAAGTTTGTATTTGAATTTATGTACCACGGTATCTGGCGACCCAAGATGGGTGATGTATACCTGTTTTGGGGGCATCACAGTTGGTATCAAAGCCATAGAAAAGAGCCCTGAGCCTTTATCTGGTGACTTCCAAGTCTTGGGATGCACCGAAGCCAAAATTTCCGTAGGGGACGCCGTGAATAACGGTGGAAAGTTGATAGGTATCATTGTGAGGTGCTATCCAAGTCTTGGATGCGGAGTTACTGATTAGTATCAAAGCTTAGGATATGATCCTGGTGAGATGTGAGACAAGAACTAGGAGGGGAGAGACGGGGAATTCCTTCGCTAGTATGACCTACCTAAGTTTATTTATTATTTAATTGGTTGGTCAGAGTATAGGGATAACATGTGGCATGCCAATTAACCCTTGTTTTGTAACAGTGTTTGAGAAAGGCATCTGAAAATGTTGAGATAAGCAATGAAGCACATGAGACCGTTGAGTTAGCTCAACCAAAAGGTATTGACCAGCAACACGATAATAATCATACTGGTGGCAACGGCCATCGGAACAATGATAACCATCGTGGGGGAAATTATCATGCTAAGAATGGTAACCACTTCGGTGGTAATCATGACCTTGAATGACCTTAAATTGTTGAAATGATCGAACTTAGAACCATGTTATAATGCATTATATATTCAAGATGTTAATTAGCTAACACAGTCTTTAATCAAGCTTGACACGATACAAGTATGCACATATGGTACAAAATCAGTTTATAAGTCATCATGAATCAACTACTTAGTTACTTCACAAGCAAATCAAGAATGCTCAAGGTTAGGACCTCCTCTACTCATGGACTTTCAAATTCAATGCAATACCAACTTATCAACTAAGCATCACACATATATATGTACATCAGTAGGTTTTAGATCACAATTAGCATAATAGGCATCACGTAGTTACTGTCCAAAAGATCAGAACTCATTATCGGGATTCAGATGGCCTTAATTTGCGCCATGGCTAAGCTTAGGGCCGGCAAGTTGTTGTGTAGTTCCCTCAATTCTCGACAAGACTCAAATTCTTTGCCTTGTGGGTTACATTAGGTCTCGAACGCACAATCATACCTAATGTATTTTGACATGTTAAAGGCTTTCACATGTTTCTTAGATCAGTCTAGGTCCCTTCTTGCATAACATGGTTCTAAGTTCTATCATTTCAACAATTTAAGGTCATTCAAGGTCATGTAACCACAAAGTCTAGCATACTTGCTTTTAAACATACAAGATAGTTATAAAAATCATATTAGGCATGCTTGTGTGTATTCATAACACATACGTGAAACTAACAACGCTTTAGTTAAAAATATGCTTTGTTCATGCTTTTCTTGAAATGTGCTACACAAGCATGGTATATGTTTATGCTACATGAGTGAGTCTAAGAGAGTCATTAAATATGATCACAAATGGCAAATTCTAGTCCTCAAGGTAACATAACAATATTCATATTCAAAGGTCATATTTTCATTTGTAAAGTATACTAATTCACTCAACATGTTCATGCTTTATTGCCAATCATATAAACACAAGCTAAAGGTTTATTCATGCATGTCTAAGTCACATTAACATGCTTTGCAAAGTCAGAATATACAACATGTAGAAATCATGTAAGTTAGCATACTAGGCTAAGCTTCTTATTGAAAATATTTCTAACATAAGGCTTAACAAGTTTGATCATGCTCAACGGATTATGTACACTACAACATGCTCATCAATGTGTAAAATCAGTCATGTATAGCTCACTAGGTTCATAATTTGTAGAACATGATCTTTAACATAGTTGGTTTTCAAAACTTAAGGTTCAAATCTCCATTTAAACCATATGTCTCCATTAATCATGCAAGTCTATGAAACATGTTCACATTAGGTTAACATATCCATATATACATCATACACATGCTTACATGTTAGCTTGAGTCAAAACAACTAGCTACTCATGATCAGATTTAAAAACAAATTGCTCAACTGAGTTCAAGAATTCCACAGAAATTGTAGCTGCGCCTCAATAAAAATATGGTAGCAATTTGCGTGGCGTACTGGTTCAAATTGTGATAGTTTGCTTCAAAGAGAGCTCCAACCCAAACACAAAATTTACCCACGAAATCATTCCTAAACACTCATATATACATTGCAACATGCTTATATGATCATATAACAACTATATGGACATTACCCAACCTCATTAACATACAATTCTATGAATTCAAGAATTTGAATTTAAAGACTCAAGACTCTGTAATGTGATGAAAACTTGCTCCAAATGAACTTCTAAGCTCTAGCACACTTGTATGCTCTCAATCTCACACTTAACAAATTATTAGACAATTCAAGTAACATAGATAATGAAGGTAAGTGTCCAATTTATAGAGAATTCCTTGACCATGCCAAGCCATTGTCCAAGAAATCAAACCAAAGGATGGAAGAATTGCATGAAGGTTATCAAGGAGTTGGTAATTGGTAGTTGGTTTGCATCATTATTCCCACTCCCCCCAAAATCATCACTTAGATTGCTAGCTTGAGCTTGGAAGAAGGAAGAGATAATAGGCCTTAGCCTTTTTCTAGCACACGTGAATGAGAAATGAGAGGTAAATGGGACAATCTTTTTGGGACAATCCAATATAACTAGCATTCTTGTAAACTCCTACACATTCTCACTCTTATGCTATATTTTTAATACACATCTTAACCTTATATTATAACTAAATGTCACACTTAATAATTAAGGTTTCAATGTAGTAGATGAAATATTGAAATGTAATATACATATAATCGATGTACATTTTATCACACTTAATAGTTCATGGCATATTATTTCCATACATGCCCACATACATATTGTCACATAGATAATATATTTATAACATATAGTTCTAATATATTTAATTACAATGTCCCTACAATATAGTTTTATAAGACTTAATATATAGTCACACAATATCACAATACACTATATAGTTATATTTGTATTATTGCTTATATGCACATAATATCAATATAATATTATTATATTAATAACTCACTTAATTATGTTAAATAAATAATCATGCTCTTCCTTAATTAATTAACACTAATATTAATTAAATCATTTATCACTATAATTTATGGATTTCCATAATCATTACTTATCTATATAATAGTCACCTATTATTAATAATTGCCAAGAAATCAATATTCTACCACAACCATTATCAATTAATTAATATAATCATTAATATTTGTATTTCCAATACATGCCGCACAAGGCTTTCAACGAGTTTACTATAAACTCCACGTATTCGCAACTATTTAATTATTTAATATAATTGAGTTATCTCATTTCATAATACGAAATTGTTCATATTCAAATAAATATTTATTTCCATTAATATATTTATTTAATAATACGTGAAAATTCCCGGGTATTACATCCTCCCCCCCTTATAAAAATTCTGTCCCGGAATTGCTACAAGGTTACACAAACAGATGGGGATAATCCCTCATCATTCTATCTTCTAACTCCCACGTTGCCTCCTCGACATCGTGGTTACGCCAAAGCACTTTTACAGAAGAAATGAATTTGTTTCTTAAAGTTTTCTCTTTCCTATCTAGAATTTGGACATGAATTTTGTATGACCCCGAATTTTATGAAATAAAAGTATTCAATTTTCTTATAATTATTATTTTATTTCGTAAATGGTTAAATTGATAAAAGGTTAAAGTTAAGGGTGATATGTGAAATTTTTTGCAAAGTATGCAAGTTGTTATAAAATATTCGTTTGGTGGGAATATTCTTTTTGTCGGAGAATATTAAATGCGATGGCACAATCATTAGTGACCCCTTACAACGGAAGTATTGTCGTAGTTAAAAACAGCGTAATTATCTTTATTAAAATAACGATGAAAGTGTTACCGTTAAAACTGTTAAACTACCTACGGTAGTAAAAGTATGAAGAATACGCTGTGGTTGTATAGTAGTAGCACACAATATTGATTATTGATGCTTACGTAAGAAGTCACTCGATTATACTCAATTATTGCTACAATAATTGTCGATCATATCTCTCATATTATTGATTCAATTATTGTCACAGTATCATCTGTATAATATATATTATTAAATCAATAATTGAGACGGCAAATGTATTCATATTATTATTTGTAATATTGACAATGTCTAGAAGTTCTGTCAATGAGAGGTTTGGTCACCTAATTGTGCGCCAATAAGAAGAAACCCTTATCGGAAAGCCCCCTCTTTCCTAGGAACGACCTGGTTGTTAAATATTGTGAATTAGAATATTAATGATGAATAAGTTCGTGTTGATTAAAGATGAAATTGATAGTTCCATTGTGTTGGAATTATTAGTGTTAGTGAAAATTGACATTTATTTCGATAATAATTGATGTCTGGAGGTTATACTGACCAATCGGGTAATTAACTGAATAAATGAGCAATTAATTGCTATTAGTTCACATGCTTATAACTATGTGTTCACATGTGTGTACTATTGATTCACATTTATTTACTATTAGGGGAGTTGGTGCAAGATTGATAATACTTGCATGTCTAAGTTAAAAATAGAGGTATAATTGAAGGTACTATACTGTAATTTGTATTTTCACATGATTATAACAATTGATTCACATGATTGAACTATTGATTTACATTATTTACTAATAGGGGAGGTGGTGCAAGTTTGATAATACTTGTAGGACTAAATTAAAAATGAAGAAAATGAGGAAGGTATTATACTGTAATATTTTGAGCCCAAAAATGTGCAATTATCGAAACTATATTTTTCTATAAATAAAAGCTCATTCTTCCTTCATTTCTCACCAATTCACTAAAGCTATAGAGCAATTATTATAGAGGGAAATTATAGAGAGAAAGTAGAAGAGAAGTCTGCTACCTCACTATTCCTGTATCTAGTTTTCTTCTAAGGTAAGGGGTATTATTCTTTCGTATTCATGAAGATAGTTATTTTAATTCAATATTTATAAGGGTTGTTATTCCATTCTTTATTATTATGTTAGAATAACATGTCTATGCGAAGTACCGCATACATGGTGAAATTCTTCTGTTATTCCATTCTTTATTATTTCATTGAAATAATCATTCAGGCGGGCCTATCGCATGCCCGGTGATTCTGTTGTTCTTCCAATCTTTATTATTATTCGTTGGAATATCCATCATCATGCGATTACGCATGAATTTGGTTCCATTCTTTATTATTACATTTGGAATATCCCGTCTGCAATGCGGATTACGCATGACTGGTTCCATTCTTTATTATTACTCGTTGGAATATCCTCACATGCATGCAGGGTTACGATAACTCGGTACCATTCTTTATTATTCTGTTGGAATAACCTGTCTATGCGGATTACGCACGCCTGGTGAATTCTTCTATTATTCCATTCTTTATTATTCTGTTGGAATAACCTGTCTATGTGGATTACCGCATGCATGGTGAATGATCCTTCGTATTCATTCCTCATTAAATTGTGGAAATGATATGTCTACGTGGATTACCGCATGGCGGGCAAAAATCTATTTGCGGTTTCATATATTCTATTATACTCAGTTGGTTAAAGTTTTGGCTTCTATACTCCATGAAATTAGTAGAATATCCTGGATATTTGCGCTTCATCCAGTATCTTTTCATGGAAATATTCTTCTGAGCATTCTTGAATTTTACACCATAAAGAAGTATCATATTGACAATTTGGACGTTCTTGATTTCTGGATAAATTAAAATTATAAATCTTTAAAATTTATCCTTGAACTTGTTTTATTGAATTATTATGTCATTGTCGTCATCCTCAAGCTTATATTGTGATGAAAGTCATCTTTGGCATACATGCATAGATGGACTTGGTGTGATTATGACCAGGGATTATTCAGTATAATCATGACCGTAATGTGACGAATGATGTGGTAAAAGTCCTCATTGGCCTGCAGTTCATTGATGGACAATTGTTGGTGTGATTATGACCAGGGATTATTCGATATAGTCATGACCATTGATGATTACATGAATATCCTTGGTCGTGATCTGTGGATGATTCAATTTTATTTATTGTCGAGTCTCAAAGAATAAAGTTGATGAAAAACTTTTTAAATCATAGAAGATAATAGATTTTATGCTCTACTTGACTTTTCTAATGGATTGCTTTTGTTAGATTGCTGATTAAACTTGTTGTCTATTATATTCTATCAGTTTAACATTGTTGATGGCTAATGATAATTTATTACGCATTATCTTTGGTCATAATATTTCTTCATCGGGCTAGTTGAGTTCACCCTTTCTTTCACTGTTCTCTTCAGGAAATGAGAACGTAGCCGGGACTAGTCGGGGAACGGAGTGACGGTCCAGATGATAGCATTAGTAGTCCTCACTACTCTGTTAAATAGTGTGACAATAAATGAAATGAGGACTCCATTGAGTGTGGATATTGTCTAGATGACAATATTCTTATTAATTACATGACTGTTGTATAATTAAGTTATATTTGAATTTTGTACCATGTATCTGGCGACTCAAGATGGGTGATGTATACCTGTTTTGGGGGAGTTACAGTTGGTATCAAAGCTTAGGGATATGATCACTGGCTGAGATGTGAGACAAGAACTAGGAGGGGAGAGACGGGGAATTCCTTCGCTAGTATGACCTACCTAAGTTTATTTGGTATTTAATTGGTCGGTCAGAGTATAGGGATAGTATAGGGATAATATGTGATATGTCAATTAACCCTTGTTTTGTTACAATGTTAGAAAATGGCATCTGAAAATGTTGAGATCAGCAATGAAGCACATGAGACCGTTGAGTCTCCAACGATCAATACCCAGGATAATGTGCAACAAGAAGACAATAATCCTCAGGTAAATAACAACACTAATCAGATGATGAACGATGGGATGTTCAGAGGCTTTATGCAATTCATGTAACATCAGGTAAGAGAGACTCCTGTTCAAAATATAGGTGGAAATAATGGCAACCCACGGTCGGTCACCGCTAAGCAGGTCAAGGAGCTGGGACCACCGGAGTTTCTGGGAAAGCTAGAACCACTTAAGGCGGAGACGTGGTTAAAGAAGATCACCAAGATATTTGATGTCTTGGGATGCTCCGAGGAGCAAAAGGTTCCCTTTGCCACCTTTATGTTGTGTGAAGAGGCAGATTACTGGTGGGAATCTGTAAAACGTACCCAGCCTGACGCACTCAAGATTTCTTGGGAGAAGTTCCAATAGCTGTCCAACGACAAGTACTTTCCCGAAAGTATTCGTCACATGAAGGAGGTGGAGTTTATCAAGTTGGAGCAAAACAATATGACCGTGTCGCAATACGAGGCTAAATTTGCGGAGTTATCTCGGTTTGCATCCCATTTGGTCGATAATGAGGAGCGAATGACGCAAATGTTTCTAAGAGGTTTGAAACCCGATATACGTCAATACCTCATTTCTCACAAACTTTATTTATATTCAGATGTTGTGAATAGGGCTCAGTTATTGGAGCGTGATAATGAGTCAGCACAACCAAAAGGCAATGACCAACAACACGATAATAATTGTACCGGTGGCAACGACCATCGGAACAATGATAACCATCGTGGGGGAAATTATCATGCCAAGAATGGTAACCACTTCGGTGGTAATCATGGCCAAGATAATAGGAGTGGAAATTTCAATAAGAGAAGGTTCAACAACGATGAAAAGACAGCAGCACCAACACCCATTTTCAAGGAAGGAGAACGACCACCAATTGTATGCTTCAAATGCGGAGGGGAGGGACATATCAGTCCAAACTGCGTGATGCAGTCCAAAACATGTTACAATTGTGGAAAAGAAGATCACCTAGCCCGATTTTGTCATGTACCAAAGTCAAGTCCAGCTGGGACGGTGGCACCAAAGGCGGATACGAACAAAATAAAGTCGGTGGTTTCAGGAAGAGCATTTTTTGTGACTTCTCAAAAAGCGTGTAACCCGAACGATGTTAGCACGAGTTAGTTAATTATAAATTTTTACGAAGTCTATACCTTATTAGATACCGGTTCTACCCATTCTTTTATCTCTCTTGCTTGCGCTCAACGTTTAAATTTAACTGAGGAGTAATTAGACTTTGACTTATCGGTTGAAACTTCGTTAGGAGAAACCTTCGTTACCTCCGCTATTTATAAATCTTGTTGATTCAAATCGACACTTTCACGTTACCTGTCGATCTTATCTCTTTGAAAATGCTTTCCTTTGATGTGATTTTAGGAATCGATTGGTTAACTACTCATCATGCTTTTCGTAAGGTTGTTAGCTTTCATATTCCTAACCAACATGTTATGCGAATTCAAGCAACCAAACCACTAAAGTCAATCATTGTCATATCAAGCTATAAGTAAAGAGCCCCGATCCTTTCGTTGTTGACTACCTTGTGTGGAATGCACTAAAGCCAGACTTTCTGTAGGCGACGTCGTGAATAACGGTGGCAAGTTAATAGGTATCCATGTGATGTGTTATCCAAGTCTTGGGATGAGGGTCACAGTTTTGAATGATATTTCTATCGTTAATAAATTTCCTGACGTATTTTCGAAGAACTTCCTGGCCTACCCCCAAATCGTGAAATCAAATTTTGTATTGACCCCAGTACAAAACTTATTTCTAAAAACCTTATTTCTTCAACCAAAATGAACGTATAATGCGCTAAAGACGTTGGCTCGAGCTATTGAAGATTACGACCATACCATTCAATATCATCGTGGAAGAGCAAACGTGGTAGCTAACGCGTTGAGTAGAAGATCGTATGCGGTTACGAGTGTGACGTTGTTAACATAAAAACCCATTTCGTATAACTTACAAATGATGAAGATAGAGTTAAAGACTCTAGGGACCCACGTGGTGATATCAACTATACGAGTAGAGTCGACGTTAACCGATGAATTTAAAAGCGCTCAAGCTTCACACCCGGAGCTGATGAATGCGAAGAAGAAGGTTCAAGAGGGCGTTATTCTAGAAGCAAGAGTCGATGAAGAGAGGAAATCTCAACCCTCGATTTAATTGGTCCATTTGAAATCCTCGATGGAGTAGGAACTGTGGCCTATAGACTTGTTTTACCGCCAAGTATGTCGCGTGTTCATAACTTTTTTTTACGTATCGATGTTACGTAATTATGTGGATGACCCGAACCACATTATTAAATTAGAACTAGACGAGATAGCAGAAGATTTAACGTATGATGAGTACGTGTTAAAATATTGGATAAGAAGGATCATATTCGACACTCAAAAGTTATACCTCAAGAGTTAAAATCTGAAATTAAGTCAAGGTATCCTCACTTCTTCGGAATACCAGGTACGTACGTAAATTTCGAGGGCAAAATTTCATAAGGAGGGGAGATTGTAAGACCCCAAATTTTATTAATAAAAGTATTCAATTTTCTTATAATTATTATTTTATTTCGTAAATGATTAAATTGATAAAAGGTTAAAGTTAAGGGTGATATGTGAAATTTTTTGCAAAGTATGCAAGTTGTTATAAAATATTCGTTTGGTCGGAGAATATTCTTTTTGTCGGGGAATATTCGTACGACGTTATAATCATTGGTGGACCCCACAACGGAAGTATTGTCGTAGTTAGAAAACGACAGAATTATCTTTTATTAAAAATAACGGCGAAAGTGTTACCATTAAAACTGTTGAACTACCCTGTAGTAAAAGTACAGTAATACGCGTGGTTGCAAAGTAGCACACGGTATTGATTATTGATGCTTACGTAAGAAGTCACTCATTTATACTCAATTATTGCTACAGTAATTGCTGCATCATATCTCTCATATTATTGATTCAATTATTGTCACAGTATCATCTGTATAATATATATTATTAAATCAATAATTGAGACGGAAAATGTATTCATATTATTATTTGTAATATTGACAATGTCTAGAAGTTCTGTCAAGGAGAGGTTTGGTTACCTAATTGCTCGCCAATAAGGAGAAATCCTTATCGGAAAGCCCCCTCTTTCCTGGGAACGACCTGGTTGTTAAATATTGTGAATTATAATATTAATGATGAATAAGTTCGTGTTGATTAAAGATGAAATTGATAGTCCCATTGTGTTGGAATTATTAGTGTTAGTGAAAATTGACATTTATTTCGATAATAATTGATGTCTGGAGGTTATATTGACCAATCGGGTAATTAACTGAATAAATGAGCAATTAATTGATATTAGTTCACATGCTTATAACTATGTGTTCACATGTGTGTACTATTGATTCACATTTATTTACTATTAGGGGAGTTGATGCAAGATTGATAATACTTGCATGACTAAGTTAAAAATAGAGGTATAGTTGAAGGTACTATACTGTAATTCGTATTTTCACATGATTATAACTATTGATTCACATGATTGAACTATTGATTCACATTATTTACTATTAGGGGAGGTGGTGCAAGTTTGATAATACTTGTAGGACAAAATTAAAAATGAAGAAAAAGAGGAAGGTATTATACTGCAATATTTTGAGCCCAAAAATGTGCAATTATTGAAACTATATTTTCCTATAAATAGAAGCTCATTCTTCCTTCATTTCTCACCAATTCACTAAAGCTATAGAGCAATTATTATAGAGAGAAATTATAGAGAGAAAGAAGAAGAGAAGTCTGCTACCTCACTATTCCTATATCCAATTTTCTTTTAAGGTAAGGGGTATTATTCTTTTGTATTCATGAAGATAGTTATTTTCATTCAATATTTATAAGGGTTGTTATTCCATTCTTTATTATTATGTTAGAATAACATGTCTATGCGAAGTACCGCATACATGGTGAAATTCTTCTGTTATTCCATTCTTTATTATTCTGTTGAAATAACTGTCTGGGCGGTCTATCGCATGCCTGGTGATTCTGTTGTTCTTCCAATCTTTATTATTTTGTTGGAATATCCTGTCTGTGCAGATTACGCATGACCTGGTTCCATTCTTTATTATTCTGTTGGAATATCCTGTCTGTGCGGATTACGCATGACCTAGTTCCATTCTTTATTATTCTGTTGGAATAACCTGTCTATGCGGATTACGTACGCCTGGTGAATTCTTCTATTATTCCATTCTTTATTATTCTGTTGGAATAACCTGTCTATGTGGATTACCGCATGCATGGTGAATGATCCTTCGTATTCATTCCTCATTAAATTGTGGAAATGATATGTCTACGTGGATTACCGCATGGCGGAGCAAAAAATCTATTCTTGGTTTCATATATTCTATTATACTCAGTTGGTTAAAGTTTTGGCTTCTATACTCCATGAAATTAGTAGAATATCCTGGATATTTGCGCTTCATCCAGTATCTTTTCATGGAAATATTCTTCTGAGCATTCTTGAATTTTACACCATAAAGAAGTATCATATTGACAATTTGGACGTTCTTGATTTCTGGATAAATTAAAATTATAAATCTTTAAAATTTATCCTTGAACTTGTTTTATTGAATTATTATGTTATTGTCGTCATCCTCAAGCTTATATTGTGATGAAAGTCATCTTTGGCATACATGCATAGATGGACTTGGTGTGATTATGACCAGGGATTATTCAGTATAATCATGACCGTAATGTGACGAATGATGTGGTAAAAGTCCTCATTGGCCTGCAGTTCATTGATGGACAATTGTTGGTGTGATTATGACCAGGGATTATTCGATATAGTCATGACCATTGATGATTACATGAATATCCTTGGTCGTGATACAGGGATGATTCAATTTTATTTATTAAGCTGAGTCTTAGCAATAAAGTTGATGAAAAAGTTTTTAAATCATAGAAGATAGTAGATTTTATGCTCTACTTGACTCTTCTAATGGATTGCTTATTTCGCTGCAGTTAAACTTGTTGTCTATTATATTCTATCAGTTTAACATTGTTGATGGCTAATGATAATTTATTCTGCATTATCTTAGTCATAATATTTCTTACTGGGCTAGTTGAGTTCACCCTTTCTTTCACTGTTCTCTTCAGGAAATGAGAACATAGCCGGGACTAGTCGGGGAACGGAGTGACGGTCCAGATGATAGCATTAGTAGTCCTTACTATTCTGTTAAATAGTGTGACAATAAATGTAATGAGGACTCCATTGAGTGTGGATATTGTCTAGATGACAATATTTTTATTAAAACTCTTAGATTATGTTTTGTCGTATTTTACATGACTGTTGTATAATTAAGTTGTATTTTAATTTTGTACCATGTATCTAGCGACTCAAGATGGGTGATGTATACCTGTTTTGGGAGCGTCACAAATTTCTTCATACGCTAAGTTCTTCTCCACTTGAATGGGTTCATACGAAATCACGTGCTTGTAGTCAGGCTTGTACGGACGCAATACAGATATGTGAAACACATTATAGATGTGCTCCAATTTAGGTGGTAGTGTAACTTTGTACGCTACTTCGCCCACTCATTGTAGTATCTCGAACGGTCCAATGAATCTTGGACTCAGTTTTCCTTTCTTGTCGAAACGGATTTTTCCTTTCCACGGAGATACTTTTAAGAATTCAAAACTGCCGACTTCAAAGTCTAGGTCTTGCCGATGCAAGTCTGCGTACTTCTTCTGGCGATCTTGAGCTGCTACAAGTCTAGTTCTTATCACATTTACCACGTCAGCGGTTTGTTGTACTAACTTTGGTCCGAGTATTCGTCGTTCTCCTACTTCGTCCCAATATAACGGCGTTCTGCACTTCCTTCCATAAAGAGCTTCATACGGTGGCATGCCGATACTTGCATGATAACTATTATATACGCAAATTCGACCAAGGGTAGGTGGTCATCCCAATTTCCCTTAAAGTCCATCACGCAAGTCCTAAGCATGTCCTCTAGCATTTTTATTGTTCGCTCACTTTGTCCGTCTGTTTGAGGATGATAAGTAGTACTTAACCGTAATTGTGTTCCCATCCTCTCTTGCAAGCTTTTCCAAAATTTTGATGTGAAATGCGGGTCTCGGTCAGAAACAATCGATACCGGCACTCTATGTCGTGAAATGGTTTCCTTTACGTACAAACTCGTTAATTGATTTAAACTGTAGCAGATCTTGATAGGTAGAAAATGTGCAGTCTTCATAAGTTGATCCACGATGACCCAAATGGCATCCAAACCTTTCTGCGTGACTGAAAGTCCTACCACGAATTCTATCGTAATATGCTCCCATTTCCACTCTTGTATTTCCAACGGTTGTAGTAAACCACTCGGTCGTTGATGCTCTGCTTTGACTCACTGGCACGTAAGACACCTACTAACGTACTCCGCGATTTCCCGTTTCAGATTTGGCCACCAAAAATGTTTCTTCAAGTCCCGATACATCTTTGTGCCTCCCGGATGAATGGAATACGTCGTATTATGAGCCTCGTGAAAAATTTCCTCTCTTAACTCAGCTACTGCCGGTACCCACACTCTCCCTTCGAATCTTAAGATACCATCTTTATCTATTCGGAATTTTTCTTCCTCTTTTTCCATGATCCTTCTTTTGATTTTCTCACATTCTCCATCTTTCTCCTGGGCTTCCTTTACTCTATCCAACAATTTTGGACAAGCTTCCATTACGTATAACTTCTCTTCAGACCTCTCGGGTCCCTTCACTTTGATTTCCAATTTCTCCATATCTCTTATTAACTCCTCCTGAGTTGTCAGTCAAAACAATTTCTGCCTTCCTTTCTCGCTTTCGGAGCGTTTAAGAACTATGTTTGCCTTCCCCGGGTGATAAAGAATTTCACAGTCATAATCTTTGATTAATTCTAACCACCTCCTCTGACGCATATTCAACTCCTTCTGCGTGAAGATATATTTCAGAGTTTTGTGGTCCATGTATATCTCACATTTCTCTCCGTACAAATAATGTCTCTATATCTTTAACGCAAAAACTACTGCCACTAACTCTAAGTCATGAGTAGGGTATCATTTTTCGTAATCCTTCAATTATCGTGATGCATACGCAATGACTTTGCCGTGTTGCATAAGCACATAGCCCAGTCCTCTATGCGACCCATCACTATACACCACAAATCCTCCTGTATCATCTGGTAATGATAATGCAGGCGCCTCGCTCAATCTCTTCTTTAATTCTTGAAAACTCTCTTCGCATTTGTCGGTCCATAAAAATTTCACCGTCTTCCTCGTCAAATTAGTCAACGGGGTTGCTATCTTAGAAAAATCTTGGATGAATCTTCGATAGTACCCAGCTAACCCTAAGAAACTTCTCACCTCCGTCGGAGTTCTTGGTTGTTCCCAATTACTCACTGCTTCGACCTTTTTGGGGTCTACTGAGATTCCATTCTCATCCACCACGAGGCCTAAGAATTGAACCTTCTTCATCCAAAATTCACACTTAGAAAATTTTCATACGTCTTCTCCTTTCGTAGTGCCTCCAAAACAATCTTCAAATGGTCGGCGTGTTCTTCCTCCGTCTTAGAGTAAATTAAAATATCGTCAATGAAAACTACTATGAATTTATCCAAATATGGCTTGAAAACACGATTCATCAAGTCCATGAATACTACCAGAGCATTTAGTTAAACAAAATGACATTACCAAAAACTCGTAATATCCATAACGGGTTCTAAATGCAGTCTTTGGTATGTCCTCATCATGTACTTTCAATTGATGATATCCCGTCCGTAGGTCAATCTTCGAGAAACACTTCGCTCCTTTCAGTTGATCAAATAAGTCGTCTATTCTCGGTAGTGGATATCTATTCTTGATCGTTACTCTGTTCAATTCGCGATAATTGATACAAAGCCTCATCGATTAGTCCTTTTTCTTAATGAATAACACTGGTGCTCCCCAAGGAGATACACTCGGTCGAATGTAACCTTTATCCAGTAACTCTTGAAGTTGTATCATCAATTCCTTCATTTCTACTGGCGCCATCTGATATGGACCTTTCAAAATCGGTGTCGTTCCCGCTGCTAAATCTATTATGAATTCGATTTCTCTGTCTGGCGGAAGGCTAGGCAGATCATCCAAAAACACATCCTAAAATTCACTCACTACGGGTATATCGTTAATCTCTACTCCCTTTTTCCAAGTATCCACAACGTAAGCTAAATAACCTACACATCCTTTCTTTAACAATTTCTTGGCCTGCATCATCGTAACGCAACACGATTGCTTAAGCGATGAGCTACCATAAAATACTACCTTAGACTTACTTGGAGTTTGAAGGTTCACACATTTGTTCTGACAGTCAATTACTGCTGCATGGTCATATAACTTATCCATCCACAATATTACGTCGAATTCTCCTAATTTAATAGGAATTAAGTCTATGCTCAGTTCATGTTCTCTAATGTTTGCGCGACAATTTCGATAGACGTATTCTATAGGGATTATTTCGTTATTCGCAACTTCTATGTTCAAAGGATCTTCTAATCGTTCTCGGGGTGTACTAAGTTTACTAGCAAATTCTTCAGATACAAATGAACAGGTGGCACCCGAATCAAATAATACATAAGCATTTATATTATTGATTAGGATTATACCTGACACCACGTCCTTTGCAGCTATGGCGTCTTGGACGACCATGTTAAAGGTTCAAGCGGTCGATTGGTTGGGTTGTGCAGGTCCACCAATCATTAACTTACTTCCTCCCCCTTGGCTTCCGCCAGCTCCACCGCTTCCTTTCTTCTGGCAATCCTTTATCTGGTGCTCTGTTGATCCACAAGCAAAACATCCTCTGATTTTCTTCGGCTTTGGGCAGTTTGGCGATATTTTCCCCTCTTGGCCGCAATTATAGCAAGTGTTTTTCCTCTGCCAACATTCTTCCTGATGGCTTCTTCCACATTTGTTACAAGCTTCGGTCGTCTTCTTGAAGTTTTCTTGGTGATTCCCACCTTGATTGTTGCTTCTGTTGTTGTTGTTTTCCCATTTCCTCTTTCCGGAGTTACTTCCTCCGCTGCTGCTTCCTCCATGATGCTCACTACCAGCGTTTTTATTCTTCTTCTCCTTATGATACAGACTTAAGGCCTCACTGCCACCTACCGCAATGATTGCCTTCTCCAACAATGTCGTAAAAGAATCAATCTGGAAGACCGATACCTTATTGTACAACCACGGTTTTAACCTTGTTCAAAATGTCTCACCTTCCTCTCCTCATCCACAACCTGATGTTCTGCAAATCGCACTCGTTCATTGAACTTAGCTACGTATTGTGCCACCGTCATATCGCCTTGTTTTAATTCTAGGAATTTCACTTCCATCCTACTCTTCATACTCTTTGGAAAATAGTTTTCGAAAAACAACGTAGTAAACCTCTCCCACGTTATCGTTCCTTCCCCACTCTCTGCTGATTGGTTTCCCACCAATAGTTTGCTTCGCCCCTCATCATGTATGTGGCAAATACTGTCTTCTGGTCTTCACCCACGCGAGCTATAGTGAAGGCCTTCTTCTTTTTTTTTGCTAAGTTTGTTTGTATATAAAAAAGACCAAATACAAAGGCTAAAGGGCATACCCCAGAATATAGTAACATCATCTAAGTTATATAGATGATGATACGATACATGGAAGAGAACCCAACATAACAAGTTAAACTACAACTAATTTCATATTGATTACAGTTGAGAGCAGCCGACCGAGCCGACCTAGCTCCCCCACGCCCGAAGGTCAAAACCTGGGCTCGTACCTTCATGGTCGCCCAACTCATGCTCGCAGCCCGAAGCCACATGCTCGTCCTAAGGCCATAACCTTGGCTCGCTCCCCTCATGGTCACTCACCACATACTTGCCCGAAGCCTCATTCTCGCCCAAGTGCGCCCATAACAAACCAACACCTCACCTGCCCCCCATGGGAGTTACCAGCCAATTACAATAGTAATTACAATTTGTTACTTTGATGAAAGATTTACTAGAAGAGAGTCTTGATTTAATAAGATTGATAGTGTCCCTTGCAAGAGACCTAGGTGGAATGGTAGTACTCTTGTGCATCTTTGTGTTCCTAGCTTCCCAAACTTTGTAGAAGCAAGTCGCTACTGTGAGACTCAAAATGTTCTTGGTTAGTTTTGAGCCTTGGTAGTTGGTGAGGTAGCCAATTAGAGCGTCTCATGTCAATGGGATGGAAGCCCAATTTCCTAAGGCAAGTGCACTAGTTAGGATAACCATAGAATAGGCACATTCAAAGAACAAATGCTTAAAAGATTCGAGGTGTTGGTTGCATATAGGACAATTCCACGTCCTACCCATGTAGTTCTTGGTTCGATCATTCAGAGGCGCTTTCTTAGCAGATTCCAACCACAAAGATAAATGAGTATCTTGGCACATGATATTGGTGCCAAAGGATAGACCTCCATGGAACCAATGAGTTCCTAGTCCGAATAGAATCCCAAATCTGGTTGGACTTAACCGAATGTAGTGTTTGGATGTCCCACAAAATTTTGTCGTTTTGTCTAGGAGGAATTGGAACTTGAAGAATTTGCTATCGAAAAAGAATAACATCATGATGATTGCTTGCCGGGAGATTCCATGAGGAGTTAAATATAATATGGCTAACCTTCGCATTTGGTGGAATACCTGAATTGGACAGTAAAGCTATTGAGGGGTTGATGGAGGCACCATTCAACCATGGATCATACCAAAGAAAAGTTAGAGTACCATTCCCAATGCAGTACTTCAGATGTTGAAGAGCACATGGATGAAGCTTTAGGATTTGTTTCCAAGTCCATGGGCAATCGGGTCTGGCTATAACCTTCCAAATAGACTTGTCTTTCAAGAGAGTGTTTTGAATCCAACGTGCCCAAAGTGACTTAGTATCATGATTGATAATTTAAATGAAGTGTTGCATCAATAAAGCAGAGTTCCAGTCTAGGATGCTTTTTATTCCTAATCCCCCTTCACTCGTTGGTAATGTGAGTAGAGACCAAGCCACTTTAGCCTCAGACTTACACAGATTTGGGTCAGTGGTTCCCGCAAACTCTGGGGGTCCTACACTCTTAAAATCTTTGAAGGTCGTTACTGGAACAACTTGGGGAACAGGTGGTACGTGTTCGTTTCTTCCCCTCAGAGCTTCTCCTAATAAATCTACATCTCCGATCGACGATCTACAGACCTCTCTCATCATTAATCGACTCTTCTGGGATAGTTATCCTACGTCTGGGCGGCATTTTCTGCATCACAAAATTTTCATTTTATTATCTAGTTATAATACTTAGACATTTCTTAATAGAAAGAACTACTGGTTTATAACACGTTTCTGAAATAAGATCATTTATATTCATATGCCAAAGGGTTACATTACATGTTCTTTTCTAGCATACTGCTATAAATGATAACACATATCCCCTAATATCACAAAAGACGGGGACATACCAACTTACTACCCCTCTAACACTTTTCAGAAATTTGGGGTTTCACCACTATCTCACATCTTACACAAAAGATTGAGATTACAACCACATATTAACAACACAAAGATAAAACTACTACACTACTGGTCTTCATCCTCTAAACTCAATCTAACATCCCACGCTCAACGGCGCTCTGATATTCCTTCTGTGTAATTTACACCACCATGTCTCGGCTTATGGTATGCCGGGTCTGTCCTTGCTCAGCTGGGTAATGATGTACCCCATCTATCAATCTCTCCATGACCATGCGAACAGCATAGCCCATCTTGTTCATCTTCCTCCTCTTGCACAGTACCTCATCCTCTAGATCACCTGCCCTATCATTGGCTTCTTCCTACTTCTCCTCGAAGTGAATCCTATCCATCACCTCCATTTCTAACTGAGTTTGGAGAGCCTCCTTCTCTGCCCTCTCACTCAACGCCTTCTGCTCTAATTCCTCCAGCTTTCCTGCCACCTCAACATTCCTCGCCACCGCTCGGTGAAACAAAGCTCCCATCTGGATCCCTGCTTCCTTACGGTGAGCAATCTCCACCTCCATCTCCTGCATCACTAACTGCCTCTGATGGTCCTTGTCACTTCTGGAATGCGAAATCCCTCTCCCTAGCCTCAGCCTCAAGCTCTTCTACTCTATATCTCAACTCTAGTATTTGCTCCTCATACTCTCCTAACATCTGATCCTCAAAAGTAGCCTCGACGGAGTCCTCCACAGGCTCGGGTTCCTCCTCCAAAGGCTCCTCTTCAGGGTCAGACTCCACCTCTTCCTCATCGTCATCATCAAAAGGGGCTACTACTAAAATAGGCACTTCTATCAAGGGTGTCTCAAATACTACGTGGATATCACGCGGTTCCTCCTCTACTACACGGCTAGGTCCTCCCATGTCAGTCATCCTATAATCACCAACATAAGACAACACAAACAACAACTCCATTAGAATGTTAAACAAACATAAGTTCATTGTATAGAATGAAGTTACATTTCATAACACACTAAGTCTCTCAAGGAAAATTCTACATGAGTTTTATCTCCTTCCTAACTTCTAAGTTCCCTTACGTTATAATCTAAGGACACTCGCTCCTAAGGTTTATAACTAAGGCTTTGATACCAACCTATGACGCCCCAAAATTCGGACCTCCACTTGGTCACTCGAATTCGGTTCATCACGTTCTCATGGTAAAACCATAATAAATAAAATAACGCATACACAACGGAAAATCTTCTTTAGAATAATACAATGATTTATTATAATTATTCCTCCAAGTCTCGCAACCTATAGTATTTAATAGATTACATAATAGTATCGAATAAAGACCTATTACATAATCCTACTTAAGTTTAAACATAGTCCAAAAATAGTTTTAACATAACATAATAGCTTTAAACATAAAAAGGACAAGCTAGTCGGTAGCCTTGCCATTGCCCTTGTCTGTTCCAGAGACACCTCCATGTTCCTCCTTAACTGAAAGGTTTTAAATAAGCAATGATGAGCATAAATTGCCCAGCAAGTAATATACAACAAGGGTGTAGGGTATAATATCACAAGGTTTGAAATATCGAAGGGTTATTTCTAGGATAGTTCAAAGTGTCAGAATAACATCATGAATAAGGGATATGACAATTCAATGTAAATCAACAGATATATATGAATTCAACGGCTAACAATGTATCCAATCTGGATAAGCAATTTATATTTGAAAAAATCACTAAGGACCATTGAACTTTCACTAGAGTTACCAATATTAAACCGATAACCAAAAATATCAAGTACTATAGATGATCAGTCTACAATACTTTACGTTATGCATAACACCACAATAATATTTATTCATGTGTTGGGGTTTCCAACAACATACACTCCCCTTACCAAAAGGGTTGTCCAACTCAGTTTTCAAGATTTCCGCACCAATCAATTGGTTTGGACAGTTTTTATAAACATGCATATAGTCTAGTCGAATCAAATGGCATCGACTCTTTCACAATATTCAAGGGCAATACCAATTTCAACATGAATAATAGCTTTCATAAGGGTTTAACATACTAACTCATTTGAATGAGAAAGTAATATAACTTGTATTCAAAGGGATATGCTTACGGTATTGTTCGAATAAATAATGCAATGGTATTGCATGACAATATTTTGAGTAAGGTTAGAGAAACTTGCTCAATAAAAGTAAGGTTCAAGGAAACTTGCCTTAAGCGTAGTTTATTCACGTTAATAACTCAACACTTTTGAATCTTATTTATAATGCATTATATGTTCAAGATGTTAATTAGCTAACACAGTCTTTAATCAAGCTTGACACGATACAAGTATGCACATATGGTACCAAATCAATTTATAAGTCATCATGAATCAACTACTTAGTTACTTCACAAGCAAATCAAGAATGCTCAAGGTTAGGACCTCCTCTACTTATGGACTTTCCAATTCAATGTAATACCAACTTATCAACTAAGCATCACACATATATATGTACATCAGTAGGTTTTAGATCACATTTAGCATCATAGGCATCACATAGTTACTGTCCAAAAGATCAGAACTCATTATCTGGGATTCAGATCCTTAGCTGCTGCCATGGCTAAGCCTAGATGCCAGAATAGGCTGCTAGTTCCTCGACCTCGCCAAGACTCAAATTTCGTCGCCTTGTGGGTTCTCGTTTTCTCAAACGCACAATCATACCTAATGTATTTTGACATGTTAAAGGCTTTCACATGTTTCTTAGATCAATCTAGGTCCCTTCTTGCATAACATGGTTCTAAGTTCGATCATTTCAACAAGTTAAGGTCATTCAAGGTCATGAAACCACAAAGTCTAGCATGCTTGCTTTTTAAACATACAAGATAGTTATAAAAATCATATTAGGCATGGTTGTGTGTATTCATAACACATACGTGAAACTAACACCGCTTTAGTTGAAAATATGCTTTGTTAATGCTTTTCTTGAAATATGCTACACAAGGATGGTATATATATGTTTATGTTACATGAGTGAGTCTAAGAGAGTCATTAAATATGATCACAAATGTCAAATTCTAGTCCTCAAGGTAACATAACAATATTCATATTCAAAGGTCATATTTTCATTTGTAAAGTATACTAATTCAATCAACATGTTCATGCTTTATTGCCAATCATATAAACACAAGCTAAAGGTTTATTCATGCATGTCTAAGTCACACTAACATGCTTTGCAAAGTCAGAATATACAGCATGTAAAAATCATGTAAGTTAGCATACTAGGCTAAGCTTCTTATTGAAAATATTTCTAAAATAAGGCTTAACAAGTTTGATCATGCTCAACAGACTATGTACACTACAACATGATCATCTATGTGTAAAATCAGTCATGTATAGCTCACTAGGTTCATAATTTGTAGAACATGATCTTTAACATAGTTGGTTTTCAAAACTTAAGGTTCAAATCTCCATTTAAACCATATGTCTCCATTAATCATGCAAGTCTATGAAACATGTTCACATTAGGTTAACATATCCATATATACATCATACACATGCTTACATATTAGCTTGAGTCAAAACAACTAGCTACTCATTATCAGATTTGAAAACAGATTGCTCAACTGAAGTTCAAGAACTCACAGTAAATTGTGTCAGCACCTCAATACAAATGTGGCAAGAATTCATACTGCAGGCTCGGTTCAAAGTAGAACAAATTGCTTCGCTTCGGCAGAGCTCCAACCCAAACACAAAATTTACCCACGAAATCATTCCTAAACACTCATATATCAATTGCAACATGCTTATATGATCATCTGACAATTATATGGACATTACCCAACCTCATTAACATACAATTCTATGAATTCAAGAATTTGAATTTAAAGACTCAAGACTCCATTTTTACAGAGAATGAAAATTGCAACAAGGAAAGAGGAGTTATACCTCTGCAATGTGATGAAAACTTGCTCCAAATGAACTTCTAAGCTCTAGCACACTTGTATTCTCTCAATCTCACACTTAACAAATTATTAGACAATTCAAGCAACATAGATAATGAAGGGAAGTGTCCAATTTATAGAGAATTCCTTAACCATGCCAAGCCATTGTCCAAGAAATCAAACCAAAGGATGGAAGAATTGCATGAAGGTTATCAAGGAGTTGGTAATTGGTAGTTGGTTTGCATCATTATTCCCACTCCCCCCATAATCATCACTTAGATTGCTAGCTTGAGCTTGGAAGAAGGAAGAGATAATAGGCCTTAGCCTTTTTCTAGCACACGTGAATGAGAAATGAGAGGTAAATGGGACAATCTTTTTGGGACAATCCAATATAACTAGCATTCTTGTAAACTCCTACACATTCTCAATCTTATGCTATATTTTTAATACACATCTTAACCATATATTATAACTAAATGTCACACTTAATAATTAAGGTTTCAATGTAGTAGATAAAATATGGAAATGTAATATACATATAATCCATGTACATTTTATCACACTTAATAGTTCATGGCATATTATTTCAATACATGCCCACATACATATTGTCACATAGATAATATATTTATAACATATAGTTCTAATATATTTAATTACAATGTCCATGCAATATAGTTTTATAAGACTTAATATATAGTCACACAATGTCACACTACACTATATAGTTATATTTGTATTATTGCTCATATGCACATAACAGTCATCGAAGCGGAGACAACAAACGTGGAGGGAACCAACACGCCAGAAATGGTAATCACTTCGGTGGTAATCATGGCCATGACAATAAGAGTGGACATTTCAAGAAGAGGAGATTCAATAATGATGGAAAGACGTCAGCACCAGCACCTGTTGTTAAGGAAGGAGAACGACCACCGGTCGTATGTTACAAATGTGGAGGGGAAGGACACATAAGTCCAAACTGCACGATGCAATCCAAAGCATGTTACAATTGTGGAAAAGAAGGTCACCTAGCCCGATTTTGTCGTGCACCAAAGTCAAGTCCAGCTGGGATAGAGGCATCAAAGGGTGTCCCAGACAAGACAAAACCGGTAGTTCAAGGAAGAGCGTTTGTCGTGACCTCCCAAGAAGCGAGGAATCTGAACGAGGTGATCACGGGTAAGCTAATCATAAACTCTAGCGAAGTTTATACTTTATTTGATACCGGTTCTACCTATTCCTTTATTTCTCCTACTTGCGCTCAACGTTTAAATTTGACTCCGGAGAAATTAGACTTTGACTTATCTGTTGAAACTCCGTTGGGTTTCATTACATCCACGGTTTATAAGTCTTGTTTGATTCAAATCGGTATCCGCACATTACCTGTCGATCTTATTTCCATAAAGATACTTTCATTTGATGTGATTTTAGGGATTGATTGGTTAACTACTCATCATGCTTAAATCGATTGTTTTCGTAAGGTTGTTAGCTTTCATATTCCTAACCAACCTATTATGAGAATTCAAGCAACCAAACCACTAAAATCAATCACTGTCATATCAAGTCATAAAGCTATTCGTTTATTGAAAAATGGATGTCAAGCTTTCTTAGCCCATGTCACGGATTTAAATAAAAATACGTCAGATTTGAATGATATTTCTATTGTTAATAAATTTCCAGACGTATTCCCTGAAGAACTTCCTGGCCTACCCCCAGAGCGTGAAATTGAATTTTGTATCGACCTTGAATCTGGTACAAAATCTATTTCCAAAGCCCCATATCGAATGGCTCCTATTGAACTTCAGGAGTTAAAAACCCAACTACAGGAATTGTTAGACATCGGTTTCATTCGTCCTAGTACGTCTCCTTGGGGTGCTCCTGTTCTATTCGTGAAGAAGAAAGATGGAAGTATGTGTCTTTGTATTAATTATCTGGAGTTGAATCATGTCACCATCAAAAATAGGTACCCGTTGCCTCGCATTGATGACTGTTTGACCGGCCAGCAAGGAGCCAAATTCTTTTCAAAGATTGATCTTTGTTCCGGATATCACCAGTCGAAGATTAAAACTGATGACATTCCAAAGACTTCTTTCAGAACTCGGTACGGGCATTATGAATTCCTAGTCATGTCTTTTGGATTGACTAATGCTCCTGCTGCCTTTATGGACATGATGAACCGAGTATTCAATGAGTATTTGGATCACTTTGTGGTCGTCTTTATTGATGACATCCTCATAAACTCCAAAACCCATGAAGACCATGAGCAACACTTGAGGCTGATACTCCAAAAGCTTCGTGAAAACAAGCTATATGCCAAGTTAAAGAAATGTGAGTTCTGGCTTGAAGAAGTTTCATTCCTTGGGCACATGATATCAAATCATGGAATATCTGTTGACCCGGCAAAGATTGAAGCAATTCAAAGCTAGGAGCAACCTAAGTCAGTGACCAAACTACGTAGCTTTCTCGGCTTAGCTGGTTATTATCGGAGATTCGTGGAAGGATTTTCTCGAATTGCTACTCCATTAACTCATCTGACTCGAAAAGATACAAAATTCGGTTGGAGTGAGGAATGTGAAAAGAGTTTTCAAGAACTCAAGAGGAGACTAATTTCAGCACCTGTTCTGACAATACCATCTGGCTCGGAGGGATTTGTCATCTACAGTGATGCTTCAGGCAAAGGGTTAGGATGTGTTCTTATGCAACATAGGAAAGTCATAGCCTATGCCTCACGACAACTCAAAGAATATGAGAGGAATTATCCTACTCATGATCTAGAGTTGGCAACAGTAGTTTTTGCGCTTAAGATTTGGAGGCATTACCTGTATGGAGAGAAGGTGGAGATCTATATGGATCATAAAAGCCTCAAATATTTCTTCACTCAAAAGGAACACATGTGGCAACGACGATGGCTTGAGTTGTTGAAAGATTATAATCATACCATCCAATACCATCTTAGAAAAGCGAACGTAATTGCTGACGCATTGAATAGAAGATCATATGCAGGTACGAGTGCAATATTGTCAACGCAAAGGCCCATTTTGTATGACTTGGAAAGGATAGAAATAGAGTTAAAGACTCCAGGGACCCATGTGATGATGGCGAATATACGAGTGGAACCGACTTTAATCGATAAAGTTAAAGCTGCTCAAGCTACAGACCTGGAGCTGATGCATATGAAGAAGAAAGTGCAAGAAGGTGCTATTCCAGAAGCAAGAATGGATGAAGAAGGAATACTTCGAGTCAACTCCAAACTGTGTGTTCCTAACGATTCCGACTTGAAGTATAAAATCATGATGGAGGCGCACAACACACCATTTGCAATCCATCCTGGGAGTACCAAAATGTATCGTGATCTTCGACATACATTTTGGTGGAGCAATATGAAGAGAGAGATAGCGGGGTTTATCTCAAGGTGTCTAACTTGTCAACGAAGTCATAAAGTGAGCATCAAGTGCCAAAAGGTCCATTGCAACCACTTGAAATTCTAGAATGGAAGTGGGAGCATATTACCATGGATTTTGTTACTGGTCTTCCCAAGGTTTCTCAAGGCATAGATGCGATTTGGGTCATTGTTGATAGATTGATCAAGTCTGCTCATTTCTTACCGATACGAGAAACTTATACACTTGAACGTCTTGCTAGTATATACATAAATGAGATTGTAAGATTGCATGGTATGCCAGTATCCATAGTTTTTGATCGAGACCCAATATTCACTTCAAGATTTTGGGATAGTTTGCAAAAAGCTATGGGCATGGATTTACGATTTAGTTCGGCATATCATCCTCAAACGGATGGGCAGTCAGAAAGGACTATTCAAACTCTTGAAGATTTATTAAGACTCTGTGTCCTTTGACTTCAAGAAAAGTTAGGACAAGTTCTTACCATTGGTGGAGTTTTCCTACAACAATAGTAATCAAACAAGTATTGGCATGGCTCCATTTGAGGCGTTGTATGGAAAAAAGTGTCGTTCTCCAGTATGTTGGGATGAGGTGGGTGATGCAACGTTGTTGGGACTGGATTTGGTACGTATGACTATGGAAAAGATTCAAACGATCCGACAACATATAAAAACCTCACAAGATCGACAAAAAAGTTATGCTGATCTTCATCGAAAAGACGTGGAATTCAATATTGGAGATCATGTGTTGTTACATGTTGCTCCATGGAAAGGAGTTATGAGATTTGGAAAGAAAGGAAAGCTCAATTCTCGACTCATTTGCCCATTTATAATCCTCGAACGAGTAGGAACTGTGGCCTATAGACTCGCTTTACCGCCAAGTATGTCTTGTGTTCATAACGTTTTTCACATATCTATGTTACGTAAATATGTGAAAGACCTTAACCACATTATTGAATTAGAACCAGACGAGATAAAGGAAGATTTAACGTATGAAGAATTACCTATTAAAATCTTGGATAAGAAGGATCATATTCTACGCTCCAAGGTTATACCTTAAGTCAAAGTTTTGTGGAGAAACCACGATGTGGAAGAAATGACCTGGGAGTTAGAATCTGAGATGAAGTCAAAATATCCTCACCTCTTCGATATATCAGGTACGTACCCTAATTTTGAGGACGAAATTTCATAAGAAGGGTAGGTTGTAAGACCCCAACTTTTATGAATAAAGATTATTTTCTCTCGAAATATATTTTTGAATATTATGGTATGGATATAATATAATGTTATAGTTGTGGGTAATATTTACAAATTTTGCAAAGTAAGCAAGTGGTTATATAATATTCGATTCGTCAGGAAATATTCGTACGACGGCACAATCATTGGTGGACCCCACAACGGAAGTATTGGCGTAGTTAGAAAATGACAGAATTATCTTTTTATAAAAATAACGGCGGAAGTTTTACCGTTAAACTGTTGAACTATTCGGTAGTAAAAGTATAGTAATACGCGTGGTTACATAGTAGCACACGGTATTGTTTATTGATGCTTACGTGAGAAGTCACTCAGTTATACTCAATTATTGCTACAGTAATTGCTGCATCATATCTCTCATATTATTGATTCAGTTATTGTCACAGTATCATCTACATAATATGTTATATTATTAAATCAATAATTGAGATGACAAAGTTAGTCATATTATTAAATTGCAATATTTACAATGTCTAGAAGTTCTGTCAAGGAGAGGTTTGGTCATCTAATTGCGGGCCAATAAGGAGAAATCCTTATCGGAAAGCCCCCTCTTTCCTGGGAAGGACCTGGTTGTTAAATATTGTGAGTTATAATATTAATGATGAATAAGTTCGTGTTGATTAAAGATGAAATTGATAGTTCCATTGTGTTGGAATTATTAGTGTTAGTGGAAATCGACATTTATTTCGATATTAATTGATGTCTGGAAGTTTTACTGACCAGTCGGGTAATTAATTGGATAAATGAGCAATTAATTGCTATTAATTCACATGATTATAACTATTTATTCACATGTGTGTACTATTGATTCACATTCTTGTACTATTAGGGGAGTTGGTGCAAGATTGATAATACTTGCATGACTAAGTTAAAAATAGAGGTATAGATGGAGGTACTATACTGTAATTCGTATTTTCACATGATTATAACTATTGATTCACATGATTGAACTATTGATTCACATTATTTACTATTAGGGGAGGTGGTACAAGTTTGATAATACTTACAGGATTAAATCAAAAATGAAAGAAAAGTTGAAGGTATTGTACTATAATATTTTGAGCCCCAAAACGTGCAATTATCGAAACTATATTTTCCTATAAATAGAAGCTCATTCTTCCTTCATTTCTCACCAATTCACTAAAGCTTTATAGCAATTATTATAGAGAGAAATTATAGAGAGAAAGAAAAAGAGAAGTCTGCTACCTCACTATTCCAATATCTAGTTTCTTCTAAGGTAAGGGGTATTATTCTTTCGTATTCATGAAGAGAGTTATTTTCTTTCAATACTCGTAAGAGTTGTTATTCTATTCATTATTATTATGTTGGAATAACCTGTCTATGCGAAGTACCACATACATGGTGAAATTCTTCTATTATTCCATTCTTTATTATTCTGTTGGAATAACCTATCTGTGCGGTCTATCGCATGCCTGGTGAATTCTGTTGTTATTCCATTCTTTATTATTCTATTGGAACATCCTGTCTGTGGGGATTTCACATGACCTGGTTCCATTCTTTATTATTCTATTGGAACATCCTATCTGTGCGGATTACGCATGACCTGGTTCCATTCTTTATTATTCTGTTTGAATATCCTGTCTGTGCGGATTACGCATGACCTGGTTCCATTCTCTATTATTCTCATTGGGAATAACTCACATGCATGCGGTCTATCGCATGCATGGTGAATTCTTCTGTTATTCCATTCTTTATTATTCTGTTCGAGTAACCTGTCTATGTGGATTACCACATGCATGGTGAATGATCCTTAGTATTCATTCCTTACTAAATTGTGGAAATGATCTGTCTACGTGGATTACCACATGGCGAGCGAAAATCCATTTGCAGTTTCACATATTCTATTATACTTAGTTGGTTAAAGTTTTGACTTCTATACTCCATGAAATTAGTAGAATATCCCGGATATTTGCGTTTTATCCAGTATCTTTTCATGGAAATATTCTTCTGAGCATTCTTGAATTTTACTCTACAAAGTAGTATCATGTTGACAATTTGGACGTTATTGATTTCTGGATAAATTAAATTATAAATCTTTAAAATTTATCCTTGAACTTGTTTTATTGAATTGTCATCATCCTTATGCTTATATTGTGATGAAAGTCATCTTTGGCTTACGTGCATAGATGGACTCGGTATGATTATGACCAGGGATCATGCGGTATAATCATCACCTGTAATGTTATAAATGATGTGGTAAAAGTCCTCAGTGGCCCTGTAGTGCATTGATGGACGCTTTTTTGTATGATTATGACCGAGGATTATTCAAGATAGTCATGACCATTGATGATTTAATGAATATCCTTGGCCCAGAAAAGTGTGGATGATTTGATGATGTGGTTTATTTATTTGTGAGTCTCTCATGATAAAAATTGATGAAAACATTTTAAATCATAGAAGATAGTAGATATCATGCTCTACTTGACTCTTCTAATGGATTGCTTATTCCGCCGCAGCTTAAACTTGATGTCTATTGTATTTTATCGGGTTTCACATTGTTGAAGACTAATGATAATTTATTCGCATTATCTTAGTCATAATATTTCATTGGGCTAGTTGAGCTCTCCCTTTCTTTCACCGCTCTCTTCAGAAATGAGAACGTAAATGGGACTAGTCTGGGAATGGAGTGACTATTCAGATGATAGCATTAGTAGTCCTCACTATTCTATTAAATAGTGTGACAATAAATGTAATGAGGACTACATTGAGTGTGGATATTGTCTAGATGACAATATTCTTATTAAAACTCTTAGATTATGTTTTGTCGTATTTTACACGATTGTTGTATAATTAAGTTGTATTTGAATTTTGTACCATGTATTTGGCGACTCAAGATGGGTGATGTATACCTGTTTTGGGGACGTCAAAGCAGATGTGTTGTGCCTCAATACAAATGTGGTGCGCTAATTCTACGCTGCGTTCGGTTCAGTTAGAATGATCCGCTTTCAAGCAGAGCTCAAATTTCAAACACAAAATTTACCCACGAAATCATTCCTAAACACTCATATATCAATTACAACATGCGTATATGATCATCTGACAATTATATGGACATTACCAAACCTCATTAACATACAATTTTATGAATTCAATAATTTGAATTTAAAGACTTAAGACTCCATTTTTATAGAGAATGAAAATGGTAACAAGGAAAGAGGAGTTATACCTCTGCAATGTGATGAAAACTTGCTCCAAATGAACTTCTAAGCTCTAGCACACTTGTATGCTCTCAATCTCACACTTAACAAATTATTAGACAATTCAAGCAACATAGATAATGAAGGGAAGTGTCCAATTTATAGAGAATTCCATGACCATGCCAAGCCATTGTCCAAGAAATCAAACCAAAGGGTGGAAGAATTGCATGAAGGTTATCAAGGAGTTGGTAATTGGTAGTTGGTTTGTATCATTATTCCTAGTCCCCCCCATAATCATCACTTAGATTGCTAGCTTGAGCTTGGAAGAAGGAAGAGATAATAGGCCTTAGCCTTTTTCTAGCACACGTGAATGAGAAATGAGAGGTAAATGGGACAATCTTTTTGGGACAATCCAATATAACTAGCATTCTTGTAAACTCCTACACATTCTCACTCTTATGCTATATTTTTAATACACATCTTAACCATATATTATAACTAAATGTCACACTTAATAATTAAGGTTTCAATGTAGTAGATGAAATATGGAAATGTAAGATACATATAATCCATGTACATTTTATCACACTTAATAGTTTATGGCATATTATTTCCATACAAGCCCACATACATATTGTCACATAGATAATATATTTATAACATATAGTTCTAATATATTTAATTACAATGTCCCTACAATATAGTTTTATAAGACTTATTATATAGTCACACAATGTCACATTACACTATATAGTTATATTTGTATTATTGCTCATATGCACATAATCAATATATATATTATTATATTAATAACTCACTTAATTATGTTAAATAAATAACCATGCTCTTTCTTAATTAATTAACACTAATATTAATTAAATCATTTATCAATATAATTTATGGATTTCCATAATCATTACTTGTCTATATAATTATCACCTATTATTAATAATTGCCAAGAAATCAATATTCCACCACAACCATTATCAATTAATTAATATAATCAGTAATATTTGTATTTCCATCACCATGCCACACAAGGCTTTCAACGAGTTTACTACAAACTCCACGTATTCTTAACTATTTAATTATTTAATATAATTGAGTTATCTCATTTCATAATACGAAATTGTTCATATTCAAATAAATATTTATTTCCATTAATATATTTATTTAATAATACATGAAAATTCTCGGGTATTACATCAGCACAACCAAAAGGCAATGACCAACAACACGATAATAATCGTATCGGTGGCAACGGCCATCAGAACAATGATAACCATCGTGGGGGAAATTATCATGCCAAGAATGGTAACCACTTCCGGTGGTAATCATGGCCAAGATAATAGAAGTGGAAAATTCAAGAAGAGAAGATTTAACGATGATGGGAAGACGCCATCGGCAAGACCAACACCAAAGAACAAATTCTAGGGGAGGAGAACAACCAGTAGTTAGATGCTATAGATGCGGAGAGGAGGGACACATAAGTCCAAACTGTTCACAGCCTTCCAATGTATGTTTTAGTTGTGGAAAAGATGGTCACATAGCTCAATTTTGTCCTATAGCAAAATCAAGTCCAGCTGGGATGGTGGCACCAAAGGCGGATACAGACAAAACAAAGTCGGTGGTTTCAGGAAGAGCGTTTTTCGTGACTTCTCAAAAAGCGAGTAACACGAACGAATTTAGCACGGGTTAGTTAATTATAAATTCTTGCGAAGTCTATACCTTATTAGATACCGGTTCTACCCATTATTTTATCTCTCTTGCTTGCGTTCAACATTTAAATTTGACCCCAGAGAAGTTAGACTTTGACTTATTGGTTGAAACTTAGTTAGTAGAAACCTTCGTTACCTCCACTATTTATAAATCTTCTTGATTCAAATCGACACTTTCACGTTACCTGTCAATCTTATCTCTTTCAAAATACTTGCCTTTGATGAAATTTTAGGAATTGATTGGTTAACTACTCATCATCCTTTTCGTAAGGTTGTTAGCTTTCATATTCCTAACCAACCTGTTATGCGAATTCAAGCAACCAAACCACTAAAGTCAATCATTGTCATATCAAGCCATAAGTAAAGAGCCCCGAGCCTTTCGCTGATGACTTCCAAGTCTTGGAAAACACCGAAGCCAGACTTTCTGTAGGTGACGTCGTGAATGACGATGGCAAGTTGATAGGTATGAATGTTACATACTATCCAAGTCTTGGATGAGAGTCACAGTTTTTAAATGATATTTCTATCATTAATAAATTTCCTAACATATTCTTGAAGACTTCTTGGCCTACCCCAGAGCGTGAAATTGAATTTTGTATTGACCCTAGTACAAAACCCATTTCTAAAACCCTTAAATATTTCTTCAACCAAAACGAACGTATTATGCACCAGACGTTGGCTCGAGCTGTTGAAGATTACGATCATACCATTCAATATCATTGTGGAAGAGAGAACGTGGTAGCTGACACGTTGCGTAGAAGATCGTATGCATTTATGAATGCGATATTGTTAACACAAAATCCCATTTCGTATAACTTACAAATGATGAAGATAGAGTTAAAGACTCTAGGGACCCACGTGAAGATAATGAATATACGAGTAGAATCGACTTTAATCGATAAAGTTAAAGCCGCTCAAGCTACACACCCGGAGCTGATGAATGTGAAGAAGAAGGTTCAAGAGGGCGTTATTATAGAAGCAAGACTCGATGAAGAGAGGAAATATCAACCCTCAATTTAATTAGGCCATTTGAAATCCTCGATGGAGTAGGAATTGTGGCCTATAGATTTGTTTTACTGCCAAGTATGTCGCATGTTCATAACATTTTTCATGTATCGATGTTACGTAATTATGTGGACGACCAAACCACATTATTGAATTAGAACTAGACGAGATAGTAGAAGATTTAACGTATGATGAGATACGTGTTAAAATCTTGGATAAGAAGGATCATATTCGACACTCAAAGGTTATACCTCAAGAGTTAGAATCTGAAATGAAGTCAAGATATCCTCACCTCTTCGGCATACCAGGTACATACGTAAATTTCGAGGGAACAATTTCATAAGGAGGGGAGATTGTGAGACCCCAAATTTTATGAATAAAGATTTAAATTTCTCAAAATATTTTTTTAAAAATTATGGTGTGGATTTGATATAATGTTATAGTTGTGGGTAATATTTATAATTTTGCAAAGTATGCAAGTTGTTCAGGGAATAGTCTTTTTGTCGGGGAATATCCGTACGACGTCACAATCATTGGTGTACCCCATAACGGAAGTATTGTCGTATTTAGAAAACAGCGTAATTATCTTTTATAAAATAATAATGTTAAAAGTTTTACCGTTAAACCTGTTGAACTACCCTTAGTAAAAGTACGATGTCTGGCGTGGTTGCATAGTAGCACACGGTATTGATTATTGATGCTTACGTAAGAAGTCACTCAGTTATACTCAATTATTGCTACAGTAATTGTTGCATCATATCTCTCATATTATTGATTCAATTATTGTGACAGTATCGTCTATATAATATGTTATATTATTAAATCAATAATTGAGACGGCAAAGTTATTCATATTATTATTTGCAATATTGACAATGTCTAGAAGTTCTGTCAAGGAGAGGTTTGGTCACCTAATTGCGCGCTAATAAGGAGAAATCCTTATCAGAAAGCCCCCTCTTTCCTGGGAATGACCTGGTTGTTAAATATTGTGAATTATAATATTAATGATGAATAAGTTCGTGTTGATTAAAGATGAAATTGATAGTTCTATTGTGTGGGAATTATTAGTGTTAGTGGAAATCGACATTTATTTCGATAATAATTGATGTTTGGAGGTTATATTGACCAATCTGGTAATTAACCGAATAAATGAGGAATTAATTGCTATTAATTCACATGATTATAACTATTTGTTCACATGTGTGTACTATTGATTCATATTCATTTACTATTAGGGGAGTTGATGCAAGATTGATAATACTTGCATGACTAAGTTAAAAATGGAGGTATAGATAGAGGTATTATACTGTAATTCATATTTTCACATGTCTAGAACTATTGATTCACATGATTTACTATTAGGGGAGATGGTGCAAGTTTGATAATACTTGCAGGACTAAATTAAAAATGAAGAAAAAGAGGAAGGTATTATACTGTAATATTTCGAGCCCCAAAACGTGCAATTATCGAAAATATATTTTCCTATAAATAGAAGCTCATTCCTTCACTATTTTTTGCCAATTCACTAAAGCTATAGAGTAATTATTATAGAGAGAAATTATAGAGAGAAAGAAGAAGAGAAGTCTGCTACCTCACTATTCCAGTATCCAGTCCTCTTTTGAGGTAAGGGGTATTATTCTTTCGTATTCATGAAGAGAGTTATTTTCTTTCAATACTCGTAAGGGTTGTTATTCCATTTTTTATTATTATGTTGGAATAACTCGCTCTCATGCTGCAACCGCATACATGGTGAAATTCTTCTGTTATTTCATTCTTTATTATTCTATTGGGATAACTTGTCTGTGCGGTCTATCGCATGCCTGATGAATTTTGTTGTTATTCCATTCTTTATTATTCTGTTAGAATATCCTGTCTGTGCGGATTACGCATGACCTAGTTCCATTCTTTATTAATCTGTTGGCATATCCTGTCTGTGCGGATGACGCATGACCTGGTTCCATTCTTTATTATTCTGTTGGGAATAACCTGTCTGTGCGGTCTATCTCATGCACGGTGAATTCTTCTGTTATTCCATTCTTTATTATTCTATTGGAATAACCTGTCTATGTGGATTACCGCATGCATGGTGAATGATCCTTTGTATTCATTCCTTATTAAATTATAGAAATGATCTGTCTACGTGGATTACCGCATGGCGGGTGAAAATCCATTTGCAGTTTCGTATATTCTATTATACTCGTTTGAGATATCATTTCTTTTGTACTCGTCATGGAATATCATTTTCTTTGGTATTTTTTATGAGTTACTATTCACGGGTTACTATTCACCTAGTTACTATTCACTCTAGTATTATTCACTCGGGTATTCGGGGCACTTTTCATGCCGGAGTACTATTCATGAGTTACTATTCACAGGTTACTATTCACCCAATTACTATTCACTCTAGTATCATTCACTCGGGTATTTGGGGTAATTTTCATGCCGGGGTACTATTCACGGGGTACTATTCCCAAAGTACTATTCACGGAGTACTATTTACCTGAAAAATATATTTCTTTTCTGTCCAAATTATTTTTGGTACATGAATATTATTCTTGAATTATACTCTACAAAGCAGTATCATGTTGACAATTTGGATATTTTTAAATTCTGGATAAATTTAAAGTCTTTAATATTTATCCTTGATTTCATTGGATTTGATTTCGTTTGATTATTGTTTATATCATTGTCATCATCCTCATGCTTATATTGTGGTGAAAGTCATCTTTGGCTTACGTACATAGATATGGACTTAGTATGATTATGACCAGAGATTATTCAGTAAAATCATGACCGTAATGTAACGAATGATGTGGTAAAAGTCATCATTGGCATGTAGTTCATTAATGGACAGTTGTTGGTATGATTATGACCAGAGATTATTCGGTATAATCATGACCATTGATGATTACATGAATATCCTTAGCCATGGTGTAGGGATGATTCGATTTTATTTATTATGCTGAGTCTCAGCAATAAAGTTGATGAAGAACTTTTTAAATCATAGAAGATAGTAGATTTTATTCTATACTTGACTCTTCTAATGGATTGCTTATTCCGTTGCAGTTGTTGATCTAAAACTTGTTGTCTATTGTATTCTATCAGTTGCTATACTGTTGAAGGCTAAGGATAATTTATTCTACATTATCTTAGTCATAATATTTCTTACTGGGCTAGTTGAGCTCACCCTTTCTTTCATTGTTCTCTTCACGAAATGAGAATATAGTTGGGACGAGTCGGGGAATGGAGTGATGGTCCAGGATAAATGGCTTTAGTAGTCCTCACTATTCTACGGAATAATGTGATAATAATTATAATGAGGACACCATTGAGTGTGGATATTGTCTAGATGACAATATTCTTGTTTAAACTCTCAGCTCTGTTTTTGTCATATTTTACACGATTGTTGTATAATTAAGTTGTATTTGAATTTATGTACCATGTATCTGGCGACTCAAGATGGGTGATGTATACCTGTTTTGGGGGCGTCACAACCTAGGTTTCGCATTCCTAGCATTTATAACCTACAGGTTTGATACCAACCCGTGACACCCCCGAATCCGGGTCCTCTGACCCCGATTCGGTCATCATGATAAAATACTAACATCCACCTCTAAACAACATACGATAACTAAAATGCGGAATATAATAAATGTACATCGTTCATTCAAAAGGTGTTACTAGTCCCAAGATACGATAACATTAATATCATCTTACACACATACCCTAAAATAAACATTAGTGTTCATATTACATAATAGTAATTTAAAACTATACATAAGGTAAAGTTTGCTCCTTGAGACTATTCTACATCTTTCCTTTACCCTTGTCCTTCCCTGAGGTCTCGGGCTTAGCTGCAATATAATTCATGATATAGCAAGGATGAGCAACAAGTTTGCCCAGCAAGTTTAAATACAACAATAAGGATATATCATGATGAATGGAAAAATAACTGACAATGAATTCAACAATATGAATATCTGAAAGATTCAACAATATGAATATCGCAAACAAAGATAATGATTGCTTTTAGAATAACTGCTAGTCAAATAGACTTTGAACTATAACACTCCAATGGAATCAATAGCTAATTGACCCTTTGGTTACTGGCTACAGAATAAGTACATGAGGGGATCAGCCTCACGCACACTATGTATATGCATAACATTTAAATTTGCTCTGTGTATCTTATATTAGATACCTGGGGTACTCCCCTATCATAGAAGGGGAGTTCTTTCAGTCTAAGAATCCTTACCATCAATTGGTTTGGATAGCTTTTATAAAACATCATACGTTTGTCTGACCGAACAAAGGTTCAGACTCTATCTAACATAGCTCAAGAATTATTGAACTTTAAATGATGTACAAGTTCCGGACTATACGAACTCAAGTGCACCAAGTGCGAATATCAATAATATCGATGTGGAATAATTGTAAAGTAATTAAACCACTTAATAGCATGCTTTGAAATAAGATTCAAGCTTAAATGAATAACTTTCAATTCAACAATAACCTACTTAATGCAATATGAGAAGGATAAGAAACTTTCACAACAAACAAAGTTGTGTAAGTTTGGAAACATTACAACACAATAAAATAGTGTTCGAATACTCGCTCAATATAAATTTGAGTGAGATTTAGGGAACTTGCACAATAAAAGTACGAATTCAGGAAAACTTGCTCAACCAAAGAGTGAAGTTCATAGAAACTTGCTCAATATAAATTTGAGTGAGGTTAAGGAAACTTGCATGTTTGCTCAGCTACAATATAAAATTAGCTTTAACTAACTCGCGTTGAAACGACCTAACATTAACAAGTTTGGTCTTTCAATTAGTATGTGTAAATTAATATGTGTTTACACTTACAATAATCAAGTCATCACATAGTATGCTTTTCAACACATTACATGGCACATTGGTCACATATTACAAGATAAAGGGATCATGTAAGAATGCCTTAAATTTTAGAACCAAAAACAAAATTTTGGCAAGATTGCAGGATTGACAAGCATTTTATACACGGGTCTAGGCTTAGGAGGGGACAGAGCATTGCGTTGTCCCTTGGATGCAGACGAGTTGAGCTCTCGCTCTCGACTTGATCCAACTCTAACATACACCTATACATACATATTAACATACATACATGCTAGAGTTTCACATATAACACATGACCATGCTTGAGTTCAATATCATAATTTTAACTTACAATTTATATGTCATTAAAACATAAAAAGGACATGTAATCATTTGTGCCTTACAAATCGATCATTCAATACTCAGTAGTTGTGACACCCCCAAATCTAGGTACTTCATTCCCATAAGATTTGGTGTTCACTATCCAATCATTCATATCTATCTACCCAAGTATAATAAAATTAAATCATAAATCCTCCCTTTAAATAGGGTTATATCCTTTAAATAAAAATCTTCTCAGGTTGTCTAACCTTTAACATCATACAAGTGCGGAAAAAATTATTACATCACATCATTATTTAAAAGTCTATCATCATAACAATAAATGAAAATTACAAGTCTTCATCACTTGTACATTTTTCCCTAAACATACCATCGTTCGTCATTTGGTCGGTGTTGTTATTTGTACGAGGATTATTGTCTCCCTGATGCACATTATCCTGGTTATTGATCGTCGGTGACTCAATGGTCTCATGTGCTCCATTGCTTATCTCAACATTTTTAGATGCCATTTTACTATCACAAAACAAGGGTTAATTGACATGCCACATGTTATCCCTATATTCTGACCAGCTAATTAAATAACAATTAATCTTAGGTAGGTCATACTAGGGAAGGAATTACACGTCTCTCCCCTCCTAGTTCTAGTCTCACATCTCAGTCAGGGATCATATCCCTAAGCTTTGATACCAACTGTGACACCCCCAAAATAGGTATACATCACTTTTTCTGAGTCTCCAAATACATGGTATAAAATTCAAATACAACTTAATTATACAATTGTCGTGTAACATACGATAAAACATAAGTTGAGAGTTTTAAAACGAATATTATCTTCTAGAAAATATCCAAACTCAATGGAGTCCTCATTACAATTATTATCACACTATTTCACAGAATAGTGAGGACTACTAATGCAACCATCTAGACCGTCACTCCGTTCCCTGACTAGTCCCAGCTATATTCTCATTTCCTGAAGAGAACAGTAAAATAAAAGGGTGAGCTCAACTAGCCCAGTAAGAAATATTATGACTAAGATAATGCAGAATAAATTATCCTAGCCTTCAAAAGTATAACAACTGATAGAATACAATAGACAACAAGTTTTCGATCAATAACTGCAGCGGAATAAACAATCCATTAGAAGAGTCAAGTAGAGCATGATATCTACTATCTTCTATGATTTAAAAGTTTATCATCAATTTTATCACTGAGACTCAACTTTAATATATAATCCACATCACTGAAATATCCATGCACTACGGGCCAAGGATATTCATTAGTATCACGACCACGAATTATCCATACACTACGGGCCAAGAATATTCGTGTTTTCATCAACGGTCATGATTATGCCATAAAACATTTCATCTTTGCACCCTTGGCTTAAGAGAACTCATGGTCATGATCATACCGACAACTGTCGCTGAGACTAAGCTAAATAAATAATCCACATCACTTGTAACATTACAGGTTATGATTATACCGAATAATCCATGGTCATAATCATATCAATCAACAGTCCATCTATGGAGGTAAGCCAAAGATGACTTTCATCATAATATAAGCATGAGGCTGATGACAATGATATAAGAATTCAATTAAATGAAAGTAAAGGATAAATTTTAAAGATTAATAATTTTATTTATCCAAAATTAAAAAACGTCCAAATTATCAACATGATACTGCTTTGTAGAGTAAAATTCAAGAATAATATTGTATCAAAAATGATTTGGACAAAAAAGAAATCAATTTTTTGCCATGAATAGTGCCCCGGGTGAATAGTAACCAAGTGAATAGTACTCCGTAAATAGTACCCCATGAATAGTACTTCAGGAATAGTACCCCGTGAATAGTACTCAGGCATGAAAAAGTTGGAAGAAAATGAGTATAGAATTCAGAATCTGAAATAAAATAATATTACTTACATACTACAGCGTATGGAAGAAAATATTATTTCTTACGAGTATTGAACAAAAATAATATCCCTTACAACTATTGAACAAAAATAATATTCCTTATGAATATTAAACGAAGACAATATCCCTACGAATATTGAACGAAAATAATATTCATTACGAATATTGAACGAAAATAAAATTTCTTATGAGTACAAAAAATAATATCGTAAGCGAATATGAAATAAATAATACCCCTTACCTCAAAAAGAAGAGTATTCCAACTAGTATAGCGGATATATTCTTGAAGAAAACTTTTAATATTTTCTACTCTCAAAGCTTCCTTAAACTCAAAAGAAATACACTCAATATTATAGAAGAAGAATTCTCAGATTCTGGTGTGATTTTCAATTCTAACTAAGCATCCTATTTATAGGAAAATGGAAATGATACTATTTGAATTTAGAAATCACGGACTGCACAGGAATCGTTCACGGGCGCTAAATCCGTCGGCTAAAATTTTTTAATTTTACTATGTGGTCAATATGCAGGCACTATCCAAATACTATGCATAATAAAATATAATATATTCTATTTTTCATAAAAAAATAAAACTTATAAAATATATTTATATATATACTCCCTTCATTTTACGTAACATCCTTCCCCCCCCATTTTTTCTTCCTCACCCACACTTTGGGCCCACTATATATATATATATATATATATATATATATATATATATATATATAACTTTCTACCAATTATTTTGAAAAATAGGTAAATGGGGGTCCAAATAATATGTCAAAATTTACAAAAAATACTTCACAAAAATCCCGTCAATATTTTTAACAACATTTATTCTTCATTATTATAACCCGCAATATTAACAACCAGATCGTTCCCAGAAAAGAGGGGGCTTTCCGATAAGGATTTCTCCCTATTGGCGCGCAATTAGGTGATCAAACCTCTTTCATCGACAGAACTTTTTATACATTGTTAATTATGCAAATAATAATATGAATAACTTGTCATCTCAATTATTGATTTAATAATATAAAATATTGTAACAATTATTGAATTAAATAACGTGAGATACTATGCAGCAATTACTGTAGCAATAATTGAGTATAACTAAGTGACTTCTCACGTAAACATCAATTATCAATACCGTGTGCTACTATGCAACCACGTGTATTACTGTACTTTTACCACCGGGTATTTCAACAGTTTAACGGTAAAACTTTCGCCGTTATTTTTATAAAAAGATATTTCTATCGTTTTCTCATTCCGACAATAATTCCGTTGTGGGGTCCACCAATAATTATGTCATCTTACGAATATTCCCTGTTAAAATGATTATTCCCCAACCAATCGAATTTTATATAACAACTTGCATACTTTGCAAAATTTATAAATATTATCCACAACTATAATATTATATCAAATCCACACCTTAATATTAAAAAAATATTTAGAGAAAATTAAATCTTTATTCATAAAATTTGGGGTCTTACAACCTCCCCTTCTTATGAAATTTCGTCCTCAAAATTGACGTACGTACCTGGTATGTCGAAGAGGTGAGGATACCTTGTTTAGATTCTAACTCTTGAGGTATAACCTTTGAGCGTAGAATATATTCCTTCTTATCCAACATTTTAACAGGTATCTCCTCATACGTTAAATCTTTTGCTATCTCTTCTAGTTATAATTCAATAATGTGGTTCGGGTCGTCCACATATTTACGTAACATAGATACATAAAAAATGTTATGAACAAGCGACATACTTGGCGGTAAAGCGATTCTATATGCCACAGTTCCTACTCGATCGAGGATTTCAAATAGACCAATAAAATTGAGGGTTGAGATTTCTTCTATTCGTCAATTCTTGTTTTTAGAATAACGCCTTCTTGCACCTTCTTCTTCACATTCATCAGCTCTGAGTCTGTAGCTTGAGCGGCTTTTAACTTTATTGATTAAAGTCGATTTTAATCGTATATTCGCTATCTTCACATAGGTTCTTGGAGTCTTTAACTCTATCTCCATCTTTTGTAAGTCGTACAAAAAGGGTCTTTGTGTTAACAATATCGCACTTGTAAACGTATACGATCTTCTACTCAATGCGTCAGCTACCACGTTCGCTTTTTCTACAATGGTATTTAATGGTATTATCAAAATCTTTCAATAGCTCGAGCCAACGTCTTCTGCGTGAGTTACATTAGTTCTGGGTAAAAAAATATTTGAGGGTTTTAGAAATGGGTTTTGTACTGAGGTCAATACAAAATTCGATTTCACACTCTGGGGTAGGCCAGGAAGTTCTTCGGGGTATGCATCAGGAAATTTATTAACGATAGAAAGAGCATTCAAAACTGTGACTCTCATCCAAGACTTGAATAGCACGTCACATTGATACCTATCAACTTGCCACCGTTATTCATGGCTTCCCCTACGTAAAGTCTAGCTTCGGTGCTTTCCACACAAGGAAATAACTAGATAAAGGCTCGGGGCTCTTTACTTATGGCTTAATATGACAATGATTGACTTTAGTGGTTTGGTTGCTTGAATTCGCATAACAGGTTGGTTAGGAATATGAAAGCTAACAACCTTACAAAAATAATCAATTTTAGAATGATAAGTAGTTAACCGATCGATTCCTAAAATCACATCAAATGCAAGTATTTTCAAAGAGATAAGATCGATAGGTAACATGAGGGTACCGATTTGAATCAAATAAGACTTATAAACAGTGGAGGTAATGAAGGTTTTTCATAACAGAGTTTCAACAGATAAGTCAAAGCCTAATTTCTTCGGAGTTAAATTTAAACGTTGAGCGTAAGTAGGAGAAATAAAAGAGTGGGTAGAACAGGTATCGAATAAGGTATAGACTTCGCAAGAGTTTATGATTAACTTACCCATGATAACTTCGTTCGGGTTCCTCGACAAACGCTCTCACTTAAACTATCGGCTTTAACTTGTCTGGACATCCTTTGGCGTCACTATCCCAGCTGGACTTGACTTCACTACATGATAAAATCGAGCTAGGTGACCTTCTCTTCTGTAATTGAAACACACTTTGGGTTGCTACGTACAGTTTGGACGTATGTGTCCCTCTTGTCCGCATTTAAAACATACGACTGATGGTCGTTCTCCTTCTTTCGAAATGGGTGTCGGTGCTGCTGTCGATGTCTTTCCGTCATTGTTGAATCTTCTCTTCTTAAAGTTGTTCTCACTTAGTTCACCTTTCCTATTATCATGGCCATGATTCAACCGAAGTGGTTACCATTTCTGGCATGATAATTTCCTCCACAATGGTTATCATTGTTCCGATGGTCGTTGCCACCGGTATGATTATTATCGTGTTGTTGGTCGTTGCCTTTTGGTTGAGCTAACTCATAATCGCGTTTTAACCACCAGCATTTGGTGCAGCGGTTAAGGATTGATTGGGGGCGAGCCGTAAACCCGGACGTCTTCAGTTAGAACCCCGCTAGCAACAAGTGTTAAGCCAAAAATGGTCATGGTGGCCACGGACCATCAGCGCAAGCTGGTTCAAAGAAAAGGTTGGTTCGGGCTGGGGGGATTAGTCCGACTGCGGTTGGGAAACCCCACATTATCAAAAAAAAAAAAAATTACTCGCGTTCTAATAACTGAGCCCTATTCACAACATCTGAATACAAACAAAGTTTGTGAGAAATGAGGTATTAACGTATTTCAGCTTTCAAACCTCGCAGAAACATTCACGTCATTCGCTCCTCATTATCTACCAAATGGGATGCAAACCGGGACAAATCGGTAAACTTAGCCTCATATTGCGACACAGTCTTTTTGTTTTGCTCCAGCTTGATGAATTCTACCTCCTTCATGTGACAAATACTTTCAGGAAAGTACTTGTCATTGAATAATTCTTGAAACTTCTCCCAAGACATCTTGAGTGCGGCAGGCTGGGTACGTTTTACAGATTCCCACCAATAATCTGCCACTTCACGCAACATAAAGGTGGCGAAGGGAACCTTTTGCTCCTCTAAGCATTCCAAGACATCAAATATCTTGGTGATCTACTTTATCCACTTCTCTGCCTTAAGTGGTTCTGCTTTCCCAAAAACTACCGCGGTCCCAGCTCCTTGAACTGCTTAGCAGTGACCAGCCATGAGTTGCCAATGTTTACACCAGCATTTTGAACAAGAGTCTCTCTTGTTTACTTTTGCATAAATTCTAGAAAACTCCTAAACGTACCATCATTCGTCATTTGGTCGGTGTTGTTATTTGTACGAGGATTATTGTCTTCCTGATGCACATTATCCTGGTTATTGATTGTCGGTGACTCAACGGTCTCATGTGCTCCATTGCTTATCTCAAAATTCTTAGATGCCATTTTACTATCACAAAACAAGGGTTAATTGACATGTCACATGTTATCCCTATATTCTGACCAGCCAATTAAATAACAATTAATCTTAGGTAGGTCATACTAGGAAAGGAATTACCCGTCTCTCCCCTCCTAGTTCTAGTCTCACATCTCAGTCAGGGATCATATCCCTAAGCTTTGATACCAACTGTGACGCCCCCAAAATAGGTATACATCACCCATTCCGAGTCTCCAAATATATGGTATAAAATTCAAATACAACTTAATTATACAATTATCGTGTAACATACGATAAAACATAAGTTGAGAGTTTTAAAACGAATATTATCTTCTAGAAAATATCCAAACTCAATGGAGTCCTCATTACAATTATTATCACACTATTTCACAGAATAGTGAAGACTACTAATGCAACCATCTGGACCGCCACTCCGTTCCCCGACTAGTCTCAGCTATATTCTCATTTCCTGAAGAGAACAGTAAAATAAAAGGGTGAGCTCAACTAGCCCAGTAAGATATATTATGACTAAGATAATGCAGAATAAATTATCCTTAACCTTCAACAGTATAACAACTGATAGAATACAATAGAAAATAAGTTTTAGATCAACAACTACAGCGGAATAAGCAATCCATTACAAAAGTCAAGCAGAGCATGATATCTACTATCTTCTATGATTTAAAAGTTTATCATCAATTTTATCGCTGAGACTCAACTTTAATATATAATCCACATCACTGAATTATCCATGCACTACGGGCCAAGGATATTCATGTTTTCATCAACGGTCATGCAATAAAACAATTCATCTTTGCACCCTTGGCCGAAGAGAACCCATGGTCATGATCATACCAACAACTGTCGCTGAGACTCGGCTCAATAAATAGTCCCCATCACTTGTAACATTACAGGTCATGATTATACCAAATAATCCCTAGTCATAATCATATCAATCAATAGTCCATCTATGCACGTAAGCCAAAGATGACTTTCATCACAATATAAGCATGAGGATGATGATAATGATATAAGAATTCAATTAAATGAAAGCAAAGGATAAATTTTAAAGATTTATAATTTAATTTATCCAGAATTCAAAAACATCCAAATTGTCAACATGATACTGCTTTGTGGAGTAAAATTCAAGAATAATATTGTATCAAAAATGATTTGGACCGAAAAGAAATCAATTTTTTATAATGAATAGTACCCCGGGTGAATAGTAACCGATTGAATAGTACCCCATAAATAGTACTTCGGGAATACTACCCCATGAATAATACTCCGGCATGAAAAAGTTAAAACTTATCAAGAATGCTCAGAATAATAATTCCATGAAAAGATACTGGATGAAGTGCAAATTTCAAGGATACTCTACTAATTTCATGGAGTATAGAAGTCAAAACTTAACAAAATGAGTATAGAATTCAGAATCTGAAATGAAATAATTTTACTTACATACTTCAGAGTATGGAAGAAAATATTATTTCTTACGAGTATTAAACAAAAATAATATCCCTTACAATTGTTGAACGAAAATAATATTCCTTATGAATATTAAACGAAGATAATATCCCTACGAATATTGAACGAAAATATTATTCATTACGAATATTGAACGAAAATAAAATTTCTTAGGAATACGAAAAATAATATCGTAAGCGAATATGAAATAAATAATACCCCTTACCTCAAAATGAAGAGTGTTCCAACTGGTATAACGAATATATTCTTGAAGAAAACTTTCACTATTTTTTACACTCAAAGCTTCCTTAACTCTAAAGAAATACGCTCAATATTATAGAAGAAGAATTCTCTGATTCTGGTGTGATTTTCAATTCTAACTAAGCATCCTATTTATAGGAGAATGGAAAGGATACTATTTGAATTTAGAAATCACAATTTGCATGCATGAGAATCGTTCACTGCGCTTTAGAATCATTAAATTTGAAATTTTTTAATTTTACTTATCAAAATACTATGCAAACACTATGCAGGCACTATACAAATACTATGCATAATAAAATGTAATATATTCTATTTTTCATAAAAAAACAAACTTATAAAATATATTTATATATATACTCCCTTCATTTTACGTAACATCCCTCCCCCCCATTTTTTCTTCCTCACCCACACGTGCGCCCCAATATAATATATATAATAATTATATATATATATATATATGTGTGTGTGTGTGTGTGTGTGTAATACCCGAAAAAAAATATTAAATAATAAAAAATTATTTTGTTTGAAAACATATTAATTGGACTTTGTCCATTATTTTGGGTCAAAATAGTTATTTAATTTGTGTGGGCTAATAAATATTAATAAGAGATGGGTAAATTAATTTAGTACAAATTTGGGCCTTAAAAATTAGCATATTCACTTTGTTGCATAGGAAGCAAAAAGATATTGTAACATTGCTATTATTAATGAATTGAATTTATATGTTCTGTATGTATGTATGAATTGATGATTGCTTTTCAAAAAAAATCGTGAAAGTGACTCCTCTGAAAGCTGTTGTACTGTTATATTATTATAATGATTATATATATATATATATATATATATATATATATATTAGGTTCTTTGCAGGCATATATGATTCCCTTAATATTCTATATAAACATATATATATATATATATATATATATATGAGGTCTTGAGAACTGTGAGGCTACTGACTCATAAACCTACTGCAGCGTTAAGTTTATTATATATATAGATATATATATATATATATATATATATATATATATATATATATATATTATATTTTAATAAGTATTTAGCCATGAAATTTATAATTTAATTGGTAAATTAAATTGAAGTTATGCATATTAATTTGAATTAATTAATTTTGTCAACATAGTTATAAAAGTTTTTAATAATAAATTTAATAGTATTATGTTATTAATTAATGATTGGATTGTAATAAAATCTTATTAAATTGTTTAAATTGAACGGAGGGGATTTAAAGAGTTATACTTGAAATATAAATTTTGGAGTATTAATAATTAATATAAGGCGATGATTAAAGGCATATAAAATAGATTATGAATTATTTTGGGAATTATTAGTTTGGATTATTTTAATTTGAGGTGAATATGTTTAGGTTGTGAATGACATTTCGTATTTGGTATCGTTGGTATTTGAGGGTAAGATTTGGTGTAGTGTGCTATAAATGGGTTGGAAGTATCAGGTACGGATTCCGTACTCTTTCAGCGATACTTTTGTTAAATTTGATTTATTCGTTTCGTCCCTCGTTTCAAATTTAGTTATTATTTCACATAATTATTTCTTATGAAATTCATATATTTGTTTCATTTTGGAGTTGACACATTGGACTCGTATTTGTACTCTTTGAATTAGGATATCATGTTTAGTATTTATTTTTGATAATTGTAGAGCGGTACATGTTGCTACTTTTTTTTGAGACCTTGTGACTATAATTTGATTTGGTTCAACATGTTCATATAGAACCCTTTTGTTGGTATTTTGTCGCATGTGTTGTGACATGATATTTTTGTTAGAATATAACGTAGGGTATACCTGACCTATAACCACCTGTGGGGGTACCACATGCATGTTGTCTTGGCACGAGAGGCATGACACTTTCTGTGGCGGTGTGACTAGTCCACGGTGTCTCCATTTTGGGCTCCGGAGGAAGTGGGCCATTTGGTGTTTTGTTGTGGGAGGCGTATGCGTTAACCCTAGTTTTCTGTTCTTTGGATTGGTGATGTTGTGCCAAACACACTATCCGATTTACATACATTTGGATTCGCAGTCCAATGTGTGATTTGCCTGTGTGGCATTATTTTGGTTGCCTGTGTGGCATCATTTGATTTGCCTGTGTGGCATTAGTTTGACTTGCCTGTGTGGCATCATTTGATTTGCTTGTGTGGCATTAGTTTGGCTTGCCTTTGTGGCAAGATATATTTCTGAGCTCATTCGGTATGAAATAACTCCAGCCATTTGTTTCAGCATATTATTTTATTGTATTAGTTTTGTTGGTTTCTGTTCAGTTCAATTCATTGAGTTAGTTACTTCAGTTCGTTATTTCTTTATTCTTCTATTGGTTTCGTCAATTCTGTTGATTAAGATATATTCCATTTAGATCTTTGGAGATTATATTTTTGTCAGTATTTACACTTGAGGCTTTGTCAGTATTTGCAGGGGTGATTCAGGGCTAGTGTGATGAGAGTGTTGCCTTTGACCATCTAGGTTGATTAAATTTTAAGTTTTGATTATTTTGACTCTGTTTTGAGAATTGTATTTAGTACTTCATTGATGGGTATCATTATTAATATTTTGAGGTTATTAGTGCTCTATTTTCTTATTTTGAGGTTTATTGTGCTTTGCACGTAACCTCCCATTCCTTTTCGGGAAGGGGGTGTTATAGAGATGGTATCAAAGCTTAGGTTCTTTCTTGTAGAAAACCTATTTAGGTTTGACCTATGAGTTATGGGTAAATCACTGGGTAGACGTAGGAGTTTGACTCGATTTTGTTCTCTGTTTGGTTGGTCTTGATTTTGATGAATTGTCCTCTACTTTTCAAGTTGTAGTTGATTTGAGAAATGTGAGATAATTTGTTAAGATTATCATTATTATGCGTTGGAGCAATGATATTAGTTAATAATTGTGATTGAATCATTGAGGTGAATAAAGTTATACTTTGTGCAGATAAGAAACGATCTTATATGAGATGCGATTATGATATGAGTACTTATATTAGCGAATATTTTATATTGGAGAATTATTTGTTAGAGTTATTTTAGGTATCAATTATTATGAGATCTTAGAATTTAGAATTTGATTTGATTTGGGTTATGCTTTAAATTTTGTTAAGTTTGTGGATAATTTGAGGTATGTGTATCAGTGGAATAATATGATAAAGTGAAAACTATTAAGTACAGAGGATCTCTTGTAATTTTGAGTTGTTGTAGAGATTCGAGGTAATTAGATTAATCTTTTGGAGTAAATGAAATTTTACGATTATTTTCTAGTAGAATATTGGAGCTATCGTATATGAAATTTTGAGTGATAGTATGAGGAGATCTTGGAATTTGTTGGGATAAGATTTGCATTAAGAGAATGATTGATTCATTGAATGATTAGATATACAATAAGTGATGAATCTTTAAGAGATTTTAAAAGCTATAGTTTGCTTATTCAGATAGTAGGATATATGATTTGGAGTTTGGTATGGTGATTAATTAAGAGATCTTAGTAGTAATATATTTTTGGTGTAATAGTATTTGAGAACTAATTTGATTTGAAATTATGATATTTTGAAACTCTTGAGGACTTAGTGAGAGTTGGTGATATAATTTAAGTTGTTTTGTTTATCTGATGCCTTTAGAGTTTTGCGTGAATTTATGTAAAATTAAATGAAAATAATTAATTTGTTAAATCTTTGTCATGTGTGGAAGATAAACATTTTACGAATTGAAAATAATTTTAAATATTTTGGGTATTCGAATCGTATCGAGATGAAGAATTTTTTATTTTTTTTGTTGATTTCGAACTATGTTCCGAATAGTACGTTTACAAGAATTTAACTCAAAGATATTAGCGACAGCCGCACCAACGGTGGATCATATGATTTAATTTGATGCAACGCGAAGAACCTTACCATGCTTGATCGTTACATAAGGCGGTGCTACATTTTAATTTAAGTTTATGAATAATTATGTAATTTAAATAAAAACTAAAATAAAACTTAATAGAGTTTATTTAAATTTCGAGGACGGAATTATTTTTAAGGGGTGAAAAATGTAATAACCCATTTTTTTTTATAATTAAATATTAATTGATTTTATCTTATACAATTGTATTTAAATTAGAAAAGGTAAATGATTTTGTTTCCCTCTTTTCTTCCTTGTTTTGTTTGGAAAATTAAATTTTTTTTAGTTGATAATTAAATAATTGATTAAATTAAAATTGAGGAAGATAATTCCTTTTGTTAAAGTCTTGTGGTAAAATCATTCGGAGCGGGAGGCTACAAGGGAGATGGAGGAGTCTATTCGAGCAGAGTATCCGCATCTCTTTGAAAATTTAGTGCATTCCATTCTTTTGATTCCGGGGACGGAATCCTTTTTAAGGGGTAGGTGATGTAATACCCGAAAAAAAAATATTAAATAATAAAAAATTATTTTGTTTGAAAACATATTAATTGGACTTTGTCCATTATTTTGGGTCAAAATAGTTATTTAATTTGTGTGGGCTAATAAATATTAATAAGAGATGGGTAAATTAATTTAATACAAATTTAGGCCTTAAAAATTAATTGGGTTATGTGGGTAATATTAATCTTATTCTAATTAGGAGAATTAATAAGATAAATAATAAGTAAATAAATACTAAAACCTAATCATACATGTGGTACAAATCAAAAAGAAAAGGAAAAGTGGCTGGCGGCTGTGCTGTGAAGAAAGAACAAAGGAAGAGAAAATTAGCATATTCACTTTGTTGTATAGGAATTAAAAAGGTATTGTAACATTGCTATTATTAATGAATTGAATTTATATGTTCTGTATGTATGTATGAATTGATGATTGTTTTTCAAAAAAAAAATCGAGAAAGTGACTCCTCCGAAAGCTGCTGTACTGTTATATTATTATAATGACTATATATATATTTAAGGTTCTTTCTTGAGGCATATATGATTCCCTTAATATTCTATATAAACATATATATATATATATATATATATATATATATATATATATATATATAGGTGTGTAGGCACATGACCTCTGCTAGCGTTAAGTTTATTATATATATAGGTACTATATATATATATATATATATATATATATATATATATATATATATATATATATATATATTATATTCTAATAAGTATTTAGTCATGAAATTTATAATCAGAATTGGTAAATTAAATTGAAGTTATGCATATTAATTTGAATTAATTAATTTTGCCGACATAGTTATAAAAGTTTTTAATAATAAATTTAATAGTATTATGTTATTAATTAATGATTGGATTGTAATAAAATCTTATTAAATTGTTTAAATTGAACGGAGGGGATTTAAAGAGTTATACTTGAAATATAAATTTTGGAGTATTAATAATTGATATAAGGCGATGATTAAAGGCATATTAAATAGATTATGAATTATTTTGAGAATTATTAGTTTGGATTATTTTAATTTGAGGTGAATATGTTTAGGTTGTGAATGACGTTTTGTATTTGGTATCGTTGGCATTTGAGGGTAAGATTTGGTGTAGTGTGCTATAAATGGGTTAGAAGTATCAGGTACGAATTTCGTACTCTTTCAGCGATACTTTTGTTAAATTTGATTTATTCGTTTCGTCCCTTGTTTCAAATTCTATTATTATTTCACCTAATTGTTTCTTGTGAAATTCATATATTTGTTTCATTTTGGAGTTGACACATTGGACTCGTATTTGTACTCTTTGAATTAAGATATCATGTTTAGTATTTATTTTTGATAATTGTAGAGCGGTACATGTTGCTACTTTTTTTTGAGACCTTGTGACTATAATTTGATTTGGTTCAACATGTACATATAGAACCCTTTTGTTGGTATTTTGTCGCACGTGTTGTGACATGATATTTTTGTTAGAATATATCGTAGGGTATACCTGAGCTATAACCACATGTGGGGGTACCACAGGCATGTCGTCTTGGCACGAGATGCATAACACTTTCTGTAGCGGTGTGATTAGTCCACGACGTCTCCATTTTGGGCTCCGGAGGAAATGGGCCATTTGGTATTTTGTTTTTGGAGGTGTATGGGTTAACCCTAGTTTTCTATTCTGCGGATTGGTGATGTTGTGCCAAACACACTATCCGATTTACATACATTTGGATTTGCGGTCCAATGTGTGATTTGCCTGTGTGGCATTATTTTGGTTGCCTGTGTGGCATCATTTGATTTGCATGTGTGGCATTAGTTTGGCTTGCCTTTGTGGCAAGATATATTTGTGAGCTCATTAGGTATGAAAAAACTCCAGCCATTTATTTCAGCATATTATTTTATTGTATTAGTTTTGTTGGTTTCTGTTCAGTTCAATTTATTGAGTTAGTTACTTCAGTTCGTTATTTCTTTATTCTTCTATTGGTTTCGTCAATTCTGTTGATTCAGATATATTCCATTCAGATCTTTGAAGATTATATTTTCGTCAGTATTTACACTTGAGGCTTTGTTCAGTATTTTGTCTCAATTGTTTTCGTATATTAGTTGTATATCTTTTGTATATCTGTATCCGTATTGGGCAATTGGCTCATGCGGTGTTTCTCTTCCGGCAGTTTTGCAGGGGTGATTCAGGGCTAGTGTGATGAGATTGTTGCCTTTGACCATTAGGTTGATTAAATTTTAAGTTTTGATTATTTTGACTCTGTTTGGAGAATTGTATTTAGTACTTCATTGATGGGTATCATTATTAATATTTTAAGGTTATTAGTGCTCTAATTTCTTATTTTGTGGTTTGTTGTGCTTTGTACGTGACCTCACTTTCCTTTACGGGAAGGGGGTGTTACAGAGATGGTATCAAAGCTTAGTTTATTTCTTGTAGAAAACCTATTTAGGTTTGACCTGTGAGTTATGGGTAAATCACTGGGTAGACGTAGGAGTTTGACTTGATTTTGTTCTCTGTTTGGTTGGTCTTGATTTTGATGAATTGTCCTTTACTTTTCAAGTTGTAGTTGATTTGAGAAATGTGAGATAATTTTTTAAGATTATCATTATTATGCGTTGGAGCAATGATATTAGTTAATAATTGTGATTGCATCATTGAGGTGAATAAAGCTATACTTTGTGTAGATAAGAAACGATCTTATATGAGATATGATTATGATATGAGTACTTATATTAGCGAATATTTTATATTGGAGAATTATTTGTTAGAGTTATTTTAGGTATCAATTATTATGAGATCTTAGAATTTAGAATTTGATTTGATTTGGGTTATGCTTTAAATTTTGTTAAGTTTGTGGATAATTTGAGGTATGTGTATCAGTGGAATAATATGATAAAGTGAAAACTATTAAGTACAGAGGATCTCTTGTAATTTTGAGTTGTTGTAGAGATTCGAGGTAATTAGATTAATCTTTTGGAGTAAATGAAATTTTACGATTATTTTCTAGTAGAATATTGAAGCTATCTTATATGAAATTTTGAGTGATAGTATGATGAGATCTTGAAATTTGTTGGGTTAAGATTTGCATTAAGAGAATGATTGATTCATTGAATGATTAGATATACAATAAGTGATGAATCTTTAAGAGATTTTGAAAGCTATAGTTTGCTTATTCAGATAGTAGAATATATGATTTGGAGTTTGGTATGGTGATTAATTAAGAGATCTTAGTAGTAATATATTTTTGGTGTAATAGTATTTGAGAACTAATTTGATTTGAAGTTATGATATTTTGAAACTCTTGAGGACTTAGTGAGAGTTGGTGATATAATTTAAATTGTTTTGTTTATCTGATGCCTTTAGAGTTTTGCGTGAATTTATGTAAAATTAAATGATAATAATTAATTTGTTAAATCTTTGTCATGTGTGGAACATAAACATTTTACGAATTAAAATAATTTTAAATATTTTGGGTATTCGAATCGTATCGAGATGAAGAATTTTTTATTTTTTTTGTTAATTTCGAATTATGTTCCGAATAGTACGTTTACAAGAATTAAACTCAAAGATATTAGCGACAGCCACACCAATGGTTGATCATGTGATTTAATTCGATGCAACGCGAAGAGCCTTACCATGCTTGATCGTTACATATGGCGGCGCTACATTTTAATTTAAGTTTATGAATAATTATGTAATTTAAATAAAAACTAAAATAAAACTTAATAGAGTTTATTTGAATTCCGAGGACGGAATTATTTTTAAGTGGTGAAAAATGTAATAACCCATTTTTTTATAATTAAATATTAATTAATTTTATCTTATACAATTGTATTTAAATTGGAAAAGGTAAATGATTTTGTTTTCCTCTTTTCTTCCTTGTTTTGTTTGGAAAATTAATTTTTTTTTAGTTGATAATTAAATAACTGATTAAATTAAAATTGAGAAAGATAATTCCTTTTGTTAAAGTCTTGTTGTAAAATCATTCGGAGCGGGAGGCTACATGGGAGATGGAGGAGTCTATTCGAGCAGAGTATCCGCATCTCTTTGAAAATTTGGTGCGTTCCATTCTTTTGATTTTGGGGACAGAATCCTTTTTAAGGTGTAGGTGATGTAATACCCGAAAAAAAATATTAAATAATAAAAAATTATTTTGTTTGAAAACATATTAATTGGACTTTGTCCATTATTTTGGGTCAAAATAGTTATTTAATTTGTGTGGGCTAATAAATATTAATAAGAGATGAGTAAATTAATAAGGGGTAGGTGATGTAATACCCGAAAAAAAAAATTAAATAATAAAAAATTAATTTGTTTGAAAACATATTAATTGGACTTTGTCCATTAATTTTGGGTCAAAATAGTTATTTAATTTGTGCGGGCTAATAAATATTAATAAGAGATGGGTAAATTAATTTAATACAAATTTGGGCCATAAAAATTAATTGGGTTATGTGGGTAATATTAATCTTATTCTAATTAGGAGAATTAATAAGATAAATAATAAGTAAATAAATACTAAAACCTAATCATACATGTGGTACAAATCAAAAAGAAAAGGAAAAGTGGCTGGCGGCTGTGCTGTGAAGAAAGAACAAAGGAAGAGAAAATTAGCATATTCACTTTGTTGTATAGGAATCAAAAAGGTATTGTAACATTGCTATTATTAATGAATTGAATTTATATGTTCTGTATGTATGTATGAATTGATTATTGCTTTTCAAAAAAAAAAATCGAGAAAGTGACTCCTCCGAAAGCTGATGTACTGTTATATTATTATAATGATTATATATATATATTTAAGGTTCTTTGCAGGCATATATGATTCCCTTAATATTCTATATAAATATATATATATATATATATATATATATATATATATATATATATATATATATATATATGAGGTGTGAGCTGCATGACCTAACATGAAGCGTTAAGTTTATTATATATATAGGTACTATATATATATATACATTATATTCTAATAAGTATTTAGTCATGAAATTTATAATCTAATTGGTAAATTAAATTGAAGTTATGCATATTAATTTGAATTAATTAATTTTTCTTGAAATATAGTTATAAAGTTTTTAATAATAAATTTAATAGTATTATGTTATTAATTGATGATTGGATTGTAATAAAATCTTATTAAATTGTTTAAATTGAACGGAGGGGATTTAAAGAGTTATACTTGAAATATAAATTTTGGAGTATTAATAATTGATATAAGGCGATGATTAAAGGCATATTAAATAGATTATGAATTATTTTGGGAATTATTTGTTTGGATTATTTTAATTTGAGGTGAATATGTTTAGGTTGTGAATGACGTTTCGTATTTGGTATCGTTGGCATTTGAGGGTAAGATTTGGTGTAGTGTGCTATAAATGGGTTGGAAGTATCAGGTACGAATTCCGTACTCTTTCAGCGATACTTTTGTTAAATTTGATTTATTCGTTTCGTCCCTCGTTTCAAATTCTATTATTATTTCACCTAATTGTTTCTTGTGAAATTCATATATTTGTTTCATTTTGGAGTTGATACATTGGACTCGTATTTGTACTCTTTGAATTAAGATATCATGTTTAGTATTTATTTTTGATAATTGTAGAGCGGTACATTTTGCTACTTTTTTTTTGAGACCTTATGACTATAATTTGATTTGGTTCAACATGAACATATAGAACCCTTTTGTTGGTATTTTGTCGCACGTGTTGTGACATGATATTTTTGTTAGAATATACTGTAGGGTATACCTGAGCTATAACCACCTGTGGGGATACCACAGGCATGTCGTCTTGGCACGAGAGGCATGACACTTTCTATAGCGGTGTGATTAGTCCACGGCGTCTCCATTTTGGGCTCCGGAGGAAGTGGGCCATTTGGTGTTTTGTTGTGGGAGACGTATGGGTTAACCCTAGTTTTTTGTTCTGCGGATTGGTAATGTTGTGCCAAACACACTATCCGATTTACATACATTTGGATTCGCAGTCCAATGTGTGATTTGCATGTGTGGCATTATTTTGGTTGCCTGTGTGGCATCATTTGATTTGCCTGTGTGGCATTAGTTTGGCTTACCTTTGTGGCAAGATATATTTCTGAGCTCATTCGGTATGAAATAACTCCAGCCATTTGTTTCAGCATTTTATTTTATTGTATTAATTTTGTTGGTTTCTGTTCAGTTCAATTCATTGAGTTAGTTACTTCAGTTTGTTATTTCTTTATTCTTCTATTGGTTTCGTCAATTCTGTTAATTCAGATATATTCCATTCAGATCTTTGGAGATTATATTTTCGTCAGTTTTTACACTTGAGGCTTTGTTAAGTATTTTGTCTCAATTGTTTTCGTATATTAGTTGTATATCTTTTGTATATCGTACTGGGCAATTGGCTCATGCGGTGTTTTTCTTCCGGCAGGTTTGCAGGGGTGATTCAGGGCTAGTGTGATTAGAGTGTTGCCTTTGACCATCTAGGTTGATTAAATTTTAAGTTTTAATTATTTTGACTCTGTTTGGAGAATTGTATTTAGTACTTCATTGATGGGTATCATTATTAATATTTTAAGGTTATTAGTGCTCCGTTTTCTTATTTTGAGGTTTGTTGTGCTTTGTACGTGACCTCACTTTTCTTTTCGGGAAGGGGGTGTTACAGAGATGGTATCAAAGCTTAGTTTCTTTCTTGTAGAAAACATATTTAGGTTTGACCTGTGAGTTGTAGGAGTTTGACTCGATTTTGTTCTCTGTTTGGTTGGTCTTGATTTTGATGAATTGTCCTCTACTTTTCAAGTTGTAGTTGATTTGAGAAATATGAGATAATTTGTTAAGATTATCATTATTATGCGTTGGAGCAATGATATTAGTTAATAATTGTGATTGCATCATTGAGGTGAATAAAGCTATATTTTGTGCAGATAAGAAACGATCTTATATGAGATGCGATTATGATATGAGTACTTATATTAGCGAATATTTTATATTGGAGAATTATTTGTTAGAGTTATTTTAGGTATCAATTATTATGAGATCTTAGAATTTAGAATTTGATTTGATTTGGGTTATGCTTTAAATTTTGTTAAGTTTGTGGATAATTTGAGGTATGTGTATCGGTGGAATAATATGATAAAGTGAAAACTATTAAGCATGAGGAGGATCTCTTGTAATTTTGAGTTGTTGTAGAGATTCGAGGTAATTAGATTAATCTTTTGGAGTAAATGAAATTTTACGATTATTTTCTAGTAGAATATTGAAGCTATCTTATATGAAATTTTGAGTGATAGTATGAGGAGATCTTGGAATTTGTTGGGTTAAGATTTGCATTAAGAGAATGATTGATTCATTGAATGATTAGATATACAATAAGTGATGAATCTTTAAGAGATTTTGAAAGCTATAGTTTGCTTATTCAGATAGTAGGATATATGATTTGGAGTTTGGTATGGTGATTAATTAAGAGATCTTAGTAGTAATATATTTTTGGTGTAATGGTATTTGAGAACTAATTTGATTTGAAGTTATGATATTTTGAAACTCTTGAGGACTTAGTGAGAGTTGGTGATATAATTTAAGGTGTTTTGTTTATCTGATGCCTTTAGAGTTTTGCGTGAATTTATGTAAAATTAAATGAAAATAATTAATTTGTTAAATCTTTGTCATGTGTGGAACATAAACATTTTACGAATTGAAAATAATTTTAAATATTTTGGGTATTCGAATCGTATCGAGATGAAGAATTTTTTATTTTTTTTTGTTGATTTCGAATTATGTTCCGAAGAGTACATTTACAAGAATTAAACTCAAAGATATTAGCGACAACCGCACCAACGGTGGATCATGTGTTTTAATTTGATGCAACGCGAAGAACCTTACCATGCTTGATCGTTACATATGGCGGCGCTACATTTTAATTTAAGTTTATGAATAATTATGTAATTTAATAAAAACAAAAATAAAACTTAATAGAGTTTATTTGAATTCTGAGGACGGAATTATTTTTATGGGGTGAAAAATGTAATAACTCATTTTTTTATAATTAAATATTAATTGATTTTAACTTATAAAATTGTATTTAAATTGAAAAAGGTAAATGATTTTGTTTCCCTCTTTTCTTCCTTGTTTTGTTTGGAAAATTAAATTTTTTTTAGTTGATAATTAAATAATTGATTAATTTAAAATTGAGGAAGATAATTCCTTTTGTTAAAGTCTTGTGCTAAAATCATTCAGAGCGGGAGGCTACATGGGAGATGGAGGAGTCTATTCGAGCAGAGTATCCGCATCTCTTTGAAAATTTGGTGCGTTCCATTCTTTTGATTCCGGGGACGGAATCCTTTTTAAGGGGTAGGTGATGTAATACCCGAAAAAAAATATATTAAATAATAAAAAATTATTTTGTTTGAAAACATATTAATTGGACTTTGTCCATTATTTTGGGTCAAAAATAGTTATTTAATTTGTGTGGGCTAATAAATATTAATAAGAGATGAGTAAATTAATTTAGTACAAATTTGGGCCTTAAAAATTAATTGGGTTTAATTTATGTGGGTAATATTAATCTTATTCTAATTAGAAGGATTAATAAGATAAACAATAAGTAAATAAATACTAAAACCTAATCATACATGTGGTACAAATCAAAAAGAAAAGGAAAAGTGCCTGGCGGTTGTGCTGTGAAGAAAGAACAAAGGAAGAGAAAATTAGCATATTCACTTTGTTGCATAGGAATCAAAAAGGTATTGTAACATTGCTATTATTAATGAATTTAATTTACATGTTCTGTATGTATGTATGAATTGATGTTTGCTTTTCAAAAAAAATATCGTGAAAGTGACTCCTCCGAAAGCTGCTGTAATGTTATATTAATATAATGATTATATATATATATAAGGTTCTTTGCAGGCATATATGATTCCCTTAATATTCTATGTATATATATATATATATATATATGAGGTGCAGCCCATGATCCATTGTAGACGTTAAGTTTTTATATATATATATATATATATATATATATATATATATATATATATTATATTTTAATAAGTATTTAGTCATGAAATTTATAATTAGAATTGGTAAATTAAATTGAAGTTATGCATATTAATTTGAATTAATTAATTTCTTTTAATATAGTTATAAAAGTTTTTAATAATAAATTTAATAGTATTATGTTATTAATTAATGATTGGATTGTAATAAAATCTTATTAAATTGTTTAAATTGAACGGAGGGGATTTAAAGAGTTATACTTGAAATAAAAATTTTGGAGTATTAATAATTGATATAAGGCGAGGATTAAAGGCATATTAAATAGATTATGAATTATTTTGGGAATTATTAGTTTTGATTATTTTAATTTGAGGTGAATATGTTAAGGTTGTGAATGACGTTTCTTATTTGGTATCGTTGGCATTTGAGGGTAGGATTTGGTGTAGTGTGCTATTAATGGGTTGGAAGTATCAGGTACGGATTCCGTACTCTTTTAGCGATACTTTTGTTAAATTTGATTTATTCGTTTCGTCCCTCGTTTCAAATTCTGTTATTATTTCACATAATTGTTTCTTGTGAAATTCATATATTTGTTTCATTTTGGAGTTAACACATTGGACTCGTATTTGTACTCTTTGAATTAGGATATCATGTTTAGTATTTATTTTTGATAATTGTAGAGCAGTACATGTTGCTACTTTTTTTTGAGACCTTGTGACTATAATTTGATTTGGTTCAACATGTACATATAGAACCCTTTTGTTGGTATTTTGTCGTATGTGTTGTGACATGATATTTTTGTTAGAATATAGAACCCTTTTGTTGGTACCACAGGCATGTCGTCTTGGCACGAGAGGCATGACACTTTCCGTGGTGGTGTGATTAGTCCACGACGTCTCCATTTTGGGCTCTAGAGGAAGTGGGCCATTTGGTGTTTTGTTGTGAGAGGCGTATGGGTTAATCCTAGTTTTCTGTTTTGTGGATTGGTGATGTTGTGCCAAACACACTATCCGATTTGCATACATTTGGATTCGCGGTCCAATGTGTGATTTGCCTGTGTGGCATTATTTTGACTTGCCTATGTGGCATCATTTGATTTTCCTGTGTGGCATTAGTTTGGCTTGCCTTTGTGGCAAGATATATTTCTGAGCTCATTCGGTATGAAATAACTCCAGCCATTTGTTTCAGCATATTATTTTATTATATTAGTTTTGTTGGTTTCTGTTCAGTTCAATTCATTGAGTTAGTTACTTCAGTTCGTTATTTCTTTATTCTTCTATTGGTTTCGTCAATTCTTTTGATTCAGATATATTCCATTCAGATCTTTGGAGATTATATTTTTGTCAGTATTTACACTTGATGCTTTGTTCAGTATTTTGTCTCAATTGTTTTCGTATATTAGTTGTATATCTTTTGTATATCTGTATCCGTATTGGGCAATTGGCTCATGTTGTATTTTTCTTCCGACAGGTTTGCAGGGGTGATTTAGGGCTAGTGTGATGAGAGTGTTGCCTTTGACCATCTAGGTTGATTAAATTTTAAGTTTTGATTATTTTGACTCTATTTGGAGAATTGTATTTCGTACTTCATTGATGGGTATCATTATTAATATTTTGAGGTTATTATTGCTCTGTTTTCTTATTTTGAGGTTTGTTGTGCTTTGCACGTGACCTCCCTTTCCTTTTCGAGAAGGGGGTGTTACAATATATATACTAAATAACTTTCAACCGATTATTTTGAAAAAAGGGTAAATGGGGGTCCAAATAATACGCCAAAATTTATAACAAATACTTCATAAAAATCCCCTCAATATTTTTAACAACATTTATTCATCATTATTATAACTCGCAATATTAACAACCAGATCATTCCCAGGAAAGGGAGAGCTTTCCGATAATGATTTCTCCCTATTGGCGCACAATTAGGTGACCAAACCTTTTTCATCGACAAAACTTTCTAGACATTGTTAATTATGCAAATAATAATATGAATAACTTGTCATCTCAATTATTGATTTAATAATATAAAATATTGTAACAATAATTGAATTAAATAACGCGAGATACTATGCAGCAATTACTGTAGTAATAATTGAGTATAACAGAGTGACTTCTCACGTAAGCATCAATAATCAATATTGTGTGCTACTATGCAACCACGCTTATTACTGTACTTTTACCACCGTGTATTTCAACAGTTTAACGGTAAAACTTTCGCCGTTATTTTTATAAAAAGATATTTATGTCATTTTCTCATTTCGAGAATAATTCTGTTGTGGGGTCCACCAATGATTGTGCCGTCGTATAAATATTCCCTAGTAAAACGAATATTCCCCGACCAATTTTCTTCTCCCGTGAACAACATACACATATACAAGTCCAAATCTAGCATACATCAAGTCTTTAATGGTATTCAATATCGTGCACTGAGTGGTTTCCCACAAACAACCAACAAATTAGTTTCCGTCTCGTCTACACTGTAATAACCCGATATTTTCTATATAATTAAATCAGAAATTTTGCATATAACTTAGCAAAAAAAAAAAAGAAGAAATTTTGTGTATAATTATTTATTTATTTATTTATTTTAAAGGTGAGAATGCATGCAAGGTAATGTGTATGTATTTATGTGATGAATATAAAATATATTTATTACATGAATGATTACAAATAATTTTATTTTAGAATTATTGATCATTATACATTATATTCTTATAATAATTAATTTTATAGTAGAAATGTTTTTATTAATTATTTTCAATAAAAAATATGATTTTATATTATTTAAATAATATATGAAATGATTATAGAATTATTATAATAATTATTTTTTTATATAAAATTATTTCAGATTAATTAAGTTAATTATTATAACTTAATTAATAATGGTATGTATATGAAAGATAAATCAGACATGGAATCCAAACCCTAATTTTGGATTTTTATCAAGGGATGAGAATAATATTATAATATTTCAGTGCTATAAATATGTAATGCATGTGTAGACCGATAATGGTTGGTCAATTATGGAGTATAATGTCAACGCTTTAGCATTGCTTTAATGAACCCTAATTTGAAACTCAAATTAGAGTTCAAGACTATTAAGTAATTGTGTTATGTGATTAATGATATGTGTTATTGATTATAACATTAATTTGCAACAACCTAATTATCAAAAATCCTAATTAGTAATTATAAACCCTAATTAATATTTGGAGACCCTAAATGATTAGAAACCCTAATTCGAAAGTCATTTACGACTTTAAGAATTTGTTATGTCGTTTTGTAATCGTGATACTGTGATAATATGTCTAATGACAGGTATTATACTTAATTAGGGAAAATCCTAATTATTAAGGAACCCTAAATCTTAAAATTTGAAACCCTAATTGCTATTGTGAACCCTAATCGCTAACTTAGCAATCTTAATGCTAATTAGTGAACCTTAAACCTAATTTCCATATTTTATATTATTAGAAACCTAAACTAATTTAGAAATCCTAAATTGTTTATTTTTAGAAACTAATGTTTACTTTTTTTTCTTTTTTTAGCCTTAAATGCAAATTCTAGAAAACCAAATTATGGAACCTTAATAGGGTTAAACCCTAAGGGTCACACCCTAAGGGTTTGCCAAGATTACTAAATAGCCATTAAAATGTGATGACAATGACCAAAAAGCCCTTTTGTCACATTTTTATAAGTTGCTTGCAAATCTTACCAAAATTAGAGTTGGTGAACCACTCCATGTGACTAACAACAACTCCCATCAGTCATTTTTCCAGCAATCTCAGCAACATATATTGCATCTATGTAATATAAATAGATTAAGAGAGAGAAAGTGTGCAAAATAAGTTCATTTGTTATCTAGCTCTCATCAAACCTCTTCTCTCTCTACATATCCGAAATATACACGTGTATCAGTCCCAAATATAGCCCCTAGATCATCCAAGATCAGTTAGGAAGATCAAGATCAAGATTGGAACTAGAAGGTATAAACCCTAATTTGATTTTTGATGTTGTATGCTTAGTCTATATTTGTGTTTATGTGTTTAGTTTTGTGTTAAAAGGTGTTTTATGGTGATCTATGTTGTTATAACATAGATCCATAGCATCAAAATGCTTTAAAATTAAGTTTTTCAAAAATTGTCCATGAACCTAAAACTGGTCTGACAAGCTAATGTCAGTGGTCGTATATCTCTGTATGTTCATGATTTTTGTTGTTTTATGTATTAGATTTGTAGTTTGATATGAGATCTTTGTTTTGGAAGTGAAATCACAGTCATTTGATGTCTAAATTTTATGTTATGTTCGGTTAAAACCCGTTAACCGGGCATGACCAGACGAATTCTGGGTAACCTATAACTGCATGAGCAGCGTCTGACAACTTTGTCTAATGCCTTGATCTGTTAGGCTATATGTGTATTGTTAATGTTGTTGTGATCGGATTGTAGTGTGTTGTCTGGACTATAGATCCATGATTTTATATCCCTTATATCGTAAGCCAGATCGAAGTAGTAGGAGGTCAAACTGGGCAAAACGATCACGAGGTCGGGTTTCTGAAATTCCCAGAAACCGTAAGAACATTATTTCTGACAATGTTTGACCGAACTAGATATAGTTAATGTTTTATATTTGGACTGAGATGAGGATAAAGGACTACAGATGTGAACCATGAGACCACATGAAAAATGACTGGAACATAGAATTAATTGGGCTGGAAAGTGGTACCTATGAAGTTGCTGGGTTTCTGGGTTACCCAGAAAACCCAGAAGCTGTCTGACAGCGACTTTGGGAGATCAGATCTCCTTATTTGTTTGATGTACGACCTAGATGATGGTTGTTCATTGTAGTATTACATTTTAACTACACGATCAAGGTTCAAGCTAGCCCAAAAACGAATTACACTGAGAATTATAAGCGGTCAAACGTTGACCCTTGCTAACTGAACTGTCAGTGTTCCTGAGCTCAAGAACACCAACAGCGACGGTTACTGTCGCTATAGCCTATAGCGATAGTTTTAATTATTTTTAATTTTTGATTTTTCGAAAATTAAATAAAAATAAAAAATAAATTCTAAAAATTACAAAAATGGTTTTTAAAATTATTTTAAATTATAAAAAAATAACTTCTAATTATTTGGGATATTTCTCATTAATATTTATAATTATTTGAATATTAACGATATTTAATTTGTTTAATTAGTGTATTAAATAAATTAGAGAAAAATGATTTTATATTATAAAAATTATTTTAAATAAGAATAAAGTGTTTAAAAATATTTTAAATTATAAAATATAATTTTTAATATTTTTGAAGAATTCTCATTAATAAATTAATATTAATGATATTAAATTTATTTACTAATTATATTAAATAAATTAGTTTAAAAATGATTCTAAAATTATAAAAATCATTTTAAATGAAAATAAAGTATTTAAAAATATTTTAAGTTATAAAATATAACTTTAAATATTTAAAAGATAATTTAATTTATAATTTAATATTAATGATATTAATTTAATATTTATGATATTAAGTTTATTTAATAATTATATTAAATAAATAGTTTAAAAATAGTTTTATTAATTTAAAAATCATTTAAAAAGGATATAAACGAATTAAAAATATTTTAAGTTATAATTAACGACTTTTAATATTTTGATAAATAATGCATTAATATTAAATTATTAATGGTAATTATTTAAAATGATTTTAATTATTTTAAAAATCATTTAAGGGTAATAGTAATACTTTAAAAATAGTTTAAGTTATTATAAATAACTTTAATATTTTAGCAATGGTTTCATTAATAATTTAATATTAATTAAATATTAATGATAATATAATTATTTGATATTTAAATCATTTTATAATGATTCCAAAGGCTTGAAAAATCATGATAAATTATAATAATTATTTAAAAATTATTATAAGGCTATGAAAAATAATATGACTGATATTTAAATTATCAAGAATAATATTAAGGATACAGGATAAAGTTTTAAACTCGACAACTACCTTATAAAGCCGTCGGTACACCAAAATATTTCAGAAATTGACCTGGACTTAGATAACTGGATTAGATACGTGTTTGTTTGTGATCCAATGACTGTTAAATATGTGTGACAATGTGATTAGTTAATGTGTTGACTAAAAATAGCAGTACTATATGTTATGATATAACATTCTAATCGAACGAATGATCTAATTACTGATAGGTCGCTATATAAAAGATAAAACTAAGTTGCGTATTGTAAGCAGCAGATCCTAACTTTGCATTTACTTTATGCAATGGATATAAGTAAGAAAGTTTCATAATTATATTATCATTATGCCAAAATATTAAGTCTATTGTTATCGATTATGTATCCGATCATTATTTATCAGTACAGTATTATTATATAATTTAGATATTTATTTTATTCATTAATTTCTAAATATGGTTATACAAGTGTCCTCACTTGGATAATCATTGTATTTAATCATATGTTGATACACATCTATCGATCTCCGATATGTATATATTAATTAAAAGTCGTCTAAGCTATTTGACCCAGCTAGACACAGTTTAGAAATATCGTTGAACATGATAAAACTTTATTGTATCCAATCAAATTACTTTAGTTTGGATTCCCGACTAAGTATGAACATCCTAAATATGGGAAAACTTTTATGCGCCCAAGGCGAAAAAGATGAATGATAATATCGTTCTTGCATGTAGTATTAATTAATACAGGGTACATTGGGATGATCACCCACGCGCCCATAAGTTATGACGGTTTGCGGATGAAGTTCTGCCAAACCTTAGCGAAAATTAAAAATAATGTTCATAGTCTGTCGACTAATACACATTTATAGTCAGTACGTAGTTTCAAAATTTTTGATATAAAATTGTTATGTTATTATTATTGGTGCATCTTACTTCACAACTGTTGATTCGTTGTAGAAGTGTCGTACAAAGAAAAAAATTATTTCTTTCAGCTTATATTTATAAATACTATTACTTGCTGGGCACTCAAATGCTCATCCTTGCTTAATTTAAATGTTTTCAGCTAAGTGTGAACAACCAGAAGGTTCGGCCAAGAACAAGGGAAAAGAAAAGCAAACAGAATAAGTTTAATGGTATCTTTTGTAATAGTTAGACAATATTTAGACCATGATATTTATTATCTATCATGTAATGTATTGTAGTAAAGGTTGCGTACTTGGGATTAGACTCTGATAAATGTAAGTTAAGTTTGAAATTCATATTATTGTTATTATTATTAGTATTATTCCCCTCAAAGAAATGGTGTCGTAAAGCACTGAGTTCGGGTTTCAAGTACCTAAATTTGGGGGCGTTACATACACTGTTTTCATAGTGAGTTAGATCGGTTACTAATTCGTATATACCTCCGCTCTCTGAAGGAATCGTTTAGCCCAACTCCTATACATCCACCATTAAAGGGTACGGTTGCACTGCCTTAGACTTGATACCTACTTGTACATATACTCAAGGAATTGGTGATTATCAAAGATATTTAATGTCACCAACTTACTATGATAAAATAATTTCACATAAATTATTTAATATCAATAGATAAATTTCATATTATTATTATTATTATTAGTATTATTCCGCTCAAAGAAATGGTATCGTAAAGCACCGAGTTTGGGTTTCAAGTACCTGAATTTGGGGGCGTTACATTATGGTATCAGAATTTTAGGGTTAGAAACCTTAGGTGGGATAGACCTTAGGCTATAACCTTGGGACAAAGGGAAACTTTGAAAATACAAATAACTCATATAGAGTTTATAAGGAGATGAATTGAATAAATTCATCGTAAAACAAAATAAAAGATAACTTATATAAGACTATTATTTGTTGTATGTATATAATATATGCTAATCGGGATAATTTATGTGTGTAGATGTCAGATAGAAAGAATTAGGATACCCTCAGATCATAAGAAAGGAGTCAACCTCCATGACTGAGCCAATGTCAAAGCTAATAGATGAAATAGAGGGTCACTTGGAAAGCAACCCTAATGAGGTGATTATACTAGAAAAGTATAGTACCGGACCCAGAAACTATAATATAGCTAATAGGTAGAGTATAGTTAAACAATATATGGTCAAGCTCGAGTTCTTAAACTCATAATGTGTGGTAAGTTTGAAGAACTTGGTATAGTTATGTCTGAATGGATTATTGAGGATAATAGGAATATATAGAATACTAAGCAATTGATCCTTAGTGAAGGCGTAAGAAATAAGTAGTATTAGTATTACTTGAATATGAATGATTCTATGTAGTGTATATGATAAGTATGTCTATATAAGGTAATATTCTTAACTTTTGTATAAGTTGTGGCAGCGATTCCCGACTTTTGAGTCACTAAGAGATAACGGGTGTTTAAAACAGTATGTGCTACGGTATGTCAAGTGCTATAAATATGAATTTATGTTGGATTAATGAAATAAATTGGTATAAAGATAGTAATCATTTATCTGAACACTGGTTAATATAGTAAACCAAAGTTTTAGAAATCTAATATTTTGAATACATGATTATTTGCATAGAAAATTTCGCGTTATGTGTATACCCTAAGACATAAAAGGTAGGTTGATGAAAGATAAATTATGATTAATTTGATAATGCCGCCAAGACGAAAACGAAACCAACGTACAGAAGAACCTGTCAACAAAGCTGGAGGACAACCAGACCCGATACGAAATTTTATGATTATGGTCGCTCAAGCTATGTAGAACGGAATACCAACCACGGGAAAATCAGCTAGATAATCAATTAGCGAACTTAAAAGACTTCAAGGCATTCGGACTGCCAGAAATTAGAGTATCAATTAACCCTGTAGACGCGTTTGTGATAGCTAGGGTAACGGCTGGGCAAAAGACATCTTTTGTCACCTATACGATGAAAGTGGAGGCGAATTTTTGGTGGAGGCAAATCAAGCTAGAGCCGGAGAAGGGAGTAGTGGTAATAAGACTGGAAAAAGGAAAGGAGAAAATTTCGGGAGTACCAAAAATAGGTCAGGAGATGGAAAGAAATAGATTATGTAGTGTGGAAATTGCGAAAAGAATCACTCGGGAGAGTGTCTTAAAGGTAAGTTTGTGTGTTATAAGTGTGGGCAGAAGGGACATAACTCTCCCAACTACCACAATCCTAGGGTGAACATTGGGTGTTTCAAGTGTGGATCAATGGAACATAAGGTGAAAGACGGTCCAAGAAGGAGAAGGGAGGCAAGGAATGCGAATACGGGAAAAGGCAGCAGGCCAGACATCAAGACCAACTTCAACAAACAAACCAACAGAATCAACCGCAAGAGTCTTCAATATGACGGTCCAGTATACGGTGGAAGCTGGGAATGCAACTCTAGGTATTATTCGTATAACTTGTATATTTTGATAGATATGATTTTCCTATATATAATAAATTATTTTATAAATAAATTTTGAAGAAGGAATTTGAGTTCTTTTAGAAATCAAACTTTCGTTTAATCAGATAGACACGCTTTATGTTGAATAGTTAAAGATCGGTTCGATCGAATCTGATCGAGATCTATTTGAAATGACTATGTATGCTATGTACCCTTGTATGTATAGGTTTTAAACGGTGATTCCGGGGACGGAATCTTTATAAGGGAGGGTGAATGTAATAACCCGATATTTTCTATATAATTAGATCAGAAATATTGCGTATAAATTAATTTTTTAAAAGGTGAGAAGGCGTGAAAGGTAATATGTATGTATTTATGTGATGAATATAAAATATATTTATTACATGAATGATTACAAATAATTTTATTTTAGAATTATTGATCATTATACATTATATTCTTATAATAATTAATTTTATAGTAGAAATGTTTTTATTAATGATTTTCCATTAAAAATATGATTTTATATTATTTAAATAATATATGAAATGCTTATAGAATTATTATAATAATTATTTTGTTATATGAATTTATTTCAGATTAATTAAGTTAATTATTATAACTTAATTAATAATAGTGGTATGTATATGAAAGATAAATTAGATATGGAATCCAAACCCTAATTTTGGATTTTTATCAAGGGATGAGAATAATATTATAATATTTCAGTGCAATAAATATGTAATGCATGTGTAGACCGATAATGGTTGGTCAATTATGGAGTATAATGTCAACGCTTTAGTATTGCTTTAATGAACCCTAATTTGAAACTCAAATTAGAGTTCAAGACTGTTAAGTAATTGTGTTATGTGATTAATGATATGTGTTATTGATTAAAACATTAATTAACAAAAACCTAATTATCAAAAACCCTAATTAGTAATTATAAACCCTAGTAAATATTTGGAGACCCTAAATGATTAAAAACCCTAATTCGAAAGTCATTTACGACTTTAAGAATTTGTTATGTCCTTTTGTAATCGTGATACTATGATAATATGTCTAATGACAGGTATTATGCTTAATTAGGGAAAACCCTAATTATTAAGAAACCCTAAATCTTAAAATTTAAAACCCTAATAAGAAGTTTGTAACCCTAATTGCTATTGTGAACCCTAATCGCTAACTTAGCAATCTTAATGCTAATTAGTGAACCTTAAACCTAATTTCCATATTTTATATTATTAGAAACCTAAACTAATTTAGAAATCTTAATTGTTTATTTTTAGAAACTAATGTTTACTTCTTTTTTTAGCCCTAAATGCAAATTCTAGAAAAGCAAATTATGGAACCTTAGGGTTAAACCCTAAGGGTCAAACCCTAAGGGTTTGACAAGATTACTAAATAGCCATTAAAATGTGATGGCAATGACCAAAAAGCCTTTTGTCACATTTTTATAAGTTTCTTGCAAATCTTACCAAAATTGGAGTTGTGACTAACAACAACTCCCATCAGTCATTTTTCCAGCAATCTAAGGAACATACATTGCATCTATGTAATATAAATAGATTAATAGAGAGAAAGTGTGCAAAATAAGTTCATTTGTTATCTAGCTCTCATCAAACCTCTTCTTTTCTCTACATATCCGAAATATACAAGTGTATCAGTCCCAAATACAGCCCCTAGATCACCTAAGATCAGTTAGTAAGATCAAGATCAAGATTGGAACTAGAAGGTATAAACCCTAATTTGATTTTTGATCTTGTATGCTTAGTCTATATTTGTGTTTTTTTTTTGATAATGTGGAGTTTCCCAACCGCAGTCGGACTAAGTCTCCCCACCCCGGACCAGGCTTTACGCACAGGCTCGGCCTAAGACATGGCTCCGCCCAGAAATGTGCGATCCGTGGCCACATGAACCAGTTTTTAATTGGCCCTCACACTTGTTGAAGGCGGGAATCGATCCCAGGATGTGCGGGTTTACGGTTCACCCCAGGTGGAAACTTACCGCTGCGCCAAGTGCTGTGGTTATATATTTGTGTTTATGTGTTTAGTTTTGCGTTAAAAGGTGTTTTATGGTGATCTATGTTGTTATAACATAGATCCATAGCATCAAAATGCTTTAAAATTAAGTTTTTAAAAAATTGTCCATGAACCTAAAACTGGTCTGACAAGCTAATGTCAGTGGTCGTATATCTCTGTTCATGATTTTTGTTGTTTTATTTATTAGATCTATAGTGTGATATGAGATCTTTGTTCTGGAAGTGAAATCACAGCCATTTGATGTCTAAAAATTGTAAGTTATGTTAAATCAAAACCCGTGATTGGTGCAAAGACACGTGCATTTAATTTTGGGTAACCCGTAATCGCATGAAATGACGTCGACAACTTTTTCTAATGCCTTGATCTGTCAAGTTATATGTGTATTGTTAATGTTGTTGTGATCATATTGTAGTGTGTTGTTTGGACTATAGATCCATGATTTTATATCCCTTATATCGCAAGCCGGATCGAAGTAGTAGGAGGTCAAACTGGGCAAAACGATCACGAGGTCGGGTTTCTGGAATTTCCAGAAATTGTAAGAACATTGTTTCTGACAATGTTTTATATTTGGACTGAGATGAGGATAGGTTATGGTTCCTTGACATAAGGACTATAGATGTGAACCATGAGACCACATGAAAAATGATTGGAACATAGAATTAATTGGGCTAGAAAGTGGTACCTATGAAGCTGCTGGGTTTCTAGGTTACCCAGAAAACCTAGAAGCTGTCTGACAGCGACTTTGGGAGATCAGATCTCCTTATGTATTTGTTGTATGACCTAGATGACGATTGTTCATTATAGTATTACATTTTAACTACACGGTCAAGGTTCAAGCTAGCCCAGAAACGAATTACACTAAGAATTATAAACGGTCAAACGTTGACCATTGCTAACTGAGCTGTCAGTGTTCTTGAGCTCAAGAACACCAACAGCGATGGTTACTATCGCTATAGCCTATAGCGGCAGTTTTAATTATTTTTAATTTCTGATTTTCCAGAAATTAATTAAAAATAGAAAATAAATTCTAAAAATTACAAAAATGTATTTAAAAATTATTTTAAATTATAAAAATAACTTCTAATTATTTGGGATATTTCTGAATATTTATAATTATTTGAATATTAATGATATTTATTTTGTTTAATTAGTGTATTAAATAAATTAGCGAAAAATGATTTTTATATTATAAAAATCATTTTAAATAAGAATAAAGTGTTTAAAAATATTTTGAATTATAAAATATAATTTTCAATATTTTTGGAGAATTCTCATTAATAAATTAATATTAATGATATTAAATTTATTTACTAATTATATTAAATAAATTAGTTTAAAATAATTCTAAAATTATAAAAGTCATTTTAAATGAAAATAAATTGTTTAAAAATATTTTAAGTTATAAAATATAACTTTTAATATTTAAAAGATAGTTTCATTAATAATTTAATATTAATGATATAAATTTAATATTTATGATATTAAGTTTATTTAATATTTATATTAAATAAATAGTTTAAAAATAGTTTTATTAATTTAAAAATCATTTAAAAAGGATATAAATGAATTAAAAATATTTAAGTTATAATTAATGGCTTTTAATATTTCGATAAATAATGCATTAATATTAAAGTATTAATGGTAATTATTTAAAAAGATTTTAATTATTTTAAAAATCATTTAAGGGTAATAGTAGTACTTTAAAATTTGTTTAAGTTATAATAAATAACTTTAATTTTTTGGTAATGGTTTCATTAATAATTTAATATTAATGAAATATTAATGATAATAGAATTATTTGATATTTAAATCATTTTATAATGATTCCAGTGTTTGAAAAATCATGATAAATTATAATAATTATTTAAAAATTATTATAAGGCTACGAAAAATAATATGACTGATATTTAAATTATCCAGAATAATATTAAGGATACATGATAAAGTTTTAAACTCGACAACTACCTTATAAAGCCGTCGGTACGCCAAAATGTTTCAGAAATTGACCTGGACTTAGATAACTGGATTAGATACGTGTTTGTTTGTGATCCAATGACTATTAAATATACGTGACAATGTGATTAGTTAATTTGCTGACTGCAAATAGCAGTACTATGTGTTATGTTATAATATTCTAATCGAACGAATGATCTTATTACTGATAGGTCGCTATATAAAAGATAAAACTAAGTTGTGTATTGTAAGTAGCAGACCAGGCAAGTATCCTACCTTTTCATTAACATTATGCAATGGATATAAGTAAGAAAGTTTCATAATTATATTATCATTGTGCCAGAATATTAAGTCTATTGTTATCAATTATGTATCCGATCATTATTTATCAGTACCGTATTATTGTATAATTTAGATATTTATTTTGTTCGTTAATTTCTAAATATGGTTATACAAGTGTCCTCACTTGGATAATCATTGTATTTAATCACATGTTGATACACACCTATCGATCTCTGATATGTATATATTAATTAAAAGCCATCTAAGCTATTTGACCCAGCTAGACACAGATTTAGAAATATCGTTGAACATGATAAAACTTTATTGTATCCAATCAAATTTCTTTGGTTTGGATTCCCGACTAAGTATGAACATCCCGAATATGGGAAAACTTTTATGCGCCCAAGACGGAAAAGATGAACGATAATATCGTTCTTGCATATAGTATTAATTAATACAGGGTACATTGGGATGATCACCCTCGCGCCCGTAAGTTATGACGGTTTGCGGATGAAGTTCTGCTAAACCTTAGCGAAAATTAAAAATAAAGTTCATAGTTTGTCGACTAATACACATTTATAGTTAGTACGCAGTTTCCAAAATTTTGATATAAAATTGTTATGTTATTATTATTGGTGCAGCTTACTTCATAACTATTGATTCATTGTAGAAGTGTCATACAAAGAAAACAATTATTTCTTTCAGTTTATATTTATAATTGCTATTACTTGCTGGGCACTCAAATGTTCATCCTTGCTTAATTTAAATATTTTCAGTTAAGTGTGAACAACCAGAAAGGTTTGGCCAAGAACAAGGGAAAAGGAAAGCAAACAGAATAAGTTTAATGGTATCTTTTGTAATAGTTAGACAATATTTAGACCATGATATTTATTATCTATCATGTAATGTATTGTAGTAAAGGTTGCATACTTGGGATTAGACTCTGATAAATGTAAGTTAAGTTTGAAATTCATATTATTGTTATTATTATTAGTATTATTCCCCTCAAAGAAATGGTGTCGTAAGTAAAAGCCTTTGAGTTAGGGTTTCAAGTACACGAATTTGGGGGCGTATACATACATCATTTTTCACGATGAGTTAGATCGGTTACTAATTCAGTATATACCTCGCGCTCTCTGAAGGAATCGTTTAGCCCAACTCCTATACATCCACCATTAAAGGGTACGGTTACACTGCCTTAGACTTGATACCTACTTGTACATATACTCAAGGAATTGGTGATTATCAAAGATATTTAATGTCACCAACTTACTATGATAAAATAATTTCACATAAATTATTTAGTATCAATAGATAAATTTCTATCTATCTTCTTTACTTCAAACAACTCGTTTCTTTAATAAACAACCAATATATAATAATAATATACTTATTAATCACAGAATTCACTTATTGCATAGTTTATACTACCCTATACAACACAATACCACATACCTCACAACGCATATATATATATATATATATATATATATATATATATATATATATATATATATATTCTTATTTGAACCCTTCACATGCCTTAAGAATTTTATTTACTAAATTCTTATTTTAATATTTTTTAAAAATTTGGGTTTTTACTTCCTCTCCCCCTTATAAGGATTCCGTCCTCAGAATCACCGAAACCTCCTCTACTCGATGCTATTTCGAATATTACATATTCTTTTGAATAATTTTATCCATTCTCTTTTCGAAAGTTTTTATTATTATAACTTTCTCAAATGCATTCTACCACTTTTTCCTTTCTAAAGAACATTCTACTTACTACATTCATCCTTCAGAAGAATAAGAATCTTCCACGATTCTTCAATAATTGGGAAGTAGTATGAAAAATCTTAGATTCCAAATTATGCTGAGGAGTCACAAGACTGTGACCTCTTCTCTAGGTTTACTAGTGCTTCAACACAATCCTTCACACTGCAAACCAGAGTGTTTATCAATCACAAAGACTGAAAACACCCTCCACACGTACACTAGGTGGTTGGCCTATTGTACCACTATACGGGCCACAACGTAGTGTTTTGTAATGACTATATGCGTTACGCTCGGAACCATTGTCCCCGAAAACATGTTCCCTTATAGGGTTGTTCACCTCATCTTTTCAACATCTGAATCCGCACCAGAGCAATCTGGTTTGGCATAAATACTCAAGAATGCTTGAATTCCATAAATATTTTTCAACAGCCGTCTAGCCGAATCAAATAGTTTAGACTTTTATCAATAACTCGGACATCAATCGAAATAATTTATCCAACTTAATTGACCTTCTTCATAATTTAAAAGAAAACCAAAAATTCTTTTATGACGTCATGATACCGTACCAGATTAGTAGTACGTTGAGGATTCCACCATTTTGTGACTTTGTCATATTACATCATACCATAGTGGGCTGACGTCTTTCGATCACAACCAACGCTAGGTTCGACTGCATTGATGAATCCATCATTTACCATTTTCTACACCATTTCAAATGATGTACATGGTTAGAAATACATTTTGAAAATTTTCAAATCATTTTTGTCTTAGCTGAAACAATTAGCATAGACATAAGAATAGCAGTATTGTTTTTTTTTAAACATCATTGGTTAAATCACAGGATCCAATGTTTTTCAAGAAACAGAAGTGCAAACATCAGCACGAAGTTAATAAATTTTGAAAATCTAGCAGAGCTAGAAGATTTAGAAAATCCATGTTTCTCCATCAACTTCAATCGTTACTCCATTGTTTCATTCTATTAATCTCTAACACCATCAATGCTTACTATACCAAAATTTCTTAATTCTTACCTTAGAAGTTTTTTATATCCAATATAGTTCATCAAACTTACCACACTTTGGAAGTTCAGGAACTTGCCACAATAATATGAGTTTGAGAACTTATCCTAGTCAGCCCATAGGCGTTCATTCGCTGAAGAGTTCCAAAACATTCCATATGATTATGAGTCACGAACTTACCATATGCATGAGTTTTAAGAACTCGCGCCTAATCTTAATATTCTCTATCTTAATCTTAAGTCTTTATCTATCAAATATGATATGAGAAAAGAATCACCTTCTCACCATAAGCATATCAATAGCGCGACACCGACATTCCATTGATTATCATCGTGAGGAACCGAGCGCGAGCACAAAGTCTCCGCCCATACAAAGGTTTGTACAACTCAGCTCTCACATGAGTCCTCAATTGAAATCTCACTTAACTCTATCTCACTCTTAACTTGCTCTTTGCTTGATACGAATTTTTAGTATCTCATCATTTACAACTTCTCATGAGTTTATCTCGTACCATTTCATAGTACCTTCTCTTATAGCATTAAGCTATAGCCACTTAGTTGTTACAGAATATTTATCATTTCATAGCTCAATCTGATCACGTCGTGACTATCGGTTTACCTTAGAGTTCTTTCCCATTATCAACTAAACTCCATTCGAGTTCATTCTTATTTTCTTTGTCATCTTTATCTTATAGATATCATCTTAACATTTTTATTACCAGAGTTAGGAAACTCCTGAATTCTCATTCTCTAGATACTTCAAGATTCTTCTTTGAATCTTCGCTTATATATATTTAAATCTTTATCTTTTTCTCTCTCAGGTTATAGCCTAAGGTACTCTTACCTAAAGTTTATAACCTACAACTTTGATACCAACCTGTGACGCCCCCAAATCTGGGTCACTTCAAATGACGGATCCGGTCCGCCACGATACTACTATCATCAAACTATTTATATCTTTTATTCATAACTTAATGAATATAACTTTGCTTATCAATATAAATTCTTTCCATTTCCAGGATCTGTATAATGATCCCAAACTTTTATAAGTTTCAAATCTTGGTCATTTACCATTCCTGTCTTACATCATATTCAATGTTATATAAATATACGGAATAATTTAAACTTTTTCAATCTCCTCTGAACAAAATCTTTTATTGATTACTTAAATTAAGTCAATTACATATCCTTGAATCAAATTATGTTATGATTCATTCTATCCAAATTACTGTATAACTTTTTACATCTCGATTCGAATTCCTCTATGTATCACATAGTACAACTTTACAACTCAACATACACATCATAAACTACTATCATGTACATCTCCTAGAACCTAAACATGGTTCAAGGGCATATATTTAAATAAATAAATCAATCTCCTTCGATTACTATTGAACTCTATCAATCAAGTAGCACATAATCTTTACCGTGAGTCCTTAACCTGCAAAAGTGGTTATTTGCAAAGGTGAGCTCGACAACCCATCAATTTTAACAGTTTTCATACAGAACATAGCATATAATAGCATACTTAGCTCATGCATTCATAATCCATTAATATTTACTAAGCATGTTACTTCTCATATAACAGGCATATAGGTTTACTTTTCAAGTATATCATCAAAGATCAACTTTCAAATTTCATACATATCTCATATGCATTTCATATATATACATCAACATTCTCATAGCATAATATAGCTCAACTAATAGTTATAGAATTTATATATCAAATAGGAATTGAAAGACTTGCCTGATTCGTAATTTATCAACTACGACTTAACTGCTTAAAGCTTATCTGCACTGCGTGTATTCCTACACAGTTATATAATCATGGATTCATACCCATTAGTCATACATTTCATACACTCTAAGAACAAATATTGTTTCCTAACTTGGTCTCATTTTTACTTGAACTTAGGATAACCATGAGACTAGCTCATTCTACTATCATATTTATTTAAACACTCTTGTTTCATATCTTGTAGTCCTTAAGGACAACATATAACCTTAACTGAAGACTATGTAGTTAACAAAATGCTCTTGGTCACTCTGCAGAACGGCGCGGCCGCACTGCATTTAAGCTTGGGAGTGGTGCGACCGCGCTACTCCCTGCCAAAACCAGACTTGAGCTTTTCATTGCTCAGTTTAGTCCTAACCTACTATGCATTCTAATACATACTATAAACATACATCAAGTATGTTCTGATATTTCTTCAAGGTCACATTTCAAATCATTTAGTTTTGAATTACATAGCTCTATGTTGAATTATTTACATCAACAAGGCTTAACAACTTCTTTTAACAAAGGTTCAATGTTTATAAGCTTTTAAACCTTATATTGGTACTAACAAGCCTTTAATACACATGCTCACACGTATCTAGATATTTACATAGACATAGCACAGTTCATTTACTTGAAAATTTATTTTAAACCATGCTTGAAAGGTCCAATTCATGCTTAGCTAGATGATGAACATATTCGTCATGTCTAGAGGCATAAGTTGTCTTAGTATGCATGCTAGAAAGGTCAGAGTATATTTTACACACTATTTGAAACTATTAGTTCTCAAAACTTTCGAGTTTTCTTTCAAAACATTTTAAACCAAGCTATATCAATCTAGTTCATGCAAGGTAACTTTAAAACTACATTTCATGCACGTTTATATGCGTACATAGGGTCCGAGGTCAGAACTCAAAGGACACCAAATTCATCAACTTCCATTTCTCAAAAACTTTCAGTTTTCATTTAGAAAATCATGTTAAAGCATTTCATTATGACTAAAGTAATCTTAGCCATATGACATATCTATTATCATGCATATTTATGTTTTATCACTTAGAATAACATATTTTATCGTCGGGAGCACTATACTTGCATACGTGCATGCCCGACGCCCTACGATTGCCTCCTAATACACATCAGTCCTAAAGATGACTATTTTTACCCTTTCTAAAGACCTCAAATGGAAATATTTAAAGAACAACAGTTGTAGGTATATTCATTCTCGTTTCAGATCATCTTGAATTGCAATAATCGGAGTCTGTATGAAAACGTTATGGCCGTTATACCAAAACAGGTTAAAGCAGTCACACTTAACACACTTTGGGCACGCACCAGCGCCAATTCCTTTTACACTTGGTAGCGTGGCACATGGCCACACTCATGAAATTTCTGCTTGCCTCTGGGCGTGCGCCAAGACTCTGGCAAAGACGCGCCACGCTCTTTGGTATCTCGCATCAAGCAAGACGTCATATGGCGCAACAAGGCCATGGCCTTGCCCTTGCCCTTGCCCAGATTACAGTTTTCTCAATGTTCTTACTTCAAATCTTCATAACTTCTTCATTTTAAGTCAGAATTAGTTGGTTTTCGATTCTATGGATTTGTAACTCATAAAACTACAACATACCAAATAATCAACAATTAACATAAACATTAACTAACCCAAATATTAATCCAAAACTCATGTTCATACTAAATTTACATATTTTGACAAATTTAACGAATTCATTCACTACGAATTCGTTTCTAAACCAAATTGGTCTGTTTAACTTCCATTGTTTTCGCATTTGACTGTATCATCAATATCTAACAACAACTTATAGATTACAACAATCCTTATCCATCAATTTTGTGACTCAAAAGAAACTATTTGTTGTTATTACTAAGAAATTACAAAACTTAGAACTCAAGAGCATTAATATAAGTAGCATTACCTCTTAATTGCTGGAATTTGCTAACCATAGCTCCAATTGTTCTCAATTCTCCTAACTCTCTATAGCTCACTTCTCAGCCAACTTAAACAAACGGGAAAGGAGAAGAAGGAGACTCTATTTATAGAGGAATCATTATCCAAACAATAGCTTTGCCCAACAATTTAAACTAAGAGGAAGAAGAAGAGTCCAGTGAATTAAGAAGAGTTGGTTACCAACTCCACCCTTCCTCCATCATTAGCAGCTATCTAGCCTTTACCGAGCTTAAGCAATAGAGGAGTAGGATATGCCAATGGCCATTCACGTATGTGAGAGAAATGAGACTTTATAATTGGGACAAAGCTTATAATGCATTTTAGCAATTTGGACCATATAGTAAATTTTTATAGCTTAATATTGCTACATTATATAAAGTTATGGGTACATATACACAAACAAATATGTGCACCCACATAAGTACATTCATAGTTTAAATATACACCAATACCTAATATCATATACCTCATGTACAATGGTTTAATTCAATTAATATTTTAATATAATTCAGTTGGGTACTCTTAACCCATTATTTCCTATCACATTTTAATAGCACAATGATTATTATCAATCATCTATTATCTTCCATTAATTGTCTTTTTATAATTCTAGTTAAACCTTTAGTCTGATTTAACTTTAATACCCATGCCCCTTTATTTAAGATAACCATTTTTCTTAAAATAATTAATATGTACAATACCAATTATTACACTATAATTCTTCAATTCCTTTTCTTCCACAAATTGTCCCCCACATTTTAGTTCGCTATAATTTAATTATTAACTTAATACATAAATCTCCAACCAATATCTATTTATAATTATATTGGTTTTCTTCTACTATCCTTCACTTATTTTCCATTATCATCTTTCAAATTTTAAATCCTTTCATATATTATCATATTACGTAATATATGAAAATACCAAAATTAATTAATATATTCATTTCATTTTCTTCATGTAAAGTGTAACGATCCGAAATTTCAAATTGTAATTTTAAATATTTTTTGAAATATATAAATATTTATTTGAGGTGTTTATTGTTGAATAAATAATTATTGATGTGATGGTCGTTAGAGATTTGTATTATAACATGAGATGTTATATGGTGGCTAATAATTTAATATGGTATGGTATAGTAAATTATCAAATAAAATTATAACATGAATTATAATTTTGTGATGTTTGCTAAAAGGCTATATTTAATTAAAATATAGAATGTGATTAATTTAATTGATTAATATTGGATATGGAGATCCAAATAATTAATAGGTGATTATAATTTATAAACTAAAGTGTTTATTAAAATAAATTAAAAAGGATTTAAAGTAGTTTTTGCCAAACAAGGCTTAAGTATTTTAATTCTTTAAAATTTAAATGGTTTGCCAAACTAGCCTTATGACTTTTGGGATTTCTAGTTTTTGAAAATCAAAAAAAATAAATAATATAAATAAAATAATAAATGTAATATATTTATATTATATACGTTTCTTTTAGTAACTGATATTAGTTATTAGGTGTCTTAAGGTTTCAGTTTTTGATTTTTACGCTTAAGTTAGTCTATGATTTAGCCTAAGAGGAGAAAACTAAGAAGTTCAGAGAACTTGAGAGAGAATTGGAGAGGAGCCTTAAGAATTTTCTTAGCAAATTCAGTGTTTAGCAAGATTGTGCAAGCTAATTGAAGGTAATTCTCCATAATCTCTATATTATGTATATATATGTATATGTATGGATGAGTTTATGGCGTGAGGTTTCAAACTCTGTGAATTCTAGCTTTCTGTAAATTGTGTTACGTAATCTGTTGATGGTAATTAGATAGAGTGATGATTAGAAAGTATGTTTAAACAATAATTGCATGCTAATTTCGGTTTACAGTAGAAGAAAATTTTGACAGTGTATGTTTATATGTATTTTTTTTCATATGTTCATGAAAAGTATCAATTTTTGTGGCCAATTAGTATGTGAAATTATAAATTAAAGCTTGTATATGTTAGTTCAATGAGATACGAGCATAACGTAATTGGAATGGAGTGATTTGGCCAAATAATGAATTCACAGTGATGATTTTTGGGATGAATATAAAAAAATTGGAGTTTTATATGAAAAACATGAAAATTGAGAAATTAAAATGGTTCTAGTGTTTGTTAAATTGTGCTAAGTTGTTGAATAGGTTAGCAATCATGTCTATGATAGTTGTATATTAATTTTGTGTGTTATTATCACTGTTTGAAGGGTTAAATTCGTGTTAGTTGGCTTAAGAAAAGTGTCGTGGCTCATTCGCAAAAGCCCGAGTTCAAAGAAGTCATGGGGCGCACCCTACCCTTATGTGAAAATGAAGGTCAGTCTCATGGTATGACACATCCCATATAAAACATCTTGTGCCGCCATGAGTGCCCATTTTTTAGACAATCAAGTCATTTATTCTACAAACTTTGGTTGTTCGTTGTAGCTTAGCTTAAGGTTATGGAATGTGAGAATCATGTTACAACAAGGTTAAATAGAGTCATGTTATGTGGATTATGACTTCAAAATTTTAAAAGTGATTAGTAAATCAAGAACGCGTTACGTGGTAATTTAGTATACATAATGAAAGTTAGACAAGTGTTGCGAAGTATAACACTTGGAATTTCTGAAATATATGTGGTAATGAAAGACTTATGTGTAAATGATAAGTTTAGCTAGAAGTGTACATGTTATGGTATGTTAGCATATCTAATAGATAATGTGGTTCTAAACCAATGTGTAGGTGAACGTGAGTTTAATATTGTAGCTTACGCTCAAGGCAAGTTTTCTAACTCTATATTTACATTGAGAAAGTTTCTAAACTCTATCTTTTACATTGAGAAAGTTCCCTAATTCTTTAATTTAGTTGAGTTAGTTCTATTATTGCATGGTGTAACTTTATTCTTTGATGGAGCAAGCTTATTGTCTTAACTGTTATTGAATAAGTCAATTGTTCCTAAGATTCATTCGAGTAAACTTTGACTCTAATGTTATTTGAAATTCTCATTCTAACTTGTTTCTGATTAAGCAAATTCTTGAGTTATATTCTTGTATAATGAACACAGTTTGAACTCTCGTCTCTATTATTGAACTGTTTTTAATCCTTGCATGAATTATTACCATGTTGGGCAAGTTTTTAGTTTCCAGCTTGCTATCAGTCAATGTATGTTTTGTAATTTCATTTCTAATGTTATAAGACTCTAACCTTTGCTTATTTACTGTTCAAGTAAAGGTTTATCATTTTTTTCATTTTGTTAAATACTTATGCTCTATAGTTATTTCAAGCATGAGTTTAATACGTATAATCAGTTCATTTATGATCCTCAATTGTTCTATGTTATGTTGTTAAACATCTGTTGTGATTATCAAACACTGTTAATTCAACTAGTCCTCTAGTTGATGTTCGTTGAACTTCAAATTACCCTTGAAAGCTTATCCAAACCAAACTTTCTTTGGTGCGGACTTGTACTCTAAATACTGAGAGGAACAACCCTACTATTATTAGGGGATAACTTACACGTAGCGTTAAAATGTTTGTGCACAATACATTGTACGAAGGGTTGATCCCCCTAAGTACGAGGAGTCCTTATAGTCTTATGACTGTTAAAGTTGGAGTTGAAAGATTACTCGCAACTGTGGACATAGTTCATGGTCTTATGACCCTCAGTTATGTATATTCCATATTTTGGATTCCAGTTCCTGATTATCATTGTTAGAGTATCATTCAGTTTTGATGAGCATATTCGTTGGCAGTTATTATTGTTATTCTCATGTTGATTCATTATTATATCCAGTGAGCAATTGTTTTGCTCACTCTTGCATATTTATATACTCATTGGAGCTAAAGTGGAGAAGGTAGATGAACCTTCAACTAGCAAAGGAAAGGGAAAATTGTACAAGTGATGCTGATTTGTAATTTTATTTATTATGATGATCTCAGACTTTTTAATAATGATGTGATGTAATAAATGTTATTTTCGCACTTGAATGATGTTTAAAGGTTAGATAACCTGGGATTCTTTTAAATGTAACCCTATTTAAGGGAAGGATTTTATGATTTCAATATTATTTATTTGGGTAGATAGTATGAATGTATGGATAGTGAGCACCAAATCTTGTGGGAATGAAGTACCTAGATTTGGGGGTGTCACATAAAGCACATATGTAACACCCCAGTCCCACATCGAAAGATATGGGAAAAATTTTGTCTGCATATAAGGAAATAAGTTACTACCAATAGTACTTTCAAGTCATGACCTTTTGGATGAGCCTGTGGTGGGCTAATATGACCCAAGAAAATACTATTGTGCCAGTGGTATGAGACCTTATTTTCATGGATTTGATTCGATTTCGGACTTGGGATTTGACCCGAGATTTGTTCTGAACTCGGGATTTGACCCGGGTTGTTAGTATTGAATGACAATAAACCTTGCTTGAATAATATTTAGCCAGGGCTATGAATTATTGAATATAAATTAAGTAATAGCAAGCTGAAAATAAAACTTGCTCATTATGATAATAACTTGTGTCAAGTAATTGAAATAAGACAATTCGACATTAGAAATTAGAATTCAAGAAAATTGCATTCACAATGCACGAATGACAATAAAGAAACTTGTCTAACAATAAACAAGTTAGAGTACATCAATAAGTGTTGGAATTCAAAACTTGTTTGAATAAAGTTAAAGTTATAGTTTGCTCAAATAATGATTAGGAATACAAGAATTCGCTTAATGAAAGTTTAAAGTAAGAAACTTGCTCAATGTAAAAAGATAAGGTTTAGAAACTTGCCTCAAGCGTAAGCTATAATATTAAAACTCACGTTCACCTACACATTTTAGTGGAATCACAATATCTATTAGACATGTTAACATCAACTTACAAAATAACACCACTTCTAGCTAAACTTGTTAATTTAGTACAAATCTTATGCTACTATAAAAATATCAAAAATTCCAAGTGTTAACCTTCACAACACTGAATTAACATTCATTGTGTAAGTCATAACATAATGCGTTCGTACTTACTAATCATTTTTTCACAACTTTGAATTTATCAATGACATATCACGGTTCTGTTTTAACCTTCTTACTACATATTTGACACATTAACATAACCTTAGACCAAATGGTAATGGTACTCAAGATCGACATAGCAGCGAAGTCATTGTCTCAGACGGGTATGTAAGCGTAGCAATTGCGTCATACCTAAGCTCTGGGACCCAAAGTAGCATTGCGTCGTTTTTAAGCCCTTAACGCCGTAGCGACTATCTTGGAATGCACAAACAAGTAAAAGGCGGTGAACAGTAGCCGTTTTTAGCCCAACTAACACGAATTTTACCCACAAAATAGTGAAATTAACACATACGATTGGTCTAAAACTATCATAAACATGTTTCCTCACATATTCATCAATATAGAACAATTTAACAACCATTTTAACTAATTTACTTCCTTAAATTTCATGTTTTCATATAAATACTCAATTTTTGACATCCTTCACAAAAATCATCACTGTGATTACAATTCTACACCGAATTATTTCATTTAAACTATGTTCTCTTTGTTTCTTAATGAACTAGCATAAACAAGACTCAATTTACAGTTTAGCATACGAATTATCCACCAAAATTGGTATTTACACAAGCCATATGACAAATATATACACTGTCATTATTTTTCTACTATTAACTGTAATTAGCATACAAATTCCTTGTTTAAACATAAACTCTAGTATTACACTTACGTACAATTGCAATAATTCAGTGGTAAGGCAACAATTGGAAAAAATATTGCATTCACGAGAACATAGAATGTTATGTCGTAAACTCATATATATATATATATATATATATATATATATATATATATATATAATAAGATTATGGAAAATACCTTCAATTTGCTAAGATAATCCTTGCCAATCAATTGATAATCACTTTGAAAATTCTTAGGTTTCCTCTCAATCTCTCTCAAGTTCTCTGTATTTCTCTTAGGCTTAGCAACTAAGTTTATGCGTAAAAACGAAACTGAACAGTAAGCAGAAACAAAACTGATAGGTAATAATAATACACCTACTAATTACTATAAGTTACAAATAAAAATATAACGTATATGTTATAAACTTATTTTATATTTTATTTATAATTCAAAATCCAAAAATCCAGAAGCCATAAGCCTTTGTTTGGCAAAAAGTCTTTAAAATAAAGACTTAATATTTTAAGCCTTGTTTGGGTTAAATCAATTTAAATCTACTTTAAATATTTTAATAAACAATTTAGTTTATAATTTATAATCACATATTATTTATTTGGATTTCCATATCCAACATTAATCAAATAAATTAATTATACATACCATATTTTAAATAAATATTCCACTTAAATAATTATCACAAAATTATAATTTCATTATAATTTTATTTAATAATTTAACATACCAATTTAAATTATTAAATTAAAACAACAATATAACATCTCATGTTATATTACAACTCTCTAAATTATAAATTAATTTAATTTAGAATATTATCTAATAAATTTAATTCATAAATATTTACTAATAATAACCACATCAATAAAATATTTATTTCATCATTTCAACAATAAACACATCAAATAAATATTTATATAATTCAATAAATATTTAATATTACAATTTGAAATTCCGGATTGTTACATCCTTCCCTCCTTACAAGGATTCTGTCCCCAGAATCACAACTCAAACAATCAAATCGTCACATTCTTCCCTCCTTACAAAGATTCTGTCCTCAGAATCGAAGACACCGACTAAACAAATAACTCAGGATAATTCTTCATCATTTCAGATTCGAGTTCCCACATAGCCTCTTCGACGTTGTGGTTCCTCCATATCACCTTCACAGAAGGTATCACTTTATTCCTGAGCACTTGTTCTTTCCTGTCGACTATCTAGATAGGAATCTCTTCATAAGACAAAGCTTTCCTGAACTGCAATGGTTCATACTCGATCACATGATTGTAATCAGGTTTATACGGTCGCAACACCAACACATGAAAAACGTTGTGAACATGTTCTAATTCTGGAGGTAAAGCTACCTCGTAAGCCACTTCTCCCACTTTTCGCAGTATGTCGAAATGTCCAATAATCCTTGGGCTTAGCTCTCCCTTCTTACCGAAATGAATTTTCCCCATCTAAGGAGAAACTTTCAGGAACACAAAATTTCCTGCTTCAAATTCGCGATTACGCTTTATGTTGATCAAAGATACTTCTTACATCGATCTTGGCGGCTACCGGTCTTCTTGCTCGATGAGTTTGATAACTTGATAGCTTTTGCATGCGATTCTGGTCCTAACAGTTGACATTCACCAACTTCATCCCAACATAATGGAGTTCTGCATTTCTTTCCGTATAACGCCTCATATGGAGGCATACCAATGCTTGCGTGGTAATTGTTGTTGTAAGCAAATTCCATCAACGGTAGATGATCATCCCAGTTTCCTTTGAAATCCATGATGCATGCTCTAAGCATATCTTATAGCGTTTGGATTGTTCGTTCACTTTGACCATCGGTTGGCGGATGATATTCTGTACTCATCTTCAATTGCGTTCCCATGCACTCCTGTAGTCTCTTCCAGAAATTTGAGGTGAATCTCGAATCTCTATCTGATACTATTGACACTGGAACTCCATGCCTGGACACGATCTCTTTGACATACAGTTTTGCCAGTTGATCAAGATTAAATCTAATCTTTATTAGCAAAAAGTGAGCTGATTTCGTTAATCTATCCACTACCACCCATATCGCATCGTATCCTTTCTGAGTTATTGGAAGACCTACCACAAAATCCATTGTGATATGCTCCCACTTCCATTCCGGTATTTCCAATGGTTGAAGTAATCCGCTTGGCCTTTGATGCTCTGCTGTAAGACCCCAACTTTTATGAATAAAGATTAAATTTCTCTCGAAATATATTTTTGAATATTATGGTGTGGATATGATATAATGTTATAGTTGTGGGTAATATTTACAAATTTCATAAATTATGCAAGTGGTTATATAATATTCGATTGGTCGGGGAATATTCATTTTAACAGGGAATATTCGTACGATGGCACAATCATTGGTGGACCCCACAACGGAAGTATTATCGTAGTTAGAAAATGACAAAATTATCTTTTTATAAAAATAACGGCGAAAGTTTTACCGTTAAACCTGTTGTTGAACTACCCTTAGTAGTAAAAAATACGATGTACGCGTGGTTGCATAGAAAGTAACACCGATATTGATTATTGATGCTTACGTGAGAAGTCACTCGGTTATACTCAATTATTGCTACAGTAATTGTTGCATCATATCTCTCATATTATTGATTCAATTATTGTCACAGTATCATCTGCATAATATTTTATATTATTAAATCAATAATTGAGACAACAAAGTTATTCATATTATTATTTGTAATATTGGCAATGTCTAGAAGTTCTATCAAGGAGAGGTTTGGTCACCTAATTGCACGCCAATAAGGAGATATCCTTATCGGAAAGCCCCCTCTTTCCTGGGAACAACCTGGTTCTTAAATATTGTGAGTTATAATATTAATGATGAATAAGTTCGTGTTGATTAAAGATGAAATTGATAGTTCCATTGTGTTGGGATTATTAGTTGTAGTGGAAATTGACATTTATTTCGATAATAATTGATGTCTGGATGTTATACTGACCAATCGGGTAATTAATCGGATAAATGAGCAATTAATTGCTATTAATTCACATGCTTATAACTATTTGTTCACATGTGTATACTATTGATTCACATTCATGTACTATTACGGGAGGTGGTGCAAGATTGATAATACTTGCATGACTAAGTTAAAAATAGAGGTATAGATGGAGGTACTATACTGTAATTCATATTTTTACATGTATAGAACTATTGATTCACATAATTGAACTATTGATTCACATGATATACTATTAGGGGAGGTGGTGCAAGTTTGATAATACTTGTAGGACTAAATTAAAAATGAAGGAAAAGATGAAGGTATTATGCTGTAATATTTCTAGCCCCAAAACGTGCAATTATCGAAACTATATTTTCCTATAAATAGAAGCTCATTCTTCCTTCATTCTCACCAATTCAATAAGACTCACAAGAGCAATTATAGAGAGAGAAGCTATAGAGAGAGAAGCTATAGGGAGAAAGAAGAAGAGTAGTCTGCTACTTCACTACTCTAGTATCCAGTCTTCTTCTGAGGTAAGGAGTATTATTTATTTCACATTCTGAAGAGATATTATTTTTTCGTATTTGTATGAATATTAATTTCGTTCAATATTTATAAGGAATATCATCTTTGTTCAATATTCGTAGGAATATTATTTTCGTTCAACAGTTCTGAGGGGTATTATTTATTTCATATTCTGAAGAGATATTATTTTTTTGTATTTGTATGAATATTATTTTCGTTCAATATTCATAAAGAATATTATCTTCGTTCAATATTCGTAGAAATATTATCTTCGTTAAATATTCGTTGGAATATTATTTTCGTTTAAGAGATGTTATTTTTGTTCAATATTCACTTGAAATAATATTTTCTTTCATACTCTGTAGTATGTAAGTAATATTATTTCATTTCAGATTTTGAATTCTATACTCATTTTGTTGAAGATTTGGCTTCGATACTCCATGAAATTAGTAGAAAATCCTTGATATTTGCGCTTCATCCAGTATCTTTTCATGGAAATATTATTCTGAGCTTTCTTGATAATTATATTGATCTTTTCATGATGGAATACTATTCATGAGTTACTATTTATGGGTTACTATTCATCTGGTTACTATTCACTCGAATATTATTCACTCGGGTATTCGGGGCACTTTTCATGCTGGAGTACTATTCATGGGTTACTATTCACCCAAATATTATTCACTCGGGTATTTGGGGTACTTTTCATGTCGGGTTACTATTCACGAGGTACTATTTCTGAAGTACTATTCACAGAGTACTATTCACGGGGTACAATTTACCCAAAAAAATATATTTCTGTTCTGTCCAAATTATTTTTGGTACATGAATATTATTCTTGAATTTTACTCCACAAAGCAGTATCATGTTAACAATTTGGATATTTTTAAACTCTGGATAAATTTAAAGTCTTTAATATTTATCCTTGATTTCGTTTGATTAATGCTTATATCATTGTCATCATCCTCATGCTTATATTATGATGAAAGTCATCTTTGGCTTACGTACAAATATGGATTTGTTGATTATTGGTTTACATTTGTATATCTTTGGCTTACGTGCAAAGATGGGTATTGATTATTAGTTTTCTGGGTTGTATATCTTTGGCTTACGTGCAAAGATGAACTATTGATTGATGAGTATCATTAGCTTACGTGCATAGATGAACTGTTGATTGGTATGATTATGACCAGGAATCATTCGGTATAATCATGACCCGTAATGTTACAAATGATGTGGTAAAAGTCCTTATTGGCCCGTAGTGCATTGATGGACAATTGTTGGTATGATTACAACCAGGGATTATTCGGTATAATTATGACCATTGTTGAAAACACGAATATCCTTGGCCCGTAGTGCATGGATAATTCGTGGTCGTAATACTAATGAATATCCTTGGCCGTAGTGCAGGGATGATTCGATGATGTGTATTATTTATTAAGCTGAGTCTCAGCGATAAAATATTGATAATACACTTTTAATTCGTAGAAGATAGTAAATATCATGCTCTACTTAACTCTTCTAAAATACAGATGTATGTCTTTGGCATGTAGTGCAAAGATGAATAGTTAATAAATATCTTTGGCCCGTAGTGCAAAGATGAATTTATTAGTATGATTATGAACAAGAATTGTGATTTGGTATAACCATGATTTTTGATGTTTCAGGTAAAGACAGGTGATGAAAATTATCGTCGTCCTGGGTGCGAAGAGGAATTTAGAATCACAATTATGATTATGAGTTATTCACATGATTGTGGACAGGAATTGTTGATTGATGTTACAGGGATAAAACATTGTTGGTGGACTTTTAATATGGAGAAGATAATAGACCTTATGGTCTATTTGACTCTTCTAATGGATTTCTCGTTCCGCTGCAACTATGGTTGAAAAGTTTTATCATCTACCATATGTTTTAAATCTCTGATTTATTACTGATGAAGGCTATTGATAATTTAATTATCTTTAGTCATAATATTCTTACTGGGCTAGTTGTGCTCGTCCTTTTTTGCTTCACAATTCCTTTCAGGTAATAAGAGTGTATTTGGGTTGAGTGGGGTAATGTGGGGATTAGAAGCGGTGGTCTATATAGTATGTTGAGGTTTCCCCTAAAACAGTATGGAAATAATTTTATTGAGAATTTCAGATAAGTGTGTTGTATTTAATACGTCATTTTAACCATTGATTTTGGTGAACTGAATAGGGAGAGGTGAACCCAACTTTGGAAGAGTGTTTTGCCACTATCATACAAGATGTCTAATGACAAACGACTTCGTGTTATTATAAGACAGGGTTGTGCACATGCACTTGCTAATTATATCTATGAGCACTACCTATATAATCTTGGAGTTTGGTTGAATTATAATTCTCAATTGGAGACAATGAAGATAATTATATATCAAGAGAAGACTCCCCATTGGAAAGAACATGACATTAATCTTCTCATTTTTCTTTAGGGTCTATTGGGTCAACCAAGGATAATTCTCGAGTCATATGATATATATCATAACTTAGATACATGGCCTCCCATGTACGAAGATTTCCTTGATCATTGTCCAAAGATTTTAGTTTCTAAAATAGTTATTAACTATACTTTTATGTAAAGTACCATTGTAAGGTGTTGTGGTTGAGGCACCATGAGAGTTACATATATTTGTATTAAAACTCATAGCTTATATGTGTCATATTCTGCACGACAGTTCAACAGTTGTATAAATGAAGTTTATAATTGATTTCTGTAGTGTGATATCTGGTGACTCAGAATGGGTCGTGTGAACCTATTTTGGGGGCGTCACATCTGCCTTCACTCTCTGACATGTCAAACACTTTGCAACGCATTCTGCAACGTCTGTTTTCATATTTGGCCACCAAAAGTGTCATCGCAAATCTTAATACATTTTTGTACTTCCCGAATGTATCGAATATCTTGAGTTATGAGCCTCTGTCAAGATTTCTTCTTTAATATCCTATACTGCTGGAACCCAAATTCGTCCCTCGAATCTTAGCATTCCCTCTATATCAAGTTTATACTTCACTTCTTTTCCCTTGACCACACTTTCCTTTATTTTCCTGCATTCTTCATCCTGTAGTTGAGTGTTCTTCACTTTGTCCACCAAAGTTGGACTAGCTTCCATCTGATATAATTTGCCATTGGTTTCTTTTGGAAATTTGATTTCCAACTCTAGCATTGTCATTGCTGAAATGAGCTCCTCCTTATTGGTTAACAACATCAACTTTTCTCTACCTTTTCTACTCAAGGCATTTGCAACCACATTAGCTTTGCCTGGCTGATAAAAGATCTCGCAATCATAATCCTTTATTAATTCCATCCATCTCCTTTGACGCATTTTCAGGTCCTTTTGTGTGAAAATATACTTCAGACTCTTATGGTCTGTGTATATCTCGCATTTTTCTCCATAAAGGTAGTGTCTCCATATCTTCAAGGAAAACACTACTGCCGCCAACTCTAAATCATGAGTCGGATACCCTTTCTCATAGTCTTTCAATTTCCTTGATGCATACGCAATGACATTGCCGTTTTGCATAAGGACACAACCCAACCCTTTGTGTGAAGCATCGCTATAGACCACAAAGTTCCCTATATTATCTGGCAAGGACAACACAGGTGCCACATTGAGCCTCTTCTTCAATTCCTTAAAACTCTCTTCGCACTTTTCTGTCTAAACAAATTTTACAGATTTTCACGTCAAATTTGTCAATGGAGTGGCAATCTGGGAAAAATCTTGAATGAACCGTCTGTAATATCCTGCCAATCCCAAAAAACTCCTCACTTCTGATGGAGTTCTTGGTTGTTCCCAATTTATCACAGCTTCGACTTTTGATGGATCCACTTAAATTCCATCCTTGTCAAATTACATGCCCAAGAAATTGTACACGTTCCAACCAAAATTCACATTTAGAGAATTTCGCGTACAACTTTTCTTTCCTTAGTGTCTCTAGCGTCAAATGTAAATGTTCCACGTGTTCTTCTTGAGATTTAGAGTACACCAAAATATCATCGATGAACACCACCACAAACTTGTCTAAAAATAGTTTAAACACCCTGTTCATCAATTCCATAATCGCTACAGGGGCGTTTGTCTAACCAAAAGACATCACCAAAAATTCGTAATGTCCATACCGAGTTCAGAATGCCGTCTTCGGTACATCCTCCTTCCTTACTTCCAATTGGTGATACCCACTTCTCAAATCTATTTTTGAGAAATATCTAGCACCCTTCAATTGATCAAACAAGTCATCTATTTTTTTTTGCTAAATTTGTTTGTGTATTTAATGCAAAAGTTTGGATATTACAATGAAGATCAGATCATAGTCCTCTTCTCCCGAGAGGACTAAAACACCTAGAAAAAGCTAGGAAACTAAAGACCTAACCTAATTACAATTCCCTCATAACCCGAGGTTAGGTCAATAGAAACACTAAATTAGCAAAAGAGCCGATTAGTTACAACAAATATTATCTTGGACAAGGCCCAAAATAGAACCCATCCGACTAATTGAATGTCAAGCCCATATGGCATATATCGGTGAGGTGGACCACATATCTTTGAATTAAGCTCCAAATCCATGTGCATAAATAAGTGCAAAAGAACACTCGCCTAAAAACAGTCATGCCGGATCTACCCCGCACACTAAATGGACCGAAAGCAAGGAAAAGCCGGTGAGAAAGGATGCCCAAACAAAGCGACATCCCAAACTCATCCGAAAAACCAGATCGCTTTGAAGGCAACCAAACACCATTGAACAAAAGCAAAAATGCTTAGATGAACAGGGGAACAACAAAACACACCCAATCAACAAAAACATGATTGACTCGGTAATCTCTCATCATCGGAAAACATCCGAGCGGGTGAACCAAGAGAGTCCACCGGTTGAGCAACCTTAGTGAGATCAACACCACTTCACAGAGGACCTAACCCAGATTTTGACAACCCAAGTCATAGATTCCGAAGCCAGAACATCAATAGCAAAACTAAAAAGCAACCTCGACAATTAGTCGAACAAGTCCATCTGGACTAAAAATTCATGGCAACCATCCGAACAACATCCCACTAAAACGATGAGAAGCAAAACCGGTGGCAAAAACCTAAAACCCCGCATTTCGAGCTTTTAGAGAACTTGAGCAATTGTCCCCAAGAAAGCAACCAAAAATCTAAATGTCGGTGGTTTTGGTTCCATAATCCTCAATGTTGGTCTAGGAGTACTTACTTTTAAGCACGACTTGAGAAGCAGGAATAGTAGACAAGGCATCTTTTTTGAGTATGTTGAACCTTTGTAAGCAAGAGCTCGGTCTTGTCAAAATGAACTTTTTTGTAGCACTTGAGTCGTGGGTAGAACCCTTAACAACCAAAGTACTAGAAAATTTGAGACCTTTTCCTTTCCTTTCCCCGTAATAGGTGATGGAGTATTCTCAAGAATAGCAAGGAGCGGAAGATGGACAATCCTTCCTTTTTGGCAATTCCTCCAATCAAACCTGGGCTTAGATTTCATTTCCTCCTTTTTCCCCTCACGAGGCTGTAGGGAGCAAGTGGAATCTGAATGATCATAGGTTTTGCAAAGCATACATTTTCGGGGCTGCCAAGGAATATCTGTGACACCCCCAAATCCGGGCACTTCAACCCCACAGATTTGGTGTTCACTGTCCAAATAAATCATAACTAACTACCCATAAACAAAAGATATAATTAAACTCAAAAGTTTAAACAATTAATCTCCCATTAAAGGGTTACATCATCTAAAATAAATCCCAGGTCATCTAACCTTTATTACAATCATTCGCGGAAAATTAAAACATGATTATAACTAAATTCATTACATAAGCTTCATAAATAAAATATAAATTAAACGTTGTCGTCTAATCAAGCACTTTGTCTTTGCCCTTGCTTGTATAAAACTTTTCAAACTTCATAACTTTATCTGCATTGTTTTGTGCAAGAGTGAGCAAACAATTGCCCATAAGAATGATAATATACAATAACGTTTTATGAATGACAATTAACTGAGCTTTCAATGGTAAAGTATTGTTACCGGAACAAGAAAATTAATTCAATAGCTATGAGTTCAAAGGAATAATGAACGTTTAAGTTAACAATATATAACAACATCAAAGAATATACTGAGGGTCACAAGACCACGAACTCTATTCTAGGTTTACAAGTATTTCTACTTTAACCTTTAACAGTCTAAAAGACTATAATCATCATCTATGTCCTAGGTTCACAGGTGTTTCTATTGTAACCTTTAACAGTCTAAACGACTATTTAGACCATCGTTCCGTACTCCAGGTGATCATCCCTTTGTACTATTTATTGCGCAAACATTTTAACGCTATTGCCTAGCTCTAAAATAATCCCCTGATGCAGGGTTGTTCATCTCAGCTTAGATTATCAGGTTCTGAACCAAAGGAAGTTTGGTTGGGAATTAACTTCAAAGGAAGTCTAGATTTTTAGAACGCTCATCAACCAAGTACTGGTTGAATCAAATAGGAACCAATAACTATTCAAGGGTTTGATTATAATATCTTCATGAACAAGGTATATTTATGAATCAATAAGGGCTAGAGTATTAACAATTTCTAAGTTGAACAAATGTTATCATTGACAACATGCTTTAAAAATTGTGTGAGTACATAAACAAACCAAAGGAAGTTTGGTTTGGGTAGACTTCAAGGGTAATTTAGAGTTTAGAACATTCATCAACTAAGGATTAGTTGAATTGGTAAAGAATCGCTAAACAACTTAGAGTTCGATATAATAACGTAAGATAGTACAATGATATTGAAGAACGAAGATCAAACAATAGTTATTAGTAGCTGAATAAACACACTTCTTACAATAATAATAAAGACTTTGAATAAAGAGATAAAGATTAACTAACTTGCTCAACAATAAATGAGTATAGACTTTGAATAACCAATGTAATCTCGATTGGAATAAATAAACAATGATTAACTAACTTGCTCAACAATAATTGAGGGTTAAAGAGCTTGCATGACAATAAATCGTTAAATAAGAGATTGGAAATAGAGAATTTGCATAATTATAACATAACAGTGAAAAGTAACCTTGCTGAATAATAAAGTAGCAAAGGTTAGGGAACTTGCCTCATGCGTAGGTTAAACAATCACTACTCACGTTCACCCCAAGTCCTACACATACCATATGTATTGACAATACACATTAGTTACACTAACATTACCTTCATGAGTTGCTTTCTTACTTTTAGTATAGCTACTAACTAAGTTTAAGTTTAAATAACATCGCATCTTTTCATGAACATTACTTTTTAGTTTTATTACAACTATTTAAGTGATCATGTCATTGCACCACATACACATTAACAACTTGATACAACATCATATTACATGTCCAACACGTTATCATTAAGTTATACTAATACACAAAGGATTGCACTTGCATTCGCGCATCCCGACGACCTCCGATTGGCTCCAAATACACAACAGTCCTAAAGATGACCATTTTGACCCTTCATAACGATTTCAAATTGAAAACCTTAAAGAATAAAAGTTATAGGCCTATTTGTCCTCTTTCCGAATCATCTTGAATCACCTCAATCGGAGTTCGTATGAAAACTTTATGGTCATTTTACTACAGGAGGTCAAAACTGTCCAACCCAGACCACTTTTCCAGCTCTGGGACGCGAGATAGTGGTCTTTGAGTATGAATTCCAAATCTTGGGGTTCAAACTTGGCCTATTTTTGGTATTTGAAGAATGAAATTTACTGGGGGGCTCAATTACGAACACCCCAAAACAAAACACAGAACAAAGCTATGTCTTAATTTCTAACACCAATTAACATGTATAACTTATGTAAATTACACATAAACTTCACCAAGCATACAAATACTAAATTAACACAACTTAAACCATAATTCTAGAAAAATTAAATCTTTGGAATAACATATTTTAAAAACCAAAACTCCATTTTGATACTTCGACACGATGTGAACATCGTAATCATAATGATACACCAATTTGATTCTTTTGAACTAAGTTCTCTTTATTTCTTAACAAACTAACTAACATAGTCACCGTTCAATTTCAAACACTAATTGATCATCATAATTGCTACTTACATAAGCCACATAAGAAATACATATACTGTCAAAATTTTCTACTTTTAACTGTAATTAGCATGCAATTTCCGGTTTATATACAACTAAAACCTCACCAATAATGAATAATTACCACCATTCATTTGTTTAGCAACAATTCAAAATATGAAATTCACAGAGTATAAAATTTTGCCGTGAAACACATATAGGCACACATGATATATATATATATATATATATATATATATATATATATATATATATCTTGAGTTTGTGATCATACCTTCAATTAGCGTGATAATTCCTTGCAATTGCAGACACTTCTCTCAAATTCTCTCAAGCTCCTCTCTCAATTCTCTCTGTCAAGCTCTCTTTTCTTCTCTCTTCTCATTATAGCCAAATACCAAGTTACGTAGTCTAGCTAACACTTAAGCGCAAGAAAAAAAAAACTGATAAACCTTAATACTATTACTAATTGCCATATTAGTTACTAACTAACGTATATATATTATAAATATATTATATTTATTATTTTAATTTATTTTATTTAAATTCAAAAATTAGAAATCCAAAAGCCATAATGCTTTGTTTGGCAAAACCCTTTAAATTTTAAAGACTTAATATCTTAAGCCTTGTTTAGTTAAATCAATTAAAAGTTACTTTAATTTTATTTTAATAAACCACTTACACTATAGTTTAAAATCTCATATTTATACCTCCATATTCAACATTAGTTAAATAACCAATTACAACATACTAAACAAATTTTCCCACTTAATCCAAATATCACAAAAGTATAATCTCATTATAATTTTATTTAATAAATTAACATATCACTATAATTATTAAACTAAAACAACAATATAACATCTCATGGTATATTACAACTCTCTAAATTATAAACTAAATTAATTTAGAATATTATCTAATAAATTTAATTCATAAATATTCAATAACAACAATCACATCAATAAAATATTTATTATAGTGTTATCTAATAAATTTAATTCACACATACCTACTAATAACAACCACATAAATAGAACACTTATTTAATTTAAGAAGTATTTTAAATTACAAAATAACAACTTCATTAATAAAATATTTATTTAATTTAATAAATATTTTAAATTACAAATAAAATTGTTACAATATTGAATTTCATGGGGAGCACAATTCTAAATTTGAACTTTAAAAGAGTTAGGTAACTGAGTTGTGACTGCAATATCAATACAAACTCTAGCAAAAGAGAGTTTATTGCCAAATTTAGTAGCATCATCGATAAACAGAGGTTTGCCAGAATGACTAGCAAGATAGGCAAACCCATCATCGTGCCAAAGTGGGAGTGGGACATTATGAAAATTAACCCAGATAGGAACAATTGTAGGATCATGATTAAGAAAATCTATACCCGCTTGCCATCTTTGGAGGATCAAAAGAGATTTACCAAAGTAAGTATGTCCACGAGCAGCAATAGGAATAAGGTCTTCCTCCATCCTGAAACAGAAGAAATAAAGGCCATTTCCTTTAAAAAACACCTTGGCTACCTTGTCACCCCAAATCTGTTTTGCCCAAAAGGTAGCAAAGTGGATAGACTTTTTCCCTCCAATAAAATAGCCCACAAGAGAAAGAGACCAAGAAGTGATCCGGGGTTATGAGATTTCAGGAGGTATAGCAATAGTATCATGATTATTTAGAAGACTGACATTATGATTTATGAGGTGGGAGATATCATGAGGCTGTTTATATTTATTAAGAGTAGATTTGGGAGGTAAAGACCGAGAATCTGTCCCTAATTCAAGGTCACCAAACTTCATTGATGGAAAGAGGGTTGGGACCCCACCAGTCCCACGTGAACTCCCACTAGCTGGAGAAACATTATCAAATTTTGAATTCAAAAAGCAACTAGAGAGTTGGTCTAAAACAGGGGACCCACGGTCAACCCCAATCTCACCCACCTGAAGGCTTGAATTTCTGTCCATATGCTCCTTGAGGGTGCTTTCGGCAGGAAACCCAAGGCCATGAGGCATACTTGCAGATTCAAGAGAGTGAGATCCACTCAACATTTTAGGTGCAACAGAGTGAGAATGACTCAGCACTTCATCACCTTCGCCATCAGAGGAGCTAAGTTGATCAGGAAGATCAAAACCGATAACAAGTCATCTATTCTTGGCAACAAATATTTGTTTTTAATAGTGACTTTGTTCAATTCCCTATAATCAATGCAAAGACGCATCGACCCATCCTTCTTTTTCACGAACAACACCGGCGCTCCCCACGGTGATACGCTTGGCTGAATATACTTCTTATCTAGAAGCTCTTGCAGTTGTACCATCAGTTCCTTCATCTCCACCGGAGCCATTCTGTATGGGGCCTTCGATATTGGAGTAGTTCCTGGTGCTAAATCGATCACGAACTCGATTTCTCTATCGAGCGGAAGTCCTAGAAAATATTCTAGAAACACGTCTACAAAATCCTTAACCACTGGTATCTCCTCCAATTTCATCTCCTTCTTCTTTTGAGTATCGACTATGTAGGCTAAATATCCTACACATTCTCGACTCAATAATTTCTTGGCCTGCATAATCGTCAGACACCTTGCTTGTCTAGGCGATTTGCTACCATAAAAAACTACCTTTAACGGAGTCATAACGTTTACACACTTCTTTTGGAAATCAATTATCACTCCATAATTGAACAACCAATCTATTCCCAATATAACGTCAAACTCTCCAAGTTTTATCGGGATTAAATCTACTTTCATAACATTCCCCTTAATATTCACCCTACAGTTCTTGTATACGAATCTAACAGGAATTACTTCCCTATTCGCAATTTCTATGTTTAAAGGGAAATTCAACTCTTCACTAGGTATTTCTAACCTCTTAGCAAACTCATCAGATATAAACGAGCAAGTAGCACCCGAATCAAATAATACATATGCATTTATATCATTGATTGGGATAATACCTGCTACGACATCTTTTGATTGCACCGCGTCTTGCACCGTCATATTGAAGGTTCTGGCTGTAGGCTTATTTAATGACGTTGGTCCAGCAATAGTCAGTATACCTCCACCGCCATTTCCCTTGCTTCAATCTGTCTCACCAGATTTCTTCTTTGGACACTGGCAAGCGAAATGGTCCTTCGACCCGCAGGTGTAGCAAACATTCTTCTTGGCTTTATTGCAATTTGGGGCCATGTGACCCTCCTAGCCATAGTTAAAGCATACCCACTTCCCCCTTAAGTACTATGACACCTCCAAATCTGGGTACTTCAATACAATAGATTTGGTGTTCACTATCCAATTAAATCATAACTAACTACCCATAAACAAAGGATATAATAAAACTCAAAAACTTAAACAATCAATCTCCCATTAAAGGGTTACATAATCTAAAATAAATCCCAGGTCATCTAACCTTTATTACAATCATCAGTGGAAAATTAAAATATGATTATAACTAAATCTATTACATAAGCTTCATAAATAAAAGATAAATTAAACATCGTCTAATTAAGCATCGTGCCCTTGCCCTTGCTTGAAGAAAACTCTTCAAACCTCTTAACTTCATCTGCATTGTTTTGTGCAAGAGTGAGCAAACAATTGCCCACAAGAAGGATAGTATACAATAACATTTTATGAATGACAATTAACTGAATTTTCAATGGTAAAATACTCTTACCAGAACCATAAACTTTAATTCAAAAGCTATGAGTTCAAAGGAATAATGAACGTTTAAGTTAACAATAGATATCAACATCAAAGAATACATTGAGGGTCACAAGACCACGAACTATACTCTAGATTTTCAAGTATTTCTACTTTAACCTTTAACAGTCTAAAAGACTATAATCATCATCTATGTCCTAGGTTAACAGGTGTTTCTACTATAACCTTTAACAGTCTAAACGACTATATGGACCATCATCCCGTACTCCAGGTGATCAGCCCTTTGTACTATGTATTGCGCAAACATTTTAACGCTATTGTGTAGCTCTAAAATAATCCCCTAATATAGGGTTGTTCATCTCAGCTTAGATTATCAGGTTCTGAACCAAAGGAAGTTTGGTTGGGAATTAACTTCAAAGGAATTCTAGATCTTTAAAATGCTCATCAACCAAGTACTGGTTGAATCAGATAGAGACCAATAACTATTCAAGAGTTTGATTATAATATCTTCATGAACAAGGTATATCGATGAATCAATAAGAGCTAGAGTATTAACAATTTCTAAATTAAACAAATGTTATCATCGACAATATGCTTTCAAAATTGTGTGAGTACATAAGCAAACCAAAGGAAGTTTGGTTTGGGTTGACTTCAAGGGTAATTTAGAGTTTAGAACATTCATCAACTAAGGATTAGTTGAATTAGTAAAGAATCGATAGGCAACTTAGAGTTCGGTACAATAATGTAAGATAGTATAATGTCATTGGAGAACGAAGATCAAACAACAATTATTAGTAGCTGAATAAACACATTTCTTACAATAAAATTGTAAACCTTGAATAACTAAAGTAATCTCATTTGGAATAAAGAAACAAAGATTAATTAACTTGCTCAACAATAAATGAGGGTTAAAGAACTTGCATAACAATAAATTGCTCAAAAGGAGATTAGAGATAGTGAACTTGCATAAGTATAACATGACAGTGAAAAGTAACCTTGCTGAATAATAAAGTAGCAAAGGTTAGGGAACTTGCCTCTTGCGTAAGCTATATAATTACAACTCACGTACTCCAATGTCCTACACATACCATTAGGATTATCACATCAATTAGCTACATACATTAACCTCATAGATTCATTTCTCATCTTAGTTAAGTTATAACCTTTAGTTTAAGGTCTAAACATAATACTAAACCACATAACACGAATCTGAAAACTCACTAACACATACATAAGACTTTTAGCATCCAAATCACATTTTTAACTCTTATTAATCAATACTACATTTCTCCTTAATCGAACTTAAAGTTCAATCAAGTGCTTAAGTCTTCCTAGGACTCATTGATTTTACATTAATCACCTTCTATATCCTATTATGTTCATTTCAGCAATCGCAAGTGTTAACATCAAAACACTTATTCACTATTCATTGTATACATTAAGTCATAACATAATGCGTTCGTACTTACTAATCATTTTTTTCACAACTTTGAATTTATCAATGACATATCACGGTTCTGTTTTAACCTTCTTATTACATATTTGACACATTAACATAACCTTAGACCAAATGGTAATGGTACTCAAGATCTGCAGCAGCAGCAGAAGTCACTATCTCAGGACAGGGTATGGCGAATCAACGCCATACCTAAGCCCGGATCAAGTGGCAATTGCTTGCTAGATTTCTAAGTAACCTTAATTGCAACAATTGCTACTGGTGCAAAGACAAAACCGAACGAAAGCATCTAACAAAGTAGCCATTTTTAGCCCAACTAACACGAATTTCACCCACCAAACAGTAATATTAACACATACGATTGGTATAAAACTATTACAAACATGTTTGCTAACATATTCAACCAATTAGAACAATTTAAAAACAACTTAAACTAGTTTAATTTCTCAAATTCCATATTTTTATATGAAAACTCCATTTTTGACATCTTTTACAAAAGTCATCACTGTGATTACAATTCTACACCGAATGACTTCGTTCAAACTACGTTCTCTTCGTTTCTTAATGAACTAGCATAATCAAAAACCAATTTATGGACTAACATAAAAATTGACCACCATATTTGGTACTTATACAAGCCATATGAAAAATATAAACACTGTCATTATTTTTCTACCTTTAACTGTAATTAGCATACAAATTCCTTGTTTAAACATAACCTCTAGCATCTCAAACACATACAATCACCATAATCAGCTATATAACAAGAATTCAAAAAAAATTTGAATTCACAGAGTTTGAAGCTTCATGCCGTAAAACTCATATATATATGTAAGATATAAATTTTTTAGAGAAATACCTTTTGTTGCTTTGGAAATCCTTTCACTGAGAATCGCTTGAACACTCGGAACTTACTTTGAAATCCCAGCCTTTTCTCTCTCAAACTCTCTCAAATTCTTCTCTGAAAACCCTTTTCTTTCCTTCTCTTTTATTAGGCTTAAGCCAATTATTTTTCACGTATAACCAAATACACCCGACGCCTTCAATCCAAACGTACAAAACATCCATATACTTAATATAATAATAATTACATGTCTGTTATAACATATTTAATATATATTATTTATATTTATTTTATTTATATTATTATAATTAAAAATTAAAAATCCAAAAGCCATAAGGCTTTGTTTGGCAAAAAGTCTATAAAATAAAGACTTAATATTTTAAGCCTTGTTTAGTAAAAACTAAATTAAACTCCTTTAATTTATTTTAATAAAGATTTCCATATCCAACATTAATTAAATAAATTAATTACACATACTATATTTTAAATAAATTTTCCACTTAAACAAATATCATCGTAATTATAATCTCATTATAACTTTACTTAATAATTTAACATACCACTTTAAATTATTAAATCAAACAACAATATAACATCTCATGTTATATTACAACTCTTTAAATTATAAATTAATTTAATTTAGAATATTATCTAATAAATTTAATTCATAAATATTTAATAACAACAATCACATCAATAAAATATTTATTAGAGTGTTATCTAATAAATTTAATTCACACATATCTACTGATAACAACCACCTAAACAGAATACTTATTTAATTTCAGAAATATTTTAAATTAAAAAACAACAACTTCATCAATAAAATATTTATTTAATTTAATAAATATTTTAAATTACAAATAAAATATTGGATTGTTACATCCTTCCCTCCTTACAAGGATTCTGTCCTCAGAATCACAACTCAAATAATTAAATCGTCACATTCTTCCCTCCTTACAAAGATTCTGTTCCCAGAATCGAAGACATAGACTAAACAAATAACTAAGGGTAATACTTCATCATTTCAGTTTCGAGTTCCCACGTAGCATTTTCGACGCTGTTGTTCCTCCATATCACCTTCACAGAAGGTATCCCCTTATCCCTGAGCATTTGTTCTTTTTTGTCAAATATCTTGATAGTAATTTCCTAATATGACAACTATAACAGTTCTTACTTGATGACATGCTTACAGTCGGGCTTGTTTGATCATATTACCGAAACATAAACAAAAAAACATTGCGAATGCGCTCTAACTGTAGAGGTAAGGATACCTCAAAACCATCCTTTCAACTTTATCAATGCTTCCTATACTATAACCGTTTTATACTCAATATAGTTCATCAAACTTACCACACTTTAAAAATTCAGGAACTTGCCATAATCATATGAGTTAAGGAACTTATCCTAGTCAAACCATAGGCGTCCATTCGCTGAGGGGTTCAAAACATACCATATGATTATGAGTCACGAACTTACCATATGCTTTAGTTTTAAGAACCGAACCTAATCTTAATATCATCTAACCTAATCTTAAAAACCTCTAACTATCAAATATATACATGGGAAAAGAATCACCTTTTCTCCACACATATATTGATAGCGCGATACCGATATTCCAATGATTATCAATGTGGCGCCCCTCCTCTTGAGGAAGGTGAAATTCCTACAGATTCTGCCAGGAAGCCCAACTTGTCTTGGAGTGATATTGTGGGTAAGCAGTCTGGGAAATCTTCCTGAAACCTTTCGTACCATCCCCCTCCCCCCCCCCACCTTGGCTGATGGAACCATCACAGTCTGTCCACCTAAAGAGATGATAAGCAGAGGTAACCAGCTTTGGGCCTCAAGTTTGGTTGGGTACTTCCTGCAGTCTTCACTTCCTTTTAATGTTGTGGAACCAATAGCTCGGGTTATGGGGACATTTGGGCCTCTCAAATGTTTTCCTTCATAATAAAGGGTATTATATCTTCAAATTTGATTCTATTTCTGACCGAGATAATATCCTTGCCTCTAGTCCCTGACATTTTTCTTCAAAAGGCATTGTTCTACAGAAATGGAAGGAGGGTGTAAACTTCTCCAAGTCAGAGTGTGAGGTGTTCCCGGTATGGGTAAAGCTCACAAACATTCCCTTCTCTTACTGGTCGGATGAGGGAATCAGTTATATAGCAAGTGCTATTGGGAAACCGTTATTCATTGACGAAATGACCTCTCAAAATGATTTTTTGCAATTTGCTCGCATCTGCATTGAGGTTAAAGCTTCCTTCTCCTTTCCCCCTTCAATTCGTGTGGCTGTTAACAGGGAGCATTCCTTGGATAACATTTTTGTACCTGTTGAAGTTGAATATCAAAGCAAACCTCCCTCATGCCCCACATGTAATGTATTTGGCCACTCTCCAGTTAAATGCCCCAAGGCAAATTTTAAATGGATTCTGAAAGGCTCAAAAGCTCCTTTGGTTAGCACATCTGGTTCCACCCGCTCAAATCCTACAACAATTATCATTTCTTCTGAGCAACAGGCTCCTGCTCCTGGTCATAATGACTGGGTGAATGTATCTCGTGGTGTTAAAACTGGTACTAGTTCTTTTGTTCCTAGTAACGCCTTGTGCATTTCCAACACCTTTGCCCTTATAGATGAGGATGATCATCCGGACACCTCTGATTTCGAATCCCCTGCTGCCCCAAACCCTTTAGTCTCTAAACTAAAGGTGGTTGATGAAAAGGAAGGCAAAGATCTCAAAAACAAGCAAAGCTCTAGTAATGATAATCCTCAAGCTGTAAAGAAGAGGAAAGGGAAAGGCAAGGCTGGTTTGTCCCCCTCTTAGTTTATTTTATGTTAGCTCCCTATAATATAAGAGGTCTAAATAAAATGCCAAAATAGGCTTTTGCAAAACAACTTATAGCAGATAATAAAATCTCTATTTTGGGTCTCCTTGAAACTCGGGTCAAACAAGCAAAGGCTTCAAAAATTTCCAGGAACATTTGTCATTCTTGGAATTGGGCCTTTAATTACGATACTCATATCAATGGCAGAATCTGGGTTGGATGGAATCCAAATCTTTAGAATTTGGATGTTATTTTTGTTTCCTCCAAAGTTATACACTGTAAAGTCCAATCTGTTGAATTGTTTAGTACCACATTTCTAATATCTTTTGTTTATGGGCTCAATTCTTATATGGAAAGGAGGGACTTATGGCACGATTTACTTTCTATCTCTCCTACTAGTAGTTGGTGCATGATGGGTGATTTTAATGTTATTAAGGACCTATCTAAAACAAACAATGCAAATGATTCTTGGGACATTGGGATGGAAGAATTTAAATCCTGTATAAATTCTATTGGTGTTGATGACATTCAGGGTGTGGGTCCTATGTTTACTTGGTCTAACATGTAGCTTGCTTGACCGGTGCACAAAAAATTGGATCGTGCTTTGGGGAACTCTGACTGGTTCACTAACTTTAGCATGTCTCATGTCACCTTTGCCCCCTTGTGGTTTATCGGATCATTCTTTGGTTCTTCTTCGGACTGGTATACAGCTCCTTCAAACTAAGCGTCAGTTTTAATTCTTTAACCACATGCTTCATCTTAAGGGTTTCAATGAGGTGGTAGGCAATGCGTGGACTACATCCATTTCTGGGAATCCCTTCCATGTTTTTTCTGAGAAATTGAAACGTACTAGACATGCTCTGGTGTCACTAAACCTTACCACTGGCAATCTCATGTCTCTAGTCCGCTCAGCAAAAGAGGAACTGCACTGGGTGTAGACTTTACTTCATGACAACCTATTGGATCATGCCTTTCTGGAGAGAGAGAAATCATGCCACCACCAACTCTGGACTGCTTTGGAAAGAGAGGAAATTCTTCTTCAACAGAAATCTAGAGCTAACTGGTTAGCCTTAGGCGATCGTAACTCTAGCTATTTTGCTAACATAATGAAGAACCGTTGGAACTCAAATAAAATCCTATGCATTCTGAACTCGGCAGGTTCTTTAGTGCATGGCCAAAGGAGCATTGAGGATGTTGTTGTTGGGTATTTTGACACTCTTTTTAACACAATTGAAGAGCCGTATCCTAGGTTTGCAAATTTTGACAACACTCCTTTGTGTCTGGTCAGTAATGCACAAGACATTAAGCTGGGAAGCCCAATCTCGGATAATGAAATCCTGGAGGTTCTCAAGTCCATGAAGCGAAATAAAAGTCCAGGGCCAGATGGTTTCAATGTCAATTTTTTCCTTAGTTCCTGGGATATAGTGGGTGTGGATTTCCTAAAAGCTGTCCACTACTTTTTTGAAAACAGTAGGATGTCAAGAGGTTTAAACTCAACTGTTCTTGCTCTCATTCCTAAAAACTCCAATCCTACATCCATGTCTGACTTTTGTCCCATCTCTTGCTGCAACACGATATACAAATGTATTGCCAAAATACTCTCTAACCGGCTAAAGGGGTTTTTCCTTTCCTTGCGGACAAAGCTCAATCGGCTTTTGTAAAAGGAAGATGTATTAGTGATAATATACTTCTTGCTCAAGAAATGTTCTCAGGCTATCTCAGATCCTCTGGTCCTTCTAGATGTGCCATAAAAAATGATCTCACCAAAGCTTTTGACACGGTTAGATGGGATTTCCTTTTTGACACATTACGAGCTTTCAAATTTCTATCTCCTTTTATTGGCTGGATTAAAGCATGTATCAGTAGTGCCATGTTTTCAGTAAAGGTCAATGGCTCTCTTGCAGGGTTTTTTGGGTGCTCTAGAGGTCTTAGACAAGGAGACCCACTCTCTCCTTTTCTCTTTGTTCTGGTCATGGAAATGCTATCCCTCAAACTGAACAAGGCTGCCTCTGTTTCGGCTTTCACATATCATTGGAAAGCCAAAGAATGCAAACTTACTCATCTTTTATTTGCGGATGACATCTTGATTTTTTGTCATGCATCATTGCCATTTGTATCCATCATAAACTCTTGCATTCTCTCTTTCTCACTGTATTCTGGACTTATTCCAAACTCTCACAAGAGTCATTTTTTCCTCTCAAAGAAAGACCCCTCTGCTATTAGGGAAATTTCTTCTCTTCTTTGATTCCAAATTAGAACACTACCTTCAAAGTTTTTAGGAGTTCCCCTTGTGTCAAAAAAGCTTTCAAAGGCTGATTGCATTCCACTCATTCATAGGATCACAAACCGGGTAACCTCTTGGACATCAAAGGTTCTATCTTATTCCGGTCGGCGCCAGCTTATCAAAACTACTCTCTTCTCTATTCAAGTTTTCTAGAGCTCCCATTTCATACTACCAAAAGCGGTTATCAAAGAAATCCAATCCATCTTATCTCGGTTTCTATGGAAAGGGATAACCCTTGAAAAATACCTTGCCAAAGTCGCCTGGGCCAATATTTCTCTTCCATTAACTAAAGGTGGTCTTGGCATTAAAAGCTTATCGGACTGGAACAAAGCTCTTATTCTTCAGCATCTTGTTGGCATTATACAACCAAAATCATCTTCTCTTTGGGCAAACTGGATCCAAGCCACAACTATAAAAAGAAAATCATTCTGGCAAGTTGAATACACAGCTGTAAGTTCCTGGATATGGAAACAAATTCTAAAGCTTAGGCCACTTGCATTATAGCACCTACACTACCAGGTTGGAAATGGCCGGGACACAAACCTGTGGTTCGACCCTTGGCTTATGGACACTGCTATAAACCCATCCAGTTATCTTCTGTCTAATACTGGTATTCCTCTATCGGCTACTGTCAGTCATATTATTAGAGGTAACACTTGGTCTCTTCCTCAAGGCAACCATCATGACACTATTATATTACGCCAGAAACTGGAAAATCTTCCTCCTCCTACCCAACAGCGAGATAGGATTTTATGGGATGCTTATGACCTTAAACTTGTTAAAGCTAAACAAATCTGGGAGGCCATCCGTTCTAGGCAGCAACCTGTCCCTTGGTGCTCAATGGTGTGGAACAAAATTCATGTTCCTCGATTCTCTTTTATCTTGTGTCTAGGCATTCTAAAGAGGCTTCCCACCAATGATAGGACCTCAAGATATTCTGGGACATCATGGAATTGCCCTCTGTGCAACCATCATCCAGAAACCTTTGATCAGCTGTTCTTTAAATGTGATTTCTCAAAGACTATTCTTCATACAGCTACAAATCTTGGTAATTGAACTTCTTTTCCAATCTCTTGGGAGGCTATTATGAGCTTCCTAACAAATTTTTAGGGTTCAAACCTTTCAATGAATATCCATAGCCTAACAGTGTCGGTTTGCTTCTATAAAGTCTGGGAGGCTAGGAATAAAAAGATTCACTCTGGCACTCTTCCTCCTATGACTAGTCTTGCAAAGGATGTCATTAATATCATTAAGTCTAGGTTATCTACTTGTAACTCCTTCCTCAAAGCTACAAATAGTCAATATTTCTGTAATTGGTTTATTACTAACTAGTTGAGTTCGGGCTTAGTTCCTTGTATAGTTTCCTCATCTTGGGCCTGTCCATAGATGATGTAGCTATTTTCTGGGGTACCCCCCTTGCCTTTGTATCTTGGTTCTTTTTTTTTATATACAAACAAAAATTAGCAAAAAAAATGTGATAAACCAAGCATATGCACAAAACCTCTGCCCATACAACGGTTTGTACAACTTGGTTACCATATGAGTCCTCAATTGAAATCCCACCTAACATTACCTTACTCTTAAATTATTTTTTAACTTGCCCTTAATTTTCTCAATAAGAATTCCTCGTATCATATTATCTATAACTCCTCGTGCGCTTAGCATGCCTTTCGATGCCTGTATTTCCGTTTAGTTTGCCAATCGATTTGCAAAAGATATGACATACTTATTTCTAATTGCGTTCCACACGTTCTTGCAAACCTTTCTGAAAATTCGATGGGAATCGTGAATCTCGGTTCAACACAATTGATACTGAAAACACCGTGCCTTGAAACAATTTCTTTAACATATAACTTCGTACACTAATCGATAAGTAATATGCTAACTTTGACATACCATAGAATCTATCACCATATCTTGCCACCAATAGTATTATCGAAGGCAATATATACTTTTGTGCTCCCTAGTTGATTCAATATATAAATTTTATGCAAAAACTTCATTTTCAATTCTTGGTATTATCAAAACCTAGTTTCTTCCTTCTATTTTCAACTATCCTTCAGTATCGATTAGGAATTTCCTTTATCTTGGAGCTACTCTTCTTTTACTCTGTCCAACAAAGTTGTACGGTTTTCCATCTGAATAGGTTCTCCTCTGAATTTTTCATATATCTTACCTCCTACCACAAATTTGTCCTTTCTATTATGAACCCATCTTGCACATTTAACAAAAATAACTACTACCTTTTCCTTAAGTCGTCGGCAACCACATTCGTTTAGGCTTTTGCATTCACAATCCTTGATCAACTCCATCTATCACTTCAACGCGTACTAAAATATCCCTATAAGAGAATATACTTTAGACACTTATGGTCTTTTTATATCTCACTCTACTACCCAAAAGTAATATCGTTAAATCTTCAGGGCAACCACTATTAGCTCTAGTTCCGAATCATGAGCCGGATATCCTTTCACATAAAAATTTTAATTGACGCGATGTATATAAAATTACCCTGTCATTCTGCCTAAACACGCAGCCTCATATATTGTATAATGCGTCGCTATACAACACAAAATTTTCTGTATTATCTGGTAGAGACATCATAGGTGCCATACTAAATTCTTCTTCAATTCGTGAAAATTCACTCTATAATTTCCTGTCTATATAAATTCCATCGATTTTTTTGTTAAGTTAGCTAACGAAGTGACTATCTTGATCTTCACATATCCCATAATATTTTCTTAATAACTTCTTGATTTACAACATCGATAGATAACTCTACCATACAGACGTCTTTCAACTAAAAGAACAAAGTATTAACAAGTTAAAAGAAAGCAACACGACAATTCCACACATCAAGTTAAAAGGTATCACTATTCACACTTTCTATATTTAGGGAATAGTCTAACTCTTCCCGAAGCGAATCTAGTTTCTAAACGAATTCATTAGGCATAAATTAACAAGTGGTACTTGAATTAAATAACATGAAGTTATATAAATAACTGATCGAAACCATACCTTGCATTGCGCCCTGCATCGTCATGTTGGTTGATTATTTGGTTGGTCGACTCGGCGAAGCTGATTCTACAATAACCAGTTTGCTACTGCCCCCTTTGCTTCCACTTGCTTTTCCTACCGCTTTCTTTGGGCACCCTCGAGCCAAGTGCTCTTTCGATCCACACGTGAAGCAGGCTCCCTTCCTCGGTCTTGAACATTTTGGTGCAATGTGGCCCTTCAAACCACGATTAAAGCACACCCTTTTTTCCTACAAACAAACACCTACATGTTTCTTTCGATGATTCTACACCTCCACCTTCTTCTTTTCCTTCCCTTGCTGTTTTTCAGCGTTAATATTATTATCCCACTTTCTTTTCCAAGCGTTATTGGTATGGCTATCACCCACCTTATCATCTTCACTCTTCTTTCCCTTCTGCTCTTGATTGTATGTTAGCGTATTACCTTCCCCGTCTACTTCAATCGTTCTTTCCAGCCTTGTTGTGAACAAATTTGGTTGGAACATCGAGATTTGATTATATAGCCAGAAATTCAATTGATTTGTCAGTGCTCCCACCAGAAAATTCACCAATTGTGGCACTGGATTTGCGTTAGCTTCCCTATTATATGCATATTCCTTGGGGCTCTCACGTTTTGTTGTCTTCTTTCAGGCGGTATCTTCTTTGTTTAAAACTTGCACCATTAGATCATTGTTCATTCTCGCATTAAAATTTTCAAACTTATCTCAACCACTTATAGACAACACATAATATATCTTAATTAACAATGATGTTTTCATTCATTTATTACATCACCACATCACAAAATAGCCTCACTGCTATTTATATTATTTATCCTGTAATAATAAAATTTTAGGATTACTTCATCATATCCCACTATTTATTTCAAAAGTCAGGATATACATCTTATTAATTTTCATCGTGATTTATATATAATCTTAATGTTTTTCTTGCAATCTACAAGAATGTTCCACACTGTACAACTTCATTGCGCTCTTGCTCCATGATACGAATCATTGACGATCCATCACATACCAAAGATAAATCTCAACCTATACAGAAAATAAAATACTTAATTCTAAGTTCCATCATTCGCTTGGCCTTCTTCAACTTGTCTTCTACACGATCTATGCGTTTAGAAGCCTTCACCCATGCGTCTTCAGCTCTCGTATGCTTTGCTGACTTTTTTCCCCAGTCATTCAGGCGCAATCTCATTCCTAGCTAATAACTATCCTCTTTAATATTCTGACTGAGCTAATATCTGCTCTACATCTGCAAGTTGTGCAGTAAGGTCTTGAGTCGCGACATCTTCTTACACTAACGTGGCTTGGTGCTTTACGGCTAGACCTTCTAATTTCTTGACCTTCTTTCATAACTCAATGTTATGACCATACACCTCATTTGAGGAATCCCCCCTCCTCGTACTCATCCTTCACCTTTATCACCCCAAATGTATCCTGTCGTTCAAACTCAAGACTATACCCAAGTGCTACAACAGAAATCAACGGGTATGGCTTTCCCAATACAAACCATACTCAGACTGTATGAACTTCTCAAGGATCCTAATCCCTATCTTCCTTCATCAGTCATTCCGACAACAAAGTTTTAACAACCCCACAACTTGATGTGTATAATATTCGCTACTCTTAAGTACTTGCGAGCACATAAGTCATTAACACATAAACACATAAAGTCTTTTATCATTTTATCTTCAATGAATTTCCCTGAATTCATTCCTTAGAACTCGATGAGAGTTTATCACCTCTATATTTTTGATCTCCTAGAAGGTTATAGCCTAAGGTTTCCCCACCTAATGTTCATAACCTAAAGCTTTGATACCAACTTGTGACACCCCCAAATCCGGGTACTTCAATACAACAGATTTGGTGTTCACTATCCAATTAAATCATAACTAACTACCCATAAACAAAGGATATAATAAAACTCAAAAACTTAAACAATCAATCTCCCATTAAAGGGTTACATAATCTAAAATAAATCCCAGGTCATCTAACCTTTATTACAATCATCAGCGGAAAATTAAAACATGATTATAACTAAATCTATTACATAAGCTTTATAAATAAAAGATAAATTAAATGTCGTCTAGTTAAGCATCGTCCCCTTGCCCTTGCTTGAAGAAAACTCTTCAAACTTCTTAACTTCATCTGCATTGTTTTGTGCAAGAGTGAGCAAATAATTGCCCACAAGAAGGATAGTATACAATAACATTATATGAATGACAATTAACTGAACTTTCAATGGTAAAATACTCTTACCGGAACAATAAACTTTAATTCAAAAGCTATGAGTTCAAAGGAATAATAAACGTTTAAGTTAACAATAGATATGAACATCAAAGAATACACTGAGGATCACAAGACCACGAACTATACCCTATGTTTTCAAGTATTTCTACTTTAACCTTTAACAGTCTAAAAGACTATAATCATCATCTATGTCCTAGGTTAACAGGTGTTTCTACTATAACCTTTAACAGTCTAAACGACTATATGGACCATCATCCCGTACTCCAGGTAATCAGTCCTTTGTACTATGTATTGCGCAAACATTTTAACCCTATTGTGTAGCTCTAAAATAATCCCCTAATATAGGGTTGTTCATCTCAGCTTAGATTATCAGGTTCCGAACCAAAGGAAGTTTGGTTGGGAATTAACTTCAAAATCAACCAAGTACTGGTTGAATCAGATAGAGACCAATAACTGTTCAAGAGTTTTATTATAATATCTTCATGAACAAGGTATATCGATGAATCAATAATAGCTAGAGTATTAACAATTTCTAAATTAAACAAATGTTATCATCGACAATATGCTTTCAAAATTGTGTGAGTACATAAGCAAACCAAAGGAAGTTTGGTTTGGGTTGACTTCAAGGGCAATTTAGAGTTTAGAACATTCATCAACTAAGGATTAGTTGAATTAGTAAAGAATCGCTAGGCAACTTAGAGTTTGGTACAATAATGTAAGATAGTATAATGTTATTGGAGAACGAATATCAAACAACAATTATTAGTAGCTGAATAAACACATTTCTTACAATAAAATTGTAAACCTTGAATAACTAAAGTAATCTCATTTGGAATAAAGAAACAAAGATTAATTAACTTGCTCAACAATAAATGAGGGTTAAAGAACTTGCATAACAATAAAATGCTCAAAAGGAGATTAGAGATAGTGAACTTGCATAAGTATAACATGACAGTGAAAAGTAACCTTGCTGAATAATAAAGTAGCAAAGGTTAGGGAACTTGCCTCTTGCGTAAGCTATATAATTACAACTCACGTACTCCAATGTCCTACACATACCATTAGGATTATCACATCAATTAGCTACATACATTAACCTCATAGATTCATTTCTCATCTAGTTAAGTTATAACCTTTAGTTTAAGGTCTAAACATAATACTAAACCACATAACATAAATCTGAAAACTCACTAACACATACATAAGACTTTTAGCATCCAAATCACATTTTTAACTCTTATTAATCAATACTACATTTCTCCTTAATCGAACTTGAAGTTGAATCAAGTGCTTAAGTCTTCCTAGGAATCATTGATTTTACATTAATCACCTTCCATATCCTATTATGTTCATTTCAGCAATCGCAAGTGTTAACATCAAAGTGTTAAATCGCAAGTCTTCCTAAGAATCATTTCTTGCTGTAATACCATTTATAAATATATTGCAAAAATCCTCATGAATAGGATTAAAGTGGTCTTGCCAGTTCTTGTTGACCAAGCACAATCGACATTTGTTAAGGGTCGAAGTATAAGTGACAATATAGTCTTGGCTCAAGATCTCTTCAAAGGCTACACAAGGAATTCTGGCCCCTCTCGTTGTGCTCTCAAGATTGACCTTCAGAAAGCCTTTGACACGGTCCGGTGGGAGTTCCTCCTAGATGTCCTTAAAGCTTTTCATTTCCTATTAATTTTCATAGGTTGGATCAAGGCCTGTATTACTTCAGCTATGTTCTCCATAAAGTTAAATGGCACTCTTGCCGAATTCTTTGGTAGTTCACATGGGCTTCGTCAAGGAGATCCCCTCTCCCCTTTCCTATATGTTCTTGTGATGGACATGCTTTCTCTAAAACTCAACAAAGGGACCTCAGCTGAAGAGTTTGTTTTTCATTGGAAGGCCAAAGTTTGCCAACTTACTCATCTTCTGTTCGCAGATGACATCCTTGTTTTCTGTCAGGCGAGCTTACCTTCGATCAATATTACTAACTCTTGCATCCAATCGTTCTCTCTTTACTCTGGTCTGATCCCTAATGCACACAAAAGTCAATGCTTTCTCTCAAATACCGATCCTCAAACCATGAATAGTATCCTATCATTACTCGAATTTCAGATAGGTTCGCTACCTTCTAAATTCCTTGGAGTTCCATTACTATCTCGTAAGCTATCCTATGCTGACTGTGTTCCTCTTGTTCAAAGGATTACCTCTCGAATTTCTACCTGGACTTCCAAAGTCCTTGCCTACTTTGGTCGTCTTCAGTTGATAAAGTCTATCCTATGTTCCTTCCAAACCTACTGGTGTAAGCATTTCATGCTACCCTAAATTTGTACTCAAGTGAGATTCATTCCCGCTAGCGATTTTTTTGTGAAGAAATTTGAATCAGGTAAGTCTGGGGCTAAAGTGACTTGGTCTCAACTCACATTACCAACGAGTGAAGGAGGATTAGGCATAAAAAGAATCCTAGACTGGAACTCTGCTTTATTGATGCAACACTTCATTCAAATTATCAATCAAGATACTAAGTCACTTTGGGCTCGATGGATTCAAAACACTCTCTTGAAAGACAAGTCTATTTGGCAGGTTAAAGCAGGACCCGATTGCTCGTGGACTTGGAAACAAATCCTAAAGCTTCGTCCAAGTGCTCTTCTTTATCTGAAGTACTGCATTGGGAATGGTACTCAAACTTCTCTTTGGTATGATCCATGGTTGAATGGTGCCTCCCTCAACCCCTCCATAGCTTTACTGTCCAATTCAGGTATTCCACCAAATGCGAAGGTTAGCCATATTATATTGAACTCCTCATGGAATCTCCCGGCAAGCAATCATCACGATGTTATTCTTTTTCGGCAACAAATTCTTCAAGTTCCAATTCATCCTAGACAGAATGACAAATTTTGTGGGACGCTCAAACACTACATTTGGTTAAGTCCAACCAAATTTGGGATTCTATTCGGACTAGGAATTCATTGGTTCTATGGAGCTCAATCCTTTGGCACCAATATCATGTGCCAAGATATTCATTTCTGTTGTGGCTGAGACTGCTAAGGAAACTACCTACGAATGACCGAACCAAGAATTACACGGGTTCGAATGGGGTGATCATATGGGTTAGTTTATCTCTCAAGGATGTTTCTCTTCCATCTCTCTAAAATTCTCATATCCACCTACCCAATCCTAGTTGCTTTTCCCTTTTACCGTTAACTCCTTCTTTCCTCTTTTATCTCCCGCCCAGCCTTTCTAAAACTTTCGGTTCTCACCTACTTTCTTAGTTTGCCTTTTCTGTCTTTTTCCCCCGTTTCCTTCATCGTCCCACTGATTCTGGGCTCATCCGTCGCTTCTATCCCACCCCTTTCTCCTCTTTCCTCCCTTTTATGGGTTTTCCTTGGCTATCATGGTTGACTACTCTCATCTCTCCGCGGGTAACTCCGAGAGTAGCTGCTCATGTTCTGGCTTCTCTGAGTTTGGGGTCTCTGGCCCTTCTTCCAACTCTTTTGCCACTCCGGTGGAGGATATGGTAGAATATAATGATGTGGCCATTCCTACACAGATCGGCTCTGAAGACTCGGTATCTAACAATGACTGTCTATGCAATCCTATTTTGGATCCCCTGGCTCCAAAACCAAGTGTGAGGACATTTTAGAAGCGACCTCTCATCTTGCTTTCGCAAGAAGATCGCTTTAGATTGATCTCCAAAGAAAGAAGAACCAAGCTCTTTTGGATTTTATCAAAGCTCATGGCCATTCCATTAAGGACTTGAACTATTTCGTTCGCACTGGTACAGTGTCTGCTGCCCAGCAACCACCTGGTCCTCCTCAGATTGTCCTTGCTCCTCCTGCAGGATTAGGGGTGGGTCCTCCTGTTGCTACCCCAGCGGTAGTGGCGGATGCTACTCCTACTCCTCACCCCCCACCTGCTCCGGTGCTTCTGCCTGTCGAGACTAGCCCCCCAAGTCTTGGAGCTCAATGGTAGCACAGTCTGGTATTCATATGGGCTTGAACTTTTTTCCTCCCTTGGAATCTTTGGGGACCATTACTATTAAGCCTTCAGCTGAGGTGTTACAGAAGGGCATAAACATCTAGTCTTCTAGTCTTGTGGGTCATTTCATCCAATCTAAGCTTCCCTTTAATTTAGTAGAAGCAACTGCTAAGAAGCTTTGGGGTAACCTTGGGTTATCTAAAGTTTATCTCCAAGATAGAGGTTTCTTTATCTTTAAGTTTGATTCTCTGATGGCCAGAGACAATGTTCTAGTCTCCGGTCCTTGGTACATTGCCTCCAAGCTTCTTATCCTTCAGCCTTGGCAAGAGGGAGTGTACTTTATCTAAACAGAGTGCAATAAGATACCAATTTGGGTTAAGTTTAGCAATATTCCTCTTTCTTATTGGACCAAGGAGGGTTTTAGTTACATAGCCAGTGCAGTGGGCCGTCCTCTTTTTGCTGATGAACTGACTTCTAAGCTTGAGCCTTTGAGCTTTGCTCAAATATGCATTGAAATGAATGCATCCTCCTCCTTTCCCACTTCCATCAATGCGATGGTGTTCAATGGTCCCTCCTTGGTCGAAGAATTTGCTACCATAAAAATTGAATACTGGAGCAGGCCTCCTTCTTGCCCGGATTACAAATGGTTTGGTCACTCACAACTTAAGTGTCCCAAGTCTAATTTTCAATGGGTCCTGAAGGCTTCCTCTGGATCTTCTTCCATGCATGTGGGTGATCCTCCAGCCCCTAACTCCCCTGTTCTTGCCCCCCTACCCCCCACCTCCCCATGACCTCCATAATGATTGAACCTCAGTTCTTAAGAGGCCCAAATGCTTATCCCATGTCCACTCTTCCCCTCCGCCTACTGCCAATGCATTCTCTCCATTCTCTACTTCATCCATTCCTGACGCCGAGATCGATTCTCCCATCCCACCCAATCCTCTTCTAGACAAACTCAAGCAGGTTGACGAAAAAGATTGTAGAGAACTCAAGCAAAAAACTCATCCTGGCAAGGAACCTATCAACAGTTCAAAGAAAAGGAACAAGGGTCCTAGGGGGTCTCCCCTTTCTAACTAAATCCCCATCTTATCTATGACATATTTTTGTTCTTATAATGTCAGCGGAATAAATAAGAAGCCTAAACAGGCCTTTATCAGGAACTTTTTGGCATCCAACCATATATCTTTTGTTGATCTCATCGAGACCAGAGTCAAGGCTCCCAACGCTGCCAGGTTGTCTAAATCTATCTGTCGCAACTGGGACTGGGCCTTCAATTATGACCATCATCCGAATGGTAGAATTTGGGTCGGATGGGATCCCCTTATTTAGAGGGTAGAAGTTTGCTTTCAATTAGCCCAACTCTCCCACTGTAAATTATCCCCTGTCAATGGCGGTTACCCTCTCCTTGTTTCAATTATCAATGGGTTCAACTCTGCTGTTGAGCGGAGACAGTTATGGCATGATCTCTCTATTCTGTCATCCAGTTTTGCTTGGTGCATCCTTGGTGACTTCAACTCTATATCCCAGCTTCATGAATCTAATGGGGGTGATTCTTCTTGGGACCAAGGTATGACTGATTTCAATGATTGTTTGAGCGATCTTGGGGTCGAGGATATCCGGGCCATTGGTCCTAAATTCACTTGGTGGAATTGTCAGACTAATAACCCGATCTTCAGGAAACTTAATAGAGTTCTTGGTAACTCCTCTTGGTTTTGCTCCATGTCTGATTCACATGTTGTATTTGGGCCTCGGGGGTTCTCGGATCACAACCCTATTATCCTTAAAACTGGACTCCATCTTCATAGAGTCAACAAGCCTTTCCAATTTTTTAATTTTATGCTGGATCTTGAAAGGTTTTTTCCTACTATCTCCTCATGCTGGAATGTTTATATTCGTGGCAATCCTATGTTCATCCTCTCGGAGAAGCTAAGGCGAACCAAGAAGGCCCTAAGTGCCCTGAACTCCTCTACTGGCAACCTGTCTAACATTGTGTGCACCCTACAACTAGAGCTGTCTGCCATTCAATCCTCTCTCCATGATGACCCCTTGAACGCTTCTCTGTTAAATAGTGAATCTATTTGTAACAAGTCCCTTTGGAAAGCTCTTGCTCTTGAAGAATCCCTGTTGATGCAAAAATCTAGAGCCATTTGGCTTGCCCAAGGCAATAAAAACTCTGAGTTTTTCGCCAATGTCATCAAGAGTAGATGGAACCACAACAAGATTATGGACATTACCGACAGTTCAGGCGACTTGATTGTGGACCAAGTTGGCATTCAGAATGTTGCTGTTTCCTACTTTCAGGAGTTGTTGGGCTCCTCTCATGACTCTTACCCGGGTTATGATGAGCTTAAACCTTTCATCACCAAACAACTTTTTCCTCTACAATCCTCCTCTCTAACTGCTCCTATCCTTGACTCTGAGATCCTTTTGGTTCTCCAGTCCATGAACAAGAACAAAAGACAGGGCCCAGATGGCTTTAACGTCAACTTTTTCCTTCATTGTTGGGACATTATTGGTCCGGATTTCACCTCGGCTGTTCAATATTTCTTCAATTATGGTCATCTTCCCAGTGGGATCAACTCCAAGGCTATTACTCTCATTCCCAAGTCAGATAATCCCTCTCTAATGTCTGATTTCAGACCCATTTCTTGCTGCAACACCGTTTACAAGTGCATCTCTAAGATCCTAGCTAATAGGCTCAAAAGAATTCTCCCTTCTCTCATTGATCATGCCCAATCGGCCTTCATCTCGAGTAGGAGTATTAGTGACAACATTTTTCTTGCCCAAGAGCTTTTCCGCAATTACCATAGGACCTCAGGTCCTGCCCGGTGTGCTCTTAAGATTGATATTCGGAAAGCCTTCGACACTCTTGACCGGGGTTTCCTCTTTGATCTGCTTTGTCTCCTCAAATTTCCTCCTACTTTTATCAATTGGGTTCACTCTTGCATCACTACGCCTATGTTTTCTATCAAAGTTAATGGTGCGCTTTTAGGTTACTTCAAGGGTGCTAGGGGGCTGAGACAAGGGGACCCCCTTTCTGCTTATCTCTTTGTGCTTGCCATGGAAGCCTTCTCTATGATTTTGAACAAGGAAACTCTATTGCCTAATTTCAAATTCCACTGGCGATCTGAGTCTTGCAATATCACTCACCTCTGCTTCGCTGATGACCTTTTGCTTTTCTGCCATGGTGACTTGCACTCGGTGTCTATCATTCACTCTTGTATCCAGTCCTTCTCCATGTTCTCTGGACTTATACCGAATGCCTTGAAGAGTCACTATTTTTTGTCTAATGTTGATGATGTGGTGAAGGATAACATATGCTCCTTGCTTGGGTTTCCCCTAGGTGAGCCTATCAAATTCCTTGGGGTTCCCCTTATTTCTACTAAGCTCACTCATTCGGATTGCATGCCCCTAATCCAAAGGACCATGACTAGAGTTTCTTCCTGGACTTCTCGCCCCCTCTCTTATTTTGGAAGACTCCAACTGGTTAAATCCGTTCTCTTTGCCATTCAATCTTACTGGGCTGCCCATTTCATTCTCCCAAAGTCTGTGCTTCGATCTATATAATTAATCCTATGCAGATTCCTTTGGAAGGGTCCTTTCCTCCTATGTCATGGGGCCAGAGTTTCCTGGAAAGACTTATCTCTCCCCCACTCAGAAGGAGGTCTAGGACACAAGAACCTTACAGACTGTAACTTGGCTCTCATTCTCCTTCACTCCTTAAGGTCATCTCCCCATCCCCTTCCTCCTCTTGGGCCAGATGGGTTCAAAAGTCAATTCTCAAGCTTAGAAATTTCTGGCATATTGGAATTCCCTCTGATTGCTCTTGGATCTGGCGTAAGATTCTCAACCTTAGACCTCTCGCTCGCCACTTCCTTACCTATAAGGTTGGCAATGGTACCACCTTCAGTCTTTGGCATGACCCTTGGCTCCTTGGCCAGCCGGTAAACCCTTCTAAGGATCTCTTATCCAACTCTCGGATCCCTATTACGGCTCGTGTCATTGATATGGGCTCCTGGTCCCTTCCCCTTAGTAATCACCATGAGGTCCAAACCTTCCATAATATTTTCTTTGACATCCCTCTCCCTAATGATGGGGATGACCTCATCCTTTGGGATAACCAACCTATTACCTCCTTGAAGGCCAGATCTATTTGGGACTCCATCTGTTCCAGAGCTCCCTCTGTCCCATGGGCTAGTCTTTTATGGCATTCCTTTCATTTTCCCCGGTTTTCCTTTACCTGATGGTTGGCCCTTCGTAGAAGGCTCCCAACTAATGACTTGTTCTCGGCCTACTCTAGCTTCCTTCCTTTGATATGCCCCTTGTGCGAGTTCTCTGCTGAGTCCTCCCCCCATCTTTTCTTTGCTTGTCCCTTCTCCACCATTGTCCTCTCTTCGGTCTTTTCCTTCGGGAATTGGACTGGCTTTCCTCTGGACTGGGACAATTTGGACTAACAGGAATTCTAAAGTTTATAACAACTTGAAGATACCACCCCTGGTGTTAGCCCGTGATATTATTGCTGTGATTAAGGCCCGACTCTCTTCCTCTTTGAAGTTCCACAAGGCTGCCCATACCTCCACCATCTATAATTCTTGGTTAAAGTGGATTATGGGTTCGGTTTGCCCTATTATTTTGGTCCCCGTCTGCTTTCAGTCTGTTTTGGCCTCGGTGTGTTGGTCTTCTTTGTTAAGATTCTTTGTTTGGGTGCTTTTTTGCCTTATTCTCCTGGCTGTTGTAGGCCTAGACTCTTGTGTATGGTTGTACTGATTTATTCATTGCTTTCTAGTATGGTGGCTAAAGACTTGTTCCTTGTTCTTTCGCTTTGTTCTAGTTTTGTCTTTAGACTTATCCTCATGAGTCGTGTCCCATGATGATCCTTCTAAAGCTTCTGGGGTATGCCCCTATGCGATTGTAGTATCTTTTTTCTTTCTATATACAAACAAACTTAGAAAAAAAAAAAAGAATTACACGGGTAGGACGTGGAATTGTCCTCTATGCAACCAACACCTTGAAACCTTTGAGCATTTGTTCTTTAAATGTGCCTATTCTATGGTTATCCTAACTAGTGCACTTGCCTTAGGAAATTGGGCTTCCATCCCATTGACATGGGATGCTCTAATTGGCTACCTCACCAACTACCAAGGCTCTAAACTAACCAAGAACATTTTGAGTCTCACAGTAGCTACTTGCTTCTACAAAGTTTGGGAAGCTAGGATCACAAAGATGCACAAGAGTACTACCATTCTGCCTAGGTCTCTTGCAAACGACACTATCACTCTTATTAAATCAAGACTCTCTTCTAGTAAATCTTTCATCAAAACAACAAATTGTAATTACTATTGTAATTGGTTGGTAACTCCAATGGGGGGTAGGTGAGGTGCTGGTATGTTATGAGCGCCCATGGGCGAGCATGAGGCTTCGGGCAAGTATGTGGTGAGCGACCATGAGGAGAGCGAGCCCATGTATTGGGCTTCGGGTGAGCGACCATGAGGTGAGTGACCATGAGGTGGGTGAGCATGGTTCCAGGTGACCGTGAGGTGGGCGAGCCCAAGTTATGGGCTTCGGTCGAGGTGGTGGTTGTGTCCAGGTTATGACCTTCGGGCGAGTATTTAGGCTGCGAGCAAGAGGTGTGCGAACCTGAGGTATGAGCCTAGGTTTTTTTCGGGCATGGGGGTCGGTTGCTATCAACTGTATTTTCATCAAGGCCACAATCTGTAATCAATACTGTATTTGGTTGTTAGTTTAACTTGTTATGTTGGGTTCTCTTCCATGTATCGTATCATCATCTATATAACTTAGATGATGCTACTATATTCTGGGGTATGCCCCTTAGCCATTGTATTTGGTCCTTTTTATATACAAACAAACTTAGCAAAAAAAAGTGTTAACATCAAAACACTTATTCACTATTCATTGTATACATTAAGTCATAACATAACGCGTTCGTACTTACTAACCATTTTTTTCACAACTTTGAATTTATCAATGACATATCACGGTTCTGTTTTAACCTTCTTACTACATATTTGACACATTAACATAACCTTAGACCAAATGGTAATGGTACTCAAGATCTGCAGCATGAAGAATGTAAGTCAATGTCTCGGGGATGGGGTATCATGCAGACTACACCATACCTAAGCACTGGGATCCGGTAGCATTGCGCCTTCTTTGGCCTTGGCACCGGTAGTAAATTGCTGTTTGTGTATTACAACGAACCGAACGAGCAAATGAAGCGATGGAGCGATTGGTAGTTTTAGCCTAACTAACACGAATTTCACTCACCAAATAGTAATATTAACACATACAATTGGTATAAAACTATTACAAACATGTTTGCTAACATATTCAACCAATTAGAACAATTTAACAACAACTTAAACTAGTTCAATTTCTCAAATTCCATATTTTCATATGAAAACTCCATTTTTGACATCTTTTACAAAAATCATCACTGTGATTACAATTCTACACCGAATCACTTCGTTCAAACTACGTTCTCTTCGTTTCTTAACGAACTAGCATAATTAAAACCCAATTTATGGACTAACATAAAAATTGACCACTATATTTGGTATTTATACAAGCCATATGAAAAATATAAGCACTGTCATTATTTTTCTACCTTTAACTGTAATTAGCATACAAATTCCTTGTTTAAACATAACCTCTAGCATCTCAAACACATACAATCACCATAATCAGATGTATAACAAGAATTCGAAAAAATTTGAATTCACAGAGTTTGAAGCTTCATGCCGTAAAACTCATATAAGTTATTAAATTTTTAGAGAAATACCTTTGTTGCTTTGGAAATCGTTTCACTGAGAATCGCTTGAACACTCAGAACTTTCTTTGAAATCCCAGTCTTTTCTCTCTCATACTCTCTCAAATTCTTCTCTGAAAACCCTTTTCTTTCCTTCTCTTTTATTAGGCTTAAGCCAATTATTTTTCACGTATAACCAAATACACCTGACGCCTTCAACCCAAACGTACGAAACAACCATATACTTAATATAATAATAATTACATGTCAGTTATAACATATTTAATATATATTATTTATATTTATTTTATTTATATTATTATAATTAAAAATTAAAAATCCAAAAGCCATAAGGCTTTGTTTGGCAAAAAGTCTTTAAAATAAAGACTTAATATTTTAAGCATTGTTTGGTAAAAACTAAAGTAAACTCCTTTAATTTATTTTAATAAAGATTTCCATATCCAACATTAATCAAATAAATTAATTACACATACTATATTTTAAATAAATTTTCCCTTAAACAAATATCACTTAGAATTATAATCTCATTATAACTTTACTTAATAATTTAACATACCACTTTAAATTATTAAATCAAACAACAATATAACATCTCATGTTATATTACAACTCTCTAAATTATAAATTAATTTAATTTAGAATATTTTCTAATAAATTTAATTCATAAATATTTAATAACAACAATCATATCAATAAAATATTTATTAGTGTAAGACCCCGAATTTTATGAAATGAAAGTATTCAATTTTCTTATAATTATTATTTTATTTCGTAAATGGTTAAATTGATAAAAGGTTAAAGTTAAGGGTGATATGTGAAAATTTTTGCAAAGTAAGCAAGTTGTTATAAAATATTCGTTTGGTCGGGAAATATTCTTTTTGTCAGAAATATCCGTACGATGGCACAATCATTGGTGGACCCCACAATGGAAGTATCGTCGTAGTTAGAAAACGACAGAATTATCTTTTTATAAAAATAACGGCAAAAGTTTTACCGTTAAGCTGTTGAACTACCAGGTACTAAAAGTACAGTAATACGCGTGGTTGCATAGTAGCACACGACAATATCCTTACGTAAGAAGTCACTCAGTTATACTCAATTATTGCTACTGTAATTGCTACATCATATCTCTCATATTATTGATTCAATTATTGTCACAGTATCATCTGCATAATATGTTATATTATTAAATCAATAATTGAGGCGGCAAAGTTATTCATATTATTATTTGCAATATTGACAATGTCAGAAGTTACATCAAGGAGAGATTTGGTCACCTAATTGCGGCATGATAAGGAGAAATCCTTATCGAAAAGCCCCTCTTTCCAGGAGCGACCTAGTTGTTAAATATTGTGAATTATAATATTAATGATGAATAAGTTCGTGTTGATTAAAGATGAAATTGATAGTTCCATTGTGTTGGAATTATTAGTGTTAGTGGAAATCGACATTTATTTCGATAATAATTGATGTCCGGAGGTTATATTGACCAATCGGGTAATTAAGCGGATAAATGAGCAATTAATTGCTATTGATTCACATGATTATAATTATTTGTTCACATGTGTGTACTATTGATTCACATTCATGTACTATTAGGGGAGGTGGTGCACGATTGATAATACTTGTATGACTAAGTTAAAAATGGAGGTATAAATGAAGGTACTATACTATAATTAATTTTTTCACATGTTTAGAACTATTGAGTCACATGATTTACTTTTGATTCACATGATTTACTATTAGGGGAGGTGGTGAAAGTTTGATAATACTTGGATGACTAAATTAAAAATGAAGGAAAAGATGAAGGTATTATACTGTAATATTTCAAGCCCCAAAATGTGCAATTATGGAAACTATATTTTCCTATAAATAGAAGCGCATTCCTTCATTATTTTTCACCAATTCACTAAGTCTCACAAGATCAATTATTATAGAGAAATTATAGAGAGAGAAGCTATAGAGAGAAAGAAGAAGCGAAATCTGCTACTTCACTATTCCAGTATCCAGTCTTCTTCATAGGACATGCCCTATGATGGCTGAAGTAAACCAAAACTAGACACTAGCAAACATGATCCAACAAAGAACAAAATACATCAAACAACCAACAATTGGATTGGAATCCGTTAATGCAACTGCAAAATAAAAATGAAGTAGACCCACATGTCATAGCAGACCAAATTAGCAACACAGAGTAAAATAGCCCATCTGCCCAGCACAGATCGCAACCCATCCTTCAAATACAGCATAAAGCATCTAAATGACAATCCTCCAGCACAACACAAAGCATCTAATTGATCAACAGCTACCATTCTTTATTATTATGTTGGAATAACCTGTCTATGCGAAGTACCGCATAGATGGTGAAATTCTTCTATTATTCCATTCTTTATTATTCTATTCTTTATTATTCTGTTGGAATAACCTGTTTGTGCGGTCTATCGCATGCCTGGTGACTTCTGTTGTTATTCCATTTTTTATTATTCTGTTGGAATATCTTGTCTATGCGGATTACGCATAACCTGGTTCCATTCTTTATTATTCTGTTGGAATATCCTGTCTGTGCGGATTACGCATGACCTGGTTCCATTCTTTATTATTCTGTTGGAATATCCTGTCTGTGCGGATTACGCATGACCTAGTTCCATTCATTATTATTCTGTTGGAATATCCTGTCTATGCGGATTACGCATGACCTGGTTCCATTCTTTATTATTCTGTTGGGAATAACCTGTCTATGCGGTTTATCGCATGCATGGCGAATTCTTCTATTATTCCATTCTTAATTATTCTATTGGAATAACCTGTCTAGGTGGATTACCGCATGCATGGTGAATGATCCTTTGTATTCATTCCTTATTAAATTGTGGAAATGATTTGTCTACGTGGATTACCGCATGGCGGGTGAAAATCCATTTGTAGTTTCGTATAATCTATTATACTTGTATGAGATATCATTTCTTTTGTACTCGTCATGGAATATCATTTTCTTTGGTATTTTTTTACGAGTTACTATTCACGGGTTACTATTTACCCGATTACTATTCACTATAGTATTATTCACTCAGGTTTTCGGGGCACTTTTCGTGTCGGAGTACTATTCATGAGTTACTATTCACGGGTTACTATTCACCCGAATATTATTCACTCGTGTATTTGGGGTCTTTATTCATAGAGGGTACTATTCACGAGGTACTATTCCCGAAGTACTATTCATAGGGTACTATCAGTAGGTACTATTTACCCGAAAAATATATTTCTTTTCTATCCAAATTATTTTTGGTACATGAATATTATCTTGAATTTTACTCCACAAAGCAGTATCATGTTGACAATTTGGATATTTTTAAACTCTGGATAAATTTAAAGTCTTTAATAATTATCCTTGATTTCGTTTGATTAATTCATTGTCATCATCCTCATGCTTATATTATGATGAAAGTCATCTTTAGCTTACGTGCAAAGATGGACTGTTGATTATTGGTTTTGAGTTGTATATCTTTGGCTTACGTGCAAAGATGAATTTATTGATTATTAGTTTCTGAGTTGTATATCTTTGGCTTACGTGCAAAGATGAACTATTGATTGATGAGTATCTTTGGCTTATATGCATAGATGAACTGTTTATTGTTATGATTATGACCAAGGATCATTCGGTATAATCATGACCCGTAATGTTATAGATGATGTGGTAAAAGTCCTCATTAGCCCGTAGTGCATTGATGGACAATTATTGGTATGATTATAATCAGGGATTATTCGGTATAATCATGACCATTGATGATTACATGAATATCCTTGGTCGTAGTGCAGGGATGATTCGATGATGTGGATTATTTATTAAGCTGAGTCTCAGCAATAAAATATTGATTATACACTTTTAATTTGTAAAAGATAGTAGATATCATGCTCTACTTGACTCTTCTAAAATACAATTGTATGTCTTTGGCCTGTAGTGCAAAGATGAATTGTTAATGAATATCTTTGGCCGTAGTGCAAAGATGAATTTATTAGTATGATTATGAGTAGGAATTGTGATTTGGTATAACCATGATTTTTGATGTTTCAGGTGAAGATAAGTGATGAAAATTATCTTCGATCACGAAAGCGAAGAGGAATTTAGAATCACAATTATGATTATGAGTTATTAAGTATGATTGTGGATAGGAATTGTTGATTGATGTTACAGGGATAAAACATTATTGGTGGACTTTTAACATAGAGAAAATAATAGACCTGCTGGTCTATTTGACTCTTCTAATGGATTGCTCATTCCGCTGTAACTATGGTTGAAAAGTTTTATCATCTACCATATGTTCTAAATCTCTGATTTATTACTGATGAAGGCTATTGATGATGTAAATTATCTTTAGTCATGATATTCTTTACTGGGCTAGTTGTGCTCACCCTTTGTGCTTCACAATTCCTTTCAGGTAATAAGAGTGTTGCCGGGTCGAGCGGGGATAACAGGGGAATAGAACGGTGGTCTATAGCTGTTGAGGTTCTCCCTAAATAGTATGAAAATAATTTTATTGAGAACTTTAGATAAGTGTGTCGTATTGTATACTTCATTTGATATTTAATTTTTGTGAGGTGAACCCAACTTGGGAAGGGTGTTTTGCCACTATCAAACAAGATGTCTAATAACATACAACCTCGTGTTATCATAAGACAGGGTTGTGAACATCCACTTGCTGAGTATATCTACGAGCAATACCTATATGATCTTGGAGTTTGGTTGAAATATAATTTTCAATTGTAGACAGTGGAGATAGTTATATGTCAAGAGAAGACTCACCATTGAAAAGAACATGATAGTAATCTTCTCGTTTTTCTTTGGGGTCTATTGGGTCAACCAAGGATAATTCTGTGGACATATGATATCTATCATAACCTTGACGCATGGCCTCCCATGTACGAAGGTTTCCTTGAGCACTTCCCAAAGATTTTAATTTCTAAAATAGTTTTTGACTGTACTTTTAGGTAAAGTACCATTGTAAGGTTGTGGTCGATGAACCATGAGAGTTACATACATTTGTATTAAAACTCACGGTTTAAGCGTGGTCGTATCTCGCATTTACAGTTCAACAGTTGTATAAATGAAGTTTGTAAATGATTTTTATAGTGTGATATCTGGCGACTCAGAATGGGTCGTGTGCACCTATTTTGGGGGCATCACAAATGGTATCAGAGCTTAGGGATATGGTCACTGGCAGAGATATGAGTCTAGAACTAGGAGGGGAGAGACGAGTAATATACTTCGCTAGTGTGTGACTTACCTAAGCTGAAATTTTTACTTAATAAATTGACGAATTATGATATGTCAATTAACCTTTGTTTTGAAGATATATTCTAGAATGATATCTGAAATACAGGAGATGAGCAATGGGAAAATCATGATAGAGAGGAAATAACTGGGAAAGTACAATCCGAAAAGGAAGCAAGGTATTCTCATCTCTTCGAACTACCAGGTACGTAAATTTTGAGGGCGAAATTTCATAAGGAGGGGAGATTGTAAGACCTCGAATTTTATGAAATGAAAGTATTCAATTTTCTTATAATTATTATTTTATTTTGTAAATGGTTAAATTGATAAAAGGTTAAAGTTAAGGGTGATATGTGAAAAATTTTGCAATGTAAGCAAGTTGTTATAAAATATTCATTTGGTTGGGGAATATTCTTTTTGTCAGGAATATCCGTACGATGGCACAATCATTGGTGGACCCTACAATGGAAGTATTGTCGTAGTTAGAAAACGACATAATTATCTTTTTATAAAAACAACGGCGAAAGTTTTACCGTTAAACTGTTGAACTACCCAATAGTAAAAGTACAGTAATACGCGTGGTTGCATAGTAGCACACGGCAATATGCTTACGTAAGAAGTCACTCAGTTATACTCAATTATTGCTACAGTAATTGTTGCATCATATCTCTCATATTATTGATTCAATTATTGTCACAGTATCATCTGCATACTATGTTATGTTATTAAATCAATAATTGAGACAGCAAAGTTATTCATATTATTATTTGCAATATTGATAATGTCTAGAAGTTCTATCAAGGAGAGGTTTGGTCACCTAATTGCGCGCCAATAAGGAGAAATCCTTATCGAAAAGCCCCCTCTTTCCTGGGAATGACCTAGTTGTTAAATATTGTGAATTATAATATTAATAATAATATTAATTGGAGAAGCCAGATCATGGTATACTATACTAGACAATTCTAAGATCCATAGCTGGGAAGAATTAGCTCATGCCTTCCTCACTCAGTATAGCTTCTAGTCTCAAATGGCTTCTGACCGATACCAGATTACAAAGGTCAAGAAACAGTCTAATGAGTCTTTCAGAGAGTATGCTCAAAGGTGGAGGCGCCTTGCCGCTCAAGTTATTCCTTCTATGACAGAAACAGAAATGGTTATGACCTTCATAGACATACAAGAAGCTCCTTTCTATGAAAGAGTCTTAGTCGGCATTGGCAAGCCATTTTTTGAAATGATCAAATATGGAGAGATTGTTGAAATGGGATTGAAGTCAGGAAAGATCCAAGACCTAGCCGTTATTAAAGCAATTGCAGGACACATCCAGTCCGACACTTATGGAAACAACACTCGAAAGGTCCATAAGAGGAAAGAGGAAGATGTTTCCTTGATACTACAGGTCAGAAAGGAAATTAGAACATGCCTATCTAGAGGAGAAACTATTCCCCCTTTTAAGCACAGTCTTCAAACCCTCCATTTCTTAAAGGTGGAGAAGTCAGACGCAATCGAGTGTTCATACCCTTAGGGGACTCACTCGAGAACATTCTCACTCTTCTAACAACTCAAAAGAAAATTACCCATCTTCTTCCACCAGCCAACTCGAGTGGGAAGGATTTTAATGCTAACCGGAAGTGTGCTTACCATGCCGGGGCACCGGGACATGATACTCAGGAATGCTGGGCCTTGAAGCACAAGATCTAGGATTTAATTGATAATGGTGAGATCGTGGTGACTAAACCTGACCAACCTCATATGCAAGAAAACCCTCTTCGTTAACACAAAGAAGAAGAGGTTAATATGATTAATTGGAGTAGTAGACAGAGTTCCAATTATGTTGTTGAATCTTCCCAAACCAGCAAGGACGGTGTTGACAAATGGGATTACGCACAGTTCCGGTTTATGATGGAATGGAAGTTGAAAGCTCTTTGCAAGCAAGTTGACCAATTGGCAGAACTAGTGATCCATCAGCACCAAGTCACACGCCAATTAGTCAGCCATGAGCATGCTGGTCTCCTTCCTTTTGTTATGAATACTCCATCATCGCCTTTAAGAAATGAAACATTGGAGGATAAAGTTGTAAAAAGAGCAAGTGCCAAAGCCCATCGGGATTTTGCCAATAGAAGGGAATTTACATACCTGGGCCAACCTATGGAGGAGATATTTCAATTGCTGATAAATGAAAGAAGAATTACAACCCTTCTGCCTCCGATAAATCCCCGTTCAAGATGGTTTAATTCTAATGGAGTATGTCAGTATCACTCCCATTCTCGCGGTCACAGCACAGAAGAATGATGGGCACTCCGCCACCTCATTCAGAATTTAATTGATAGCGGTGTCCTGCAAAGGGCAGATGCCGACACTTTGTTACTCGAGAGTGGGAACAAATGTCCTACAAAATGGATAGACAACGTAGCAATTATATCCGTTGAGGCTGATGATGTTGTCAAACCACTCACCATACAAAAAATTCAACTCAAAGGGTCTGACAATTATTTGAAGGTGGCTGCATTAGAGCCAGATCTCTTGATATACAGACCTTAGTATCCTGTTGTCAGCCTACAAAAAGTTCCATGGAATTATGGAGAGGCTGAAGGATCTACATCACACATAACTGCTGCAGTGTTGAAAGAGAATCCACTGTATCTTCCCCAAAGGGTGATTAAGTCTGCCATCAAATCCAAATAGAAATTTCCCATTGATAGGATTGAAGAATTCCTTCGTACTATAGGCCATAATGATGCCAAGGTGGTTTTAAGCTTGAGAGAAGCTCCACAACAAATTTCCATACTAGATTTGGTTTTCTCTACCGAAGATCACAAGAAAGTATTGCTAAAGGTATTGGAAAAAGCCCACCTACTGAAATTAGTGGATGTGGAAAAATTCCAACATCTGGTTGATAACATTTTTAACAACAATGTGATATCTTTCACTGATGACGACATTCCTCCTAAAGGGACTGGTCATTGTAAATCGTTGCACATAGCGGTTCTGTCTTCTGGATATATGGTGGGAGGAGTCTTGATAGATGGTGGATCATCTTTGAATATCTGCCCTTATGCCACCTTGTAGAAGATGAATATCAACCCCACAAGGATCTAAAGTAGCCATACGGTTATCAAAGCTTTTGATGGATCCCAACGAAATGCTGTTGGGGAAATTGAGCTACCAGTGGAGATTGGTCCACACCCATTTAGCGTATCCTTTCACGTGCTCAAAATAACCACAGGATACAACCTGCTTTTGGGGAGACCGTGGATTCATATGGCCGGAGCTGTCCCTTCCACCCTTCATCAGCAACTTAAATACATTATCAATAATAGCCTAGTCACTGTCAATGTTGAGCTAGAATGTCCTAAACAAGGTGACATACCACTCATCAGCTTCAATTCAGAAGTTGAACCGATCAGTTTCCATGCCCTGGAGATGAGTAACACTCATTACCATCCCATCGGGGTGCCACCTCTCACACCCAAGATTTCTGCTGAAGTAATGTCGGCCACTCAAGAGATGATGTCATTGGGTCATCAACCTGGACAAGGGTTGGGCAAAGATCATCAGGGCATTAAGCGCCTAATTTAAGTTCCCAATCAAACAAGGATAATTGGATTAGGCTGTTCTGCTAGCTCCTGTCGTAGGAATTCTCACAAGCACAAACAGATTCCTTCATCTTCAGCCATACAGCGATTATCTCCACCTACAAATTCGGAGCCTATGCAGTCTCCGATAAAGGTTCCTACTTATGTGATGACTATGTTATTTCCTAAACCAATACCGGTCAAAGGAAAAGGGGTCCTGATTCCTGACCAAAAGTGGAAGAAGAGGAACGAAAGATTAAATAAGATATCGACAGGAGGCTGTCAAACATACGCACCATTGTTCATGATGAACATACAAATAGATACACTCCAAACGATGATTGTCCCGACAAAATGGTCATCATTCGGGAGAAGGAGGATGATAACAACCCCTTCATCACTGCCGTCCACCAGGACTTCACCCTTGATAATTGGAGCAGCATTCCATGCATTGGTCGACAAGGGTAAAACGGGTAGAAACCCCATCTGCCCTATAGATAGCTTTAACTGCTTACTTTACTGTACAATATTAGCAGTTATTTTTTCAGTACATGCTAACACTTTGTATGATTAAACAATTTTATATATTAAGTGAAAGAATATTTTGTTTCAGGACTCTGAATTTAGATGTGCTTGTACTTGCTGATGAGGTGCCTTTTCTCCACAAGGACTGTAACTTTGATGAAAAGTTGGACTCAGACTTGATGGAAGTACAAGAGGACATTGAGATACCTCAGAAGATCAAAGAATGGGTCGAAGACAGACTTAAACCCAACCTTGATCAAACCACCTCCTTCAATCTCAGAACCTTAGAAAACCTTAAGCTAATCCAGATTGGTTCAGACCTCAATTCAAACCAAAGAAATGACATGGTCGCATTATTAACCCAATTCCAAGATGTGTTTGCATGGTCTCACAAAGACATGGTGGGTTTATCCACTGACATCGTCATCCATCGCCTTCCCATTTAAGAGGGATTCAAGCTAGTCAGGCAAAAGCTCAGGCGATTAAAACCTTAATGGAGTTTAAAGGTTAAAGAAGAAATTGTGAAACAATTTCAAGCAGGCATCATCATGGTGTCTACATACCCTAAATGGCTATCTAACATAGTCCCCGTACCTAAACTAGGAGGAAAGGTGCGATTTTACGTGGATTACTGGGATCTGAATAAATCATGCCTCAAAGATAGCTTTCCCGTGCCATTTATCCACATTCTCATTAACAATACTGCTTAATATGACATGTACTCCTTTGTTGATTGTTTTGCGGGGTACCATCAAATCATGGTTGCTGAGGAAGATCGTGAGAAAAATGCATTCATCACGCCTTGGGGAACCTTTTGCTATAGATAGTTGTCATTCAACCTCATTAATGCCGGAGCTACCTATCAGCGAGCTATGATGGCTCTTTTCCACGATTTAATGCATAAAGAGATAGAGATTTACGTGGATGACATCATCGTTAAATCCCGAAGGGAAGATGACCATCTAGACCATCTCAGAAAGCTCTTCAACTGGTTGCATAAGTACAACTTGAAGTTGAATCCAGCTAAGTGCGCCTTTGGCGTTAAATCAGGCAAGTTGCTAGGATTCTTAGTCAGCCACAAAGGGATTGAGCTGGATCCCACCAAAATCCAGGCCATCAAGGAAATGCCCATTCCTCAAACAGAGAAGGAAATACTGGGATTTTTGGGAAGAATCAACTTCATTAGCAGGTTCATTTCTCAACTCACAGCAACCTGTGAGCCTATCTTCAAGTTGTTAAGGAAGAACTCCTCCATGAAATTGAACGAGGAGTGTCAAAAAGCCTTACTCACAATCAAAGAGAAGCTGGTCAAAGCTCTTATTTTGGTACCACCTAGGGATGATGTTCCCCTATTCATGTACCTGTCCATTAATGACAATTCCATGGGCTGTATGCTGGGACAGAAAGATGATAGTGGTCAAGAGTGAGCTATCTACTACCTCAGAAAAAGATTCAGCATTAGTGAACACAAGTACACTTTGATTAAGAAGACTTGATGGGCTTCGATAAGGTTACAACATTACCTCCATGGTCACACAACCCATCTCATATCCCGCGTGGATCCTCTCAAGTACGTGTTCAGTAAACCCATATTGAACTGTCGGCTGTCCAGATGATAGTTAATCCTACAACAATTTGACATCGTCTATGTGACGCAAAAGTCCATTAAGGGTCAAGGAATTGCATATCAACTGGCCGCCGCAACTGCATGGGATTTCAAACCTTTGGAAACGTACTTCCCCGATGAAGGGGTAATGACAATACAGCAATACCAACAGTACGATACACACCAATCATGGAAAATGTATTTTGATGAAGCTGTTAACATGGAAGGTTCTGGAGCTGGAGTAGTTCTAGTGTCTATTACGGGGGAGCAGTATCCCGTCGTCGTCAAATTGCTGTTTGTTAGCACCAACAACACAACTGAGTATAAAGGCTATATCATGGGGCTAAAACTTGCCCAATTAATGGGTATCAGGCGGTTAACTGTCTTTGGAGATTCATAATTGGTCATTAGACAAACCACAAAAATCTATCACACCAAAGAACTACATTTGCTGCCTTACCATCGACAAGTTTTACAGATGGCTACGGAGTTTGAAGAAATAACCTTCCTCCACATTTTTTTTGCTAAGTTTGTTTGTATAAAAAAAGGACTAAATACAATGGCTAAGGGGCATACCCCATAATATAGTAGCATCATCTAAGTTATATAGATGATGATACGATACATGGAAGAGAACCCAACATAACAAGTTAAACTAACAACCAAATACAATATTGATTACAGATTGTGGCCTTGATGAAAATATAGTTGATAGCACACCTCATGCTCGCAGCCTGAAGCCATGCTCGCCTGAAGGCCATGCTCACCCGAAGGCCACCACCTCGCCCAAAGGCATGCTTGCCCACCTCATGGTCGCTCACCTCATGGTCGATCGCCCGAGGCCCATTACCTGGGCTCGCTCTCCTCATGGTTGCTCACCACATACTTGCCAGAAGCCTCTTGCTCATCCACGGGCGCTCATAACATACCAGCACCTCACCTGCCCCCATTGGAGTTACCAACAAAACCTTCCTCCACATTCCCTGGAATAGGAATGATTTTACAGATGCGCTAGCAACGTTGGCCTCCTTGATCAACCTAAATGACAAGAAAAACATGCCAAGCATCCCATTTGCCCTGCAAAAGGCTCCAACTTATGGGAACTATGTTGGAGAAGTATCGGATGAGCTACCTCCCATTCGGCACCATTGGTATTATCACATCAAAGAGTATATACGAGATGGATCTACACCCGCTGAGGCAAGCCCGAATGAAAAAAAGGCAGATCCATCGAATGACTATGTAGTTTTACCTGAGCGAAGATGTACTCTACAAAAGAGATGCGAGATTAGGTCTCCTTAGATGTCTGGACAAGGACCAAGCTCAGAGGCTCATGGATGAAATCTATGGTGGAGTATGTGTCCCACACATGAGCGGCCCCTTACTTGTTAAAAAGATCCTCAGAACAGGGCATTATTGGATCTCAATTAAGGCTGACTGTGATTATCACGTCAAGAGGTGCTATTAATGCCAAATTCACGGGAATGCTATCCACGCCCATCCTAGGGAACTCCATAATATGAGTTCACCTTGGCCCTTCTCAATGTGGGGAATAGACGTGATCAGGCCCATCGAGCCCAAAGCCAGTAATGGGCATCAGTTTATCGTCACCATGATCGACTACTTCACCAAATGGGTAGAAGCAGCCTCCTTCCCCAGGGTTACTAAAGAAGTCATCATTGTTTTCATTAGAAATAATGTTATTTGTCAATATGGACAACCAGAGGTAATTGTGTCAGCCAATGCTAAGAACCTCAATAACAAAATGATGGAGGAGTTGTGCAGTAAATTCCACATCAAACACCTTAACTCCGTCATCTACCGTCCAAAGATGAATGGTGTTGTTGAAGCGACTAATAAGAACATCAAGAAGATCATGCAGAAAATGTCTACCAATCACAAAGGATGGCCTGACTTCTTGCCTTTGACTCTGTTAGCCAACAGAACTTCAATGCGTACTTCCACTAGGGCAACACCCTACTTATTGACCAATGGGATGGAAGAAGTGCTCCCCATAGAAATGGAAATGGAATCCCTCAGAATATTGATAGACGCTCAGCTGGATGAAGACCAGTGGTTACAAGACATGCATCACCAATTGTCTCTAATAGACGAAATACGAAGTGATGCTATCTTCCATGGTTAGGTATACTAACAGATGATTGCCATATCCTATAATAGAAAAGTCTAACTACGGCAGTTTAAATAACATGACTTGGTTTTGAAGAAGATCATTGACAACCAAGATTAGGCAAAGGGAAAATTAGCTCAAAACTGGGAAGGCCCGTTTATTGTTAAGGAGGTATTAACAGGAGGTGCTCTCAAATTACAGGAAATGGATGGCAACAAATTTCCAAAACTTATCAACTCAGACACCGTGAAATGGTACTATGTATGAAGTTACCATTAAGCAAACATAATGGTTTTGGATCACTAGATCACCAATCATTTCCGGTTTTCTAACCCTTTATACATATAACCTTTCTTCATACTCATTCGCCCCATCAGGGAAACACACTCTTCAAGCCAGCAGCATCATTTTCAGATCATCAGATCTTTCACTCAATTTCATTTCATACCTTTTAGGTTATCCCACCAAAGATTGAACCTTTCACATCTACAGTTTTATCCCACTACGGATAAGACTTTTCACACCTGCAGTTTGTCCTGAACATGGGATCAAACTTTTCCCCCCGTAGTTTTTCCTGAACATGGGATCAAACTTTTTCGGCTACAAATCGTCTTGAACATGGGGCGAACTACGTCGACCTGATCTCCCCGATACCTGGGAGTACGTAAGCAACCATTTTATATGGCCCAGTCGCAAAAAAACCAGACAAAAACATTTCTACCCTTTCTTTACAAAACAAAAATAACAAAAATATCTCTACACCTTTCTACACCCTTACACCATTCAGCATTGAACCTCTTACACCAGGTTCGAACTACGCAGACCTGATCTCCTCTTCAATAAGAGTACGTAGACAGCCATTTATGGTTTGGTCTAACCCCCTACAAAAACACAAAAACTTGTCAACGGTACTGGGATTAAACGTTAATCCTCTACATTTCATCGGCTTCAGACCAAAGGGATGGAACTACCTGGCCTCCCCATAAATTGGAGAGTTGGCGACCATCTAAGCTACGGTTGATTCCTCGAAGAGCAACACCAATCCATAAGAGATGGAACTAACTCGGCTCTTCTTAAATAGGAGTACTGACAACCATCTGTGGTGCGGTCAATCTCAGAGAGGAAAGTCACACTCCTCTCCACATCTACATACAGAAACCAGTCCCAAGACACCAAAGAAGGTAGGGATACACATAGATCAATGATTCATTCTGACAGATCCTGAGACATCTTAATGTCCACCTATCAAAGATGAGTTCAGAATGCATCAAGATCACAAGCCCTGAAGAAGCAGGCAAAATATCAAGCAAGTATCCCGGCATAACTAAAAGGGAAGTGCATCAAAATATATTTCTCTGTCATATATAATGTTATTTGATAAATACAATATGAACTGTACATGACAAAATGGCTAAGCTAGTTTGTGCAGGAAAATACAAATCTATCTACAGATCGGTGTGTATGTGGGCTATCAGATCTAACATAGCTTCTTTCAAAGGAAGGGGGTAATGATGTGGTCTCCTGCATCAATATGTCTATGCGTGCCAACAAGTCTGAGGCCAACTGCATGGTGACATGATGATCATCAATATATGCACTCATCTCGGCAAGCATATCAGTGGTAAGGGATCTCACAGTAGTACTATCTATAATGACTACATCCCGAGCAGATATGACAGCATCCCTCTCAATGATCAATGCATCTCTGGCTGATCTGGCTTCATCCTGCTCCTCAATAGTGGTATCTCTATGAGCTACAGCCTCATCTCTCTCTAATAGGGCGGTGTCTCTCCCATCAAGAGATGTCAACATCAAGGCCCTAGCTTGATCTCTCTCAAAGGTCATCAGATGAAGACTTTGCTCTAAATACTGTGATGAATGCTGAATCACAGTAGCACTCGTACTGGGAGAATCTACAAGAGCCGCTGGTAACCCAATCAATAGCTCATCCCCAATGGGAATATCAATGTCCTCCATGGGCTCCCCATTATCGAAATCAATCTTCGGCACTATGGATACTACCTCAGCTGATGTTATTTCTGTCTTCGTCCATGCTGAATACTATGCAGAATAGCCTGGATGGCTAACAAAAAATGCAGCTAGCTCATGCTGGTCCCAACATGCATATAACCTGGATTTGTCCTCTGCTGACAAGTGGCGGGAAGCTAAGCACTGACTCAATGCCCCCTCGAAAGGATAGAAGTCCTGAAACTGGTTAAACTGATACATCACAGCCAGTGGGTGGTAAGTAGTCATGCCCCTCAATCCAGCCAGAGGGAGATAAGCCATGGCCGCATGAGCAATGAAGCTATAGGGTGAACTGAGCCCTGTACACGATAATATATCAAATGGATCTCTGATCCCTGCTAGGAAAACAGACCAAGATGCAGGATTTGTACACTCCGCAGCCTGAAAGGAGTATGACATCGCTATCTCATGGGTAAAACAATACCGTCTTTTGCCTAAAAAGTAATCGGTCCTCGGGTGTGACATAAACCACACGATAACATGCCATCGAAGTTACTCGTGAATACCCTACAGGATAGATGCTACAATATGTGGCCGACCTCAGTGTCTCTACTACAATCATTGGCACAATGGTGTGACCCTCCTTGAGAGCTCTCACTGCCATAATGACGCCAATGCCCAACTCATCCATGTACCGTGGCATGTATATATATAACAATACACACAGTAGCAGTACATCTACTCTAGCCAAATGCCAATGATCCTCCGACATGGTAAAATCCCTGGAGTGCCGTGTATAGCTATCCTTTGAGCCAAATATGTCCATCAAAAAACATTTGGGATACGCGTGGCGGATGTGATCTAATCAAGACAACCCTACGCCTCCTTTTGAGGTCATAAAACTATCGGCTCATGTCGAGATAGCCATCCATGTATAAGGTATGTCTAGTGGCGGCCGTCGTTGCGTGCATACTCCTCTAACGTAGGAGTCAACTCGTGGATACCAAACCGGAAGACCTGCCTCTCCGGTATCTAGTGCTCCAGCATACCCCCTCCAAAGCCTGCGGGAACTTGAAACATCAGGAGAGTCATAGTATACTGCAATAATCGATCTCTGAGTCACCACATTCAGAAGGTGACATACTATTATACCACGATCTCAGATGGGATGCCACCAATACTAGTGGGGTATGATCAATGCGGCTAACTGTCGAAGAAGACATCTGTGTGGGCCGTATCATAAGACCATCCAGGGGTGAATGCTGAATATCGCTGGACATACATACATATGCATAACATGATACATGCATAATAAACAATAGATGGCAATATGATGTAGGGAAAAATAGTATATACATTCCTCAGTACAACATCATCTAATACATCTCTGTACAGCTAAAAATACAGGGAAATTGATAAGTATGTTTTATACCTACTTATTGGGTGCTAACTCACTAGAATTATGCTCATCTTAAGTAGTTTTTACTATGTTTTAGTTGCATTTTATGTTTATTTTGCAGTACTTGTAGTTGGAACCCCTATGACAAGGAAAGGTATGGACAAAAAAGAAATGGCATTAGCATGGTGGCATGATGCTAGCAAAGGCGTGGCAAGATGAACATGAGCAGATGAGGAACTGAAGCAGTGGAGGAATGCAGTACAGAAGAGAAAGAATGAGGAACAAACAACAACAAACAAGAAGCATCAACAGCAAGACAATAGAAGATAGAATGCAATAGCAGCGCGGCCGCGCTGCTAATCAAGCCTTACATCGCGTGCCCGTGCCACATGAATACAGAGACTGCTTTGCACCATCACGTGGCCACGCTCCGTCAATGAAGGAATTTGGCGCACCCGCGCCAAGACCTCGACAGACAATTATATATCGCATACCGCCGCCGTAATCTGATTCAAATTAATGCGATACGTGACGAGTATTCTGATCGCTTTTGTTGACTTTTTATAATTTGAAATTTGAGCGCATTAGGCTCAACTGAACGATATGATTGGCACTAGACGTGGTTTTTGGGAGTCTTTTATCAGTTTGATTATTATCATTAGGGTTCTTAAGTATTAGCTTGGCTAGAGAGGTTTTGATCATTAGATGATACATTTCTATATCCTCTCTTTATCTAGATTATTAAATAAAATTAGTTTTTCATTTTTGGAGATTTTGGGTGACTTAGAACAAACTTGGAACAAACTCTGCAACATAGATTAAAATATTTGAAATCCATTTCTATTATCTCTTTTGACTACAGTGTTTAATTTCGTGTGTTTCTTCAATCCCATAATTGCTTTTGGTTAAGAAATGAACTAAACTCCATTATGGGATTCTAATGGATTTTGATATGTAATCTAAATTTGTATATCTGATTGTATTATTGTATATTTATTGTTGGAATACCTATTATGATTATACTTAATATTTGAATGATTGATCACCATTCATACTAATTGTTTGTATGTATTTGAAAAATGAAGTATAAGTGTAGATTATATCATAATGGCATATGTTCACAAGGCTGATTTGTTTAAGCTTTGTGATTAGTGACCCGGATGGGCATATACCGGTCCACCATGTGTAGTCATTAAAAGAGCTTGCAGTTAAATCATATTTGCTTTAATTTCACATAGACATATAGTGATTTTGGTAAATATGATGCTTACATGATTTCTATCATATGTGGATTTTATGTAAAATGGTCATAGTTCGTTGAAAAATGGTTATGTCCACTTTTGTGTTCTTGACTAGCTTTCCATGATAAATATTTAACATTACATAAGGGTTTCATTTTAGGTGAAATATTGAATGAAATTAGAATCCCATTCTTCTCCAATTTGATTACATCACTCTAGTAATTATAATTTATATTTCATGAATTAATTTAGAATTAAATATAATTGTGAGTTGATCGTTTAAGCATATAATAATAGTGATATAGTTGATGAATGATAATTTAGATTTAAAACCTTTCTCCGTGGATCGATACTTTTCTTACTCTGTACTACTTGTTGACCCATGTATGCTTGCATGAGTTAGAGTCCTTTTTGTTAGACTAGAAAGGAGAAAACTAGTTTTTGGCATCGTTGCCGGGGAGTTAAAATCAAGGTGGTTAAGGCCATTTACTGTGAATGTGACGCCCCCAAATCCGGGTTACCTGACCCCCCCGAGTTTGGTGCTCACGATCCAACATATAAATAACATCTAACTACCCATTTAATTATGAATAGTAACATATATTTCAATAACTGATATAGTTAATACATTACCCCAGGTTCTCTAACCTAAACATTACAATCATACCCTTTAGATATACAAAAAGGGTTTACAAATACAACATAATAATAATGTTAACCATAGCTATTACATCATAGCACCTTTGCCTTTGCTCTTCATAGCACCTTTAATCACTTCGTCCCTAGCTGAAATGTTTTATTTAGCAAGGGTGAGCAACAAATTTGCCTCGCAAGTTAAGACATACAATGAATGTATAGGAATCAGAACAACAGACTATCTAATTAGATAGAATGACTCCAAAGTTTGGGAAACTTTGAAATAACTGAACAATTTGTTCTTTTCTAACTAATCTTCTCGCAACCTATGCAACAAATTAACGAAAGTATACAATGCTTTCAAAGTTTCTACGATATTCTATTGAATAACAATTTCGAAATACTCTCTAGAGTTTATGATGAATGATCTTACAAGATCTTGAAATTCTCTTCTTGAGTAACTGTCAAAGATTTACTCTGATATACCTAAATAACAGTATGGAAATATTTTCCAGAGTTTATGCTGAGTGCTCCAAATGGATCTAGAACTTCTCTTCTCGAGTAACTATCAAAGATTTACTTTGATATACCCAAGTGTATCAGATAACCATAAAGATTAAATTATACCCCTCTGCAAGTATAACAAGTGATCAGCTTCATTATACCCTATATTATGCATAATATTCAAACACGCGCAAAGGCCGGATATACGACCAAATATGTTCCCTTTATATAAAAGGTATTTCTTCTTAGTCTTTGAATCAGAATTTGATTTAACAACGAAATACAATGATTTAAATATCTAATCTCTTCTCTTCTCAAACCTATCAAGTTTTCTTTTTTGATCTAGCCGAAACAATTGGCATCGATCTATCAATAATAATTGATTTATCTTTTCTTCTCTTCTCGAACCTATCAAGTTCTATCAAATGTTCATCTTGCTAGAACAATTGGCTAAGACATTTCTCAACACGATTTAACAATAGACAGAGTTTAATTGTACTATTTACAATCACTAATATCTTCTACGGATATGAACATCCAATAACAATTATTCTCTAAATATATATTCTAAGAGTCACTAATTCAATTTGAATTAATAAACATGCACTAACTGCGAATAATCAACAATAAATTCTCAGACGTGGCCTAATCAACAATAATTAACCACCATAATATTTGAAAAGATATAACTCAAGGTTGAGTTAGGAAACTTTCCTTTCGCGTTGATTACTGCTACACAATATACTTATCTGCGTTCACAAGACCTATAATTAAAATATCGGTCTTACAATTAGCACAAAATTTCAAAACACACAATACTGTAATTTACACTCAATACTTCTCCTAGACACATTACCACATAGTCACATTACCACATAGTCACATTAGTGTTTATAACATATATAAACACTTCTCAAGTCTAACTAGTTTAGTCTGGTTGGACTTCGATCTATTTTCGGTGTACTGATCACCCTATCCGACAATTAACACTTTGTATTGTCAATTAAACTTTGCCTTTAAGCTTCAATATTATCTTAGATAAGTCAAATATCATTTATAATATTTTTTGGAAGCTTTTAATAATTTGCAAACAATTATTATATTTTATAATAATTTTTCAAACATTGAAATTATTTTTAAATGATTTAAATATCATATAAATCCACCATCATTAATATTTAATAATATTCAAAATATTAATGACACAACATCAAAATATTAAAGTTATTTATAATAACTTAAAATACTTTTAAATCACCAATATTCTATTTAAATGATTTTTAAAGTAATTAAAATCATTTTAAACCATCACAATTAATATTTAAATATTAATGAAATTATCATCAAAATATTAAAAGTCATTAATTATAGCTTAAAATATTTTTATATCACTTTTCTCATTTTTAAATGATTTTTAAATCAATAAAATTATTTTACCAACATTTATTTAATTTAATGATTAAATAAACCTAATATCATTAATATTAATTTATTAATGAGAATTCTCCAAAAATATTGAAAATTATATTTTATAATTCAAAATATTTTCTAACAATTTTTCTCAATTAAAATAATTTTTAATTCAATAAAACCATTCTTAACTCATTTATTTAATATGATAATTAAATAAATCTAATATCATTAATATTAAATTATTAATGAAAATTATCCAAAAATATTAAAAGTTATATTTTATAACTCAAAATATTTTTAAACACTTTATTCTTATTTAAAATGATTTTTAATATATTAAAATCATTTTTCTCTAATTTATTTAATACACTAATTAAATAAATTAAAAATCATTAATATTCAAATAATTATAAATATTAATGAAAAATATCCCAAATAGTCAAAAGTTAATTTTCATAACTTAAAATAATTTTTAAAACCATTTTGGTAATTTTTATAATTTATTTTCTATTTTTAATCATTTTCCAGAATTAGGAAAATAAAATTATTAAAACCGTCGCTGTAGCCCTTTAGCGACCCTTTCTGTCATCTTACGTGTTCTTGAGGTCAAGAACACTGACAATCCCAGTTCTCAAGGGTCCACGTTTGACTCAATTTAATTCTCAGCTCATGCATGATCTGGGCTAACTTGAACATTGATGTTGTAGTAGGAATATAGTACTACAATTATCAATCACTAACTTGGTCATACGACATCACAACAAAGAGATTCGGGCTCTCAAAGTTGTTGTCAGACAGTTTCTAGGTTTTTCTGAAACCCAGGCAGTTCGAGTACCTACTTTCTAGCTCGATTAATTTGGTGTTCTGGTAATCAACTGGTCATTCTTATGGTTTGAGCATGTAGTATACATGTCAAAGAACACATATGCATCAACATATCAGTCCAACTACATCATAGTTGTAAGATTCAACCCGGTCAAACATGGTAAGAAATCATGTTCATACACTTTCTGGAAATTCCAGAAAAGTGTTTTGTGATCAGATGGGCTACTTTGACCACCCATTAAAACCAATCTATTTGTTGTTTAAGGAATCTAAAGGCATGGACTTAGAGTCCATATTACAAGCTACAACTGGATTACAAACACATCATCATAACACATAAATCCTGACTGTTCTTAGCTTGGCAAAATGTTGTCAGACGCTGGTTGCACACTTTATGGGTTACCCAAAAAGTGTTGGTCATGCTCGGTCAACTCTCTTTGACAATTAATAACTTACAATCCGGACATGTAATGGATGTGATTCCACTTCCAGATCACAGTCCTCATGACAGACTACAAATCTAAAGCTTAAAACAACTCAAAACATAAACACATAAAGATCTAAGGCCACTGACATTAGCTTGTCAGAGAACTTTTTGACTCAAGAACAGTTTTTGAAAAACTTCATTTTAAGGCCTTTTGATGCTATAGATCTATGGTATATCACCATAGATCATCATAAAACATCCTCTAGCACAGAACTAAACATATAAACACAAAATTTAACTAAGCATACAAGATCAAAAATCAAATTAGGGTTTATACCTTCTTGTCAAATCTTTGATCTTTGTTTTCTTCTACTGATCTTGATGATCTAAGGGCTTATTTTGGGACTGATACACTTAGTATTTTCGGATGTGTAGAGAGAAAAAGAGTTGTTGAGAGCTAGTTGGCAAATGGTTTAGGTTGTATGAATTTTCTCTCTCCAAAATCACTTATAACTTAGATACAATGTTTCTACACTTGCTAGGTGGCATGTTAGGTCAGATTTGGCAAGATTTTAAGAGCACATGGCTTATCCAACATTGGTGAGTCACCACATTCTAGAATTTCTTTAACTTAAGTTTTAAGTTAAGGGTATTTTGGTCTTTTTTCCCCTAGAAGGGTAATTTCATAATTTCCCTTATAAATTTAAAGGTATTCTAGTCATTTAACATTACTTCTCCTAATCCTCACCATTAGGGTTTGGTAATCTCAATTAAGGTTTCCTAATTAGGGTTTAGGGTTCCCGAATATGAATTTAGGGTTTCTCGACTTTCGTTTAGGGTTCCTAACTGTATGTTAGGGTTTCTAAACCTGAGATTAGGGTTTCTAATCCCTCATTAGAGTTTACTAATGTTATACCCTACCCGATCAATCACTGATCAAAATTTTATAAAGTACAAACATGTATTCAACGATACAATTATAATAACTGTATTTTCTATCGAATCATATCTGGACTTAGGGTTAGGGTTTCTATTCTCAATTAAGCACAACTTTACTCCTATTTTCTTAGTCAACATACAAATTGACTCATTCTCTAGACTCATATCACAAATTCACAGTATAATATTAACATTCAATATCAATATTAAATAAAAAAAATTATTCAAAAAATTTGGATTATTCGAAATCCTGGGTTATCACATTCTCCCCTCCTTATAAGGATTCCGTCCTCAGAATCACCGCTTTCTTATTCTCTACAATCTTTTAAAGTTGTATCATCAATTCATTTTTATCAACACAATATTTATTTGTGTCTTATTTTTTATTTTATTTTTTGCTAAATAATTTGTGTCTTATATTCTAACCTGTGAGTTGGATCCATAAAAGAAATAATTCACAGCGATATCTAACCAAAATTACTCGTGTAATTAACTTATTAAGCGAAATTATTACCTATCGCCACCTCCTGGGCAGCCACTGCATCTTGATCCGTCATATTAAATGTACGGGCTGTTGGTCTCCCTGGCTGAGCAGGTCGTTTAATCGCCAAGGTTTCACTACCGGGTCCCTTGTTGGCACATCCCTTTTCCCCCATTTCTCTTCAGACAGTTCCAAACTAGATGATCTGTCGATCCACACGCAAAACAACCTTGTATCTTCTTCGGATTGGGATAATTGGGTGACATGTGTCCCTCTTGACCACAGTTATAGCTGTGACACCCCCAAATTCGGGTATCTTCCAACCCGACATTTGGTGCTACACGGTACTCATAACTATACAATGATTCCATTGAAAACACAATATAATGAATGTAATTACTATCTTCTTATTATAATCAAAGTGAAATCCATTCCCAGGTTCATAAATCGATTACATTGTTTGTTGTTCGTAAGGTATAATACATACAAACATACTAATCGATTACACGATGGTTAAGTATCCATCTTAGCTTTGCCCTTATCTCTCTTAGCATTCTCAGTACGTTCATCCTTAACTGCAATCATATAATTCATGCAAGAAGTGAGCATAACAAGCTCAACAAGTTTTAACAAATGATAACATCGACACCACATTCGTGAATTATATGACAAATCATACATAACTGAACGAATAGTTATCAAGTATTATGAAACAGTAATACTTTAACAATTCATAACATAAATTCCCAAAGTATAGAATAGATTAGGAATTCTGAACCGGTCGATAGACCATGAACAGTAGCTTTCTATTTTCATACTTGAAAAGGATATCACAACACTAAGGCTGTACATCCGCATTACTTACGAGCACTTCTAGGTGATCAACCTATAGTACTCTATGTTGATCAACATTCATCCGTTAAACGTATTTACATTTAAGTTTTGGCAAACTCGCGTGCCCATCGAATAATCAATGAAAAATACTTTTGTTTGTTTATAGACAAACCTTACCTTCAAATTCGTACCAATTACTTGGCTTAGGATAACGTTAACATTTCTATATAGAAAGATATGTATACAAATTAATCTATATCTTACGAGTAGTCTAACCGAGTTAAAACTGGCATTGACCCTTTCTTTAAAACCAGGCATGCAATTCAGTACAATGAATCACATAAAACTGAACTAACTTGAAAGTTAGACAAGTGTTAAGAAAACTTGCCTTTCAGCATCTTCAAATAACTTATTCGACTGATCACAACCTTTACAGAATCTACATGATATATTCACATAGCACACTATAATTAGCTATTAAACAATTACTCACATTGTTTCTACCAACTTCTTTCTCTTCTATGTCTTTGTTAACTTTATTTCATTTAATAAAGTCAATTTGACTTATTACCCTTCATCTCGGCTTATTAACAAACTTACACTATTAACCGGACTCTATCATCATTGGTGAAGTACCAATGTTGTTTACCGATTATGGTTCATTAATAACACTTTGTGTTCTTCGTTCATAAGTTAATAACATGTGTTCAATTCCTAAGTTTCATTATCATATACCTTAGTATATGAAATATAGGAATAGTTTTAGTACACTCATTAAGTGTGTAAAATTAACTTATATAGGTCTCTGAACATTTGAAGTTCAAACCTAAGTTATCTAACAAAGACCTACCTCGCATTGGCTGCATGGCCTTCCTATATACAATCTGATGGTATTGACGCCAGGTTTGCGATCTAAGTCTCGGCTTTGTTGTTTGCACACATGAGACTCCTTCTTATGAGTGGTACTGTGGCTGACTCTGCGATAGCAATGACACCATATAAAGGCGCGCTATAAAGATTTGCACTTAAAGCTTTGTTCAGGCATGCATGGCTGACCTCAAAGACTGAAAAAAGTTTGAAAAAGGAAATTTTTGGTGAGTTTCCCGGATTCATAACTTCTTCGTTATAAGTCCGATTTGGTCCGTTCAAAATCCTACACGTCATAAATGACATACTCTATGCGTTCATATAAGAGTTCTACACTTTTGAATCTGTTAACTCAAAATTCACTATTAAGTTCATTTTTAAGCGTTCGTTAAACGTTAATGAGCGTTCAATTCTCATTTTCTTCGTTTTAAGTCAGAATCCGACGATTCTTAATCCACGACTCTTAAATACCCTATCTCACGTGTTGACATTGAAAAACAACATTTTTAAGTCTCACAGCAACTTTCGACTATCAATCCGGAATTTCTACGTTTTCGACGTTTAACGTCTAATTACGTAAAAATCAACATAACTTCGTTACTAGTGTTCTCTAAGCTAAATCACATGGAATACTCCATGGATTTTATATCTACATCCTAACCAAGCAAGATGAACATATTTAAGTATTGATGGAGTTTAATTGTTCATCAACAATCAACCCCAACAATCAATATTTTCATGATTTAAACCTACATCAACCCTTATGATTTCTATATCTTCATGACTTATAAAGATTGTATAAATTACAAGTCATCCCTATTCCTCCATAATAGACATACACCACCAATTTATGATTCTTCATACTTAAAGAAATCAAAAGAGATGGAACTACTATTAAGGAATATTACCTTAAGGAATCTTGGTGTTCTTGTAAGAAACTCTATAGTAAAACTTCAAAGTGGTATGTTTGATTGAGTCTAGCTCTTTCTCTATCCCAAAATATGTTGGTTGCTCTATAAAAAATCACAAATGGCCAACCTTTGTCTTCTATTTATAGGCAATTGAAATGGAGGGCAAAAAGGTCATTATTCCCCCACCTCCTTACTATTCCCTACTTTATCACCAAGTAAAATACTTGGTGATCAAGTAGATTTCTTTGCTTGCACAACAAGTGGCTGGCCCACCATGCCCATAGGTCATCCCCATGGGTTGCCCCATGGGTTTTACCCATTCGGTGACCCACCAGTTCGATCCACGGTTCGGTTTCTTGGATCGGGATTAATCAACTCTAACATTGGGTTTTAGTTTGGGCTTAACCACTTAATTCATTGGCTTACCTATTCAATTGTTTGGACTTGGCATAATCTAAATCTAATTAGATTATTATAAGTCTTAACTTAAGTTCCATAATACCAATCGTATTCTACACGTATAATTCCCGTATAATACTTGTACGATAATCATATTGTACTTTGTATTAACTCTTCGTATTATACATAGATACTAAATAGTATCATACTTGTATAACGTACGCTTTATCATTATCTTAATTCCTTCTACGCGTCTCATTTCCTTCTCAGAAATCGTTCTATTCAACCCTTAGGTTTTAAGTCCGCAGGCAAAAACTTCGTTTGCAATAAATGAAATATTATTAGATATTCCATCTCATCTATATATTCTATCATTACGCGTTTCTCAGAATTTTAAAATCAATTCCCAAGCAGAAACAGATGAATAGTGTTTTTACGGGAATTTCTCGGAAAACTTTTATTTTCGTCTTGGAAATTCTAAACAATTAATTCTAGCACGTAGCCAGATTACTAACCATATTAGCACATTCTAGGTCATAGAACGACCTTCACATAGCTTACTCACAAAATAAATCAATTAAATTCATTTAATCCACATAATCAGATAAAAATTTAATTATCATAAAAATCCAATTTTCTTGGGTGTTACAATAGCAAACTCCCTTCTTCTTCAGACAAAGCCCTGGACGATTCTTTCCACAGTTCGCACAAGGCTCTCCTCCTTTCTTATTCCCTTCTTTCTTGTTACCCGACTGGGTATTCTCGCTCCACTTTCTCTTGTTTGGATTACTACCACCACTGCTTCCTCCATTATTTGTCTTCTTCTTCTTCTCCTGATTATAACGGGATGCAGCTTCGCTCCCCCTTTCAGCAATTATCGCTATCTCCAACAAAGCCGCGAACGTATTAATTTGCAATACAGCTACTTTATTGTAGATACCTGGTTTCAATCCATTCTCAAACCTTCTCGCCTTCCGTAGCTCCGTATCAACCTGATGAGGTGCAAATTTCGCTAACTCATTGAATTTAGCGAGATATTCGAATAAGAGCATATTCTCCTCTGCTTGATTCTAAAACTTGACCTCCGTCCGAGCTTGCATACTCGGTGAAAAGTAGTTCTCAAAGAACAACTCCTTGAATCTTATCCAAGTCACCACAGCTGTACCAGCTCTCGCCTGATTAGTCTCCCACCAGTAATTGGCTTCTCCCTTCATCAAGTAAGTTACAAAAGTTGTCTGTTGGAAGAATGCATATTTTGATTTGATGTTTAAAGTAAATGCTCATGATTATATGTAAAGTCCTTCAAGGAATATATGTCCAAGGACTTAATGATAGATCAAAATTGTTAGTTTGATCTTAGCTCTTAATGTTCACTTATATAGATAAAGAGAGAAAAAATGTTAGGTCTATCTATAACTAGAAAGAAATAGATAGGCTTTGAAGAGAATCGTAGTCTATCCAGCTAATCAACAGAATGTAGAAGCTAAGGCAGGATCGTAGAGCTGAGATGATCGTAGTGTATCTGCCTCGAAGGGCCTCTTAAGAAATCGTAGAGTGGTCCAGACGTTTGCCGAAGCTAACTCAGAGATCGTAGTGTGCTTTCAGAAATGTAGAGTCTGCAAGACGAGCAAGCAGAGATCGTAGTGTGCTCTCGGAAGCATAGAGTCAGTAAAACGAGCAAGTGAAGATCGTAGTATGCAAAACTATTGAAAGAAATCATAGTGTTCTATTCAGACCAAGCACAAATATGGCAAAACAACACGATATGCATCGTAGAGTATCATCTATCTTGTGTCAGAAGCATCGAGCCCTATCTCTTGTTTGGAAACAAATTCCAACAAATATGGAATGGGTTTTGAATGTTGAAACTCTCACAAGTCCTAACGGTACAAAAGATATCCTTAGTATTGATCAAAAGAAACGTATTCAAGAAGCTAAGAAAAGGACCATTGGGCAGAGGAAAACACCTTTTCAAGTGTTAGGTGAGAAAGCAGTTTGCTGTGTCAGTGGGCCAGATTGCAATTTAGAAGATGTGCAGAAAAGTCTCCATCAAAGCTCAGAAATGTCAAACGCATTTAATGCCTCATCAGATGACTTCAACGGATAGATTTACAAAGATCACATATATACAGAACACAGATAGATGAGAGATGTAAGCAAGCATTGACCAAAAACGCACAAGAACACTCAACGCTCAACTCTATGATTTGAGAAAGATAGAAAGTTTGCTCAGTTACTCAGTTCTTTCGAACAAGTGCTTAATAGCAACTGAGTAACACCAATCACGATCTCAACAACAACCAATCAACTGAAGTGAGAGTTCTATGTCTGAAGGACTTGAAGAGTTCTAAGTGAACTGTAAAGAACCAAGTCTGCTGGACTTGAAGAGTTTAAGAGTGTACTAAGAAGTGCATAGACTGCTGGTCTAGAAGGAATCTCTGAGATTCAAGAAGTGTAACAGACATCCTTAGTGGATTCCCTACTCAAGGAGTAGAAGAGTGGATTAGGAGCTTTAAGTGCTCTGAACCACTTAAAACTGATGTCTCCATTATAACTGCTATAACTGTCATAACTTCCTTACTCTCATTAACAAAAGATATCTAAAAGAAGGTTTATCATATACTCATTCCGATGTGCATTAGTCACAATCATACTAACTAGTTTAAAAGAAAAGTTTTTAATTATCTATTCAACCCCCCTTTTTAGATATCTATTGTGCCTCCAGGAACTAACAATTGGTATCAGAGCAGGTTCTATAATATAGCCTACAAAGCTTGAGTAGATCCAATGGCACACTTACCAAGCGAATCAAAGACTGGAGGAGGTAGAAAGCCACCTATGTGTAATAAAGATAAATTTGCTAACTGGAAGGTTAAGATGCAAGCTTACATGGATTCAATAGATGATGATCTATTTGAAACTGTTCAGAATGGGCCCTATGTTCCTACAAAGCTTACACCAACTACAGACGATCCAGGCAGAGTACAGATCAAGGTCAAAGGAGAATGGACAGAAAATGAGAAGAGTTGTCCAGCTCGACAAAAAGGCCAAAAACATCTTGTTCCAATCCTTAGAAGATGATCTGTTTGAAAACGTGGTCAACAGCAAAACAACAAAGGAGGTTTAGGAAGCACTACTCATTATGCATGAAGGAATAGAAGAAGTCAGAGAAAACAAACAATCTCTCTTGACTCAGCAATATGAGATGTTTGCTCACGTTCAAGGAGAGAACGCCACTGCCACCTACGAAAGATTTAATGTTCTGTTCAACTCTCTACGAGCCTATGGAAAGATCTATCCAAAAAAAGATCTAATCATAAAAATCATGAGAGCCTTACCAAGCAAGTGGGATGCCAAAACTACTGCCATTAGAGAATCAAAGAATTTACATGAAATGGTATCCAGCAGGTTGTATGGCAACCTTCTCACATCTGTAACTGGAGCTCACTCAACGAAAGCGAAACCACATGCGAAGGAAGAAAGAAGGATAAAGGTGTTGCTCTCAAAGCAAAGCGATAACACCTCCAAAGTCAGCATTGAAGTTGATTCTGACTACGATGAAGATGATGATGAGGACCTTGCAATGCTGGTGAAAAGATTAAGAAGGTTCATGCGACAAGGTAAAACCAGCAAGCCAAAGAAAGTTAGCAACTACAATAGCCAGGAAAAAATGAATGACCTATGCTACAATTGCAAGAAACCGGGTCACTTCATTGCCAACTACAACAAACCTCTCAGAGAATAACTCAAAAAGAAATCACATTCTAAGAAGGAATACAAAGGCAACAAAAGGCCACAGAAGAAAGACAAAGGCCTTGTAGCTGGAGGATCGTGGAGTGACTCAGACAATGACTCAACTCCAGAATTTGGAGATGATGAAGATCCTCAAGTGGCAAATCTCTGCCTAATGGCCAAAAATGCAAGGGACATGAAGTAAGTATCGATGAGGTATTTGACTTCAACTCCCCTGATGTAGATATTGATGATCTAAGAACTGCACTGCATGGCATAACATCTGATCCGCATCAATACATGAAGTGGTTTAGAGTTCTGTCTAAGGATTATTCACTTCTTCAAAAGGAGAAAAGAAAAGGTTCAAGAAGAACTGGAAACAGCCCTTCTCAGTGCTAATTCTCTCTCCAAGTTTGAAGCTGAGAATAAGCTCTTGAGACAAACAAATGAGCTCAGTGCAAAAAGAGAGTCTAGTCTAACCTCTCAAATTGAGGATCTAGAAAAGACAATCTCTACATGGAATAAATCCTCTTCATCCATGGACTCCTTAATCTCTAACCAGAGAAGTGTCTCTGATAGAACAGGGTTAGGCTTTGGGAAATCTACCTCAGAGTCATGTGTGGAAAAAGCAAAGGAAATTAGCACTAGTAATGCCTCAGGTTTTAGTAGAGGCATTACATTTGTGAAATCCTCATAAAAGGTCGAGCCTGTCAAACCCTGCTCAGTTGATTCAATTCATATTCCCAGGAGTAAGGGATCTCATGCCGGTTTGGGTTTCAGAAAAGAGAAGAGTAATCTAGCTACTACTCACCAACCTCGAAGGATCGTAGAGTTCAATGAGATCAACTCTACGAACCAATCGGGAAGGTACAACAGAAGTAAGATATACTCCTCACAAATCATGAAACAAGAGAACACATGGTAGAAGAACTATCAGCCTATCAGGAGGATGACCAATTACCCACAAAATTCCAAATGGAGGAAGAACCTTCACACACACACAAACATGCATCATATCAAATACTTTGTGTGCTACAGAGCTGGCCACAAGGCTGCAAAATGTTATTTAAATTCCATGCATGTGAGACCCAAAATCAAGCAGATTTGGGTCCCCAAGGGCACTAACAATGTAGGACCCATGCAAGTATGGGTACCAAAATGAAGGTTTAATGTTATTATAGGAAAGAGCTCCACGATCAAAACCTCGTATCTGGACAGTGGATGCTCAAGGCACATGACAGGGAACAAAGCCCTTCTATCTCTAACTACATAGAGAAGGAAGGTCCCTCGGTCATCTTTGGAGACAACGGCTCTGACAAGACAAGAGGCTATGGTTCAGCTAGAAATGGTGTAGTATCCTTCAGGAAAGTGGCCTATGTGGAAGGATTACAACACAACCTTCTAAGCATTAGTCAACTCTGCGACAAGGGTCATCAAGTAACATCTCTCAACAATCAATGTCAAGTCCGAGACCTAAAGACATCTGCTGTAAAGTTAATCGGAATAAGAGAAGGAAATGTCTACACAGTAAACCTTGGAAAACTAAGCTCAGATGAGACTATATGTTTTCTGGCTAAAGCATTTGAAGAAATGAGCTGGCTATAGCATTGAAGATTATCTCTTCTCAACTTCAAAATCATGTCCAAATTAGCTTCAAGAGATTTAGTTGCAGGCTTACCCAAGTTTAACTTCGTCAAAGAAAGGTCGTGCAATGCCTGTTAACTTGGAAAGCAGACCAGAAGCTCATTCAAGAGCAAAACCATCAACTCAATTGACAAGCCTCTACAATTGCTACATATGGATATTTTTGGACCAATTCCAACGACAAGCCTTGGGGGAAAGAGATACTCTCTGGTCGTAGTCGACGACCACACCAGATTCACATTGGTCTTCTTTCTAACCTCAAAGGATGAAAAAAGCTCCCAACTGATCAAGATGTTCAAGCTGGTGATGAATGAGAAAGGAGAGAAAATTAAGGCCATAAGAAGTGATCATGGCAGAGAATTTGATTTCTCAGAGATGGATTAGTTCTGCACAGACAATGGCATCAGTCACAATTTCTCAGCTCCACGAACTCCCCAACAAAATGGAGTAGCCGAGAGAAAGAACAGGACATTAATAGAATCTGGAAGAACTCGCTAGCAATGACCCACCCATCTACTGAATACTTTAGGCGGTGGTTATCAACATCTTGTATCTACACTCGAGCAGATCACTCATACACTCTACGATTAAAAAGACTCCTTATGAACTGTGGAAAGGAAGAAAGCCAAGTGTCAGCTACTTTCATGTTTTTGGTTGTGCATGCTACATACTCAACAATGGAAAGCAGTACTTGACAAAGTTTCAACCAAAATCAGATGAAGGAATCTTTCTTGGATATGCCACAAACAGTAAGGCCTACATAGTGTTCAACAAGAAGACACTGAGTGTTGAAATCTCAATTCACATCATATTTGATGAGACAGATTTAGACAAAACAGTGCCCCAAGACACTACGACCAACAATTCAGACACTACGAACGAGGTTGTCGAGCTCAACACTACGATCGTGGTACCAGACAGTGAAACCGTTGAGCAAATCAATGAAATCGTAGAGAGGCCTATGGCAGACAACGAACCTCCACATCAAGAAGAAGATGTAGATCTTGAAGATCTAAGACAAGAAGGTATAAGGACAGATGTCCCAACAGGAAGTAGACGGGCAAGAGATCACACTCAAGATCTAATCATTGGAGATCTGAATGCAAGAGTCAAAACAAGAGCTGCTACCCAAAATGAATGCTTCTATCTAAGCTTCCTATCATAAATGGAACTAAAGAAAATAGAGGATGCTATGGAAGACTCCAGCTGGATAGAGGCCATGCAGGAAGAACTTAATCAGTTCGAAAGAAGCAAAGTATGGAGATTGGTTCCAAGACCAAAGAACCATCCTGTAATTGGAACCAAGTGGGTCTTCAGAAATAAAATGGCTGAAGATGGAGTGATAACCAGGAATAAGGCTAGACTAGTGGCCAAAGGTTACTCTCAGGAAGAAGGCATTGACTACGATGAGACATTTTCACCTGTTGCCAGACTAGAAGCCATCATAATATTTCTTGCCTTTACTGCTCATATGAAATTCAAGGTCTTTCAGATGGATGTCAAGAGTGCATTTTTGAATGGAGAACTTCAAGAAGAAGTTTATGTAGAGCAGCCTCTAGGTTTCATCAATCCATCTCTTTCTAATTATGTCTTTAGATTAGACAAAGCCTTATATGGTCTTAAACAAGAACCTAGAGCATGGTATGAAACACTAACTAACTTTCTCATTGAAAATGGATTCACTAGAGGTAGAGTAGATACCACAATATTTCTTAGAAAGCATAAAGATAAAGTCCTAATAGTTCAAATATATGTTGATGATATTATCTTTGGGTTTACTGATGAAAAGCTATGCAAGAGATTCTCCAAGCTTATGCAGAGCATGCAAGTTTGAAATGAGCATGATGGGTGAGCTGAACTTGTTCCTTGGACTACAAGTAAAGCAGACTGATGAAGGAATCTTCATCAACAAAGCCAAGTACATTAAAGACTTACTTAAAAAATATGGCATAGAGTCAGCCTCTCCCATGAAAACCCCAATTTCTCCTACAACCAAGCTTGATAAAGATGAAAAAGGTAAAAGTATTGATATAACTCAATAAAGAGGTATGATAGGCTCTCTTTATATCTAGCTGCCAGTAGACCAGATATAATGTTTGCAACATGCATTTGTGCTAGATTTCAGGTTAGTCCTAAAGAATCTCATTTAACTGCTGTAAAGAGGATTTTCAGGTATCTCAAAGGTACACCCCACTTGGGGCTTTGGTATCCCAAGGAGTCCTCATTTGAGCTAACAGGATATATAGATGCTGATTTTGCAGGCTGCGAAATTGATAGAAAAAGTACCAGTGGCACCTGTCAATTTATAGGAAACAGACTTGTGTCCTGGTTTAGTAAGAAACAAAATTCAGTATCTACTTCAACTGCAGAAGCTGAATGCATTGTTGCTGGCAGTTGCTGTGCTCAGATCCTATGGATGAAAAATCAACTAGCAGATTTTATGGGTTTGAATTCAAATCCTTACCTATTCACTGTGATAACACAAGTGCAATTGTTATAACTCATAATCCTATCATGCATTCTAGGACTAAGCATATAGAAATAAGGTATCACTTCATTAAGGATCATGTGCAAAATGGAACTATATCTTTACAATATATCCCTACTAAAAATCAACTTGCTAATGTCTTTACAAAACCTCTAGATGAATCCAGATTTAACAAGTTAATAAGTGAGCTAGGCATGCTTAACTTACAACCATGAAAAATATGCTCTAGTATGTGCTAACCATATAGGTTTAAAGGCTATGTTCAAAATTATAGACATGATCAAAGGAAGTCCACAATCATAGAATCAAAGTGTCAGAAAATGACAACGATCGCAGTGAAGACTCAACGATCGCCGTGCAGACTCAACGTTAGTAGAGCCACATCAACAAAACTAAAGGAGCAACCTATGATGATCAAGCATAAAACAAAGTAATCTCCCTGATAAGTACCTCAGGGACAAACCTAACCCTTGATTTATTCAATGAGGTTGGCCCTTCCTGAGCTACCTTAAACTAAGAAGAATGCTAAGTCAAAAAGTTCATCACGAGGACTTGGTCAGACTCTATAATTGCTAGTCAGACTCGACGAGCGCAGTTCAGACTCTACATTTACAGCTCAGACACGACAACTGTTATACAAACTCAATGATGGTAGAACAGACTCGACGATTCCAAGGACCATCTCAACGATCGTAGTCCTCCTGAAGAATACATTAGCTTAGAAGGAGTTAAGGGCAATTCAGTACAAACCTTCTCTGTCAAATTCATAGATCCAAGCAGAATTCGACACCTGCCCCACTAAGCAAAATGGAGATAGAAAAGTTACTTGTACCATTTAAAGGCGCCTTTTTGAAATCATAAGTTCAAAAGCTTATCCCTTTCCTTATCTTTGCAAGAAGAAACCGTAAGCTATCTAGAAAGCTCAGTAAATCACACTTCCTGCAAGAAAATCAATGGCGGCTTCCAGTGTTATCTCCGGCTACAGACTCTGCTTTGATGAGTTCAAAACATTTGAAACCCAATTTCACAAGACTTTGTCGCTACTGAAGAAGGCGGGTCTCGAAGAAGCTTTGGGTACAAAAACATTGATTTACCCGAAGCTGGTAAAAGAATTCTACAATAACGGGGTATTTGAAAACAACACCATCACTACGAAAGTCAGGAACGTCGAAATCAGACTAAAGGCTGAGGACATCAATCTAGCCCTAGGTCTCAAATCTGAAGGGTATCCATCCATAGATGGCATAGACTTCCATAAGGGACTCAAAAAGATGCATCACATGAAATCACCTTCTTTCAAAGGATACAAGAAGAAGGAGTTTCCACAAAGGTATGAATTTCTAGCTGATATTATTGGAAAATGTATATGTTGCAAGAGCTCAGGTCATGACTCTATGAATGAGGTGCAACTCAAGCTCATGACTGCCATATGTTATGAAATATAACTTAACTACGGGGCTCTATTACTTGAATGGATTGGGAAGTGGTTAATTAGCTCAAAGAAGACAAAGAGCTCTCAGAAGATGCTCTATGGGCGATTTATAAGCATTATCCTATAGGCTACTCTTGGTGACTTAATTGAGGACGATGAAGGAGAAGCCATCAATCCAAATCGTCGAATGACCCAACAACTATTTGAGAACTGGAAAAGGAATCCAGCTGAAAATGTGCGGATGATGTCTGAATCCAGTGGTAGAACTGGTGAAATAAAGGAATCAGGAGTGCCAGGAATTATGTCAGTTGTCAGAGAAGCTTAAGAAGAAGAAAAAGCTAACAAAGAAGTACTCATTGCTTTGGTCAGAAAAAGCAAAGGGAAAAGAAAGCTGAAAGCCAGAACTATAGAAGAGCCTCAGGGATGCACTATCGATAAGCCTGTAGAGTCCTCATACATTGAGACTCTAAGGATCCTAAGAAGAAAGGAACGGCAGGCTGAGGCAGAAGAAGATAGAGCTACCATCTCTTAGCTGCTAAAGAAGAATAAAATCAGTCACAAATCAAAAAAGCCATCCATCTCTTCGATCGTAGAATCTCTGCCGATTGTAGAGACCAGACCAAATACATCAAGTAAAAAAGTAGCTGAATCAAACATTCTGGCTGATCAACTGGACAAAATTGAAGTTCTAGAAAGTCTTGAGGCTGTGGCTCAGCCTAGAAAACCAAGAAGAAAACTGGTTAAGAAGTATATCCTTGTTAATGAAGGAGTACTCAAAAAGGAAGACAAAGAGCTGGCTGCTGAATAGGAACTGTCCAAAGAAAGTCAAATGGACAGAACTCAAGCTGAGGGGGAGACACCTAAAATTCTAATCACAGAAAACATACCAACTAAGGGGGAGATGCCTGAAGAAAATGCTCCAGCTGAGGAGGAGCTGCTAATCGTACAAGAGGATGATCATACTGAAGGGGAGGCTCATAATATCCCCATGACAGAAGAAGAGGTTCCTGCAGACAAAGAGGGAGAACCAGTATAAGAACATCATGAGGCCATTGATACAATGGAATCCTCAAATGAGAACAGAGAAGCAGATGAAGATGACGAGGTCGAGATCATAGCAATAGGCATAGATGGGTATAAAAAAGCTAACTATGAGAAACTGTTCTCCTATCTACCCATGATGCCTTTTCACCAAGCTCAAATTCTATACTCCTGGAATCACATATTTTGGAGTTTCAAAGAATATCCAGCCATCTCTGTGCTAGCTCATGGATTCCCAGTAAGATTCAACTTTGCCAAGAAGTTACTCATGAACAACTCTTCCTCAATGAATAAACCTGAGGTATTTTCCATCCCAACCCTCTTCAGAGTTAATCACTTGCCATCATCCTCATTCAATCAATTTTATGAATTCCCTCGATGTTTAAAAGTAATTCTTCATCCACTAAATCAATTTCCAATTGCAGAGTCCCAAAATTCTGTAACTAAAAAACCACATACGACCAACTTCATAATGCTCCCACATCCCATCATCTCTACAATCACTGAGTCTAACCCCATTGTAGAGTCTACACCTCAAAGCATAGAGTCACCAACCTTAAACATCCAAACCCAGGCACCTCCATCAGATATTCCCTCATCATCCAGCAACAAATACTTCAATCTTGATCTTGCCCTCTACTCATTGCAAGATTAATTCAAAAGCACATCACCTCCCTCCTCAAAATTTACCCAACTGGATGAAATTCTTTCAAAGTTGTCCACAAAGGCTGATCTGTCAGCAATGTCTACGAAAGTGGTTAAGGAACTCGATGAAAGTCTTGAGGATCACACTGCACTTACTCAGCTAAGGTTAACATCAATGATCAGTGCTGCCAATAATTTACCAAGCTCCCTAAGCTCTGAGCTCTCTAAAACGCTCAAAGAGATCATCAAAGAAATGCTTCAAAGCATAAAAGACAGGGATGATATTCACTTTCTTGCAGCTAAAAAGCATCGGGATGCTCTCTTGATCTTATAGAAAACTCAAGAAACTCAGAACGATCTAATGATACAGAGCATCAAAAGTATTCAAACTACAGTCAAAGAATTTCAAGAGTTCTCCATGGGTCAAATGAAGCAGACAGAAACTATCCTCAACATTCTTCAATGACGTGAAACTCGTTTTGATGCTTTGATCCAAGAGAATTGCGAGGACATTGCTCAAACTCAGAGTCAACTCAACGAGCTTGTCCAAGGAGTCACTCGCCTCTCCGAAGACATTCGAACCCTTGATGTTGACATAAAGGGGGAGAATAAAGGGAAAGGAGATCAGGGAGGCAAGGGAAGAGGCAGAGGTCAATTCCAAACTCAAGTATCAAGGAACCCTCCTACAAGGCAAATTAACCAGCAAACTCCATGATCCAGTCATCAGACCCAATGAGCTAATCACCAGGAAGTTTTAATGGCTCAACCATTAAGGAGTCTAGGGCCAACTACCAGCTCTCATGAGGTGGCAACAACAGGCCTAAGAATGCCAATTGGAGACCCTGCATTCATGAATAGGCATGATCACAATCCTAGACTAAGCCCAAGTGAGCTGGAGGATTTAGCCAGGAGAGATGAAGCAAGCTGAAAGAGGAGAGCTGAGGAATATGCAAATCCTCCAAGAAGCAAAAAGGCAAAGAAATAGAGATAAGTTGAATTTTTAAAATCATATTGATGTAGTCAAACTTTAATGTAATATCTGTCTTTATACATCAATAAATTCATGCTTATTTTCTAGGAAATTTCAGCTGCTCACTGAAATATTAAGTCATGTTTACTTTGCTACAACTGCATATAAAATTTAATAAATCATGACAACAAATCTCCTTGGTTATGTCAACATCAAATAGGGGGAGATTGTTGAAAGAATGCATATTTTGATTTGATGTTTAAAGTAAATGCTCATGATTATATGTAAAATCCTTCAAGGAATATATGTCCAAGGACTTAGTGATAGATCAAAATTGTTAGGTTGATCTTAGCTCTTAATGTTCACTTATATAGATAAAGAGATCAAAAATGTTAGGTTGATCTATGACTAGAAAGAAATAGATAAGCTTTGAAGAGAATCGTAGTCTATCCAGCTGATCAACAGAATGCAAAAGCTAAGGTAGAATCGTAGAGCTGAGATGATCGTAGTGTATCTGCCTCGAAGGGCCTCTTAAAAAATCGTAGAGTGGTCCAGACGTTTGTTGAAGCTAACTCAGAGATCGTAGTGTGCTTTCGGAAATATAGAGTCTATAAGACGAGCAAGTAGAGATCGTAGTGTTCTCTCGGAAGCATAGAGTCTGCAAAACAAGCAAGTGAAGATCGTAGTATGCAAAACTATTGAAAGAAATTGTAGTGTTCTATTCAGACCAAGCACAAATATGGAAAAACACCACGATATGCATTGTAGAGTATCATATATCTTGTGTCAGAAGCATCGAGCCCTATCTCTTATTTGGAAACAAATTCCAACAAATGTGGAATGGGTTTTGAACGTTAAAACTCTCACAAGTCCCAACGGGACAAAAGATATCCTTAGTATTGATCAAAAGAAACGTATTCAAGAAGCTAAAAAAAGACCATTGGGAAGAGGAAAACACCTTTTCAGGTGTTAGGTGAGAAAGCAGTCTGCTGTGTCAGTGGGCCAGATTGCAATTCAGAAGATGTGCAGAAAAGTCTCCATCAAAGCTCAGAAATGTCAAACGCATTTAATGCCTCATCAGATGACTTCAACTAATAGATTTACAAAGATCACATATATACAGAACACAGACAGATGAGAGATGTAAGAAAGCATTGACCAAAAATGCACAAGAACACTCAACGCTCAACTCTATGATTTGAGAAAGATAGAAAGCTTGCTCAGTTACTCAGTTCTTTCGAACAAGTGCTTAATAGCAACTGAGTAACACAAATCATGATCTCAACAACAACCAATCAACTGAAGTGAGAGTTCCATATCTGAAGGACTTGAAGAGTTCTAAGTGAACTGTAAAGAACCAAATCTGTTGGACTTGAAGAGTTTAAGAGTGAACTAAGAAGTGCATAGACTGCTGGTCTAAAAGGAATCTGTGAGATTCAAGAAGTGTAATAGACATCCTTAGTGGATTCCCTACTCAAGGAGTAGAAGAGTGGATTAAGAGCTTTAAGTGCTCTGAACCACTTAAAACCGATGTGTCCATTATAACTGTTATAACTGTCATAACTGCCTTACTCTCATTAACTCAAGATATCTTAAAGAAGGTTTATCATATACTCATTCCGCTGTGCATTAATCACAATCATACTAACTAGTTTAAAAGAGAAGTTTTTAATTATCTATTCAACCCCCCTTCTAGATATCTATTGTGCCTCCGGGAACTAACACTGTCTTTTGCTCTTCCGCTATTCTCGCAATAATGAATGCTTTCTCCATTTCTTTCACCCAAGTTTTGGCTTCAATCGGATCCATAGTTCCCTTAAATTCTGGTGGTCCTACCGGTTTAAAGTCCTTAAAGTTAGCCAATCTATCGGCTGGCTGATTTCTCGCTCTTGCTCTTTTTACTGGAGCTCTATTTCCCATAATTTGGGCTAACATGTCTACAAAATTCTACATCGGGTCTGCTTGACCTCCTTCATTATTCACAGACTGCTCTTCTCTTTGATTTTGATTCAGTCGTCTAAGCGGCATTATCTGATTTAATAAAAAATCTTATATTAATTCTCTTTCTCTACACAAACTCTTATTAATCACAAAATAAGAATTTAACACATAGTTCTCATATAATCGCATATTTATTCAAATAGCACACAATACATTTAGTACTTAACATATACAACTATCCCTTTTTGATAAATATCAGGGTTAACAACACAACTTTAAACAAAATTTGTAATTCTCTGACTTTAAATAAAAAGTCATAATTCTCCATTCACACACAACTATTCCCAGTTCATCAAACTTACCACACCTAGGGGTTCAGGAACTTGCCACAATTATATAAGTTTATGAACTTATCCTAGTCAGACCTTTGACGTCTATTCACTGAGGGGTTCAAAACATCTCATATAATTATGAGTCATGACTTACCATAAGTATGAGTTTTAAGAACTCACAAATTAATCGTAATCTTATATTCGTATAGAAAATAAAGATTTCATTCATACAAACATATATATTTACATATGTTTACACATCGTTCTCAATATTAATATCACACATTATCAAAAGATACTATCGCTTAAACTTAAGCTATCTACCGTCCACTCCCTTCACCAGTCTTCTTTTTGGGACACTTGTTGAATCCGTGACCCTTTTTCCCACATGAAAAACACTTTCTCATATTCGACTTAGGACAATGTAGGGAAACATGTCCTTCCTGCTTACAATTGAAGCACACATTCTTCCACATCATGCACTCTCCCAAGTGAGTCTTTCCACACTTACTACAGACTCGCTTCTTCTTCGGGTTTGAATTTTTAGAGTTATCACTATTGTGATCCCTCTTTCTCTTATTCTTGCCCTTCTTGATTGTTCCTTCAGACGATCCACCACCTTCAGTCTTCATCTTATCAACCTGCGCCTTCAACTCATCTCGTTCTTCGGTCATTTCATGTAATGCTCTTTTCGTTTTCCATAACTCCTCCAAGAGAAATACTTTACTTCGGAGTTCTTGTACTTCTGTAGATACTCTTGATCTTGGTCTCCAACTTTAGTCTTATTCTCTTTCTCCATCTTAGCTTCTTCGGACTCTGCCTCCTCATCTTCATTCAGATACATCTCGGGATAATCATCATGATCACTCCCTAGATTCACCATAGGTTCATCTTTTCCCACCTCTTTAACTGACTCGCTTTGTGCTGGCACCTCGGCTACTGGCACTGATACAATAGCCGCTAGCATATCCGCACTCATTTCATCTTTTCCTGACATCCTACTGTCAGTTTAAACAGCTTGATTAGTACTTTAATAGTACAAACTTCTAACACTATGTATCCACATATCTCACTATCAATGCGCTTTGGTAATTCCTCACTTAGTACTCTAAATGAGTATTCTCTATCTCGCTTATGGTTATAATCCTAGGGTTTTCCCCACCCACTTAAGCTTTATAACCTACAGCTTTGATACCAACTTGTGACGCCCCCAAATTCGAGTTACATGACTCTCGAGTTTGGTGCTCACGATCCAACATATAAATAACATCTAACTACCCATTTAATTATGAATAGTAACATACATTTCATTAACTGATATAGTTAATACATTACCCCAGGTTCTCTAACCTTAACATTACAATCATACCCTTTAGATATACAAAAATGGTTTACAAAAACAACATAATAATAATGTTAACCACAGTTCTTACAGCATAACACCTTTGCCTTTGCTCTTCACAGCACCTCCAGTCACTTCGTCCCTAGCTGAAATGTTTTATTTATCAAGGGTGAGCAACAAATTTGCCCCGCAAGTTAAGACATACAATGAATGTATAAGAATCAGAATAACAAACTATCTAATTAGATGGAATGACTCCAAAGTTCGGGGAACTTTGAAATAACTGAACAATTTTTTCTTCTCTAACTAATCTTCTCGCAACCTATGCAACAAATTAACGAAAGTATACAATGCTTTCAAAGTTTCTACGATATTTTATTGAATAACAATTTCAAAATACTCTCTAGAGTTTATGATGAATGATCTTACAAGATCTTGAAATTCTCTTCTCGAGTAACTATCAAAGATTTACTCTGATATACCTAAATAACAGTATGGAAATATTTTCCAGAGTTTATGCTGAGTGATCCAAATAGATCTAGAACTTCTCTTCTCGAGTAACTATCAAAGATTTACTTTGATATACCCAGGTGTATCAGATAACCATAAAGATTAAATTATAGCCCTCTACAAGTATAACAAGTGATCAGCTTCATTATACCCTATATTATGCATAATATTCAAACACTCGCAAATGCCTGATATACGACCAAATATGTTCCCTTTATATAAAAGGTTGTTCTTCTCAGTCTTTGAATCAAAATTTGATTTAACAACAAAATTAAATGATTTCAATATCTAATCTCTTCTCTTCTCTTCTCAAACCTATCAAGTTTTCTTTTTTGATCTAGCCGAAACAATTGGCATCGATCTATCAATAATAATTGATTTCTCTTTTCTTCTCTTCTCGAACCTATCAAGTTCTATCAAATGTTCGTCTTGCCAGAACAATTGGCTAAAACATTTCTCAACACGATTTAACAATAGACAGAATTTGACTGTACTATTTGCAATTACTAATATCTTCTACGGATATGAACATCCAATAACAATTATTCTCCAAATACATATTCTCAGAGTCGCTAATTCAATTTAAATTAATAAACATGCACTAACTGCGAATAATCAACAATAAATTCTCACACGTGGCTTAATCAACAATAATTAACCACCATAATATTTGAAAAGATATAACTCAAGGTTGAGTTAGGAAACTTGTCTTTCGCATTGATTACTGCTACACAATATACTTATCTGCGTTCACAAGACCTATAATCACAATATCGGTCTTACAATTAGCACAAAATTTCATAACACACAATACTGTAATTTAAAGTCAATACTCCTCCTAGACACACATTACCACATAGTCACATTAGTGTTTATAACCTATATAAACACTTCTCAAGTCTAACTAGTTCAGTCTGGTTGGACTTCCATCTATTTTTGGTGTACTGATCATCCTATCCGACAATTAACACTTTATATTGTCAATTAAACTTTGCCGCTAAGCTTCAATATTATCTTAGATAAGTCAAATATCATTTATAATATTTTTCAGAAGCTTTTAATTATTTTCAAACAATTATTATATTTTATAATAATTTTTCAAAAACTAAAATCATTTTTAAATGATTTAAATATCAAATAAATCCACCATCATTAATATTTAATAATATTCAAAATATTAATGACACATTTGTCAAAATATTAAAGTTATTTATAATAACTTAAAATAATTTTAAATCATTAATATTCTACTTAAATGATTTTTAAAGTAATTAAAATCATTTTAAACCATCACCATTAATATTTAAATATTAATGAAATTATCATCAAAATATTAAAAGTCATTAATTATAGCTTAAAATATTTTTTATATCACTTTTCTCATTTTTAAATGATTTTTAAATCAATACAATCATTTTACCATCATTTATTTAATTTAATGATTAAATAAACCTAATATCATTAATATTAATTTATTTATGAGAATTCTCCAAAAATATTGAAAATTATATTTTATAATTCAAAATATTTTCTAACACTTTATTCTCATTTAAAATGACTTTTAATTCAATAAAACCATTCTTAACTCATTTATTTAATATGATAATTAAATAAATCTAATATCATTAATATTAAATTATTAATTAAAATTCTCTAAAAATATTAAAAGTTATATTTTATAACTCAAAATATTTTTAAACACTTTATTCTTATTTGAAATGATTTTTAATATATTAAAATCATTTTTCTCTAATTTATTTAATACACTAATTAAATAAATTAAATATCATTAATATTCAAATAATTATAAATATCAAGGAAAAATATCCCAAATAGTCAAAAGTTAATTTTCATAACTTAAAATAATTTTTAAAAGCATTTTTGGTAATTTTTATAATTTATATTCTATTTTTAATTATTTTTCGGAAATTAGGAAAATAAAATTATTAAAACCGTCGTTGTAGTCCTTTAGTGACACTTTCTGTCTTATTAGGTATTCTTGAGCTCAAGAACACTGACAATCCCAGTTCTTAAGGGTCCATGTTTGACTCAATTTAATTCTCAGCTCAAGCATGATCTGGGCTAACTTGAACATTGATGGTGTAGTAGGAATGTAGTACTACAATTATCAATCACTAACTTGGTCATACGAAATCACAACAAAGAGATCTGGGCTCTCAAAGTTACTGTCAGACAGTTTCTAGGTTTTCCAGAAACCCAGGCAGTTCGAGTACCTACTTTCTAGCTCGATTAATTTGGTGTTCTGGTAATCAACTGATCATTCTTATGGTTCGAGCATGTAGTATACATGTCAAAGAATACATATGCATCAACATATCAGTCTAACTACATCATAGTTATAAGATTCAACCCAGTCAAACATGGTCAAAAATAATGTTCATACACTTTCTGAAAATTCTAGAAAAGTGTTTCGTGATCAGATGGGCTACTTTGACCACCCATTAAAACCAATCTATTTGTTGTTTAGGGAATCTAAAGGAATGGACTTAGAGTCCATATTACAGGCTACAACTGGATTATAAACACATCATCATAACACATAAATCCTGACAGTTCTTGGCTTGGCAAAATGTTGTCAAACGCTGGTTGCACACTTTCTGGGTTACCCAAAAAGTGTTGGTCATGCTCGGTCAACTCTCTTTGACCATTAATAACTTACAATTCGGACATGTAATGGATGTGATTCCACTTCCAGATCACAGTCCTCATGACAGATTACAAATCTAAAGCTTAAAACAACTCAAAACATAAACACATAAAGATCTAAGGCCACTGACATTAGCTTGTTAGAGCACTTTTTGACTCAAGAATAATTTTTGAAAAACTTCATTTTAAGGCCTTTTGATGCTATAGATCCATGGTATATCACCATAGATCATCATAAAACATCCTCTAGCACAGATCTAAACATATAAACACAAAATTTAACTAAGTATACAAGATCAAAAATCAAATTAGGGTTTATAACTTCTTGTCCAATCTTTGATCTTTGTTTTCTTCTACTGATCTTGATGATCTAAGGGCTTATTTTGGGACTAATACACTTAGTATTTTTGGATATGTAGAGAGAAAAAGAGTTGTTGAGAGCTAGTTGGCAAATGGTTTAGGTTTTATGAATTTTCTCTCTCCAAAATCACTTATAACTTAGATGCAATGTTTCTACACTTGCTAGGTGGCATGTTAGGTCAGATTTGGCAAGATTTTAAGAGCACATGGCTTATCCAACATTGGTGAGTCACCACATTCTAGAATTTCTTCAACTTAAGTTTTAAGTTAAGGGTATTTTGGTCTTTTTGCCCCTAGAAGGGTAATTTCATAATTTCCCTTATAAATTTAAAGGTATTCTAGTCATTTAACATTACTTCTCGTAATCCTCACCATTAGGGTTTGGTAATCTCAATTAGGGTTTCCTAATTAGGGTTTAGGGTTCCCGAATATGAATTTAGGGTTTCCTGACTTTCGTTTAGGGTTCCTAACTGTACGTTAGGGTTTCTAAACCTGAGATTGGGGTTTCTAATCCCTCATTAGAGTTTACTAATGTTATACCCTACCCGATCAATTACTGATCAAAATTATATATAGTACAAACACGTATTCGACGATACAATTATAATAACTGTATTTTCTATTGAATCCCTATCTGGACTTAGGGTTAGGGTTTCTATTCTCAGTTAAGCACAACTCTACTCTTATTTTCTCAATCAACACATAAATTGACTTATTCTCTAGACTCATATCAAAAATTCACAGCATAATATTAACAGTCAATATCAATATTAAATAAAAAAAAATTATTCAAAAATTTTGGATTATTCGAAATCCTGGGTTATCACGGTGAAGACAATTTATCCACATGGTGCAGCTGAGGTATTCGACAAATTCGCAGACAAGCCGTTCAAAGTGAATGGACAACGGCTTAAGCATTATTTTGGTGGTGAGGTTGACAGGCAGAAAGTCACCTTCATTCTTTCTTCAACATGATTGAATCAGAGATAGTCAAGCTAATTGACTATAACTTAGCGCTCGATGGGAGGCACCCTATTATTTCTATCCTTACCTCTTGTTCAATTTTGTTTTAATCATATTTATTTCTCATTTTCATGTTAGTTTTTTTTATAGCATAACAAGTGTTGGTATAAGTTTTGTGGAGCTGAATGTGCATATGATGATTAGGAGTAGCATATAAAGCATTATTTTGGAATCGTCCTTCAAGCATATTAATTAGTTTATGTTTTGGTTTTGGAGAATTGATTTATCTCATACTAGTATTTGTTGTTTTTACAGGAGCATTGCAGATTATTAGTAGCTATTCTTAAAGATGCGATTCGGGATAGTCGGGATCTGAGGGCGCATGCTACATTCAATGAAACAGTTCAAAAATGGCACTGCTGCCGTAGTGTCTCTCAAGCATCATAGTCAATCGCGCACCTGCGCCATTAACCATTGTAAAAGTTGCGCGGCCGCGCTCGAGACCGGAGTTAGAAAAAAAAAATTAAATTTTTAAGACGTGTCTTTTCCCATCTCTTATATCAGTTACACTTTGCGTATCCATCTCTCCCTACAAAATAGACGCACGAATCTTCTCTTCTCAAAACTGTTCCATTTCAAATTCGTAACTCCTCACCCCATTATATACACATTCTATTCTCCTATCCACATTCAAACTTCTATCTTTATCTTCTATTTAGTCACAGAGAAGTTAGGGTTTCTTCAGAGGGTGAGTGAAAACAGTAAGTTTGGGGGAGTTCAGTGCACGTATTTTCTCAGTCCAATTCTTCTTTTCAATTTAGAGTTATTCTTTTCATCAGAGTAATGGGAAACGTGCTCATTCTCGCACTCCAGAGTCGTCTTCTACAAGTAGCCAGAGTGGAGACACTGTTGATTTTTCCAAATTCGTCAGTCTTGAAGCCCAGATGGAATACTACAGAATCATGGCTAAGTCATTTGTCAGGGAGCGTGTGTTCAAGCCAGAGGCACATGATGGGCAATTGAAAGATATAATCAGAGAAAGATATTGGCATGGAGTCTGTTCTACACCCATGGCTGCACCCATGGCCATTGTACGGGAATTTATGCGAATGCAAAGGAGACCATGAGTGGATTTTCTTATGTTAGAGGTGTTCAAGTAGACTATCGCCCAAATGCAATTTGTGGCGTGTTCAATTTACCCGCATCTGGATGTACAAATTGGGTAGAGGCAGAAAGATTTGAGACAAACTTAGACGTGGTCATAACTGATTTGTGTATACCGGGTACACAGTGGAGTTACAAGCCAGGAACTAATCAGCCCAGGAATTTTCAGGCTTCAACTCTCAACCGTTATGCCAAGGCTTTGAATCTATTTGTCTGTGCAAAACTCATGCCATCATCCCATCAACATGAGATTACAACTGAGAGAGTAATTATTCTGTGGGGGATTATTACAGGAAAGTACATTGATGTTGGTCATCTCATTAATCAAAACATATTACTTTACATGCGAGGGAACACTACATGGAGTATACCACATGCTCCCATTGTTGCCCATTTATGTGCTCGAGCAGGCGTTACATGGGCTAATGAACAGATGCAATTCCCAAGTTAGGATATCACTCATGCCACAATAGTCAAGTTCTAGGATTGGGTTGGAGGTACCCCGTACCAAAGGGGTAAAGGTTTCATCCTTCGACCCGCATCATCTATGCCATCACCGCAGCCTTAGAGGACAAATGAAGCAGGCACTTCAACTCAAGCTATAGCTGCTACTGATGATCGACATCTCCGAAGGTTGGAAAAGAAGGTTGATGCTATGTATGATAATTTTATAGCATTTACTACTGGATTGGCGAGGTCTCTATCAGAGGCTTTTGCACAGCAGGGGACCATGCTCGAGTGGCCACAATTTGGGACTGTAGTGCCATTTCCCCCGTCGGATTCACCACCCGAAGAGGGTGGTACAACTGATCAATAGGGGAGTTCCTTTAAACCCTATACCTTCATTCATTGGGACAATGAACAGTTTAAGTTTGGGGGTATTGGGTGTTTAGTGTAGTTGCATGTAGTTAATTTGCATATTGTTGCATGTTTAGTTTAATTTTTGCATGTTTATTTGGTAGTATGTGATTATTTAATAATTGTAGAATTTTTTTGTTTTTAGTGTTTATTATATGTTTTAGTTATGTGTTTAGTTGCATATTCAAAGTATCCAGTCTTATGGAATTTTAGTCTAGCCAATGATGAATTAAAATTTTGAAGGAATTTTGAATTTAGTGGATAACATGAGCTTAGCTATAATATTTTACATGATCTAAGCCATGCTTGTTGTTTAATATGGTTTCGGTTAGCACGTAGTTGTTCATATATGCTTGTAGGTATAAGAATAACATGTTTTGCCTGCTTAGTAGAAAATGTTATTTTTAAAAATAGAATTGTGTAGAAATTGGACTTAGGCTACGAAAACATTAAAAATCAAACTTTGGGAACACATGGGTATGCTTATTATATATAAAAAAAGAAAAAGAGAAATCCATCTTGAAACCTTCGTGAGTTGAATTACTGAATCTTGTGAAGGGGCGAGATGGAGCGTAAAACGCATCCGCTAAAAAAATAGCAATAAACACCGCGGGAAGTACAAAAATCACCCTCGTGAGTAAAAATAAAGCAGATTAAACCCATTGTTGAACCTTAGTTTGTATTGATGTGTTGGAGTAGTTTTTGTTGCATTAGTATACATTATTTTTGACTTAGACTTCACTTTTTTGCCTTTAGCAGTATAACATGTGTAGTCTTTGCCTGGGTAAAGTTTATTCATGAACACAACACACATACACAACATCTTTATAGTGAGTATGGGTTATTTGATTGTATAATGTTATGTCTATAGCTTAGTTTGATATTTTATTCTTGAATCTAGAGAATTTGAGGCGTACTTGATTGAAATTTCATTTTGGCTGGAAAACTTGGGACTCATTTGCATCATAGTATAGTTTGCACAGCATGTAGTTGCATTGCATTTTTTATTTTTTTTATTTTCGTATGTTTTGCTTGAGGGCAAGCAATAGTTCAAGTTTTGGGGTATTTGATAAGTAGGTTTTATACCTACTTATTGGGTGCTAACTCACTAGAATTATGCTCATCTCAAGTAGTTTTTACTATGTTTTAGTTGCATTTTATGTTTATTTTACAGTACTTGTAGTTGGAACCCCTATGGCAAGGAAAAGCAAGAAATGGCATGGAATGGAATTAGCATTGTGGCATGAAGCTAGCAAAGGAGTGGAAAGATGAATATGAGCAGAGATGAGGAACTGAAACAGTGGAGGAATGCAGTACAGAAGAGAAGGAATGAAGAACAAACAAGAAGCATCAACAACAAGACAACAGAAGATAGAATGCAGTAGTAGCGCGGTCGCGCTGCTAATCAAGCCTTACCCGCACCACATGAATACAGAGACTGCTTTGCACCATCGCGTGGCCGCGCTCCATCAATGAAGGAATTTGGCGCGCCCGCGCCAAGACTTCGGCAGACAATTATATCTCGCGTCAAGCGCTCGTAATCTGATTCAATTCAATTGCCATGCCACATGAGTCTTCTGATCGATTTTGTTGACTTTTTGTAATTGGAAATTTGAGCGCATAGGCTCAAATGAACGATATGATTAGCACCAGACGTGGTTTTTGGGAGTGTTTTATCAGTTTATTATTATCATTAGGGTTCTTAAGTATTAGCTTTGCTAGAGAGGTTTTGATCATTAGTTGATACATTTCTATATCCTCTCTTTATCTAGATTATTAAATAAAATTAGCTTTTCATTTCTGGAGATTTTGGGTGACTTGGAACGAGCTTGGAATAGACTCTACAACATAGATTAATAGATTTGAAATCCATTTCTATTATCTCTTTTGACTGCATTGTTTAATTCCATGTATTGCTTCAATCCCATAATGGCTTTTGGTTCAGAAATGAACTAAACTCCATTATGGGATTCTAATGGATTTTGATATATAATCTAAATTTGTATATTTGATTTTATTGTTATATATTTATTGTTGGAATGCCTATTATGATTATGCTTAATATTTGAATGATTGATCACCATTCACACTAATTGCTTGTATGGATTTGAAAAATGAAGTATAAGTGTAGATTATATCATAATGGCATATGTTCATAAGACTGATTTGTTTAAGCTTTGTGATTAGTGACCCGGATAGGCATATAACAGTCCACCGTGTGTAATCATTAAAAGAGCTTGTAGTTAAATCATATTTGCTTTAATTTCACATAGACATATAGTGATTTTGGTAAATGTGATGCTTACATGATTTCTATCATATATGGATTTTATTTAAAATGGTCATAGTTCGTTGAAAAATGGTTATGTCCACTTTTTTTCTCTTGACTAGCTTTCCATGATAAATATTTAAACATTACATGAGGTTTGCTATTTAGGTGAAACGTTGAATAAAATTAGAATACCATTCTTCTCCAAATTGATTACATCACTCTAATAATTATAATTTTTATTTCATGAATTAATTTAGAATTAAATATAATTGTGAGTTGATTGTTTAAGCATATAATAATATTGATATAGTTGATGCATGATAATTTAGATTTAAAACCTTTCTCTGTGGATCGATACTTTTCTTATTCTGTACTACTTGTTGACCTATGTATGCTTGCATGAGTTAGAGTCCTTTTTGTTAGACTAGAAAGGAGGCAACAGAACTGGGGCACAGCCGCCCAACTAATAACAGAGGCCTATCAAAAGATATAGTGAGAATGGGGCACAACCACCCAGTATCTAACAGAGGCCTATCAAAAGATATAACGAGAATATACATCAGAAGAAGACAATAGTGTCAATGTCTACATCATCAATTCTGTCCACCTGATGTAACTCCTCCTGAGTCACTGGATCTCCATCAACGGGGATGTCAGACCTATACAATGAAGGATCTGCACCGAAAAAACCATATGGGTCACCTTAGGGGCCAGAGCCAGAGCTGGAAGGATCAAAAGTATCTTCCTCTGAAGGATCTCTGCCCAAGTGTCGGATAAAGAAATGTTCCCGATCCAACTGTCGGGTCAAACTGTCAATCTGTGTTAAATGAGTCGAACCTCGGACACGGGCCATTAAATTCATCATCATCACGGATCCAGGAACCATATCCCCCATGAACTGAGTGGCGTGGGTCTGGGCTCCGATGGTACAAGGGGACCACCAATGCTGGTACATCTCCTGAGTGCAGGGACCCTCTGACAGTGTAAAACTGTCAACACCCACCAATGGGATATCAATGGCGGGCGACTATGAAAATGGCCAATAACACCTGGCAGGAGGCAAGATCGGTATACGAATCTCTCTTGTTGTGCTTCGAATAGAACGCTCTACTAAATAGAGCTCCCATCCTCCATCAATAAAGAGAGGAACACTACGGGTGGAAATCACGTACTTTACACCAGTCGGGTACCCATCCTCAAACCCAATGGGCATGTGCTCCCCAGAATAGGGAATCCAAGTGATGACATCAGCTGTCAATATCTCCAGCTCTAGGCGAAGATGCGTAAAACCCTCAGCTACAGGGACCTCCTCCAGTATGGAATGATGTCATCGCCATCCTCGTGGATAGGTCTCCAAGCCTAGCACACTCACATGGCGCAAACATGAGAGTCGCTCATAGGCCCAGAACTGCCAACACAAAGATAAATGTCCGCTATTAGTCAACACTCTTAACCTGTACATGGGAAATCACAAGAGATATACTCACCAGCAGAAATGGGTAAAATCCTAGCCAAGCCTCCGTTAAGCCCTACGAACGAATGCGCATACCCCTGAGGAAATAGGCGAAGGTATAGGAGCCCCAATCATACTCTCCAATACGGTCCACATGTCGTGTGGCGCTCACTAAAGCGAATGACACCATATAAGAGTTATTAGCTATGAAATAGCCCCTAATGATTATCTAGAACAATCGCCAAAGAATGCGATCCCTGACCGTCACATCATCGGGTATGGGTTCACTCAATAGCATACTCATAGCATCTACATTCAATGGACCTGTATGAACGATCCTGCCTTTGAGCGTCTCATCCAGGACTCATAGTAATGATCTAATGGCAGTCAGGGTAATATCTGTCGTACATGGCACGAGCACCCCCTCCAAACTCCATACCTATGATAAATTGTCAATCAATCGACGTCATCATCACTTCATAATCCAATAAGTGGAGAGACAGAGTCTGGTGAAACCAGCGCTTAGATAATGCCTTGAGATAACCCCACGGACTACGACGGGGAAGAATGGAAAAGAACGCCCCAAAACCCCAGCCATGCACAACCGCTCTATAATCGGGATGCAGAGCCTGGTATATGGAGTGAATGTTGAACCAGTTCCATCTAGGCTGTGTAAAGCTGGGAACCTACATCACAAAGCAGATCTACATCAGAATCATTTCCTCCTCATCAATAGGAAAGAAGGAAGATCAAAATCTAGCTTTGTACCTCGTTTGTGTGCAAGTAAATCGAGCGGTGTTGACTCAAATCTCCCAGAAGCTCGGGATTCGTCACCTAAATGCCTGGGAAATCCCCATGGGAACACGAGCAGCAGGAGCGGGGTTCGCAACCAGTACATCCTCATCCTCCTCCTGCTCCTCTACATCCGGTACCTCAACTCGGATAAGACATATCATCGCCTCTGCCAAATGATGAGGCTGTCGAATAGAATGGGGTCGAGGCACTTCAGAAGCCCTCCTCCGTACACCATAAGTTGTCCTGCGGGAACTACTCGGCTGATCTGGATCCATATATCTGGACAATAAGTCTCCAAATCACCTCAAAAATGGTGTGGTAATTTCCAATTTGGAGCTTTTTCAAATGCATTTTATGACTACATGCATACATGCATTACTTTAACATACGTCTACAGTAGAGTTAAAAATGCATGACTACCTAAGGCTTACATTTTGGAAAAATTTTGCCAGAGTTTCCTCTATAAATAGGACTATCCACATGCACATAGGCATGACTAGGTGATCATTCAGTAGCACACCTACCCACAGTCATAAACATCCTATATGCATTAATACATCAAAGTCACAATCCGTAAGGGTAGCCTAATTACCAGGATTACTTTGCATTTTCACCTTAGCTCAATTGTCCTCAAATAGGATAATAAATAGCAGAAAAAAGATGCCAATTAGACTGTTTCAAAAGTCAAATTTTTTTTACATCATTATGTTCAGCATGGTTAAATACTAACATTTGCTATGTTGAATATTTTTATCAAGTCATATAAGCATGCATATTCACGACTATGTGTTTAGATGCATTACATATGATAAGTTATTTTCCAATGGATAAAAACTGGATAAGAGGACATGCATACGTTACCAGGACAATGTAGAACACTTGTACGATGACAGAATTTGCAGAAAGACGTCTGAACTCAGCAAATCTGAAGAAAAGCTCTTGGATTTCCTTCACGGCGCAACGTGAAATGACATAAGAAGGCAACTTGCAGCTTTAAAAGCCACCCACGGCTGGATGCAGGTGTACCTATGGCTCCCCTGGGTGGGGCCCACCCCTCCGGCTCGATCCAGTTCGAGTTGCAAAGGAGTTCTCACAAGCTAAAAAGGCCAAATCAGGAATAAAAACGTTACGCGATTGAGCAGAATAGCCTGAAATCCTGGTTTTCATAGGTCAAGTTGTGGCTTTACATATCACTCATTGGTATCCGCCTAAACACAGGGTACACTATACTGATAATCATAGCTGCTGCAAATTACATCAGGCAATACTTCAAAAAGGTTCGATAGAGTCAATTCGGGGTTGTAACCCCAAAACTTTTCTCCCTAGCAGAAACTCTAACCAATTCAGCCATTGATGCACATATCAACGAGGGTCAAGCAACCTTGACACTATCTCCACCAAGGATCTCATCTATTGATGTACACATCGATGAAGGTCAAAAAGCCTTGACATCATCAGCTGTTGGCAGTTAAATCCAACGAAGCATCGGGAATGGTCCGATGACAGTGTCTGTTGATGCACATGTCAGCGAAGGTCAAGGAATCCTGACAAACACAGACTGTTGGTAGTAACTCCGATAGAACACCCTCATCGGAGAGGACAGATGATGGAATGTGTTATACACATCCTCAACAAACAAAACACATCCCCACAGATCTCTTGTACATGAGAGATACATCCTCAAATGAAAGTCTATACCAATAATTAAAGTCTTTGGTGATAGCCCCAACATCAACATCCTGGAAGTTCCTGGTAGCTTTGGATCGTACGTCCAAGCATTTAATTAGGGTGGTGAGTGATAACGCCAGTCCTGGTAGAAGTCAAAGGGAGCCGGCAACCATCCCATCATGTTGGAGAATAATCCAACAAACCACATACATTGGCATCATGTTGTAGTACATTGCATCATGATTATCTTGTCATATTTCAAGTATCTAGTATTGTAACGACCCCAAAATTCATACAATTTAATTCTCGACTTCGGTCGTTAATAATACATTCAACCTCTAATTTTACATCATTAATCGATAATGCAACCATTGAAATTTGTGGAATAATTAAAATTTTCTATTACAAACTATCCTCGTTCCCAAAACCTTCAACCTTTACATCTAAATATCTCAGAATCATTTTAATACTACAATAGTTTACATTGCAAAACGATATTACAATTCAACATTAATACATTATTCGGAACTTTAAACATGGTTTAAATAATAATAACACAACCAAAGTGTATAAATCTTCAAGTATCACATCTTATTCATGTCTTTCAAGTAACACATAACTTTACCTTGAATCTTGAACCTGCAAAAGTGGTTATTTGCAAGGTTGAGCTCGACAGCCCAGCAAAATCTAACAGTTTTCATGCATCACATAGCACATAATATCATGCTCAACATATAACATACATGCTATAGTTCATATAATAGTATAAAGATTGAGTCCTTACTCAATCAGCATGCTTTAATCAATCAACATAGTCATAAATTGACTTTAAAATTCCATACTTTGAACATATATATAATACATCATACTCTTTGCAATAAAGATTTAAAACAGTTAATCATCAAGTTCACATAGCAAATAGGAACTGAAAGACTTGCCTTGATCGTTGTTTACCAATAACAGTTTAACAGCTTACAGATATCTGCACTTCACGTGCCCTACACAATTATATAATCATTTTTTTTTGCTAAGTTTGTTTGTATATAAAAAGGACCAAATACAAAGGCTAAGGGGCATACCCCAGAATATAGTAACATCATCTAAGTTGTATAGATGATGATACGATACATGGAAGAGAACCCAACATAACAAGTTAAACTAACAACCAATTTCAAATTAATTACAGTTGAGAGCAGCCGACCCACCCGACCTAGCTCCCCCACGCCCGAAGACCAAAACCTGGGCTCATACCTTCATGGTCTATGTCTCATAGCAACGCATAGTAGTTTTAATGTAAACTTTACTCTATGTCTCATAACCCTTCCTATCATAAATACATAATGTTCAATTTGATTGTGTTAACTTTCAACTTATATCTCACTGTATTTTATATTTGAAGTTCATTCAAATGCTTAAGTCTTGCTAGGACCACTTATTGGTTTTATATTAACACTATTCAATATCTTATAATATTCATTTCATTTGATTTAAAATACTTTTTACGTTCATTATCACTTATCACGGCGTTTCGACGTTTATTCGTCACACGCCCAATTTGTCTCTCTTGTGTGTGCTTAGTATGCGTATACAACTTATATAATACATCATTTATTAATGTTAAGCATCATTATACTTCATAATATTCATGTTCTATAACTTAGAACAACATCTTTTATCGTCAAGAGCACTACACTTGCATACGTGCATGCCCGACACCCTCTGATTGTCTCTGAAAACACAACAGTCCTACAAATGACCATTTTTACCCCTATTCCAGACATCAAATTGAAAAACTTATAGAAAAAAAGTTGTAGGTCTATTTGTCCTCGTTCCGGATCATCTTGAATCACCTCAATCGGAGTTCGTATGAAAAAGTTATGACCATTTTACCAAAATAGGTCAAAGTAGTCACAGTTAGCACACATGGGGCGCGGCCGTGCCCCTTTTCCGCACGTCCGCGCCATCTAGCATTACTGGGCGGTAGCGCCTTGCAGCTAAACTTCACCTGATTCTGAGTGTTTTTGCGATTTTTGACCCTTTTCTCCTACTAATCTTCATAACTTGAGTTATACACATCCAAATTAGTCCGTTTTCGATTCTATGGATTCGTAATTCTTAGAATTACAGCATACTAGAATTCTAACAATTTATAAAAACATTAACCAACCTAAATTTTGACCCAAAACACATGTTCATACTCTATTTTCATGTTTTAAATACATTTAGCGAATTTGATCGCCACGACTTTGTTACTTAACCGATTAACATGATTTAAACTACGCCGCTTTCGTTTCTTCACATATTAACATAATCCAACCTCAATTTACATATTATAACACATAGGGCATAAAATTTTGTACTTTCTAAAGCCAATTTTCATGTATAAACACTGTTATATACTTTTCTTCCTACAAACCAATTTACATGGATTTTTATCATCAAACAACACTCACATGTGATGATTAACAGAGTATAAACCCTACTTGCAAGTATATATATCAATCCAACACAACTATCAATTTACAATGGATAATCACTAAGAAATCAAAATATACAACTTAGAAGCATTTTACCTTGATTTAGCAAAGTGTTAGAAACCCTTCTTGTTCTCTTAGCAATCTCTGCAATTCTCTCTTCTCACCAAGCTCTCCCTCTTTCTAAACCCTCTGTGTTTCTTCTTCTCTCCCAACTCTCTGCTCTTAGGCCTTAGGAGAGAAATAAGACGCGAAAGAAAAAAAAAACCTGATATGGCTTAATTCCCACTTACTCTATCAGTTAAAAAAAATAAAAAGACGTCAGTTACATAATCCAAAGGCCACAAGGCCTTGTTTGGCCACACACCAATTCCCCCAAATTGGATTATTTTAATAATATTATATTATATAGTTTCATGTGTCACACCTTTAGTTAATTTAAATAACTTATAATAATAATTATTATAATCTTATTATAATTATACTTATAATTAATAAATAATTACATATATCTAATTTAATTAATAAATTAGATTTAAACATTACTTTATTTAATATACTTATTTTCTTTCATATTAAACAACTCATTTAATTTAATTAATTCATTAAATTAAATCTTCAAAGAATAAAATTTACCTTTGCTTTAATTTAATTATCATACACACGTAACTAAATTATTATTCCACAATTTCATAAATTATTTATTTTTCTCAATAAATAAATTATTCAAAATATTTATTTAATTCAATAAATATTTAAAATAATTACCAAATTCATTTAATTTTTTCAATAGTTAACTTAACTATTAAACCTCACTGTCCCAATATATGAATATATATATATCTCTTCACACCAGATCACATATTTTTTATTTTTTGCTAAATTTAGACTAAAATAAAAGAAAGAATAAATACAAAGTACATGGGTCAAACCCCAACCAGTATACCATAGCCATCATAGGACAGGCCCTATGATGGCAGAGGTAAACCCAAGCTAGTCAGAATCATACAAGAATTTAACATGGAACAAAGCCATTTAACCAGCCAACAAACTGCTGGAGAACAACTAGTAAAATAAAAAACAAAAAACCAACCCATAAAGGGATTATGCAGAACAGCCCACACCTGCGCAGCACAAAACCACCCACCCCAAACCAGTTTCTGTTACAACAGTCCCAAGACAGGCACCACACGCAGCATTGATAGCAGCTCAAGACCACAATAGTAGGCCAGCTGAGCAGCTACTCAGGACACAACAACAGAAGAAGCAGCCAACATAAAGATGCGGCTAAGCACCAAGCAGCTGCAAGAAACACAACAATAGCAACGCATTGAGGATGGACTGCAGCTGCTCAAACCACAACATCTGACAGCAGCCGAAAATCCCCAGCAGCTATAGCACCGCAGTCCCAGTTGATCAAAACCGCAAGATGGACTACATTCGAGCTCAAAACAATCCGCAGAACATAGCAACCAACAGCAAACTATAGAACAACAGATGATACCAGCACACTGCCATCAACAAGAACTTGTTGCATACAAACCTCAGGCCCTACATAGCAGACTCAAAACAAATCCGCCCAAGACCACAGACCTGCACTGCTCAGCTTCTTCCAATATGCAGATTCCAGCCCATCAATACCAAAACCAGTAGTAGCATCAAAAGCACCCAAAATGGCCCAAACCGAGACCATCCCTGCCCATACGAAACACCCAGCGTTTCTGCACAAAGCCTACCACTGCTGCACTGCAACAAAGCAAGCCTCAACCTGCAGACCCAACCAGCATATACCAAACCTGCAACAGCAAAAACCTACAGTAACAAAAAACTGAAGCAAACAGAAATCATCTACAGACCCACTCGGAAGATTTGCCTTAGCAGAAACTAGTTTGCCCGAAAACCTTTGACCCGAAAACAGGCCCAAACCAGTAGACTAGCCTTTGCAGCTGATCCAAATAGCACCCTAGATGCCTAATTGCACCCCAGAAGACAGAAACCAACTGCAGACCCAAGCCTCTAAACCGAATCCCACATACTCTAATCCCCACAAGGATGTTCCCCTCCCCATCGTATAATCAGCACCAGCTTATAAAATAAGATGGTTATAACATGATCTGGACTTTAATTTCTGAAACTGAGCATTTGTGTGAAGGCCACACTTCAGTAAATTAATAATATCACCAAAAATAGTCCTAGCAGGGGTGGATTTTTTGAAGAAAAGCCGAGCATTCCGTTCATGCCATATCTGATAGACCACAGTAGCAAACCCAATAGACAACAGACTATGATGGAAATTTTTGCATGGGCAATGCATGATAAATCCAGTAATAGAAGACAAATTTCTACTTAACCCACGCCAACCACAAAGGCGGAGGACAGCACAAGGATCTGAAATGAGAAAGGACATTCAAAGAATAGGTGATTGAAAGTTTCATTTTCATTTGAACAAAGCGCACAGATGGGGTTTATAACAAGCCAAAATTTCAAGAGTCGGTCCGACGTTCTGAGCCCATTATGGAAAGCAAGCCAGAGGATGAAAGTGTGACGGGGAGGGACCCTTTTGTGCCAAACTAATTTATGCCAACCCATAACCGACCCCACCCGCCGAATAGAATTCCAAATAGTGGTGGCCCTCACATCCTTTTCCCTAGTACCATCCCAGAGTATGCATCATTCTTTCTAGAATTGCAAGATCTAGAAAGGTTAAAATATCCACGAAATGCAATAACATCATGATGGTTTGAGACAGGGAGAACCCATCCAGATTTTTGAATGATGTTATCCACACAAGCATTTGGACCAAGCCCAGAATTAACAATCAAAGGCGAGTGAATAAAAGTAGCCAAAGGGGACGGCCCAAGCCAAGGATCAAACTAGAGGCTTGTCCTAGCACCATTACCAATGTTAAAAGATATGTGCCTATGCGCAAGATCCCTACACTGAAGAACTTTCCTCCAGATCCAAGAGCTATCATTTGGTGTGGAAGTGATCCAGAAAAAATTATTCTTTAGATGAATAGCATGCACCCACCTTGCCCAAATAGAGGAGGAGTAAGGATCGACAACTTTCCAGAGGTGCATCATAATAAGCGATTTATTCCAATCGATAAGGCTCTTTATTGCAAGTCCCCCTTCAGCAAATGGTAGGGAAATTTTAGCCCAGGCAACCTTTGAGCCATGCTTAGCCATGGAAGGTCCTTTCCATAAAAATCTAGACAGAGAGGACTGAAGCTCTTTTATAGCGGAAGCAAGAAGGTTGAAATGGGCCGACCAATAAGCTTGAGCTGCAAAGATAACCGACTTTCTAAGTTGCAGTCGACCAACATAGGAAAGAAATTTATTTGTTAGAGGTGATCTTTTCAAGAAGAGGCCGGCAATCAGCAAGGCTTAACTTGGAGGTGATAAGAGGAACACCCAAAAATTTTGTAGGGAAAACTCCCAGCTGGAATCCCAAATAATTTAATATGAGGGCGGCATGGGATGGAGGAACATGAGATAGGAAACACATACTCTTCGAGGCATTTATGTTCAGACCCGACCCCGTAGAGAACCGATCAAGGCTAAGCTTTATATTCTTCACTGATCCCAAATCACCATGACAAAATATAAGGATATCATCCGCAAAACAAAGGTGAGTAATAGATAAGGGTGCAGTTCTCCAATGGAATTTGAATGTAGGCAACTTTGACCTTTGAGATAGCATAAGAGATAGGACTTCCATGACAATCACAAAAAGGTAGGGGGAAAGAGGGTCTCCCTGACGAAGACCCTTTGCCCCTTTAAAGAAACCGCAAAGGGCCCCATTTACCTTGACCGAGTAAGAGGGAGTGGAAATGCAAGCCTTTATCCAAAAAACAAATTTAGGAGGAAACTTAAAGAAATTTAGGGCAGCCCACAAAAAGTCCTAAGAAATTTAATCAAAAGCCTTCAGGAGATCAATTTTTAGAGCACATCTGGCGGGGCTCAAGGGTCTATGATAGTTCCTGAATAATTCTTGAGAAAGAAGGATGTTATCCCCTATTCTCCTACCCGGGACAAAGGCGGCTTGATAAGGGGAGATAATGGAAGGGAGAGTATCCTTAAGCCTGGAGGAAATAATTTTCGAGATACACTTATAGGTTGTATTGCAACAGGAGATAGGCCGGAAATCATTCATGGAAGATGGGTTTTTGACCTTAGGCACAAGAGCAATGGCAGTAGAATTTATACCCCGAAGGAGGCACCCTGTCTAAAGAAGGACTGGATTGCAGCTATAAACACACTACCCACAATATCCCAAGTATGGAGGAAGAAATTTACATTGAACCCATCAGGGCCTGGACTCTTGTTTTGCTTCATATGCTTTAGGGTAGACATAATTTCTTCATCTGAGACATCCCTTTCCAGAAGGAGAGCCTGATGGGAGGAGACCAGATTGGGCGTAATCGAGTCCAGAGGGGCAAAAGATACACTGTAATTAGCTTCCGACTGAGTACCAAGGAGATTTTTGAAATGGTCCACTGCAACCTTTTGAACAGCCGGGTGCCCATAACAGACAACACCCTCATCATTTTCAATTGCCATGATCTTATTGATGTTCCACCTGTGATTTACTTGGTTATGAAAGAATCCATATCACCATCCTTTAACCATTGAATTCAAGACTTCTGTTTAAGCAATTTTTCCTCACAAATAAGAGCAGCCCATAGATTTGCAGACTGAGTTTTCTAAGTAGCAAGAAGGAAGGGATCACCTGGACGAAGGGTGAGTGCATGTTGTGTAGAGTGTAGACAGTCCCTAGCACTCTTGACATTAGAGGGCAGATTTCCATTTAAGGAATTTAGCTCCTTAAGAGCATGTTTGACAGCAATAAGTTTCCTTGCCAGAATCTGCAGAGGGTCCCGAGAACAGGGGGTGAGCCAAGCATGTTTTACCACATCATGAAAGTTGTCGAGCCCCAACTTGAAATTAATGAAGTGAAAAGGCTTTGGAATAAAAGGCAAGGCAATGCCAGAGTTTACAATCATAGGGCAATGATCAGAGAACTCACACGTGCAAAAATGAGCCTGAGAATATGGGTATGAGTTCAGCCACAGATTATTCACCAAAACGCGATCGAGCTTCTTGTAGGTTGGGTTTGAGATCTGAGAATCCCACCAAGTGAGGAGGGGACCCGTAGCACGAAGGTCCACCAAAAAAAGATCAGAGAGCCAGTCCTTAAACTCCTGTATTCCATGGTCCCAGGTGCAGGTACCCCCATCAATTTTAGATAAAGATTGGACCACATTGAAGTCACCCATGAGAGACCAAGGTTTATCCACAAACGCAACTATATCCCTCAAATCATTCCAAAGAGATTTCCTTTCACCCGGGGTATTGAGGCCATAAATAATAGTAATAAATCCATTAAAACCAGGATTAATAGAAGAAACAAGACAATGAATAAACTGGGCAGACTTTTTTAAAACAGTTACATTCCAGATATTTGGGTTCCAACAAACCCAAATTCTCCCATTTGCATGATACTCATAATTAAAATGCCACTGCCAATTCCGACAAATAGCTTTAGAAATAGAATTGGCCTTAGGTGACTTGACCCTAGTTTCAACAAGGCCAACAAAAGAGATATTACGATTACATATGAGATCATGAACGCGAGTCTGCTTAGGGGACATATTTACACCTCTAATATTCATAGAGCAAAAATTTAACATAAATTAAAATAGATTTAAGTTGGGGACTTCTTGCTCCCCCCACCCTTGATCTTTTTCTTTGAGGCTAGACCAATCTCAAGGGAGCATTTTACTTTTTGCTTGAGATCCTTTACTTCCTTTTCATCAATGAGTTTCAGTTTACCCACAAGAGGGTTTGGGGAAGGTGTGACATCAGTTTCCAAGAAAAAGTCATGCAGTCCCACAGCCAAAGGAGGTAAGAGGTTGAACATGTTTGGAGAGGGAGAGAGAGGATCAAGGGCCACTTGCGATTTTGGGCCTTTTGCAACTAGAGTCCATGAGTTCGTTGTCCCCATAGGAGAGATCTCAGGTGCAGCAGAGCTAACCTCGACGAGAGGGGCCATCTCAGGAACAGAGGGGGCCGACTTGGGCACCCACTTATAGTTTGCATGAGGACACAGAAGGAGTGAATGCCCAAAAGTCTTGCAATGGGAACAAGACAATGGTTTATTTTGGTACTCCATTTTAACCAAGATAGTTCTTTCTAATTTTGTTTCCTCATCAATAACAACAACATCTGGGTTCCAATTTTTTTGTAACTTTGTCCACAAAGAGAGGTTTACCAATCCCACTTACTAGATAACTTAGGCCAGAACCTGTAAGGTAAGAAAGAGGGACATTATAGAATTTCACCCAAACAGGGGCCTTAGTGCAAGCATCATAGACAAAGTCCAACCCCTCCTTCCAATGCTTAAGATAAATGAGCTTGTTTGAAATGTACCAAGGCCCTAAGGCTAAAACATTGTCGTGTTCCTCAGGGTTAGAGAACTTGAAGATGAAATACCCCTTGTCCTGCAAGAAAACCTTTTGCAAGCCCAAACTACCCCACAACTTTTGGATGGTATCTTCAACAAGTTTAAATAGGAGCCGAGAATGAATGAAGCTACCCACCAGACATGAATTCCAGAGGTTGTTTCCCAGCTGAAGAACCTCAGCCGGAGGTTTAATAGTGATAGGTCCATCTTCCAATAAAGGAGGGGTCGGAGGGAAGTAATCAAGGACCAAGCCAGACTTTGGTGACCCCTTGGCAACCACTGAACTCCAAGAAGGTTTCCCGGTAGGGGGAACAATAGGCACCGAGGCCTCTGCCACACCAGCCACAGGGGACCGAGCCACTTCGCCCTCTTCTAAAACCTCTTGACCCAAAGATTTATGGTCCACATATGAGCTCCCAATATCAGTACCCAAATTTTTCCGTTTAGGACAACCATCTTTCATAGTACTATTATCAAACATGTCAAGAGCATTAACAAGGCGAGTAGGCTTACCACCATTTGCAAACTCAGAGATCTGCTGGGAGTTAAATCCATAGGCAAGGATGAAATCCATAAGAGTTTTACTTTTCTTCCTTTCATCTGCAGCTTCCACGTAACCTTGACTAGAGAAATGTTGAGCTGCACTAAAAATCTCCTTCATTCTAGAGTCATGGGTTAGCCCTAACATCGCTTCAGTCTCACTATTTGTTCTCGAGTCGTCAGACTCAACCGTTATATTTAGAGGAACATCCCTGGACTCTGCCATATCAGACACCAAAGCCATTGGGGAGTTTGGGTTTGACACCCTAAACTCGGCACATAGATCCCTAAAGGAGCTACTAAGAGAGTTTCCAGCCGAAAGATGGGGATGGTCCACCATTCCGAGGAAAGCCCAGACACAGAGGTGAGAAGAAGAAGGGAGTAATAGAGGGAGAGATGTACGAGAAAGGGAGAGGAAGGAAGACCAAACAACTAAGGGAGAGTGGTTAGAAAGGGGGGAGAAGAACGGGGAAATTAGGTGGGTGCGAAAGGTGGGGCGGTGAAGAAAGACCTAGAGAGAAGGCAGAGCATACATGCTAGAGTGAGAACCATCATGTGCAAGGATGCGATGTTCTTTATGGCTTTGCACCAGATCACATATTTCAAAATATATAGCACGTTATACATACTCAAACTCAAAACATCTCATAATAAAAATTTTAATTATTAAATTTCTATTTTAATAACTTATAAAAATTCGGGTTGTCACAAGTATTATTTATCCTATCAATGCCATTGCATTGCATGAATATGATATAGAGGGGCATCTATAGACACTCAAAATTTTCTGCATACCTGTTACTGTCCCGGTAGAAGTCAAAGGGAGCCGACAATCATCCCACCATATTGTAGAACAATCCAACAAACCACATACATTTTCATCATGTTGCTGTACATTGCAACATGATTATCTTGTCATATTTCAAGTGTCTAGTATTCTTTATCGTATCCATGCCATTGCATTGCATGAATATGATAAAGAGGGGCATCTGTAGACACTCGAATTTTTTTTCATACCTGCTACTAACATTGCAGGAAGGGCAGAATTGACTTTCAGAGATAACCCTGGAAGACAGCTCATTTCAGTCCCGAAAACAACACCGGGAGTGTCAGTTTCAACCTCAGAAATAATCGCGGGAGGAAAGACACACCTCAGAGATAACCCTGAAGATATTTAGCGCTTGCAGCTGGCCAATCTCAGAGATAACCCTGAACAACGTCTGCTTTATTAGCCCAAACTGGAGATAACCCTGGTGAGGGGTAAAATCATCATTTTGCCACCTCAATCCCACATGCGCGCCATCTCAACACATATCAACATACATTCTATATAGCAATGTCCCAAAAGAACCAAGGAGTTCCAATCCCGAGTGACTACTACGCAAGGCAGCATACCGGATAGAATTTGAAGCCTGAAGACCAAGGGAATGGTCCCATCTTCCTGACTTCGTACAACCTCTAATCCCATATCATTTTGTAGCTCTCGACAACAGCAGTCCGAAACAAGTCTTATAAACCTCAATTGGATGCCCAGATTGAAGTTCTGAAAGTTCGAACGGACATCACGTTGCATGCGTGCACATACTTTGAGACGGTGGGACCAACAGAGCCCGGGGCACCCCAGGCAGCTGCAGGTGCATCTGTGGCTGTCTCAGGTATACCTGTGACTCCCCCCTCTATAAATAGAGGGCTTAGGGTGGCCATTTTGTAAGAGAAAACGACGAGGAAGCCCTGTCCAATTTGCTCTGTACACACCCTAAACTGAGTGCTTTCACATTTTAAACACTTGTGAGCTCATATATAGCTATTTTTTTACCGGTTGGAACCGGATGTTCATCCATTTAAAGCTATTGAAGTCTTCTTTGGCAGTCCACTGTAAGCCTTCTTACTTTTCTTAAAGCCTTTCTCTTCTATTGTGCACACACGTTTCTTCACATTGAGAGTCGTGTTACGTGTGTTTATGCAGGACTTGATCAAGTGGCTTTTATTTTATTATATATATATATATATATATATATATATATATATATATATATATATATATATATATATATATATTTATATGGACTAACATTATCGAGTTATGCCTCGATTTAGCTTTGGACTCACGTCAGGGCGTTTATTTGCTTTTACATATATATACTTATATATATATGAACTATTGTTGAACTACATTCGATGAGCACTGGATTTTACATACGGAGCGTTCATCGCTTATATATATATATATATAGCGACAAATCATTGAAATGATAAAGCTGAAGGGATCGATATATATATCTGTATTTACCTCTTTTTATATATATATATATATATATATATATATATATATATATATATATATATATATTTTTATCGGGCACTGGAGTTTACTTCGTGGCCTTTTACTACTTCCTTTACATTTAGTCCCGCTTGAAGTTTACTTCGTGGCTGTTGATCGTTTTTACTGCTTTATTTAAATTTCTGATCCCCCATGGAGGTGCTTCATGGTGGTTGATCATGTCTCTATAAATATATTTATCGCTTTTATATATTTACATTTCTGATCCCCCATGGAGGTGCTTCGTGGTGGTTGATCATGTCTATGTATATATATATATATATATATATATATATATATATACCGCTTTTATATATTTATATTTCTGATCCCCCATGGAGGTGCTTTGTGGTGGTTGATCATGTCTCTCTCTATATATATATTTACCGCTTTTATATATTTACATTTTCGATCCCCCATGGAGGTGCTTCGTAGTGGTTGATCATGTCTGTATATATATATATATATATATATATATATATATATATATCAGCTTTTATATATATAACTACTTACTGCTTTCATATAAGTTGCGGCATCATGTGAGCCTAGGAATCATGTGATCACAGATTCAGTCTATTGAATCTAGATTCGGTTCCCGTGATAGACATTTTCAGCTGTAAGCAGCTTGTAAATTATTCACGGTGTTCGAATTTCCTTAGATGGCTTTCATGCCCATGAGGAGTTCGGCACTGCTTTGTACATTATTTTCTTGAAGATGCTTCGCATCTCGAAAATAAAAGCTATCAAGCCGAACATTTAATAAAATGGAAGTATCAAAGGCCTCAATTACTATTGAGCATAAGGGTTTGAAAAACCTCTTTTCCAAAACATCACTGATCTTGTTTAAAACTAAATTTTTACACAAATTCAAACCCTTTGTATATAGGTGCAAACGAGGCATAGCATTACTTCCAAATAACTGCACATTGACCCACACACACACACATTCATATAACAGTTTAATTGAAAAGTGGCGGTCACCGTGGTAACACGGATGTCAGGGGGTGCCTAACACCTTTCCTTCACATAAGCAAGTCCCGGGACCCTAATGAATCTCGGTTTCACAGACCTGTTTAGCAGTGTCACATCATTGGGTCAAGGTGCAAATCTTTTCTCGGTTATGTTGGTACAACCATTTAAAAAACCAACTGGCGACTCTTACAGTCCAATCGTCGACATATACATGTCGGACCTTTTCACAACTTATTTTTTCTTACAAATCTCACCTAACATGAGAACACCAAAAGACAAGAACAAAAAAGGGACAATAAAAATCCCGACGTTGACACGACATACACACCAGAACTCTTATATCCACTTCCATTGCCACAAGAAGAAAAGTTAAATTTGGAGGAATTCATGTTGAAGCTCATAGCAAACCAAGAGGAAAGGATGAGGAGTCAAGAAATATCGAGCCATAATTTTTAGAACCAGATGGACCAACTTATCACTACTTCCACACATGGTCCTCAATACATGGATTCCAAAACTGAGACAGATAATTCAGAGTTGGAGGAATTGTTGTCCAAGTTCGTAGCATCAAATGAGGAGAGGAGGATTAATCAAGAGTGGACAATTCAAAATCTTCAAAATCAGATAGATCTAATGTTCAAAGCCTTAAATAACTGTCCTAAAAAAATTGGTGTTATGACATGGATTCTGAGATTGACGAAGTGCCCGAACCAAATCTACAACTGGAGGAGACACTAGATGATGAAATAGAGGAGTCTAGTGGGGATAATGAAAACAAGGTCAGTGAAGAACTAACTATGAATACCAACGATGATGAGCCGATTTTATTAGTTCCCCAAGTGCCTTCTCCGCCAAAGACCAAGGATTCAGTTAGATTTGTAAAACCATGCCCTCTTGGTAGTCATGTCATCGACAAGACTATTTATAACATGAATTCTTACGCATTATTAGAGCCTTGGTTGAATGAAAAGAAGAGGGTAGAGAAAATGACCATTATGTTTGACAAGCCTCAATGCCTCATTCAATTTATAGACATAATGGAGAAAACACCTAGTTGCTGGATGTTCATAAATGGGATCCTATCTACAAAAAGCAAGTTGGGTGGGGTTGATTTTAGGCCTATCACTCTAAGGAACCTCCTGTATACTACATTGCTCCTGATGGATGGAGAATTCCTCAACTTTTATAAAGGAATTGGATAGCGTTAACTAGACAAAGTCAGGCTGAAAGACTGTAAATCAAGCGCTCGATGGGAGGCAACCCATGGAATCAAAATTTTTCTTTGTTAATTCTTCTTTATAGTTTATTAGTATTAGATGTTTAATTTAGTTATATTTTTAGGATGTTCATGATAATTCTCAGGTGCAAATTCGATTATGCAATGCAGTGTATAACAAAAAAGCGGAAAAAGCTAAGCAGGCTTGGGATCAGGGCGGCGCAGCTGTGCCCATACACCGAACGTGAGAGTATATGTTTGCAAGGATATCACACAAAAAAAAGGTAACTAATATTTCTCTCTCTCAAGATACTAGATATGATTTTCCTCCATTGTTAACTTTGTGATCGCCTGTACTAACTCTTGCGCCGGAGCTATCCCCTGACGGTCCAAGTCGTCAAGCTTTTGGTATTGAAGTGTTTACTGTGCAGGATCATGGTGGTAGCAAATGAAGAAGTAGGTCCAGGGAGTACATACCCGATAAGACAAAGAAGGTACACCGTCTTGAGTATTCTCACCATAGTGACAGAGCTCTACACCGAAGTAGATCCAGAAGTCATACTCCCGAGAACCTATTGAGGGTACACCACCCTGTGGATACTCGTCAACAAGGAAGTCCTTCTAGAGCAGTGGGTTCGGATGGTAGAGGTCGGTCTACCCACAAGAAGAAGATTTCTCCAGAGAAAGAAGTCTCATCGCAGCTAGAAGGAGTGGACTTTTAGGTTAGAGAGTTAAAAGAACTTCGAAAGCAGCTGGCCAAAGTCTAACAAGTGAAGGATACTTCGGGAAAAAAGGTGTCTCCTTTTTCCTCGGACATTCTTAAGGAGAAAGCTGATCCTACCAAGAAGCTGCCTCACATGGAGAGTTATGATGGATCTGGAGATCCCTATGACCATAGCCAGGCATTTGACAGGCTGATGGACTATTTTGATTTTACCAATGTTGCCAAGTGTCAGACGTTCGTGACGACGCTCAGGAAAGATGCAAGGCAGTGGATGGGTACTTTGCCTTCGGATTCGGTCTCATCATGGACGGAGTTATGCAACATATTTCATGCTCGTTTTGGGAGCAACAGAAGAAGAAGAAAGCCTACCGGTTCATTGGCTCAAGTTCGACAATATTCGAATAAGTCCCCAGTCCAATGATCTTCAGGCTGTCGGGTTATTTCAGAACGGTTTAGACTTAATAAAATCAGAAAAGTTGGTGAAGAAGTTGATGTTTCACCACCCAAAGAGTTTGGCCGAAGCTTTTGATAAGGTTGAAGGCTATATTGTGGTAGAAGAAGATATGAATAGCTTAAAGCATCCTTCTTCGGACAGGTTGAAGGAGACAGACAGGGATAAAGCTGAAGGTGATCAGAAAAAAGAGTGGAGGAAATAATGATCAGCCGGAAGGAAACTCGAAGAAGTATAACAAAACTGGCGTCAAAGAGGAAATCGTCCACCTATTCCCACCAAGAAGGTGAACAAGGTATACACCCATCTGAATACGGATAAGGCTGTTATAATGGATCAGATCAGGAACCAACCTTACTTTGAACCACCTCGTGATAATTTTAAACCGGGATCGGGAAATACTCGCAAATATTGTGGTTATCATCAATCATCTGGTCACGACACGAACGAATGTCATTGATTACATGACCAAATGGGTTGAAGTGAAGCCACTTAGATTGATAACAGAGCAAGAATGCTTAAAGTTTTTAAAGGAATCTGTAGTGTTTCATTTCAGCATTCCAAAGGTGGTTATATCGGACAACGGACGCCAGTTTGTGGGATCAAAATTTGAAGCATTTTTGAAGGAGTTGGGGGTTTAACACGGAAAGACTTCAGTAGCTCATCATAGTCTAACGGACAGGTCGAAGTAACCAACAGAATGCTTCTAAATGGGAGCAAACGTAGATTGGATGAGGCTAAGAGAAGATGGCCAGAGGAGCTACTCAGTGTGTTATAGGCTTATCGGACTACATCGAGGACTACCACGGGAGATTCACCTTTCAGGTTGGCTTATGGTACTGATGCCTTAGTCCCTGTAGAGATTGGATCTACTAGTCTTTGGGTTAGTCAGTTTAAAGAGATATACAATGATGAAGGGCTGAAGATCAACATGGACTTATTGGAAGAAGTCAGAGAGGTAGCTTTGATAAAGCTAGCAACCTATTAGCGAAGAGTAGCTAAGCACTACAATAAAGGGGTAAAACTTTGAAGATTTGAAGTATGAGATTTTGTCCTTAGAGAAGTCGAAGCGTCTATACCTAGGAATTTGGGAAAGCTAATGCCGAACTGGGAAGGTCCTTATGAAGTCATTGAAGTACCGAAGTCACGGACCTATCGGTTTAGGGCATTAGATGGGTCTGAAATCAAGAACACTTGGCATGCTGGTAGGCTTCAAAAATATTTCAGTAAAGACAATGTCAGTACACCGGAGTATATAAATATTTGAATCATCATAAATAAAAGATTCTTTTTTCCAATTGATCTTCTTTTCATTGGTATAAACTTCATTGGTGAAAGGAGGTTCGGGTTGACTTGCTGACCATTCGATGGTAGCCTATCTGTTCGGTGGATCTTATGAATTTGTTAGGCCCCGAGTGGTAAACAAACTTCATTGGTGAATGAAGGTTCGGGTGGACTTGCTGACCATTCGATGGTAGCCTATCTGTTCGGTGGATCTTATGAATTTTTTAGGCCCTGAGTGGTAAACAAACTTCATTGGTGAAAGGAGGTTCGGGTGGACTTGCTGACCATTCGATGGTAGCTTATCTGTTCGGTGGATCTTATGAATTTGTTAGGCCCCGAGTGGTAAACAAACTTCATTGGTGAAAGGAGGTTCGGGTGGACTTGCTGACCATTCGATGGTAGCCTATCTGTTCGGTGGATCTTATGAATTTGTTAGGCCCCGAGTGGTAAACAAATTTCATTGATGAAAGGAGGTTCGGGTGGACTTGCTGACCATTCGATGATAGCCTATTTTCTTGGTGTATCTTCGGAATTTGTTAGGCCATGCGTGGTAAACAAATTCCAAATGATGCAAGGAGGTTCGATTTGATTTGCTCGACCATTTGATGGCGAATCAATCTTTCACAAGATCTGTCTCACACTTCGGTAATGATAAGTATTGCATTACTTTCATACCTTATTTTGTTTAAGTGTTGAATTCAGATTATGTTATTATTGATCTTAACTGTTATATGATTTACTTGATTGATAGTTGACAGTTTAAAATTAAGCTTGTACATTTTTCAAGTCGATTGATACTGAATTATTGACGAGAAATAAATTACACCGAAGTAATAAAGCCTGAAGTTGATATTTCATTAATATTAATGGTTTACATAAAAAGATATAAATTTTTACAAAAATCCCAAGTCTAGGAAGAAGTGATATCATCTTCAGGTATCGCCTTCGCCATCTGAAGAGTCAAGAAGAGTTGGATCTACTTTGGCTGTGACTAGCTTATCTTTGCCTCGGCTCCGGCAGATTTTATAACCTTCAGAATACATACAAACAATTTCTTCATTCAGCTCGTCTGATTTCTGGTACTCTTCATAGACTTGTTTACGAAGTTCTTAGGTTAGAGGCGGACCTAGGTCTCGAAGGGCCCGAAGTTCCCGAAGTTCTTCTTCATACTTTTGACTCCTCTTCAGATGACATGATTCTTTAGTTTCGAGCTTGTTGACTTGTTTGGCCAGGCTCTGATTGGATTGAGCTATATCTTCATTTCTTGTCATAAGAATTTTGTTCCTATGAACTAAATCTACTTTCATATTAACAAGTTCATGATTATTGGCCTTAGCAGTCTTCAGCTCTTCCTTGGTCTGATCTAAGTCTTTTCGAAGACATTCATTATTGAAGAGTGCAGTATTATGATCACTTCTTTCTTTCGCCAAAGCCGACTTCAGTATGGCATTTTCCTTCCTTGCAGCATCCTCTTCAGCTTCGGCTTCCTTATATTTTGGACGTAAACGCCCAAAGATAGCGTTCGCCTGCATATATTCAGTATTAGTCAAACAAATTCATACATGGGCAGAAGACTATATGAGTAAACTATTGGTAAGTTACCTTTGCCTGGAATTTCATTCCTTCATCGATTAGATCCATGATTGAGTTGTTGCCGAATCGATGGTCATCGGTATCTCAGACGAAGACATCATAGAGTTGAAAGGGGAAGTTAGCATTGAATTCAGGCCATAAAGTGGGGGATGCCATAGCTTCATTCCTGAACTCTAAAGAAGATGGTTTCGAAGGAGAAGGTATGGGTTGTTCGGGAGGCGGTGGTGTTTTCGCATAGATATTTTCAGGTGATGGGGATTGAATGTGAACAGATTCGTGTGGTGGTGATTGAACAAGGGTTGAGCTTGGTTGACTATCAAAAGGTTGTTTTCTTTTACAGGAAAGTGATGGAATGGGCTCGACTTTCTCGTCATTGTCAGAAACTTGGATCTCCACAGGGATTATTGGGGGAAGATCGGATGAGGAAGAAGGCACCCGAAAGTCGTTGGCAGAAAAAGGACTAATTTTGGTTCTTAACTTCTTAACACGAAGGACTCAGGTTCATTCGTCTAGGCGCATATCAAGTAAACTTCCTTTGGCGGGTGCAGGATCTGATTGTGTAGGGATGGGTTTGGATTTTCGAATGGCTCTTTTCTTTTGATGGGGTTGGGTGGCTCCTTCGGGGTCAATGGGATCGTCAGCCTGTGGATAAGTAGTTTGGGGTTCGGCAGTAGGTATTTCGGTGGTTGAAGTATCTACAGGTGGAGCTTCAAGTAGTGGGAGTTCGGTAAGTGCTTCTGAAGATTTTCTAGATAGAAAATCTTCTAAGTCTCTTACATCTAAAGAGGTCGGTTTAATTAAAGACACTATAAAAGGTATAAATCAATATATCAGAAATCTATATTATTGAAAAGTTTAACAGTTGTACAGCAAGATAGTTTAGAACTTACATTTGTGGTCATACAACTATGCTTGCTTGGTGAGGAGTCCGTAATTCCACTCCTCATGATAGAACAAAATAGAACATAGTGCAATTGTGCCTCCCCCCAAGTCAAATGCGGTGCAGCTGCGCTTTAGCCTGAAGTCAGTTTATAAAAAATAAATAAGGATTTGGATCAGCACACAACTTTTATTACTTTCAAACTCTCGACTTCCTCTCTCTCTCAAAATCGAACTCCACAAGAACTCCAAGTGCTACTACTCCTATCCTAAATAAAATCCAAGCATTTCCAAGCTTTAGATAATCGACACACACTCTCTCTCTTCAACTCAAACCCTACTTTCATCTTTCCCTAAGCAAATCCTGAATTTTTGTGCACAGTCAAGGAGTTTTCAGTTTTGCACACAACCTGTTCTACCAAAGTTCAAAGAGAGGTTAGAGGTTTGCTTGTCAGTACATTCATCAGACTACCTTTCTCAAAGCATGGACCCTAAGAGGATTCGCACCCCATCTCCTTTGTCTAGCAGCAGTGATCATGAGGGTGAAGGCAGTAACAGAGACGTTTTGGACACCTCCAGATTTGTCAACCTCTCAGCCTAACACCATTATCTGGATGTTTTGAAAGGGAAATCATTCGTGCAAGAGAGGGGTTTCAAACCTAGAAGGGAGGATGGGAAGCTGAAGGAACAAATTATGGCATATGGTTTGACACTAGTGATAGCCAAGCTAGTGCCTGCCCCAATGTCATCGTTAAAGATTTTTGTCGACGTCGAGATTTTTATTTGTCCCTTTTTGTTCTTGTCTTTTGGTGTTCTCATGTTAGGTGAGATTTGTTTGAAAAAACAAGTTTGAAAAGGTCCGATATGTATATGTCGACGATATGACTGTAAAGGTCGCCAATTGGTTATTTTAAATGGTTGCACCAACTAAACAAAGAAAAAGTTTGCACAAAGACCTAGTGATGTGACACTGTTTAACTAGTTTGCAAAACCGAATTTCGTTAGGGTCCGGGGGCTTGATTAAGTGAAGGGAAAGTGTTACGTACCCTCCGACTTCCGTGTTAACATGGTTACCGCCACTTTTCAATTTAAACTTTTATCTGAATATGTGTGTGTAGGTCTATGTGTAATTGTTTGGAAGTATTGTTATGCCTTGTTTGCACCTATATACAACGGGTTTGACTTTTGTATAAAAAGTTCAATTTTAACGAGATATGGCAGTCATGTTTTGTAAAACAGGTTTTTCAAACCCTTATGCTCAATAGTAATTGAGGCCTTTGATACTTCAATTTTATTATGTGTTCGGCTAGATTGCTTTTATTTTTGAGATGCGAAACATCTTCGAGAAAATAAGATACATAGCAGTGCCGAACTCCTTATGGGTATGAGAGCTATCTAAGGAAATTTAGACACCATGAATAATTTACAAGTTGGTGGCAGCTGGAAATGTCCATCACAGGAGCCGAATCTAGATTCAGGAACTGAATCTGTGATCACATGATTCCTAGGCTCACATGTGGAAAGCAATATGTGCAAAAGCTAAAACAAGAACTAGATCTGAATAAAGCTAAAATATTTCAGCTTCATCGGTTCCAGTTTAGTCACCATGAACCGATTAAAGTGAGAAATAGCCAGATTGAGACAAATCTAGCCCCCAGTAAAAAGCTAGAAAATGAATTAAATTTTAATAAATCTAAGCATTCCAGCTTCAACGGTTCTAGTTTAGTCACCATAAACCGGTTAAAGTGAGAAATATCCATATATATATATATATATATGTGTGTGTGTGTGTGTGTGTGTGTGTGTGTGTACATATATAAGTCGTAAACGCACCAGATATCACACTGATGAGTGGGTTTTATACCTACGAATCGGCCTCTAATTCAGACTTAAATTGTTCGACGCCAGTTTTGGGACTAAATACATGACTGATGATGATATAACAGAATACAACAGGGAGTGATAACAACAATCAATCAAGTAGCAAGACAGAGCCCTAATTTGAAGAACATTGGAGGAAAGCAAGGAAGGTCAGAATCATGAAGATTACGAATTGGAGCAAGAAGAAGGGTGGTTTTGTATCTATTCTACTTCTTTAATTCAACTTTTATAATTGGCATGATGGATTCTTTTATGATTTCAAATTTTATTTCATTCATGATGAACTAAATTACTTTTTAGGCTTATGATGGATCTTTATTGTTGAACGATGATTATCATGCCTTGAATTCAGTTTAATAATCTATCAATTCAGTTTATCTATTGTGATTTATGTTTAATTTACGAATTGCTTGATCACCAATTCTGTGTGGATTTGTATGGATTTGAGAGATGATGTATGAATCTAGACTTAGTCACTTTAGCATGTGTTCTTGAATTCTGTGTTTGAATGGAATCTTGATGAATGTTAGGATAGAGATATTCCTAGCATCGCATGTAATCGGGTAGAGAACATGAATTTAAACATTATTTAATTTTAATTCACATAGAGATATAATGAGTTAGTTGATTAAGGTGTTTGGCTTAATTCTATCAAAATTATGGATTTAAGTTAAAACGGTGTTAGTTCATCAAGAGATGGCTAATTCTACATGACTGTTCTTGATTAATAAATTAAGATAGTGAATTGAACTGGATTAATGTGTGATAATTAGAGTGACACTTAAAGTGAAGTTGTAAAGCCTAGTTCTCTAATATTTTCTTGAAGTTACGATTTTTAAGTTGTGTTGATTGATTGGTATTTTTAGTTTTTTTTTTGTTTTTCTTATTTATAATAATTGATTTGGATAGTTTAATAAAACTTGGTTAATATAAAATTGGTAATTGATAAGTTTAATTTCTTACTATTCTTTATGGGAACGACACTCAAATAATCACTATATTACTTGTTGACCACGTGCACTTGCGTGTGAGCGTATTTAGAATTCGACCAACAAGTTTTTTGGCGTCGTTGCCGGGGATAGTATTGATTTTAATAATTTTCAATATCAATTTAATTAGTTCAGTTTTAATTAAATAATTTTTCTTTTGTTTTGTTCTTTCTGTTTCAGGTTCTCTGAGTTAGTTTATGCAAACTCGATCTAAGAAGCCAGACTTGCTTCCTTTCGAGGACGATATCAAGAAACGGTTTCAAAGGCTAAGTAAGTGGATTAAAGACACTAAGGAAAACTTTGAACACTCTGATAAGGAAGAAATAATGGTTGTAGAAGATCGAAAAGTTACCGAGGATTATCTTTACTCCTAAGGTGGTGAGCTTCGATCCAAGTATCACCAGGCTTGCAATAGCTGCAAAGAATTTTGAGATCAAGCCTGGGACCATACAGATGATTCAGAACTCGGTGCATTTTGGGGATTAGCCAATGATGATCCGAATGAGCACTTGGTTAGCTTTCTAGAAATTTGTGACACCTTTGGATATAATGGAGTGTCAGATGATGCAGTCAGACTTCACTTGTTCCCGTTCACACTGCGGGACAAGGCAAAAAGTTGGTTACACTCTCTATCGCCTGGGTCGATTACTACATGGGACAACCTTGCTCAGAAGTTCCTGGCTAAATTCTTTCCACCAGCCAAGACTGCTAAGATGAGAAACGAGATTACGATGTTTGAGCAGCTGCATGGGGAATCTTTGTATGAGGCATGGGAACGGTACAAGGAACTACTCAGAAAGTGCTCACATCAGGGACTACCTAAATGGCTGCAGATGAACACATTCTACAACGGATTGAGTTGTAGTCTCAGGGCTAGTATTGATGCAGCTTCGGGTGGAGCATTCATGGCTAAGAGCTACGAGGAGGCATATGACTTGATAGAGACGATGGCGGCTAATAACTACTAGTGGCCTACATCCAGAATGATACAGTCTAAGGCAGCTGAGATCTTAGAGGTAGACGGGGTAACAACTTTGGCGGCACAGATTTCAGCATTGTCAAAGAAAATGGATGCTCTGACAGGTGCACAAACACAACAGGTGGCGTATGTTTGCAAATTGTGTGCGGGAGAACATCAACAGAACAATGTGCCATTAACCCCGCAGCGGTATAGTTTGTGGGCAGCTATAATAGGATTCCACAGAATATGTATCAAAATGCCTATACTCCGAGGACTAGGAACCATCCCAACTTTCGTGGAGTAACAATCAAAATCAGCAGGCTCCACGACCTTCTTATCCCATGGGGTTTCAAAATCAGCATCAACAAACAGCTCCACATCAAGAGAAAAAGGCCGATTTAGAAGAGCTTTTGTTGAAGTATATATCGGGAAACAAGGCGGCAATGAAATCATAAGCAGTGGCCATCAAAAACTTAGAAAATCAGACGGGACAGCTTGCCTTAGCACTTAATAATAGGCCTCAAGGGACTTTACATAGTGACACAAAAAAGAATCCGAAGGGAAATCATGAGCAGTGTCAAGCAATCACTTTGAGGAGTGGAAAACATCTTGAAGGGAAAAATGCAGAAAATTCAGCTAAGAAGGATGTCAAAGAGAATGAAGACAAAGTGGTTGAAGGGAAACAAGGTGATAAAAAGCAAGATGACAAGACCAAGTCTGATGTTGAGCCAGTTGTGTATCCTCCATAACTGTTTTAGCAGAGGGTCCAAAAATAGAAATTAGATAAGCAATTCTCAAATTTTTTGGAAGTTTTCAAGAAACTTTAAATCAATATTCCTTTCGTAGAAGCCCTAGAGAAAATGCCAAGTTATGCTAAATTTATGAAGGTTATTCTGTCAAGGAAGAAAAAGTTAGAGGATTACGAAACTATAGCGTTGACGGAGGAATGTAGCGCAGTTTTATAGAGAAAATTACCTCCAAAGTTGAAGGATCTGAGGAGTTTCACCATTCCTTGCACAATCGGTAACATGGCCTTCAAAAAGTGTTTGTGTGACTTGGGGGAAAGTGTAAACCTCATGCCATTATCTGTTTATACTGAATTGGGTCTACCAGCTTCGAATCCTACAAACATATCATTGCAATTAGCAGACAGATCGGTAACCTATCCAAGAGGAATTGTGGAAGATATCTTGGTTAAGGTGGACAAATTTATTTTTCCAGCAGATTTCATAATTTTGGATTATGAAGAAGATAAAAATATCCCAATCATCCTAGGGAGACCATTTTTTGCTACATGTAGGACTTTTATCGATGTTCAAAAATGGGAATTAACCATGAGGGTTCAAGACCAGTAAGTCACATTCAATGTGTTTAAAGCCATGAAGTTCCCTATAGATGAAGAGGAGTGTTTCTGGGTGGATGTCATTGACTGGATAGTTAATGAAGACCTGGTCAAAAGTTTGGTCAAAGATCCGTTGGAAACCACACTACTGGGGGATGAGGATTTAGATGATCCAGAGTTCGTGGATTACTTACATATGTTGGATTCTTTGGCTCAAGTTAGTAGATTCAAGGTTCCGTTCGAGCCACTACACACAGAAGAAAGAGCTTCAACTCGCATGAAACCTTTACTTGAGGAGCCACCCACTCTTGAGCTTAAACCGCTTCCTAAACACCTCAGGTATGATTATTTGGGTGATTTAAATACTTTACCTGTTATTATTGCATCTACGCTTAATGAATTGCATGAAAGTAAATTGTTGAGGATTTTGAGAGAATACAAGTCTGTGATAGGCTGGACAATTGCCGATATTAAAGGGATTAGTCCATCCTTTTGTATGCACAAGATTCTCATGGAAGAGGATGCAAAGCCAACAGTGGAATAGCAGATACGGCTAAATCCAATCATGAAAGAAGTGGTAAAGAAATAAATACTAAAGTGGTTGGATGCGGGAATTATTTACCCAATTTTCAGACAATGCATGGGTCAGTCCAACGTGCCGAAAAAGGGCGGTATGACAATGGTTAAGAATGAAGATAATGAACTGATTAACGAGGGCAATGATCGGATGGAGGGTTTGCCTGGAGTATAGAAAGCTGAATAAGGCAACCCGGAAGGATCACTTTCATCTACCCTTCATTGACTAGATGTTGGACTGGTTAGCTGGACATGAATACTATTGTCTACTGGATGGATATTTGGGGTACAACAAAATAGTCATAGCCCCCGAGGATCAAGAGAAGACCACCTTTACATGCCCATACGGAACCTTTGCATTTAGAAGGATGTCTTTTGGGTTATGTAACGCACCAGCTACGTTCTAAAGATGTATGATGGCTTTTTTCTTAGACATAGTGGAGAAGAACGTGGAAGTTTTCATGGATGACTTTTCATTCTACAAAAATAGTTTTGATAAGTGTCTAAAGAATTTGGTCACGGTCTTGAAGCAATGTATGGAAACTAATTTGGTGCTTAACTAGGAGAAGTGCCACTCAATGGTTAAAGAATGAATAATTCTGGGGCACAAGGTCTCTGCGAAAGGCTTAGAGGTTGATAAGGAAAAGTTAGACACGATCGAGAATCTTCCATCACCAAATTCAGTGAAAGGAATCCGCAGTTTTCTTAGACATGCCAGATTCTACCGAAGGTTTATTAAGGATTTCTCTAAGATTGCAAAACCATTATGCAGTCTCTTAGAGAAAGATGCAATGTTCAGTTTTGACGAAGAGTGTAAAGTAATGTTTGAGTAGTTGAAAAAAAAGTTAACTACAACTCCAGTGATCGTCGCACCATATTAGACTAAGCCTTTTGAGTTAATGTGCCATGCTAGCGACTATGCGGTAGGGGTTGTTTTGGGTCAATGCCGAGAGAAGATATTCCATGCCATATACTACGCAAGTAAAACCCTTACGAATGCCTAATTGAACTACACAACCACCGAGAAGGAGTTACTTGTAGTAGTATATGCCTTTGATAAATTCAGAGCTTACTTGATTGGAACAAAGGTGGTGGTATACACAGATCACTCGACGATTCGTTATTTGATCTCGAAGAAGATGCTAAACCTAGACTAATTAGATGGATTCTACTCCTTCAAGAATTCGACTTGGAAATAAAAGATAGGAAGGGGACAAAAAACCAAGTGGCGGATCATCTTTTGAGGTTGGAAAATGCGGATAAGCATGGAGCGGATAAGTGTGTAATCAATGAATCGTTTCTGGATGAAAATCTTTTTGGAGTTAATTCAGAGTTTCCATGGTATGTGGATTTAGCTAATTACTTGGTGAGCAAAATCCTTCCCCCTGATCTGACACGTCAATAGAAAAAGAAGTTCCTACCTGACGTCAAGTGGTACATGTGGGATGAACCCTATCTGTTCAGACAGTGCACAGACAAGATTATTCGTAGATGTGTACCGTACATCAAAGTGAAAAATATCTTGCACCAATGCCATTCATCTGCATATAGGGGACATTATGGTAGTGAGCGGACAACGACCAAGGTACTTCAAGCAGCATTTTACTGGCCTACTGTGTTCAAGGATGCCCACCAGTTCATAAAAAACTGTGATAGATGTCAAAGGGTGGGCAATATATCAAAGAGGAATGAGATGCCGCTCAACACTATCATGGAAGTGGAAATTTTCGATGTATGTGAGATGGACTTTATAAGACCTTTTCTTCCTTCATTCAATAACCTGTATATCTTGCTAGCTATAGATTACGTGTCAAAATGGGTTGAAGTCGTAGCACTCCCTACAAACGATGCCAAGGTGGTTCTTAAGTTTTTACAAAAGAATATTTTACAAGGTTTGGCACGCCAAGAGTAATCATAAGTGATGAAGATAGTCACTTCTGCAACAGATCATTTACAGCTCTCTTGGCAAAGTATGGGGTCAATCATAGGGTAGCTACAGCATATCACCCCCAAACGAGTGATCAAGCTGAGGTATCCAGCAGAGAGGTGAAGAAAATTTTAGAGAAGGTTGTAAATCCAAGCAGAAAAGATTGGTCTCTAAAGTTAGATGACGCACTATGGGCTTACAGGACAGCATACAAAAAGGCAATTGGGATGTCTCTGTATCAGTTTGTCTATGGGAAAGCGTGTCACCTCCTAGTGGAATTACATCATAAGGCATATTGGGCCATTTAGAAACTCAATTTTGATCAAACAGCTGCAGGAGAGAAAAGGTTGCTCCAATTGAACGAACTCGACGAATTTCGACTACAAGCGTATGAGAACTCAAAGCTGTACAAGGAAAAAGTCAAGAAGTGGCATGACCAAAAGATTATGCAGAGAAAGTTTGAACTGGGACAATCAGTGTTACTGTTCAACTCACGAATGTGATTGTTCCTAGGAAAGCTCAAATCCCGATGGTCGGGGCCATTCACGATTAAGAATGTTTTCCCACATGGCGCCATTTAACTATACAGTAGAAATCTACTTGAGACATTTAAAGTCAATGGTTGAAGCACTACTGGGGTGGCGACATCGACAATGAAGCCACCGCGATCACACTTGCCGATGCATTATGAAGAGGGACTAGTCAGGTTGAAAGACTGAAAAACAAGCGCTCATTGGGAGGCAACCCAAATTACATTCATTTACAATATTTTTTTTATGTTATGTTAGTTATTTTGTAGTTTAATGTGTAATTCTAGTATCAAGTAAGTTTATTTCGGTCTAATAGGTAGTTAGTTAAGTCATGATTTTTAGTAAATTCGACCTTACTTGCTCAATTTTCATGATATTATCTTATATTTGTTATTTTAATGTGTTTCAGGTGTTTAGGATGTTAGTGGACATGCATAAAATGAGAAGAAGTTGAAAGCTCAAAGCCATCAGTAGAATACCCCCTCGTCGGGGCGGGTTTTTGTGAAGGATACCCCATTGGTGGGTTCTTAAATCAAAATAGAATACCCCCCCCACGAAATGGGTCCTCGATATAAATACCCCTCGTCGGGGTGGGGGTACGAGACTTGGACAGTTTTATTCTACATTATAACCGACTTTTTCCTTTCTTTTCTCCCATAACCGATCCCCACTCTCTCACACAAAACTCCCATGAACTCCTAACTTATCCTCCATCATCCCACACATTCCCTACTTCTCCTCTCCATTAATCCACGAAATCCCACACAATATCCTTCTCTATTTAAACCCAAACCCTTACTCTATTGCTTCGACACCAATTTTAGATTTCAAGCCAAAGGAAGTTAGGGTTTTGACAGCAACAAGAAAGGGGAAAAATAACAAAGTGTCACCGCCAACTGGGAATTCATACTTCAACTGGGTCAATACGTTGTGGGTAAGCAAATATCTGCAAGTTTTCATCATTTAGCACCATAGTTGAAGTTCAATTATCATATTTAGGGGTATTATGAGTCGTGCACACCACGTGTTTGACAAATTATGCAAGTGAAGTTTGGGGGAATCTGTGATCGAATTGACTACCATGCCACCTGAGACACCATCCACGTGACAACGGGGCAAAGGTTTAGGGTCTACTCCACCTGCACGGGCCTTTGATAGGCAAAAATTTATGAGTGCCAATGCTACCGACAAGTACGACTATTTAGTGCCCAAAGCACTAACTCCTAAGCGGGGCTTGGCACCAGACAATGTCGATGGGAAAATGAGGAGGAAGATATATGAGCAAGGCTGGGAGATGTTGATAGACAAACCCGACCCTGCGATAGTCAACGTGGTAAAGGAGTTCTATGCAAACGCTGAGGATAGGGCCCCGTTCAGTCATTTGTGAGGGGTAAACAGGTACCCTTCAGTCTAGAGGCTATTAACAACTACTACAGCCTGCGAACCCCTGTGATATGCCAGTATGCTCAATTGCATGACAGCGGTCCCGATTATGATCAAATTTTAGCGAAGATAACTAAGCCGGGTACTACATGGGTTAAAGGAGGAAAGGGTGACACATCTTCCTCAGCAAGGACTTGAGCCGCTATGGCAAGATATGGTATACATTTTTGTGCGCTAAGTTATTTCTGTCCACGCATACCATGGAGGTGATGAGGGAGAAAGTACTTCTACTATACGTAATTGTGAAAGATTTCAACATTGATGTCGGCGCCATTATCAGCTTCTCTATATGTCGATTCCTGCGAGGGCCATTCTCCGGCGGTCTTCCACACCCATCCCTCATTTGTGGGTTATACAAGTAGGCTGGTGTTAGATGGTCTAGAGATGAGCCTTCCCAGCAGCCTCTCCAGCTATTAGACTATCGCATGATTACACGCTACACAGTCTAGCTTGGGGGGAGTCACACCCAAGAGGCGTCAATTTTATATTCCCACTGGCTTCGGAGGAGGAGGAAGATGCTGAAGACACATCTGAGGATGATGAATTCTGAGCCAATGAGATAACTGGAGAGCAAGAGATTGCAGAGAGTCGAAGGACGGGCAAATTTATGTTTAGCAACCAATTTCGCAGTCTCCAACGCCTTGTGGACAAAAGGGATAAAGAAGCCAACCAATAGATAAAGCGATTGGCGGCCAGGTAGGACCATATGTTCAATGACATGAACACGTCCTTTGCCTTGCTAAATGCGGCCTTACAGACTCTGAATCCAGCCATTGTCATATAGTTTCCATACCATCCGCCAGAGCCCATGCCACAATTTCCACCATCTGATTCTGACAATGAAGAGTGCCAACTTATCAGCCACAGCCGCCATCACCACCATCACCACCATCACCTCAACCTTAGATGATTATAGGGAGGTCCTCTTATACTTACTGCAATATTTTTGCAATGAGGACATTGTAATTGCTAAAGTTTGGGGGAGTTTAGTTTAGTTTAGTTTGTTATATTTTTGCATATGTTGTCATGTTTAGGTTTAGATTTATTATATTGCATTCATGTAGTATAATTGCATAATAGTTTGCATAGTAAGGTAGTATTGTAAATAGTTTTTTTTATTATTTTCTATTTCTGTTAATCTCATTCCGTATTGTAAAAAAAATAAAAAAAATTGAAAAATTGTAAAAATAATAGTTAGATTATTGTGTTTATGTTGCATTTTAAGTTTATCTTGCATGAGTCCAGCTGTTAGATAGTACAATCTATTTTGGTCAATGATGAGATTGGAATTGAATAGACAAGTATAGTACTAATTATTAGAGCATTGATGTGATTTTCTGTTATGAATTGAATCTTTTTTTGTTTGAAACTGGTATAATAAGGTTAGCACAGTAATAACAACTATGTTGACTGATTAAGTTCAAATTGATACATAATGGAACTCTAAAGGATAATGCTAGTTTCAATGAAAGAATGACAATAATAGGCAGTGAAGGCTAAAGTTAGGCAAGAACCTAAGTTTGGGGGAAAATTTGGGGTATATAAGCTATCTAAAAAAAATGAATAAACACTGTAGCAGGCTTGTTAGTTTTGTGGCCTTTGTTACTTGAGTAAGTAAGCCCGAGGGGATTGTCTTTACACCTAGCGCCCTAAGGCCTTAATGGTTTGGGAGTCGTTGATCGAAAGCTCGTTAAGGTAGCATTGAAAAGCCTAAGGGAATAAGACATTGACAACCATGAGTATAAAAAAAGAAAAAAGAGAAAAGAATAAAACGGGAAATAAGAGCAAAAAGCCCCCGTAAATGAAAAATAAAGCATAAGTACCCTATTTTGACCCTTGATATTGGTAATTGTTTGATTTTAGTTGGATCTTGATTGTTTTTGAATTTCTTTACACTGTATGATGCCTTCAAATGGACCTATTATGTGTTAAATTTAATTTTGTATCAGTTAGCATCGGTGTTGAGAACACACGCACTATATCAGTGATAACATTTTAAGATTTGATGATTGATTGGGAAATTACTGATTTGGTTTAATATGAGTTATTATCATGTTTACTTGATTTCCTTGAGGCCGGTTGAACATTCTTGTTTCTGTCATAACTGCTAGATTCGTAGGCATGTAGATTAGTTGTATTCCATTACATTGCATTTTTGTTTTGTTTTATTCTCGAGGACTAGCACGAGTGCTTATCCCTTATTCTCCAGCATCTTAAACGAATCCTGCATGCCAACCCGAAATCTTTATGGGCTAGATGGGTGCAGAATACAGTCCTAAAAGGGAGCTCTATTTGGCAAATTAACATCCCTCCTGATTGCTCTTGGATTTGGAGACAGATCCTAAAATTGAAACCAATTACCCAGCAGCACTTGCTCTACAGAGCTGGACCCGGGAACACTTTTAGCCTATGGTATGACCCATGGCTCCATGATTTGCCCATCAATCCTACCAAATCGCTGATTGCAAATTCACACATTCCAGCAAACGCAAAAGTCATGGACATCATTCACGACTCAAATTGGTCTCTACCCCACTCAAACCATCATGAAGTCATTATGTTTCGCCTCTCTATTTCTGCCACTGTTGTCCCTTCAGGCCCTATTGACTCTATCCTTTGGGATTCAAAAGATATTCTCCACATAAAGACCTATGATATATGGGATAGTATTCGGTTTAAGCAAAGTACTGTCGTCTGGTATAAGATTGTTTGGAATAAGCTAAATGTTCCAAGATATTCCTTCATACTGTGGCTTAGATTCCTAGGTAGAACACCAACAAATGACATCACGAAGGGTTATACTGGCCGGGTGTTCAACTGTCCTCTCTGCAACAAATGTCCAGAAACCTTCAACCATCTCTTCTTCACTTGTGAGTATTCCACAATCATTATGCAAGCTGCTTTCTCACTGGGGAACTGGTCCTCATTCCCCTTAGATTGGGCCGAGTTAACCACCTAGATAGTCACCTTCCAAGGACGGAAAATTTCCAAACAGATTATGGGGCTCTCACTTGTGGTTGTTTTCTACAAAGTTTGGGAGGCTAGGAACAAGAGGCTGCATACTAACACACTCATTCCCGCACACTGTCTTGCAACTATGTAATCCATATCATCAAATCTAGGTTATCTACTTCTTTTGCTTTTAACCAAGCTACATGTTCTTGTCATTTCTACTATAACTGGTTGGGCTAGATATATGCACTGTTCTTGTCAATTCTACCATGGTTGCACACTTAGATGTCCATATGACTGTTCATGTTATATTTACATACTATAGCTAGTTCCTCTGAGGAATGCCTTTAGATGACCTTGCTATAGTTTGGGGTATGCCCCTTTGCCTTTGTTATTTTATTTTTCTTAATACACAAACCAAATTAGCAAAAAAAAAACAGAGTTTGATGACGCGATATATATATATATATATATATATATATATATATATATGGGATTTAATCAAGTGGCAAGCGGTTGCCATAAACAACATTCAACAACCAAGTTTTCATCTGTTGATTCATACATTTAATGACTAAGATTAAACAATTTCCCCCCCTGCCGCTACAGGCTGTAGCGGCAGTCCTTTAATCCAAAAATTGTTGTAAGTTACCGAACTGCCCCTCCTTTATATACTTGGAAATGGTGGAAATGGGAAGCCCCTGCAGCATGAGCATGTAGCGGCAGGCTTTGATGGTACGGTTGAGCAATTCAAAGAAACAAGCAGTACATGTACTTTGACTAATCTAGCTACTAGCTATTATCTATATATACAAGTCAATAATACTAGCTACTAGCTAGTATCTCTCTGACTAATTTTTCATTTACTTAATGCAACATCCTAACGGAATAAAAAGAAAAAAGAAATCCAAACGGAACAATATCATTTATATATAGTTGTTTGCACTAAAATTAATCTAAAAATTTTGGATTAACTTTGTATTTTAACAATTTACAGATTAACTGATCCAAAAAAATAATTATCAAAATATATCTATCTATGCTTTTAATTAGAACGCAAATAATTTTTTTAAATATACTTTAAATATATTAAATCTTGTTAATCACAAATGCGAATAATTGATAATTACATGTGGCTATGGCTTACCACTCAAGAATAACTCCCTCACTCACAAAAATGTTAAAATACAATAATAACTTATTTACAATAAGTTAATGTTAAAGAGACAGCTATAAAATTTAAATTCAAAATATTATAAAGAGACAGCTTGAAAATATTTAAGTGGGGTCCATCAATTTTAGAAAAAAAAAATATATAATTTGGGGTTCATCTCAACTTTAATTTAATATCATTAAATTAAATTACTAACTAAATAAATATCATTAAATTAAATTACTATCTAATTTAATATCATTAAATTAAATTACTAGCTAATTAAATATCATTAAATTAAATTACTAGCTAATTTAATAACATTAAATTAAATTAAATTTGTATTTTAGTTGGGGATTATATAAATGATATTGTTCCGTTTGGATTTCTTTTTTCTTTTTATTCCGTTAGGATGTTGCATTAAGTAAATGGAAGATTAGTCAAAGAAATACTAGCTAGTAGCTAGTATTATTGACTTGTATATATAGATAGTAGCTAGTAGCTAGATTAGTCAAAGTACATGTACTGCTTGCTTCTTTGAATTGCTCAACTAGATTCATCAAAGCCCCGCTACATGTGCTCATGCTGATGATGGCTTCCCATTTCCATCGTTTCCAAGTATATAAAGGAGGGACAGTTCGGTAACTTAACAACAATTTTGGGATTAAAGGACTACTGCTAAAGCCTGTAGCAACAAGGGGAAATTGTTTAGTCTGAGCCATTAAATGTATGAATCGACGGATGAAAACTTGTTGTTTAAAGCGATTATGGCAACCCTATATTAAATCCATATATATATATATATATACATATATATTGTGACGCCCCCAAAATAGGTATACATCACCCATCTTGAGTCGCCAAATACATGGTACAGAAATCAAATACAAGCTTAATTATACAACTGTCGTATAAAATACGACAAAATATAGCTGAGAGTTTTAACAGGAATATTATCTTCTAGACAATATCCAAACTCAAATTCAATCCTCATTACATTTATTATCACACTAAATGGTGAGGACTACTAAAACAACCATCTAGGACCGTAACTCCATTCCCCGACTAGTCCCGGCTACGTTCTTATTTCCTGAATAGAACAATGAAAGCAAAAGGGTGAACTCAACTAGCCCAATAAGAAATATTATGACTAAGATAATGCAAAATAAATTATCGTTAGCCTTCAACAGTGTTAAACTAATAACAAGTTTAACTGCAGCGGAACAAGCAATCCATTAGATAGTCAAGTAGAGCATGATATCTATTATCTTCTATGATTTAAAAAGTTTATCATCAATTTTATCGCTGAGACTCAACTTAATAAATAAACCACATCATCGAATCATCCTTTCACTATAGGCCAAGGATATTCATTAGTATCACGACCCTGAATTATCCATGCACTACGGACCAAGGATATTCGTATTTTCATCAATGGTTATGATCATACCAGCAACTGTCCATCAATACACTACAGGCCCATGGGGACTTTTACCACATCATTTGTAACATTACGGGTCATGATTATACCGAATGATCCCTGGTCATAATCATACCAGTCAACAGTCCATCAATGTACGTAAGTCAAAGATGACTTTCATCATAATATAAGCATAAGGATGATGACAGTGATATAAGAATTCAATTAAAAGAAAGCAAAGGATAAATTTTTAAAGATTTATAATTTAATTTATCCAGAATTCAATAATGATCAAATTGCCAACATGATACTGCTTTGTGGAGTAAAATTTATTAATGATATTGTATCAAAAATGATTTGGTCCGAAAATAAATCAATTTTTGTCATGAATAGTACCCAAGTGAATAGTACTCTGTGAATAGCACTTCAGAAATAGTACCACGTGAATAGTACTTCGTGAATAGTACTTTATGAATAGTACTTATGAACAGTACTTTATGAATAGTACCGTATAAATAAATAGTACTCATGGACAGTACTTCGGCATGAAAAGCTTAAAATTTAACAAAAATGTGCAGAAAATATCCTTTTGAAACGATACTAGATGAAGCGCAAATTTCAAGGATATTCTACTAATTTCACGGAGTATAGAAGCAATACCTTAACAAAATAAGGGTATAATATGGAATATGAGACGAAATAATATTACTCACATACTACAAAGTATGGAAGAAAATATTATTCCTTATGAATACTGAACAAAAATAATATCCCTTACCTTAGAAGAAGACTGGATAATGGAATACTGAAGTAGCAGAATACTCTTCTTCTTTCTCACTATAGCTTCTCTCTCTATAGCTTCTGTCTCTATAATTGCTCTTGTGAGTCTTAGTGAATTGGTGAGAATGAAAGAAGAACGAGCTTCTATTTATAGGAACATATAGTTTCGATAATTGCACGTTTTGGGGCTCAAAATATTGCATTATAATACCTTCATCTTTTCCTTCATTTTTAAATTAGTCCTGCAAATATTATCAAACTTGCACCACCTCCCCTAATAGTACATGCATGTGAATCAATAATACATTCATGTGAATCAATAGTTATATACATGTGAAAAAAATAGTTACAGTACCTTCATCTATACCTCTATTTTTTAATTTAGTCATTCAAGTATTATCAATCTTGCACCACCTCCCCTAATAGTACATGCATGTGAATCAATAGTACATACATGTGAACAAATAGTTATAAGCATGTGAATTAATAGCAATTAATTGCTCATTTATCCGATTAATTACCCAATTGGTCAATATAACCTCCAGAAATCAATTATTATCAAAATAAATGTTGATTTTCATTAACACTAATAATCCCAACACAATGGAAATATCAATTTCATCTTTAATCAACATGAACTTATTCATCATTAATATTATAACTCACAATATTTAACAACCAGATCATTTCCAGGAAAGAGGGGACTTTCCGTTAAGGATTTCTCCCTATTAGCGCGCAATTAGGTGACCAAACCCCTTTTCTCGATAGAACATTCTAGACATCGTCAATATTATAAATAATAATATTAATAACTTTGTCGTCTCAATTATTAATTTAAAAATATTATGCAGATGATAATTGAATCAATAATATGAGAGATATTATGCAACAATTACTGTAGCAATAATTAAGTATAACTGAGTGACTTCTCACTTAAGCATCATTAATCAATACCGTGTGCTACTGATAAGTGGATTTTATATACACGAATCGGTGTCCATTTCATGTTTATTTGTTGTTATTTTCGTATGTTCATATTCATTTTTACTTGAGTTGTGTTCTTCTATGTGTAGGATGGTTATTGAGGCGTTTAACGAAGATTTGGAGTCATTTGGAATCATTCGGAGTCAATTGGAGCAATTTTGGAAGAATTCATGAAGCTATAGCAAGTCATTCTGCAGAACAGACCCCCGCCGGGGCGGGCCTTTTTGCTTTGTATACCCCCGCCGGGGTAGGGGGTGTCAAATTTTCCAAACTTCTGTTAAGCTTGAAACTCTTCTTAGGCATGGATTCTAGCATATTGCATGGCAATGGAACTCTAGATAGAGGGAATTTCGGCTTGGACTTGTGTGTTGGACATCTATTACTCTATCAACAACGAATTCAACAAGAAAAGCAATCCGGACATCATTTGGGCTTTCATGTTCATTTCATGTTTTTGACTTGGAACTTGGCTTACATTGTAGAGCATCTTCGTAGCTTTCTGGAACATCTTGAATCATTCCAATCGGAGTTCGGATGCAAGAGTTATGATCTTTGTACCAACGGACGTCGAACTTCACTGTTTTGGGTGGCCATTTGCATAGCAGTCACTTCTAGCCCAATTTCGACCTTCATCCGTTAATTATTTCTCAAATATCAAAGAATTAAAGTTGTAGAGCTCGTCGATATCTTCGATTTGATAGGTCGCGGTCCCCGTAACTCCTCCCGGATCAAACGTTATGGTCGTTTTACCAGAGGACACTATGGCAGAAATTGGACCCCCGCCGGGGCGGGCATACTAGCTCAAATCAGAACCATAGCCCGCCGGGGCGGGCCCTTTACAAGGCTAAACCCCCAAGAAGGATTGTTTCGATCCGATTAACTCAAGGACTTCCAAGAGGATTTAAAGACATTTAAAAAGGCATATAAAAGGGGGAGAATAACAAGGATTAGAGAGGGAGATTAGAGGAGAAATACGATTCCATTAGATTAGATTAGATCAAAACACTAGTTCTAATGAGTTTTGGAGATTGAAGCAACTTGGAGACCATTGAAGATTCAAAGTAGGAGCAAGGAGGGAGCTTCAAATCTACAGACAATAGATTATATCTTCTCATCTTCTTCTATCTTTGTCTTTTATTGTTTATTTAATTGTGGATTCTTAGTTTTAATTCAATAATCATGAACTAATTCTTTGTTTGAGATTACAATGGATCTTATTGTGTAGTTTATTTTAATATTCTTCGTTATCAATTATTATGTTCTATTGTGAGGATTGTCTATTGTGATTTGGACTTAATTGCTTAATTGCCTAGCTAACAATTATCGTGATAATCTATATGAACTCGAGAGATGAAGTATTGATTTAGATCTGATCATGATAGCATGTATTTTTGATTTTTGCATAGATGGAATCCATGATTTGTGTTTAAGATAGAGATATGCCTTTACGCCATATGTAATCTTATAGAGAACTTGTGCTTTAAATCCTTTTTAATTGTAATTTACATAGAGATATAGTGGATTAGTTAATTAGGGTGTCTTGCTTAATTCTATCATCTGTGGATTTAAGTGAGTATTGGTATTATGCATCGAGGGGTGGTTTTATCTGCTTTAGTGTTCCTGATTAACAATTCGGGATAGAGAATAATTGATGAGAAGTGTGTTAACTTAAATGAGGCAATAAGTGAATTTGTGATCTTAAATCTCCATAATCTTAATTTAACTAGTGGTAATTAGAATTAGTTTACTTATAAATTGAAATTCATTCATTTAAATAAGATTGAGTTGGTTACGGGTTAGTACTTGGTGATTTTTATTAAATAATTCTCTGTGGGAACGATACTCAACTTATCACTTTATTACTTGTTGACCACGTATACTTGCGTGTTGTGCGTAATTAGATTTTACCCACCTAGTTTTTGGCACCGTTGCCGGGGAATTAGTTTAATACATTTTTGCCAATATTAGCTTCAATCAAATTAGTCTTAATTTAAACATTTTTTTCTCTTTCTTTCTTTATATTTTATTTTATTATCTTCTTATTTTTCTCTCGTTTCAGGTACCATGGCTGGATGCAATTATCAAAGGCCATATTCGAGTATGTCTCAACTAAGGGGAGCGGGGATTGATGGACTCAATATATTTTCTACATTATCGGCACAACTTGAGACACTTTCGAGAAGGTTGGACGTTGTTGCAGCCCAACGTAATCGAAGGATAACAGTTACTTGCAATTATTGTGCTGGCAATCACCCGAGTAATCAATGCAACATCAGTCTTGGGCCGGGACAACATGGTGGCGAATACCTCAACTATTATACATATGCTAATTATCATCAAGTTTGGGGGTATCACCCGGATTCGTCATGGAGCTATACTTATGAAGACCAATACTACGCTCCAAATCCAACATACACACCGGATATTTCATGTAAACCTCCATTTCCAAAAGAAGAAAAGTCAAAGTTGGAGGAATTACTGTCAAAGGTCATAGCAAACCAAGAGGAGAGGATGATGAGTCAAGAAATATCGAGCCACAATTTTCAGCACCAGATGGAACAACTCATCACCACTTCAACTCATGGTCCTCAATACATGGATTCCAAAATTGAGACAGATAATTCGAGATTGGAGGAATTGTTTTCCAAGTTCATAGCATCAAATGAAGAGAGAAGGATTAATCAAGAGAAGTCAATTCAGAATCTTCAGAATAAGATAGATCAAATGTTCAAAGCCTTGAACAACTATCCTCAAATCAATTGGTATTATGACGAGGATTCCGAGATTGATGAAGTGCCCGAACTAAATATACAACTGAATGAGCCACAAGATATTGAAAAAGAGGAGACACGTGGGAATAATGAAAACAAGGTCGGTGAAGAACTAATTGTGAGAACCAACGATGATGAGCCAATGTTATTTATGCTTCAAGTGCCTTCTCCACCACAGTTCAAGAATCCGGTTAGATTTGTAAAACCTTGTTCGATTGGTAGTCATGTCGTCGGCAAAGCTCCTGGAGACGTAAGAGCGAGTACAACTTTGAAGCCATGGTACGAGGGGTGGGATGAGAAAAATGAAGAACCAGTTGTGTTGGAAAAGCCTCAATGCCAGAATCTATTCACAAACATAATGGAGAAAAGACCTAGATGTTGGACGTTCTTGAATGAGATCATACCAAATCAAATCATGCTAGGTGACTTTAATGCAATGGCTATCACAAATGGGAACCTACCAAAAGCTACATTATTTCCGATGGATGGAGGGTTCCTCAATTATCGACGAGGAATTGGATAGCGCTGACTAGACAAAGTCAGGCTGAAAGACTATAATTCAAGCGCTAACTGGGAGGCAACCCAGGAATTTTTTATTTTTTTATTTATATGCTTTCCTAGTTTATGTAGTAGATAAGAATCACGTTATATTCCAAAGTGCTATTCTAATCCATGTTGTCTCTCTTTATTGCAGGTATTGGAGGTTCAATGGATAGGAAAATGATCGTCGCCACCATCGCCACCATCACCTCACGCTTAGCTGATTACAGGGAAGTCCTCTTATACTTACCGCTATATTCTTACAATGAGGATATTGTAATTGCTAAGTTTGGGGGAGTTTAGTTTAGTTCTTTATTGCATGTTTAGGTTCATGTTTATGTTATGTTATGTTTCATATGTTGTTAATTTAGTTTAGGTTCATTATGTTTGCATTCATGTAGTACAACTGCATAAGTAGTTGCATAGTAGTATAGTTTGAATAGCATTATATTCAGTTTCTTGTTTTTAAAAAAAATTAGTTAAATATTGTGTTTGCATATATTCCAGCAGTGTTGTAGTTCATGTTATTTGTGAGCCAATGATGAGATTGATAATAAGTTAACCAATACAACGTTGATTACTAGAACTATGATACAATTTCTGTTATGAATCGAATTTTACACTTGTTTGAAACTGGTATAAAAAGGTTAGCACGATTAATAAACATCTTTGTTGACTGGGCAGTTCAAATTGATACATAAATAGTTTCTACCTGATAATGCTAGAGTAAATGAGAAAACGACAAGGATAGACAGAAAAGGCAAAAATTAAGCAAGAACCTAAGTTTGGGGGGATGATATGTGGGGTATATAAGCTTTATCTAAAAAAAAGTACATATATCGTGATTAGAGGCCCTTGTTACTTGAGCAAGTACGCCCGAGGGGATTGTCTTTACACCTAGCGCCCTAAGGTCTTTTATGGTCTAGGAGTCGTTGGTCGAAAGCTCGCTAAGGGGTAGCACTGTCAGCCTAATGGAATGAGACATTGCACAGTCATGTATGTATATAGAAAAATAAATAAATAAATACAAAGAGAATAAAACAGGAAATAAGAGCAAAAAGCCCCCGTAGATGAAAAATAAAGCATAAGTATCCCATGTTGACCCTCGATATTGGTAATTTTTTTTATTTTAGTTGGATCTAGCTTGATTTTGGATTTCATGAGTTTACATTGTATGATGCCTTCGAAGAGACTAGTTATGTGTTAAATTTAATTTTATATCAATTAGCATGGATGTTGAGCACACACGTGTAAGACCCCAGCTTTTTATAAATAAAATTGAATTTTTCTCTATTCATTATTCTAAATTAATAAGGTGTTAATTTGATATAATGCTTGGTTATGGGTGAAATGTGAAAATTTTACAAAATAAGCAAGTGGCTATAAAATACTTATTGTTGTCAGGGAATATTCGTTTGCTCGTGAAATATTCTTGTTGTCGGGGAATATTCGTATAACGGCGCAACCATTTGTGGGCCTCATAACAGAATAACTGTCGGATGAAGAAAACGACAAAGTATGAGTTTTTATAAATAACGGCGTAGTTATCACAGATTAACCTTTGTTGCGCAATTATTGTTGAATTATTGATTAAATGCGAAAGAAGGCACTACTCAATAATTGTTACGATGAGTTCTTATTCAATATTTTATTTTTCTTGATTCAATAATTGATGCGTTGATATTTAATATTATTGTTGTTCAATAATTGTCATTTGCATGATATTTCCCATTATCGGATCAATAATTCATATTATTTGAATAATATTATTAGATAGCATTATTGGCAATGTCTAGAAAGTTCATCAATGAGAGGTTTGGTCACCTAATTCAAGGCGCCAAGAAGGAGAAATCCTTATTGGAAAGCCCGCTTCTTTCACAGGAACTACTGGTTGTCATAATTGTGATTACGTAATATTATTTGTGAATAATTAATTATTGATTTATATGATAAGAAAATATTTATTTGATGTGGATATAAATGATGGATTTATTATATGGTTATAAATGAAGGAATTAATGCTGAGTTGTTTTATCAGTATTTTATCAGAATGGAGGAATTAAAAATCATCCGTTTGTGGATTTCGGATATTTTTAGTTTGGAATTTGGAAAAACTCAAAGCTACAAAGTTGTGGAGAATTCGATTTCAGGCAGAATGGACATAAAATTCGTATATTTCTGATAAACGGGCTATTTTCTATGAATTATTGAAGTTTCGGAAAATAAAATATTTTTTATTAAATTTATGGGTGGGACCCACTTTTTGGTTGGTGTTGAATACACATGGGCTGCTATTTTTTTTTCCATGATGGCTGGCATGCTTTGAATCAATTGAGGTGTGCATAGAATTTTGGTATAAAATAATAATATTTTATTATTTTAGTCTCCTATGGCGTTCTAGCATTTTCCTATAAATAGACGCTTAGGTTAGAATTGAAAATCACACCAAAAACAAGTTTTCTCTCTATAGATTCTCGAGCGTATTTTTGTGAGTATTTTGATACTTTGAGAGTTGTTGTTAAGTCAAGTTTCCTTGAACTTTCTATCAGATATTAGATCGGAAATCTTAGTTATTTTGAGGTAAGGGATGTTATTTTCTTCTTAAATGATATTATATTCTTCAATATCATTATCTTAGAAATATTGGTTTGAACTTTTTAATCAAATTTGGAACTTTTGTGTCGAGGTTCTTATTCACGATATCGGACTTTATTCACGATATCGACACTTTATTCACGAATACGACACTATTCCTGAAAAATAAAAATTTTCCTTTTTGTCCAAGATGTCTATTTTGGCTACTATCTTTGATTGTATCCATGTTTTGATCGTTATTTTTGAATTCTGCTTCACAATTGGTTATTATGAAGTATTATTGATCTTGGATAAATTGTTATACGAATTCCTAATATTTGTCTTTCTGTCTCACTGGATTCGTTTTCTTTAAAATATTTTTCATCATCCTCAGTCTTAAATGATGATATTACTGAATATCTTTGGCCTGTAGTGCAAAGATGAATGATTAACTGATGATTATCTTTGGCCTGCAGTGCAAAGATGAACAAGTGTTGAGATGAACATGACCGACTGGTGATATAAATGAATATCTTTGGCCTATAGGGCAAAGATGAATATTTGATTAAAGATGTATATTGATTGATGTTATAGGGATAAAATATTGATGATGGACTTTTAAATCTTAGAAGATAGTAGAATTCATTCTCTACGTGACTCTTCTAATGGATTGTTGTTTCCTCTGCATTTGTTGATTTAAAACTTGTTGTCTATTATATTCTATTAGATTTTTTCCTGTTGAAGACTAATGATAATTTGTTATATATTATCTTAGTCATAATATTCTTTACTGGGCTAGTTGAGCTCACCCTTTTTCCTTTTTGTTCCATTTTTCTTCTCAGTAGGTGAGAACATAGCAGGATCGAGTCGGGGTATGGAGTGATGGTTCTAGAAAGATGTTTTAGCAGTCTTCACTATTTCTGTAAAATAGTGTATGAATAATTGTAATGAGGACTTATTTGAGTGTTGATATTGTCTAGAACACAATAGTTGTATTTAAACTCACAGTATGTGTTGTCGTATTTTACACGACATTTATATTATTGAAGTTGTAGTTTGCTTTCTGTACCATGTATTTGGCGACTCATAATGGGTGTTGAACACCTATTTTGGGGGCATCACACACACACTATACCAGTAATAACAGTTTAAGACTTGATGATTGATTAGGAAATTGTTGATTAGTTTTGATATGAAGTATTGTTGTGTTTGCTTGATTGCTCTAAGGCCAACTGAATAGATTTGATTCTATCAATACTACTGGATTTGTAGGCATATAGATTAGTTTCATCTCATTGCATTGCAGAGCATGTAGTTATTTTGTGCTCAAGGACCAGCACGGTTTATGTTTGGGGGATTTTGATAAGTGTATTTTATATACACGAATCGGTGTCCATTTCATGCTTATTTGTTGTTATTTTTGTGTGTTCATAATTGTTTTTACTTATGTTGTGTTCTTATATGTGTAGGATGGTTCTTGCGGCGTTTAACGAAGATTTGGAGTCATTTGGAATCATTCGGAGTCAATTGGAGCAGTTTTGGAAGAATTCATGAAGAAGCTATAGCAAGTCATTACGTAGAGAATGGACCCATTTGAAATGAGCCTTTTTGCTTTGTATACCCCACGGGCTGGGTCTTCATATGAAGGAACTAATAAGAATAGTGGCAGTCGGTGGCCTTGATAACATACATACACCCATTTGGGTAAGGGTATCAAATCTGTAGACTTCTATTAAGCTTGAAACTCTTCTTGGGCATGGATTCTAGCATATTGCATGGAAATGGAACTCTAGAGAGAGGGAATTTTGGTTGGGACTTGTGTGTTGGACATCTATTACTCTATCAACAACGAATTCAACAAGAAAAGCAATCTGGACATCATTTGGGCTTTCATGTTCATTTCATGTTTTTGGCTTGGAACTTACCTTACATTGTAGAGCATCTTCGTTGCTTTCCGGAACATCTTGAATCATTCCAATCGGAGTTTGGATGCAAGAGTTATGATCTTTGTACCAACGGACGTCGAACTTCACTATTTTGGGTGGCCATTTGCAAAGCAGTCACTTCTAGCCCAATTTTGACCTTCATCCATTCGTTATTTCTCAAATCTCAAAGAATGAAAGTTGTAGAGCTCGTCAATATCTTCGATTTGATAGGACGCAGGCCCCATAACTCCTCCTGGATCAAACATTATGGCCATTTTACCAGAGGACACTATGGCAGAAATTGGACCCCCGCAGAGGCGGGCTTTTCCTTCACAAAATGCCTGCCGGGGCAGGCATACCCGCTCAAATTAGAACCATAGCCCGTCGTGGCGGGCCCTTTACAAGGCTAAACCCCCACCGGGGCGGGGGTACGCGCAGAAAAGACATTTTTTGGCCAAATTTGAGTCCAAGAAGGATTATTTCGATCCGATTGACTCAAGGACTTCCAAGAGGGCATAAAGACATATAAAAAGGCTTATAAAGGGGTGAGAATAACAAGGATTAGAGAGGGAGATTAGATGAGAAACACGATTCCATTAGATTATATTAGAGTAGATTAGATCAAAATATTAGTTCTAATGAGTTTTGGAGATTGAAGCAACTTGGAGACCATTGAAGATTCAAGTAGGAGCAAGGAGGGAGCTTCAAATCTATAGACAATAGATTATATCTTCTCATCTTCTTCTATCTTTGTCTTTTATTGTTTATTCAATTGTGGATTCTTAGTTTTAATTCAATAATTATGAACTAATTCTTTGTTTGAGATTACAATGGATCTTATTGTGTAGTTTATTTTAATATTCTTCATTATCAATTATTATGTTCTATTGTGAGGATTGTCTATTGTGATTTGGACTTAATTGCTTAATTGTCTAGCAAACAATTACCGTGATAATCTATATGAACTCGAGAGATGAAGTATTGATTTAGATCTGATCATGATAGCATGTGTTTGTGATTTCTGCATAGATGGAATTCATGATTCATGTTTAGGATAGAGATATGTCTTTACGCCATATGTAATCTTATAGAGAACTTGTGCTTTAAATTCTTTTTAATTGTAATTCACATAGAGATATAGTCACTAGTACAAAGTACTAAATAGACAACGCTTATAAGACAACGTTTTTTATAAAAACGTCGTGATATTTTTTTCCACAACGTTTTTAAACAAAACGTTGTAAATATATATGTAAAAACGTTATCTATTTAAAAGGGCATTTTTTTTATTTTAACTAGATAACGTTTTTTTGAAAAAACGTTATGTATCTAAAAAACACGGAGCTCAAAATATAAAAACACACAATGGAAAAACACGGAATTTCTTCTCTCTCATATCTCTCTATCTCTGTACTTTCTCCATCCACTCACTTCAAAGATACAGGCACATCCGCCTCTTTTCGCTCGGACGAACGCCTACTCGTCGCCGGATCCCACTCAGATTTGGTTCAAGTCTTCGACACCAAGTCCCGGTTACCCCTCAGGAAACTCCGAGTCACTCCCGCCCCGTTCATGTAGTTAAATACCCTCGCCTCGATAAGCTTCACCTCCTCTCCGGCGCCGACGATGCCGTTGTCAAGTACTGGGACGTGACTTCGGAGACTCCAATTCATAATCTCGTCGACTGAAAGCTGCCACCAACAATTTCAGCCCGGAGTTTATTGTTTCTGAGAATGGCGAAAAAGCCCCAAATGTGGTATACAAGGTTCAGCTGCAGAATCGAAGGTGGATTGCTATTAAGAAATTTAGCAAAATGGCCTGGCCTGATCCTAAACAGTTTGTAGTAATAATTTTTAACTACTTGTTTATTGATGGAATTGAATTGAAGCCTTAGGGTTTATTCTGGTAAATGGGTTTTTAAAATTAGGGTTTCTTTTTAAAGGATGAATCTTGGGGTGTTGGGAAGCTAAGATACAAGAGGTTAGCCAATTTGATTGGGTATTGATGTGATGGTGACGAGAGGCTGCTTGTTGCTGGGTACATGCCCAATGACACCCTTGCTAAACATTTATTTCACTATATGGATTTAATTAATTGTGCTTTTTGATTCATTTGGGGAAATTATGGGTTTTAAGTTGAAATTATGTTGACTGAATTTTATTTGGTTATAACCAAACTAACTAATGATATAAGCAGCAGAGTTTAAGGCAATGCAAGCCCAGGCTGAAACTGTAAGCTTAATTTTTGTTGTGTATGCTATTGCAACTTGCTGTTTCTTTTGAGTTTTCTTTACTTTGTTTGGGACTTGTTTGACTACCTGATGGCTCCAACCTACTGCAATATTGTCTTTTGATTGATTGATTTCCTTATATTGAATCAACTTTTGTTTCTAACTTAGTTTCTTAGGTTGAAGTGTGCCCTATTTAGTGACTATTTATGCATATTTTATTAGCAAATCTGAAGTTATCCATTGCCGAAGAAGAAGATTTTTAGATGACTACATTCATTATCTTTCCCATCTGTATGAAATGGATGTCTATCACTAATTCAGTAGTGGTTAAAGCCATAAACCGTTGCATTAAGTTTTACTCGAATTATGAGCTGCAATTCTTAGAATGATTAATAGATAATATGATTTTTAAAGTGTCTTACTTTGACTACATGCTTCTAGTATTACAATGTTTTCCAAAACTATTTTCCTGATTTTTATTGTCATTATAATGTTGCTATTTTGTAGGAGAGGTAAAAGGTAATATATGATGAACAGAAAAAGTTAGCTCAGCAGTAGGCACAGATAAAATCACAGATGGCTCGTTATGAGGATGAATTGGCGAGGAAGAGGATGCAGGCATGTTACTTTATTATTATTTAATTAACATTGAATCAGTTGTAAGAAATCTAAATCCCAGCAACAGATGTACTCTATTTTTCCTTTTAAATGACCACTTGTATTAGTTGTTGCTCAGTTTATTCTTCTGGATTTGTTTCTACTTTTTAGCAACGTGCATGGTAACCACTTGAATGGATCTATTCCTTTGAGTTTCCGCAATCTGGAGAGCCTAACGTATCTATATGTTCTTATCAGCTCTGATGCTAATTTCTGATTTACATTTATTTATGCATCAGAATTGTACCTTTCTCTTGTACTTTGGTGAATTAATTTCTTTATAACACCTCAGGAATCTTTCTTCAGGCATACCTGTTGAGTTGGGGAGAATTATCAATCTTGATACACTGTAAGTACTTAAATCTCAGCAGCAGAAATTTTTACCTGGTCTTTCAGATACTATTAAGTACTTAAATCTTAGTGGTAACCAACTTACAGGATCTCTTGGACCTTATAATTATATTTGTCTTACATAGTTTTGTTTGCTACTTCACACATCCTACTACATTTTCCAGGGCCAATAAGTATGATCACAACAACAACTTTACGCACACTTAATCTCTCCTCAAATGGGCTACCTAGTGAACTTCCTTTGGTGACCGGAAGCTGTGCAGTACTTGATCTGTCAAATAACCAATTTGAAGGAAATTTAACCAAATTGCTAAAATGGGGAAACATTCAAATTCTTGACCTCAGCCAAAATCGTTTGACAGGGCCCATCCCTGAGGTAACCTCACAATTTTTGCGTCTAAATTACCTCAATCTCTCTCATAATTCTAAGTAGTTCTCTCCCAAATGTTATTACGAAGTTTCCAAAGCTTACAATCCTTGATCTCAGTTCTAACCAGTTAAATGGACCTCTTCTACCTACTTTACTAACATTGCCCACATTGCAAGAACTTCGAGCCTATATAATGAAGTTTATTAATGTCTTATCTGTAGTTGCAAAACCGTGAAGCTATCTCTTGCATATTATCTGTAGTTGCAGAACTGTTTTGTCTTTGCCACCAATTAGTAAAGGTGGGTAGAAGGATTTCTTGAGTTTGTAAAATAGACTCTAATTTGTTGCAGTAGCTTGACACTAATTTAAGGGTTATTAGTAGCATATTTGTTAAAATAGACTCTAATTTGGAGCCCCGATGGTTCTTTGTTTGGTAAGAACAGTTTATAAATGTAATTTACGAAGTTTATAAACGTTATAACAGTTTATAAATGTTTGGCAGCAGCACTTCGCTGCAAACAACAGCAAGAAGTGTGTCGCAGCAACAGAAGTAGTGTAGCAGAAGCAACAGAAGCAGGTTAACCTTCTCTCAAGAATCTATTAGTGCTAGAGCAAAAGTTACTGCCATCCATGGCTAGTGCTAGAGCAAAAGTTATTGGCGTATTTTGGGAGAACCTAGGCTTTTTTGCACATGCTTAGGTAGTAGCTTAATTTTATGAATAGTTTGATTTATTGTGGTTTATTTTGTGGATTGAAAAGTGAATTTGAGATGTATATATGGACATTTTGGTATATATTTTGTGGATGTAGTAATTTGAAACTGTAAACGAATGGTATTATTGGGATGTATTTTGAATGGTTGATACATTTTGGCTATATATCATGGCATTAGCATATTGCAGGTGCATTGGTAATATAGGTGAACTACATCCCTTTTTTTCTTTTTTTTATCTACAACATTTAAAAAACGTTGTCTGATATACTAAACAACATCATTTTTATCCAAAAACGTTGTGGAATCATACCTTCTACAACGTTTTTTCCTAAAAAGCGTTGTGTATTGTGTTTAACTACAACGTTTTAAAAACGTTGTGTAAGGGTGTTAAATAGATAACACCCTTAATCACAACATTTTTCTGACTGAAACCACAACGTTTTTTCCGCGTTGTCTATTTATTGTTTTGTAGTAGTGAGTGTATTAGTTAATTAGGGTGTCTTGCTTAATTCTATCATCTGTGGATTTCAGTGAGTATGGTTATTATGCATCGAGAGGTGGTTTTATCTGCTTTAGTGTTCTTGATTAAGAATTCGGGATAGAGAATAATTGATGACAAGTGTGTTAACTTAAATGAGGCAATAAGTGAAGTTGTGATCTTAAATCTCCATAATCTTAATTTAACTAGTGGTAATTAGAATTAGTTTGCTTATAAATTGAAATTCATTCGTTTAAATAAGATTGAGTTGGTTACGGGTTAGTACTTGGTTATTTTTATTAAATAATTCTCTGTGGGAACGATACTCAACTTATCACTTTATTGCTTGTTGACCACGTATACTTTTTTTTTTTGCTAAGTAACCACGTATACTTGCGTGTTGTGCGTAATTAGATTTTACCCACCAGCTACTATGCAACCACGCATATTACTGTACTTTTACCACCGGGTAGTTCAACAGTTTAACGGTAAAACTTTCGCCGTTATTTTTATAAAAGATATTTCTGTCGTTTTCTAACTCTGACAATCCTTTCGTTGTGTGGTCCAATTAATGATTGTCTTGCATCGTCTGAATATTCCTTGTTAAAAGCGAATATTCCCAAACCAATCGAATATTTTATAACCACTTGCTTACTTTGCAAAATTTATAAATATTACCCACAACTATAACATTATATCAAATCCATAGCATAATATTCAAAAATATATTTCGAGAAAAATTAATCTTTATTCATAAAAGTTGGGGTCTTACAACCTCCCCTTCTTATGAAATTTCATCCTTAAAATTAGGGTACATACCTGGTATATCGAAGATGTGAGGATACCTTTACTTCATTTCAGATTTTAACTCCCAGGTCATTTCCTCAACATTATCGTTTCTCCACAAAACTTTGACTTTAGGTATAACCTTGGAGCATAGAATATGATCCTTCTTATCCAAGATTTTAACAAGTACCTCTTCATATGTTAAATCTTCCGCTATCTCGTTCGGTTCTAATTCAATAATATGGTTCAGATCTTTCACTTATTTACGTAACATAGATATGTGAAAAATGTTATGAACACGAGACATACTTGGCGGTAAAGCGAGTCTATAGGCCATAGTTCCTACTCGATCGAGGATTTCAAATAGACCAATAAAATCGAGGTTTGAGATTTCATCTCTTTGTCGATTTTGGCTTTTAGAATAACGCCCTCTTGAACCTTCTTCTTCTCATTCATCAGCTCTGGGTGTATAGCTTGAGCAGTTTTAACTTTATCGATTAAAGTCAATTCTACTCGTATATTTAACATCATCACGTGGTTCCCTAGAGTCTTTAACTCTATCTCCATCTTATGTAAGTCGTACAAAATGGGTCTTTATGTTAACAACGTCACACTCGTAACCGCATACGATCTTCTACTTAACGTGTCAGCTACTACGTTCGCTTTTCTAGGATAGTATTGAATGGTATTATAGTAATCTTTCAACAGCTCGAGCCAACATCTTCGGCGCATGTTACGTTCATTTTGGGTGAAAAAATATTTGAGGGTTTTAGAAATGGGTTTTGTACTTGAGTAAATACAAAATTCGATTTCACGCTCTCGGGGTAGGCCAGGAAGTCTTCATGGAATACGTCAGGAAATTTATTAATGATGAAAATATCATTCAAAACTTTTGGGCTTTAGTACGAAAGCATTGCAATGAAAATTAAAATTTTAAAGCAATTTTGAAACCTAAAAACAGATCCATGCGAAAATCAATTAATTCAGAGGTTTAGAGATTATACCGAGATATAAACAAAAAACGAGAATCAAACCGATCGCCTCGAATCTCCAACGCAATACAAACCGATTGCGCCTCTACGATATCCATTATTTAACGCCGCATACAACCGTCGAACGATTCTCGCAATAAGAAGGACTTCACAGACTAGCCACCAAAAGGAATGGATTTTTGAAGCTGCTTTTCTCTAGTCTCTCTCTAAGAGCGGCTAGGGTTTTTCAATTATGATCTCTTACCCTAAGTAGCTGCTATATATCATATATATAGTAGTTAAAAGGAATTAATCAAATCAAAACCTAATTTTATAAAATCCGAATTTATATATATATATCTCTTAATTAAGTCTTACTTAATTAATATACATATATACAAATTATCCTTTTAATTTAAATTCGTGATTTAAATACTATTAATCATATTAATATATTTAAATCCTTAAAATTTAAATTAATTCCCTTTAAATAACGTTTCTATGTGTGTGACCCTATAGGTTATTATTACGTTGGCAATAATTTTAAAATCATATTATAAAATTATAAGCGTTGGAGGCATCTAGTAATGCATCATCGCTACCCAAGTAATAATAAGATCGATGATTCGATGCAACCTTTTTGTGACCAATGTTTCAATGTAATTTAATCCTTTTAACCTTAATATCCTAGATTAAACTCGAGTCATGGAATGTGTCATACTCTTCATAATTTAACTGAAGTTTTCTTAATCAATGAGTAGACTATATGAAACAAATCACTATTTGAGCATGGCCATGCATTTCATAGTCCTACTCAATCAAGAGGCCTATGGATATCACCCATAATATATAGGATGGTTAAATTCCATCTAGATCACTCATATTTTTCACACGATTAATGATGAACCCAATAATCACCTTTATAGTCCACCTATTAAAGGTGACATTTGATGATATCAAAGTACATAAATTCTCGTGTAGTAATATAGCGATTTCGGTCGGAGGACCATTACATCATTGTCACTATGAGAATTGCTAATGACACTTCGCATAATGCTCCATATAGAATTCTCATGGTGGGTCCATCGAAGACATCGTTCTCTAACATGTACCTATGCATTGACTTAATATCTCATATATTTATGACCAATGAGATTTGGTCATCAATCGATCCACATACTAGTCTCAATGCATCATTGTTGTCCCATCAACAATGATACTCGACTAGGGACATTTAAGAACACTGATACTAATGATAATATATAATCTTATGTTCAAGTCACATACTTGAAACTATATAATTTGTATCACTATTCTAAGGAATTTTATTATGTTAACAATTATATTACGCAATTAAATAAAACCATAATAAAATCATATATTTATTCAATCAAATATAATATCAAAACGTTAAGCAATTATATCAAATAATTGGCCTCTAGGGCATAAACTCTAACAAAAACTGTGACTCTCATCCAAGACTTGGGTAGCACCTCACATTGATACCTATCAACTTGCCACCGTTATTCACGGCATCCCCTACAGAGAGTTTGGCTTCAATGAATTCCAAGACTTGGAAGTCACCAGCGAAAGGCTTGGGGCTCTTTACTTATGGCTTAATATGACAATGATTAACTTTAGTGGTTTGGTTGCTTGAATTCACATAACAGGTTGGTTAGGAAGGCTAACAACCTTACGAAAAATAATCAATTTTAGCATGATGAGTAGTTAACCAGTCGATTCCTAAAATCACATCAAAGGAAAGAATTTTTAAAGAGATAAGATCGACAGGTAACGTGAAAGTGTCGATTTGAATCAAACAAGATTTATAAACAGTGGATGTAATGAAGGTTTCTCCTAATAGAGTTTCAACAGATAAGTTAAAGTCTAATTTCTTCGGAGTCAAGTTTAAACGTTGAGCGTAAGTATGAGAAATAAAAGAATGGGTAGAACCGGTATCAAAACTTCGCAAGAGTTTATGATTAGCTTACCCATGATAACTTCATTTGGTTCCTCGCTTTTTTGGGAAGTTATGAAAAGTGCTCTCACTTGAACCACCGATTTTGACTTGTCTAGGACAGCCTTTGTTGTAATCGTTACCGTTGTAATTGACTTTTGCTATAGGGCATATTTCACCCTCAACTGCTTCGTCGTACTCCTGATCCATGATCTAAATCATTAATCTTTGATCCATATCGAATTGGGGTTGACCGCAATGTACAGGGTAATTCAAAACTCGATGTTGGGTTCTCCCAATTACTGTCAAAAAAGAGAAATACATATCATCTATTTTAGCCTTCTTGGATTAGACTTCTCTTTCCACAATATCAACGCGTTATGCAGCTTTTACCCATGCATCCTTCATTCTCACTCGTTCATTTGTTTATTCTTTCAGTTGATCCTTGACATTTGAATTCTCAGATTCCAGCTTTATCATCTTATACTCTGCCAAAGAGTGCTTCTGTTCAAGCATTACATATCGGGTAACACAAGCTTGAATTGTTGCATCCTTTTGCTTAACGACCGCCTGCCGTTCTTCAGCCTGCTCCTCTAACTCATGAATACAATTTTTCAGTTCTACATTTCGATCATAAAATTCTCTTAATAAATTCTCCTCAGGTTCCTCTTCTTCCTCACTCTCAGCTTAGCCCTCTGTGACTAGCTCGGGTGCAACTATTAATTCTTCAGTCATCATATGGATATCTCTAATTTCTTCTTCGTCTAACATCCAGCAATCAAGTTTAATAACTTAATTAGTACTCCCCAATAAAAATCTTTGTTATAACAACATATTATACTCCAATATGTATTCTTTATATGAATCTCCTCGATTCAACACTTAAAACTCTATATGAGTTCATCTTTTGATTTTCAGATGTCATTCTCAAACACTTCCACAAAACAAGGGTCAATTGGCATACCACATATTATCCCTATACTCTGACCGACCAAATAAATAACAAATAACTTAGGTAGGTCATACTAGCGAAGGATTAACCCGTCTCTCCCCTCCTAGTTCTAGTCTCATATATCAGTCAGGGATCATATCCCTAAGCTTTGATACCAAATGTGACGCCCCCAAAAACATGGTACAGAAATCAAATACAAGCTTAATTATGTCGTGTAAAATACGACAGAACATAGCTGAGAGTTTTAACAAGAATATTGTCTTCTAGACAATATCCAAACTCAAATTCAATCCTCATTACATTTATTATCACACTAAATGCTGAGGACTACTAAAACAACCATCTCAGACCATCACTCCATTCCCCGACTAGTCCCGGCTACGTTCTCATTTTCTGAAGAGAACAATGAAAGCAAAAGGGTGAGCTCAACTAGCCCCGTAAGAAATATTATGACTAAGATAATGCAGAATAAATTATCGTTAGTCTTCAACAGTGTTAAACTAATAAACAACAAGTTTAACTGCAGCGGAACAAGCAATCCATTAGAAGAATCATGTAGAGCATGATATCTATTATCTTCTATGATTTAAAAAGTTTATTTTATCGCTGAGACTCAGCTTAATAAATAAACCACATCATCGAATCATCCCTGCACTACAGGCCAAGGATATTCATTAGTATCACGACCACGAGTTATCCATGCACTACGGACCAAGGATATTCGTGTTTTCATCAATGGTTATGATCATACCAGCAACTGTCCATCAATCCACTACAGGCCAATGAGGACTTTTACCACATCATTTGTAACATTACAGGTTATGATTATACCAAATGATCTCTGGTCATAATTATACCAATCAACAGTCCATCAATGCACATATGCCAAAGATGACTTTCATCACAATATAAGCACGAGGATGATGACAATGATATAAGAATTCAATTAAAAGAAAGCAAAGGATAAATTTTTAAAGATTTATAATTTAATTTATCCAGAATTCAATAATGCTCAAAAATTGCCAACATGATACTGCTTTGTGGAGTAAAATTCAAGAATGATATTGTATCAAAAATGATTTGGATCGAAAAGAAATCAATTTTTGTCATGAATAGTACTCTGGGTGAATAGTACCCGGGTGAATAGTACCCCGTGAATAGTACTTTATGAATAGTACTCATGAATAGTACTTTGTGAATAGTATTTTGTGAATAGTACCTATGAATAGTACTTTGTGAATAGTACCGTATAAATAAATAGTACTCATGGATAGTACTCCGACATGAAAAGCTTAAAATTTAACAAGAATGTGTAGAAAATATCCTTGTGAAACGATAATAGATGAAGCGCAAATTTTAAGGATATTCTACTAATTTTACGGAGTATAGAAGCAATACTTTAACAAAATGAGGGTATAATCAGGAATACGAGACAAAATAATATTACTCACATACTACAGAGTATGGAAGAAAATATTATTCATTATGAATACTGAACAAAAATAATATCCCTTACCTTAGAAGAAGACAGGATACTGGAATAGTGAAGTAGCAGAATACTCTTCTTCTTTCTCACTATAACTTCTCTCCCTATAGCTTCTTTCTCTATAATTGCCCTTGTGAGTGTTAATGAATTGGTGAGAATGAAAGAAGAATGAGCTTCTATTTATAAGAAAATATAGTTTCAATAATTGCACGTTTTGGGGCTCAAAATATTACAGTATAACACCTTCATCTTTTCCTTTATTTTTAATTTAGTCCTGCAAGTATTATCAAACTTGCACCACCTCCCCTAATAGTACATGCATGTGAATGAATAGTACATTCATGTAAATCAATAGTTTTATAAATGTGAAAAAAATAGGTACAGTATAGTACCTTCATCTATACCTCTATTTTTAATTTAGTCATGCAAGTATTATCAATCTTGCACCACCTCCCCAAATAGTACATGCATGTGAATCAGTAGTATATACATGTGAACAAATAGTTATAAGCATATGAATTAATAGTAATTAATTGCTCATTTATTCGATTAATTATCCAATTGGTCAATATAACCTCCAGAAATTAATTATTATCAAAATAAATGTAGATTTCCATTAACACTAATAATCCCAACACAATGGAAATATCAATTTCATCATTAATCAACACGAACTTATTCTTCATTAATATTGAACTCACAATATTTAACAACCAGATCATTCCTAGGAAAGAGAGGGCTTTCTAATAAGGATTTCTCCCTATTAGCGCGCAATTAGGTGACCAAACCCCTTTCCTCGACAGAACTTTCTATACATCGTCAATATTGCAAATAATAATATGAATAACTTTATCATCTCAATTATTGATTTAAAAATATTATGCAGATGATAATTGAATCAATAATATGAGAGAAATTATGCAGCAATTACTGTAGCAATAATTGAGTATAACTAAGTGACTTCTCACGTAAGCATCAATAATCAATCGTAGTGCTACTACGCAACCAACGCCAGACATCGTATTTTTACCACCGGGTAGTTCAACAGTTTAACTGTAAAACTTTCGCTGTTATTTTTATAAAAGATATTTCTGTCATTTTCTAACTCTGACAATACTTCCGTTGTGGGGTCCACCAATGATTGTGTTGCCGTAGAAATATTCCTTGTTAAAACTAATATTCCCCGACCAATCAAATATTTTATAACCACTTGCTTACTTCGTAAAATTTGTAAATATTACCCACAACTATAATATTATATCAAATCCACACCATAATATTAAAAAATATATTTCGAGAAAAAGCAGTAAACGCTCCGGATGTATATCCAGGCTCAATCAAATAGAGTTTGATGATAAAAGCCATGGATCGTCGATCCGAGCATACTCACACAACACGACTCTCAACGTGAGTAGATATGTATGTATAGAAATGGGAAAAAGGTTAAAAATCTAAAATGTCTTACAATGGGCTGCCAAGAAGACTTCAGATAGCTTTTGATGCCTTAAAACTCGGTTTCTACCAGTTAAATTTCAGTATGTTATAAAACACGAGCTCACAAGTGTTTAGAAAAAGGAAGCACTCAATTTGGAGCACTATAGAAGTGTGTTCAGAGTGAAATGGATAGGGTTTCCTCGCTCTTTCTCTCTTTAAAATGGCCACCCCAAGGCCTCTATTTATAGACCAACTAGACGCGGGTCTACTTGCAGCGGCCACGTGTCTACCTACGGCTGCCCGGGTTACCTCAGGCCATGTGGGTCCTGCCGTCTTGAAGAACGTGCACTTGTGCAATGCATTGTCTTCTTGAACCTTCATAACTTTCAATCCGGGCATCTGATTGAGGTGTGCTATACCATTTCGGAGTGCGGTTCTCGAGAGCTACACAATGACATGGGATAAGAGGTTGTATGAAGCCGGGAAGATGGGTCCATGACTAAATCTTCAATTCTTGAAATTCTATCCGGTGTACTGTCTTGTGTAGTAATCACTCGGGGATTTGAGCTATAGTTCTTGTGGGACACTTCTGTATGAAATATGGGTTAAAATGATGTTGAGATGACGTAAATGTAGTATCAAGGTAGCAAAATGATGTTTTTCCCCTGACCGGGGTTATCTCCGGCTCTGGGTAGATGTAGCAGTCGATTCTCAGTGTTATCTTTGAGATTGGGTTACTATGAGTGCTGACTGTCCTCAGGATTGTCTCTGAGGTGTGCTTGACCTCTCAGGGTTATCTCCAAGGTTGGAACTGAGCACCTCAGGGTTGTCTCCGAGGTTAAAACTGACTTCTCCGGGGTTATCTCTGGAACTGGAACTGCATCTCTCGGGGTTATCTCCGAGATTTGGAACTGAGTATCCTGGGGTTGTCTCCATAACTAAAACAGAATATCTCAGGGTTATCTCCAAGGCTAAAAACTGTGTATCCCAGGGTCGTCTCTGGGATTGAGCTAATTTAACTTCCAGGGTTATCTCTGGAAGACGATTTTGCCCTCCTGCAAGGTTAGTAACAGGAATGCAAGATTTTGAGTGTCTACAAGTTCTATGCCAATGTTAGAGAAATGCAGAATGGCATATTATATGTGAGAGGGAAGCAAGTATTTTACACCAAGCAAGCTATCAACGACTTATTTCACGTCGACACTCTCCCATCTGGTGCCTCAAATTGGGCAGAATCTCAACAATTTGAGATTGACTTGGATAAGCTTGTGAAGGAATTATGCAAATCGGGTACGAAGTGGACAACCAAAGAAGGAATAGACAGGAAAGTCCACTTCCCACAGACCACTCCCAGTCGATATGTAAAGGCGTGGTACAGTTTCATATATGCTAGTCTATATGGCATACTCAAAGGGAAAGCAATTGACATTGGGCACATCATTAATCAATCAATGTTGAGATACACGAGGGGAAGCACTTCTGGGGAAATCCCACATGCATCAATCATTACTCATTTATGTGTGGTTAGTAGACTGGACAATGAACCTTTACAGCTGCCGATGTGTGACAGTGATCACATAACCATACAGAAGTATACTATTTAGAATGGTGTAGAGTCTCATCCCAGGGGTTTAGGTTTCATTTTACCGAACAATGAGTCTGAAAGTGATGAAGAAGAGGAAAAAGAAGGAGAAGAGGTGGACACCACTGCTCCTCAGACAGAAAGGGCCCCTCCAGAATACTACGACAAGCAGGAATGTGAGATGTGCCGACTACAGAGAAGGATGGATGCTATGCATACAAACTTTCAGGCCTTTACTGCTAAATTTTTTGGGGTGTTATCTGATGCGTTTGGCCAGCTGGGAGCACAAGTCCAGTTTCCTACATATGGGATCGCCGCTCCATATCCACCACCAGACACTCCACTTGAGCAAGAGGAGGATGGCGATGATGAGTCCACCTAGGGAAGTTTCTTCGGCCTTTACCTTATAATAAGGACATTGTTATTTTTAAGTTTGGGGGTATTGGCTGTGTAACATTGTTAGTATAAAGTTGCATGTGTAGTTTAACTTCTAGTTTAGTTTAGTTCACATAGCTGCGTTTTAGTTTGTTTGCATGCTAGTTTAGTTTTAGATTTCATTTAGTTGAACTTGTTAGTTTATTGAGATTTTCTAAAAAAAAATAATTATTTTGGTTGCTTTATTTGTTGCATTTAGTGTAGATAGATCATATTGCATGAATCCAAGTCTTCAGTTAGTTTTATTTTCATTTTATCTATGATGATATTCGAATTGCATGATCTTTAAATAGTTTTGATGACTAAGGCATAGTTGTAATGTTATATCATGATGTAAATCTCTACTTGTTTGAATCTGATGTAACCGGATAGCACTCTAAAGTAACCATTAAGATTTGCAAAGAGTAAATGGTCACATAATTGTCTTCTAGTGGGAAATTGGTGTTTTAATAAAAGAGGGTTTAGTAAAAAAGTTAGTAATGACTGGGATTGCGCAAAAGCTTAAGTTTGGGGGAAAACAGAGGAATTAAAAAAAATGAAAAAAAAAAAAAAATCCAGAGAACGAAAAAAAATTATATGAATAAACACTTTGGCTAGTTTAGTTCTATGGCTTTTGATACTTGAGTAAGTACACCCTAGGGGATGTCTCTACACCTAGAACCCTAAAGCCTGACGGTTTGGGAGTTGTTGGTTAAAAGCTTGCTAAGGGGTATCATTGAAAAGCCTAAGAGGACTAGACATTGCACAGTCTGTAAAGGGGGGAAAGTGAGAATATCGCCCTCGTGATTAAATAAAAGCATAATAAACTCAGTGTTGACTCTTAGCTTAGTTGATTTGTAGTCCTAGTTAGAGCATAATGTGTTTGCTACCTTCCTTGAGTTAAAGCTGTATTTTTCCTCTAAGAAGTATATTATGTGAAGTATTTATTTTGTATCAAGTTTAATGGTTGTTAAACACACACACACACACTACGTCAGTGATGACAGGTTTTGATTTACAGAGTGTTGTACTTTATTGCCTTGCTCTTGGTTGGATATTCTGTTTGAAGTTTTTGAAGTTTTTCTGAGACATCTCTCTTGAATTTCTATCTGACTGATATTTCGATTTGTTAGCATCTTAGCTTAGATTGCCTTACATTGCATATTTAGTTATTGCATTGTGTTTTGTTGCTTCAGGGTAGGCAACGATTTAAGTTTGGAGGTATTTGATAGGTAGTTTTATATCTACCTATATTAATATAATTTAACTTCAAATGTTGTTTAAACTCATATGTTTTAGTAGCTTTTCATGCATTTTTGGTTTCTTTTGTAGATTGCATGTTTGGGAACTTTCCTGGTGACTTTTGAAGCTAAAATGAATGTGTGGTTGCTAAAGGGAACAACCAATGAAGTGATGGCATGTGGAGTGAAGTAGTAGCAACAGAAAGCAAAAGTAATGATCTGGTTCATGGCTCAGTTGTGCCCAATTTGGCCTTGGATCTTGTAGCAATTGTGCTGATCTGACCTGTAAATCCTCAAGCAAGCATGACTATGCCCCATTTAACTTTGTGGGAAAGCAATGCTGCTTGGATCTCCAATTCGATGAGTTGACTTTTTAACTAATGTGACCAATCAGACTTGTTCATGGGCAAAGAAGAACTCTTGAATTATTATATATATGGCATATTTACGTTTAGTAAGAGGGGAGACTAGTTCTAAGACTCCATTAAATCCCTCTTGCGATAAACTTCTTTTATTTTTTTCATCTTTAATTTTTCTCTTAGATTAGAAACCCTAGATAAAACTAGAACTAAAGATTGAAGCTTTTGATCATTATTGGGAAATCAGATTGAAAGCAAGAGAATACATATTTGTTTAACTCAATTCTAAATCCTCTTCTTATATATTTGTATCTTTTAATGCTTAATCAACTGTGGATGATAGATTCTAGTTCATTTATTAATTAAACTCTGTTTTGAGATTACTATGGATCTTATTGTGTAGTTTACTTTAATATGCTTCCTTGTTAGTCTTATTAGTTATGCTTGGATTGTCTGTTATGGTTTGCCCCTTAATTTCTTAATTTCCTAGCTAACAATTATTTTGATAATCCATATAAACTTGAGAAACGGATTATGGGTTTAGATCTGATTATAATAGCATGTATTTATGTGTTCTACATGGAGTTGGAATACATGATTCGTGCTTAGGATAGAGATATACCGAAGCATTGCATGTAATCTAATAAGAACTAGTATTTAAACCCTTTTTAATTATAACTCACATTGCTTTATTTAAATCAACACACTTCCTGTTAAACCAAATTACTTATACTGTATTGTTAATCAAGAACACAACAGTAAAATATGGCCATCTCTCAAAAGCACCATACTCATATCAAATCAAATCCACATATGATAGAATCAATTTGAATACCCTAATTAACTAACCCACTATATCTATATGTGAATTAAAATTAAAAAGGGTTTAAGTACTAGTTCTTATTAGATTACATGCAATGCTTCTATATATCTCTATCTTAAGCACGAATCATGAATTCCAACTCCATGTAGAACACATAAATACATGTTATTATGATCAGATCTAAACCCATAATCCATTTCTCAAGTTCATATGGATTATCACAGTAATTGTTAGCTAGGTAATTAAGCAATTAAGGACAAACCATAACTAACAATCCAAGCCCAACTAATAAGACTAACAAGGAAGCATATTAAAGTAAATTACACAATAAGATCCATAGTAATCTCAAAACAGAGTTTAATTCATAACTGAACTAGAATCCATCATCCACAATTGATTACGCATTTAAAGATAAAAATAGATAAGAAGAGGATTTAGAATTGAGTTAAACAAATTTGTATTCTCTTGCTTTCAATCTGATTTCCCAATGATGATCAATAGCTTCAATCTTTAGTTCTAGTTTTATCTAGGGTTCCTAATCTAAGAGAAGAATTAAAGATGAAGAAAATAAAAGAAGTTTATCCCAAGAGGGATTTAATGGAGTCTTAGAACTAGTCTCCCCTCTTACAAACTGTAAATATGTTATATATATAATAATTCAAGAGTCCTTTTTTTCCCACGAACAAGTCTGATTGGTCACATTAGTTAAAAAGTCAATCTACTTGGAATGGAGATTCCATGAAGTCGCTACCGCCCACAAAGCTAAATGGGTATGACTTGATAAGTAGGTTTTATACCTACTTATTGGTTATTAACTCACTAGAATTATGCTTAACTTAAGTAGTTTTATTATGTTTTATTTGCTTTTTATGTTTATTTTGCAATATGTATAATTGGAACTCCTTTAACAACTTAAGGTGTGTAATGGCATGAAATGGCATGGAGTAAGCATTAACATGGCACGATGGACTTGAGCAAGAGTGTAAATTGCAGATGAACTTGAGCAGGTGAGGAGGAGAATCAATGAAATGGTGAAGAAATGAAGAGAAGAAATGAAGAGATAGAAAGTAGAAGAAAAGTAGCAACAAACACAGTAGACAAAAAGCAGCAGCAGCGCGGCCGCGCTGCCATTGAAGTTATTTATGGCGCGCCCATGCCAAAGGAATACAGAGGCAGATTTAAGCAATCGCGCGACCGAGCTTTAGTAACACAGGACCATGGCGCGCCCGCGCCATGCACTCGATACAGATTACTATAGCGTGCCCGAGCTCGATCCAGAGTACATTACTGCGTGGCCGCGCAAGTCTTATTCAGTTTAAAAATGCTAACTTTTTGTAATTTGAATTGGAGCGTGTTTTGGTCATCTGAGACGATATGGTTGGTTACCAAGACGTGGTTTTTTAGTATTCATTATTGTTCTTAGGTTTTAGACTACTCTAGAGAGGGTTTGAGCATTTGATTACTATTTTTAGCTCCTCTCTTTATCTAGATTGCTTAATAAATATAGTTTTCAATTCGGGAGATTTTTGTGGATTGGAACAAGCCTGAAAACAGAACTGGCAGTGGGAATTTATAGATTTGATATCTCATTTCTTTCATAACTCTTGTTTGTATTTCTTATTTTAATGGTTTGCTTCAATCCCATAATGGCTTTTGGTTTAGAAATGAACTAAATTCCATTATGGGATTCTAATAGATTTTAATGCGTAGTTTAAACATGTATGACTGATTGTGATGTTGCTTATTTAATATTGGATTGCCCATTTTGGTTGTGCTAAATGTATGAATGCTTGATCACCATTCACACTCATTGCTTGTATGAATTTGGAAAATGAAATATAAGTATAGATTAGACCATAATGGCATATGTTCATAAGGCTTATTTGTGTTAGGCTTTGTGATTCGTGACCCGGAAAGGCATATAACGTTTCACCATTTGTAGTCATTAAGAGAGTTTGAGCTTAAATCCTATTTTTTATAAATTCACATAGATATATAGTGAGTTTAGTATTTGTGATTCTTGCATGAATTCTATCAATTTTGGATTTGGTGTAAATTAGGCATAGTTCATTGAAAAATGGTTGTGTTTCACTTATGTCTTCTCGACTAGCTTTCCGTATTTAATAAGTAAACATAACATGAGGCATACATTTTAGATGAAGCATTAGATGATATTAGAATCCCATATCTTCCCAATTTGATTACCTCCTTTTAATATTTATTTATTGTGTTGATAATTAATTTAAATATAAATTCATTTATTGATTGATAGTTTGAGCATATAGAAATAGTGATTAAGTTGTTGCATGATAATTTAAATTTATCACCTTTCTCCGTGGGATCGATACTGTCTTACTCTATACTACTTGTTGACTTGTGTATACTTGAATGAGTTAGAGTCCATTTTGATAAACCAAAAAGGAGGCAACAAGTTTTTGGCGCCGCTGTCGGGGAAAGGCGTTTATTTTTAATATTGTTGTCATCAATTAAAGCTAGATTTGTGTGACTTAGACAATTCTGTTCTTATCTTATTTCTATTTTGTTTTTGTTTGTATGTCAGGTACTTGTGTACATTTTATGCACACGCGATCGACAAACTCTAAATTGGGGCCTGTACAAGATAATATCAACAGTAGAGGTTGGAATTCGAAAGCACGTAGGAATATACAAGTAGATTTTGAAACTTCAACATCTAATATGGCAGAAGAGCAAAGAGAGGAACATCGAGCCTTAAGAGATTATTCAATGCCTAATATAAATGGGTTACAGTCAAGTATCGTGAGGCCAGCTATAGCAGCCAACACTTTTGAGATAAAGTCGGGCACTATTCAAATGGTGCAAAATTCAGTACAATTCGGGGGTGCTGCTACAAATGATCCGAACGAGCTCTTATTGAGCTTCATAGAGATATGTGACACTTTCAAGTACAATGGGGTGTCAGAAGATGCAATTAGGCTCAAACTATTTCCATTTTCATTACGGGACAAGGCTAGAAGTTGGCTCCACTCTTTACCATCGGGGTCTATTACAACATGGGAAGACTTAGCGCAGAAGTTCTTAGCTAAATTTTTTCCAATGGCTAAGACTGCTAAAATGAGGACAACAATTCCCCAGTTTGAACAACAGTAGGGTGAATCATTATACGAAGCTTGGGAACGGTATAAAGAGATGCTAAGGAAATGCCCCCATCATGTAGAATGCCAGATTTTGTGGAATGACCTGGTTCCATTCTTTATTATTCTGTTGGAATATTCTCTGTGCGGATTATGCATGACCTGGTTCCATTCTTTATTATTCTATTGGGAATAACCTATCTGTGCGGTCTATCGCATGCATGGTGAATTCTTCTGTTATTCCATTCTTTATTATTCTGTTGGAATAACCTATCTATGTGGATTACCGCATGCATGGTGAATGATCATTTGTATTCATTCTTTATTAAATTATGGAAATGATCTGTTTACGTGGATTACCGCATGGCGGGTGAAAATCCATTTGTAATTTCGAATATTCTATTATACTCATCAGGGATATCATTTTTTTCGTACTCGTCATGGAATATCATTTTCTTTAGTTTTTTTTTACGAGTTACTATTCACGGGTTACTATTCACCCAATTACTATTCACTCTAGTATTATTCACTCGGGTATTCGGGGCACTTTTCGTGCCGAAGTACTATTCATGAGTTACTATTCATGGGTTACTATTCACCCAATTACTATTCAGCCGAATATTATTCACTTGGGTATTTTGAGTACTTTTCATGTCGGGGTACTATTCACGAGGTACTATTCCTAAAGTACTATTCACGGGGTATTATTAGCGATGAAAAATTGATTCTTTTCTGTCCAAATTATTTTTGGTACATGAATATTATTCTTGAATTTTACTCTACAAAGCAGTATCATGTTGACAATTTGGACGCTATTGATTTCTGGATAAATTAAATTATAAATCTTTAAAATTTATCCTTGAACTTTTTTTATTGAATTATTATGTCATTGTCATCATCCTCATGCTTATATTGTGATTAAAGTCATCTTTGGCTTACGTGCATAGATGGACTTGGTATGATTATGACCAGGGATTATTCGATATAATCATGACCATAATGTGACGAATAATGTGGTAAAAGTCCTCATTGGCCTGTAGTTCATTGATGGAAAGTTGTGGTATGATTATGACCAGGGATTATTCGATATAATCATGACCATTGATGATTACATGAATATCCTTGGCCGTGATGTAGGGATGATTCGATTTTATTTGTTAAGCTGAGTCTTAGTGATAAAGTTGATGAAAAACTTTTTAAATCATAGAAGATAGTAGATTTTATGCTCTACTTGACTCTTCTAATGGATTGCTTATTCCGCTGCAGTTGTTGATCTAAAACTTGTTGTCTAATATATTCTATCAGTTGTTATACTGTTGAAGGCTAAGGATAATTTATTCTGCATTATCTTAGTCATAATATTTCTTACTGGGCTAGTTGAGCTCACCCTTTCTTTCACTGTTCTCTTCAGGAAATGAGAATATAGCTGGGACGAGTCGGGGAATGGAGTGATGGTCCAGGATAAATGGCTTTAGTAGTCCTCACTATTCTATGAAATAGTGTGATAATAATTCTAATGAGAACACCATTGAGTGTGGATATTGTCTAGATGACAATATTCTTGTTTAAACTCTCAGCTATATTTTGTCATATTTTACCCGACTGTTGTATAATTAAGTTGTATTTGAATTTATGTACCATGTATCTGGCGACTCAAGATGGGTGATGTATACCTGTTTTGGGGGCGTCACAATCTATATATCTTATTGGCAGTCAACTACGTTTCTAAGTTGGTGGAAGTGGCAGCTCTTCCAACTAATGATGCTAAAGTGGTCCTAAAATTTTACAAAGAAGCGTTTTGATAAGGTTTGGGACTTCAAGAGACATTATTAGTGATGATGGCATCCATTTCTGTAATCGACAGTTCACATCTCTATTATCTAAGTATGGGGTGAGTCATCACATTGCTATATCTTATCATCCCCGGACCAATGGCCAAGCAGAGGTATCAAATCGTGAAGTGAAGAGAATTTTTGGAAAGATCATGAACCCCACAAGAAACGACTGGTCATTGAAGCTTGACGACGCAGTATGGGCCTACAGGACAGCTAATAAGACACCATTGTGAATGTCACCATTTCAGCTTGTATATGGAAAGGCTTGTCACCACCCTATGGAGCTCGAACACAGGGTGAATTGGGAAATAAGAAAGTTAAACTTTGACTTGAAAGTTGTAGGAGAAAAACGTCTACTCCAACTCAATGAGTTGGACAAATTTAGATTGCAAGCTTATGAGAACTCCAAAATGTACAAGGAAAAAGTGAAGAGATGGCATGACCACAAGATTATAGAACAGGTGTTTGAACCGGGGCAACAAGTTCTATTGTTTAATTCTAGACTCAAACTCTTCCTAGGGAAACTCAAGTCAAGGTGGTCAGGGCCATTTACTGTGAAGATGGTTTATCCACATGGTGCAATCTAAATATTTTATAAGTTCCCAGACAAGCCTTTCAAAGTTAATGGACAGCGGCTTAAGCACTATTATGGAGGTGAGGTTGACAGGCAGAAGGTCACCTCAATTCTTTCTACAACATTATTGAATCAGAGATAGTCAAGCTAACTGACTATAAACTAGCGCTCAATGGGAGGCACCCCATTATTTCTCTTCCTTACCTCTTGTTTAATTCTTTTTGAATCATGTCTATTTCTCATCTGCATGTTTAATTCTTAATAGCATATAATTTCTGATATAAGTTTTGTTGGAGCTAAATGTGCATATGATTCAGGGTACAGGGCCGCGCGGCTGCGCGACTGAGTAGTTCTAATAAGGCACGCCCGCGCCTGACTTCTTTGCAATCTGGATCATAGCATACGCGCTCTTTTCCATCGTTTAATTACTGTAGCGTCCGTCTTTATGGTAGCAATGGCACACGCCATTAGTAGGCATAAAACTCAAATGCGACCACACGGAGGTCGGCGAGAAAAAATTTAAAGACTTAAAACCATACCCACTCCAATTCTTATATCAGTTACATTCTCAAACGTGCGTCTCTCCATTTCTTTTCAAAACCGACGCCTATCTCTTCACATCCTCTAAACGGTTCCTTTTCAAATCCTAACTCCTTACCCCATTACCAATTTATACGCCTACGATTTCCTTCCCACATTTAACTTCTCATACATATCCTCGTTCATTTAGTTAGGTTTTCTTCAGAGTGTGTAAAATAACAAGTTTGGGGGTTATCTCTAGCATACACAGAGAGTTCTGTCAGTGTCTTCTCTTCTCTTAGAATTTCTCTTCATCAATTTCAATGGGGCCTAAAAGAGCATGTTCTTGCACTCCAGAATAATCTTCTTCAAGCAGTCAGAGTGAGGACATTGTTGACCTTACAAGTTTGTCAGCCTAGAGGCCCAAATAGAATACTACCGGATAGTGGCTAAGACATTTGTGAAGGAGCGTGGTTTCAAGCCCGAGGCACAAGATGGGCAACTTAAGGAAATGATTAGAGAAAGGTGCTAACTTGGAGTGACTGCTACTCCCATGCCTGCACCCATGGGGATTGTTCAGGAGTTTTATGCCAATGCCAAAGAAACGATGAGTGGACTATCTTTTGTCAGAGGAGTTCAAGTGGACTATCGCCCGCAAGCAATTAGGGAAGTTTTCAAGATATTCGATGCACCACTTGGACGTACAAACTGGGTCGAGGCTACACAGTTTAAGACCGATCTGGACAGAGTTATCATTAACTTGTGCATACCGGGTACACAGTGGACTTACAAGCTTGGTACAAATCAGCCTAAAACTTTACAGGCCTCAACCCTCAATCGCTACACTAAGGGTTAGAATTTATTCATCTGTGCAAAGCTTATGCCATCATCACATAAACATGAGATCATACCTGAGCGGGAAATTATTTTGTGGCAAATAATCACAGGGAAATACATCAATGTGGGCCATCTTATTCATCATAATATGTTACGCTATATGAGGGGGAGCACCACAGGAAGCATCCCACATGCGTTCGTTGTAGCTAGTCTTTGTGCACGAGCAGGGGTCACCTGGGCCAATGAATAATTATAGTATCCTAGCCAAGATATCACCCATTCTACTATTTCCAAGTTTGAGGATTGGTTAGGAGGTACACCGCACCCTAGGGGCAAAGGATTCATTCTTCTAGCTGTATCAGCATTGCCATCTCCACAGCCCTCGACCCATAACATGGTTGCAAATGATGATCGTCGTCTCCAAAGGTTGGAGAGAAAAGTAGATGCGATGTATGATAATTTTTTAGCATTTGCCAATGGATTAACGTGGTCCCTAGGCGAGGGTTTTGCACAGCAAGAAACCATGCTTGAGAGGCCACAGCTTGGGATAGCCATACCATTTCCACCGCCAGACTCACCACCCGAGGAAGGTGGTACAACTGATAATTAGGGGAGTTCCTTATAACCCTTTATCTTCATTCATTGGGGACAATGAATATTTTAAGTTTCATTGGGGTGTTCAGTAGTGTAGAGCATTTAGTTAATTGAATTTAGTTTAATTTGCATCATTTTTGCATGTTTAGTATAATTTTTAAATGTTTATGTGTTTAGTTAATTATGCAGTAATTTTTTTGCAATTTAGTGATTATTATATGTGTTAGTTGTGTGTTTAGTTGAATATCCCAAGTATCTAGTTTTGTGGAATTCTAATTTAGCCAATGATGAATGTGAAATTTGATGGATTCTTGAATTTAGTAGATTACATGAGCTTAGTATAAGGTTATACATGATTTGAGCCTTGCTTGTTGTTTAGATGTGTCGACGTCGGGATTTTTGTGTCCCTTTTCGTTACTTGTTCTTTGGTGTTCTCATGTTAATGTGAGATTTGTTTGAAAAAAACAAGTGAAAAAGGTCTGACATGTATAAGTCGACTTTTTGACTTTAAGAGTAAATGGGTTGGTGTATTTAATCGGTTGCACCAATATAATGAAAAGGTTTGCACATTGACCCAGTGATGTGACACTGCTAAACGGGTCTGTAAAACAGAGATTCATTTAGGGTTCGGGGGCTTGATTATGCGGAGGGAAGGTGTTAGGAACCCCCCGACATCCGTGTTGCCACGGTGACCCCTACTTTTCAAAGAAACTATTATATGAATGTGTGTGTGTGTGTGTGTGTGTGTGTCTGTGTGGATCAATGTGCAATTATTTAGAAGTAGTGTTGTACCTCGTTCGCACCTATATACATAGGGTTTGAATTTTGTAGAAAATTCAGTTTTAAGCAAGATATAGCAATGAAGTTTTATAAAAAAGGTTTCTCAAACCCTGTGCTCAATAGTAATTGAGGCCTTTGATACTTCCATTTTATTATTAAATGTTCAGCTTGTTTGCTTTTATTTTCGAGATGCGAGGCATCTGCGAGAAAATAATATACAGCAGTAAGGGGCCGCTCATGTGTGGGCCACATACTCCACCATGGATCTCATCCATGATCCTCTGAGCTTGGTCTTTGTCTAGACATCTAAGGAGACCTAGTCCTGCATCTTTCTTGTAGAGTGCATCTCCGCTCAGGTAGAATTTCATAGCAAGTCGATGGATCCGCCTCTTCTCAGTTAGGCTCGCCTCAGCGGGTGTAGATCCATCTCGCAGATACTCCTTGATATGTTGATACCAAGGGTGGTGGATGGGAGGTAGTTCATCTGATACTTCTCCGACGTAGTTCCCATAGACTGGGGCTTTTTGCATTGCAATTGTAATGCTTGGCATGTTTTCCTTGTCAGGTATGTAAACCAAGGAGGCCAACGTTGCTAATGCATCCGCAAAATCATTCCTATTACGAGGAGTGTGTAGAAAGGAGATTTCTTAGAACTCCAAACCCATCTGTAGAACTTGTCGATGGTAAGGCAGTAAATGTAATTCTTTGGTTTGATAGATTCCTGTGGATTGTTTGATCACCAATTCAGAATCCCCAAAGACAGTTAACCGTCTGATGCCCATTGAACGTGAAAGTTTTAGCCCCATAAGATGTACCTTCATACTCTCAATTTGTGTTTGTTGGTCTTTGATAAACCGCAATTTGACGGAGATGGGATCTTTGGTCCCCGTCATCGCATACTAGAACCGCTTCCAAACTCTAGAACCTTCTGCGTTAACAACTCCATCAAAATACATTTTCCACGTACGACATGTATCGTACTGATGTTGTTGCTGAATTGTCATTACCCCTTCATTAGGGAAGTATGTTTCCAAGGGTTTGTAGTCCCCTGCAGGTGCGGCGGCCAGTTGATCCGCAATTCCTTGATCTTTGACAAACTTTTGCATCACATAGACGATCTACAATTGTTGTAGGATCAACTGCCATCTGGACAGTCGACAATTTAGTATGGGCTTACTGAACACATACTTGAGAGGATCCACGCGAGATATGAGATGGGTTGTGTGACCATGGAGGTAATGTTGTAACCTCATGGAAGCCCACGCTAAAGCACAACAAGTCTTCTCAAGTTTTTCTTAACTCTACTTAGAGTTGTTTCATTCATATATGCTTATGGTTAATCATTGCTGATTGTCATGTCTAAGAATTATAGAATTGTACTCTGTACATATTGCATATATAAGTCAGGTATGAAAGGCTGATCACCTTCATTACCATTCGGTCCAAATAAATTTGTTCATGTTTAATATTTGTTCAGTCAAAAGTTTGTTCGTGCTAGTTCTCAATTATATTGTTGAATTATAGCCAGCTTATTATTCAGACTCTTTCAATCATGATATATCCTTAAATAAATTTACACTTACTAAGCAACCTTCATGCTCACCCTTGTTATATCATGATAAAACATTGCAGATTAAACCGAATGCGTTGGATACAAGGAAAGGTTAAAGACAGTTACAGCTTTAAGTTTATGTGTGCGGCTTAATTTGTAACAGCATAGTATAATAATATCTTTGTATGTCAGATAGAATAATGAATTTTGTATAAGTTAAGGTTACTCAACCTTGGGGAATAGTGTGTAATGTTTAATGTATAAACAATTTATGTTTATATCTTCCGCAATAGTTATAGAATTAGTATACCAGGTCCGTGGTGATTTAGGACCCGGATTTGGGGCTACTACAAAAACTATCTTCCTCGGGGAGGACCGATGATGGAATCTGTTATATAAATCCCCAACCGAGGCATCGTAAAGGTTCGGTGATGTTCGGACTATTGTAAACTATTGTTCAAGTAGGCACCGAGGAAATTAGGTGTTGATCAACCTTCATAAAACTACAGTTCAAGTAGGTATTGTGAGTATGTTGTGAAAGCAAGCAATAAAAATTCTATCTTCAGCAGAGCTATCAACATCAACCTGATAAAAAGCCAGGGCGGTGGTGACAATCCCAGCGTAACTGCAGGAAGAATCCAATCATGGCAACCAAGGTAAGCTATCATCAGGATAAACATCAATAATCCCCAAAGAGTCACTCCCAAAAAGAAAGGAACATCCTTGAGGAAAATAAAGTCAGAAAGCACATCTAAAGATAAAGAATATTGGTGACAACCTCAACGTCAAAATCCAATGGTCTTAGCCATAGGAAAGCCTCCACAGCAGGGATCTTGAAAACATCTCTACAACATGTCGTTGAATCAGTCTCAATAGCTCTGATGGACATTTCAAGCCGTTAGCGATAACCCCAGTGTATCATCGGGAAAAGATCCAGTGATGAAATATTTGTAAACTATTGTTCGAGTAGACATCAAGACTATTTAGTGGAGATCATCATTGATAATTCCATCCCCAGCAGAAATGGTGGGAACAATTAATAATGGAATACGGTTGAAAATAATTCCAACCAAAAATATTCAGCATTCATAACATCATATCATGTTGCATTACATAACATTATTTAATCTTGTCATATTTCAAGTGTCTAAAAATCTTTATCCTGGTGATGTCATTACATTGCATAAACATGATAAAGAGGGGCATCCGTAAACACTCAAAATTTTGCATTCTTGTTACTAATGCAAGAGGGCAGAATCATTTTTTATCTCCCAGAGACAACTCTGGGAGATCATATCATCAAATCTAACCCTGAGACAACCCCGGGAGATCAAATCCAACCCTGCAGACAACCCCGAGAGATCAAATAATCAAATCCAAGCCCCGAAGACAACCCTGAGAGATCAAATCCATCCCCGGAGATAACCCCGGGAGATCAAATTCAAGCCCCAAAGATAACCCCGGGAGATCAAAGCCAAACCCCGGAGACAACCTTGGGAGATCAAGACAAACCCTGGAGACATCACCAGGAGAGCAGTCCAATCCTGAAAACAACCCCAAGAAAAGACGGTTATAATCTAGGAGACAACCCTGGGAAAAGACGGTTATAACTGCATCAAGCTCGGAACCAACCCAGAAGGGGAAAAATATTAATTTTGCCAACTCAGAATCAATTTAGCCCAAATCACTGCAAAAGAAGTCATGTAAAACCATAACATCAATCCCTGGTGAAAACAGCATAAGACAGCTCAACAGATAGACTGTGAAGACTCAAAGATCTAGTCATGGACCCATCTTCCCGGATTCAGAAAATTTAAAATCCCATGTCATTGTGTAGCTCTCATCAAGGGTTTTCTGGAAAGGTATAGCACACCTCCATCGGACTCCCAGATTGAAAGTTATGAAGGTTTGAGTAGACAGCGCGTTGGCTCGAGTGCACATACTTTGAGACAACGGGACCCATGGGGTCTGGGCCTACTCGAGAAACCGCAAGTAGACCCGTGGCTACTTTGGCCTATAAATAAGACCCCCATCAAACAAAAAAGAAAGAAAAAATGAGAAAAAAGAAAGAAAAAAGGAGAAAAAGAGAGAAAACTATGTCCATTTCAACTCTTAACCCCTCCTATAGTATTCCAAACTTCAATATTCTTATTTCTAAACACTTGTATACATATATACTACGACATATCAAATTTTAACCGGTGGAAACTGAGTTTTCAAGCTCCAAAAGCAGTCTAAAGCCTTCTTTGCAGCACAGTGTAAGATTTTTTTAGATCCAAAGCTTTCTCTTGCGTTAATATATATAACTGAACAGTTGAGCCTGGATCGACTATCTGTGGCTTTTACTTGCTTTCATATATATATATATATATATATATATATTGTGACGTCCCCAAAATAGGTATACATCACCCATCTTGGGTCGCCAAATACATGGTACAAAATACAAATACAATCTTTAATATACAACAAGATAGTTGTGAGTTTTAATACAAATATTGTCTTCTAGACAATATCCACTCTCAGAATAAGTCCTCATTACATTTATTATCACACTATTTAATAGAATAATGAGGACTACTAATACTATCATCTGGACCGTCACTCCGTTCCCCGACTAGTCCCATTACGTTCTCATTTCACAAGAGAATAGTGAAAGAAAGGGTGAGCTCAACTAGCCCAAGAAGAAATATTATGACTAAGATAATGCAGAATAAATTATCATTAGTCTTCAAACAGTGTTAAACTGATAAAATACAATAGACATCAAGTTAAACTGGAGCAGAACATGCAATCCATTAAAAGAGTCAAGTAGAGAATAAAATCTACTATCTTTTATGATTTAATGAGTTTTCATCACTTTTATCATTTGGGACTCGACAATAAATAATCCACATCATCCCTACACTACTACGGCCAAGGATATTCATTAGTATCATAACCACAAATTATCCATGCACTATGGGCCAAGGATATTTGTGTATTCATCAATGGTCATGATCATGCCAACAATTATCCATCAATGCACTACGGGCCAATAAGGACTTTTACCACATCATTTGTAACATTACGGTCATGATTACACCAAATAATCCCTGGTCATAATCATACTAAGTCCATCTATGCACTACAGGCCACAGATGACTTTTAACAAAATATAAATATGAGGATGATGACAATGATATAAGAATTCAATAAAACAAGTTCAAGAATTAATTTATTCAGAAACTAATAACGTCCAAATTGTCAACATGATACTTCTTTGTAGAGTAAAATTTAAGAATGCTCAGAAGAATATTTCCACGAAAAGATACTGGATGAAGCACAAATATCAAGGATATTCCACCAATTTCATGGAGTATAGAAGTTAAAACTTTAACCCACTAAGTATAATAAAGAATGAAATAACAAAAGAAATCACCATACATGCGGTGATTGTGATAGGCAAAGTTATTCCAATGTAATAATAAATAACGGAACTAGGTCAAAGCGTAATACGCACCAACAAGAGATATTCCAATGAGAATAATAAAGAATGGAATAACAACGAAATCACCATGCATGCGGTGCCGATAGAGAGGTTATTCCAATGAGAATAATAAATAACGGAACCAAGTCCGGTAAAAAACACCAGAGCAGGATATTCCAATGAGAATAATAAAGAATGGAATAACAATGAGAATTTCACCATGTATGCAAAGATGCCATGATAGGCAAAGTTATTCCAATGAGAATAATAAATAATGGAATAAATGAAGAATTTCACCAAGTATATAGGGTAGGACGCATATATAAAAGTTATTCCAATGTAATAATAAAGAATGTAATAACTGAAGTTCTCTTCATGAATATGAAAAAAAATAATACCCCTTACCGTAAAAAAACTTGATATCGGAGTAGTGAAGTAGCAGAATACTTTTCTTCTTTCTCTCTATAGTTTCTCTCTCTAGAGTTTCAGTGAATTCGTAAGAAATAATGAAGGAATGAGCTTTATTTATAGAAGAATGGATGAATAGTAACCAATCCATGAAGCGGTCCGCATTGATTTACTTTAAGCGGACGGTCAGTATTGGTTTACAATAAAATATAATATATTCTATTTATAATCTAATAAAACGAATAACTTTATAAAAGTATTACATTTTATATAAAAAAAGATTTTACTATGCAAACACTATGCAGCACTTATGAAAACACTATGCATAATAAAATATAATATATTCTAATTATTGTCTAATAAAATGAGATAACTTTATAAAAGTATTCTATTTTATATAAAAAATTTTACTATTAGCCTAATAAAATGAATAACTTTATAAAAGTATTACATTTTATATAAAAAACTTTTCTGTTTTATTACATTAATAATACTAATAAAAACAAAACTTCATCATCATTATTATTATTCACACTATTAATCGTCCAGGTCGTTCCCAGGAAAGAGGGGGCTTTCCAATAAGGATTTCTCCCTATTGGCGCGCAATTAGGTGACTAAACCTCTCCTTGGCAAAACTTCTAGACATCGTTAATAATGCAAATAATAATATTAATAACTCTGTCATCTCAATTATTGATTTAATAATATATAAAATATAAACAATAATTAAATAAACCTGAATGACTTCTCACGTAAGCATCAATAATCAATATCGTGTGCTACTATGCAACCACGCCGTATTCTCGCACTTTTAACACGGGTGTTTCAACGAGCTTAATGAAGAAACTTTCATTTGTTATTTTCATAAAAAAATTTTTTTGTTTTTCTCAATCCGACAATAATTGCGCCAGGGGTCCACCAATGATTGTGCCATCATACGAATATTCCCTGTTTAAAACGAATATTGTATAACAACTTGCGTACTTTGCAAAATTTATAAATATTACCCACAACTATAACATTATATCAAATTTATTCCATAATATTCAAAAATGATATTTATAGAAAATTCATTTTTATTCATAAAAGTTGGGGTCTTACAATCTCCCCTTCTTATGAAATTTCGCCCTTGAAATTAGGGTACGTACCTGGTATGTCGAAGAGGTAAGGATACCTTGATTTCATTTCAAATTCTAACTCCCAGGTCATTTCCTCAACATCGTGGTTCCTCTATAAAACTTTGACTTGAGGTATAACCTTGGAGCGTAGAATATGTTCCTTCTTATCCAAGATTTGAAGCAGAACCTCTTTCACGTTAAATCTTCCGCTATTTCATCCGATTCTAACTCAATAATGTGGTTCGGGTCTTTCACATATTTACGTAACATGGATATATGAAAAACGTTATAAACACGGGACATACTTGGCGGTAAAGCAAGTCTATAGGCTACAGTCCCTACTCGATCGAGGATTAAAAATGGGCCAATGAATCGAGGATTGAGCTTTCCTCTCTTTCCAAATCTCGTAACTCCTTTCCATGGAGCAACACGTAACAACTCATGATCTCCAATATCGAATTCCACGTCCTTTCGATGAAGGTCAGCATAACTCTTTTGTCGGTCTTGTGAGGTTTTTATTCGTTGCCGGATTGTTTGTATCTTTTCCGTAGTCATACGTACTAACTCCGATCCCAACAACTTTGCTTCACCCACCTCATAATATAACAACTTGCATACCTTGCAAAATTTATAAATATTACCCACAACTATAACATTATATCAAATACACACCATAATATTAAAAAAAATATTTCGAGAAAATTAAATATTTATTCATAAAATCTGGGGTCTCACAATCTCCCCTTCTTAAGAAATTTCGCCCTCGAAATTAGGGTACGTACCTGGTATATCGAAGAGGAAAGGATACCTTGATTTCATTTCATATTCTAACTCCCATGTCATTTCCTCAACATCGTGGTTCCTCCATAACACTTTGACTTGAGGTATAATCTTGGAGCGTAAAATATGTTCCTTCTTATCCAAGATTTGAACAGGCACCTCTTCATACGTTAAGTCTTCCACTATTTCGTCCGATTCTAACTCAATAATATGGTTTGGGTCTTTTACATATTTACGTAACATAGATATGTGGAAAATGTAATGAACACGAGACATACTTGGCGGTTAGGCGAGTCTATAGGCCACAGTTCCTACTCGTTCGAGGATTATAAATGGGCTAATGAATCGAGGATTGAGCTTTCCTCTTTTTCCAAATCTCGTAACTCCTTTCCAAGGAGCAACACGTAACAACACATGATCTCCTATATCGAATTCCACGTCCTTTCGATGAAGATCAGCATAACTCTTTTGTCGATCTTGTGAGGTCTTTATACGTTGTCGGATCTCTTGAATCTTTTCCGTAGTCATACGTACCAACTCCGGTCCCAATAACGTTGCTTCATCCACCTCATTCTAGCATACTGGAGAACGACACTTTCTTCCATACAACGCCTCAAATGGAGCCATGTCAATGCTTGCTTGATAACTGTTGTTGTAGGAAAACTCCACCAACGGTAAGAACTTGTCCCAACTTCCCTTGAAGTCAAGGACATAGAGTCTTAATAAATCTTCCAGAGTTTGAATAGTCCTCTCTGATTGTCCGTCCGTCTAAGGATGATATGCCGAACTAAATCGTAAATCCGTGCCCATAGCTTTTTACAAACTAACCCAAAATTGTGAAGTGAATCTTGGGTCTCGATCAGAAACTATGGATACTGGCATACCATGCAATCTTACAACCTCGTTTATGTACATATGAGCAAGACGTTCAAGTGTATAAGTTTCTCGTATAGGTAAGAAATGAGCAGACTTGGTCAATCTATCAACAATGACCCAAATTGCATCTATGCCTTGAGAAACCTTGGGAAGACCGAGATGAAATCCATGGTAATGTGCTCCCACTTCCATTCGGAATTTCAAGTGGTTGTAATGGACCTTTTGGTACATGATGCTCACTTGACTCGTTGATCAAGTTCAACACCTTGAGATAAAAAGCTTATCTCCTCTTCATATTTCCCCACTAAAAAGTATGTCGAAGATCATGATACATTTTGGTACTCCCAGGATGGATTGCAAACGGTGTGTTGTGCGCCTCCATCATGATTTTATACATTAAATCAGGGTCGTTAGGAACACAAAGTCTGGAGTTTACTCGAAGTATTCCTTCTTCATCGATTCTTGCTTCCGGCATAGCACCTTCTTGTACTTTCTCATATGCATCAACTCCAGGTCTATAGCTTGAGCAGCTTTAACTTAATCGATTAAAGTCGGTTCTACTCATATATTCGTCATCATCATGTGGGTCCCTGGAGTCTTTATCTCTATCTCCATCCTTTGCAAGTCATACAAAATGGGCCTTTGTGTTGACAATATCGCACACTCGTACCCGCATATGATCTTCTACTCAATGCGTTAGCTACCACGTTCGCTTTTCCAGGATGGTATTGGATGGTATGATCATAATCTTTCAACAGTTCAAGCCAACATCGATGTTGTATGTTGAGTTCCTTTTGAGTGAAGAAATATTTGAGTCTTTTATAATCCGTAAAGATCTCCACTTTTTCCCCATACAAGTAATGTCTCCAAATCTTTAGTGCAAAAACAACTGCTGCCAACTCTAGATCATGAGTAGGATAATTCCTCTCATATTCTTTGAGTTGTTGAGAGGCATAGGCTATGACTTTCCCATGTTGCATGAGAACACATCCTAACCCTTTGCTCAAGCATTCACGTAGATGACAAATCCTCCGAGCAGGATGGTATTGTCGAGCAGTCTTTGAAATGAGTCTTCTCTTGAGTTCTTGAAAACTCTTCTCATATTCCTCACTCTAACTGAATTTTATATCTTTCTGAGTCAGCTGAGTTAAGGGAGTAGCGATTCGAGAAAACCCTTCTACGAATCTCCGATAATAACCAGCTAAGCCGAGAAAGCTACGTACTTCGGTCACTGATTTAGGTTGGTCCCAGCTTTGAATAGCTTCAATCTTTGATGGGTCAACAGATATTCCATGACTTGATACCACGTGCCCAAGGAATGCTACTTCCTCAAGCCAGAACTCTCATTTCTTTAACTTGGCATAAAGCTTATATTCACGAAGCTTTTGAAGTATCAGCCTCAAGTGTAGCTCATGATCTTCACGACTTTTGGAATAAATAAGGATGACATCAATAAAGACGACCACAAAGTTATCCAAATATTCCTTGAATACTCGGTTCATCATATCTATGAAGGCAACAGGAGCATTAGTCAATCAGAAAGACATGACTAGGAATTCATAATACCTGTACAGAGTTCTGAAAGCCGTTTTTGGAATGTCATCGGTTCTAATCTTCAATTGGTGATATTCGGAACGAAGATCAATCTTTGAAAAGAATTTGGCACCTTGCAACTGGTCAAACAGGTCATCAATACGTGGCAATGGGTACCTATTTTTGATGGTGACATGATTCAACTCCCGATAATCAATACAAAGTTGCATACTCCCATCTTTCTTCTTCACGAATAGAACTGGAGCACCCCAAGGAGAAGTAATAGGACGAATAAAGCCAATGTCTAACAATTCCTGTAGTTGGGTCTTTAACTCCTGAAGTTCAATAGAGCCATTCGATATGGGGCTTTGGAAATGGGTTTTGTACCGGGTTCAAGGTCGATACAAAATTCAATTTCACACTCTGGGGGTAGGCCAGGAAGTTCTTCAGGGAATACGTCAGAAAATTCATTAACAATAGAAATATCATTCAAAACTGACGTATTTTTGTTTAGATCCGTGACATGAGCTAAGAAAGCTTGACATCCATTTTTCAATAAAGAAATAGCTTTATGGCTTGAGATGATAGTGATTGATTTTAATGGTTTGGTTGCTTGAATTCGCATAATAGGTTGATTAGGAATATGAAAGTGAACAACCTTACGAAAACAATCGATTTTTGCATGATGAGTAGTTAACCAATCAATCCCTAGAATTACATCAAATGCAAGTATTTTCAATAAAATAAGATCGACAGGTAATGTGAGGGTATCGATTTGAACCAAACAAGACTTATAAACAGTGAATGTAATGAAGGTTTCTCCCAATGGAGTTTCAATAGAGAAGTCAAAGTCTAATTTCTCCGGAGTCAAATTTAAACGTTGAGCGCAAGTAGGAGAAATAAAAGAATGGGTAGAACCAGTATCAAATAAGGTATATACTTCACTAGAATTTATGATAAGCTTACCCGTGATGACCTCGTTCAGGTTCCTTACTTTCTGGGAGGTCACGACAAACGCTCTCCCTTGCACTACTAGCTTTGACTTTTCTGGGACGTCCTTTGGTGCCTCCATCCTAGCTGAACTTGTCTTCGATGAATGACAAAATCGGGCTAGGTGACCTTCTCTTCCATAATTATAACATGCTTTGGACGGCATCACGCAGTTTGGACTGATGTATCCTTCCCCTCCGCATTTGAAGCATATGATAGGTGGTCGTTCTCCTTCCTTAACAACGGGTCTTTGGTCTTTGACGTCTTTCCATCATTGTTGAATCTCCTCTTCTTGAAATGTCCATTCTTATTATTTTGGCCATGATTACCACCAAAGTGGTTACCATTTCTGGCATGTTGATTCCCTCCACACTTATTATCAAGCTTCGATGATCGCTATCACCGGTATTATCATTTTACCTTTACCGCTCTTTTGGTTGGGTTGACTCATATTGCGCTCCAATAACTGAGCCCTATTAACAACATCTGAATACAAACACAGTTTATGAGAGATAAGATATTGACGTATCTCGGGTTTCAAACCTCTTAGAAACATTTGCGTCATTCTCTCCTCATTATCAACCAAATGGGATGCAAACCGGGACAACTCGGCAAACTTGGCTTCGTATTGCGATACGGTCATGTTGTTTTGCTCCATCTTGATGAACTCTACCTCTTTCATGTGACGAATACTTTTGGGAAATTACTTGTCGTTGAACAATTCTTGGAACTTCTCCCAAGCCATCTTTAGTGTGGCAGGTTGAGTACGTTTTACAGATTCCCACCAGTAATCTGCCTCTGCATGCAATATGAAGGTGGCAAAGGGAACCTTTTGCTCCTCGGAGCATCCCAAGACATAAAATATCTTGCAGATCTGCTTTATCCACGTCTCCGCCTTAAGTGGTTTTGGCTCTCCAAAAAACTCCGGTGGTCCCAGTTCCTTGAACTGCTTAGCGGTGACCGTCCGAGAGTTGCCAGTGTTTCCACCTGTTTTTGTACAGGAGCCGCTCTTGCCTGATGTTACATGAATTGCATAAATCCTCTGAACATTCCATCGTTCATCATCTGGTCAGTGTTGTTGTTTGCCTGAGGATTGTCGCCTTCCTGATGCACATTATCTTGATTATTGATCTGTAGAGACTCAACGGTCTCTTGTGCTCCATTGATGTTCTCAACATTCTCGGATGCCATTTTCAAATACTACCACAAAACAAGGGTTAATTAACATATCACATATTATCCCTATACTCTGACCGACCAATTAAATATCAAATAAACTTAGGTAGGTCATACTAGCGAAGGAATTCCCCGTCTCTCCCCTCCTAGTTCTTGTCTCACATCTTAGCCAGGATCATATCCCTAAGCTTTGATATTAATCTGTGGACGCCCCCAAAATAGGTATACATCACCCATCTTGGGTCGCCAAACACATGGTATGAGAATACAAATACAATCTTTAATATACAACAAGATAGTCATGTGAGTTTTAATACAAATATTGTCTTCTAGACAATATCCACTCTCAGAATAAGTCCTCATTACATTTATTGTTACAATATTTAACAGAATAGTGAGGACTACTAATACTATCATCTGGACCGTCACTCCGTTCCCCGACTAGTCCCGGCTACATTCTCATTTCCTGAAGAGAATAGTGAAAGAAAGGTTGAGCTCAACTAGCCCAGTAAGAAATATTATGACTAAGATAATGTATAATAAATTATCATTAGTCTTCAAACAGTGTTAAACTGATAAAATACAATAGACATCAAGTTTAACTGCAGCTGAACATGCAATCCATTAAAAGAGTCAAGTAGAGAATAAAATCTACTATCTTTTATGATTTAACAAGTTTTTCATCACTTTTATCGTTGGGACTCAGCTTAATAAATAATCCACATCATCCCTGCACTACGACCAAGGATATTCATTAGTATCATAACCACAAATTATCCATGCACTATGGGCCAAGGATATTTGTGTATTCATCAATGGTCATGATCATGCCAATAATTGTCCATCAATGCACTACGGGCCAATGAGAACTTTTACCACATTATTTGTAACATTATGGTCATAATTACACCGAATAATTCCTAGTCATAATCATACCAAGTCCATCTATGCACTACAGGCCATAGATGACTTTCAACAAAATATAAATATGAGGATGATGACAATGATATAAGAATTCAATAAAACAAGTTCAAGAATTAATTTATTCAGGAACTAATAACGTCTAAATTGTCAACATGATACTTCTTTGTAGAGTAAAATTTAAGAATGCTCAGAAGAATATTTCCACGAAAAGATACAAGATGAAGCGCAAATATCAAGGATATTCCACCAATTTCATGGAGTATAGAAGTCAAAACTTTAACCCAATCGAGTATAATAAAGAATGGAATAAAAAAGAAATCACCATGCATGCGGTGCCAGATAGACAAAGTTATTCCAAAGAATAATAAATAACGGAACCCGGTCGTAGCGTAATATGCACCGCAAGATATTCCAACAAAATAATAAAGAATGGAAGAACAACGAGAAATCACCATGCATGCGGTACTTTGCGATAGAAAGGTTATTCAATGTAATAATAAATAACGGAACCTGTGTTCTACGTAAAATGCATGTATGTGATATTCCAATGTAATAATAAAGATAGAGAACTAGGTTAGGCATAAAACGCACGGACATGATATTCTAACAAAATAATAAAGAATGGAATAACAACAGAATTTCACCATGTATGCGGTACTTCGCATAGACAGGTTATTCCAGCAGAATAATAAATAATGGAATAACAGAAGAATTTCACCAAGTATAGGGTAGACTGCGTATATAGGTTATTCCAACAGAATAATAAAGATTGGAATAACAGAAGTTCTCTTCATGAATATGAAAAAAAATAATACCCCTTACCGTAAAAGAAACTTGATATCAGAGTAGTGAAGTAGCAGAATACTTTTCTTCTTTCTCTCTATAGTTTCTCTCTCTAGAGTTTCAGTGAATTCGTAAGAAATAATGAAGGAATGAGCTTTTATTTATAGAAGAATGGACTAAATAGTAACCAATCTATGAACGATCCAGATTGATTCACTTTAAACGGACGGTCCAGATTGGTTTACAATAAAATATAATATATTCTATTTATAATCTAATAAAACGAATAACATTATAAAAGTATTATGTTTTATATAAAAAAGATTTTACTATGCAAACACTATGCAGGCACTATGCAAACACTATGCATAATAAAATATAATATATTCTAATTATTGTCTAATAAAACAGATAACTTTATAAAAGTATTACATTTTATATAAAAAGATTTTACTATTAGCCTAATAAAACGAATAACTTTATAAAAGTATTTTGTTTTATAAAAAGCTTTCTGCTTTTATTACATTAATAATACTAATAAAACAAAACTCCATCATCATTATTATTATTCACACTATTAATCGACTGTGTCGCTTCTAGAAAAGAGGGGCTTTCAATAAGGATTTCTCCCTATGGCGGCGTAATTAGGTGACCAAACCTCTCCTTGGCAGAACTTCTAGACATCGTTAATAATGCAAATAATAATATTAATAACTCTGTCATCTCAATTATTGATCTAATAATATATAAAATATCGACAATAATTGAATAAAACTGAATGCCTTCTCACGTAAGCACCAATAATCAATACCGTGTGCTACTATGCAACCATGCGTATTCTGTGCATTTTTTTAACATAAGGGTGTTTCAATAGTTAACGGTAAAACTTCACAAGTTATTTTCATAAAAAATATTTTTGTCGTTTTCTTAATCCGACAATAATTGCGTAGTGGGGTCCACCAATGATTGTGCCATCGTACGAATATTCCCTGTTTAAAACGAATATTTCCCGACCAATCGAATATTATATAACAACTTGCGTATTTTTGCAAAATTTATAAATATTACCCACAACTATAACATTATATCAAATTTATTCCATAATATTCAAAATGATATTTATAAAAAATTTATTTTATTCATAAAAGTTGGGGTCTTTATATATATATATATATATATATATATATGTGTGTGTGTGTGTGTGTGTGTGTGTGTATGTATATATTAACTGTTTACTGTGTTTAAATATATGTTTTAAATGTTCATTCAATGTAAATCCATAATATTTATATATGTGGACTAGATTTATCTAAATCTAGCCATATCTAACTTTTAACCGGTTCAAAGGTTGTAAAATTGGAACCGTTGAGCTAGAATGTCTAAGATTTATTTAAATCTAGTTTTCAGTTTAGTTTTTTTGTAAATATTTAGCAACCATGTGACCCTAGATTTGTTTCTAGAGGAAACGAGAAGCTTGGCTATGCGCAGACATGTATTTAACTGATGAATCCTTGCTTTTATGTTATTTAGATTAAATATCTGTTTTATTTCAGTATCCTCGTTAAGCAGGCTATTCATATGATATTATGTAAGCCTAGGAGCCACGAGATCTAAGATCCAACTGACAGATCTAGATCTGGTTCCCATGATGGACCTTTTCAATTGTATAGTTAGCTTGTAAATCATATTTATGGTGTTTGGATATCCTTCGATGGCTTTCATGCCCATAAGTAGCCCAACACTTGTATGTATATTATTTTGTCAAAGATACTTCGCATCTCAAGAATAAATCAAATCAAGCTGAATATGGAATAAAATGGAAGTATCAAATGCCTCAATTACTATGTGAGCATAAGGGTTTAAAAACCTATTTTTAAAACATTATTGTTGTATATTTTGCTAAAAATTGAACTTTTATACAAGTCAAACCCTTTATATATAGGTGCAAACGAGGCATAGCACTACTTCCAAAAAAATGCACTTAGGCCCAATTAACCTCACACACACACACACTTCAAATAAATTAAGGAATTGAAAAGACGCGATAACTGTGTTTTCACAGAAGTTGGGGGGTGCCTAACACCTTCCCCCTGCTTAATCAAGCCCCCGAACTCTATGAATCTCGGTTTCCAAGGCTTATTAAACATAGTCCAATAATTGGGCCTTTATGTAAACCTTTTCAAATTCGATTGAGTTGGTACAATCATTTCACTATTACCAGCTGACGACTTTAAATTTTCAAATCATCGACATTTTGTGTCGGACTCTTTTCAAACTCACCCTTTCAAATAAAATTCAACACATAGAAAACATAAAGGGTAAAAAGAGGAATTCCAAAAAAAAGAAAAAAATTCTGACGTCGACATCCCTCATGTCCACAATTGTAGCATACGTTTTGCCCTTTCCTGGATACGCCTTTATGTTTCCTTTTACAGTTTGAACACTTCTCTATTCTTTTAAAGTTCCCTTAGTTATAATCAGAATTTTCTAGATCACGGTCATTCATCTTTCTTTTCCCCTTCTTGCTTGGAGCTGCACACGACATGCTGCATTTGGTTCCCATCTCATGAATTTGAATTTTCAGCTTATCTTGTTCTTCCATTATTTCGATCAATGCCTTTTACAATTGACTATTTAATAGTCTTTCTATTTCCCATAGCTTTTCTAAAGAAGAAACCTTGTTCCGCAGATTCTACACTTCTGTTGATGCTTGATTAGCTCCAACTTCCATGACCTAATCGCTATGTGTCAATACCACCATTTCTGGTTTCGGTACCACATTTTCCAATATAATTACCTCTTCAAGGTTGGTTTCAATGTGAGCCTCTATTTCAGCTATGGGCTTAGATATTGGCTCGGATGGAGTGATTTACTCCTTCTTCACGATATAAGAGCCTCCTAATCCTTTTCTGCCAAACATCTATACACAAAGTATCTTGATTAGTACATATTATATATACATAACAAACAATAGTTTCATATAAGTTACTTTTTATTTCGTTTTACGATGAATTTATTTAATGCATCTCCTTTAAACTTTATTTGAGTTATTTGTGTTTTAACACTTCTATCTAGCCTAAGGTATCCCCACCTAAGGTTTCTAACCTAAAGCTTTGATACCAACCTGTGACGCGCACCCAAATCCAAGTACTTAAAACCCGTACTTGGTGCTCCACGAGACTATTCATTAAACTATTTGATATATTAAATAACTAATAATATTACATCGAAGTTGTCTATTTCCTAGTTACGATAACCTTTAATTACTTCATTACATAATACATAATATATTATCATATTGCAGACTTCTAACTATTACATATAACGCCTTTCAACTATTCAATCAGTTTTTCTTTATCCTTGTCTTTGCCAGAACATTAATATCATTTATAATGATTTTTCAAACATTAATATCATTTATAATAAATTTTCAAACATTAATATCATTTATAATGATTTAATTGTTAAATAATTTCATTATCATTAATATTTAAAAATTTTAAAATATTAATGAAATCCATGTCAAAATATTAAAAGTTATTTATTATAACTTAAAACATTTTTAAAACCTTAATATCACCTTCAAATGATTTTTAAAACATTTAAATTATTTTTAAATAATTATCATTAATATTAATGTAATTCATGTCAAAATATTAAAAGTCATATATAATTATTAAATAAATCTATTATTATTAATATTTAAATAAATTAAAACATTAATGAAATTTATGTCAAAATATCAAAAGTTAATTTTTATAACTTTAAATAATTTTTAAAACTTAATTATGAATTATTAATAATTATTTCTATTTTTCTATTTATTTTAATTAATATTATTTATTTTTATTAAAAACTGTCGCTAAAAGCCTATCGCGACAAAAATTGTCACTACAGGTGTTCTTTCAGCCTTGAAGAACAGCCAAGTCAATACTTTGAAGCCTACTTTGACCGTCTTTAATTTTCAGTACATGAAGTTTCTGGGCATGTAAGTGTATCAATGGTTTATTACACATATAATATTACAAGTACTAACCAATTTCAGGGTTTAACTGCATCATATGAAGAAGATATAAGTGGTCAAACTAGCCATCTAAGGATGTTCTTGAGTTTATAGGTTCTCAGTCAATGTTGGTCAACCCACTTTGGGCTTGAATAACTTTGATCCTAAATGTTATATAAGTGATCTAGTGTCACACTATTGTAGTATATATGTCAAAGTTCAAAAGTAATACACTGATTAGGCTTAACAACATAACATATGGAAGATTTAGCCTGGTCAAACAGCTTGGCAGAGATGTTCTTGAAAATTTTAGGAATTTCCAAAAATTCATTTTCTGTGCTTGGTCAACCCATTTTGACCATTAATAACTTGAAATCTGTTGATGTAATGGGTAATCCATTGTCAGGGTTTTGTATTCCATACGTCAGGGTACAAAAGTGATACACTTAGAGGTTCTAACAACATAACATGAAGAAGATCTAAGCCTTGCAAAAGCTTACAAACAGTTTCTGGGTTTTTGGGTTTTCCAGAACCAGTTTTCTGTGGTTGGTCAACCATGTTTGACCATGAATAACTTTCAATCTAGACATTCTATGGACATGATTCCACTTCCAGTTTACTCTCCTCATGGCATACTATAACAAGGATACACTTAACAGATCTAACCATTAACAGGTCAAGATCTACATGCCTTGACATTTGACTGTCATACCATATTTTTAGGGTTCTTGGGCAGTTTGCTAAATCTCCATTTTCATGTATTTTCATTAAATAACATAACATAACATATTTAAACACAAAAACAGAAAATCTATCTAAGCATACAAGATCTAGCTTAGGGTTAGGGTTTATACCTTCTTGAACAAACTTTTTGATTTCCCTCTTTTGATCTAATCTTGGATGGTTATGGGGTGAACTTGGCTTATCTTATGGCTTAGTTTTGCTCTAAAATTTGTGGCTTTGGAGAACGGTAGGTTTGGCTAAGTGTAGAAACTAAAGTAAGGGCTTTTAGGTCTTTAAACCTTCATTATGATCTTATCCTTTTGATTCAATGGATTTGGTTTATACATGTGTCCAAATGTGACTGATTGGCTTTGATTTTAAGCACATGTGAGATCTCCAAGTGGTGAGTCACAAGATTTGATCTTATCTTTCGTTAAAAGATAGGATAAAGGGTATTTTGGTCATTTCGCACCTATTAAGGGAAATTTGGTAATTCCACATATAAATGTAAGGTTAGTTTAGCCATTTCACATGTTTCCCATAAATCATAACCCTTAGGGTTTGCTAATTAGCATTAGGATTTGCAAATTAGGGTTTAGGATTCTCAATTAGGGTTTTCAAATCTAAAACTAGGGTTTCTAATCTAACATTTGGGTTTACTAATGTTATACCTTATTTGATCAATAGTTAATCCTTAATCACATATTGCCCATAATCTGAAATACAATTATAATAATAATAATTGTATTAATAATCAAACCCCTATTGAAATTAGGGTTTTGATCAGCTGTTCAACTTTGCCTTCCCTTCTTAGTCAAGTTAAATTGACTAACTTGCTTAATTATTTAATTCATATCACGTATACACAAAGTAGTAGTAATAATAAATATACTACTAATAATAAAAAATTATTCATAAATATAATCATTTAAAATTCTTGGTCCTTACATATACTTTGGGATTTAGGCCGACTTATAAATATAACATTAAGTTTGACTTTGAACATGGTTTCTAGTCTAAGGAATCAAGATTACAACAGTTATTTAAAAACTTGATGTCCGATATAGACCAAGCCTTGGATCTGGCACTCTACGGCTGACCTTAACACTGGCTTAGATGATTAGGAAGATGAGTCTAAGAAGACCATTTTAGTTTGAGGGTATTCAGACCTGGTACAAACGCTAAGTTAGACTTAGGTTGTGTTTGATAAACCTGAGAATTAAGATCTAAATGATTATGATGTCTTAATAAATTAGATCATCTGAATGGTTATGAGGTCTGAATCTAAAAAATTGTTTGATAACTAAAAAGTAAGTTGTCTCTTAATGACACTATTTTACCATTTTAAAGGGTAAAATTTTATTTAATAATTTTAAATATTCAATTTAATAAAAATGAGTGCATAATATTGTTGAATATATTTATATAAAAAAATTATCAAAAAAATTTCACTAAGAGGTACCTCTTAATTATTAAGATTTTATTTTCTGTCTTACCGATTAAGAGGCATTCAGAGGTAACAAAAACAAAAACAAACAACATCATGCCTCTTAGCGAATAAGAGGCAGTCTATTAAGAGGCAATCAGATGTAAACAAACAGCACCTTAGAACATTCTTGTGCTCATTTGTTCAGTGTATACATTTTGAATTCCAGTTAGAGTTTAACTTACTGGGTTAGGCCACTAATGACCTTTCAGACCAACAAATTGACTGTGACGCCCTCAAAATAGGTATACATCACTCATCTTGAGTCGCCAAATACATGGTACAAAATTCAAATACAACTTAATTATACATCAGTCGTGTAAAATATGACAAAACATAATCTAAGAGTTTTAATAAGAATATTATCATTTAGACAATATCCACACTCAATGGAGTACTCATTACATTTATTATCACACTATTTAATGAGAATAGTGAGGACTACTAATGCTATCTTACGGACCGATCACTCCGTTCCACGACTAGTCCCGCCACGTTCTCATTTCACAAGAGAACGGTGAAAGAAAGGGTGAGCTCAACTAGCCCGGTAAAAATATTATGACTAAGATAATGCGAGAATAAATTATCATTAGTCTTCAACAATGCTAAACCGATAAAATACAATAGACATCAAGTTTAGCTGCGGTAATTGAATAAGCAATCCATTAGAAGAGTTAAGTAGAGCATGATATCTACTATCTTCTATGATTTAAAATGTTTTCATCAATTTCTTTATCGCTGAGACTCAGCTTAATAAATAAACTACATCATCAAATCCTCTCTGCACTACGGGCCAAGGATATTCATTAAATCATCAATGGTCATGACTATACCGAATAATCCCTGGTCATAATCATACCAAAAACTGTCCATCAATGCATTACAGGCTACTGAGGACTTTTACCACATCATTTATAATATTATAGGTCATGATTATACCAAATGATCCCTGGTCATAATCATACCAAGTCCATCTATGCACGTAAGCCAAAGATGACTTTCATCACAATATAAGCATGAGGATGATGACAATGACATAATAATTCAATAAAACAAGTTCAAGAATAAATTTATAAGTTAATTTATTCTGAAACCAATAACGTCGAAATTGTCAACATAATACTGCTTTGTGGAGTAAAATTTAAGAATGCTCAGAAGAATATTTCTATGAAAAGATACTGGATGAAGCGCAAATATCCAGGATATTCTACTAATTTCATGGAGTATAGAAGCCAAAACTTTAACCAACTGAGTAAAATAGAATTTATGAAAGCGCAAATAGATTTTTAAATCGTCATTCATAAATGTAATCCACGTAGACGAGATCATTTCCATAATTTAATAAGGAATGAATACAAAGGATCATTCACCATGCATGTGGTAATCCACATAGACAGGTTATTCTAACAGAATAATAAAGAATGGAATAACAGAAAAATTCACCATGCATACGATAGACCGTACAAACACGTTATTCTCAACAGAATAATAAAGAATGGAACCAGGTCATGCGTAAACCGCACAGACAGGATATTCCAACAGAATAATAAAGAATGGAACCAGGTCACGTAAACCGCACAAATAGGATATTCCAACAAAATAATAAAGAATAGAATAACAACAGAATTCACCATGCATGCGATAGACCGCACAGACAAGTTATTCCAACAGAATAATAAAGAATGGAATAACAGAAGAATTTCACCATGTATGCGGTACTTCGCATAGACAGGTTATTCCAACATAGTAATAAGGAATGGAATAACAATAGCTCTCTTCATGAATACGAAAGAAATAATACCCCTTACTATAATAATAATATATCTTACATTAGAAAGAAACTGGATACTAAAGTAGAGAGGTAGCAGACTTCTCTTCTTCTTTCTCTCTATAATTTCTCTCTATAATAATTTCTCTATAGCTTTAGTGAATTGGTGAGAAATGAAGGAAGAATGAGCTTCTATTTATAGGAAAATATAGTTTTGATAATTGCACGTTTTGGGGCACGAAATATTACAGTACACTACCTTCCTCTTTTTCTTCATTTTTAATTTAGTCCTGCAAGTATTATCAAACTTGCACCACCTCCCCTAATAGTAAATAATGTGAATCAATAGTTCAATCATGTGAATCAATAGTTATAATCATGTAAAAATACGAATCACAGTATAGTACCTCCATCTATACCTCCATTTTTAACTTAGTCATGTAAGTATTATCAATCTTGCACCAACTCCCCTAATAGTACATGAATGTGATTCAATAGTACACACATGTGAACAAATAGTTATATAAGCATGTGAATTAGTAGCAATTAATTGCTCATTTATCCGATTAATTACCCTATTTATCAGTATAACCCCCAGACATCAATTATCATCAGAATAGATGTCGATTTCCACTAACACTAATAATCCCAACACAATGGAACTATCAAATTCATCTTTAATCAACACGAACTTATTCATCATTAATATTATAACTTACAATATTTAACAACCAGGTCGTTCCCAGGAAAGGGGCTTTCCGATAAGGATTTCTCCTTATCGGCGTGCAATTAAATGACCAAACCTCTCCTTGACAGAACTTCTAGACATGGTAAATATTGCAATTTAATAATATAAATAACTTTGTCGCCTCAATTATTGATTTAATAATATAACATATAATGCAGATGATATTGTGACAATAATTGAATCAATAATATGAGAGATATGATGCAGCAATTACTGTAGCAATAATTGAGTATAACTAAGTAACTTCTCACGCAAGCATCAATAACCAATACCGTGTACTACTATCCAACCACGCGTATTACTGTACTTTTACTACCGGGTAGTTCAATAGTTTTAATGATAACACTTGGTAGTTATTTTTATAAAAACAATTACATCGTTTTTCTTATTACGACAATACTTCTGTTGTGGGGTCCACCAATGATTGTGTCGTCGTACGAATATTCCCTGTTAAAACGAATATTTCCCGACCAATCGAATATTATATAACCACTTGCTTACTTTGCAAAATTTGTAAATATTACCCACAACTATAACATTATATTATATCCACACCATAATATTCAAAAATATATTTCGAGAGAAATTAATCTTTATTCATAAAAGTTGGGGTCATACAACCTCCCCTTCTTATGAAATTTTGTCCTCAAAATTAGGGTACGTACCTGGTATATCGAAGAGGTGAGGATATCTTGACTTCATCTTAGATTCTAACTCCCAGGTCATTTTTTCCACATCGTGGTTTCTCCCTGAAACTTTGACTTGAGGTATAACCTTGGGCGTAGAATATGATCCTTCTTATCCGAGATTTTAACGGGTAACTCTTCATGCGTTAAATCTTCCTCTATCTCAAATGCGGTTCTAATTCAATAATGTGGTTTAGGTCTTTCACATATTTACGTAACATAGATATGTGGAAAATGTAATGAACACGAGACATACTTGGCGGTTAGGCGAGTCTATAGGCCACAGTTCCTACTCGTTCGAGGATTATAAATGGGCTAATGAATCGAGGATTGAGCTTTCCTCTTTTTCCAAATCTCGTAACTCCTTTCCAAGGAGCAACACGTAACAACACATGATCTCTATATCGAATTCCACGTCCTTTCGATGAAGATCAAAGATAACTCTTTTGTCGATCTTGTGAGGTCTTTATCGTTGTCGGATCTCTTGAATCGTTTACGTAGTCATACGTACCAACTCCGGTCCCAACAACGTTGCTTCATCCACCTCATTCCGACATCTTTGGAGAGCGACACTTTTTTTCCATACAGCGCCTCAAATGGAGCCATGTCGATGCTTGCTTGATAAGCTGTTGTTGTAGGAAAACTCCACCAATAGTAAGAACATGTCCCAACTCCCTTGAAGTCGAGGACATAGAGTCTTAATAAATCTTCGAGAGTTTGAATAGTCCTCTCGATTGTCCGTCGTCGAGGATGATATGCTTAACTAAATCGTAAATCCGTGCCCATAGCTTTTTACAAACTAACCCAAAATTGTGAAGTGAATCTTGGGTCTCGATCGAAACTATGGATCTTGGCATACCATGCAATCTTACAACCTCGTTTATATATATATGAGCAAGGCGTTCAAGTGTATAAGTTTTCGTATAGGTAAGAAATGAGCGGACTTGGTCAATCTATCAACAATGACCCAAATTGCATCTATGCCTTGAGAAACCTTGGGAAGACCCGATGCTTGAAATCCATGGTAATGTGCTCCCACTTCCATTCTGGAATTTCAAGTGGTTGTAATGGACCTTTTGGTACATGATGCTCCGCCTTGACTCGTTGACAAGTTAAACACCTTGAGATAAACAGCGCTATCTCCCTCTTCATATTTTCCCACCAAAATGTATGTCGGAGATCATGATACATTTTGGTACTCCCAATATGGATTGAAAACGGTGTGTTGTGCGCCTCTATCATGATTTTATACTTCAAGTCAGAATCGTTAGGAACACAAAGTCTGGAGTTGACTCGAAGTATTCCTTCTTCATTGATTCTTACTTCCGGAATAGCACCTTCTTGCACTTTCTTCGTCATACTCATCAGCTCCAGGTCTGTAGTTTGAGCAGCTTTAACTTTATCGATTAAAGTCGGTTCCACTCGTATATTTTCCATCATCACATGGGTCCCTAAAGTCTTTAACTTTATTTCCATCCTTTCCAAGTCATACAAAATGGGCCTTTACGTTGACAATATTGCACTCGTGCCCGCATATGATCTTCTACTTAATACGTCAGCTACTACGTTCGCTTTTCCAGGATGGTATTGGATGGTATGATCATAATCTTTCAACAACTCAAGTCATCGTCGTTGACGCATGTTGAGTTCCTTTTGAGTGAAGAAATATTTGAGGCTTTTATGATCCATATAGATCTCCACCTTCTCTCCATACAGGTAATGCCTCTAAATCTTAAGCGCAAAAATGACTGCTGCCAACTCTAGATCATGATTAGGATAATTCCTCTCATATTCATTGAGTTGTCGTGAGGCATAGGCTATGACTTTCCCATGTTGCATGAGAACACATCCTAACCCTTTGCCTAAAGCATCCTTGTAGATGACAAATCCTCTCGAGCAGGATGGTATTATCGAGCAGTCTTTGAAATGAGTCTCCTCTTGAGTTCTTGAAAACTCTTTTCACATTCCTTGCTCCAACCGAAGTTTGTATCTTTTCGAGTCAGCTGAGTTAATGGAGTAGCGATTCAAGAAAACCCTTCTACGAATCTCCGATAATAACCACTAAGCCGAGAAAGCTACGTGCTTGATCATCGACTTAAGTTGCTCCGACTTTGAATTGCTTCAATCTTTCTTAGGGTCAGCGGATATTCCATGATTTGATATTACGTGCCCAAGGAATGCAACTTCCTCAAGCCGAACTCACATTTCTTTAACTTGGCAAAAACTTGTTTTCACGAAGCTTTTGAAGTATGTCGACCTCAAGTGTTGCTCATGGTCTTCACGGGTTTTGGAGTATATGAGGATGTCATCAATAAAGACGACCACAAAGTAATCCAAATATTCCTTGAATACTCGGTTCATCATGTCCATGAAGGCGGTGGAGCATTAGTCAATCAAAAGACATGACTAGGAATTCATAATGCCGTCTAGGAGTTACGAAAGTAGTCTTTGGAATGTCATCGGTTTTAATCTTCATTGATGATATCCGGAACGAAGATCAATCTTTGAAAAGAATTTGGCTCCTTTATGTAATGGTCAAGCAGGTCATCAATGCGAGGCAACGGTACCTATTTTGATGGTGACATGATTTAACTCCGATAATCAATACAAAGTTGCATACTTCCATCTTTCTTCTTCACGAATTGAGCATGAGCACCCCAAGGAGGCGTCTTGGGGCCGAATGAAACCGATGTCTAACAATTCTTGTAGTTAGGTTTTTAACTCCTGAAGTTTAATAGGAGGCATTCGATATGGGGCTTTGGAAATGGGTTTTGTCTGGGATTCAAGGTCGATACAAAATTCAATTTCACGCTCTAGGGGGTAGGCGAAGTTCTTGAGAAATCGTCGGAAATTTATTAACAATAGAAATATCATTCAAATCGGCGTATTTTTATTTAAATCCGTGACATGGGCTAAGAAAGCTTGAAATAGGTTTTTAATAAGCGAATAGCTTTATGACTTGATATGATAGTGATTGATTTTAGTGGTTTGGTTGCTTGAATTAGCATAATAGGTTGGTTAGGAATATGAAAGCTAATGACCTTACGAAAACAATCGATTTTAGCATGATGAGTAGTTAACCAATCAATCCTAAAATCACATCAAATGCAAGTATTTTCAAGGAAATAAGATCGGCCAGGTAGCGATGCGGTTACCGATTTGAATCAAACAAGTCTTATAATAGTGGATGTAATGAAGGTTTCTTTCAGCGGAGTTTCAACGAGATAAGTCAAAGTCTAATTTCTCGAGTCAAATTTAAGCGTTGGCGCGCAAGTAGGAGAAATAAAGGAATGGGTAGAACCGTTATCAAATAAAGTATAAACTTCGCTAGAGTTTATGATTAGCTTACCGTGATCACCTCGTTTAGATTTCTCGCTTTTTGGGAGGTTACGACAAACGCTCTCCCTTGAACTCTGGGTTTTGTCTTATGCAGGACACCCTTTGATGTCTCCATCCCAGCTGGACTTGACTTTGGTGCATGACAAAATCGGGCTAGGTGACCTTCTTTTCTACAATTGTAACATGCTTTAGATTGCATCGTGCAGTTTGGACTGATGTGTCCTTCCCCTCCACATTTGTAACATACGACCGGCGGTCGTTCTCCTTCCTTAACAATAGGAAATGGTGCTGACGTCTTTCCATCATTGTTGAATCTCCTCTTCTTGGAATATCCACTCTTATTGTCATGGCCATGATTACCACCGAAGTGATTACCATTTCTAGCATGTTGATTCCCTCCACGTTTGTTGTCACCATAGCTTGATGGCTACCTACCACAGATATCGACTTTCTTAAATTTGCTTCTCTCTTGGTTGGGATGACTCATTATCGCGCTCTAATAACTGAACCCTATTCACAACATCTGAATACAAACATAGTTTATGAGAGATAAGGTATTGACATATCTCAGGTTTCAAACCTCTTAGAAAAAACCGCATCACTCTCTCCCTATTATCAACCAAGTGGGACGCAAACCGAGATAACTCGACAAACTTAGCTTTGTACTGCGCCACGGTCATATTGTTTTGCTCAAGCTTGATGAACTTTACCTTCTTCATGTGACGAATACTTTCAGGAAAGTACTTATCATCGAACAGTTCTTGGAACTTCTCCCAAGACATCTTGAGTCGGCGGGGTTGAGTGCACGCTTCTGATTCCCACCGAATCACTTTATGCTCGCAACATGAAGGTGGCAAAGGGAACCTTTTGCTCCTCGGAGCATCCCAAGACATCAAATATCTTGTTGATTTGCTTTATCCACGTCTCTGCCTTAAGTTGTTTTGGCTCTCCAAAAACTACGATGGTCAGACTCCTTGAAGCGCTTAGCGGTGGTGGTCAGAGAGTTGTCAGTGTTTCCACCTACATTTTGGACAAGAGCCGTTTTCGCCTGATGTTGCATGAATTGCATAAAGCCTCTGAACATCCCATCGTTCACCATTTCATCGGTGTTATTGTTTACATGAGGATTATTGTCTTCTGTTGCACATTATCACGGGCATTAATCTGTGGTGACTCAGCGGTCTCATGTGCTTCATTGCTTATCTCAACATTTTGGATGCCATTTTCAAATCGCCACAAAACAAGGGTTAATTAACATATCACATATTATCCCTATACTCTGACCGACCAATTAAATACCAAATAAACTTATGTAGGTCATACTAGCGAAGGAATTCCCCGTCTCTCCCCTCCTAGTTCTTGTCTCACATCTCAGCCAGGGATCATATGCTTTGATACCAACTGTGACGCCCCTAAAATAGGTATACATCACCCATCTTGAGTCGCCAAATACATGGTACAAAATTCAAATACAACTTAATTATACATCAGTGGTGTAAAATACGACAAAACATAATCTAAGAGTTTTAATAAGAATATTGTCATCTAGACAATATCCACACTCAATGGAGTCCTCGTTACATTTATTGTCACACTATTTAACAGAACAGTGAGGACTACTAATGCTATCTTACGGGCCCGTCACTCTCTGTTTCCCGACTAGTCCAGCTACGTTCTCATTTCTGAAGAGAACGGTGAAAGAAAGGTGAGCTCAACTAGCCCGATAAAAATATTATGACTAAGATAATGCAGAATAAATTATCATTAGTCTTCAACAATGCTAAACTGATAAAATACAATAGACATCAAGTTTAACTGCAGCGGAATAAGCAATCCATTAGAAGAGTTAAGTAGAGCATGATATCTACTATCTTCTATGATTTAAAATGTTTTCATCAATTTCTTTATCGTTGAGACTCAGCTTAATAAATAAACCACATCATCGAATCCTCCTTGCACTACGGGCCAAGGATATTCATTAAATCATCAATGGTCATGACTATACCGAATAATCTCTGGTCATAATCATACCAACTGTCCATCAATGCATTACAGGCTACTGAGGACTTTTACCACATCATTTATAATATTATAGGTCATGATTATACCGAATGATCCCTGGTCATAATCATACCAAGTCCATCTATGCACGAAAGCCAAAGATGACTTTCATCACAATATAAGCATGAGGATGATGACAATGACATAATAATTCAATAAAACAAGTTCAAGAATAAATTTATAAGTTAATTTATTCTGAAACCAATAACGTCGAAATTGTGAACATCATACTGCTTTGTGGAGTAAAATTTAAGAATGCTCAGAAGAATATTTCTATGAAAAGATACTGGATGAAGCGCAAATATCCAGGATATTCTACTAATTTCATGGAGTATAGAAGCCAAAACTTTAACCAACTGAGTAAAATAGAATATATGAAACTGCAAATAGATTTTCGTCCGTCATGCGGTAATCCACGTAGACAGATCATTTCCATAATTTAATAAGGAATGAATACAAAGGATCATTCACCATGCATGTGGTAATCCACATAGACAGGTTATTCTAACAGAATAATAAAGAATGGAATAACAGAAAAATTCACCATGCATACGATAGACCGCACAAACACGTTATTCTCAACAGAATAATAAAGAATGGAACCGGTCGTGCGTGCGTAAGCGCACCAGCACAAACAGGATATTCACGAGAATAATAAAGAATGGAACCCGGTCATGCGTAAAGCGCACAAATAGGATATTCAACAAAATAATAAAGAATAGAATAACAACGAGAATTCACCATGCATGCGATAGGCCGCATGCAGACAAGTTATTCCAGCGAGAATAATAAAGAATGGAATAACGGAAGAATTTCACCATGTATGCGATACTTGAGACAGGCAGAGTTATTCAACATAGTAATAAGGAATGGAATAACAATAGCTCTCTTCATGAATCTGAAAGAAAAATAATACCCTTACTATAATAATAATATATCTTACCTTAGAAAAGCTGGATACTAAAGTAGTAGAGGTAGCGAGACTTCTCTTCTTCTTTTCTCTCTATAATTTCTCTCTATAATAATTTCTCTATAGCTTTAGTGAATTGGTGAGAAATGAAGGAAGAATGAGCTTCTATTTATAGGAAAATATAGTTTTGATAATTGCACGTTTTGGGGCACGAAATATTACAGTACACTACCTTCCTCTTTTTTTTCATTTTTAATTTAGTCCTACAAGTATTATCAAACTTGCACCACCTCCCCTAATAGTAAATAATGTGAATCAATAGTTCAATCATGTGAATCAATAGTTATAATCATGTAAAAATACGAATCACAGTATAGTACCTCCATCTATACCTCCATTTTTAACTTAGTCATGTATAAGTATTATCAATCTTTTGACAACTCCCTAATAGTACATGAATGTGATTCAATAGTACACACATGTGAACAAATAGTTATATAAGCATGTGAATTAGTAGCAATTAATTGCTCATTTATCCGATTAATTACCCTATTTATCAGTATAACCCCCAGACATCAATTATCATCAGAATAGATGTCGATTTCCACTAACACTAATAATCCCAACACAATGGAACTATCAAATTCATCTTTAATCAACACGAACTTATTCATCATTAATATTATAACTTACAATATTTAACAACCGGTCGTTCGGGAAAGAAGGGCTTTCAGATAAGGATTTCTCTTATTATCGCCTTGATTAAATGACCAAACCTCTCCTTGACAGAACTTCTAGACATGGTAAATATTGCAATTTAATAATATAAATAACTTTGTCGCCTCAATTATTGATTTAATAATATAACATATAATGCAGATGATATTGTGACAATAATTGAATCAATAATATGAGAGATATGATGCAGCAATTACTGTAGCAATAATTGAGTATAACTAAGTAACTTCTCACATAAGCATCAATAACCAATACAGTGTATTCTACTATCCGTGGCAGCGTATTCTTTGTACTTTTTACTACTAGGGTAGTTCAATAGTTTTAACGATAACACTTGGTAGTTATTTTTATAAAAGACAATTACGTCGTTTTCTTTATTACGACAATACTTACATTGTGGGGTCACCGATGATTGTGTCGTAAATCACGAATATTCCTGTTAAAAGCGAATATTAAAACCAATCGAATATTATATAACCACTTGCTTACTTTGCAAAATTTGTAAATATTATCCACAACTATAACATTATATTATATTCACACCATAATATTCAAAAATATATTTCTAGAGAAATTAATCTTTATTCATAAAAGTTGGGGTCTTTACATTGACAAATAATTCCAAATGACAAAAATCATGATACATGACAAGGTTATCATTTATATTTGTTATCACTTAATCCGAATAGCAATGAACATACCAGCATGAGTTCATTTAAAGTCTCTGCTCTGTTTTCAGGTTTATATCAGTGAGGTACTTTATGAAATTTGTTATCCATTTCATTTTAAGTGGTTAGCATATTTTAGCAAACATCATCATGCAATCTCCATCATTAGTCACCTTATAACCGTGGAATCCACCATGATTCCCACATAAAATCCTCCCACAACCAACATGTATTATAACTAACCCATATCAGTTGAAATTAAAGATTAAGGTCAAGGGATTCGTATACCTTCTTGCAGCAAGGGACTCGTATGGGCTACTTGCTAACTTCTGGACTCCACTAGTTTACCAAAAGGCCAGAGTTCCTCTTAGGTTCTCACTTTTTAACTCTCGTCTCTCACTCTATATTTCTCTATACTGATCTTAGTAGATAAATATCACATTGTGAATGAAATTGCGAGCTCCTATTTATAGGGGAATTCTCATACGTATATTAACCACCTCCAAGTACCAGTAATTGCATTAGCCCAGTCTGAGCTTGTTATGTCCAACGGTTTGAAGTGGTTAGGTGAAGAGCTTCCACCCAGTCTTTCCCAGACCATACAAAGTATAATCACTTTAGCTTTTCTTGAATTTTGGTTAATCTCTTAGGGTGGCTTGAGGCTACTCAGCCTATCTAGAGGGAGTACTTTAATATTACTTAAATTAATTTATTGTCACATTACCACTTACTGGAAACTGAACTCCCAACCCGTCAGTAGATTGTGTTTTATCATTTAAATTCTAAATTGGGTCGGTAACACATTTGGGCACCATTTAATTGGGTCATTTGCCTAGGTCAATATTACAGCAGTACACTTCATTACCCAAATTAAATTTCATATCATAAACTTAGCTTAAAATATTAGTTCCATTCTCTTTATTAACACATAACCGGATAGCACCTTTATCCCTTAAATCTCAACAATTATCCTTACTCATAATTGATATCATAAAACTCGGTTAGTTTACTAGTTTATATGTCAACCTATAATTATAACCATTTGATTAACACTTAATTAATTCATCACAAGTTTTTATGCCACACAAGGCTCATTCATTATTAAGCTTAGTTAATTCATAACTTAAGCTCATCACATTTTATAATTGGCAATTTCGTTGCATTACTAACTCTATAAATACCTTACACACAATATACATACTTTAGTTCCAATAATCTCATTTTATTATTAGTAGAATCTGAAATTCAGATAAGGCACACTTAGAAGGGGGTTGAATAAGTGTGAGAGCAATTAATGACCAATTTTTAAACTTTTAAACTTTAAATCAAACTATCGACTATAGCCTACTATATTGATGAATGCAGCTTGCTAAATGAATATGGCATACTGAATTGACTTTTAATTTAAGAAAATATTTTGATGAATTTATAAGTCAAAGTGAATATTTGTTGTTAACAAAATATCTCAAGATGAAGCAAATATTTAAATTTTAACTATTAGGAAATTTAATTATCTTGAATGATATTAAAGTAAAGCAAGCAATAAAAATAACACCAAGATTTTTTTCGGGTTCAGCTATTACCCTCTATAATAATAGCCTAGTCCACGTCCAATACCAACTAGTATTGGAGACTCACTTTTATTTCTTTAAAATGACCCTTGTTACAAATCAGATTCTATCAAATTTAATTACAAAAATTCACTTGTGCACTCTTGCTCCTTGTGCACCAATGCACCCCTTAAACACATATGCTTCCTTGAACCTGTTTGTAACTAAACCTTAATCCACCTGGATTAAATTCCATTAGACAACACTTAGTCTAAAAAATATAAGATTACAGATATAGAGGTCTAATGATCAAAGCAAATAAGCAATTTAACAATGCAAGGCCCAACTAATGAATGCAATGATCAAGTAGTAAAAGAGAGATATCACCAATATTAAGCTCACAAAAATAGCTGGTAAATAATCTGAATATAATCGCACAGCAGCCGAAAATTTTGCACCAAGAATAATGAAGTAGCTTTTCAAGTATATGAATGCAATAATTGATTCAAGTGTTGTAAGTGTTGTGTCTTTTCCATTGATATCAGTTTTCTTTTTATAGCCCAAAAAATAACCGTTGTGAAATAAATTATTTCTGTTGCCAATTTTGTTCCGTTATCAAACTTTATTTACATAGCCAACAGAACTCAAAGAGATAAGAACCATTCCATTTTTATTTCCGTTGGAAAATATTTTTAACAGATATAGACTATGTCAAAGATATCCCACAAAGATAAAAAGGTTCCGTGTAAAACACATATAGTCCATAATAACTGCCGCCTTATAAATGTTACTGACTTTTCAAACTTAATCAGATAATGAAGTGTTAAATAAATAAAGTGATGTAAACCATTTTTCAAGATAATGATTATCTCATATTCCCAATATTTATGCTAACCACTTTGTGATGGTAATCATTATTTTTGCCGCCACAACCTTTTAAGTTATCAACAACTTTTAGGTTTCCAACAAGTCTGATGCACACGTGTTATACAAATATAAAAACAAAACTCTTAAAATTTCATAACACATGGCAAATATATAATTCGGACAATTTTACGCATGCAAATACTAACCATCTAAAATACGTCATGTAATAACAGTTAGCAATATATAAAATTCTTTAAGCATGCACAAAAATATTTAATCACATTTTAATGCACACATAACATGTCCTAGAGCCTTGTATTGAAAAATTAAGTATTTGCAATGACCTTACATAATTTTTTTTAAGACTTAAGTCTTCAAAGTCTTTTGACAATAATCCTTTCATCAACTTCCTGAAATTTCACAATAAACAAATTAGTCCATAATATCAAGTCATCATCAAAACAAAAAGGTTTAGAATATTAACAAGTCAACATTCTCCCCCTTTTTGGTGATGACAACACCAAAAATTATAACTCCCCCTGAATTTATGCATATTTAAAATTTTAGAAAGAAACAAACATAATCCAAACTAAATACCACCATGCCTTTTGTTTAGGCATTATTTATCCTGCAAAAATTGTTAGCTATAACAAATATTAGATAACACAAAATTAAGCAAGCATAATATCTAATACTAGCTCCAGCCAAATTGTTTTAAACAACCCATCAAAAACAGAATCTTAACAAACTTAAACAAATATTGGTGCCAACCAAATCGTTTTTAAAACAAAACCAACAAAATAAATCAAAAATCAGCCATTACGTCTTCACAGCAACCACATCTTCACAGCAACACCAGTCGTGTTTCCCCCTTTGTCATCACCAAAAAGATCATCAGATATCAATGTCATCGACGTGAATCACAGGTAGAGGACGAGTAGTGAAATAGGGATGATGGAGAAGACGATGAATCTTTTCTTCCATAGAAAAGTCATGAGCAAACCTAGGAGGACGAGGAATAAAGGTCTCATTAGGTAGACGCGGGTCAAGAAAATCTCCAATGTACTCGGCCATCCAATTACATCGAGGCCATTCTGGGACTGGAGAGTGCATCATGTCAAAGTGTAGCCTCCGACCAACGTCATTCATACGATGAGACATAAAATCGACAAATTCTCCAATTTGGTAACTCACAAACTTCAATTCTTGACTTAATTGACAAGAAATTATAATGATCTTCCTGTGAAGAGACTCAACCATAGTCATTGTGTGCAACTCAAATCCGGCTTGTAAATCAATAAATTCACCTTCAATTTGAGAAAAACATTTGTTCAAATCATTGGCCTGAATAGGCAGTTTTCCTTTTTCTAAAACCAAAAGCTGATGTTTAACATCAAGAATATCAGAATGCATAAGCTCTTGATTTTTGAGGATTTGAGTCAACATATCGACTACTGCTGGAGAGGAGACTGATGAAGTAGGAAGTGTAGAGGAAGTAGTGTAAGACCCCAACTTTTTACTAAATAAAATTGAATTTTCTCTATTCATTATCTTGAAATAATAAGGAGTTAATTTGATATAATGCTTTGGTTATGGATGAAATGTGCAAATTTTATAAAATAAGCAAGTGGTTATAAAATATTCATTGTTGTCGGGGAATATTCGTTTGGTCGTGGAATATTCTTGTTGTCCGGAGAATATTAAATGCGATGGCGCGACCCATTGTGGGCCTCATAATGGAAAGCGATCGGATGAAGAAAATGAAAAGTTTAAGTTTTTTAAATATAAGCGTAATTATTCTTTATTAACATTGTTGGAATACCGGTGGTTAAAAATACAATAATCTGCGTGGTTACACTGATAGCATTACGGTATTGCATTATTATTATTAAATTATTGATTCTTACGTAAGAAGGCACTACTCAATAATTGTTACAGTAATTACTGTTCAATATTTTATTTTATTGATTTAATAATTGTTGCGTTGATATTTTATATTATTATTGTTTCAATAATTTCATTACACAGTATTTTCCATTATCATATCAATAATTCATATTATTTGAATAATATTATTAGATAGCATTATTTGCAATGTCTAAGAAAGTTATGTCTAGGAAAGGGGTTTGGTCACCTAATTACGCGCTAGTAAGGAAAAATCCTTATCGGAAAGCACCCTCTTTCCTGGGAATAACCTGGTTGTCATAATTGTGATTCTGTAATATTATTTGTGAATAATTAATTATTGATTTATATGATAAGGAAATATTTATTTTATGTGGACATAAATGATGGATAGAAAAATATTTATTTTGTGTGGATATAAATGAAGGAATTAATGCTAAGGTGTTTTATCAGTATTTTGCCAGAATGGAGGTATTAAAAATCGTCCATATGTGGATTTCGGGCATTTTTTATCTGGAATTTGGAAAAACTTAAATCTACAAAGTTGTAGAGAATTTAATTTTCTATGGAATGGACATAAAATTCGTATTTTTCTGATAAAAGGGCTATTTATTATGAATTATTGAAGTTTTTGATTATTATTTAAATGGTAAAACATTTTGGAAATTTCTAGAATGGTTGGGCCCCACTTTTGGTTGGTGAAAAATGTGCTAAAATTTTATTTCAAAAGTGGTGGGCATGAATAGTAACAGATAAAGCCATCAAGTAGCAGGTTAGTCTGCTTTGGCGTTCTAGCATTTTCCTATAAATAGGGTGCTTAGTTAGAATTAAAAATCACACCAGAAACATAAGTTTTCTCTCTCTAAATTATCGAGCGTATTTTTGTGAGTATTTAGATACTTTGAGAGTTGCTATTCAGTGCAAGTTTCCTTCAACATTATATCCGATATTCCATCCAGAAGTACTATTCTTTTGAGGTAAGGGATGTTATTTTTTTCGTAAATGATATTATTTCTTTCAATATCATTATGCTGAAATATTGGTAAGAATTTTATTGTGAAATTTCTACCTTTTTGTGTCGGGGTTACTATTCACGTATATGACACTATTCACATATACGGCATTATTCACGAATACGACACTATTCACCAAAAAATAAAATTTTCTTTTTTTTGTCCCAGATGTCTATTATGGTTACTATCTTTGATTGTATCCATGTTTTGATCTTCATTTTTGAATTTTACTCTACTACGGTTTATTATGGAGTATTTTTAAACTTGGATTATCTAAAGTACGAATCTCTAATCTTTGTCCTTTTATCTCACTAGATTCGTTCTTTAAAATATTTTTCATCATCCTCAGTCCTTAATGGTGATACTTGATGAATATCTTTGGTCTGTAGTGCAAAGATGAATGATTACCTGATGAATATCTTTGGTCCGTAGTGCAAAGATGGACAGGTATTAAGATGAATATGACCAACTGGTGATACAAATGAATATCTTTGGCCCGTAGTGCAAAGATGAATATTTGATTCAAGATGTATATTGATTGATGTTACAAGGATAAAATATTGATGATGGACTTTTAAATTCATAGATGATAGTAGATTTCATTATCTACTAAACTCTTCTAATGAATTGTTATTTCTGCTGCGAATATTGATTTAAAACTTGTTGTCCATTATATTTTATCTAATTTTTTGAAGGTTAACGATAATTTGTTGTTCATTATCTTAGTCATAATATTCTTTATTGGGCTAGTTGAGCTCACCTTTTTCCTTTTTGTTCCATTTTTCTTCTCAAGAAGTGAGAATTTAACAGGAACTAGCCGGGGTATAGAGCGATGGTTCAAGATAGTTGTTTTAGCTGTCCTCACTATTATGTAAAATAGTGCATCAATAATTATAATGAGAAATTTATCTGAGTGTGGATATTGTCTAGAAGACAATATTTGTATTTAAACTCACAATTTATATGTTGTCGTATTTTGCACGACAATTGTATTAATGAAGTTATAGTTGTTTCTGTACCATGTATTTGGCGACTCAGAATGGGTGATGTATACCTATTTTGGGGGTGTCACAAGTAGGATTATCATATGGTAAATTGGACGAAATAGAACTCGATGGAGTAGGAATAGGATCAGGAATGATTCAAACAAATGAGCCATCAACAAAAGAGATATGAGATTATTTTAGATTAGCAGAATCAATGAATTCATTGTGTGACACCTTAATTTCATCATCAAGGTAGATTTTGAAATGTTGAAACATTTTTGTCAAAAACAAACCATAGGGCAGACACTTTTTAACTTGTCGAATAGAACTCATCATGTGGGACAACATCATAAGAGAGAAATTAAAACTAACACCTTTTAAAATCATTGCAACAACCACCAAATCTTGGTAAGTAAAATCTACTCCACCACCTACTTGTGGAAACAGATTATAACGAAGTAGTTTGTGCAAAACACATGCAAGTGGACATACATCAACAGTTTTGGGGGTAAACAGAGTTGTCAGAGATGAATCATTCATCACAGTTTGAAGTTGTTCAAGAGGAGGAAAGGGTATATTTGCAGTGAAAGTAGTATGCACACAAGCCAATCATGTTTGATGATAAAGCATATACTTTGTAACAATCTTATTCATTTATTAATAAAAAGTATTAATTTATTAAAGGCTTTTAATTATCTACATGATGCTATTTTATAATATGTGATAAACCCATAGTTTTAAACAATGCTTTTAGAATAATGATGATGATCATTCTAATGAGATCTAAATTCTTAGAAAGCTTAAAACTAAAATAGTTCACAATCGTTGGATTACTAAATTCGGGATTAGTGAATCCGGATAGATTGGTACATATGTTGCTTGCTCATTGGATGAGGGTGATTGATCTCATGATAATTTGTGTGGAGACACTAAAGCAAGTATGTAGGTGCTTATTAGAGAGAATAAGTTCACTGAACGTGGCTCGCTAAGGAATACCTAATGGAGTTTTACTTTTCTGTCAATAGAAATTCATGTAGTGATAGTAGTACAAGTGATCCTTGGACTTGAGATCATCATAGTATCTTGTGTATGATGAGTTATACTTTGACTTATTCCTTAAGACCCTTAGGGTATATCAAAGGGTATACTTGGGTATAATAAGTTGTACATGGAGATAATGTATGATCAATAAAGAATCTACCGCTTCTAGTAAAGAAGAGAAATGTCCTATGTGATTCGATAAATGACAACCCGAGAGTCCTTGGCCAAAGCGAATGAAATTAGAAAGGAGTTTCTAATTTGCATTATTTGAGTTGTGCATTTAAGAGTCGAAATACATATAATTAAATAAAATAAGACTTGTGAAGAATTCCATGTCTTATATTTAATTGAGACATTGTATGGTGGAAAGATTAAATTGTCACAGTAACTATTTACTCAAAGGTTCTTTTATGATTAATGTTGAAATCTACATTATCTGGAAAGTCGTTAATCGCTAGGGAGGCTTATCCATATTGTAAAATAAATATTATTTATTTAAATAAATTAATAGTTTAATTTATTTATTTAAATAAGATTAGAATTGTTCTAATTGATTTATTCACAACCGGTTTAATATGGAGAACCTAAAGGGTCACTGTAAAACCCCAAATTTTACGAATAAAGATTTAATTTTCTCGAAATATTTTTTTGAATATTATGGTGTGGATTTGAGATAATGTTATAGTTATGGGTAGTATTTATAAATTTTGCAAAGTATGCAAGTTGTTGTATTATATTCGATTGGTGGGGAATATTCGTTTTTAACAGGAATATTATTTGATGAAGCACAATCATTAGTGGACCCCTGGCGGAATTATTATCGGAATGAGAAAGCGACAAAAATATCTTTTTATGAAAATAACGGCAAAAGTTTTCTGAGTTTAAAGCTGTTGAGCTACCCGATAGTAAAAAGTAGAGTGTCTGGCGTGGTTGCATAGTAGCTACGGTATTAATTATTGATCTTACGTGATAAGTCACTCGGTTTTGTTCAATTATTTGCTACGATAATTGTTGCATAGTATCTCACGTTATTTGATTCAATTATTGTCGATATTTTATATATTATTAAATCAATAATTGAGATGACAAGTTATTCATATTATTATTTGCAATATTGACAATGTCTAGATGTTCTATCAAGGAGGGGTTTGGTCACCTAATTGCGCGCCAATAGGGAGAAATCCTTATTGGAAAGCCCTCTCTTTCCTGGGAACGACCTTGTTGTTAAATATTGCGAATTATAATAATGATGATATATGTTGTTAAAAATATTGAGGGGATTTTTATGAAGTATTTGTCATAAATATTGCTTATTTTATGGACCTCCATTTACCCATTTTTCAAAATAATCGGTAGAAAGTTGTTCGATATAATAAAGGTGGGGGCCCACATGTGGGGTCCACGGAAGAAAATTGAGAAATGGGGGGAATCTGGAAAGTCACGGAAGTTTATATATATATATATATATTATATAAATGTTGTTTTATTATTATTATAAATGTAATAAAACAGAAATTTTTTTATATAAAACAGAATACTTTTTATAAAGTTTTGTTTTATTTGATTAGAATATATTATATTTTATTATGCATAGTGTTTGCATAGTGCCTTCATAGTATTTGTATAGTAAAATATTTATATATAAAGCAGAATACTTTTTATAAAGTTTTATTTTATTTGATTATAAATAGAATATATTATATTTTATTATGCATAGTTTTTGTATAGTGCTGCATAGTGTTTGCAAAGTAAAATCTTTTTATATAAAATAGAATACTTTTATAAAGTTATTTGTTTTATTAGATTTTAAATAATATATATATATATATATTTTATAAATTATGTTTTATTATATAATTATAAATAGAATATATTATATTTTATTGCATAGTATCCTTTCCATTCTCCTATAAATAGGATGCTTAGTTAGAATTGAAAAACACACCAGAAATTCAGAGAATTCTTCTTCTATAATCTTGAGCGTATTTCTTTAGAGTTTAAGAAAGCTTTGAGTGTAGAAAGCAGTCTACAAGTTTTCTTCAGTATATATCCCCCACTTCTACCAGTCGGAATACTCTTCTTTTTAAGGTAAGGGTATTATTTCTTTCGTATTCATGAAGAGAGTTATTTTCTTTTCAATACTCGTAAGGGTTGTTATTCCATTCTTTATTATTATGTTGGAATAACTTTATTTTGTCATCACAATACCGCATACATGGTGAAATTCTTACATTATTCCATTCTTTATTATTACATTGGAATAACACATTTTGATGCATGCAGTGCTATCTATTATTATTACTGTTGGAACACCATGTGAATCCTATTGTTATTCAATTCTATATTATTACATTGGAATATCACATTTTGTGCGGATTCGCGTAACTTTGGTTCCATTCTTTATTATTATATTGGAATAACATGTCTTTGTGGATTACCGCATGCGTGGTGAATGATCCTTTGTATTCATTCCTTATTAACTTGTGGAAAATGATCTGCGTGGTGAATGATCCTTTATTTGGCGTGGATTCTGCATGGCGAAAATCCATTTACAGTTTCATATATTCTATTATACTCAGTTGGTTAAAGTTTTGGCTTCTATACTCCATGAAATTAGTAGAATATCCTGGATATTTGCGCTTCATCCAATATCTTTTCATGGAAATATTCTTCTGAGCATTCTTGAATTTTTACTCCACAAAGTAGTATCATGTTGACAATTTAGACATTATTGGTTCCTGGATAAATTAATTTATAAATCTTTAAAATTTATTCTTGAACTTGTTTTATTGAATTGTTATGTCATTGTCATCATCCTCATGTTTATATTATGTTAAAAGTTATTTGTGGCCTGTAGTGCATAGATGGACTTGGTATGATTATGACCAGGGATTATTCGGTATAATCATGGTAGTAATGTTATAAATGATGTGGTAAAAAGTCCTCATTGGCCGTAGTGCAAAGATGAATTGATGGACCATTGATGAAAATCACGAATATCCTTGGCGTAGTGCATGGATAATTTGAAGTTGTGATACTTAATGAATATCCTTGGCGTAGTAGTGCGGGGATGATGTGGATTATTTATTGAAATTTGAGTCTCGGTGATAAAAGTGATGAAAAACCTTTTAAATCATAGAAGATAGTAGATTTTATTCTCTCTTGACTCTTTAATGGATTGCTTGTTCGCTTCTGATTAAACTTGATGTTTGTTATATTGTATTAGTTTAACTTTGTTGAAGGCTAACGATAATTTATTACGCATTATCTTAGTCATAATATTTCTTCTTGGGCTAGTTGAGCTCACCCTTTTGCTTTCATTGTTCTCTTGAAATGAGAGCGTAGTAGGGACTAGTCGGGGAATGGAGTAGCGGTCCGGATGATAGCATTAGTAGTCCTCACTATTACATGAAATAGTGTGAAAATAAATGTATTAAGGACTTATTTTGAGTTTGAATACTGTCTAGAAGATAAAATTTGTATTAAAACTCACAGCTCATGTTGTATATTTAAGGATGTATTTGTATTCTGTACCATGTATTTGGCGACTCAGAATAGGTGATGTATACCTATTTTGGTGGCGTCACAGTTGGTATCAAAGCTTAGGGATATGATCCCTGGCTGAGATGTGAGACAAGAACTAGGAGGGGAGAGACGGGGAATTCTTTCGCTAGTATGACCTACCTAAGTTTATTTGGTATTTAATTGGTCGGTCAGAGTATAGGGATAATATGTGATACGTTAATTAACCCTTGTCTTGTGGCATTATTTGAAAATGGCATTCGAAAATGTTGAGATAAGCAATGAAGCACATGAGACCGTTGAGTCACCATAGATTAATACCCAGGATAATGTGCAACAGGAAGACAACAATCCTCATTCAAACAACAACACTGACCAAATGATGAACGATGGAATGTTCAAAGGCTTTATGCAATTCATGCAACATCAGGTAAGAGAGACTCTTATTCAAATATAAGTGGAAATAATGGCAACCCACGATCGGTTACCGCTAAGCAGTTCAAGGAGGTGGGACCACCAAAGTTTTTTGGAAAGCCAGAACCACTTAAGGCAGAGACATGGATAAAGCAGATAACCAAGATATTTGATGTCTTGGAATGCTCAGAGGAGCAAAAGGTTCCATTCGCCAACTTTATGTTGCGTGAAGAAGCAGATCATTGGTGGAAATCTATAAAACGTACCCAGCTTGACGCACTCAATATGTCTTGGGAGAAGTTCCAAGAGTTATTCAACGACAAGTACTTTCCCGAAAGTATTCGTCACATAAAGGAGGTGGAGTTCATCAGGTTGGAGCAAAATAATATGACTGTGTCGCAGTACGAGGCTAAGTTTGCGGAGTTATCCCGGTTTGCATCCCATTTTATAGATAATGAGGAGAGAATGACGCGAATGTTTCTGCGAGGTTTGAAACTCGAAATAAGTCAATACCTCATTTCTCACAAACTTTGTTTATATTCAGATGTTGTGAATAGGGCTCGATTATTGGAGTAGCGATAATGAGTCAAAGACAACCAAAGGCAACGACCAACAACACGATAATAATCGTCTGCACGGTGGCAACGACCATCGGAACAATGATTACCATCGTGGAAATTATCATGCCAAGAATGGTAACCACCGGTGGTAATCATGGCCAAGATAATAGGAGTGGAAATTTCAAGATGAGAAGATTTAAAGATGATGGAAAGGCGTCGGCAAAGACTTTTGTTGTTAAGGAAGGAGAAGCGACCACCGGTTCGTATGTTTCAAATGCGGACGGGGAGGGACACATCCGTCAAATCTATGATGACAACCAAAAGCATGTTTCAATTGCGGAAGAGAAGGTCACCTAGCTCAATTTTTGCCGTGTAGTGAAGTCAAGTCCACTTGGGATAATGATGCAAAAGGATGTCTTAGACAAGTCAAAGCCGGTAGTTTAAGTGAGAGCGTTTGTCGAGGAACCCAAACGAAGTTATCACGGGTAAGTTAATCATAAACGCTTACGAAGTCTATACCTTATTTGATACCGGTTCTACCTATTCTTTTATCTCTCTTGCTTGCACTTAACGTTTAAATTTGACTCCTGAAAAATTAGACTTTTATTTATCTGTTGAAACTCCGTTAGGAGAAACCTTCGTTACCTCCACTGTTTATAAATCTTGTTTAATTTATATTGATACCCTCACGTTACTTGTCGATCTTATCTGTTTGAAAATACTTTCCCTTGATGTGATTTTAGGAATCGATTGGTTAACTACTCATCATGCCAAAATTGATTATTTTCGTAAGGTTGTTAGCTTTCATATTCCTAACCAACCTGTTATGCGAATTCAAGCAATCAAACCACTAAAGTCAATCACTGTTATATCAAGCCATAAGTAAAGAGCCCCGAGCCTTTATCTGGTGACTTCCTTGTGTGGAATGCACCGAAGCCAGACTTTCCGTAGGAGACGTCCTGAATAACGGTGGCAAGTTGATAGGTATCAATGTGACGTGCTATCCAAGTCTTGGATGAGGGTCACAATTTTGAATGATATTTCTATCATTAATAAATTTCTTGACATATTTCTGAAGACTTCTTGGCCTACCCCAGAGCGTGAAATCAAATTTTGTATTGACCCCAGTACAAAATCCATTTCTAAAACCCTCAAGTATTTCTTCACCCAAAATGAACACATAACGTGCCAAAGACGTTGGCTCGAGCTGTTGAAGATTATGATAATACCATTCAATACCATTGTGGAAAAAGCGAACATGGTAGCTGACGCGTTGAGTAGAAGATCATATGCGTTTATGAGTGCGAATATACGAACCTACGTGAAGATAGCGAATATACGATTAGAACTGACTTTAATCGATAAAGTTAAAGCCGCTCAAGCTACAGACTCAGAGCTTATGAAGGTGAAGAAGAAGGTTCAAGAGGGCGTTATTCTAGAATCAAGAATCGACGAAGAGAGGAAATCTCTACCCTCAACTTTATCGGTCTATTTGAAATCATCGAACGAGTAGGAATTGGGGCCTATAGACTCGCTTTACCACTAAGTATGTCTCGTGTTCATACCATTTTTCACGTATCGATGTTACGTAAATATATGGACGACCCAAACCACATTATTGATTTAGAACCAGACGAGATAGCGGATAATTTAACGTATGAAGATGTATCTGTTAAAATCTTGGAATATATTCTACACTCAAAGGTTATACCTCAAGAGTTAGAATCTGACGAGGTATCCTCATCTGTTCGGCATACCAGGTAGGTATGTAAATTTCGAGGGCAAAATTTCATAAGGAGGGGAGATTGTAAAACCCCAAATTTTACGAATAAAGATTTAATTTTCTCGAAATATTTTTTTAAATATTATGGTGTGGATTTGAGATAATATTATAGTTGTGGGTAGTATTTATAAATTTTGCAAAGTATGCAAGTTGTTGTATTATATTCGATTGGTCGGGGAATATTCGTACGACGGTAGAATTATTGGTGGACCCCACAACGAAATTATTGTCGGAATGAGAAAACGACAGAAATATCTTTTTATGAAAATAACGGCGGAAGTTTCACCGTTAAAAGCTGTTTGAGCTACCGATAATAGTAAAAAGAACGATGTCTGGCGTGGTTGCATAGTAGCATACAGTATTGATTATTGATGCTTACGTGAGAAGTCACTCAGTTTAGTTCAATTATTGCTACAGTAGTTGCTGCATAGTATCTCACGTTATTTGATTCAATTATTATCGATATTTTATATATTATTAAATAAATAATTGAGATGACAAGTTATTCATTTTATTATTTGCAATATTGACAATGTCTAGAAGTTTTTTCAAGGAGAGGTTTGGTCACCTAATTGCGCGCCAATAGGGAGAAATCTTTATTGGAAAGCCCTCTCTTTCCTGGGAACGACCTGGTTGTTAAATATTGCGAATTATAATAATGATGATATATATTATTAAAAATATTGAGTGAATTTTTATGAAGTATTTGTCGTAAATGTTGCTTATTTTATGGACCCCCATTTATCCATTTTTTAAAATAATCGGTAGAAAGTTGTTAAATTATAATAATAAAGGTGGGGCCTACGGAAGAAAATTGAGAAATGGGGGGGGAATGGGAAGTCACGGAAGTTTATATATATATTTATATTATATATATATATATATATATATATTGTTTTATTATTATTATAAATATAATAAAAAGTAAAACTTTTATAAAGTTTTATTTTATTTGATTATAAATAGAATATATTATATTTTATTATGCATAGTATTTGTATAGTGCCTACATAGTATTTGCATAGTAAATTTTTTTTATATAAAACAGAATACTTTTATAAAGTTGTTTGTTTTATTAGATTTTAAATAATATATATATATATATATAAATATATATTACAAATTTTTTTTATTATATAATTATAAATAGAATATATTATATTTTATTGCATAGTATCCTTTTCATTCTCCTATAAATAGGATGCTTAGTTAGAATTAAAAAACACACCAGAAATTCAGAGAATTCTTCTTCTATAATCTTGAGTGTATTTCTTTAGAGTTTAAGAAAGCTTTGAGTGTAGAAAATAGTGCAAGTTTTCTTCAAGTATATACCCGCCCTACTCGTTGGAATACTCTTCTTTTTAAGGTAAGGGGTATTATTCTTTCGTATTCATGAAGAAAGTTATTTTCTTTCAATACTCGTAAGGGTTGTTATTCCATTCTTTGTTATTATGTTGGAATAACTTGTCTATGTGAAATACCGCATACATGGTGAAATTCTTCTATTATTCCATTCTTTATTAGCATGACTAAGTTAAAAATGGAGGTATAGATGGAGGTACTATACTGTAATTCGTATTTTCACATGTCTAGAACTATTGATTCACATGATTTACTGTTAGGGGAGGTGGTGAAAGTTTGTTAATACTTGCAGGACTAAATTAAAAATGAAGGAAAAGAGGAAGGTATTATACTATAATATTTTGAGCCCCAAAATGTACAATTATCGAAACTATATTTTCCTATAAATAGAAGCTCATTCCTTCATTATTTTTCACCAATTCACTAAAGCTATAGAGCAATTATTATAGAGAGAAAGAAGAAGAGAAGTCTGCTACCTCACTACTCCAGTATCCAGTTTTCTTCTGAGGTAAGGGTTATTTTTTTTATATTCTGAAGAGATATTATTTTTCGTATTCGTATGAATATTATTATCGTTCAATATTCATTATATTCGTAAGGAATATTATTTTCGTTCAATATTCGTAAGGAATATTATTTTCGTTCAACCGTTGTAAGTAAGGGTTTCGCTGAGAAGCGATTTCATAATTTTTTTACACACTCAAAATTTCTGGAAAATTTTGAATTGATAATTTGATGTGTTTTCTAGATTGTGTCCAAAAATGGCGATTTTTGGATGTATAGATTAGGAGTTATGAATTTTATGAGAAAAGACTATTTTAAAAGTAAACCCTTATAACTCCTTGTAGTTAACTCCAAAATTGGTAAAACTTTTATTGGGAGTACATCTATATAACATCAAGATATCTGTTGTAAATTTTAGAATTTTTGGACAAAAGTACAATTTTGATAAATGTCTAAATATTAATAGATTTTTAGCCATATGAAAAATAGTAAATGAATTTTAAAAATTCGAGAGAAAATATATGTTCAATATGGGACTATATTCTGCTAAATCCCAGAATAGAAAATTTGTTTGTACTGATTTGGTATTTTTTATGAAAATAAACTAGTTATGAGTAAATAAATTAAATATGTTATGTGAAGTAAGAAAATTGGAAAATAGGATTTTATGGCTTGAGAATCCTATATAAGGTATATGCAGATTTTTGATGAGATTTTTGGTTATTGGTGATGAAATCTTATGAGCTTGGCATTTTAGGATGATTAAATGCATTAATTAGTAAAGTGTAAATAATTAAAATAAATTATTTATAAGTTTAAGAAATGATTAAAATATTGTGGTAATATTAATAATATTAGATTATGAGATTATTAAGTGATTTATAATATTTGGATTAAGGTGTTATAAATATTGATATGGATTTTATTGTGAAACTTTATCTTTTTATGTCGGAGTTACTATTCATATATACGACACTATTTATGTATATGGCACTATTTGCATATATAACATTATTTATGTATACGATACTATGTACGAATACGGAGTACTATTTGCGAGTCACTATTCATGAGTTACTATTCATGAGTTATTATTCACGAATTACTATTCACGGGTACTATTTGCCTGAAAAATATATTTCTTTTCTGTCCAAATTATTTTTGGTACATGAATATTATTCTTGAATTTTACTCCACAAAGCAAAGATCATGTTGACAATTTGGATATTTTTAAACTACGGATAAATTTAAAGTCTTTAATATTTATCCTTGATTTCGTTGATTAATGCTTATATCATTGTCATCATCCTCATGCTTATATTGTAATGAAAGTCATCTTTGGCTTACGTGCATAGATGGAATTTGTTGATTATTGGTTTTTACGATTGTATATCTTTGGCTTACGTGCAAAGATGGATTATTGATTATTGGTTTTATAGTTTTATATCTTTAGCTTACGTGCAAAGATGGACAGGTGTATGACATGATCATAACCACTAGTGATAATAACGAATATCATTGGCCCGTAGTGCATGGATAATTCGATGATATGATTGGCAGGATCATGACCGTTAGTTAACAATTGAATGTCTTTGGCCTTAGTGCACTGACATATAATTGATTGGTATGATCATGACCATTGGTTTTATAGTTGAATATCTTTAGCCCGCAGTGCAAAGGTAGACAACTGATTGGTATGATCATTGTTATTACATTTGAATATTTTAGCCTTTGGGGTAAGAATATTGAGTAAATGTTCTATTAAGCCTTTGTGGCAAGGAGAAACTGTTGATTTACATGATTATAAATATGAATTGTGAATTTAACTAAAATCTTTGGTGGTTTAGGTGAAGATATGTGATGAAAGTACTCTTTATCTTGGGTATAATAAAGAACTGTCAATGGGTATTACAATGATAAAGTTGATGAAAAACTTTTTAAATTATAGAAGATAGTAGATATCATACTCTACTTGACTCTTCTAATGGATTGCTTATTCCGCTGCAGTTGTTGATCTAAAACTTGTTGTCTATTGTATTCTATCAGTTGTTATACTGTTGAAGGCTAATGATAATTTATTCTATATTATCTTAGTCATAATATTTCTTACTGGGCTAGTTGAGCTTACCCTTTTCCTTCATTGTTCTCTTCAGGAAATGAGAATATAGCTGGGACGAGTCGGGAAATGGACTGATGGTCCAGGATAAGTGGCTTTAGTAGTCCTCACTATTCTGTGAAATAGTGTGATAATAATTGTAATGAAGACTCCATTGAGAGTGGATATTGTCTAGAAGGCAATATTCTTGTTTAAACTCTCAGTTATGTTTTGTCGTATTGTACACGACTGTTGTATAATTAAGTTGTATTTGAATTTTGTAGTGTGATATCTGGCGACTCAAGATGGGTGATGTATACCTATTTTGGGGGCGTCACAGTTGGTATCAAAGCTTAGGGATATGATATCTGGCTGAGATTTGAGACTAGAACTAGGAGGGGAGAGACGGGTAATTCCTTCGCTAGTATGACCTACCTAAGTTTATTTGTTATTGAATTGGTCGATCAGAATATAGGAATAATATGCGGCATGTCAATTAACCCTTATTTTGAAATTATATTCTAGAATGATATCTGAAATACAGGTGATGAGAAATGGGAAAATCGTGATAAAGAGGAAATAACCGGGAAGGTACAATCCGAAAAGAAAGCAAGGTATTCTCATCTCTTCGAACTACTAGGTACGTAAATTTCGAGGGCGAAATTTCATAAGGAGGGGAGATTGTGAGATCCCGAATTTTATTAAACAAAAGTATTCAATTTTTTCTATTTTAGTAAATAGTTAAATTGATAAAAGGTTAAAGTTAAGGGTGATATTTGAAAATTTTTCAAAGTAAGAAAGTTTTCATAAAATAATCGGTGATAAAAATACAAAGATGTACGCTTGGTTGCATAGTAGTAGCACACGGTATTGATTATTGATGCTTACGTAAGAAAGTCACTCAATTATACTCAATTATTGCTACAGTAATTGTTGCATCATATCTCTCATATTATTGATTTAATTATTGTCACAGTATCATCTGTATAATATGTTATATTATTAAATCAATAATTGAGACGATAAAGTTATTCATATTATTATTTACAATATTGACAATGTCTAGAAGTTCTGTCAAGAAGAGGTTTGGTCACCTAATTGTGCGCCAATAAGGAGAAATCCTTATTGGAAAACCCCCTCTTTCCTAGGAACGACCTGGTTGTTAAATATTATGAATTATAATTGTTGGGTCATGATATTTCACTTATTGGGCTTACTTATTTGGATAGTCCATTGGATCGTCATTATTGGATCCTAAAGTTATTGGGCCTAGTCATTGTATTCTCTTTACTAAGTCCTTATAGTATCGGGCTGAATCAGTGGGCTGACCCATAATATATTTCAATATCTCCACCTTTGACCGATAATGATGAAAAAGATAGCAGTTGACCGAGATCTCTGCCATGCATTAATGTGAATGGGATGATAGTCGGCCGGCGGTGGAAAACAGTGACTAGAAGTAGTGGGTGAGCTGTGTGCAATCGGCTAAAACCATCGAGGATCGGGGTGACGATGACAAGAAGGTGGCACAGTGAACCCAAGCTTGGGAGTATATCATAGCAAGGAAGTCTTCTAAGTAAAGGTAACTGATTATTTGATCTCTCTCAATACACTAGATTTTATTATCCTCCATTGTTAACCTTGTGATCGCCTGTACTGACTCTCACGCCTGACCTATCCCCCGACGGTCGAAGCCGTCAAGCTTTTGGTGTTGATCATGTTTATTATGCAGGATCAGGGCGTCTTTCGTGATTGGGACGTGGCAGAAGATCTTGCCGTTAACAACAATATTAATGATGAATAAGTTCGTGTTGATTAAAGATGAAATTGATAGTTCCATTGTGTTAAAATTATTAGTGTTAGTTAAAATCGACATTTATTTCGATAATAATTGATGTCTGGAGGTTATATTGACCAATCGGGTAATTAACCGGATAAATAAGCAATTAATTGCTATTGATTCACATGATTATAACTATTTGTTCACATGTGTGTACTATTGATTCACATTCATTTACTATTAGGGGAGTTGGTGCAAGATTGATAATACTTGCATGACTAAGTTAAAAATGGAGGTATAGATAGAGGTACTATACTGTAATTCATATTTTTACATGTCTAGAACTATTGATTCACATGATTTACTATTAGGGGAGGTGGTGCAAGTTTGATAATACTTGCAGGACTAAATTAAAAATGAAGGAAAAGAGAAAGGTATTATACTGTAATATTTTGAGCCCCAAAACGTGTAATTATCGAAACTGTATTTTCCTATAAATAGAAGCTCATTCCTTCATTATTTTTCACCAATTCACTAAAGCTATAGAGGAATTATTATAGAGAGAAAGAAGAAGAGAAGTCTGCTACCTCACTACTCCAGTATCCAGTCTTCTTCTGAGGTAAGGGTTATTATTTTTATATTCTGAAAAGATATTATTTTTTCGTATTCGTATGAATATTTTTATCGTTCAATATTCATTATATTCGTAAGGAATATTATTTTCGTTCAATATTCGTAAGAAATATTATTTTCGTTCAACCGTTGTAAGTAAGGGGTTTCTGCCAGGGGTAGTTTCATAATTTTTCCGACACTCAAAAATTCTGGAAAATTTTGAATTGATAATTTGATGAGTTTTCTAGATTGTGTCCAAAAATGGCGATTTTTGGATGTATAGATTAGGAGTTATGAATTTTATGAGAAAAGACTATTTTAAAAGTAAACCTTTATAACTCCTTGTAGTTAACTCCAAAATTGTTGAAATTTTTATTCGGAGTACATCTATATAACATCAGTATACCCTGTAAAATTTGGAATTTTTGGACAAAAGTACAATTTTTGATAAATGTCTAAATATTCGGCAGTTTTAGCCATATGAAAAATAGTAAATGAATTTTAAAAATTCTGAGAAAAATATATGTTCAATATGGGACTATATTCTGCTAAATCCCAGAATAGAAAATTTGTTTGTACTGATTTGGTATTTTTTTATGAAAATGGACTAGTTATGAGTAAATAAATTAAATATGTTATGTGAAGTAAGAAAATTGGAAAATAGGATTTTATGGCTGAAGAATCCTATATAAGGTATATGCAGATTTTTGATGAGAGTTTTGGTTATTGGTGATGAAATCTTATGAGTTTGGCATTTTAGGATGATTAAATGCATTAATTAGTAAAGTGTAAACAATTAAAATTAATTGTTTATAAGTTTAAGAAATGATTAAAATATTGTGGTAATATTAATAATATTAGATTATGAGATTATTAAGTGATTTATAACATTTGGATTAAGGTGTTATAAATATTGATATGGATTTTATTGTGAAACTTTATCTTTTTGTGTCGGGGTTACTATTCACGTTTATGACACTATTCACGTATACGACAGTATTTACGTATATGACACTATTTGCGTATATGACGTTATTTATGTATACGGTAATATGTACGAATACGGAGTACTATTTACGAGTTATTATTCATGAGTTACTATTCATGAGTTACTATTCACGAGTTACTATTCATGGGGTATTATTTGCCCAAAAAATATATTTCTTTTCTATCCAAATTATTTTTGGTACATGAATATTATTCTTGAATTTTACTCTACAAAGCAGTATCATGTTGATAATTTGGATATTTTTAAACTCTGGATAAATTTAAAGTCTTTAATATTTATCCTTGATTTCATTTTATTAATGCTTATATCATTGTCATCATCCTCATGCTTATATTATGATGAAAGTTATCTTTGGCTTACGTGCATAGATGGACTGTTGATTATTGGTTTTACAGTTGTATATCTTTGGCTTACGTGCAAAGATGGACTGTTGATTATTGGTTTTATAGTTGTATATCTTTGGCTTATGTGCAAAGATGGACAGGTGTATGACATGATCATAACCACTAGTGATAATAACGAATATCCTTGGCCCGTAGTGCTTGGATAATTCGATGATATGATTGGCAGGATCATGACCGTTAGTTAACAATTGAATGTCTTTGGCCTTAGTGCACTGACAGACAATTGATTGGTATGATCATGACCATTGGTTTTATAGTTGAATATCTTTAGCCCGTAATGCAAAGGTAGACAACTGATTGGTATGATCATTGTTATTACATTTGAATATTTTAGCCTTTAGGGTAAGGATATTGAGTAAATGTTCTATTAAGCCTTTGTGGCAAGGAGAAACTGTTGATTTACATGATTATAAATATGAATTGTGAATTTAACTAAAATCTTTGGTGGTTCAGGTGAAGACATGTGATGAAAGTTCTCTTTATCATGGGTATAATAAAGAACTGTTAATGGGTATTACAACGATAAAGTTGATGAAAAACTTTTTAAATCATAGAAGATAGTAGATATCATGCTCTACTTGACTCTTCTAATGGATTGCTTATTCCGCTGCAGTTGTTGATCTAAAACTTGTTGTCTATTGTATTCTATCAGTTGTTATACTGTTGAAGGCTAATGATAATTTATTCTGCATTATCTTAGTCATAATATTTCTTACTGGGCTAGTTGAGCTCACCCTTTTCTTTCATTGTTCTCTTCAGGAAATGAGAATATAGCTGGGACGAGTCGGGAAATGGAGTGATGGTCCAGGATAAGTGGCTTTAGTAGTCCTCACTATTCTGTGAAATAGTGTGATAATAATTGTAATGAGGACTCCATTTAGAGTGAATATTGTCTAGAAGGAAATATTCTTGTTTAAACTCTCAGCTATGTTTTGTCGTATTGTACACGACTGTTGTATAATTAAGTTGTATTTGAATTTTGTAGTGTGATATCTGGCGACTCAAGATGGGTAATGTATACCTGTTTTGGGGGCGTCACAAAAGGAGTTTAATTAATTAAAATAAAACCAAATCCTTAATTATTAAGGAGGGTTGCCCACATCTATAAATAAGAGGAGTCTTATTATGGGAGAGTAGTAGTTGACTTTTTCACAAAATATGTGATTCCAATTGTTGGAAAGTACGTCTTTTTCTATGAGAGATAGAAAAATAGGGTTTTTCCAAACACCCATCTTCTTAAATCTTTCTTCTTCCTTGGTGGATCACCACTAGAGGCCAAATATTTGGGTGGCTAACGTTGATCAAAGGAAGGAAGCAAACCCGGTGGATTCAAGTAAAACGCGAAAGGATTTGGAGGTGAACTTGTACCTGAGGAAGCTCGAATCTTCAAGGGTATGATTCTTGTTCTTTATCTTTTTTGTTTAATTAATAATTATGCATAAAGGATGATCCAAGTATATGGTTTATAAAATTTTAAAACTCTGATTTTTCACGTTTTCGCTTATTTTATGCAATTTGATTGCGTTCACGAATATTACAAACCTAACAGTGGCATCAAAGTCAAACCTTTATGCGAATTATTAATTATTTTAATTTGATATGTATATTGATATGTGTTTAGAACAATTTAATTGGGCATAATTTTGTTGTATAAAATTTATTTAAAAAAAAAAAAGCTTTCCGTGATTCGTGATTTCCGTGACTTCCGTGACTTCCGTGACTTAATGGAAGATTGGTTATTCAACATGTTACAGGATTCGTGGATTCAAGGATTCTTATATATATATATATAGTCCGGTTCCTATCCGGACTCCTGTATTTTCTTAAAATGCGGACTTTTTTTTTTGCTTTAGTTTTTTTAAAACAACTAAAAAATAAAAAATTATGAACTTGAATTTTTACATAATACAGTGTTTTGGGTGTGATTTGGATACATATAACAAAACATATACATGCAGTCTATGCATCGCATACATACATTTTTTGGTATAGGTATCCAAATCACGCCCAAAATACTATATTATGTAAAAATTCAAGTTCCATAATTATTATTATTTTTTTAGTTGTTCTAAAAAAAAAAAATTCCAAATCAAGATTTTATCGTGTCCTAGGACTCCGGATTGATCCTACTTCTCTCTCTCTCTCTCTCTCTCTATATATATATATATATATATATATATATATATATATATATATAGATCTTGTTAGTTTCTTGTGTAAATGTACGGTTATATATTATATATATAATATATTCTTATATATCGATATGAGGGGACAATATATATGTAATATATATTTTAATAATTTTATAATTAAAATAAAAGTTTATTTTAATCTTAAAATTGGTTTTTATACTAACTAATTAGAGTTGGAATTGAATTCCATGATAACTAATTGGAGTTAAAATTGGATTCCATGTTTCCTTAAATAAAAGAGTTTATTTATATATGGAATAAGATTTCATATTATTCAAAATAAAAGAGTTTATTTGTGAATAGGAAAGAGAATTCATATTTCTTTAAATAAAGAAGTTTATTTAGATATGAAATAAGATTTCATATTATTCAAAATAAAAGAGTTTATTTGTGAATAGGAAAGAGAATCCGTGTTTCCTTTAATAAAGGAGTTTTTTTTTTACTTGGAATTGGATTCCATAATTAATTAAAATAAATGAGTTTATTTTGATAAAAGAATTTGATTAAAATAAAATAGTTTATTTTATTCAAAATAGGATAAATTAAAATAAAAGAGGTTTATTTTGATTTAAATTTGGATTAAAATAAAGGAGTTTATTTTGATTCAAAATTAGATTTTATACTAACTAAATTTGTAATTATATCAATATATATATTGAATGTTTATTATTCATGAGATGAATGTTATTTATTGATGCATATGTAGATGTGTATGATAATAAATGAGATTGGTTATGGACTATTGACCAATGTGATTGGATTTTATTTTAGTTGGATGCATGAATGTATGGGTTTTATTAAATGGGGTCTGCGTACCTCGTCTTCTCTAATTTTTCTTAATGTAAATTATATCTTCCTCCTATGTACTTCCCATTGATTGCTGATCAAGGTTTCTATTTATTTTAAATAGTTTTTTTTTGCTAAGTTTGTTTGTATATAGAAAAAAAAGAGAGATTAAACAATCGCAAAGGGGCATACCCCATAAACTTTAGAATGAACCTCATGGAACAACCCCCAAAAAGAACAACTAAAGACCATCGACCAACCGGAACAAGCGGTAAGCCTAAGCAAGTGGCGAGTAGCAGCTGTCCACAAAGAGCAGCTGAACCAGAACCAGTACCCCACCATACTGAAGCAGCTGAACCAAACAAATCAAACAAAGGCACTAGCTTTCTCTGCTCGTCCGCCTAAACATATCTGCTATCAAGACGCTTAATCACCATTGCTTGCCCAACAAAACCGCTAGGACCCCACCTGTGATGCCCCAAAAATAGGTGTATATCACCCATTCTAAGTCGCCAAATACATGGTACAGAAACAACTACAACATCACTATTACAATTATCGTGCAAAATACGACAATACACATGCTATGAGTTTAAATACAAATATTGTCTTCTAGACAATATCCACACTCAAATAAGTCCTCATTATATTTATTGATACACTATTTTACAAAAATAGTGAGGACTACTAAAACAACTGTCTAGGACCATCACTCTTTACCCCGACTGGTTCCCACTATGTTCTCGCTTCCTGAGAAGAAAAATGGAATAAAAAGGAAAAGGATGAGCTCAACTAGCCAGTAAAGAATATTATGACTAAGATAAAGAACAACAATTTATCGTTAACCTTCAACAAATCAGATAAAATATAATGGACAACCAGTTTTAGATCAATATTCGCAGCGAAAATAACAATTCATTAAAAGAGTTAAGTAGAGAATGAAATCTACTATCATCAATGAATTTAAAAATCCATAATCAAAATTTTATCCCTGTAACATCAATCAATATACATCTTGCATCAATTATTCATCTTTGCACTACGACCAAAGATATTCATTTGTATCACCAGTTGGTCATGTTCATCTCAACACCTGTTCATCTTTGCACTACGGGCCAAAGATATTCATTAGGTAATCATTCATCTTTGCACTACAGGCCAAAGATATTCATCAAGTATCACCATTAAAGACTGAGGATGATGAAAAACATTTTAGAGAACGAATCTAGTGAGACAAAAGGACAAATATTAGAGATTCGTACTTTAGATGATTCAAGTTTAAAAACGTTCCATAATAATCCATAGTGAAGATCAAAACATGGATTCAATTTCAAGAATAAGGGTCACAACAGATAACTTGAAAGAAAAAAAATAATTTTTTTTTGTGAACAAGACCAGTGAACAAAGAATCGTGAATACGATGCCGTGAAAAGACACGTGAACATGACCGTAAACGAAGACTCGATCATGAAAAGTTCCAAATTTGATTAAAAAGTTCAAATCAATATTCCTATGAAATGATATTAGATGAAGCGGAATTTTCTAATCATTTCAGGAATTATAGAAGCAATACTTACCATAGTAAGTTCAAATTCAAGAATACGAGATGAAATAATATCGCTTATATAATATGGAATATGAAAGAAAATAATATTTCTCATGAGTATTGCAATAAAATAATTTCCTTTACCTTAGTAGAAACTGGATTTGACTGGAATATCGAATATTATTCTGAGAAAATCTTGCAGAAAAACTACGCTCAAAGTATTCTTATGCTCAAGAAAAAAAAAACTCACAATACTTTAGATTACGAATTTCTGATTATCAATTGGTGTGTTGAGGAATGAGGGGTTACCCCTATTTATAGTGCAGCTTCGGAGAGAAAACAAACTGCTGAGCCACATATTTCCTGCCTAACTTCTGCCTAATTCATTACTTTTCCAATATTGGGGGCCTACTCTTTGAAAACTAGTTTGTAGGAAATCAAATGTACCAACCAACTTTCCACCAATCAATGGGCTAACAACTTGTTTTTCATAATTGAGGCCCCACAAAAATTAGGCAATATTACTTTGCAAGCATATTCTCACCAACCATTACCACAAACAATGATAAAAACAAAGTATTCCAATACATTTTGATTACTTCTTCTTTTTAATCACATGCATATATGTGTGTGTGTGTGTGTGTGTGTGTGTATATATATATATATATATATATATATATATTAATTATAATAATATATTTGAATGAATATTTTATCGGAGAAATAATTACAATTCCACATAAAATATGTCAAACTTTTAACAATTATATCATACTAAAATTCCTTCATTTATATCCAAATAAAATAAATATATCCTTCAATTATATTCACATAAAATAAATAAATCCATCATTAATCCACATCAAATAAATATTTCCTTATCATATAAATCAATAATTAATTATTCATAAATAATATTATAGAATCACATTTATGACAACCAGGCCGTTCCTAGGAAAGAAGGGGCTTTCCGATAAGGATTTCTCCTTACTGGCGCAATTAGGTGATCAAACCTCTCCTTGACAGAACTTTCTAGACATTGCCAATAATGCTATCTAATAATATTATTCAAATAATATGAATTATTGATTTGATAATGGGAAATACTATGTAGTGACAATTATTGAAACAACAATAATATAAAATATCAACGCAACAATTATTGAATCAATAAAATAAAATATTAAACAGTAATGACTGTAACAAGTAGTGCCTTCTTACGTAAGAATCAATAATTCAACAATACTATGCAATCTGAGTGTCAGTCCGTGTGAAACCCGCCAGCGTATCGATTTTAACCACCGGGTATTTCCACAGTGTTAACGGTAACGATTATGTCATTATTTATAAAAACTCATACTTTGTCGTTTTCCTTCATCCTACAGTTATTCTGTTATGAGGCCCACGAATGGCTGCGCCGTCGTACGAATATTCCCCAACAACAAGAATATTCCACGACCAAACGAATATTCCTCGACAAAAATGAATATTTTATAACCACTTGCTTATTTTGTAAAATTTGCACATTTTACCCATAACCAAAGTATTATATCAAATTAACTCCTTATTATTTTCAGATAATAAATAGAGAAAATTTTATTTTATTTATAATAAGTTGGGGTCTTACAACCTCTCCTACTTATAAAATTTCATCCTCGAAATTGACGTACGTACCTGGTGTTTCAAAAAGGTGAGGGTACCTCGCTTTCATTTCCGATTCCAACTCCCAGGTCATTTCTTCAATAGCATGGTTCCTCCACAAAACCTTGACTTGTGGTACAACCTTTGTTCGTAGGACATGCTCTTTCTTATCCAATATCTTGACAGGTACATCCTCGTACGTTAAATCTTTGGCTATCTTGTTTGATTCTAACGTAATAATGTGGTTTGGGTCTTTTACATATTTACGAAGCATAGATATATGAAAAACATTATGAACACGAGACATGCTTGGAGGTAATGCGAGTCTATAGGCCACATTTCCTATTCGGTCAAGAATCTCAAATGGACCAACAAATCGTGGATTGATCTTTCCTCTCTTCCCAAATCTTGTAACACCCTTCCATGGAGCAATACATAACAGTACATGATCTCTAATATTAAATTCCACGTCTTTTCGATGAAGATCCGTATAACTCTTTTGTCGATCTTGTGTCGTTTGTATACGTTGTCGAATCTTTTGGATCTTTTTTGTAGTCATACATACCAACTCTGGTCCCAACAATGTTGCTTCACCCACCTCATCCCAACATACTTGAGAGCGACAATTTCGTCCATACAACGCCTCGAATGGAGCCATGCCTATACTTGCTTGATAACTGTTGTTGTAGGAGAATTCCACCAATGGCAAGTACTTATCCCAATTCCTTTGAAATCTAGGACACAGAGTCTTAATAGATCCTCAAGGGTTTGAATTTTCCTTTCTGATTGCCCGTCCGTTTGAGGATGGTATGCCGAACTGAATCGTAAATTCGTGCCCTTAGCTTTCTGCAAGCTAACCCATAATCGTGAAGTGAATCTTAGGTCATGATCCGAAACTATGGATACTGGCATGCCATGCAATCTCACAATCTCATTTACGTATATACGAGCAAGACGTTCAAGGGAATAAGTCTCACGTATAGGCAAGAAATGAGCAGACTTGGTTAATCTATCAACAATAACCCAAATCACATCTATACCTTGAGAAACCTTGGGAAGACCCTTAACGAAATCCATAGTAATGTGTTCCCACTTCCATTCGAGAATCTCCAGTGGTTGCAATGGACCCTTTGGCACTTGATGCTCCACTTTTACACGTTGACAGGTTAAACACCTTGAGATAAACTCTGCAATTTCTCTCTTCATATTGTTCCACCAAAATGTATGTCGAAGATCATGATACATTTTGGTACTCCCAGGATGGATTGCAAATGGTGTGTTGTGTGCCTCCATCATGATTCTATGCTTCAAGTCAGAGTCGTTAGGAACACAAAGTCTGGAGTTGACTCGAAGTATTCCCTCTTCATCGATTTGTAGATTGGTTTTTGATGGTTGATATTGTATAGTTGCTTATTTTCTCTAAGGCCGTTAAGATAATTTTGATTCTGCGATATTGTTGGATTTGATAGCATATAAGTAAATTTGTATTCATATCATTGCATTGCATGTAGTTGATTTGTGCTCGAGGACTAGCACGGTTTAAGTTTGGGGGATTTTGATAAGTGTATTTTATATACGCGATTTAATATCCAATTCATGCTTATTTGTTGCTAATTTCTTGTGATCATGTTCAATTTCACTTGTTTTGTGTTATTTCATGTGTAGGATTGGTGATTGAGGCATTCTACGTACAATTGGTGATATTGATATGATGGGAATCAAATGGAGCATATTTGGAAGTAATTGAAGATATGAAAGATAGCCATTTAATAGAGTATAGTCACCGTGTATGTATCGACAATTTATATATACGTAGGTATGGGTCTTCAATTCAATTATAGAAACAAAGTCTGTCGAGGCGGGCATTTTAGAGTTACACCCTACCACGTATGGGTCTTCATTCGAGCAAAATAGAGCAAGCAAGCATTGCGTTCATGCTCATAGAGAAACCCTACGTAGGCTGGGTGGAAAATGTTGAGTGTCTGTTTAGATTATAATTCCTTTTGGGTGCAATTTTAGCTTTTTGGATGTCAGTATAACTCTAATTGATAGAGATTTCAGCTAGAGTTTTATGCTAGATATCTAGGACTCTATCAAAAAACAAAAAGGGAGATTACAGAGGAGATTATTACGAAGATGTGAGCTGAGTTTTTGATAGCAAGTGTGGAGGAGTATTTCGAGGAGTTTTTCAAGATGGTTGCAATCTTAGTCTTCGTGAATGGTGTTTTCTAATATTCTTTGTGTTAGATTATTTATTGTAATTGGAAGAATGATTTCTATGATTTATTCAGTGTTTATTTCGTTTATTATGAACTAATTCACTTTTTAGGCTTGTGATGGATCCTTAAGTGAATCGATGATTTTGTAAACTTTGATTTCCAATTTAATAAGCTATCTCCAGTTTATCTATATTAATTTGTGCTTGAATCTATGAATTGCCTGATCAACAATTCTTTGTGGAGTTGGATGGAATCGAGAGAGGATATTCAAATCTAGACCTAGTTGATATAGCATGTGTTCAGGATTTTGTTAGTAGCTTAAACTTGATGAGTGTTAAGGTAGAGATATGCTTGACGCCGCATGTAATCGGATAGAGAACTTATTCTTCAACCTTCTTCAATTGTAATTCATATAGAGATATAGTGGGTTAGTTGATTAAGGTGTTTAACGGATTTCTATCTTAATTGTGGATTGAAGTTAATATTGTATTAGTGCATCGAGAGGTTTAATACTATGTTCATGTTGTTGATTAATAAACTGGGATAATGCATTAAATTGGAATAAAGGTGTTAAAATTAAAGTCAAGCTTAGGGTGAAATCATAAGTCTAATTCTCCATTAATTGTTTAAAAATTCAGATTTTGATATTCGTGGTTGTTTTGTGTTAATTTAATTATTCTTAATTTTAATTTTGTTAATTGAAATTATTGATTTGAGTTGTTTAATAAAATTAGGGTTAATAAAAGATTGGTAATTGTAAGTTAAGGTATTTGCTAATTTATCTCTGTGGGAACGATACTTTACTTATCACTTTATTACTTGTTGACCACGTATACTTGCGTGTTGTACGTAATTAGGTTTTACCCAACAAGTTTTTGGCGCTGTTGCCGGGGAAATTTTTTTTAGTATAATTCTTAATATTTTTACAATATCAGTTTAATTAATCCAGTTTTACTTAGACAATTTTATTTTTGCATTGTGCTTCTTATTTCGGGTGTTGGACGTAGTTTATGCGAACTCGGTCCCAAAATTCAGACTTGCTGCCTTTTGAGGACAACATTGAGAAAAGGTTTCAGAGATAGTAATGGCTGCCGAAGATCGGAAAGAGTTGAGGACTTAGAACACCAAGGTGACCGAATCTATGATCAAGCATCACCGAGCCAAAGAATAAGAATGAATACATTCGAGATTAAGCCTGAGATGATACAAATGATTCAAAATTCAGTTCAGTTTGGGGGATTTGCAAATGACGATCCGAATGAGCATCTAGTCAGCTTTCTGGAAATATGCGACACTTTTAGGTTTAATGGAGTTTCGGATGAGGCGGTGAGACTTCGATTGTTCCCATTCTCTCTACGGGACAAGGCGAAGAGTTGGTTGCATTCCCTATCGTCCGATTCGATAACAATATGAGAGGATTTAGCTCAGAAATTCCTTGCAAGATTCTTCCCACCGACGAAAAACTGCGAAGATGAGGAATGAGATTACAATGTTTGAACAGCAACATGGGGAGTCGTTATATAAGGCATGGGAGAGATACAAAGAACTGCTCAGAAAATGCCCACATCATGGATTGCCCCAGTGGCTACAAATGAACACCTTCTACAACGAACTACATGGCAATCTCAGGATAAGTATCGATGCAGCATCGGGCGGAGCGTTCATGGCTAAGATTTCATTGTCCAATAATAAAATGGAAATAATGTTTCCAATGAGAACTGGGATACAATAACAACTTATTGACTTAATAGACCTGCCCGTAGGCTATGCTAAACTATAAATTCTCATGGCTGATGCAGCAACCTTTGCTTCATTTCCACACGTTGGGTTACTTATCTCTTGTTTAGCTCTCTACTTCTGTTTGGTCCCTTCATAAATCTATATTTATGATAACCAAAGCCGGTATCCAATACCCAAGTAAAACCTTGACTTAAAGTAAAACTTATTTTAATCATGAACAAAAAAATATATTTGTAACCGAAACTTCACTAAGCTTCTTCTGGTTAGCCTATCCAAGATGCTTCTTGCAGTTTTTCCAGTGTCCAGGCTTATTGCAATGGAAGCAATCTCATTTGCTATCCGTATCAGTTTTGTTCTTATTATCCTTTGTTTTTGCCTTTCTATTTACCTTCTTTAAATCGTTCTTCTTTTCAGAAGATCCTTTGGCCCCTACCAGTAAGACTTGGTCTTTCTTGGTTGGTAAGTGACTCTCAACATTTTTCAACATGTTAAGCAAATCAGCGAGGCTAATATCTAGCATGTTCATATGAAAAATTCACAACAATTATGAAAGGAGTCCGGGAGTGAGTGCAAGATCAAATCTTGGCTCAACTCTCCATCCATGACAAAACATGTTGTCCTAATTGATCAATCATATTGATAATGTTTAGGACTTTTATCTGTACTGTAGTGTCATTGGTCATTCTAGATCGGAAGAGCTACTTAGATATCTGATATCTATCAGTCCTACTTTCTTCACCATCAACTACTTGATGTGCAGGAATATAGTAGGAGCGTCCATAGTTTCATGCTGACGCTGAAGCACGTTACTCATGGATACGAGAATGATGTATTGAGCCAACTGTGCATCATCTTGTCACTTTCTAAAAGTAATAATCTCTTCCTCAGAGGCATTGTCTGCAACCATTGCAGGGATAGGCGTATTAAGGACATAAGATAGCTTCTCAGCCGTGAGAACTTTTCTCAAATTCCTTAACCAATCCGAGTAATTCAATCCGGTTAATTAACATCTAATATGTTTCGTAGTGATAGTAATTTAGACAATGTAAAATTCTGTAAATGAATTTATAATTAACAACATTTTAGCATACATTCTTTTATTAATTACCAAAATAAATTAGGTCTTATTTTAAATTGGTATCTCCCATTATTTTCTTCAAACTATATTACCCTCAATATATATAGTTCGGCAATATCTAATTAAAGATATGCTAGTGAGAATAAGGATCCCATTTCAAATGTATATAGCCTTGTGGTGACACAACAAACTATATATAAATAAATAGGTAGACAACTCTTGTCAATTACATCAACTATGCAACTCCTTGTATTTTGCCTCTTAGATTATTTTGATCAAGTGGTGGCACATCCGAATCAAAATTATCCAAGTTAAGTCCAACCTAGCACTCCATATATTCAAAAAAGAAAAATATTGTCCTTGTGGTGACACAACAAAACAATATCGTTCAATTTTCTTTATAAGGATCAAATGTGATAAATTAACATCTTAAATACTTAATACTTGCCTTGTGGTGACACAACAAACTCATATTAAATATTTAATACTCTATTAATTTTATCATGCTAGAAGGCGACGTTCGATATTCTAAATATCTTTGAACGCTTAGGACTTAATATAAAAAATTTGAGGGGTTTGTTATTAATTTGTCTCATCTTGTTTAGCGCGCATGCACATATATATATAAAATACGCGTCATATTAATTAACATGCGAAGCATGTTTGCATAATATAATATATATATATATATATATATATATATATATATATATATATATATATATATAAGTATAAGCATGCACATATAGAATATTATATTCTACCTCGATTGATTATAGACTTTTATTCTAGTTTGGTTCACTAGAGCCACCAAGTGAACCAAAAGGTCAAACCCTAGGGGTGCAACAATTAATATTTAAATCTAACTATTACATTTAAACCCAGGCTCCATTACAAACGAGTCTTCAAGCGCTCATTACACCTTGATCTCCAATTCTTCAAAATTAATTCTAACTATTCCTATTACAAAACTATTTAAAATAAATAGAAACCTTGATCAGCAGTTAAGGAGAAGTACATAGGAGGAAGATAGAATTTACATTAAGAAAAAATTAGAGAAGACGAGGTACGCAGACCTCATTTAATAAAATCCATACATTCATGCATCCAACTAAAATAAAATCCAATCACATTGGTCAATAGTCAATAATCAATCCCATTTATTATCATACACATCACCATATGCATCAATAAATAACATTCATCTCATGAATAATAAACTTTCAATATATATATTGATATCATTTAATGGGCAAATTTAGTTAGCATAAAATCTATTTTTGAATTAAAATAAACTCTTTTATTTTAATCCGAATTTAAATCAAAATAAAACTATTTTATTTTAATTTATCCAATTTTAAATAAAATAAACTATTTTATTTTAATCAAAATCTTTAATCAAAATAAACTTCTTTATTTTAATTAATTATGGAATCCAATTCTATGTAAAAAAAAAAAAAACTTTATTAAAGGAAACAAGGATTCTATTTCATATTCACAAATAAACTCCTTTATTTTGAATAATATGAAATCTTATTCCATATCTAAATAAACTCCTTTATTTAAGGAAATACGGATTCTCTTTCCTATTCACAAATAAACTCTTTTATTTTGAATAATATGAAATCTTATTTCATATCTAAATAAACTCTTTTATTTAAAGAAACATGGAATCCAATTTCAACTCTAATTAGTTATCATGGAATCTAATTTCAACTCTAATTAGTTAGCATGAAATCTAATTTTAAAATTAAAATAAATCTTTTTTTTATTATTTTAAGATTAAAATAAACTTTTTATTTTAAAATTAAAATAACTTTTTTTTATTTTAATAATAAAATAATTAAGATTAATATATACATATATATATATATAATATAAACCGAATATAATTTAATTGTTTTTCATTATATGAAATCCGTGACACACCCTTTTACGAAGCACCAGGAAAAATAAATGGATAGTGGGTTTTTAAGATATTATATATATATATATATATAAACCGTAGGAATAAGCATCAGGAAAAAGAAGTGGCCACGTTTTTCATGAAAAACAATTTAATTAGTAATCACCAGGCACGTGAATCCAATTATATGCAATATAACGTGGCATCATGCGTGATTCGAGAATCACGGAATTTTAAAAACAGATATCCAAATTAGATTGCGGCCCCTTTTTTTTTTTTTTTTTTTTATACAACAAATTATGCCCAATTAAATTGTTCTAAACATATCAATATACATATTAAATCCAACAATTAATAATTCGCATAAAAGTTTGCCTTTGATACCACTATTAGGTTTGTAATATTCATGAACACAATCAAATTGCACAAAATATGCGAAAACGTAGAAAATCAGAGTTTTAAAAATTTTACAAACCATATACCCGGATCACCCTTTATGCACAATTATTAATTAAACGAAAAAGAAAGAACAAGAATCATACCCTTGAAGATCCGAGCTTCCTCAGGTGCAAGTTCACCTCCAATCCTTTCGCGTTCAACTTGAATCCACCGGGTTTGGTTCCTTCCTTTGATCAACGTTAGCCACCCAAGTGTTTGGCCTCAGAGGTGATCCACCAAGGAAGAAGAAGGATTCAAGAAAATGGGTATTTGGCAAAACCCTAGTTTTTCTATCTCTCTCATGTAAAAAAGCGTCACTCTCCCAACTATTGGAATTACGTATGTTGTGAAAAATCAACAACCACTACACCCATAATAAGACTCCTCTTATTTATAGATGTAGGCAACCCTCCTTAACAATTAAGGAATTGAGTTTTATTTAATTAATTAAAATTTTTTAATTAATTAAGCTCCCTAATCTTATTAGGGATAATTAATTAAACTCATTTAATTAATTTTCCACCTAATCCTATTAGAATATTTGCGAATACTTTTATTAATTAATTTCCAAACTCCTTTAAAAATTAAATAATAATAATAATAATAATAATAATAATAATAATAATAATAATAATAATAATAATAATAATAAGACTACTCTTATTAATTTATATTTAATATTTCTAAAATATTAAATAATAAATATTAAGTTATTTAATTTATTCTATCATCATAGATTAAATTAAATATACTTAACTTATTATTACAATTATGCCATTAACTTCTTAAATAATTATTCTTCCTTTTATGGTGTGACCCTTTAGGTTCTCCATATTAAACCGGTTGTGAATAAATCAATTAGAACAATTCTAATCTTATTTAAATAAATAAATTAAACTAATAATTTATTTAAATAAATAATATTTATTCTACAATAGGGATAAGCCTCCCTAGCGATCAACGACTTTCCAGATAATATAAATTTCAACATTAATCATAAAAGAACCTTTGAGTAAATAGTTACCGTACAATTCAATCCTTCCACCATACAATGTCCCAATTAAATGTAAGACATGGAATTACTGTCAAGTCTTATTTTATTTAATTATATGTATTTTGACTCTTAAATGCACAACTCCAAATAATGCATATTAAAAACTTCTTTCTAATTTCATTATGCCTTGGCCAAGGACTACTGGGTTGTCATTTATCGAATCACATAGGATATTTCTCTTCTTTTACTAGAAGTGGTAGATTCTTTATTGATCATACATTATCTCCATGTATAACTTATTATACTCAAGCATACTCTTTGATATATCCTAAGGGTCTTAAGGAATAAGTCAAAGTATAACTCATCATACACAAGATACTATGATGATCGCAAGTCCAAGGATCACTTGTACTACTATCACTACAGGAATTCCTATTGACAGGCAAGTAAAACTCCATTAGGTATTCCTTAGCGAGCCACGTTCAGTGAACTTATTCTCTAATAAGCACCTACATACTTGCTTTAGTGTCTCCACACAAATGATTATGAGATCAATCATCCTCATCCAATGAGCAAGCAACGTATGTTCCAATCTATCCGGATTCACTAATCCCCAATTTAGTAATCCAACGATTAAGAACTATTTTAGTTTTAAGCTTTCTAAGAATTTAGATCTCATTAGAATGATCATCATCATTATTCTAAAAGCATTGCTTAAAACTATGGGTTTATCACATATTATAAAATAGCATCATGTAGATAATTAAAAGTCTTTAATAAATAAATAATTTTTATTAATAAATAAATAATATTGTTACAAAGTATTTGCTTTATCATCAAATATGATTGGCTTGTGCGCATACTACTTTCAATTAAAATCAAAGTGAAGCTTAGGGTGAAATCATAAGTCTAATTCTCCATTAATTGTTTGTCAGATTTTGATATTCGTGGTTGTTTTGTGTTAATTTAATTATTCTTAATTTTAGTTTTGTTAATTTAAATTATTGATTTGAGTTGTTTAATAAAATTAGGGTTAATAAAAGATTGGTAATTGTAAGTTAAGGTATTTGCTAATTTATCTCTGTGGGAACGATACTTTACTTATCACTTTATTACTTGTTGACCACGTATACTTGCGTGTTGTGCATAATTAGGTTTTACCCAACAATACGACGAGGTAAGAGTTGTAGAAACTCAGAGAAATGGATTGAAGCGAGCTTCTCAAATATGGAACATTCGTTTTGATGAGATAATCAAAAGAGTTTGATTTTATCAAAAAAATAAGAATGAACCTAGTGTGTACAAAAGGGTCAGTAGGAGCGTCGTGACATTCCTAGTATTATATGTTGATATACTACGGATATGGAATGACATGCCAATGCTAGAATCAGTAAAGATAAAATTGTCTAAATATTCCTCCATGAATGATTTGGGAAGAGCATTTTAATTGGGGATACAAATCTATATAGATAGATTTAAGAGGATGCTCGACTTAACCCAAGGAACGTATATTCATTTGATGCTAAAGTCGTTTAGCATGGCAAACTCCAAGAGATATCTCATGTTGATGAGCCATGGAGTGTATCTCTCTTAATAGTCCCCATAGACTCCTGAAAAGAGAGATCGCATGAGTGACAATCATGTATACAATAAAATATACGAAACCTGATGTTGATCGGTCATATTCTGGAGAAGATCACCATAAGACAGTGAAAAACATCTTAAAGTACTTAACTGGCACTAAGGATGTGATTAAAATTTATGGTGGGTCTAAATTAAAACTAGAGGGCTTAACAGACTCGAGTTTTTTTTCAGACAGACCAAGACGACAGAAAATCTATTTTAAGGTAAAGCGTTACCTTGAACGGTGGTGCAGTGAATTGAAAAGGTTTCAAACAGCAAATAGTTGCTGGTTTAGTGATAAAGACAAAGTATATAGCTATAAATGAAGTTGCAAGTTGATTGTTTCGATGAAAAGTTCACTACAGAACTAGGAATAGTTCCTAAGTCTCATCTTGGATCTAAACATGTGTTGTGGCACTTTCATTTGATTAAAGAATCATTGAAAGATGGGAAATCACTATAGAGATAGTAGACTCTCAAGAACAACATTACATATCCATTTACTGAAGCTTATCCAGCGGCAGGATAATCATCACTTAGAGAAGAAGAGTATGAGATACCATAACGATTGGCTTTGGTGCAAGTGGGAGATTGAAAGTAGTATGGACACAAGCCAATCATGTTTGATGATAAAGTATATACTTTGTAACAATCTTATTCATTTATTAATAAAAAATATTAATTTATTAAAGGCTTTTAATTATCTACATGATGCTATTTTATAATATGTTATAAACCCATAGTTTTAAGCAATGCTTTTAGAATAATGATGATGATCATTCTAATGAGATCTAAATTCTTAGAAAGCTTAAAACAAAAATAGTTCCCAATCGTTGGATTACTAAATTGGGGATTAGTGAATCCGGATAGATTGGTACATACGTTGCTTGCTCATTGGATGAGGATGATTGATCTCATAATCATTTGTGTAGAGACACTAAAGCAAGTATGTATGTGCTTATTAGAGAATAAATTCACTGAACGTGGCTCGCTAAGGAATACCTAATGGAGTTTTACTTGCCTGTCAATAGAAATTCCTGTAGTGATAGTAGTACAAGTGATCCTTGGACTTGAGATCATCATAGTATCTTGTTTATGATGAGTTATACTTTGACTTATTCCTTAAGACCCTTAGGGTATATTAAAGGGTATGCTTGGGTATAATAAGTTGTACATGGAGATAATTTATGATCAATAAAGAATCTACCGCTTCTAGTAAAAGAAGAGAAATGTCCGATGTGATTCGATAAATGACAACTGTTGATCGATTTCGCAATCAATGAATACGTGCAAGTATACACGATCAACAAGTAATAAAGTGAAAGTAGAGTATCGTTCCCACGAGGAATTATTTAATAAAAATCACCAAGTACTAATTCTTAACCAAACTAATTTTATTTAAACAATCTCAAATTGTGTTTTTTCTAATTAAGAAAACTAAATTAACTAATTAAAACTAAGATTTTAACGAATGAATTCAAATAAATAAAGATTAAGACTTCAATATCCCCAATTATGAATTATAAATCAATTATCCAATTATCCCAATTATTATGCCCTCTTGAATTGTTAACAGAATTCTCAAATGTCAAAAGTCCTTTTCCAAGTGATCAATTGCCTTCTATTTAATCCGCATTAATTTTGCTATAATCTTATGCAAAATAATTGAATTAAACTCGTTATAATCCCAATTCCTTATGTGTTACATGCGATTTAAAAGATATTTCCATTCTATTCACAAACCTAATTATTCACTGTGCAAATAACTAAGTCACATGATATCATGCCCAATTCTAACCCTAGAATTCTTCTTCCAATTCCTTCTAGAGTAACAAAGTAATTACTGATCAGATAATTAATCAATAAGCATAAGGCAAGATAAACAACTCACTTTGACACAAATAATTGGAATATAATGAACTAATTCATAGCCATAAAAAGTTCAATTGAAATCTCAAAAATAGTTGTTCATAATTAATGAATTAAAACCAAGAATCCACAACCTGAATAGACATCAAAAGATAAAAGTAAGATGAGAGAAGAGAATAGAATCATTGTCAACCAAACTGATGCTCCCCTCTCGCTTCTTGCTCTTGATCTTCAATGGTCTCCAAGTTGCTTCAATCTCCAAAACTAATAAGAACTAGGGTTATTTTCTAATCTAAAGGAGTGTTTAATCTAGGCTAAGCTATGTAATCTCCCTTTATTTTATGCCTTACATCATGTATTTATAGGTTACAAGTCCAATTTTTAGTTTAGGAACAAACCCAATCCTATTTGGAGTCAAAAAGGTGTCAAAATTCGCCCAAAACGCGTCCAGGCCATCACCAAGCCCTTCCCCAGCGCCCCAGCGCTGGGCACGGCGCTCAAACTCTGCTCCCCAGCGCCCCGGCGCTGGGCATAGGCCTAAAATGGGCGCCCCGGCGCTGGCCCAAAATCCGACATTTTCTGCTCCGACGTCCTTTGGGAAAATGGCCATAACTTCTTCGTCCGAACTCCGATTTTGATGATTCAAGATGTTCCGGAAAGAGGAGAAGTAGATCTACAACTTTCATTCTTTGAGGTTTTCGAAATAATGTCAGGAGATATAGTCAAATTGGCTCTGAAGTGACTGCTGTGTAAATGGCAAGCCGAAAACGCGAATCTAGCCACCCCAAACATCGATCCATGTAACTTTTGTCCCAAATCCTACAAAACAATATAAAACATGCTTGAATAGACACAAACACATAAAAACATCCTAAAAGACTTAAGAACAACAATAAATTAAGCCCGAATGTATCCAATTCATGGGTATAAAACTCACTCATCAAATACCCCCAAACTTAAATCTTTGCTTGTCCTCAAGCAAAAACACAAAAATGTTATGCAATGCAATGTAATGAAACTAATCTATATGCCTAGGAATCCAACAGTAATGACAGAAACAAGTCTATTCAACCGGCCTTAGAGAAATCAAGTAAACATGATAATACATCATATTAAAACAAATCAGTAATTTCCCAATCAATCATCAAATCTTAGATCGTTATCATCGATAAAATGCGTGTGTGCTCCACAACAATGTTAAGCGATATAAAATCAAATTTAAGACATAATAGATATCTTTGAAGGCATCATACAAATGCAAATTCATAAAATTCACGAACAAGCTATATCCAACTAAAGTCAAACATCCACCAAGTTCAAGAGTCCAACTGGGATACTTATGCTTTACTTTTCATTACGGGGGCTTTTGCTCTTTTTCCGTTTTATTAGTTTTTTTTTAACCATAACTGTGCAATGTCTCATTCCATTAGGCTAACAGTGTCACCCCTTAGCGAGCTTTCGACCAACGACTCCTAGACCATATAAGACCTTAGGGCGCTAGGTTTTAAGATACCCCTTCTAGCGCATTTTACAAGTAACAAAGGCCCCAAAACAAAACTAGCTACAGTAAATTTTTTTTTTTTTTTTTTTTTTTTTATAGATGGTTGGTGAGTGCGTTTTACGCTCCATCTCACGCTTGTGTTTATGGGGAGTGTTTCTCCTCAACCCACCACAAGACTCAACATGTTTTTTTTTTTAAAGCTTATATACCCCAAAATTTCCCCCCAAACTTAAGTTTTTATCAAAATTTAGCCATCTCCGCTTTATTCATGTCTTTCATTCCTTCAAACTAGTATTATCCTTAAAAATCCATTATGTATCAATTTAAACTTAATCGATTAACATAGTCACATTATTAACGTTAACCTTGATTATACCGATTTCAAACAGGAAAAGATTCAATTCATAACAAGAAATCACATCAAAGCCTGAATATTCAATACTATACTTATCTACTTAACTCCAGTCTCATCATTGGCCAAAATAGACTTTTACTATCTAACAGTTGGAATCATGCAAATATAAACTAACTGCAACAAACATAGTAAACTAACTACTATTTTTGTGATTTTTAAATTTTTTTTTTTAAAAAAAAAAAAAAAAAAACGAATGCAACAACTAAATGTAAATAACTCGAAAACATAACAAACTACAATGTAAATAACTAACTATATGCAATACGACACTAAAATGCCCCCAAACTTAAACTAGACATTGTCCTCAATAGTGAAATAGAAAAAATTAAAGTAGAGGACTTCCCAAAAAATATAGCAATCTTCCTCCTCGCCCGCTAAGTTTGGAGAATAAAGCAAGACATGGAACAATTGGGCACCACACTTGAATTTGACTTGAATAACACTGTAAAACCATGATAGAAGCAATTTTATTAAATCCTAAATAAATGCAAATTCAAAACTACTAATATAAAACTTAATAAAACTAAAAATAAAAATTAAACTTGGGTTACCTCCCAATAAGCGCTTGTTTTATAGTCTCAAATTGACTTCTTCAATTCTCTATCCAATTCCCCTCATTTAAAGTTGAGGAACCCTCCATCCATCGAAAATAATATAGCTTTTGGTAGGTTCCCATTTATAATAGCCATTGTATTAAAGTCACCTAGAATGCTTTCTTGAGATAAGATCACATTCAAGAACGTCCAAAGCATCTAGGTGGTTTCTCCATCAGGTTCTGCGAATATATTCTCGCATAGAGGCTTGTCGGGACACAACAATTTCTTCTTCTATCTTCTCTAGCTCATCGCACCATGGTTTCAAGGTGTACTTGCTTTTACATCACAGTAGAGTATTGCCGATTTACATGACTACCAATCGGACAAGGTTTTGCAAATCTAATGGGACTCTTGAACTGTGGAGGAGAAGGCACTTGAGGCATAAATAACATTGGCTCATCATCATTGGGTCTCACAATTAGTTCTTCACAAACCTTGTTGTCATTATCCCCATTTGTCTCCTCTTTTTCATCTCGTGGCTCATCCGGTTGTAGATTTGGCTCGGGCTCACCATCTGCTCGGAATCCATGTCATAGGGCAGTGTATTGAGGACGGTTGTTCAATGCATGTGCTTATCTGTTCCACTTGATTTTCCAAATTCTTGATCAACGCCCTTGGCTTTGCAAATTCAAATTCTACTTGATTCATTTTCTTGTCTTGTTCCTCATTCCTTTTTTGAAGCTTTAATAAATTTTTCCAAGGCTTCCTCCCAATTTGAATGTTCTTCCTGTTGTAGTGGAGGTGGACACAAGAAATCCTGTGGGTATGTTGGACTTGGAGCATAAAATTGATCTTGATTGTTACTCCATGAAAATCCGGTGATACCCCCAACTCGATGATAGTTGTTGGGATAAACATAATTATTGGGGTAATCACCACTATACTGCACAACTCGGAAATCGATGGTGCATTGATGACTCATATGATTTCCAAAGACAATAATCACAAGTAACCACCATACTTTGACGATTTGAGCTTCAAAAAGCTTCAAACATCCTCGAAAGTGTCTTAATCTGTATACGACAATGCAGAAAGTTTCTCGAGTCTTTCAATCTCCACTCCCCTTGGTTGAGTCATGTTCGTGTATGGCCATTGATACACAAAGTCATCCATGGTACTGAAAAAGAGAGAAATATAGAAAGAGAATTAAAAATAAAAATAAAAATATTTAAATTAAGACTAATTTGATTGAAATTAATATTGGTAAATAATTATTAAATTAAGTCCCCTAATTGGCGCAAAAAACTTGTTGATCGATTTCAATAATCAATGAATACGTGCAAGTATACACTACCAACAAGTAATAAAGTGAAAGTAGAGTATCGCTCCCACGAGGAATTATTTAATAAAAATCACCAAGTACTAATTCTTAACCAAACTAATTTTATTTAAACAATCTCAAATTGTGTTTTTTCTAATTAAGAAAACTAAATTAACTAATTAAAACTAAGATTTTAACGAATGAATTCAAATAAATAAAGATTAAGACTTCAATATCCCCAATTATGAATTATAAATCAATTATCCAATTATCCCAATTATTATGCCTACTGAATTGTTAACAGGAATTCTCAAATGTCAAAAGTCCTTTTCCAAGTGATCAATTGCCTTCTATTTAATCCAGATTAATTTTGCTATATTCCTATGCAAAATAATTGAATTAAACTCGTTACAATCCCAATTCCTTATGTGTTACATGCATGAAAAGATATTTCCATTCTATTCACAAACCTAATTATTCTTTTGTGCAAATAACTAAGTCACATGATATCATGCCCAATTCTAACCCTAGAATTCCTCTTCCAATTCCTTCTAGAGTAACAAAGTAATTACTGATCAGATAATTAATCAATAAGCATAAGGCAAGATAAACAACTCACTTTGACACAAATAATTGGAATATAATGAACTAATTCATAGCCATAAAAAGTTCAATTGAAATCTCAAAAATAGTTAGTTCATAATTAATGAATTCAAACCAAGAATCCACAACTGAATAGACATCAAAAGATAAAAGTAAGATGAGAGAAGAGAATAGAATCATTTGTCAAAGAACTGATGCTCCCCTCTTGTTCTTGCTCTTGATCTTCAATGGTCTCCAAGTTGCTTCAATCTCCAAAACTAATAAGAACTAGGGTTATTTTCTAATCTAAAGAAGTGTTTAATCTAGGCTAAGCTATGTAATCTCCCTTTATTTTATGCCTTACATCATGTATTTATAGGTTACAAGTCCAATTTTAGTTTAGAACAAACCCAATCCTATTTGGAGTCAAAAGGTGTCAAAATTCGCCAAAACGCGCGTCCAGCCATCACCAAGCCTTCTTCCCAGCGCCCAAATATTGGGCAAGCAACACTCAAACTCTGCTCCCCAGCGCCTTTGTACCGGGCATACCTAAAATGGCGCCCCGGCTACCGCCCAAAATCGACATTTTCTCTCTCCGACGTCCTTTGGGAAAATGGCCATAACTTCTTTGTCCGAACTCTGATTTTGATGATTCAAGATGTTCCGGAAAGAGGAGACGTAGATCTACAACTTTCATTCTTTGAGTTTTTCGAAATAATGTCAGGAGATATAGTCAAATTGGCTCTGAAGTGACTCTTTGTGTAAATGGCAAGTTTAAAAACGCGAATCTAGCCACCCCAAACATCGATCCATGTAACTTTTGTCCCAAATCCTACAAAACAATATAAAACATGCTTGAATAGACACAAACACATAAAAACATCCTAAAAGACTTAAGAACAACAATAAATTAAGCCCGAATGTATCCAATTCATGGGTATAAAACTCACTCATCAACAACCTAGTAGTCCTCGGCCAAGGCAGAATGAAATTAGAAAGGAGTTTCTAATTTGTATTATTTGGAGTTGTGCATTTAAGAGTCGAAATACATATAATTAAATAAAATAAGACTTGACAGTAATTCCATGTCTTATATTTAATTGAGACATTGTATAGTGGAATGATTGAATTGTACGGTAACTATTTACTCAAAGGTTTTTTTATGATTAATGTTAAAATCTATATTATCTGGAAAGTCGTTAATCGCTAGGGAGGCTTATCCTTATTGTAGAATAAATATTATTTATTTAAATAAATTAATAGTTTAATTTATTTATTTAAATAAGATTAGAATTGTTCTAATTGATATGGAGAACCTAAATGGTCACACCATAAAAGGAAGAATAATTGTTTAAGAAGTTAATGGCATAATCGTAATAATAAGTTAAGTATATTTAATTTAATCTATGGTTATAGAATAAATTAAATATCTTAATATTTATTATTTAATATTTTGGAAATATTAAATATAAATTAATAAGAGGAGTCTTATTATTATTATTATTATTTAATTCCTAAAAGAATTTGGGAATTAATTAATAAAAGTACTCTCATATATTCCTAATAAGATTAGGAGGTTAAATTAATTAAAAGAGTTTAATTAATTATCCCTAATAAGATTAGGGAGCTTAATTAATTAATTAATCAAAATAAAATAAAATTCTTAATTGTTAAGGAAGGTTGCCCACATCTATAAATAAGAGGAGTCTTATTATGGGAGAGTAGTAGTTAACTTTTTCATAAAATACGTGATTCCAATTGTTGGAGAGTACGCCTTTTTCTATGAGAGATAGAAAAACTAGGGTTTTGCCAAACACTCATCTTCTTGAATCTTTCTTCTTCCTTGGTGGATCACCTCTAGAGGTCAAACATTTGGGTGTCTAACGTTGATCAAAGGAAGGAACCAAACCCGGTGGATTCAAGTTAAAAGCGAAAGGATTTGGAGGTGAACTTGTACCTGAGGAAGCTCGAATCTTCAAGGGTATGATTCTTGTTCTTTATCTTTTCATTTAATTAATAATTATGCATAAAGGATGATCCGGATATATGGTTTGTAAAATTTTAAAACTCTGATTTTCCACGTTTCCGTTTATTTTATGCAATTTGATTGCGTTCATGAATATTACAAACCTAACATGTAGCACCCTATAGAGTAAATGGACAAGGACCAGATGAAGGAATATTAAAAATACTTCCAAAATCGACAACCGTGAAAAATGGAGACTTTCCCTTCACAAAGGATGTATAACAAACCCCATTACACTCTAAATTTGTGTAAAACTGTTGTACCAAACAGGGATATGCCTTAGTGGGGGGGGAAAAGCATAGAAGAAATACCACAAAAGATGAAAAGTTTTTCCATAGAAGAATTTTTGACTTAAAATAGATCTAAAATTTTCTCATAAACAAACTGCTTGGTAGCAATAGAAGTTTTGAAACGAGCTTCGAAACTTTGCCCCTAAAGAAATTGTCTGGAAAATCTGAAGTAGCAGAGAAAGGGTTTACCAGATTAGATGGTGACTCTGGCTGAGAAGATGGAGGCTCCGAACCAGGACATTGTGGGGATTTCTTTAGAAAAGAGAAGCTTGAATCAGACTCATCGGAATCATTTGAAGAAACATGAACGGATGTCTGGCGAAGTTGTCTCTTGGACTTCTTTGGAGATTGCATAGTATAAGGAGATCGTGGATGATTTCCTTCTTTGATGGTGATGCCGGATGAACGCTTATTGGCCCAAGTCTTCATTATCGTTATCGAAAGTAGAGCGTTTGAAGAATAGTGAAGAAGTATCAGTGAAGAAATATCTTAATGTGTGTGAAAGGAGGAGGCGCTCTATGTTTAATAGGGAAGTGTTGGACGCCAAAAGGACTCCTTGAAACAACAAAAATCTCTCAGCTTCTGTATTTTCAAATTTCGAAACCCATAATGATATCTACCGTAAATTGTGCCGAGTAGATACGACTCCCTTATTCTTCGGTTAAGAACAGATAAGGTATATCAACAAGAGCCATTTAAAATCATAACATGCAGATATACTGTATATTTAAAATATATATACATAAAAAAAATTAGTACGTGATCATCTTATACCATGCACATTCCAAGTTCTCTTTTTAACATGCAAAACCTTTCTTCACTAAAGGGTTTGGTAAAAATGTCAGCCAATTATTTTTCTGTTGGAATAAAAATTAATTTAATCAAACCTTTTGAAACATTATCCCTTAAGAAATGATGCCTAACCTTTATGTGTTTTGTGCGTGAATGCAAAACAGGATTTCTCGAAATGTCGATAGTGCTAGAATTATCACAGTAAATAGGCACACTATCACATAAAATATCAAAATCACATAGAGTTTGCTTTAACCACAAAATTTGAGAGCAGCAACTCCCTGCTGCTAAGTATTCACCCTCAGTGGTTGATAAAGCAACTGAAGTCTGCTTTTTACTATGCCACGTAACAAGACTGTGACCTAAAAATGTGCAAGCACCACTGGTACTTTTTCTATCAATTTGACATCCTGCATAGTCAGCATCTGAATAGCCTATTAGTTCAAAATGATTGCAAATTGGATAAAATAATCCCAAATTGATTGTACCACTTAAATATTTAAAAATTCTTTTAACAGCTTGTAAATGAGATTCTTTAGGTTTTGCTTGAAATCGTGCACATAAACAAACACTATACATAATATCTGATCTAGATGCATTTAAATATAATAAAGATCCAATCATACCTCGATATTTAGTTACCTCCACATCTATACCTTTTTTGTCAGTCGTAAATTTTATTGAAGTGCTCATAGGTGTAGCCTTTGAGTTTAATCCTTCAAAACCAAATCTTTTGAGTAACTCTTTTATATATTTTGTTTGATGGATGAATATACCTTCCTTTGTTTGTTTTATTTGAAGTCCCAAAAAGTGGTTGAGTTCTCCCATTAGACTCATATCGAACTCCTTGTGCATGCACTTAGAAAACCACTAACAAAGGAAATCATTAGTTGCACCAAAAATTATATCATCTACATATATTTGTACAATAATAATATCTTTATTTTCATGCCTTATAAATAATGTAGAATCAATTTTTCCTCTAATAAAACCATTTGAAAGTAAATACTTACTCAACCTTTTGTACCAAGTCCTTGGAGCTTGCTTTAGCCCATAAAGAGCTTTCTTTAGCTTGTAGACATGGTTTGGATACTTCTTATGTTCAAATCCAGGAGGCTATTTTACATATACCTCTTCATTGATGTATCCGTTGAGGAAGGCGTTCTTTACATCCATTTGATAGAGTGTGAACTTCTTGTAACAAGCAAATGCTAACAAGATGCGGATGGACTCAAGTCTAGCGACTGGGGCATAAGTTTCTTCGTAGTCAATCCCTTCTTGTTGATTGTATCCTTGAGCTACTAGCCTTGATTTGTTACGTGTGATTGTCTCATGCTCATCAAGCTTATTCTTGAATACCCACTTTGTTCCAATGATGGAAACATCTTTAGAAGGGAGCATAAGTTCCCAGACTTGGCATCGTTCAAATTGTTGAAGTTCTTCTTGCATTGCCCTTAGCCAGCTTTCATCTAGGATAGCTTCCTTAGCATTTTTTGGCTCAACTTGTGATAAGAATGCAGAAAATGCACATTGATTTTGCAATCCTCTTCTTGTAGTGATTCCTTTGTTTATATCTCCAATGATGTTTTCTGGTGGATGGTTCTTAAGATATCTCGCAATCTTTGGCTTTCGTACATCATGTATTACTTCTTCTTGATGAGGGATATCAACTTCAAGCTCTTGTGTTGTTCCTTGTTCTACTCCTTGCAAATTTTCCAAATCAGCTTGCTGGATTTGTCCATTCGGCTTGCTGAATAGATTTTTGTGGTTTGCTGGATTCGCAGAAATCTCCAAATTTTATGCATCCTCATCTCTTTCTTTTGGAAGATCATTGTGAGTTTCATTAAATGTAATATGAACAGATTCTTCAACACATAGCTTGTTAATATTAAACACACGATAAGCTTTCCTATTTTGTGAGTAACCAATGAAAATTCCTTCATAAGATTTAGCATCAAATTTTTCCAAGTTATCACTAGTATTTAATATAAAGCATTTAGATCCCAAAACTTTGAAATAGCCTATTTTAGGAATCTTATTATTTAAAGTTCATAAGGAGTCTTCAAAATGATTGGATGAATAAGTACTCTATTTAAAACATAGCAAGAGGTGTTTACAGCATCAGCCCAAAACTTTTTAGGAAGTTTACTTTCTTGTAGTAAAATTCTAGCTGTTTCTTGTAATGTCCTATTCTTTCTTTCTACAACTCCATTTTGTTGGGGGGTTCTAGGAGCTGAAAATTCATGACTAGTTTCTTTTTTATCACAAAATATTATAAAGTCTTTTTGAAATTCAGTACCATGATCACTTCTTATCTTTACAAGTTTGAGACTATACTTCGTTTCCAAATTTTTTATTAATTTCTCAAATTCTTTAAAAGCTTCATCTTTAGTTCTTAAAAATAATACCCAAGTATATCTAGAAAAATCATCTACTATTACAAATGCATAAAACTTACCATTTATACTAGCATGTCTTTCCAGTCCAAATAAATCAAGATGAAGTAGTTGTATATGAGAAGAAGTAGATACCATGTTCTTTGCCGTAAACGATGTTCTTACTTGTTTCCCAAGTTGACAAGGAACACATATTCCCTTCTTTTCATACTTTATCTTTGGCAATCATTTGATAAGATTCTTTGAGGATAATTTCTTGATTAAGTCCATGTGAACATGTCCCATCCTTTTATGCCACAAATTTGCCTCATCTTGTACGGATGCAAGACATAGTTCTTCATCATGTTGCTCAAAATTAATAGTATATATATTTCCTTCTCTTTGTGCAACTAGAGTAACATTGTTAGTACCGTGAGAAATAGTGCATTTTTCTTTTTCAAAACTAACTTGATGACCATTATCCATCAATTGACTAATACTAATAAGATTAAATTCAATTCCACTAACAAGATGTACATTATCAATATTAACCTTACCATTTCCTATTTTACCTTTTTCGATTATTTCGCAGGTCTGGTTATCTCCAAATGTGACTATCCCATTTTTTTCTTGATTTTTAGCTCCATGAACTTTGATTTATCACCAGTCATGTGACGAGAGCATCCACTATCAAGAATCCATTTTTGAGATGGAACCCTTGCCTTGAGACATACCTGTCAAGAAAAAATAATTCATCCTTTTGGTACCCACATCTTTTTGGGTTCTTTAATGTTAGTTGTACGTAAATCATCCTTTTTAACCCATAACTTTTTAATCCTATTTTTCTTAAAATAATTTATGTCCAAGTGACCTTTAATACCACAATTTCTACATGTTGTGAAAGGAGAACAATAATTTAATCTAAAAAAAGATTTTGATTTTAGCATTTTTACATCTCCCTTTTTATGCATAGATGTATAACCAATTCCTTGTCTATCAAAACTAGGTCTACTGGAAGTTAGATATAGAAGAGAGCCTATCATACCTCTGTATTGAGCAATGTTAATACTTTTACCATTCTCATCTGTGTCAAGCTTAGTTACTGGAGCAATTGGTGTTTTCATGGGAGAGGCTGATTCCATGTCATATTTCTTAAGTAAGTCTTTCATGTATTTGGCTTTGTTAATGAAGATATCTTCATCAGTCTGCTTTACTTGTAATCCAAGGAAGAAATTCAGCTCACCCATCATACTCATTTCGAACTTGCTCTACATAAGCTTGGCAAATCTCTTGCACAGATTTTCATCAGTAAAACCAAAGATAATGTCATCTACATATATCTGAACTAATAAGACTTTATTTTTTTGTTTCCTAAGAAATAATGTGGTATCTACTCTACCTCTAGTGAAACTATTTTCAATAAGAAAGTTAATTAGTGTTTCAGACCATGCTTTAGGTGCTTGTTTAAGTCCATATAAGGCTTTGTCTAATCTATAGACATAATTAGGGAGAATTGGATTGATGAAACCTGGAAGTTGCTCCACATATACTTCTTCTTGAAGTTCACCATTCAGAAATGCACTCTTGAGATCCATCTGGAAGACTTTGAACTTCATGTGGGCAGCAAAAGCAAGGAATATCCTGATGGCTTCTAATCTGGAAACAAGTGCGAAGGTCTCGTCGTAGTCGATGCCTTCTTCTTGGAATAACCTTTGGCTACTAGTCTTGCCTTGTTCCTTATGATTACTCCAGCTTCATCCATCTTGTTTCTGAAGACCCATTTGGTGCCAATAATTGGGTGACTTCTTGGTCTTGGAACTAATCCCCATACTCTGCTTCTTTCAAACTGATTTAGTTCCTCTTGCATGGCTTTTATCCAAATCGAGTCTTCCATAGCATCTTCTATCTTCTTGGGTTCCATTTGTGACAGAAGGCTTAGATAGAAACACTCATTCTGGGTGGTAGATCTTGTCTTGACTCTTGCATTTGAGTCTCCAATGATCAGGTCTTGAGTGTGCTCTCTTGCCCATATGTTCCCTATTGAAACATCAGTTCTAGTGCCTTCTTGTCTGAATTCTTTGAGATTAACCTATGTCTCTTATTGTAGAGGTTCGTCGTCTGGTGTAGCTCTTTCTACGATCTCTTCATCAGGCTCAAAGATTTTATCTTCTGGGGCTGCGATCGTGGTGTTGAGCTCGACCACTTCGTTCGTAGTGTCTGGGTTATCGATCGTAGTGTCTTGAGGCACAATTTTATCTAAGTCAGTTTCATCGAAGATGATGTGAATAGAGATTTCAACACTTAGTGTCTTCTTGTTGAACACTCTATAGGCCTTGCTATTTGTGGCATATCCAAAAAAGATTCCTTCATCTGACTTCGGTTGAAACTTAGTCTGATATTGTTTTCCATTGTTGAGAATGTAACATGCACAGCCGAACACATGGAAATAACTTACATTTGGCTTTCTTCCTCTCCATAGTTCGTAGGGAGTCTTCTTTAATGTAGAGTGCACAAAAGACCTGTTCTGAGTATAGCAAGCAGTATTGATAGCTTCTGCCCAGAAGTACTCAGGCAGACGAGCTACTGCTAGTAGAGTTCTTTTCGCTTCAATCAGCGTTTTGTTCTTTCTTTCAGCTACTCCATTTTGCCGTGGAGTTCGTGGAGCTGAGAAGTTGTGACTGATGTCATTGTCTGTGCAAAACTGATCCATCTCAGAGAAGTCAAATTCTCTACCATGGTCACTTCTTATAGCCTTGATTTTCTCCCCTTTGTCGTTTATCACCAGCTTGAACATCTTGATGAGTTGGGAGTTTGTTTCATCTTTTGAGTTTAAAAAGAATACCCATGTAAATCTGGTGTAGTCATCCACTATGACCAATGAGTATCTCTCCCTCCAAGGCTTGTTGTGACGCCCCCAAAACATGTATACATTCCTCATTACAATTATTATCACACTATTTTATAAAAATAGTGAGGACTAATATAGCCACCATCTCGTTCTATCATTCCATTCCTCGACTCGTCCCAGCTATATTCTTATTTCCTGAAGAGAACAATGAAAGAAAAGGGTGAGCTAGCCCAGTAAGAAATATTTGACTAAGACAATGCAGAAAAAAATTATCCTTAGCCTTCAACAGTATAACAACTAATAGAATACAATAGACAACAAGTTTTAGATCAACAACTGCAGCGAAATAAGCAATCCATTAGAAGAGTCAAGTAGAGCATGATATCTACTACCTTCTATGATTTAAAAAGTTTTTCATCAACTTTATCGCTGAGACTCAGCTTAATAAATAAACAATATCATTGAATCATCCCTGCACTACGGGCCAAGGATATTCATGTAATCATCAATGGTCATGATTATACCAAATAATCCCTGGTCATAATCATACCAACAACTGTCCATCAATGCACTACGGGCCAATGAGGACTTTTACCACATCATTTGCAACATTACGGGTCATGATTATACTGAATGATCCCTGTTCATAATCATACCAATCAACAGTCCATCTATACACGTAAGCCAAAGATGACTTTCATCACAATATAAGCATGAGGATGATGAGAGTGATATAAGCATTAATCAAATGAAATCAAGGATAAATTTTAAAGACTTTAAATTTATCCAGAGTTTAAAAATATCCAAATTGTCAACATGATACTGCTTTGTGGAGTAAAATTCAAGAATAATATTCATGTATCAAATATAATTTGGACAGAAAAGAAATATATTTTTCTAGTGAATAGTACCCCGTGAATAGTACCCTATGAATAGTACTTTAGGAATAGTACCTGAGTAAATAATATTCATGTGAATAGTAACTGGGTGAATAGTAACCCTGAATAGTAACTCGTGAATAGTATTCTGGCATAAAAAGATCAATAATTATCAAGAAATCTCAGAATAATATTTTCATGAAAAGATACTAGATGAAGCATAAATATCAAGGATATTCTACTAATTTCACGGAGTATAGAAGCAATACTTTAACAGAATGAGTGTAGAATTAGGAATACGAAACGAAATAATATTACTCACATACTACATAGTATGGAAGAAAATATTATTTCTACGAATACTGAAAAATATAATATCCCTTACGAATACGAAAGAAATAATACCCCTTACGACTGTTGAACAAAAATAATATTCCTACGAATATTGAACGAAAATAATATTCATACGAATACGAAAAATAATATCTCTTCAGAATATGAAATAAATAATACCCCTTACCTCAGAAGAAGACTGGATACTAGAATAGTAAAGTAGCAGACTTCTCTTCTTCTTTCTCTCTATATCTTCTCTCTCTATAATTGCTCTTGTGAGTCTAAGTGAATTGGTGAGAATGAAGGAAGAATGAGTTCTATTTATAGGAAAATATGGTTTCGATAATTGCACGTTTTGGGGCTCGAAATATTACAGTATAATACCTTCATCTTTTCCTTCATTATTAATTTAGTCATGCAAGTATTATCAAACTTGCACCACCTCCCCTAATAGTACATCATGTGAATCAATAGTACAATCATGTGACTCAATATTACAGTATAGTACATCCATCTATACCTCCATTTTTAATTTAGTCATGCAAGTATTATCAATCTTGCACCATCTCCCCTAATAGTACATACATGTGAATCAATAGTACACACATGTGAACAAATAGTTATAATCATGTGAATTAATAGCAATTAATTGCTCATTTATCCGATTAATTACCTGATTGGTCAATATAACCTTCAGACATCAATTATTATCAAAATAAATGTCGATTTCCACTAACACTAATAATCCCAACACAATGGAACTATCAATTTCCTCTTTTAATCAATACAAACTTATTCATCATTAATATTATAACTCATACTATTTAATAACCAGGTCGTTCCTAGGAAAGAGTGGGCTTTCCGATAAGGATTTCTCCTTATTGGCGCGCAATTAGGTGACCAAACCTCTCCTTGACAGAACTTCTAGATATTGTCAATATTGCAAATAATAATATAAATAACTTTGTCGTCTCAATTATTGATTTAATAATATAAAATATTATGCAGATGATACTGTGACAATAATTGAATCAATAATATGAGAGATATTATGCGCAATTCATCGTAGCAATAATTGAGTATAACCGAGTGACTTCTCACGTAAGCATCAATAATCAATACTGTGCTACTTATGCAAACAACGCGTAGACATGTGTACTTTTACTACTGGGTAGTTCCACGCTTTAAACAGTAACACTTTCGCCGTTATTTTTTTTATAAAAAGATACTTTTATTGTTTTCTAACTACAACAATACTTCTGTTGTGGGGTCCACCCTGATTATGCCATCATACGAATATTCCCTATTAAAACGAATATTCCCCGACCAATCGAATATTCCCCGACACAACAAATATTTTATATCAACTTGCTTACTTTACAAAATTTTCACATATCACCCTTAACTTTAACCCTTTCTCAATTTAACCATTTACTAAATAAAATAATAATTATAAGAAAATTGAATACTTTTATTTCATAAAATTTGGGATCTCACACTTGTTGTTGGAATTGGCCCAAATAGATCCATGTGAAGTAACTGCAGGGGCTTATCAATTGAGTTGACAATTTTGCTTTTGAATGAGCTTCTAGTCTGTTTTCCAAGATTGTGCTTTTGAGTTGGCTTATGCTCAAAAGATTGTGCTTTAGTCCGTCCACATAGGCTACTTTGCTGAAGGACACTGCACCATTCCCAGCTGAGCCATATCATCTTGTCTTGCCAGAGCCATTGTCTCCAAAGATGACTGTTGGACCCTCTTTCTCTATGAAGTTAGACAGGAGGGCTTTGTTCCCAGTCATGTGCCTTGAGCATCCACTGTCCAAATACCAAGTTGTAATCGTGAGCTATGTTCCTGTGGTAAGATTAAACTCTCATTTTGGTACCCAGACTTGCATGGGTCCTACCTTATTAGTACCCTTAGGGACCCAAATCTGCTTGACTTTGGGTCTAATACGCAGAGGATTATTGTTACATACAGCAACCTTATGACCAGTTTTATCACATACAAAATATCTAGCATGATGCATGCTTATGTTTGTGTGTGTGTGTGTATGGATTCTTTTTCCATTTGGACTTATGTGGGTTTTTGGTAGTCCTTCCTTTATACTGATTCTTCTTTTTCCATATATCCTTGTGAAGAGTGAAATTTAACTCTACTATTCCTACCTGGTTGGTTCATGAGATTGATTTTGCTCGACTCTACGATCCTTCGAAGTTGGAGAGTAGTGACCAAGTTACTCTTCTCTTTCCTGAATCCTAGGCCAACATGAGATCTGTTATGCCTTGGGGCATAGGTTGGATCAGAAGAGCAGGGATGGACTGGTTCTTCCTTTTGTGAGAATTTCACAAATGCAATGCTTCTATTGAAGCTTGAAGCACTATTGATGTTAGTTTCCTTTGACTTTTCCACAAATGGTTCTAAGGTGGATTCCCCAAAACCTAAACCTATTCTATCAGATGCACTTCTCTGATTGGAGATCAGGGAGTCCATGGATGAAGAGTGTGACGCCCCCAAAATAGGTATACATCACCCATCTTGAGTCGCCAAATACATGGTACAAAATTCAAATACAACTTAATTATATAACAGTCGTGTAAAATACGACAAATTACATGTTGTGAGTTTTAATACAAATATTGTCATCTAGACAATATCCACACTCAATTTAGTCCTCATTACATTTATTATCACACTATTTAACAGAATAGTGAGGACTACTAATGCTATAATCTAGACCGTCACTCCGTTCCCCGACTAGTCCCGGCTACGTTCTCATTTCCTGAAGAGAACAGTGAAAGAAAGGGTGAGCTCAACTAGCCCAGTAAGAAATATTATGACTAAGATAATGCAGAATAAATTATCATTAGTCTTCAACAGTGTTAAACTGATAAAATACAATAGACATCAAGTTTAACTGCAGCGGAACATGCAATCCATTAAAAGAGTCAAGTTGAGAATAAAATCTACTATCTTTTATGATTTAAAAAGTTTTTCATCACTTTTATCGTTGAGACTCAACTTAATAAATAATCCACATCATCCCTGCACTACGGCCAAGGATATTCATTAGTTTCACAACCACAAATTATCCATGTACTACGGGTCAAGGATATTCGTATATTCATCAATGGTCATGATCATGCCAACAACTGTCCATCAATGCACTACGGGCCAATGAGGACTTTTACCACATCATTTGTAACATTGCGGTCATGATTATACCAAATAATCCCTGGTCATAATCATACCAAGTCCATCTATGCACTACAGGCCACAGATGACTTTCAACAAAATATAAATATGAGGATGATGACAATGATATAAGAATTCAATAAAACAAGTTCAAGAATTAATTTATTCAGGAACTAATAACGTCCAAATTGTTAACATGATACTTCTTTGTAGAGTAAAATTCAAGAATGCTCAGAAGAATATTTCCATGAAAAGATACTGGATGAAGCGCAAATATCAAGGATATTCCACTAATTTCATGGAGTATAAAAGTCAAAACTTTAACCACCTAAGTATAATAAAGAATGGAATAACAAAAGAAATCACCATGCATGAAGTACTTAGCATGGACAGGTTATTCCAACAGAATAATAAATAACGAACCGAAGTCAAGGTGTAATACATGCAAGCGAGGATATTCCAAGAATAATAAAGAGGCGGAACTAGGTCCCAAGCATAAACGCATGATACATGATATTCCATTAGAATAATAAAGACGGAACCAGGTCTGGCGTAAAATGCAAAGACAAGATATTCCAACAAAATAATAAAATATAAAATAATAACAAAATTTCACCATGTATGCGGTAGATTGCATAGAAGATGAGTTATTCAATGAGAATAATAAATAATGGAATAATGAAGAATTTCACCAAGTATAGGGTAGATCAGCAGATACAAAGTTATTCCAATGTAATAATAAAGAATGGAATAATGTAAGTTCTCTTCATGAATATGAAAAAATAATACCCTTATTGTAAAAGAAACTTGATATCTAGAGTAGTGAAGTAGCATAATACTTTTTTTCTTTTCTCTATAGTTTCTCTCTCTAGAGTTTCAATTGAATTCGTAAGAAATATTGAAGGAATGAGCTTCTATTTATAGAAGAATGGAATGAATAAGTAACCAATCCATGAACGGTCCAGATTGATTTACTTTAATCGGACGGTCCATATTTAAAGAAAAATCTTTTAAATAAAATATAATATATTCTATTTATAATCTAATAAAACGAATAACTTTTAAAAAGATTTTACTATGCAAACACTACGCAGCACTATGCAAACACTATGCATAATAAAATATAATATATTCTAATTATTGTCTAATAAAAGCGAATAACTTTATCAAAGTATTACTTTTTTAGATAAAAAGATTTTACTATTAGCCTAATAAAATGAATAACTTTATAAAAGTATTACATTTTTATATAAAAAGTTTTTACGTTTTATTACATTAATAATAATGAATAAAAAAACTTCATCATCATTATTATTATTCACACTATTAATCGACTGTGTCGTTCCCGAGGAAAGAGGGGCTTTCAATAAGGATTTCTTCTATTGGTAGCAATTAGGTGACCAAACCTCTCATTGGCAGAACTTCTAGACATCGTTAATAATGCAAATAATAATATTAACAACTTCGTCATCTCAATTATTGATTTAATAACATATAAAATATCGACAATAATTGAATCAAACTGAGTGACTTCTCACATAAGCATTAATAATCAATACTGTGTGCTACTATGCAACCACGCGTATTACTGTACTTTTACTACCGAGTAGTTCAACAGTATCAATGGTAAAACTTCCGTCATTATTTTCATAAAATTATTTTTGTCGTTTTCTCAATCCAAAAATAACTCCGTTGTGGGGTCCACCAATGATTGTGCCGTCGTACAAATATTCCTCGACCAATTGAATATTATAAACAACTTGCGTACTTTGCAAAATTTATAAATATTACCCACAACTATAACATTATATCAAATTTATTCCATAATATTCAAAAATGATAATTATAGAAAATTCATCTTTATTCATAAAAGTTGGGGTCTTACAATCTCCCCTTCTTATGAAATTTCGCCCTCGAAATTAGGGTACGTACCTGGTATGTCGAAGAGGTAAGGATACCTTGATTTTATTTCAGATTCTAACTCCCAGGTCATTTCCTCAACATCGTGGTTCCTCCATAAAACTTTGACTTGAGGTATAACCTTGGAGCGTAGAATATGTTCCTTCTTATCCAAGATTTGAACAGGAACTCCTTCATACGTTAAATCTTCCGCTATTTCGTCCGGTTCTAACTCAATAATGTGGTTCGATTCTTTCACATATTTACGTAACATGGATATATGAAAAATATTATGAACACGAGACATACTTGGCGGAAAGTTTAGTCTATAGGCTACAAATTCCTACTCGATCGAGGATTAAAATGGGACAATGAATCGAGGATTGAGATTTCCTCTCTTTCCAAATCTCGTAACTCCTTTCCATGGAGCAGCACGTAATAACACATGATCTCCAATATCGAATTCCACGTCCTTTCGATAAAGATCAAAGATAACTTTTGTCGATCTTGTGAGGTTTTTATCGTTCTTGGGATCATTTGTATCTTTTCCGTAGTCATACACGTATTAACTCTGGTCCCAACAACGTTGCTTCACCCACCTCATCCCAAAGATACTTGAGAACGACACTTTCTTCCATACCTGGCGCCTCAAATGGAGCCATGCCAATACTTGCTTGATAAGCTGTTGTTGTAGGAAAACTCCACCAATGGTAAGAACTTGTCCCAACTTCCTTGAAGTCAAGGACATGAGTCTTAATAAATCTTCAAGAGTTTGAATAATCCTCTCGATTGTCCGTCAAAATTCGAGGATGATAAAAGTAGAACTAAATTGTAAATCCGTGCCTATAGCTTTTTGCAAACTAACCCAAAATTGTGAAGTAAATCTTGGGTCTCGATCAGAAACTATGGATACTGGCATACCATGCAGTCTTACAATCTCGTTTATGTACATATGAGCAAGACGTTCAAGTGTATAAGTTTCTCGTATTGGTAAGAAATGAACAGACTTGATCAATCTATCAACAATGACCCAAATTGCATCTATGCCTTGAGAAACCTTGGGAAGACCAGTAACGAAATCCATAGTAATGTGCTCCCACTTCCATTCGGAATTTCAAGTGGTTGCAATGGACCTTTTGGCTACTTGATGCTCCGCTTTAACTCGTTGACAAGTTAGACACCTTGAGATAAAAGCGTTATCTCTCTCTTTCATATTGCTCCACCAAAATGTATGTGGCGAAGATCACGATACATTTTGGTACTCCCAAGATGGATTGCAAACGGTGTGTTGTGCACCTCCATCATGATTTTATACTTTAAATCAGGGTTGTTAGGAACACAAAGTCTGGAGTTGACTCAAGTATTCCTTCTTCATCGATTCTTGCTTCCTAAGATAGCACCTTCTTGTACTTTTCTTCCTCATACGCATCACCTCCGTGTGTCAGTAGCTTGGCGACTTTAACTTTATCGATTAAAGTTGGTTCTACTCGTACATTCGTCATCATCACAAGGGTCCCTAGAGTCTTTAATTCTATCTCCATCCTTTGCAAGTCATACAAGATGGGCCTTTCGTTGACAACAATATCGCACTTGTGCGCATATGATCTTCTACTCAATGCGTCAGCTACCACGTTTGCTTTTCCAAGATGGTATTGGATGGTATAATCATAATCTTTCAACAGTTCAAGCCAACGTCGTTGTCGCATGTTGAGTTCCTTTTGAGTGAAGAAATATTTGAGGCTTTTATGATCCGTAAAGATCTCCACTTTCTCCCCATACAAGTAATGCCTCCAAATTTTAAGTGCGAAGACAATAATCGCTTAACTCTAGATCATGAGTAGGATAATTCCTCTCATATTCTTTTGAGTTGTCGAGAGGCATAAGGCTATTACTTTCTCATATTGCATGAGAACACATCCTAACCCTTGCGAAGCATCATTGTAGATGACAAATCCCTCCGAGGCAGGATGGTATTGTCGTAGCAGTCTTTGAAATGAGTCTTCTCTTGAGTTCTTGAAAACTCTTCTCACATTCCTCGTCCAACCGAATTTTGTATCTTTCCGAAGTCAATTTGAGTTAAGGGAGTAGCGATTCGAGAAAACCCCTTCTACGAATCTCCGATAATAACCAAACTAAGCCGAGAAAGCTACGATTTGCTTGATCATCGATTTAGGTTGCTCCCAAACTTTAAATGGTTTCAATCTTTGCTGGGTCAACAGATATTCCATGACTTGATACCACGTGCCCAAGGAATGCTACTTCCTCAAGCCGGAACTCGTATTTCTTCAACTTGGCACAAAGCTTATATTCACGAAGCTTTTGGAGTATCAGCCTCAAGTGTTGCTCATGAACTTCACAGCTTTTGGAATAAATAAGGATGTCATCAATAAAGACGACCACAAAGTGATCCAAATAATCCTTGAATACTCGGTTCATCATATCCATGAAGGCAGCAGGAGCATTAGTCAATCCAAAAGACATGACTAGGAATTCATAATGCCGTCTTCGAGTTCGAAAATCTTCTTTGCAATGTCATCAGTTTTAATCTTCAATTGGTGATATCCGAAATGAAGATCAATCTTTGAAAAGAATTTGGCGCCTTGCAACTAGTCAAATAGGTCATCAATACGTGGCAATGGGTACCCATTTTTGATGGTGACATGATTTAACTCTCGATAATCAAAACAAAGTCGCATACTCCCATCTTTCTTCTTCAAAAATAGAACAGGAGCACCTCAAGGAGAAGTACTAGGATGAATAAAGCCAATGTCTAACAATTCCTGCAGTTGGGTCTTTAACTCCTGAAGTTCAATAGGAGCCATTCGATATGGGGTTTTGGAAATGGGTTTTGTACCGGGTTTAAGGTCGATACAAAATCCAATTTCACCCTTTGGGGGTAGGCCAGGAAGTTCTTCAGGGAATATGTCAGGAAATTTATTAACAATAGAAATATCATTCAAAACTGACGTATTTTTGTTTAGATCCGTGACATGAGCTAAGAAAGCTTGACATCCGTTTTTTAATAAACGAATAGCTTTATCGCTTGAGATGACAGTGATTGAGTTTAATGGTTTGGTTGCTTGAATTCACATAATAGGTTGATTAGGAATATGAAAGCTAACAACCTTACGAAAACAATCAATTTTTGCATGATGAGTAGTTAACCAATCAATCCCTAGAATTAAGTCAAATGCAAGTATTTTCAATGAAATAAGATCGACGGAGTAATGTGAGGGTACCGATTTGAACAAAACAAGACTTATAAAGCGAGTGGATGTAATGAAGGTTTCTCCCAACGGAGTTTCAACAGATAAGTCAAAGTCTAATTTCTCCGGAGTCAAATTTAAACGTTGAGCGCAAGTAAAAGAAATAAAAGAATGGGTAGAACCGGTATCAAATAAGGTATATACTTCACTAGAATTTATGATAAGCTTACCGTGATGACCTCGTTCGGGTTCTTTGCTTTACGGGAGGTCACTACAAACGCTCTCCCTTGAACAACCGGTTTTGTCTTATGTCAGGACTACTTTCACGCCTCCATCCCAATTTGGACTTGTCTTTGGTGCCACGACAAAATCGGGCGGTGTCCTTCTCTTCCACAATTGTAACATGCTTTGGAGGGCATCACATAGTTTGGTGATGTGTCCCTCCCTCCACATTGAAGCATATGATAGGTGGTCGTTCTCCTTCCTTAACGTTGTGCAGTAATCGATCGCTGATGTCTTTCCATCATTGTTGAATCTTCTTTTCTTGAAATGTCCATTCTTATTGTTTTGGCCATGATTACCACCAAAGTGGTTACCATTTCTGGCATGTTGATTCCCTCCACGCTTATTATCACCGCTTCGATGACTGCTATCACTGGTATTATCATTTTGCTGGCTGCTCTCTTTTGGTTGGGTTGACTCATTATCGCGCTCCAATAACTAAGCCCTATTAACAACATCTGAATACAAACACAGTTTATGAGAGATAAGATATTGACGTATCTCTGGTTTCAAACCTCTTAGAAACATTCGTGTCATTCTCTCCTCATTATCAACCAAATGGGATGCAAATCGGGACAGCTCGGCAAACTTGGCTTCGTACTGTGACCCGGTCATGTTGTTTTGTTCCAGTTTAATGAACTCTACCTCTTTCATGTGATGAATACTTTCGGGAAAGTACTTGTCGTTGAAACGATTCTTGGAACTTCTCCCAAGACATCTTGATCTGGCGAGTTGAGTACACTTTCTGATTCCCACCGATGTCGCCTCGCCCAAGACATCAAATATCTTGTTGATCCGCTTTATCCACGTCTACGCCTTAAGTGGTTTTGGCTCTCCAAAAAACTCCGGTGGTCCCAGCTCCTTGAACTGTTTGGCGGTGACCGTCCGAGAGTTTCCAGTGTTTCCACCTGCATTTTGGATAGGAGCCACTCTCGCCTGATGTTACATGAATTGCATGAAGCCTCAGAACATTCCATCGTTCATCATTTGATCAGTGTTGTTGTTTGCATGAGGATTATCGCCTTCCTGATGCACATTGTCCTGGTTATAAATCTGTGGAGACTCAACGGTCTCCTGTGCTCCATTGATGTTCTCAACATTCTCGGATGCCATTTTCAAACACTGCCATAAAACAAGGGTTAATTAACATATCACATATTATCCCTATACTTTGACCGACCAATTAAATACCAAATAAACTCAGGTAGGTCATACTAGCGAAGGAATTCCCCGTCTCTCCCCTCCAAGTTCTTATCTCACATCTCAGCCAGGGATCATATCCCTAAGCTTTGATACCAAATGTGACACTCCCAAAATAGGTATACATCACCAATCTTGAGTCGCCAAATACATGGTACAAAATTTAAATACAACTTAATTACACAACAGTTGTGTAAAATACGACAAAATACATACTGTGAGTTTTAATACAAATATTTTCATCTTTACAATATTCACACTCAATTTAGTCCTCATTACATTTATTATCACACTATTTAACAGAATAGTGAGGACTACTAATGCTATAATCTGGGATGAAATCACTCCGCTCCACGACTAGTCCGCCACGTTCTCATTTCTCAAGAGAACGGTGAAAAAAAGGTGAGCTCAACTAGCCCAAGAAGAAATATTATGACTAAGATAATGCGGAATAAATTATCATTAGTCTTCAATGTTGTTAAACCGATAAAATACAATAGACATCAAGTTTAACTCATAATGAACATGCAATCCATTAAAAGAGTCAAGTAGAGAATAAAATCTACTATCTTTTATGATTTAAAAAGTTTTTCATCACTTTTATCGCTGAGACAAATAATCCACATCATCCCTGCACTACGGCCAAGGATATTCATTAGTATCACAACCACAAATTATCCATGAACTACGGGTCAAGGATATTCGTGTATTCATCAATGGTCATGATCATGCCAACAACTGTCCATCAATGCACTACGGGCCAATGAGGACTTTTACCACATCATTTGTAACATTGCGGTCATGATTACACCGAATAATCCCTGGTCATAATCATACCAAGTCCATCTATGCACTACAGGCCACAGATGACTTTCAACAAAATATAAATATGAGGATGATGACAATGATATAAGAATTCAATAAAACAAGTTCAAGAATTAATTTATTTAGGAACTAATAACGTCCAAATTGTCAACATGATACTTCTTTGTAGAGTAAAATTCAAGAATGCTCAGAAGAATATTTCCATGAAAAGATACTGGATGAAGCGCAAATATCAAGGATATTCCACTAATTTCATGGAGTATAAAAGTCAAAAACTTTAACTAAGCGAGTATAATAAAGAATGGAATAAACAAAAGAAATCACCATGCATGCGGTACTTGCATGGAATGAGTTATTCAACAGAATAATAAATAAACGGAACGAGTCAAAGCGTAATCACCGGTTGCGGGATATTCAATGTAATAATAAAGAGCGGAACCAGTCCGACGTAAAACGCATGCAGGATGGATATTCCAATGAGAATAATAAAAAGCGGAACCAGTCCCCAGTAAAACGCATGTGATGAGGATATTCCAGCGTAATAATAAAGAATGGAATAATAACGAGAATTTCACCATGTATGCGATTACTTACATAAGCAAAAGTTATTCAGTGAGAATAATAAATAATGGAATAATGGAAGAATTTCACCAAGTATAGGGTAGGCTGGCATTATCAAAAGTTATTTCAATGAGAATAATAAAGAATGAAATAATGAAGTTCTCTTTGAATATGAATATGAAAAAAAAAAATACCCATTATCATAAAAGAAACTTGATATTGGAGTAGTGAAGTAGTGAGAATACTTTTCTTCTTCTCTCTCTATTTCTCTCTCTATAGTTTCTCTATCTAGAGTTTCAATTGAATTCGTAAGAAATAATGAAGGAATGAGCTTATTTATATAAGAATGGAATGAATAGTAACCAATCCATGAACGGTCCAGATTGATTTACTTTAATCGGACGGTCCATATTTAAAGCAAAAATCTTTTAAATAAAATATAATATATTCTATTTATAATCTAATAAAACGAATAACTTTATAAAAGATTTTACTATGCAAACACTATGCAAGCACTATGCAAACACTATGCATAATAAAATATAATATATTCTAATTATTGTCTAATAAAACGAATAACTTTATAAAAGTATTCTGTTTTATATAAAAAAGATTTTACTATTAGCCTAATAAAACGAATAACTTTATAAAAGTATTCTGTTTTATATAAAAAGTTTTTCTGTTTTATTACGTTAATAATATGAATAAAACAAAACTTCATCATCATTATTATTATTCACACTATTATTAATCGACTGTGTCGTTCCCGGAAAGAGGGGCTTTCAATAAGGATTTCTCCCTATTAGCGCGCAATTAGGTGACCAAACCTCTCCTTGGCAGAACTTCTAGACATCATTAATAATGCAAATAATAATATTAACAACTTCGTCATCTCGATTATTGATTTAATAACATATAAAATATCGACAATAATTGAATCAAAGCGAGTGACTTCTCACATAAGCATTAATAATCAAATACTGGTGGTGTGCTCTTAAGCACGCCAGACAGCGTAGACGTACTTTACAACCGAGTAGTTCAGCGGTATCAGCGGTAAAACTTCTGCCATTATTTTCATAAAAATATTTTTGTCATTTTCTCAATCCGATAATAATTCCGTTGTGGGGTCCGCCAATGATTGTGCCGTCGTACGAATATTCCCCGACCAATCGAATATTATAAACAATTTACGTACTTTACAAAATTTATAAATATTACCCACAACTATAACATTATATCAAATTTATTCCATAATATTCAAAAATGATAATTATAGAAAATTCATCTTTATTCATAAAAGTTGGGGTCTTACAAAGAGGATCTATTTCACATTAAGATAGTCTTTTCTAGTTCCCCAATCTTAGAGGTTAGATTTGACTCTCTTTGTGCATTAAGTTCATTTGTCTGTCTTAGGAGTTTATTCTCAGCCTCAAATTTAGAGAGAGAGTTAGCACTTAGAAGAGTTGTTTCCAGTTCTTCCTGAACTTTCTCTTTCTCTTTTTGAAGGAGAAAGTAATCTTTGGATAGAACTCTGAACCATTTAATGCATTGATGCAAATCAGATGTTATGTCATGTAGTGCAGTTCTTAAATCATCAATATCTACATCAGGAGAGTTAAAGTCAAATACCTCATCGATACTTACTTCATGATGGTCAGTGCTTTTCTTATCCTTTGCATTTTTTGCCATTAGACATAGATTTGCTACTTGAGAATCTTCATCATCTCTAGACTCAAGAGTCGTGTCGTTGTTTGAGTCACTTCATGATCCTCCAGCCACAAGACCTTTGTCTTTCTTCTAGAGCCTTTTGTTGCCTTTGAACTCTTTCTTTGGATTTGTTTTCCTCTTCAGTTCTTCTCTAAGAGGTTTGTTGTAGTTTGCAATGAAATGATCAGGCTTCTTGCAGTTGTAGCATAAGTCGTTGATCTGCTCCTGGCTGTTGTTGTTGTTGAATCTCTTAGGTTTGTTGCTTCTGCCTTTACACATGAACCTCTTGAGTCTTCTTACCAGCATTACAATATCCTCGTCATCATCTTCCTCAGAGTCAGAGTCATTCTCAGTATGAACTTTGGAGATGGCTTATGTTGCTTTGAGAGAAACTCCTTTGTCCTTCTTTCTTCCTTCAAATAGAGTCTCTGCTCGTTGAGTCAACTCCAGTTTTTAGGTGAGAAGGTTGCCATAAAGTTGTTGAATAGTCATTTCATGGAGATTCTTTGATTCTCTAATGGCAGTGGTTTTGGCATCCCACTTTCTTGGTAAAGCTCTCATGAATTTTATGATCAGATCTTTATTTGGATAGATCTTTCCAAAAGCTCGTAGAGAGTTGAGCAGCACATTGAATCTTTCATAAGTAGAGGTGAAGTTTTCTCCTAGAACATGGGTGAACATTTCATATTGTTGAGTCAGAAGAGATTGCTTATTTTCTCTGACTTCTTTAGTTCCTTCATGCATAATGAGAAATGCTTCCCAGACTTCCTTGGCAGTTTTTCTATTGACCACATTCTCAAACAGATCATCTTCTAAAGACTAGAACAAAATGTTCTTGGCCTTTTTTGTCTAGTTGGACTTCTTTCTTCTCGTTATCAGTCCATTCTGATTTAATCTTGATCTAAACTCTGTTTGGATCACCTGGAGTTAGTGCAAGCTTTGTTGGAACATAGGGCCCATTCATAACAGTTTCAAATAGATCTTCATCTATTGAATCCATGTAGGCTTGCATGCGAACTTTCCAGTTGGCAAATTTGTCTCTATTGCACATTGGTGGCTTGCTGCCTCATCCAGTCTTGGACTCGCTTATCAGTTGTACCATTTGATCTACTCAAACTTTGTAGGTTGATTGAGAGAACCTGCTCTGATGCCAATTGTTAGTTGCCAGAGGCACAATAGTTATCTAGAAGGGGGGTTGAATAGATATTGTAAAATTTTCTTTTATAAAATACTTGTCAGATTTGTTAATGATTTAATCACAGCGGAATTTGAGATTTGTTTGTTTCCCTTTAAGATAAACCAAGTTAATAGATGATAAGTAGTTATGACAGATATAGCAGTTATAGCAAGAATATAAAAGACAAAGTGTTTTTAAGTGGTTCAGAGCACTCAAGGCTCCTAGTCCACTCTTCTACTCCTCGAGTAGAAAATCCATTAAGGATGTATTTACAATCTTCAAATCACTTAGATTCCTTCAAGACCAGCAGTCTTGGAACTTCTTACACTTAGAACTCTTCAAGTCCAACAGACTTGGAACTTCTTACTTCACTTTATGAGAGTTAAGTGTTTGAGTTGTGCTACTCAGTTTTTATTAAGCATATGTTCGAAAGAACTGAGTAGTTGAGCAAGATTTCTTTCTAGATCGTAGAGTTTGGCATTTGAGTGTTCTTCAGCTTTTTATTGTGTGCTTGCTTGATTTCTTGCATCTGTATCTGATTTGTATATGAGGTGCCTTTGAAATATGTACGTTTGAAGGCATCCGTTGAAGCATTAATTATATTTGACATTTCGAAAGATCGATGGTGACTTCACGGAAATCTTCATTGCTCAAATTGTCGACCTAATCGACGATGAGACTAATATCTCACCTAACACCTGAAAAGGTGTTTTCAACTGACATGTAGTACTTTCCTTATCTTTGTCAATACGTTTTTTTCGTTATATATTAAGGATGAATGTTGGGTGATTGGGATTCCCGAGAGTCTCAATGTCTATAATCCATTCCTCATTTGTTGTATTTTATTCTTCAACAAATGGACAAAGCTAGATGCTTCTGATGCAAACAGATGATGCACTACGATCATGATCGTGGTGTCTTATCACATTCGTGCTTGATTCGGACTGATAAAGGAGAACACTACGATTTCTCTTAAGCACTGGTAGACTACGATCTTTGCTTGCTTGATTTGCTGACTCTACGCTTCCGAGAACAAACTACGATTCTTGATTTGGTTCGGCAGGCATTTGGACCAACTCTACGATTTTGAATGACGCCCTTCAAAGCAGACTACAATTTTGTAGCAACTTTTTTGATGCTCTATGATTCTGCCTTGGCTTCTGCAATCCCTCGACAGACTACAATTCTGTTGATGCCTATCAATTACATCTCAAAATAGAACATCCCAACATCTTTGATCTTTTCTTCTATACATTCATTTACAGAATGATAAACATAAAGCACAGATAAACCTAATAATTTTGATCTATCATCTAAGTCCTTGTACATGTGTTCTTTAAAGGACTTTACATATAAGCATGATTATTTACTTTCAACATCAAATTTAAATATGCAATACCCAACACAAGATATGTTACAATTTGGGCTTGTGTGACTCAGCACGCCCCTTCTCGTCACCCGTATTGCTGGTAAAAAAGAAAGACGTGAATTAGTGTTTTTGCACATATTATCGCTCGCTCAACGCCATAACCATTAAAGACAAATTTCCAATCCCTACCGTGGATGATATGTTGGACGAGCTCTATGGTGCTTTTTCTTTTTACCAAGCTTGACCTGAGGATGGGATACCATTAGGTACGAGTTAAGCCAGGTGATATCCATAAAACTGCTTTTTGAACACATAATGGACATTATGAATACGTAGTCATGCCATTCGACTTATGTAATGCACTTTCAACATTCCAAGCTATCATGAACTCCATCTTTCGACATCATCTTTAAAAATTCATATTAGTTTTTTTATGATATTTTGGTTTATAGTCGGGATTTGGATCAACATTTAATGCATGTAAGGTAGACTTTCGAAGTATTGAGCCAACAAAGATTCTTTGTTAAGGCTAGCAAATGTGCATTTAGGGAGCAAGAATTGAAGTGTTTGGGGCTCATCATTACTAGTCAAGGCGTGAAAGTGGACAAAAATAAAATTGATGTTATGATAGTCTGGCCTCGACCTACTAACATTTCGGAACTACGTGGGTTTTTAGGTTTGACAGATTATTACCAGAAGTTCATCAAAGATTACACCATTAAAGCTCGATCTCTCACCAATCTTCTCAAAAAAGGGCAATTCGAATGGCATAAAGAAGCTGAATCTGCATTCCTTTATCTCAAACCGACCATGACGACCACACCTATATTAGCCATACCAAACTTTAACAATGATTTCACTATTGAAAATGATGCATTCGGGGAAGGAACTAGAGCGGTCCTGTATCAAAAAGGCAAACTAGTGGCACACATGAGTGGTGCCCTCAGAGTGACCAAGAAATCCTGGTCGACGTTTGCTAAGGAGATGTTGGCTATCGTGCAAGCCCTACGTACCTGGAGGCCTTACCTTATAGGCAAAAAATTCTATATTCAGACCAATCAACGTAATCTCAAATATTTTCTAGAGCAACAAATACCAACTCCCAAGCAATAAAAATGGGTTGCTAAGATCTTGGGCTACGATTATGAAATTAAATATAGGCTAGGCCATAAGAACTCCGCAGCTGACGCTCTCTCTCGAAAATAGGGCAGTCCCATTCTTCACCATATTTTTTTCTGCAGGTTAGTTTATGGGAGGAAATTAAAAAAGCTGCAGAGGAAGACTAGTACATTCAGTCAAAGGTTTGTGTGGCCTCCGAACAACCTGGAGGATCATATACATGGCTCTAAAGGATATTATTATACAAAGGAAGGGTCATTGTTCCGAACAATGTCACCTTAAGATCTAAATTATTACACGAAATGCATAACACCAAGGTGGGGGTCATTCGAGTGTCCTGCGTACGTTCAAGAAATTGGGAAGCAGTTTTATTAGCCTGGGATGTATAAATCAGTGCAAGATTACATCAAGGATGCAAGGTATGCCAGAAAATAAAAGTCAAGACCTTAACTCCAGCTGGGATTCCTCAACCACTACCAATCTCGTGCCCAGTATAGGACAACATCTCCTTAGACTTCTTGAGGGCTTACCGATTTTGCAGGGAAAGGACACCATCATGTGATGGTTGTTGTCAACAGACTTATTAAGTCCGCTCATTTTCTTACTTTAAGTCATCCTTTTAATGCAAAAATTATAGTACAGAAATTTGTTGAAGGCATGACCAAGCTTCACGGCATGCCCAAATCAATTATTACTGATCGGGACCCAATCTTCATCAGTAGTTTCTGGAAAGAATTTTTCAAGTTGTCAGGCAACAAACTACAGCTTAGTTTTGCATACCACCCACAGAAGGATTGTGAGACCCCAAATTTTATGAATAAAGATTTAAATTTATCGAAATATTTTTTTGAATATTATGGTGTGGATTTGATATAATGTTATAGTTGTGGGTAATATTTATAAATTTTGCAAAGTATGCAAGTTGTTATATAATATTAGATTGGTGGGGGAATATTCTTTTATCGGAGAATATCAAATGACGACAAGACAATTCATTTAACCCCTACAACCAAGTATTGTCGTAGTTAGAAAATGACGTAATTATCTTTTTATAAAAATAATAGCGAAAGTATTACAATTAAAAGCTGTTGAACTACTTTCAGTAGTAAAAATACGATGTCTGGCGTGGTTGCGTATAAGTAGTACACACGGTATTGATTATTGATACTTACGTAAAGAAGTAACTCGCTTATACTCAATTATATTGCTATAAAGAATTCACGCATCATATCTCTCATATTATAGATTCAATTATTGTCACAAAGATATCATATGCATAATATGTTATATTATTAAATCAATAATTGAGATGACAAAGTTATTCATATTATTATTTGCAATATTGACAATGTCTAGAAGTTACATCGAGGAGAGGTTTGGTCACCTAATTGCGGCATGCCAATAAGGAGAAATCCTTATCGGAAAGCCCCCCTTCCGGGAGCGACACGGTTGTTAAATATTGTGAATTATAATATTAATGATGAATAAGTTCTTGTTGATTAAAGATGAAATTGATAGTTCCATTGTGTTGGAATTATTAGTGTTAGTGAAAATCGACATTTATTTCGATAATAATTGATGTCTGGAGGTTATATTGACCAATCGGGTAATTAATCGGATAAATGAACAATTAATTGCTATTGATTCACATGATTATAACTATTTGTTCACATGTGTGTACTATTGATTCACATTCATTTACTATTAGGGGAGTTGGTGCAAGATTGATAATACTTGCATGACTAAGTTAAAAATGGAGGTATAGATGGAGGTACTATATTGTAATTCGTATTTTCACATGTCTAGAACTATTGAGTCACCTGGAATATTTTGAGCCCCAAAACGTGCAATTATCGAAACTATATTTTCCTATAAATAGAAGCTCATTCCTTCATTATTTTTCACCAATTCACTAAAGCTATAGAGCAATTATTATAGAGAGAAATTATAGAGAGAAAAGAAGAAGAAGTCGCTACCTCACTATTCCAAAGATTCAGGTCTTCTTTTTAGGTAAAGGGTATTATTCTTTCGTATTCATGAAGAGAGCTATTGTTATTTCATTCTTTATTATTATGTTGGAATAACCTATCTATGCGAAGTACCGCATACATGGTGAAATTCTTCTGTTATTCCATTCTTTATTATTCATTGGAATAACTCATGCATGCATGGCCTATCGCATGCACCGGTGAATTCGTTGTTATTCCATTCTTTATTATTCGTTAGAATATCACGTCTGCATACGGATTATGCTTGACTCGGTTCCATTCTTTATTATTACATTGGAATATCCTCATGCATGGATTATTGCATTGACACGGTTCCATTCTTTATTATTCCGTTGGGAATAACTCGTTCATGCATGCTATCTATCGCATGCTTGGTGAATTCTTACATTATTCCATTCTTTATTATTACATTGGAATAACTTTGCGTCTATGTGGATTACCGCATGCATGGTGAATGATCCTTCAGATTCTTTCTTTATTAAATTGTGGAAATGATGCATGCTCACGTGGATTACCGCATGGAGGTGAAAATCCATTTGCAGCTTTAGATATTCTATTATACTAATCTGGGATATCATTTCTTTTGTACTCGTCATAAAATATCATTTTCTTTGGTATTTTTTGTTACGAGATACTATTCACAGGTTATTATTCACCAGGTTACTATTCACTCTAGTATTATTCACTCGGGTATTCGGGGCACTTTTCGTGCTGGGGTATAATTCACGAGTTACTATTCATGAGTTACTATTCACCCAATTACTATTCACTCTAGTATCATTCACTCGGGTATTCGGGACACTTTTCGTGTCGGGGTATTATTCCCGAAGTACTATTCACGGGATACTATTCACCCGAAAAATATATTTTTTTTCTGTCCAAATTATTTTTGGTACATGAATATTATTCTTGAATTTTACTCTACAAAGCAGTATCATGTTGACGATTTGAACGTTATTGATTTCTGGATAAATTAAATTATAGATCTTTAAAATTTATCCTTGAACTTGTTTTATTGAATTATTATGTCATTGTCATCATCCGCATGCTTATATTGTGATTAAAGTCATCTTTGGCTTACGTGCATAAATGGACTTGGTATGATTATGACCGAGTGGATTATTCTAAGATAATCATGACCGTAATGTGACGAATGATGTGGTGAAAGTCCTCATTGGCACTGTAGTTCATTGATGGGCGGTTGTGGTATGATTATGACCTGTGGATTATTCAAAGATAATCATGACCATTGATGATTACATGAATATCCTTGGCCGTGATGCAGGGATGATTCGATTTTATTTATTAAGCTGAGTCTCAACGATAAAGTTGATGAAAATCTTTTTAAATCATAGAAGATAGTAGATTTATGCTCTACTTGACTCTTCTAATGAATTGTTTATTCCGTTGCAGTTGTTGATCTAAAACTTTTTGTCTATTGTATTCTATCAGTTGTTATACTGTTGAAGGCTAAGGATAATTTATTCGCATTATCTTAGTCATAATATTTCTTCTTGGGCTAGTTGAGCTCACCCTTTCTTTCACCTGTTCTCTTTGAAGAAATGAAAATATAAATTTGGGACGAGTCGGGGAACGGATTGACGGTCCAGATGGTTGTTTTTGTAGTCCTCACTATTCTATAAAATAGTATGACAATAAATGTAATGAGGACTCCATTGAGTGTGGATATTGTCTAGATGACAATATTCTAATTGAAACTCTTAGATTATGTTTTGTCGTATCTTACACGACTGTTGTATAATTAAGTTATATTTGAATTTTGTACCATGTATTGGCAACTCAAGATGGGTGATGTATACCTATTTTGGGGACGTCACAAGGATGTCTAGAAGAAAGTTATCAATCGCTGCGTTGAGCAATATCCTCGGTGTTTTGTTCATCAGTGACCACGAAAAAGGAGCGGCTATTTACCTTAGGCGGAATATTGGTATAATACGACATACCATATTTCGATGGGGATGGCCCCTTTTCAGCCGTTGTGTGGAAGATTGTCGCCCCCCATTCCGACGTACAAGGATGGACTTTCACCGTGATAGACTCCACGGCACGCTTGCGTGAGGTGGTCGTCGCCCCGATCATTTCTAGCACAGTTGTTGGGTGAATTGCTTGCAACACCTTAACCCCTCACCTATATGTAGAAGGTAATCTTGGTACAATTGCTCGCGTTCAAAATTTTGCGTTGAATGGACACCAACGACACCTTGACCCCTCACTTATATTGAAGCGGTAATCTCAAGACAATCGACGATTGATCTGATGCTAGAGAAGACGCCACACACACAACTATGAATTATTGTATGATAAGTCAAATTGAATCTCAAAGAAATAACTAAGAAAATACTTAGGAATTCTTCAAAGAACCAAAAGTAGAGAATAACCTCACAAATATATTGAATAATGAATAATGTGTTTGATTACATCAACTTGAACCTCTATTTATACTACTCAAAACAATCCAAATCCTAATAGGAATTTATAAATTATAACCCTAATTTCTATAAGGAAATAAAAGTCAATTTGGAAAAGAAATTCTAATTAAAAGAATTCCTAATTACAATAGGATTTAAAACTAATTATAGATCCCACATATTTTCCAAGCCGCGTACGAATTGTATTATAAGGACAAGCTGCTAATAATCCGTGTACTGATAGGAACATATATGATACAGCTTTATGAATGTAGAACGTGGCCCACATAAACATATGTTGAACATGCTGAATTATTGCTTCATGAATATTAATGTTGAAAAGCCCACCTTAAGTCTGATAACTTGAAGAAAACGTATGGCCCACGTGATCAAATAACCTTGCCAAGTTGCCATGTCATGTATATATCCCATATATAGTCTGATGATTTTAAAAAAAAATTGCGGCGCACATGATAACTAATAAATTAATTAAACCATCCCATTTGGTTGCATGTAATATATGTGGACTTTACTAAGAATATTAGGATTGGGCTTGTATTAAATTGACCCAAATTTGTGTCTCATGCTCTTTTGCCTCCTCTTTGGATTTCCTTACACTAGCTTCAGCCCAAACATCTTGGATCAATCCATTGAGACCTTGTTTGAACCTCTTAGTTCTTGTCTTGCATGATCCCCATGTCCCTTTAGTCTTGTTTGAGTCCACGCATGCCATGTCCTCATCATTCCTCTCCTCTTGAAAAGGATTTGTCCTCAAATCGTCACCTACATCAAACGAACTTAGATCAGTAACGTTAAATGTGGCCCTAACATTATACTCACCTAGTAAATCCAATTTATAGGCATTGTCATTGATACGCTCGAGAACTTGAAATGGACCATCTCCCCTCGGAAGTAACTTCGAACGTCTTTGAACTGGGAATCTTTCTTTCTGCATATGTAACCACACCCAATCTCTGGGTTCAAAGATCACTTGATGTCGTCCCTTATTCGCGTGCTTAATGTACTGTTCCGTACTCCGTTCAATGTTTAGTCTAGGTTTTTCATGAATCTGTTTAACAACATCAGCCTTTTTCTTTCCATCTATGTTAGTATATTCAGAAACAGGTAACGGTGATAAATCCAACGGTGTCAAAGGATTAAAACCATATACAATTTCAAATGGAGAAAAATTAGTAGCAGAATGAACAGAACGGTTATATGCAAACTCAACATGTGGTAAACATTCTTCCCATTGCTTGATATTCTTTTTAATGATAGCCGTAACAATGCCGATAAAAAGTCCTATTTACTACTTGGTTTAATGCCGGTTTGTGGATGACAAGTAGTTGAAAATAACAGCTTTAGTATCTAATTTACACCACAAAGTCTTCCAAAAGTAACTTAAGAACTTTGTATCTCTATCAGAAACAATAGTTTTAGGCATACCATGCAAACGCACAATCTCCCTAAAGAACAAATCAGCAACATGAGATGCATCATCAATTTTATGACATGGAATAAAATGTGCCATTTTTGAAAATCTATCTACTACCACAAATATCGAATCATGACCATGCTTAGACCTAGTTAAACCCAACACAAAGTCCATAGAAAGATCAATCCAAGGTTCATTAGGAATAGGCAATGGTGTATACAATCCATGGGGTTGAACACGAGATTTAGCTTGGCGACAAGTAATACATCTATCACATATTCTTTCTACATCTCGTTTCATATGAGGCCAATAAAAATGTTCTTTTAAAATAGCAAAAGTTTTATCAACACCAAAATGTCCCATTAAACCACCCCCATGTGATTCCCTAACCAACAACTCACGTAAAGAACATGCAAGTATACATAGTTTATTTTCATGAAATAAGAATCCATCAATTCTAAAGTATTTACCCACAACATTCTTTTCACAAGTTTTAAACTCTTCACCGAAATCAAGGTCATTATCATATAACTCTTTAATTCGTTCAAACCCAAGCAATTTCATATCAAGAGTATTTAACAAAACATACCTGCGAGACAAAGCATCTGCAACGACGTTCTCCTTACCTTGCTTATATCGAATAACATATGGAAATTTCTTGATAAATTCCATCCATCGTATGCCTTTTGTTCAACTTGGTCGACCTTCAAATATTTCAATGATTCATGATCGGTGTGGATCACAAACTCCTTAGGCCACAAGTAATGTTACCATGTCTCCAAAGCTCTAACCAAAGCGTACATCTCTTTGTCATATGTAGGATAGTTCAAAGTCGCCCCACTCAACTTTTCGCTAAAATACGCCCATTTGGTTTCCCTTCTTGCATCAACATGTACTCCAATCCCCAAAACTCAAGCATCACACTCAATCTCAAAAGTTTTAGCAAAGTTAGGCAAAATAAGTAAAGGAGCATTTGTCAATTTATCTTTAATCAAATTAAATGCTTTTTCCTGTTCATCACCCCACTTAAAGCCCACACTTTTCTTAATGACCTCGGTCAATGGTGTTGTAATCTCACTAAAATTCCGAACAAAGCATCGGTAGAAACTTGCGAGTCCATGAAAGCTTCGTATTTGACTCACATTGGTTGGACTCAGCCAATCCCGGATTGCACGTATTTTCTCCTCATCAACTTGGACTCCTTGTGAACTCACAACAAAGCCAAGAAAAACAATTCTATCCGAACAAAACGTGCATTTTTCCATGTTAGCAAATAACTTTTCTTTTCGAAATACATCTAAAACAGATTTTAAATGAAATTCATGATCTTCCAAGTTTTTGCTATAAATCAAGATATCATCAAAATAAACTACGACAAATTTTCCAATGAATGGACGCAAAACATGGTTCATTAATATCATGAAAGTGTTGGGTGCATTAGTTAACCCCAAAGGTAATACTAACCACTCATAAAGACCATATTTAGTTTTAAATGATGTTTTCCATTCATCACCCTCTTGCATTCTAATTTGATGATAACCACTTTTTAAATCAATTTTTGAAAATCGCCTCTTCTCACATCACTCTTTTTTGCTAGTATATTTGTTTTTCTCTCATCTTTCTTTTTCTCTCTTTTTTTCTTCTTGATTTTTCTTTTCTTCACTCTCTTTTCTTTGTACATAATCTTTCTGCAAATGAATTTGATCTTCATGTACTTGTTGTGGTGACAAAGGTCGCAAAGAGATTTTCTTCTTGTCGTAAACAAAGGAATATACATTGGTAAACCCATCATATTGAACCTTCCTATCAAACTGCCATGGTCTACCCAATAACATATGCCCTGCCTGCATAGGCACCACATCACACAATATCTTATCAACATACCGACATATAGCAAATGGAACTAACACCTATTTGGTTACTTTAATGTTTGCATTATCATTGAGCCACTGCAAACGATACGGCTGCGGATGTTTGGTAGTAGGTAACCCCAATTTCTCCACCATCGTAGTGCTTGCCACATTTGTACAACTGCCTCCATCTATAACTACGCAACAGATTTTCCCATTCACAAGACATCGAGTATGGAATAGATTGTCTCGTTGTTCACTACTCTCCTCCTTAACCTGCGTACTAAGTGCTCTTCTTGTAACCAGAATTTCACCATGTATCGCATCCTCACCTATCTCCTCTAATGGTGGCATAGAATCAGTGTCGCTCTCTTCCCCCTCGGTCTCCACATCTCCATTGTCAAGCAACAACATTTTCCTCTAATTTGGACATTGGCTAGAAATATGTCCCCTGCCTTGACACTTAAAGCATACAATATCCCGATTACGCCCAAAAGAAGGTTGTTCATTTTACGGAATATCTCAAATTAGTCGATCCCTGCTTAGGTTCCACCTTTGGTTTGATCGCAGCTGTCTTTTCCCCTCGCTTTGCCAAATTAGGTCTCCATGATGAACTAGTATTAGATTGTCCTCGTTGTCCTCCTCTCCTCTTGAGCTGTTTCTCTATCTTGGTAGCCATATGGACCAGTTCTTCTAACTCTAAATAATATTGTCGCTCAACCAAGTCTGCAATCTCCCATTTCAATCCGACCGAGAACCTAGCCATCGATGTTTCATTGTCCTCAATCAAATTAGCCCGATCCTTCAACATCTCCATCTCCCTGTAATATTCATCCACACTCCGACTTCCTTGTTTAAGAGTTTGCAAACTACGAATGATCTCCTGTTGATAGTATGCTGGTACAAACCTCTTTTTCATGATAGCTTTCATCTCCACCCAAGTTGTAATCGGCCACTCTTCACACCTTCTCCGATTAGCTGTAAACTGATCCCACCATATCAATGCATATCCAGAAAACTCCGTAATGGCCAATTTGACTTTCTTAAGGTCTGAATAGTTGTGACAGTCAAAGATTCGCTCCATCTTGGTTACCCAATCTAAATAAGCCTCAGGATCACCCGTGCCTTGGAAAGCTGGAATCTTCATTTTTATGCTATCCAAATTGCCATCTTCTCTGACCTGAACTCTTCTTTCCCTAGCACCTCCGTGTCTTTGATGTCAAAAATTAGATTCACGATCTTCTGGTGCACTACTGTCCTCACCGTAAGGGTCTTCCTTTCTTGCGTCAGTTTGTTGTGTCCTCGTCTTGTTTTGCATCCGATGAGTGTTTTGGGATAGCTCAGCCATAGACACCCTCATCTCTTCTAATTGTTCTTGCATTTGCTCCATAGTTTTTCTCAATCTTCGATCTCATTCTTTATGCATGGCTTTCATCTGGAATTTCAATTCAGTTGTTGAGGGTTGTTCCTCATAAGTTTCTTTATCCTTCGAGTTAGACATATTTCTTGCAAAATAAGGGTTAGTAGAAAACAATTTCCTCATCACTCCCTTATGTGTTTCGCTCGAATCAATGGTTCACTCGTGTATACTCTCAATAATTAGCTTTTACCCTCAATTAATCTCACCACTAAGCCTTTTACCTCAAAATATTCTCTCTAATAGGTTCTTATTGAATTCCCTAGCAAAATTCTTGGTTTTACTAATCTGTTCAAAATTACTTATCACTTAAACAAAAATATAGATGGTGTAACTATCGTAATACCACAAAATCACCGATCGATTGCCTTGTACTCCTCTTGTATGCTTGATTTGTAAATTGTAGCTCTGCTTTGTAAATGATGATGATGATGGAACGATATGAAATCTTTTGTTGAATTTGATGATTTGATGGTGTGCTACAAGTTTGGTTAGCACAATAAAAATAGAATATGATTTTTTTTTCTTTTTTTTTCTTTTTTTTTTCTTTTTTCCTTTTTTTTTACAATATATATTTCGACAGAAAATTAAAGATAAGTAACTTGCTAGAAAGGCTTAGCTTTGATACCAAATGATAGACTCCACGACACGCTTGCGTGAGGTGGTTGTCACCCCAATCATTTCTAGACACAATTTGTTGAGTGAATTGCTTTTGTAACACCTTAACCCTCGCTTATATGTGTAGCGGTGATCTTGGTACAATTGCTCGCGTTCATAATTCTGCGTTGAATGGACACCAACGACACCTTGACCCCTCGCTTATATTGAAGCGGTAATCTCGGTACAATCGACGATTGATGCGGTAGAAGACACCACACACAACTATGAATTGTTGTATGATAAATCAAATTGAATCTCAAAGAAATAACTAAGAAAATACTTAGGAATTCTTCAAAGAACCAAAAGTCTAACCTCACAAATATATTGAATAATGAATAATGTGTTTGATTACATCAACTTGAACCTCTATTTATACTACTCAAAACAATCCAAATCCTAATAGGAATTTATAAACTATAACCCTAATTTCTATAAGAAAATAAAAGTCAATTTGGAAAAGAAATTCTAATTAAAAGAATTCCTAATTACAATAGTATTTAAAACTAATTATAGATCCCACATATTTTCCAAGCCGTGTATGAATTGTATTAAAATTGATATTCCTTACAAGCTGCTAATAATCCGTGTACATGAATGCAGAACGTGGCCCACATAAACATATGTTGAACATGATGAATCATTGCTTCATGAATATTAATGTTGAAAAGCCCACCTTAAGTATGATAACTTGAAGAAAACGTATGGCCCACGTGATCAAATAACCTTGCCAAGTTGCCATGTCATGTATATATCCCATATAAAGTCTGATGATTTTAAAAAAAAATTGCGGCGCACATGATAACTAATAAATTAATTAAACCATCTCATTCGGTTGCATGTAATATATGTGGACTTTGCTGAGAATATTAGGATTGGGCTTGTATTAAATTGACCTAAATTTGTGTCTCATGCTCTTTTGCCTCCTCTTTGGATTTTCTTACGCTAGCTTCAGCCCAAACATCTTGGATCAATCTATTGAGATCTTGTTTGAACCTCTTAGTTCTTGTCTTGATTGATCCTCATGTCCCTTTAGTCTTGTTTGAGTCCACGCATGCCATGTTCTTATCACACCGGTACATGAAGTTGATCAGCAACTCATAACCCGAGATGAATTGTTACAGCAACTGAAGGCCAACTTAGAAAACTCAGTGAATAGAATGAAGGAAATGACAGATAAGAAAAGAAGGGATGTTTCGTTCAATGTCGGCAAATGGGTACTTCTGGAATTGCACCCATACCGCCAACAAATGGTCTTCAAACGGGCCCATCAGAAACGAGAGCAGATCTTCTATCCCCGATTTTTCTATCTTTTTGTGTCCCTCCACTTAAATTTTAACATCTAATTTCTTACTTAACACTAATTAATTTTAAAATTAAATAAAATGACATATGCTAAAATTTAAGTGGGGGGATAGAAGTGAAATAGGAAATTTGACGAAAGAAGATCTGCTCTCATCAGAAACTAGCTAGTCATTTTTATGGACCCTACCAGATTCTCGAGAAGATCGGGCTTGTCGCATATAAGTTAATATTACCATATTCACCCGGTGTTTCATGCGTCACTCATCAAATGATACCAACACAACGGGGACAACGCTGAAATGCCATAGGCCGAGTTACCACCATTCACCGATGAAGGGGTAATTGTATTGAAGCCACAAACTATTTTAGACTACCATTGGATCAAACAAGGCACCCAACTGGTCGAAAAAAGCTTAATGCAATGGAAGAACCTTCCAGCCGAGGAGGTAACATGGGAGCCAACAAAGAAGTTAAGGGAGATGTTTTCAAATTTGGACCTTGAGGACAAGGATCCACTTGATGGGGAGGTATTGTTAGGCCATGACATTCAGAGAGGGAAAAATCCCAAATACTTGGGATAAGCTGGGACGTGAAGAGCAAGATTGGGTCATGGCAGTTGGGAGTTTTACGTCCATTTCATTTTCGTTAGTTATGTTATGTTTCTGCATGTTCTGTTATTTGTGGGTTGTAGTTTATTTATATGCTCTGTTTTACGTGGGTTGCAGTCTAGTTAGTAGTTTCCCTTTATTTCAGTTTATTTGTACACGGCTTGTTTATTTATACGTTGCTTGGCTTTGCTTATTTAATCAGAGCCAAAGTTTATCAATTGAAGACAAGTAATCATTCTATGCAAATTGTGGTAGACTTCTCACCCGAAGAGAAGACAAATTATCTTAGCATTTTATTCTGTGTTTGGGACCTATTATGTCCCTGCGACCTGACATCAATGTTGTCGATATAGGACTTATTGGAGTAGGACTTGGTGGAGGAGTTTGACCATTTCATTCTTTAACTAATTATTCTTTTGAGTCATCATCATCCTAAAAAAATAAGCCATTTACTTTGGTTTTTTTGGTCGCTCCATTTCTAATAATATGTTTCATCGAACTCAACGTCGCGTAAGATGATCATCTTTTTGGTAAGATGATTGTACAATTAGTATGTTTTACTTCTTTTATCTTAGCCAATAAAAATGCATGTTTCTCCTCTATCATCTAGCTTCTTTCTTTTCTGTTCTGGAATGTGCTATACAACCAAAAATTTTGAAATGTCCAACTATTGGCTTGGGTTCATGAGGTTTGGGTTCATTAGATCTTGAGATTCATTCTTGCCAAACAAGAATTTTAAATTTCAGTCGAATATAGTTAAAAAAAATATTGGCTGCTACCACTCCATGCTTCTTTTCGTGTCTTAAACTTTACACTCTTTGTAGGACATCTATTTAACAAATTAACAATAGAGTGAATAAACAAGAGAAACAAAGCCACACTAGACTAGACCCGAATAAATTTATATACATTCTCATTATGAATAATGAGAAGCTGTTTCTAGGTAAACTTCCTAGTTGTCTCTATAAAAATAGTTTAGGGATAAAATAATTAAATTAAAATAGTTTAGGGATAAAATAATTAATTTACCCTTTTTTTAATATATGTTGGCACAAAAACTATAAACGCTGAGGAGAGAAGATTTTCGCTTCTCCTTTTTTATAACTTCTAAACGAAATCTCATTTTCCTTTAATTTGGTGTGATTAGATGAGATATTTGGAAAACAATTCTTTTGTCAACGAGGTTTGAAATATTAATTTTAGATTTAGGCCAATATGACAAAGTCATCATTTGGTACATGATTAATTGGATGTAGCAACTTATTCGAGTTTTAAGGTTTAAATAGAGATGACTCAAAATGTGACTCCATTAAATTGGTCCGTAACCGACATTCAAAGACTTATGAAGTTTTTTTAAACAATGAGAAGGTGTTAGGCACCATTCAACTTTGTTGAAACACGGTTACTGTTTTTCCTTATCTTTTCTCAAGTTCTGAATGAGTTACCTCGGTGTGTGTTCTAAGTGTTCCATTCCTAGGTGTTTTGTGTCATTCTATAGTGTATATGTGTTTAATGTCATGTATCGTGAGCAAGTCCATTTTATTCTAGTGGGGTAGCATTTTGGCTTGGAAGGGACCTTAAGTTTATAATTTTTTTGTGGAAAAGAGTTGTGAGTTGATTTTCTAAACTCGTATTTATGTGTGTTCTCAATAGGAGATGAGTTTGATTTCTAAACTCGTGTGTGTTTCAAAAGATGTTTGAGTTTGATTTCCAAACTCGCGAATGTGCATTTTCAAAAGAAGTTTGATTTCTAATGACCTTTTATCTAATAAATATTCTCTCTATCTCAGGATAAAAGTCTTTTTTATTATTTTAAGTAGTCCCAAATTAAATGTCTACTTACCATAAATAATCTATTTTTTACAATAATTTGCCTATAATACCATTAATATTAATTGCCATATTTACATTCTTAATGCATATTTATGGAATATCACTAGTTATATGCAAAAAACTATGCAATTAAATGAGAATTTAAATATGAATAATTTTATCATTTTATCCTCTTTCTTAATATGCGTAAAAAGCTAACTAGGACTTTTATCGTGGGACAGATGGAGTACATCACTTCCAGAAGTTGAGATTTGTTGCACGTATTAGTCATGTATTTAAGTCGTCTGCAAAGGATTCTACCTGTCGCTCGGTGGGAATTATGTAAGACCCCAACTTTTATGAATAAAGATGAATTTTCTATAATTATCATTTTTAAATATTATGAAATGAATTTGATATAATGTTATAGTTGTGGGTAATATTTAGAAATTTTTCAAAGTACGCAAGTTGTTTATAATATTCGATTGGTCGAGGAATATTCGTACGACGGCACAATCATTGGTGGACACCACAACGGAATTATTGTCGGAATGAGAAAACGACAAAAATATTTTTATGAAAATAACTACGGAAGTTTTACTCGTTAAGCTCGCTGAAACACCCGGTGTTAAAAGTACGAGAATACGCGTGGTTGCATAGTAGTATACCAGATTGATTATTGATGCTTACGTGAGAAGTCACCGCTTTTGTTCAATTATCGCTTTAGTAATTGTTACATAGTATCTCACGTTAATTGATTCAATTATTGTTGATATTTTATAATTAAGATGACGAAGTTATTAATATTATTATTTGCAATATTAACGATGTCTAGAAGTTACGCCATGAGAGGTTTGGTAACCTAATCAAGGGCGCTAATAGGGAGAAATTCTTATTGGAAAGCCCCTCTTTCCTAGGAACGACCCTGTCGATTAATAGTGTGAATAATAATAATAATGATGAAGTTTTGTTTTATTAGTATTATTAATGTAATAAAAATGTAAAAGCTTTTTATATAAAAAATGTAATACTTTTATAAAGTTATTCATTTTATTAGGCTAATTGTAAAATCTTTTTTATATAAAAATGTAATACTTTTATAAAGTTATTAGGTTTATTGGACAATAATTAGAATATATTATATTTTATTATGCATAGTGCCTGCATAGTATTTGCATAGTAAAATCTTTTTAGAAGTTATTCGTTTTATTAGATTATAAATAGAATATATTATATTTTATTATAAACCAATACGGACCGTCTCGCTTAAAGTAAATCGATCCGGACCGTTCATGGATTGGTTCTTATTATTCATTCCATTCTTCTATAAATAAGCTCATTCCTTCATTATTTCTTACTAATTCACTTTGAAACTCTAGAGAGAGAAACTATAGAGAGAATTATTCTTCTATCCTGAGCGTATTTCTTTAGCGTTTAAGAAAGCTTTGAGCGTAGTGCAAGTTTCTTCAAGTATTTCCTCGCCCTACCGTCGGAGTACTCTTCTTTATAAGGTAAGGGGTATTATTTTTTTTATATTCATGAAGAGAACTTCTGTTATTCCATTCTTTATTATTTCGTTGAATAACTCGCATATGCGGTCTACCCTATACTTGGTGAAATTCTTTCGTTATTCCATTATTTATTATTCTCACTGGAATAACTCATCATGTGAAGTACCGCATACATGGTGAAATTTCGTTGTTATTCCATTCTTTATTATTCTCATTGGAATATCCGTCATGCGTTTACGCACGGGACCGGGTTAAAATTTTTATTATTACATTGGAATATCCCGTCTGCATGCATTTTACTGTGGGACCTCGTTCCATTATTTATTATTCTGTTGGAATAACATGTCTATGCAAAGTATCGCATGCATGGTGATTTCTGTTGTTATTCCATTCTTTATTATTCTGTTGGAATATCCGCTTCATATGCGTGTTACTACCGACCGTTCTCGTTATTTATTATTCCATTGGAATAACTCGTCATGCAAAGTACCGCATGCATGGTGATTTTTTTTGTTATTACATTCTTTATTATACTCAGTTGGTTAAAGTTTTGACTTCTATACTCCATGAAATTAGTGGAATATCCTTGATATTTGCGCTTCATCCAGTATCTTTTCGTGGAAATATTCTTCTGAGCATTCTTGAATTTTACTCTACAAAGAAGTATCATGTTGATAATTTGGACGTTATTAGTTCTTGAAAAATTAATTCTTGAACTTGTTTTATTGAATTCTTATATCATTATCATCATCCTCATATTTATATTTTGTTGAAAGTCATCCGTGGCCTCAGAAAGTGTATAGATGGACTTGGTATGATTATGACTGTGGATTATTCTTGTAATCTTGACCGTAATGTTACAAATGATGTGGTAAAAGTCCTCATTGGCCCGTAGTGCATTGATGGGGATGTTGTTGGCATGATCATGACCATTAATGAATACACAAATATCCTGGCTCAGTAGTGCATGGATAAATTGTGGTTGTGATACTAATGAATATCCTCGTCAGTAGTGCGTGGATGATGTGAATTATTTATTGTCGAGTCCCAAATGATAAAAGTGATGAAAACCTTTTAAATCATAAAAGATAGTAGATTTTATTCTCTACTTGACTCTTTTAATGGATTGCATGTTCCATCGCAGCTTAAACTTGATGTCTATTGTATTTTATCGGTTTAACATTATTGAAGACTAATGATAATTTATTACGCATTATCTTAGTCATAATATTTTTCTTGGGCTAGTTGAGCTCACCCTTTCTTTCACCGTTCTCTTCGAGAAAATGGAACGAGCGGGACTAGTCGGAGAAGCGAGTGTGATCCGTGATGATAGTATTAGTAGTCCTCACTATTCTTAAATAGTGTGTTAATAAATGTAATGAAGACTTATTCTGAGAGTGGATATTGTCTAGAAGACAATGTTTGTATTAAAACTCACAGCTCTCTTGTTGTATATTTAAGATTGTATTTGTATTCTTTACCATGTATTTGGCGACTTAGAATAGGTGATGTATACCTATTTTGGGGGCGTCACAAATTGGGTTTTCAAGGACGTGAATTTGATTTCTAAACTTGGGTGTGTGTTAAAAGAAGTGAGTTTGGTTCATAAACTCATGCGTTTTAGAAGAAATGAGTTTGGTTTCTAAACTCGTAAAGGAGTTTCCACAAAGGTTTGTGAGTTTGGTTTCAAAACTCATGTATGTCCACAAAGGTTCATGAGTTTAAAATTTGTGTTTTTCAAAAGTGGTTTCAAATGTGTATTTCCAAAGTGTTTTAAAAGTGTGCATTTTCAAAGTGATTTTGAAATGTGTGTTTTCGAAATTAGCTTTGAGATGTGTGCTTTCAAAGTTGGTTTAAAAGGCTTGTTTTTTGGGTAAATTTCACTTAAGCACCTGGGGTTTATATGTTTTCTCACATGACTACCTATGTTTCAAAAATCGGCATTTAAAAACCTATGGTATTGAGGCTAAATGAAAACCCATTTTCTGCCATAACTCTGTTAACTAAAATGTGTAAGGACATTTTTGCCCCCCAAATTCTTAATTCTATTCTAAACAGTAAATGCCCAATCTCAAAGCCTTAGCCCATATTTAATTTCTTTCTTGTAAAACTCACATGCTTCTATACTCTCTAATCTCTTGGTATTAAGTATTACAATGACTCTTATTGGGTGTATTCTTCCTTCATTCTTCCAAACTTGGTGAGACTAGTTCTTTAATCTCTCATACCCATTATCATACTTAGTGAGGCAAGTTCTTTCATCCCTCCTACACACCTATCGCAATCGGCACTCACATTCTCTCATCTTTTACTTTTAAATTTCTCAAGTTTTAGCAGCATTGTTCATGGTGTGTGAGTGAATAATTATTAAGTTTCTCTTTAATTTGATGATTTGAGAGTAAATATAGTCAAATTGGGTTTTTAATTGGTGAGGGGATATCAAATGGATGAGTTGTACATGTGCGATAATGGTGGAGATGGAGGTGACGATGGTGGTGGTGGGTGAAGATAGTGTTGAATTTGGTGTTTGAGGTTTTAATTTAAGGTTTTCAATTTGAGAGTTAGGAGAAAAAGATTGAGTAAGAAGATGATGTGAAGGGAAAAAATGATGATGATTGAATTGGAAGAAGCCTATTAAATGAAGATAAAGATGGAGAACATCTCAAACAATGTCCCCAAAATTTATTTATTTTCCCAATAAAAAAATAGACAATTGCTTGTTAAAAAAATTATTTTTTTATGCAAGTATGTTTTGAGTATATGTGTGTGTGTAAAAGATGGTGGCTATAAAGGTCATTCAATGGAAGCTAGTGGCTATAGAGGTTTTGTAATGGAGGTAGTGGTCACTCTTTTAGGAAGACGATGATGAGACAAGTGAGTTTGGGTAAGGGTATTTTGGATATCTTTTTCAAAATTTTACAGTTTTTGTGGTCTTTCACCCACTTTTAGGGAGAGACAAACACGCACCGTTAAATTGGATGAAAAAACTGACAATTTCACTTAGCCTCAATATCATAGGTGTTTAAATGTCGACTTTTGAAACATAGGTGGTCATGTGAGAAAGCGTATAAACCCTAGGTGATTAAGTTAAATTTACCCTTATTTTTTCAAAGTGATTTTCAAGTGTGTTTTAGTTTGTCAAAAGTCTCTTCCAAGCATTTAAGTCTTACCCCTTTGAATTTGTTTGATTTTAGAAAGCCTTTAGTTTTCAAAAATCATTTTTGCTTCCCAAAACAAGCAAATGAGTTAGGGTCCAACTTAGGGACCATGACATTGGACTTGTCACCAAATTATACTAATAATCCACTATTTGGGTCTTAAACTCCACCTTGAGAGGTAAAAAACAACCTAAATGGTTTTAAGGCCCATGAATGATTTATAAATACTAATAGTCATGTACAAGCCTAATTTCAAATGTTCATCATGGGAGAAATGTCCTAATTCCTTTAAAAATAGATTTAAAGTTCTAAGGTTTCTTACTAGGTTCACAATTTCACCAAATTCACATCAATTCAAATAATACAATTTAATTTCAAAATTCATAATTAGAAGAGGCCCCAATTCTTCTAAATATGAATTTAGAAGTGCCTCTCCCTAGGCACACAAACAAGAAATTTATTAAAAATAAAATAATTGCATGAATCTAACTTCTAGATCCATCATGGGCTAAGTTTAATTTTATGGGTACCCACAAAACTTAGATTTACCTAGGACATCAACAATTTGTAATTCACAAATAATCCAAGTAATTCAGGCATTAGAGTTTCACATAATTCCAATTGATATCTAATTCATTTAGTGAATTGATATTTCCACAAGTAAATTTGATAGTTTTACAAGGTCATCTCAAACATGAGACCCCACTTACTATTTATGTGAGAAAGAACTTGTGGAACTATCAAATTTGCTTGTGAAAATATCAATTCTCTTCATATATAATAATTGAGATGTAGAAGATGATATAGAAGGATTAACAACTCTACATAATTCAATAGAATCTAGGAAGATTCAAGTTAGACCTTACTAGCTTTGAGAGGAGAAGTTGATTCAAATGCTTGGATTAGCTTTTGTGCTCCTTTTGGTTGATTGGGCTTGAAGATGAAGTGACAAACAAAATTAATTTGGTTTTTCTCTCTTTTTTTTTACTCTTCTAAGTATTTTCAGAATTTCTCTCATTAGAAGTTTCTCCCTCTCTTTCTTCTTGTGCATAAAATGAAGAAATAGGATATAAATAATGTTAAAATGAAAACAGGTGGCAAGTCGTGTATACATACATACACAGCTTTGGCCCTGAGTCGCTTATGTATATGTGACTTGAGCCATGATCCCAAGAGGGCGCACATGGGTCAATTGGGAGGTCTTTTTCTCTTTCTCCTCCTCCCCTTGGGTTTCCTATTTTCGCTAATTTAGACACCAAGATGTTATGTTTTCCCAAATTTATCCCTTTTTAATATTTTTCTCTTTGTTTTATAATGCTAGTGTGAAATTTAGGTGTCTACAAAAATATTAAAAGAATAAAAAATAAATAAAAGATGTAACTCAATTAAAAAAATTGAATAATAAAATAATTAATTTACTATGTACGTTTCAATTCTTTTTTTCCACGTGGTATTTTTAATTTGAATTACTAATTTCACAAAAAAAAATATTTCCACAATATTTCAGTTATATAAACATGGATCCCGTTTAGTATTATTGTGAAGAGAATTCTATAAAATTTATCTCTCTCTTTTCATAAAAAATATCAAAATTTTCCTTGCAAAAACATTAAAAAAAATTCATAAATATTAAAGGACATGACTCACTATCATATAGGCCTAAATATGGATTAATATCCTGAACTTTTAATTTTTTTTTCTATTTTGGGAATTGTTTTCTTAATTTTTTTCAATTAGAGGATTAAACTTTTAAATTTTTTTTCTATTTTGGGGATTTTCTCCTCAATTTTTTTAATTAAGGGATTAAATGTAACGATCATGAATTTTGTAACAATTAAAATATTTATCAAATAAAATAAATATTTTGTTGGAATATCTATTAAATAAAATAAATATTTGATGAAAATTATTGTGGAATAATTTATTTAAGTTTGACAATTTTGGAGTGTATTTTATTATGCTATTGTAATGGTAATATTTAATTAAATAATTAAATTAGAGGATTAATGATTTTTAAATAAAATTATAATTATAATAGCTAAATAGAAATTATAATTTTATTAATAAGGTTTAATTTTATTTCTTAAGAAATTAAATTAAATTAAATTTAAAATATGAGAATTGGTTAATGGATGTGATTACAAATGGATCAATAATAAGTGAAAAATAAAAATATATAAATTAAAAAGGGTTTTAGGAGTTAGCCAAACATGGTCTTGTGACCCTTGTTTTCCTAAACTGCCGAGGCTTCTGTGTTTTAAACTGACAACTCACGTTAAACCTTTCCTTCAGTTTATATCTATGCTCACGTTTATTTGTAAAGGTTGAAAGCAAAGAAAAATAGAGAGACCTGTGAGGGAGAGAGTTCTGCAAAATTAAAATAAATAGTTATGTGAATTTCAAGAGGAAGAAGAAGATTAAGCAAGGAATTTCCATCATCTAATTAAGTCCAAAAAGGAATCAAAGGTAATAGATGAACTCTAAACTTCTTAGTTTGTGTTTCTCTAAATTCTTCACTATAAAATTTATTTGATGATTTGTTTGATGAATAGTTGTATATATGAGTTTTGGGGTTAATAAATTTGTTAATCATCATTTAGAACTGATTTTGAATCAAAAAAATTCATATATATGTGTTAAATAAGGAAAAAATTGGACTTTAGTTGTAATATATATTATGGTTTGTTTAAAGGCTAAAGTTAGTGGTGAAATCATGCTTGAAATTATAAATTGATGACTATTTATCGTAGAACTCTGAAATACGAAAAATATTACAAGTTGAATGAATCAAATTGGTTAAAAAATTTGTGGTGAATGATTTCGCTAGGTATGTCAAAATATGAAGAACTAGTATGAATATGAAATTTGAACTTTTAATTTGGTTGTTAAAGGTGTTTTGAGTTGTTAGAATTATTTTATAAGTGGTTAGTACTGTGTTGCTAAGCTTGTAGAATCTGGAATTGAGTAATTTGATGTTCTTAGATGAAAAGGATTAGAATTTTGGCTAAAGAACAGAGTTTGAAAATCAACTGTAATGGTTGGTGTGACGCCCCCAAAATAGGTATACATCACCCATTCTGAATCGTCAAATACATGGTACAGAATACAAATACAAACTTAAATATACAACATGAGCTGTGAGTTTTAATACAAATATTGTCTTCTAGAGAGTATTCAAACTCAAAATAAGTCCTCAATACATTTATTATCACACTATTTCACAGAATAGTGATGATTACTAATGCAAACATCTGGACCATCACTCCGTTCCCCGACTAATCCCAGCTATATTCTTATTTCCTGAAGAGAACAATGAAAGCAAAGGGTGAGCTCAACTAGCCCAGTATGAAATATTATGATTAAGATAATGCAAAATAAATTATCGTTAGCCTTCAACAGTGTTAAACTGATAAAATACAATAGGCATCAAGTTTAACTGCATCGGAACAAACAATCCATTAGAAGTGTCAAGTAGAACATGAAATCTACTATCTTCTATGATTTAAAAAGTTTATCAACAGTTTTATCGCTGAGACTCAGCTTAATAAATAATCCACAACGGATCATCCCAGCACTACGGTCAAGGATATTCATTAGTATTACGACCACAAATTATCCATGCACTACGGGCCAAGGATATTCGAGTTTTCACCAATGGTCATGATCATGCCAACAACAGTCCATCAATGCACTACGGGCCAATGAGGACTTTTAACACATCATTTATAATATTACGGTCATGATTATACCGAATAATCCCTGGTCATAATCATACCAAGTCCATCTATGCAATACGGCCAAAGATGACTTTCATAACAATATAAGCATGAGGATGATGACAATGATATAAGAATTCAATTAAAAGAAAGTAAAGGATAAATTTTTAAAGATTTATAATTTAATTTATTTAGAATTCAATAATGTCCAAATTGTCAACATGATACTGTTTTGTGGAGTAAAATTCAAGAATAATATTGTATCAAAAATGATTTTGATCGAAAAAAATCAATTTTTGTCATAAATAGTACCCCAGATGAATAGTAACCGAGTGAATAGTACCTCGTAAATAGTAACTTCGGGAATAGTAACCCCGTGAATAGTATTCTGGCATGAAAAAGTTAAAACTTATCAAGAATGCTCAGAATAATATTTCCATGAAAAGATACTGGATGAAGTGCAAATATCAAGGATATTCTACTAATTTCATGGAGTATAGAAGCCAAAACTTTAACAAAATGAGTATAAAATTCGGAATCTGAAACGAAATGAGATTACTTACATACTACAGAGTATGGAAGAAAATATTATTTCATATGAATATTGAACAAAAATAACATCCCTTACCTTAAAAAAAAGAGTATTTCAACTGGTATAGCGGGGATATTCTTGAAGAAAACTTATACTGTTTTCTACGCTCAAAGCTTCCTTAAACTCTAAAGAAATACGCTCAATATTATAGAAGAAGAATTCTCTGATTCTGGTGTGATTTTCAATTCTAACTAAGCATCCTATTTATAGGAGAATGGAAAGGATACTATTTGAATTTTTAGAATCACGGACGCAACAGAAACAATTCACGGGCGCGCAAAACTTTCGTCTGATTATTCTAATTGTTACTATGCACTTACTATGCAGACATTATGCAAACACTATGCATAATAAAATATAATATATTCTATTTTTCATAAAAACAAAACTTATAATATATATATATATAGGGAACTGTTAAATCCACAACATAAAATGTTATTTCCACAATAAAAGTGTCGCTATAGATCCTATAGCTACAGTTTTCATTGTCGCTATACATCTACAGTGACACTTTTGTTGTGGAAATAACTAAAAGTGTTGTGGATTTAACAATTCCTATATATAATAATAATCATACTAATAATAATACCACCAACTCCCTCCTTCCCAGGCAACTAAACCCCCCCCTTTTTCATCGTGATGCAATCCGTGAATCATATATATATATATATATATATATATATATATATTATAATACTTATATATATATATATATATAGAGAGAGAGAGAGAATGGATCGGTCAATCCGGAGTCTGGACCGAATAAAATGAATGATTTTTTTTTTTGCTTTTTTTAGAACAACTAAAAAAAATAAAATTATGGAACTGGAATTTTTACATAATACAGTGTTTTGGGTGTGATTTGGATACATATAACAAAATTTCAGTTCCATAATTTTATTTTTTCAGTTGTTCTAAAAAAAAAAAAAAAAAAGGTCCCTATTTTAACAAAATATGGAGTCCTGATGGATCAGGACTCCTCTCTCTCTCTCTCTCTCTCTCTATATATATATATATATATATATATATATATATATACTGAAGAAACTTTTTATCGGTTATTTTGAAAAATGGATAAATGGGGGTCCATAAATACTTCATAAAAATCCCCTCAATATTTTTAACAAAGTTTATTCATATTATTATGACTCGCAATATTAACAACCAGATCGTTCCCAGGAAAGAGGGGGCTTTCCGATAAGGATTTCTCCCTATTGGCGCGCAATTAGGTGACCAAACCCCTTTCCTCGACAGAACTTTCTAGACATTGTTAATTATGCAGATAATAATATGAATAATTTGTCATCTCAATTATTGATTTAATAATATATAAAATATTGACAATAATTGAATCAAATAACGTGAGATACTATGCAGCAATTACTGTAGCAATAATTGAATAAAACTGAGTGACTTCTCACGTAAGCATCAATAATTAATATCGTGTGCTACTATGCAATGTTGGATAAAATCTATATATGAACAACACGCAAGTATACGTGGTCAACAAGTAATAAAGTGATGAGTAGAGTATTGTTCCCACAAACCAATCACAAATATCAAATTCTAGAATTTTAAACAATTAATGGAGAATTAGACTTATGATTTCACCCCAAGCTTCACTCTGATTTCTACACCTTTATTCCAATTCAATTCACTATCCCAGTTTATTAATCAAGAATACGAATGTAGTATTAACCACCTCTCGATGTACTAATACCATATTAACTTAAATCCACAAATTAGATAGAAATAAGTTAATCACCTTAATCAACTAACTCACTACATCTCTATGTGAGTTACAATTAAAGAAGGTTTAAGATTAAGTTCTTTATCCGATTATATGCGATATCAAGCATATCTCTACCTTAACATTCATCAAGATTTTGCTATTCACAAAATTCATGAACACATGCTATATTAACTAAGTCTAGATTTGAATATCCTCTCTCGATTCCATACAAACCCATAAAGAATTGTTGATCAGGCAATTCATAAATTCAAGCTCAAATTAATATAGATAAACTGGAAATAGATTATTGAACTGGAAATCAAAGTTCACACAATAATCAATTCACTTAAAGATCCATCATAAGCCTAAAAAGTGAATTAATTTATCATAAATGAAATAACTACTGAATAAATCAAAGATAACATTCTTTCAATTACAAATAATAATCTAACAAGAAGAATATTGAAAAACACCCTTCACGTAGCCTAGAATTGCAATCGTCCCGAAAATCTCCTCCAAAGCTTGCTAAGAAAAACTGGAAAAAATCTTCATAATATGCCTTGTGTTTTTTATGAATTCGTTGATGATATAGTAATAGAAGTCTAACACACAAGTCTCAGCCGAAAATCTCCATCAAGTAGATTCCATGTACAATCCAAACGCTTAGCATCCATGTTCCAACAGAATTTCAAGCAGAACACAACACTCAGGATTCGACATCCTCCCTGCCTACGGGTATATATAAGTAAATAGGCAGCCATTTTATGGGGGTCTATTCTCTTTAGATGGTTCTTCGCCGCTTCATGACTTCTTCCAAAATTGCACCAAATTGACTCCAAATGATTCCAAATGACTCCAAATCCTCGTTAAATGCCGCAAAAATCATCCTACACATAAAAGAACACAAAACAAGTAAAAATGAACCTGAACACAAGAAAATAGCAATAAATAAGCATGAAATGGACACCGAATCGTGGATATAAAATCCACTTATCAAAATCCCCCAAACTTAAACCGTGTTAGTCCTCGAGCACAAAATAAACTACATGATATGCAATGCAATGAGATGATTATGATCTAATTTATATTGTAACACTCCAGTCCCACATCGAAAGATAGGGGAAAAATTTGTCTGCATATAAGGAAATAAGTTACTACCAATAGTACCTTCAAGTCATGACCTTTTGGGTGAGCCTGTGGTGGGCTAAGTTAATTTAAGAAGAAACTATTGGGCCAGTAGTTTGAGGCCTTATTTTGATGGATTTGATTCGATTCGGACTTGGGATTTGACCCAAGATTTGTTAGGACTCTGGATTTGACCAAAGTTGTTACTGAAAGATGGTATCGTAGAGCCGACTCTTGAAAGCTTTCTGCCTGGGTCATCCGATCGGGTTCTTGGGAGGTGGGGACACGAAGGTTGGTTGTATTATCCCACAATGGAGAGATGGAGGTCCGGAGGTGGGGACACGAAGCCAGTCGGTATTATCCCACAAGGCTAGAGAGGCAAAGATCTTTGGGCCCATGTGTGTGATCGGTTCTGACGGGGACGTCAGAAATTTAAGTGGGGGAGTTTGTAACACCCTAGTCCCACATCAGAAGATAGGGGAAAAATTTATGCGCATATAAGGAAATAAGTTACTACCAATAGTACCTTCAAGTCATGACTTTTTGGGTGAGCCTGTGGTGGGCTAAGTTGACTCAAGAAGATACTATTGGGCCAGTAGTTTGAGGCCTTATTTTAATGGATTTGATTCGATTCGGACTTGGGATTTGACCCAAGATTTGTTCCGGACTCGGGATTTGACCCGGGTTGTTACATATATGCTTTCGAATCCAACAGTATCGTAGACTCAAGATTATCTCACCAGCCTCAGAGAAAACAAGCAACTCTACAATATTAACTATCACAACCAATCCACAATTTCGTTTTAATCCTCCAATCTTAAACCATCATCACTGGTATAGTGTGCGTGTGTGATCAACATCCATGACAACTGCTACGGACTCAAATTCAATACATAATCAATTTCTTAGAAGGAATCATACAGTGCAAACTTAAAAATTCCAAAAATAGACAAGTTCCAATTAAAACTAAGCAATTACTATTTCCAGGGGTTCACATAGGGTACTTATACTTTATTTATATATATATTCTTTTTCTTGTTCTTTTTTTTTTCCACGGGGGCTTTTTGCTCTTTTCCCGTTTTATTCATTTTTTTTAGATCATGACTGTGCAATGTCCCATTCCATTAAGCTAACAGTGCTACCCCTTAGCGAGCTTTCAACCAACGACTCCCAGACCATAAAAGACCTTAGGGCGCTAGGTGTAAAGACAACCCCCTCGGGCGTACTTGCTCAAGTAACAAAGGCCCCAAAACAAGACTAGTCACGATATGTACTTCTTTTTTATATATATATAAAGCTTATATACCCCACATATAATCCCCCAAACTTAGGTTCTTGCCTAATTTTCGCCTTTACTGCCTATCCTTGTCATTTTCTCATTTACTCTAGCATTATCCTTTAGAAACTATTTATGTATCAATTTGAACTGACCAGTCAACAAAGATGTTATTAATCATGCTAACCTTTTTATACCAGTTTCAAACGAACGCATGATTCGATTCATAACAGAAATTATATCACAGTTCTAGTAATCAACGCTGTATTGGTTAACTTATTATCAATCTCATCATTGGCCCACAAATAACATGAACTAAAAACACTGTTGGACATATGCAAACACAATATTTAACTAATTTTTTTTAATAGATAACAAAATGCACTATTTACAAAACTAATTTTTTTTTAATAGATAACAAAATGCACTATTTACAAAACTAAAAATAATGCAATGACAAAAATAACCTAAGCTGCTATGTATGCACCTAAGCTATCATGCAATTCTTCCTAAATTACTATGTAACACTGGAATTAAAATGACAAATTTAAACCTAAGTACTACATATGCATGCAAACATGAATTTAAATCCCCCAAACTTAAGTAATACAATGCCCTCATTGGAGGAATAATCAAAATTAAGTACGTGAGGATTTCCCTGCTATCGCTTAAGTCTGAGGAGGTGGTTGTTAATCGTCTTCTTCTGAATCACTTGGTGGAAACCTCGGCATTGGCACGGGCTGCTGATATGGAAATTGAGCCACCGGGTTGAAGCTCTAAAGGGTTGTGTTGATTGAGGCGAAAGACGCGTTCATAGCATCAAACATGTGATCTTACCTCAATGCGAGTCGCCGCATCTCCCTACGTGCTGCCTTGTTGTGCGCATTCATTTGATTTTGAAAATCAAGGAACTAAGGACTGGATAGTGCCTCGGTCTGCGGTACCTGATCGGCTCCTTACTCGGCCATATCCTCATCATCATCCTCCGACGTCTCTGTAGCATCAACTTCATCTTCCGAAGCTGACAAAAAAATAAAGCCCAGTCCATGCGGATGTGAATCGCCTCCTGCCCATACAGAATACCACGTTATCATTCTGGAGTCAAGTAACGTAAGCAGCATTTATGTGGGCTCATCGTCGGACCATCTCACCCCTGCTTAGCGACACAACCCACATATGAGTGCGGGATGTGGCAAGCCGCCCAAAAAATTTCCACGTAAACACCGGCGGATGGAGAAACAGATAATGGCCCCGACGTCGATGATGAAATCTTGCACAATTGTGTACAACAATAACGCCTTCTCTTTGGTCACGTCCGAGGTGTGTTGGGACGGATACAGTTTAGCGCATAGGAATGCATACCAAATTTTGCCATACCGGCTGAGGTCCTTGCTGTGGAACACTGTGCCTCCCTTCTGACCTTTGATCCAAGTTGTACCTGGCTTAGTCATCTCCTTGAGTATTGCCTCATAGTCTGGATCAAAATCACGTAGTTGAGCATATTGGCATTGGCGAGGTACCCACAGTTGATAGTAGGTGTTTATTGCATCGGCACTGAATGAAACCAAGCGACCCCGCACAAACGCATTGAATGGAGCTTTATCCTCAGCGTTTGCATAAAATTCATTGACAATGTTGACCACCGCGGGTTCCGGCTCTTCTGTGAATTTTGTCCACCCCTTTTGATTGATTTGAGGCATCATCTCCCCATCACTGGGATCCGGTGCCAACCCCCGCTAGGCTTTGGTGAGCATGTATTCATACCGGTCGGCGACGGTGGCACTCACGAATTTCCGGCGATCAAAGGTTCGGGTTGGTTGTGAAGGCCTTGAACTCTCTCCCCTTTGGCATTTTGATGTTGGTTGTGAAGCCATGTGCTCTCTCTTGCTTGTATCACCGTAGCTTTCCCCCAAACATTTCAATTTGACCCTCAATAGCTCTCAAGTATCCTCTATGAATGCCCAATTTAATTGGTTTGAGAAATATGGTAAGAGATGTGGTAATATATAGAGGTGGTATGATGAATTCTATTGGTGGATTGAATAGGTGGGGAATACTAATGGAGTGTTGGAACTAGTGGGGTGGAAGTGGGTGGTTGTTGGAGTTATGATGGGTGAGAAATAAGATTAATGGATGAAGTAGTGGGGGAGTGGTGGAATTGGGAAGGAGAGGTTTAATTGAGGTGGAAGTTGAGGAAGTTGTGGAGTCTAGCACATACATAACTGTCGAGCAATCAGTTGAGTTCCAGGACCCCTGCCCCGGCGGGGGGTGTTAAGCTTAGAAAGCCCTCCCCGACTGGCATGGCTACTATAATTTGAAGTAAGGGACCCCCACCCCGACGGGGGGTGTAAGGCAATATTAGCCCACCCCGGCAAGCATGGCTTCTGTCTATTTCTAGGAGACCCCCGCCCCGGCGAGGGGTGTAATGCTTTTTGGGCCTGCCTCGGCAGGCATCACTTCTGCTAAATTCCTCTGTTTCTCAACTTTGCTTCATGTTAAGCTACTTCAATGTTCTCTTTTCATCCTGCTAGACATGAACATGAATGTTAGTGAACATTTTGATAAACTGGAGTATTGTGGAGAGATTAACAAGACTTTTATTATATAATACTACCTGATAACTTAATAAAAACTATATTTTATCAATTATGAATGAAAACACGACAAATAATCTAAAGATTGGGTTGCCTCCCAAATAGCGCATGCTTTTAAGTCGTTCAACCTGACTACTTCCTGTTCATGGTGCGTCAGTCAATGTGATGGCGATGACATTGGTGTTAGCATCGCCACCCCAATTATGCTTTAAACGATGACCGTTGACCTTGAATGTTTCTAATGTATTGCGACTATAGAGTTCAACAGCGCCATGTGAGAATACCCGCTTTATAGTGAATGGTCCTGACCATCTCGACTTGAGCTTTCCTGGGAACAATCGCAGCCGTGAGTTGAACAAAAGGACTGATTAACCCGGCTCGAATGTTCGATGCATAATTTTCTGGTCATGCCACCTTTTTACCATTTCTTTGTATAATTTGGAGTTCTCATAGGCGTGAAGGAGAAATTCGTCGAGCTCATTCAGTTGAAGTAGTCTCTTTTCCCCGACAGTTGCTTGATCAAAATTGATTTTTTAAACTGCCCAATAAGCCTTATGCTATAGCTCGACTGGTAAATGACATGCCTTTCCGTACAGTAGTTGATATGGTGACATCTCGATCGGTGTCTTGTACGCAGTTCGGTATGCCCATAATGCATCGTCCAACCAAAGTGATCAATCCTTACGATTCGGATTCACCACTTTCTCTAATATTTTCTTGACTTCCCTGTTTGAAACCTCAGCCTGCCCACTGGTTTGGGGGTGATAAGTTGTCGCTACCTTGTGGTTGACCCCATACCTAGCCAAAAGAGCTGTGAAGGACTTATTGCAGAAGTGACTACCTTCGTCACTGATTATTGCTCTTGGCGTGCCAAACCTCGTGAAAATGTTTTTCTGTAGGAATTTGAGAACCACCTTGGCATAGTTTGATGGTAGTGTTGCAGCTTCCACCCACTGTGATACGTAATCCACTGCAAGTAGAATATACTGATTGTTCAAAGACGAAGGGAATGGCCCCATGAAGTCGATGCCCCATACATCAAAGATTTCCACTTCAAGAATTATTTGTAGAGGCATCTCATTCCGTTTTGAAATGTTTCCCACCCTTTGACACCTATCGCATTGTTTGACAAAATGGTGGGCATCCTTGAATAATGTAGGCCAATAAAACCCGGCTTGCAGTACCTTTTCTGATATCCTCTCACTACCATAATGACCGCCATACGTAGATGAATGACACTCATGCAAAATGTTCTTCACTTCACTGTAGGGTACACACCTTCTAATCATTTTGTCGGTACACTTGTTGAACAAATACGGTTCGTCCCACATGTACCATTTTACATCATAAAGAAACTTTTTTTTCTATTGTCTTGTGAGATCAGGTGGAAGAATGTTACTCACAAGATAATTCGCATAATCCGCATACCAAGGAAATTCTGCAGAAATCCCAAACAATTGCTCATCCGGGAATGATTCGTTAATTTCACACCTGTCTGCTGTCGATTTTCCTTGGTTTTCCAGCGTAGACAAGTGATTGGCTACTTGATTCTCCGTCCCCTTTCTATCCTTTATTTCTAAGTCAAACTCTTGAAGTAGGAGAATCCATCGGATAAGGCGTGGCTTAGCATCTTTTTTTGCTATTAGGTACTGAATAGCCAAATGGTCCTTGTAGACTATCACCTTAGTCCCGATCAAGTATGCCCGGAATTTGTCGAACACATACACTACTGCAAGCAATTCCTTTTTCGTGGTTGTATAGTTTATTTGAGTCTCCGTGAGCGTTTTGCTTGCATAGTATATGGGCGTGAAACACCTTGTCTCATCGTTGACCCAAAACAGCCCCAACTGCATAGTCGTTTGCATCACACATTAGCTCGAATGGCATATTCCAATCCGGTGCGATGATCACGGGGGCTGTAGTCAATTTCTTCTTCAATAATTTAAACATTGACTTGCATTCCTCATCAAAACTGAAAATAGCATCCTTCTCTAAAAGACTGCATAAAGGTTTTGCAATTTTAGAGAAGTCCTTTATGAACCTCCTATAGAACCCAACATGTCCCAGAAAACTTATAATACCCTTAACTGAGCTCGGTGGAGGCAGTTTCTCGATTATTTCCAGCTTTGCTTTGTCAACCTCTAATCCTTGAGCCGATACCTTATGGCCCAAAATTATGCCCTCCTCAACAATAAAGTGGCATTTTTCCCAATTGAGTACGAGGTCCGTATCCTTACATCACTGCAACACCATGAACAGATTTCCTAAGCAAGTATCAAAGTTGTCCCCATAGACAGAAAAGTCATCCATGAAGACTTCAACATTTTTCTCCACCATGTCTGAGAAAATGGCCATCATACACCGTTGGGTTGGAAGGTCGCAAGTGCATTACATAACCCGAATGACATTCTCTTGAACGCAAATGTGCCGTAAGGGCACGTATATGTCTTCTTTTCTTTATCCTCAGGAGCGATGACTATCTGGTTATAGCCCGAGTACCCATCCAATAAACAGTAGTATTCATGTCCCGCCAATCTGTCCAACATTTGATCAATAAAGGGAAGCGGAAAATGATCTTTTCGGGTTGCCTTGTTCAACTTCCTATAATCCATGCAAACCCTCCAACCTGTCACTGTTCTTGTCGGTATTAACTCGTTATCCTCGTTCTGCACCACAATCATTCCTCCCTTTTTCGGCACGCACTGGACCGGACTAACCCACTTATTGTCAAAAATCAGGTAGATGATACCGGCATCCAACCACTTCAAAATTTTCTTCTTCACAACTTCCTTCATAATCGGGTTGAGTCGACGTTGTTGCTCCACGGTCGGTTTTGCATCATCTTCCATTAGAATCTTGTGCATGCAAAACGAAGGGCTAATTCCCTTTATATCCGCAATCGTCCACCCAATCGCTGATTTGTGTTCCCTAAGTACCCCCCAGCAACTTTTCTTCCTACAAATCATTAAGTGCAGCAGAAATAATAACAGGTAAAGAATTTGAATTGCCTAAGTACGCATACCTGAGGTGTTTAGGGAGTGGCTTAAGTTCCAAAGTTGGTGGCTCATCCAATGACGGTTTCAATTTTTCTGCGGCTATCTTCTTAGTGTGCAAAGGTTCAAACGGTGCTCTGAATCGGCTAACTCGTGGCAATGAATCTAACATCTGTAAGTAGTCCATAAATTCTGGGTTGTCGAATTCTTCATCCCCCAATAAAGTTGTTTCAAATGGATCGTTGACCAAACTCTTGCCCATATCTTCACTGATGATTTGCTCAATTAAATCCATCCGAAAACATTTTTCCTCATCCGTAGGGAATTTCATGGCCTTGAACACATTAAATTTGATTTCTTGATCTTGGACCCTCATAGTAAGTTCTCCTTTTTATACGTCTATGAGTGTCCTACCCGTGGCCAAGAAAGGTCTCCCTAGGATAATTGGGATGTTCTTGTCCTCCTCAAAATCCAGAATAATAAAGTCCCCGGGGAATATAAACTTATCCACCTTAACCAATATGTCCTCTACTATGCCTCTCGAATATGTGACTAACATATCCGCCAACTGCAATGAAATATTCGTAGGCTTTGGCGCGGGCAAACCCAATTCTGTGTATACTAACAATGGCATAAGGTTCACACTCGCCCCCAAATCACATAAACACTTGCTGAAAGACATGTTCCCAATTATGTATGGGATAGTGAAACTCCCCGGGTCCTTAAGTTTTGGTGGTAATTTCTACTGTAACACTGCACTACACTCCTCTGTTAGTGCCACTGTTTCAAAGTCTTCCCATTTTTTCTTCCTGCAGGTAATTCCTTTCATGAATTTCGCGATAACTCGACATCCGCCCGTGGCTTACGCAAACGGAATGTTAATCTGAAGTTTCTTGAAAACTTCCAAAAACTTAGCGAACTGCTTATCCAATTTCTATTTTTGGACCCTCTGCTAAAACGGTGGTGAAGGATAGGCAACTGGTCCGTTAACTAGTTTTCTCTTTTCTACTTGTTTTTCGTCCCCCTGCTTGACCTCAACCGCTGTATTTTCTTTCTCTGTTTTAACCTCCTTTGTAACTAAAATTTCTATTTCTTGACCCTCAAGCTGTTTTCCACTTCTCAACATAATGGCTTGACATTGCTCATGATTACCCTTCGAATTTCTCTCGGTATCACTTAGTAACGTTCCTTGTGGTCTATTATTCAATGCTAACGCAATTTGTCCTATCTGATTCTCTAAATTCTTGATAGGTATCTCTTGTGATTTCATTGCCATTGCTTGATTTTTCATAGCCACCTCATTGTTTGTGATGTTTTTTGTCACCAACTCCTCTAGATCTGATTTCCTTTCTTGATGTTGAGCTGGTTGTTGATGGTTCTGAAATCCTGGAGGATATGATGGTCTTAGAGCTTGTTGTTGTTAGTTATTGCTCCACGAAAAATTCGGATGATTCCTATTCCATTGATTATACGCATTCTGGTATGTATTCTGTGGAATTCTGTTATAGTTACCCACAAATTGCACAGAGGCTGGATTAATTGCGTATTGCTCTGTAGGATGCTCTCCTGCGCACAACTCACATATAATTGCCACTTGCTGTGCCTGTTGTGCTTGTACCCCAGTCATAGAATCCAACTTCTTTGCAAGTGCTGAAATTTGCGCTTATATTGCTATCACACCATCTACTTCTAACACTCATGCGGCCTTTGCTTGAGTCATTCTTGATATGGGCCACTGGTAATTGTTAGCTGCCATAGTTTCTATCAATTCGTAGGCCTCCTCATAGCTCTTGGCCATAAACGCTCCACCCGAAGCTGCATCAATTGTGAGACCCCAAATTTTATGAAATGAAAGTATTTAATTTTCTTATAATTATTCTATTTAGTAAATGGTTAAATTGATAAAAGGTTAAAGTTAAGGGTGATATATAAAAAATTTTCAAAGTAAGCAAGTTGTCATAAAATAATCGGTGGTAAAAGTATGGTAATACGCGTAGTTGCATAATAGCACACAGTATTGTAGAGTATCTTTGATTATTGATGCTTACGTGAGAAGTCACTCAGTTTTATTCAATTATTGTCACAATATTTTATATTATTAAATCAATAATTGAGACGATAAAGTTATTCATATTATTATTTACAATATTGACAATGTCTAGAAGTTCTGTCAAGGAGAGGTTAGATAATCTAATTGCGCGCCAATAGGGAGAAATTCTTATCGAAAAGCCCCCTCTTTCCTGGGAACAATCTAGTAGTTAAATATTGTGAATTATAATATTAATGATGAATAAGTTCGTGTTGATTAAAGATAAAATTGATAGTTCCATTGTGTGGGAATTATTAGTGTTAGTGGAAATCGACATTTATTTCGATAATAATTAATGTCTAGAGGTTATATTGACCAATCGGGTAATTAACCGAATAAATGAGCAATTAATTGATATTAATTCACATGCTTATAACTATGTTTTCACATGTGTGTACTATTGATTCACATGATTTACTATTAGGGGAGTTGGTGCAAGATTGATAATACTTGCATGACTAAATTAAAAATGGAGGTATAGATGAAGGTACTATACTATAATTAATTTTTTCACATGTTTAGAACTATTGAGTCACATGATTTACTATTGATTTACATGATTTACTATTAGGGGAGGTGGTGCAAGCTTGATAATACTTGCATGACTAAATTAAAAATGAAGGAAAAGATAATGGTATTATACTGTAATATTTCGAGCCCAAAACGTGCAATTATCGAAACTATATTTTCCTATAAATAGAAGCTCATTCCTTCATTATTTTTCACCAATTCACTAAGTCTCACAAGAGCAATTATAGAGATAGAAGCTATAGAGAGATAGAAGAATAGTAGTCTGTTACTTCACTACTCCAGTATCCAGTCTTCTTATGAGGTTTTCGTATTCGTATGAATATTATTATCGTTCAATATTCATTATATTCGTTTAATATTCGTAAGAAATATTATTTTCGTTCAATATTCGTAAAGAATATTATTTTCTTTCAACCGTTATAAGTAAGGGATATTATTATTATAGTAAGGGGTATTATTCTTTCGTATTCATGAAGAGAGTTATTTTTTTTCAATACTCATAAGGGTTGTTATTCCATTCTTTATTATTATGTTGGAATAACTTTGTCTATCGCAAGTCTACCGCATACATGGTGAAATTCTTCATTATTCCATTCTTTATTATTACATTGGAATAACCCTTTCATGCATCATGATCTATCGCATGCTCGATGAATTCGTTGTTATTCCATTCTTTATTATTTCGTTGAATATTTTGTATCACGGATTACGCATGACCCGATCAATTCTTTATTATACATTGGAATATCCTCGTTTGTGCGGATTACGCATGAATTCGGTCCATTCTTTATTATTACGTTAGAATAACCTTTATCATGCAAGCGGGTCTATCATATGCATGGTGAATTCTTCTGTTATTCCATTCTTTATTATTCTATTGGAATAACCTGTCTATGTGGATTGCCGCATGCATGGTGAATGATCCTTCATATTCATTCCTTATTAAATTGTGGAAATGATCTGTCTACGTGGATTACCGTATGACGGGTGAAAATCCATTTGCAGTTTTGTAATCTTTCTGACCCTCAAAAATTCTGGAAAAAATTGAAATGATAATTTGATGAGTTTTCTAGATTGTGTCCAAAAATAGCGATTTTTGGGATGTATAGATTAGGAGTTATGAATTTTATGGGAAAAGACTATTTTAAAAGTAAACCCTTATAACTATTTGTGGTTAACTCCAAAATTGATAAAACTTTTATTAGGAGTGCATGTATATCACAGGAGTATACCCTGTAAATTTTGAAATTTTTGGACAAAAGTACAATTTATGATACATGTCTAAATATTCGGCAGTTTTGGCCATATGAAAAATAGTAGATGAATTTTAAAAATTCCGAGAAAAATATATGTTCAATATGGGACTATATTCTGCTAAATCCTAGAAAAGAAAACTTTTTGGGACTGATTTGTTATTTTTCATGAAAATAGTTTAGTTACGAATATATGAATTAAATATGTTATGTGAAGTTGAAAAATTGGTAAATAGGATTTTATGGCTTGGAAATCCTATATAAGGTATATGCAGATTTTTGATGAGGGATTTGATCATTGATCATGAAATCTTATGAGTATGGCATTTTTGAATGATTAAATGCATTAATTGGTAAAGTGTAAACAATTAAAATAAATTGTTTATAAGTTTAAGTGATTAAAATATTGTTATAATATTAATAGTATTAGATTATGAGTTAATTAAATGATTGATAAACATTTGGATATTTTTAAACTCTGGATAAATTTAAAGTATTTAATATTTATCCTTGATTTCGTTTGATTAATGCTTATATTATTGTCATAATCCTCATGCTTATATTGTGATGAAAGTCATCTGTGGCTTACGTGCATAGATGAACTGTTGATTATTGGTTTTACAGTTGTATATTCTTTGGCTTACGTGCAAAGATGGACAGGTATATGATTTGATCATAACCACTGGTGATAATAACGAATATCCTTGGCCCGTAGTGCATGGATAATTACATGATGTGATTGGCAGGATCATGACCATTAGTTAACAGTTAAATGTCTTTGGCCGTAGTCCACTGACAGACAATTGATTGGTATGATCATAACCATTGGTTTTATAGTTGAATATCTTTGGCGTAGTGCAAAAGGTAGATGGCCGATTGGTATAATCATTGTTATTACATTTGAATATCTTTAGCCTTTGGGGTAAGGATATTGAGTAAACGTTCTATTAAGCCTTTGTGGCAAGGAGAAACTGTTGAGTTATATGATTATAAATATGAATTGTGGATTTAACTATAATCTTTGGTGGTTTAGGTAAAGACAGTTGATGAAATTTCTATTTGTCATGGGTATAATAAAGAACTGTTGATGGGTATTACAGCGATAAAATTAGTGATAAACTTTTAAATCATAGAAGATAGTAGATTTTATTCTATACTTGACTCTTCTAATGAATTGCTTATTCCGCTGCAGTTGTTGATCTAAAACTTGTTATCTATTGTATTCTATCAGTTGTTATACTGTTGAAGTCTAAGGATAATTTATTCTGCATTATCTTAGTCATAATATTTCTTACTGGGCTAGTTGAGCTCACCCTTTTCTTTTAATGTTCTCTTCAGGAAATGAGAATATAGATGGGACTGGTCGGGGAATGGATTGACAGTCCGAGATGGTGGCTATAGTAGTCCTCATTATTTTTATAAAATAGTGTGATAATAATTGTAATGAGGACTCCATTGAGTGTGGATATTGTCTAGAAGGCAATATTCGTGTTTAAACTCTCAGCTATGTTTTGTCGTATTTTACACGACAATTGCATTAAAGAAGTTTGTATTTGATTTATGCAGTGTGTATCTAGCGACCCAAGATGGGTGATGTATACCTGTTTTGGGGGCGTCACATCAATACTGGTTCTGAGGTTTCCATTCAATCCGTTGTAAAACGTGTTCATTTACAACCACTTCGACAACCCATGATGTGGACACTTTCGGAGTAATTCTTTGTACCTTTCCCATGCCTCATACAGTGACTCCCCGTGTTGCTATTCAAACATCGTTATCTCGTTCCTCATTTTTGTAGTTTTCGCCGGTGGGAAGAATTTGGCGAGGAATTTCTGAGCTAGGTCTTCTCACATAGTGATTGATCCCGGCGATAGAGAGTGTAACCAACTCTTTGCCTTGTCCCGTAAAGTGAATGGGAACAAGCGAAGTCTCACCGCATCATCCGATACCCCATTGTACCTAAAGGTGTCGTAAATTTCCAAAAAGCTAACTAAATGTTCATTCAGATCATCATTTGCCAATCCCCTAAACTGAACTAAATTCTGAATCATTTGAATCGTCCCAAGTTTGATTTCGAATGTATTTGCAGCAATTGAGGGCCTGGTGATGCTTGACTGCAGTTTAGTCACCTTGGGTGTGGCGAAGTCCCTTAACGCTTTCTGATCTTCGGCTGCCATTTCCTCTTCTTTCTCAGATGTTTCAAATTCTTGCCTCGTTTCCTTGATCCACTTACTTAACCTCTGGAACCTGTTCTCAATGTCGTCCTCAAAAGGCAGCAAGTCTGGATTTTTGGACCGAGTTTGCATAAACTGCTTCAAACACCTAAAAATAAAAGGAACAAAACAAAAAAATAAAAAAATGTTTAAGTAAAACTGGATTAATTAAACTGATATTGTAAAAATATTAAGATATATACTAAATTGTTCCCTGGCAATGGCGCCAAAAACTTGTTGGATAAAATCTATATATGCACAACATGCAAGTATTGTAACGCCCCAAAATCCGGTCTATTTTCACATCCGGATTCCGTACGTCACGATCCCATCTTCTTCCAAATGTACATCATTATATAGCTAAATATAACAACATACATCCTCAAATCCCAGGTTCTAAAACCTTAAAACCTCTTTCATTCCAAATAATGATAATTACATTATTCTTTACATCTCGTACAAGTGACTTTTATCCACCACCAAGGATACATAATCATTCATTAAACTATTCTATAGTTTAATTCTATCATTCTATATTACAAGTCTTCACTTGATCTTCACGCTCATTCATCTAATGAATGGCACATCGTCTGGATACCGATCAGCTTGATCTTTACGGGATCCTTAAGTTCTTTCTAACATCATTGGCTGAAAATGTTTTTATTTAAAGCAGGTGTGAGCATTCAATTGCCAGCAAGTCATAACAGTTGAACAAACAACTTTAAGAATTTAAACATTCTTGTAAGACTTCAATAACCGAACAAAGGTTATGAAGCAACTTGAATAATAGGAATAATCTGGATTCCTATCATTTTAAAACATTAGTTACGTTCACTTTGAAATACTTTCATTCTCTACTCTCTTTCATACACATTCTGTCTGGCTTGAATCAATAGCACAGACTTAACAATAACGGTTCATGTATAAACAGAACATGCTCATATTGAACAGTTCAATCACAGAACAGTTCATATCATAGAAACACTGAAGTGTTCACATTGTGGCATAAGGCCTCATATATTCTAACACCTTGTACAAATATCACACATTTGCACATGTATAGTAACTTCTCAAGTTCAACATCGAGAAGTTTTAGAAACTAGCATTCATTTAAAATATGAATGAAGTTTAGGAAACTTGCCTTTTACGCGCATTTCTGACTTATAGTTTCTGTTGAATCGCTCATTCCAATTCCTATGTAGCACATAAGGAAATAACACATACACCAATTAGTCATATACTTGACTTTACGCATTGATTTACTTAACTTTACTTCTTAGGGTTCGCGTTCTTACAAACTAAGTTTACGCGACCATCTTCCTTTACCGATTAACGGCTTCATGACATACGGAGATGTCTTACTCAATACGTTCATCATCTTTGATGATTTACATTCTTATCTTCTTCTTATAACTCTCCTAGGACTCAGCACACATCGTGTCTCTGCTAGTAGTCCATATGGTACTCTGAGTGGTTTCCCACAAATAACCAACAAACAAGTTCCCGTCTCATCTACACTGCCCATAATAGTGAGTTAGATCGGTTGCCAGTTTTGTATATACCTTCGCTCTCTGAAGGAATTGTTTAGCCCAGCACCCATATGTCAACCAACCATCAAAGGTTACGATTGTACTACAACCTATCTTCATCTTAACTTATCCGAACTATTAAACTATAATGTTCGTTAAGTCAATTTCTTATTCCTTATGGCTTTCTAGCAACTAAATGCCATACCTCAGGATTCATTCTTTATCGTCTAAGTCATACAATCTTTTGTATACCCAGGACGATCATTCAATATTCATTCTATGCATTTATAGCGTTAAGCATTTTACATTACCTTATTCTTATCTTACAACGTCCGATTCATTTGACTCAGAACGTTATCCAAGTTATAAACATTAACTCAGCTTCTTTTACGTTATACGTATTTATCTTTAATTCGGATTCTTCACCATTTATAGGTTTAATCATTGATCTTTATTACCTTACGGTCAAACCATACACGGGGTGTAGGTTCTACCCGTTTAGTATTCACGTACACTTAACCTCTACGATGGTTCAAGTGTTCAACGCTTACATTTCCTTCTAACATTCTCATCTGACTCACATTCGACTTTCATTAATCTTATTACCGTTCACCACGGCTTTCTTGATAATTCATATCTTACTTACTACCTTCGTCAATGTCTAAGTCATACAACCAATGTATACTTAGAACACTCGCCCGACGTGAAAACGATTCACGAGGATCGTTTACGTATTCAACGTTTACGTTGTTCATCCCTTAATTTCTCATTCAACCTTTTCTCAAGGTTTTAATCACTTTCAATCGTTATTCATCCCATGAACCCTATGTTCATTATTCTTTCTTAATGTCAAAGCCATACGGTTCATTGTATGCTAAGATCGATCGTTCATCACAACAGCATTGCGTTCACAGCGTCTAAACGCTTTACGTTCATCTCTCATGACCATGATATAACATCGAAATGTTATTCATTACCCTAGTCAATCAACGTCTAAGGAATCACCATCAAAGCAATCCCTCACGTTCGATTATCGCGACTACGGTCCCCGGATATTGGTTACGCAACCCGCGTCTACATTCTTTATCTTTTAATCTCGTTTAATCTTTTCGTTCAACCTTCATCAAAGGTTTAATACACTTTATAAAGTGTTACATTAGTTCAACTACATTTTCATATTTCTTTCTTGCACATCCCCCGAGAAATTGAGCAGTTAAAATCTCATTTCTGGGTATTGCCTCTGACTGCTTGGCCATGCGGCTACCGTGCCTTCTCTTTCTTTCATCTTTGCGGCATAATTAGCGATAGTTAATGGCCCGAGCTCATGTCAGAATGGCCAGCCCCAAGGCACAACTCGCGATGCGGTGCCGAGTATGAAACCTAGAAAAATTTTCTAAGTCTTTTACAAGCTTGAGATGCTGATTTCGAAATCTCATAACTTCTTCGTTATAACTTGGAACGAGGTCGTTCCAAATCCATTTTCTTCCTTATCTTATGTACTTCGATTACCCTTGGACAGAACTTCGTTCTGAATCCATTAACATGCCATTAAATTGGCTTAATCTTCACTCTTTGTTTGTTTTACGTTATTAACGTTCTTCGTTTGTTCGTCCGTAATTCGGTCATCCGAACTCGGAACTCGTTCGCTCTTGAGTCCACGACTCACATTTTATACGTTCTCTTACATTCTTATGAAACCCTATACGTTCGGGTTCATTTACTAACTTTCTAATTCTCGTTCTTCTTTTACAAAATTTTCGCCATAACTTCGTTATAGCTCAGTTTTAATCCGTTCTTCATGAACGTTTCTAACGTTCCTAACCAAGCAATAAGCAACTAACTTATACGCGATGGTTTTAAACTTGTCCATCAACAACAATTATCCTACGATGGTTTTAAATTTGTCCATCAACAACGTTCTTCGTGTTCTTCGCGTTCTTTGCGTGTTCTTCATTTTTAATTGATATTTTGGATTACGATTTTACTTTTTCTTGGAATTTGATGTTATAGAACATCATTCCTTACTTATTTGACCTACTCATTCATAAGATTCATTTTGATCGCTAAAAATCCTTACGAATCTTACACTTCCTTAAGAAATTTATAAACTAAATTTCTAATTCTTATTTCTTCATTTTCTCATGATTTCAACCATATGAAATCATTCTTAACTTCATCTACTTCTTATCTTAATTAAGTTATGATTTTGAACATATTAAACTTAAAGAAAATTAGAAGAAACCAGGGTTCGGATTACCGTTCTTCTTTAATCTCCTTCCGTCGGACAACGCGTGCATTCGAGCTAGCTTTTCCTCATTCCTCTTCCTCTCTTCTCCCATCCGAACCCCCCCTCTCTCTCTCAAAGAGTAGGATTTTCAAAAGCTCTAAATAATGAACTTAAGCTTTTTATTTATAGAAAACAAAGGCTTAGGGAAAATTGGTCATTTCGCCCCTAACCTCCTTACTATTCAAAGCTTAGCCCCCAAGTTTACTTGGTGGCCAAGTGGCCGCCCCACCTCCTTACGTAGATTCCCTTGGAAACTTCGTGCTTTCGTCTTTCGGGTTTCGTCCGACAGTGCGATTCTCGGAATTCAAATATTTTTGGATATTCCGTCTTTCCTTTACCAATTAACTTTTACGCATTCTTCGGATTTTCAAAAAACTAAAAAACACTTTTTGGTGTCAAGTGTTTTCTTTCACTTTTTCCCCTAACGTAGCTAAACGAGTGAAAAGTACATAACAGTACTTTTCGTCATTTTTATTTCGTCCAATTTCTGCACGTTTTTCGAGAAAAACTTTTATCGGCTCACTTAACTTTTCACGACATATTATCGTCAAATCTTTCGACGGAATGTCATTTCGACATACCGAACTCTCAGAACGGCTTAGGTTATTCAAACCCTAACCCTTAGGTTTCATCGGGTGAATAGTGCCTATTTCGTCTTTTTCCCTAGAAATATTTTGTTCCCAGAAATTTTTTATTTTTGTCTTGGAAATTCTTACTCGTTCATTCTAGCTCGTAGCCAGAATCCTCCCGATTAATAATCATTCTAGGTTATAGAACGATTAATAAACACATAGCACATAATAGTATTAATAAAAATTCATTTTATTAATAACTAATTCTTTAAACTTAAATTCTGGACAATCCGATTTCCCGGGTTGTCACAAGTATACGTGGTCAACAAGTAATAAAGTGATGAGTAGAGTATCTTTCCCACAGAGACCACTTAGAAAGAAACTTAACTTACAATTACCAATTTCTTATTAATCCTAATTTTATTAATCTATTCAACACAATGATTATAATTATAAAAAAAATAAATTAAAAAATAAATAAACTACCACAAACCAATCACAAATATCAAATTCTGGAATTTCAAATAATTAATGGAGAATTAGACTTATGATTTCACCCTAAGCTTCACTCTGATTTCTACACCTTTTTTCCAATTCAATTCACTATCCCAGTTTATTAATCAGGAACACGAATGTAGTATTAACCACCTCTCGATGCACTAATACCATATTAACTTAAATCCACAAATTAGATAGAAACAAGTTAAACACCTTAATCAACTAACTCACTATATCTCTATGTGAGTTACAATTAAAGAAGGTTTAAGATTAAGTTCTTTATCTGATTACATGCGATGTCAAGCATATCTATACCTTAACATTCATCAAGATTCTGCTATTCACAAAATTCATGAACACATGCTATATTAACTTAAGTCTAGATTTGAATATCCTCTCTCGATTCCATACAAACCCACAAAGAATTGTTGATCAGGCAATTCATAAATTTAAGTTCAAATTAATATAGAAAAACTGGAAATAGATTATTGAACTGGAAATCAAAGTTCACACAATCATCGTTTCACTTAAAGATCCATCATAAGCCTAAAAAGTGAATTAATTCATCATAAATGAAATAACTACTGAATAAATCAAAGATAATATTCTTTCAATTACAAATAATAATCTAACAAGAAGAATATTGAAAAACACCCTTCACGTAGCCTAGAATTTCAATCGTCCCGAAAATCTCCTCGAAATACTCCTCCAAAGCTTGCTAAGAAAAACTGGAAAAAATCTTCGTAATATGCCTTGTGTTTTTTTTGAATTCGTTAATGATATATCCATCAAGTAGAGTCCATGTACAATCTAAACGTTTAGCATCCATGTTCCAACAGAATTTCAAGCAGAACACAACACTCAGGATTCGACACCCCCCGCCCCGGCGGGGGTATATGCTTTAAAAGGGCCCGCCCCGGCGGGCTACCATTTTGCTTAACTCATTTGAAGACCCCCCGCCTCGAAGGGGGTATACAAGGCAAATAGGCCTGCCCCGGCGGGGGTCTATTCTGCTAGATGGTTACTGTTGCTTCATGACTTCTTCCAAAATTGCACCGAATTGACTCCAAATGATTCCAAATGACTCCAAATTCTCGTTAAATGCCGCAACAACCATCCTACACATAAAAGAACACAAAACAAGTAAAAACGAACATGAATACAAGAAAATAACAACAAATAAGCATGAAATGGACACCAAATCATGGATATAAAATCCACTTATCATGCAACCACGCGTATTACTGTACTTTTAACACCGGGTATTTCAACAGTTTAACGGAAAAACTTTTGCCGTTATAAAAAGTTATTTCTGTTGTTTTGTCATTTCGACAATAATTTCGTTGTGGGGTCCATCAATGATTGTGCCGTCGTACGAATATTCCCTGTTAAAATGAATATTCTCTAACCAATCTAATATTATATAACAACTTGCATACTTGCAAAATTTGTAAATATTACCCACAACTATAACATTATATTAAAGCCACACCATAATATTCAAAAATGATATTTATAAAAAAATTCATCTTTATTCATAAAAGTTGGGGTCTTACAGTTGGGACTGCGTTGCGACGTTGTCGCGCTGGTGTGAAGGTCAGTTTGGGCGTTGTCGCGCCATTTCTAAGGCTTAATGTGGCACGAAGCGCGGCTGCGCCAGCTGGCAGTCTGACCCAGAGAAGAATTTTTATTTGTTCAGCCCCGTAGATGTAATCCTAACCTATTCTAATGATTATAGTAAAGCTTAAATCATGTTATAAGGCTTAATATCAAAGGTTAATTACAAAGATAATGATTATAAGTTATGAAATACAAGTTATGTAAAGACTTTAACTTGATGTTCGTGAGGTTTGTAATGTCGTTTAAATGCTAAGCCTTATGTTATATATTAATAAGGATTTCAGATTCACGTTACGTGATTAGGGTAATCAGATCTTGAGCTAAGATTATAAGACTTAACTAAGATGATGATTAAAACCAATAGGGTTAACTTTAATGAAATTAATTGGAATTGTGTTTTTAAATGATATATGTAGGATATTGGAGAACATGTGTTGTAATTGTGTAGCAAACACACAAGGCAAGTTTCTTAACTCTACTTTTACATTGTGCAAGTTTCCTAAGCTTTGCTACTTTATAATTCAACAAGGTTTCATATGTTGTTTCAATGTCTATGTTTCTCAATAAGCTTTTTAATTCTTCCGAAAGCATTACTTCTTTAAATGATGTTTATTCGATTGTGAATCGTATTTATTAAATCATGACTTGCTTATGTATCCTGTTGAGATAATGTTGTTATCAAACTTCAAAATGGTTATCAACCCTTATTGATTCAACTAGTCCATAGTTAATGAGCGTTCTAAAGTTCTAAAATCTTTCAAAGCTATTCCAAACCAAACTTCCTTTGGTACAGACTCTGATGTCAAAGCTGAGATGAAAAACCCTAGAATAGAGGATTATATTACGCAATAGCGTTAAAATGTTTGTGCACAATACATTGTACGAAGGGCTGATCCCCCGGAGTACGAGATAGATGGTCCATATAGTCTATTAGACTGTTAAAGGTTTAAATAGAAATACTTGTTAACCTAAGACATAGTTCGTGGTCTTGTGACCCTCAATTATATTATTGATCTTGATTTCTATTGTTGATTCAAAAGCCAAATTTTCCATTGAGCTTTCAATTCTTGATTATCATTGATTGATTCCAGAGAAGATTATATTGTTCAATTAAAGCTTATTCATTACTATTCATATGTTGTTATTGTTTATTGTTATTATAGTGAGCAATTATGTTGCTCACTCTTGTATAAAAATATTTTAGTTAAGCCCGAGAAACCCAAGGAACCGTCGGCGAGCAAGGGCAAGATGAACAAATAAATGATAATTAGTTTATTTTCTTTTATGAAGCTTATGTAATCAAACTTGGTTGTGTTTATGTTTCATTTCCGCTGATGATGTAATGATTAAATGTTAGATGACCTTAGACTTCGTATTAATGATTTAACCCTTTGATGGGATTATTAATGTTTATGAGATTTATTATCCTTTGTTATGGGTAGCTAGATGTGATTATGTTGGATGATGAGAATCAAATCTGTGGAATTGGAGTACCCGAATTTTGGGGTGTCACATTAAACTTTTAATTTTTTTTCACTTTGGGGATTGTCTTCTCAATTTTTTTCATTAGAGGATTAAACTTTTAATTTTGTATGATTACGTCTAATTGATAGTTTAACGTCAAAAAATTGATGACATAACATCGACAAGTGACTAAAATATATTTATGTGTAATATTGAGTATCATTTTAACATTTATTTAATTAATTTTTTGTATCAAAAAGGGTAAATATAGGACCATTATTAATTTTAAAGTAAATTATTATTTTTATAATTTTAATATAGAATTATTAATTTTTTAAAGTAAATTTAATGATAATTTTTAAATTTAGTTTTTTGGTAAATTTAATTTTTTATAGAAAATTTAATGACAATTTTTAAAGCAAAATTAATAATAGTCTTATATTTATCTTTTTTTGTACAAAAAATTAATTGAATAAATATTAAAATGAGACTAGATAACACATAAGTATTTTTTAGTCATGTGTCCTTCACATATTATCAATTTTTACTATCAATTTAGACGTAATTAGAAAAATTTAAAAATTTAATTCTTTAATAAAAAAAAGACAATCCCAAAATAAAAAAAAATTAAAAATTTAATCTTTTAATTAAAAAAAATTAAAAAGACATTCTTTAAAGTGAAAAAATATTAAAAATTTAAGATGCCGCATAAGAAAAATCATGTAAACAATATCTGAATTCACTTCCCAAAGTTGCGTTATTATTCGTGGCATGTTGTAATCAAGTCAAAAGATATAACGAAGTCAACTTAAAATCCATTCGTACCATGGCAGAGTTTTCAATCAAGGAACGAAGAAGCCTGTTCACTGGCCCTAATCCAATGGAAGAAAAGCGAAAGTGGAAGCGTTTCTCAAAACACTCGTCAGATCATCCGCATATTAATAATCTTGACGATGGTTGTCTTATGCACATCTTCAGTTTCTTACCCCCAATTCCAGGTACATACATATACATATCTGTACCCAAATTTTAAACTCCAATCATCTGTGGTAGCTTAATTAAGCGATAAAATTGAGTAATTTAAGAACCCATTATGTGATTTTATCTATAATGTGAAAAAAGATTGGATTTTTCTCTCATGTTAATTGGATATGGGTACATCCTCAAACCCTAGTTTTTATAATGAACTACATATTTGATTTGGATAAATTGGTTTTAGAATGTGACAATTTTAAAGTCCTATTTTCTATGTTAGCTCAATTAAACAATAAAATTGAGTAATTTAAGTTTCAAAAATAAGATTGGATTTTTCTCATGCTAATTGGATATTGGATATTGGATATGGGTAATTCTCAAACCCTATTTTATAATGAATTATATCTGGTTTTCGGTAGATTTGGATAGGCTGGTTTGAGGATGTGACAATTTTAAAGTCCAATTATCTATGTTAGCTCAATTAAGCTATATAATTGAGTAATTTAAGAACCCATTATGTAATTTCATCTGTTAATTTATAAAAGATTAGATCTTTTTAGTATTGTTATTTTAATTGGACGTGAATACATCATTAAACCCTAGTTTTTAACCAGTTGCATCTTGTTATTGGTAGATTTTGATTGATTGATATGGTAAGTGAACAATTTCATTTATACGAGTTAGCTATTATAATTATGTAAAGATGGTATTTTTGAGATGTTTTGTGTGTAATTCTTTTTGGGCCTTGCTTATATGGATCAATGAAGTGCTGGTCTGACTAATAAGTGTTGTGATTAGATCAATTTTGCTGAGATGTCCATGCATTTCTCAGTTGGCTTGTTGCACTAAGAGAGTGTCTATTTCTAGCTTTAGGATTAATACTATGACCTCTTAGAATGGTGAAGAATTGTTTGCTATTCTATCTATATTCTGAAAATTGAGGGTCTGTTGATTGATTCTCTTAAAGCATGTTAAGGTTTGCCTAGGATTTCACCTGGAGTTTCACACAACAGCAATTGCTAGGGTTTCTATAAATGTGTAAATCATTGAGAATTTTGTTTTTCCCCCATCTCACGGTTGTAATTAGGTATCAAAACCTTACAAAATTAAAAGTCAGCTTCATCAAACATACTTAATTCTATAATACTATGTAAAAATTTAGAAGTAAGAAGTGCTTAATCAAACCAGTTTGAGGTAAATTGGAGATTGAATACAAAAATAAAGCCCACATTCTGGTTGGTGAGTTACTGGTACCTCTAAGTTAGTGGTTGTAGGTCGAAAAATAATACCTTTTCAAATTAGGGTTAGGGGTTTGAAGGGTTGTGCCGAGGAGACGAGAAATCAACGAAGGAGATGGTCTGGTTGAGAGTAGGAGAGGGGAGAAGAACATGCAAGCTTCACTCATTGACAATGGCAGAACTCTCTTGGGAGATGTGCAGGTGATTAAAAGTCCTCTCTCTAGTTGTGAGAGGGGTATTTATAGGTGTGGATAACTCTTGGTCACATGGTCGGCACATGACTTGAGTCACGTGCTAGTCATGTGCCACTTAGGTGAAGTGGGTCCCACGGGTCAATGTGCCATCTTCATGAAGCCTATCCTTCCATCCCACCAATCCAAGTCCCTCAATCAGGTCCCATGTAGAGGAGGCCTCCTTGAGCCTTCTGCCGGGGAGCTCAAGGAGGCAACCTCCCAAACTTGATTATCTGTGGCTGCATTATCCGTGAGATGTGTCCAGGTAGCTCTTCCACAATCATTAAGACAAATTAGAGCCGACCAACCTTGGCGGAAGCCCAGGGGTAGGCCTTCCGTAGTGACTTCACAGAAGCACAAGGGTAAGCCTTCTGAGCTATTGTGACGGAAGCACAAGGGCAGGTCTTCCGACCTTCTTGATGGATGCGGGTTACTTAGTTTGGGCCACACATAGTTCATTTGGGTCACATGCGCGCTCCATTATGATTGCTTGTCGTGTACGTGCCCCTCTTTATTTCATGGGCTCACAACGGTTATTTGATCTCTTGCATGAAATGAAAAGATTATAAAGGCACTGGTAAGTGATATGGTTAATTAGAGATATCTCATATGGGAGAACTCTTAAATAAAATAATTTAGTTGCATAACTTGTAATTCTGTGAATAATTTACATATGTTTTCATCCATATCTTCTGCATATCCATACTTGTATTTACTGTTTCCATGTTACCACATACCATTGATTTTGAGATGAGCTGTGAGGATTGGTAAATTTTATGAAAGTGCTTGGAATAATTGTTGCATTCGTGCTGCTATGCTAGTAACCGGGTGCTTAAAATCTTTAGGCTTAGTATGTGTATATGATACAATTTCATGTTGTTTCTGTCATGAATGGCTGTTGAGTTTGCAGATCGGTATAACACCGCCCTCGTTTGCCACAGATGGCTCTTCCTGGCATGTCACCCTCGTTTATGGTTGCGAGTAGATCGGTCCATCAAAGATTTATCTCAGCCTGGAGTTTTCCCCAGTGTTGAAGCGGCTGTCTCTGCTGCTAGGTTTGTAAACTTATATTTGCTTGGGTTTGATCCCAGAGTCGTGTGGTTTGGACGAAACTTGATAAAGACTTGAGCCATGCAGGCCTGGTGACACCATTTTGATTGGGGCAGGAGGGAGTCATCGTGCTTCTGATATTCAGATAAAAAAGCCACTTTGCCTGGTATGTTCTGGGTTAGTTACCTTCAAAGGGCTATTATTTTCATGATTGCTGGTGTTTTCTTGACCGACTAAATTTTAAAATAGTTGGTACATGCTGCTGTCTACTTTTTACCAAGGAATTTATTGGTCAATGGTGTTTTCTCTTTTAAGTATTCTGTTTATGATTAACTTATTCATTCTTCTATTATGTGGAGTCAAATTTCCTCGGTAACCTGAAATTAGATTTTTTACTGAGATTAACTTGACAGAAGTTGAACTGTCTCAGTCAGGACCAAAACATTGAGCATTTCTGTGTCTAACCCAAATATATTCAGGTTTTTGCCAGTTGAAATAGTGGTGGTATGGGCAGATTATAATAAAAGGAAACCTAATTACCTTCGCTAGTCGCCCTCCCTAATTGTTACTAGAAATAACGATATGTTGGCCCATGGCACTGCTTCAAAGTCGAAGAAGGACACAATCCAGGAAGGGTATTAAGAAGAGTAATGCTAGTTTCACTAGCGTTAATAGGGTATCGCTACTTTTCAATTTTGGGAATTAGAGTTTTCTCATCTCTCTAGAACTTTAAGAAACTTAGCAGCAGATGGGAAAAGGAAGAGATATTTATATAATATTATACCTTACACAAAGAGCTGTTGGAGAATCTTAGCAGCAGATTGCCGTTGGAGTTGACTGAGAAGAGACAGCAGCAACTGAGAAGGAGAAGAAGAGAGAATAGGACAACGATTTCTGTTGGAGGAGAAAAGGTAAGGGCAGGATTCAAATTGGGTAAAGCTCATAAAGCTTTTAGAAACAACGATTGAAGGACTGGATTAGGGAATTGGTTAATTATAATCAAGGTATATCCATACTGAAGGACTGGATTAGGGAATTGGTTAATTATAATCAAGGTATATCCATACTGTTATCAACGAAATAGGTTGGAATTTGGGGGCCATGTTAATGCTACTTCAAATAGCTTTATTTGTTGTAAATTGCTATTCACATTAGCGTTAGTTCAGTTTTAGGTTAGACAGAGAAAAATAGAATGAATCGGTCCTCTTTCAGAAACTTGAACAGCTGTCTTTATTTTTGTACATGGAGGCGGTGTTCTTTCAAGTGTTGTATGTACTCTATGTTTTACTCTGGGTCTTATTTGTCCTTTTCTGTTTTTTATAACATATATGATAATGTTTTATTTTAGTGTAGAAACCATCTGTTTAAAATTTTTACAATTTTAATTCCTTTCTTAAGAGTGGTACCTCATCTAGGGTTGTTTTAATAATTGATTTGATACAATTTATTGCCGAAAAAACGTACATTAATGCAAATGCGGTTGTTTATTTTATGTTTTTTACATTCTTTGAGTTTTCATTTTTGACACATTTTCTTCGAATAAGTGTGATGATGAGGTTTAACATCCCTTTCAGGGTTTCTAACAAAAGTCCAATGGCATATGGGACCAACTTCCACTCGTTTTTTCCAACTTGACTTATTTATTGCTCTTCATGGTCATTATTTATCTGATCGGAGAGATATAAAATGATTTTATTAGGTTTCTTTCAACTTGGAACAACTAGTCTTTGTTTCAGTCTATTTCTTTCTTCTCTTCCTCGCATGAGGTACAGACTGGTAACATCTAATTTCTCTGCTTGCTGTTTTAATACTTCCTCCGTTCCAAAACATAAGATCAATTGCCTTTGTAAAATAAAAAGGCAAGTGATCTATAATTTGGAACAAAGGTAGTATTCGACTATGTTAATGAAACATGGACTTGGTATTTTGTAGTCACAAATTTGCTTTCTACTTTTACATATATTGTGAGCAAAGAGTTTTTTCTTTCCTTCCTAATTTTATTGTATTATATACACACGCGCGCGCACACACACACACACATATATTTGCTTTAATTGTCAAGAAAAGAAAAATAAAGAATATTAAATTTTGTTTGCGATATATAATTTCACGTCAACCAACTATCCTTAAAAGTTAAGATAGACAGAGAAATATTTCATATGGTTACAGGGAGTGCCCAACTTACTCGCATAATTCTTACACCAGCTGAAAAAGAATGATTTGTAGCATAAAAAATATTACCATTCCTTTTTCTGCCTCAAATTTGCTCAGATTGGTGGAGGCGACCTTCCTGATGATACAATTCTTATTTGTTCACGGGGTTCAGACAGGTATGCAAGTCGTTTATCCTGTTGTCTTATTCACTGAGCTCATTTTACGGGGTTTTCAAAAAAAAATAATATCGGGACTACCTGAAATTTTTAACTAAATAGCTCACCTTATAAGGAAGCATGAATCACCCTTGAAAGTGAGGCAAACTAATCTCGGGGGTCAGCTTTATCTATATTGGCCTCGCTTATTATAATTGCCTCTACCCTGAATTGACAGGTTGGCATATGATATCGACTCTTTCTTTCCCTTGGTAGGACTTATTACCTTGAGTACATTATAGGTGTTTAATATTCATCTGTTAAAAAATATTTTATAGGTGTTATAAATAATATATTTTGAAATTTGAAAGCTTGTTTCAAATCAAAGACTTTTCGACTTAAATCATTTTCTTCAAAAACTATAGTTCATCTCTATTGTATGCGAAGCCAGAAGCCAGTTGCTATGAGAATAGAATTCCAGCAGTTTGAATTGAGCTGTTTAAAAAATCACCATATATCTATTGATGGCAAACAACAGATTTTTGTATATACTATTCCTTATGTTTGAGCAGTGCGTTGGAGTTTCTGTCCTCGTGCAAACTGGCAAACTTAACCGTGAAGGCGGAACTTGGTTGCTGCCTGCTGCATCGAAGCGGGAAGCTGTCAATTGATGGTTGCATACTTCAGTGCGAGTCGAATCCCCTAGACTACCTTTCTTATGCAATTGTAAGCACAGCCAAGTGCTCCACGGTTGCCCCTTCATTGCTGAAGTGCTGTGGTGACGGTGTCTCTGTTTCTCAAACTCGTATTGAAGGGGGTGCTAAGGCTGTCTTGACGAGTGGAAGCCTAGCTTTGCAGCGAGTTCGGGTTATTTATGCTCGAACTTCCATCCTATTCTGGTTTGATGTAGAGCATCAGTAGCGACGATGCTTCTGTTAAATTATCAGCCTTAAGTGGTCTTTTTACCTTCCTTTCTGTTACTTATTTCTGGTGTTGTATTGACTATTTACAATATTGTGGCTATGATGATTTACCTGAAAATGGTGGAGGTAACGTGAATCTTTAACGAGACGCTTAGCATAAATGTCTTTTATTAACTTTTATGATGAAATTAAATATTTTAAAATTGATTTTAGGGATAAGAACAGTTATTCCATATATTTTGATATTGAAAATTATATTTTTGAGATTTACAATTATCATTTTTTTAGAGTGAACTAGATAGGAATTTTTTGATGAGATGATAAATAAATAGACACGGGTTATATTAGTATAGAAATAAGTTGAGGAAATCTAATATACAAAAATGTATAGTATGTCATTCAGGAACCTTTCTTTTAACTCCTGAAATGAAAATAGAACTATATAAAGATAATAAAAATGGTTCTCAATTTCTAATAAAAATTTATAAAAAATTGAATTGGAAATTCCAAATAAAGAAAATGAGAATTTTATTTTTATTTAGAATTCTTTTTCTTTAGTTCTTTAGAGAGAATCCTACCTAGATGAGATGAAAATAAGAGAATTTGTATAAAAACATTATATAGTTATACTGACTACAACTAAATCAAATTGAAATGTGTAATTAAAATATGTTTCAATTTTATGTGATCTCAAAATTGCAGAATTATATGAGTTTATGATGGTTATAGTCTCTTTGTGTGTATTTAAATTGATAGTGTGATTTTTATTAATTTTAAAATAATTAATTTGACCATAAAAGTAAATGGGGAACATTTCTTCTTGGGTCTGGTTTAATAATAATAGGAGTGGAAAACATTTTGAACCTTTTACCCCATACTTTTTAATTATTTCAATGTGTTCCTTGGTGCTTCCATTAAAGTTTATAGAAGGTTCTAATGACTTGCAATTGGATATTATTTTAAATTCTCAACCAAATTGATAAGAAATAGATATATTAAATAAAGAACAAATAACTTTTTCCCCTTTTTATTTTTACTACCCACCAATTTGACTGAGAAATTAAATAAAATCTATTATGTTGCAAGTAAAAACTTTAATAGAAGCAGTGTAAAAGGAATTATGTGAAAAAACTGTGTCAAATGTTTTTTTGCCATAATAGTAACTGTGAGACCCCATTTTTTGTATTGAATCAAATTAATATTATATCTATTTTAAAATTAGAGATATTTTATTTTTTTTTGAAACTCAAAATTTATATACTTTCGTTTTTTAGCTAGCCCTTGCTATTGTTGTAGAGCTCGGATCATCCGAGGCTCGAACACATCCTTTTCTAGGATATAAGTTATCAACACATGCACAAAGGCATTATTTTTTTCATATTCGCCTTAATGCTACTACACTAGTACACCCGTATCTTGTTACATTCTTTAGGGCCAATTTTAACTTCATCAAGTTGTGTTTTCACTTCCACTTAAAGAATTTAAAAAATGCATAAATATAAATTATTATTTTAAATTATTGACCTTTTTTATTTCAGTGATTGATCTTTTAATTTTTGTAATTAAGTGATCAAAATTTTAATTTTTTATTTATTTACGTTCAATTAGACATACCGACTCACAAATTGATAACGTGACTTACTAAGTCAATCAATACTTATGTGTAATTATAAATGATTTTTTAAATGATTTTTTTTTACATTTATTAGACATCAAGGAATAAAAATTCATGAAATTTATGACGTTTTCACTATTGAATGTTTAATAAATGTGAAATAAGTCATTTAAAATATATTTTTTAAAATTATATATAAGCATTGATTGGTATAGTCATCATTCTACATCATCAATTTATAGTGTGTCATGTCAAACTGAATGTAAATCAAAAGAATTAAAATATGGGTTAAACACACTTTTCTCTCTCAAAATATCGCCCTATTTACACAAGTAACTAGTCTAAAAAACTTATAATAGGAGTCTCTAAGTACACTTAAGCAAAACTGACCCTAATTCCATTTTTGGCCATAAAAATGGTCGGATTGCTAATATGTCACGGTGAATGCTTGTTGTATACGATTTGACTATATATGACTGTGTAAATCCCGTAAGAATATATGGTTATTTATGAAATACAATACCAATAAAAGTACGTTAGAAAGGGATTTACTAAATAATAATTGGAAAATTTTATTTATGTAAAAAGTCAAGGCTCTATGAGTAGAAAAGCGATCGAGCTTGATAGTTCACCAAATTAGAGAAAATTTATGAGTTTTTGGCTCTTAACTAGCTAATCGAGGTTCTAAATAAAGTTGCAATGGTATGGGTGGTGAGAATTCCAGATTTGGAAGAGATTGAAACTCCTGTATATGGAGGTAAAGTAATATTTTTGACATTTAATTACTTTCACATTTATGGTAGTTGAGAAATTTATAATACACGTGTGTGTATATATCAGTTAGTAATGATAGTTGAGAAACTGATTATATATTCCCCTCTTCGATGTTGGTTTGTAGAAACTATATTAAAGGATACAATCATATTGTAACGCAACAGAAACATGACATGATAAGACTTTAAAATTTTTCTGCAATCCCATGAATCATTTTATCCAATATCATTAATTGAGGAAGGATAGAAGATACACCTTAAGAAGATGATCAACTCCTTGATGTGATCTTCAAGTCTAATCCTTTTCTCTTTCACGCTTCTCCAATTCCTTGGATCAAACGTTCACTACCCAAGTGTGCAATACCCAAGAGGTGATCCACCAAGAGAATATTGATTGAAGAAGTGAAATTAGGTTCTACTAGGCCTTGTGTGGCTAGCCCTAATTTTCTCTTTCCTAACTCTTTAGGGTTTTGATAATTCTTGCAAGAGTTGCATTAGGAATAGTCTTGACATTAATCTATCCCACAATAAGACTCATCTTATTTATAGACTAACCTTTTTCTCCTAAACCTTTTAGGATTTAGGGTTTTAATTTAATTCCCAATCTATTTAGGAGCTAAATTTAATAATAATAATAATAATAATAATAATAATAATAATAATAATAATAATAATAATAATAATAATAATAATAATAATAATAACTCCTCTTATTTATTTATAATCTAGTATTTCTCCAAACACTTAATTATAAATATTATTATTTCTCCAAATACTAAATTATTATTATTTAGTCAATTTATAATAATAATATAATAATAATAATAATAATAATAATAATAATAATAATAATAATAAGATTTCTCTTATTAATTTATAATTTAGTATTTCTCTAAATACTTAATTATAAATATTAAGCTATTTAATTTATTCCACTAATAAATTAAACATACTTAATTTATTATTATTAAGTCAATCACTTCTTTAATTATATTACTCTTTTAATGGTGTGACCCTTTAAGTTCAATATTAAGTCGATAAGTAGAATAAATAAATTAGAACAATTCTAATATTATTTATAATAAATTAAACTTCTTTAATTTAAATATAAATAAATAATATTTATTCTACATCAAGAGTGACACCTTACGATAGTGTATCATGACTATCCAGATAATATGAATTGAACGTTTAATCACAAAGAACCTATTTCGTGAAAAGTTATTGTACAATTAAACCATTCTACCATACAATGTCCCAATCAAATATAAAACCTGGAATTACTGTCAGGTTTTATTCATTTGATTATATGTATCTCGATTCTAAAATGCACAACTCTGGTTAATGTAAATTAGAAACTCATTTCTAATTTCCATTCACCCTGCCCAGAGATTTTCGAGTTTTCATTTATCGAACCACAATGACATTATCTCCCTTTACTGGAAGTGGTAAATCCTTTGTTGATCATTTATCTATCACCATATACACTTTATTACATCTGAACATACCCTATGACATATCCTAAAATATTAAAGAATATGAAAAGATATAACTGAAAGTAGTATGCATACAAGCCAATCATGTATGATGATAAAATATATACTTTGTAAACAAATTTATCCATTTACTAATAAAAGTATTTATTTACTAAAGGCATTTAATTATCTACATGGTGCTATTTTAATAATATGTGATAAACCCATAGTTTTAAGCAATACTTTTAGAATCATGATGAGATCATGCTACCGAGATCTAAATTCTTAGATAGCTTAAAAACTAAAATATTTCTAATCCATGGATTACTAAAAAGGGGATTAGTGAATCCGGATAGATTGGTACATACGTTGCTTGCTGATTGGATGAGGATGATTGATATTATGATCATTTGTGTAGAGACACTAAATCAAGTATGTAGGTGCTTATTGGAGAATAAGTTCACTGAACGTGGCTCGCTAATGAATACCTAATGGAGTTTTACTTGCCTGTCAATAGGAATTCTTGTAGTGATAGTAGTACAAGTGATCCTTATACTTGAGACCATCATAGTATCTTGTGTATAATGAATTATACTTTGACATATTCCTTAAGACCCTTAGGGTATATCAAAGGATATGCTTGGGTGTAATAAGTTATATATGAAGATAATGAATGATCAATAAAGAATCTATCGCTTCTAGTAAAAGAAGAGAAATGTTCTATGTGATTCGATAAATGACAACCCAGGAATTCTTGGCCAAGGTAGAATGAAATTAGAAATGAGTTTCTAATTTGCATTTATTCGGAGTTGTGCATTTGTGAATGGAAATACATATAATAAAATAAAATAAGACTTATAAGTAATTCCATGTCTTATATTTAATTGGAACATTGTATGGTGGAAGGATTGAATTGTACGGTAACTATTTACTCAAAAATTCTTTTATGATTAATGTTAAAATCTATATTATCTGGAAAGTTGTTAATCGCTAAGGAGGCTTATCCTTAATGTAGAATAAATGTTATTTATTGAAATAAATTAATAGTTTAATTTCTTTATTTAAATAAGATTAGAATTATTCTAATTGATTTATTCACAACCGTTTTAATATGGAGAACCTAAAGGGTCACACCTTAAAAGGAAAAATATTTATTTAAGAAGTAAATGACATAATTGTAATAATGAGTTAAGTGTATTTAATTTAATCTATGATGATAGAATAAATTAAATAACTTAAAAATTATTATTTAATATTTTGGAAATATTAAATATAAATTAATAAGAGAGTCTTATTATTATTATTACTATTATTTAAGTTAATTCCTAAATTAGTTTGGGAATTAATTAATATAAGTACTTCTCATATATTCCTAATAAGATTAGGAGGCTAATTAATTAAAAGTTTTAATTAATTATTCCTAATGGGATTAAGAAACCTAATTAATTAAAGGAGTTTAATTAATTAAATAAAAACCATATTCCTAAATAGTTTAAGAGGGTTCTCTACATCTATAAATAAGAAAGTCTTTTTATGGAGAGAGAGTGACATCAAAGGAAGGAATCAATCCTGCTTACGTATTCAAGGAGAGCACGAATGACTAGGAGTTGAACTTGTACTTGAAAAAGCTCGAATCTTCAAGGGTATGCATCTTATTCTTCATCTCTTTCATTTAATTAATAATTGTGCATAAATGATGATCCGAGTATATGAATTATAAAATTTTAAAATCTATTTTTACCTTGCTTCCACTACTTTGATGCAATATGATTGTGTATACGAATATTACAAACCTAACAATAACTCAGTATATACAAGATATTATGATTATCTTAAGTCCAAAGATCACTTGTACTACTATCACAATAAGAACATCTATTGATAGACAAGTAAAACTCCATTAGGGTTCCTTTAAGCGAGTCACGTTCAGTGAACTTATTCTCCAATAAGCACCTACATACTTGCTTTAGTGTCTCCACACAAATGATTATGATATCAATCATCCTCTTCAACAGAGCAGACATAATATGTACTAATCTATCCGAAATTAGTAACCCCATATTAGAGATCCATACGATTAGGAACATTTTAGTTTTTGAGCTATCTTGAATTTAGATCTCATTAGCATGACCATCATCATGATTCTAAAAGCATTGCTCTAAAACTATGAGTTTATCACATTTATTAATTCAACTAATTAACATGGATAAAGAATGCCTTTTGTATTAAATAAATTCTTTTATTAATAAATGAACAAGATTACAAAGTAAATGTTTGGATTTAAATAAATTCTTTCCCTAATCAGATGAAAGCGCCACAACACATGCTTGAATTTTTGATGAGACATGGGTTCCTTAGCTTATGCAACAGCCACATTGTTATCACAATATATATACACTGGTCCTTGTATGCTAGGAACCACTTCAAGTTCAGTAATGAACTTCTTCATCTAAACAACTTCCTTTGCAGCTTCATTTCCAGCTATGTACTCTGCTTCTGTCACTTAATCAACAACCGTTTGCTGCTTGGAACTTTTCCAACTCACTGCACCACCGTTAGGGTAAACATATAACCTGAGGTGGATTTGCTTTCGTCTTGTGGTGTGTAGGTTTTATACCTACGAATTCAGTATCAATTAATTGAATTTGTTGCTTAAACCCATGTGTTATAGTTACTTTTCATGCATTTCACTTCTATTTTGTAGGATACATGTTTGGGAACTGAATTAGTAGTGTCTGATGGAGATTTGATGTCATTAGCAGCTTAAAGGAGCAAGATTGGCAAGTGAGGGAAGCAACATGGAAGGATCAAGGAATTTGCAGAACCAGGGTATCACGATCACGCCTAAAAAGACTTAGGGAGCAGCACGACCGCGCCTATCTCCAATTTTTAAAAACTTTGTCAATAGGGTAGCGCGACCATGCCCAATAAAGGCTTATGGATAGCGCGATCGCGCTAGTTCGACGTTGACAAGGAGTAAAATTTTCATTTAAGTAATGCAATTGAGTTGTAACTTACATATGATGTCATATTACGATTTGAATTTATGTCAAACGTTATAAATATGGGTTATGTCACTTTGTAAATTCCATTCCATCTCAGATAGTTTACTATTCCATTCTGAAAGCCTAGTTTAGATTGGATTATTGGAGAATTGAAGCAATTGATCGAGCACGAAGATTGTAAGGCTGGAGCAACTAGGAAAAGGATTGTTGTCATAGTTTTTGTTCTCTTTTCCTACCATTACTTATGTAATCTGAATGCTTTATTATTTGTGGATATTGGATTTTTATTCAATTAGGTTGAACTAAATTTCTATTTAAGGCTACAATGGATCTTATTGCATAACTGTGATTGACATGCTTTTGTGTTAAGTTATAATTTGTTATTAATGGATTGCCTGTTATGATTTGCACTGAATTGCTTAATTTCTTGGCCAGTAATTACCCTGATAATCTATATGAAATTGAAAAATGAATTATAGGTTTAGATATGATCATAATAGCATGTGTTTGTGATTTCTGCATTGCGTTGGAATTTATGATTTATGTCTAGGATAGAGATATACCTATACATCGCATGTAATATGATAAAGAACTTGTGCTTAAACCTTCTTTAATTGTAATTCACATAGGGATATAGTGGATTAGTTAAATAGGGTGTTCATCTTAATTCTATCATCTGTGGATTTAAGTTGATATGGGTATGATGCATTGAGAGATGGTCATATTTACTTTTGTGTTCTTGATTAACAATCCGAAATAATTAATTTGGTTTAACTGGAAGTGTGTTGATAAGTAGATTTTATACCTACTTATCCGGTATCTGTTACTTGAATTAGTTGCTTATATTCATGGTTCTTAGTTACTTTTCATACATTTATGTTATTTTGTAGGCTATGGCATGACATTGGCATGAAGAAGCAAGGAAAAGCAATTCGGACATCTTTTGGACTAAAATACGTAAGCAAATGCAAGAAGGGAATATTGAAGGACTTTTAACATTAAGTTGGATGCATGTTCTTGGATTGGAACTTGGATTTTATTGTATATCTACTTCTTAGCTTTCCGGAACATCTTGAATCATCCCAATTGAAGTTCGGATGCGAGAGTTATGACCTTTTTATCAACAAAGATCAAAGTTAAGAGTTGTCATGCGTGTCATTTACATAACATCTACTTCAAGCCCGATTTCTTCCTTGATCTAATCCGAATCTGTCAATTCTCAAAGAATGAAAGTTGTAGATTTCGTCGATATCTTCGATTTGATAGGTGGCAGGCCCCGTAACTCTTAGCAGATCAAGAGTTATGGCTGTTTACCAAAGGACATTGCAGCAAAAAAATAGAGTAGCGCGGACCGCGCTTGCCTGCCGCTTAGGCCACGAAACTCGCACGATGATGCGCAGGCACGTATAAAATGACTCTAGGAGCAGCCAGCGGAAATGGCGCTTAGTCGCGGGGAAAACAAATTGAATTGGGTTATTTGATGTCCAAATTGAGCTAGAATAGGATTCTTAGTTGCCTAACTTGCTAGGATATCCATTAGAACTATAAATACTTGAGTTTAACTTGGACTGGGAGGCTAGTTCTAAGACTCCATAAAGTTCCTCTTGGGATAGATTTCTATTAACTTATTCTTTACTTTCTTTCATAGATTAGGAACCCTAGATTAGATTAGAATTGGAGATTGAAGCAACTTGGAGACCATTGAAGATCAAGAGCAGGAGCTTGAGGAAGATGGAGATTTGCTGACAACAGATTCAATTCTTTTCTTTAATCTTATTCTTATCTTTTAATGTGTATTCAAGTGTGGATTCTTAGTTTTAATTCAATGAAATAATTCTTTGTTTGAGATTACAATAGATCTTATTGTGTAGTTTATTTTAATATGCTTCGCTATCAATTATTATGTTCTATTGTGAGAATTGTCTATTGTGATTTGGACTTAATTGTTTAATTAATTGGCCATCAATTGCCGTGATAATCTATATGAACTCGAGAGATGAAGTATAGGTTTTGATCTGATCATGATAGCATGTGTTTGTGATTTCTGCATAGATGGAATTCATAATTCGTGTTTAGGATAGAGATATGCCTTTACGGCATATGTAATCTTATAGAGAACTTGTGCTTTAAATCCTTTTTAATTGTAATTCACATAGAGATATAGTGGATTAGTTAATTAGGGTGTCTTGCTTAATTCTATCATCTATGGATTTAAGTGAGTATGGGTATTATGCATCGAGAGGTGGTTTTATTTGCTTTAATGTTCTTGATTAACAATTCAGGATAGAGAATAATTGATTAGAAGTGTGTTAACTTAAATAAAGTAATAGGTGAAGTTGTGATCTTAAATCTCTGTAATCTTAATTTAACTAGTGGTAATTAGAATTAGTTTAATTATAAATTGAAATTCATTCGTTTAAATAAGATTGAGTTGATTACGAGTTAGTACTTGGTGATTTTTATTAAATAATTCTCTGTGGGAACGATACTCAACTTATCACTTTATTATTGTTGACCATGTATACTTGCGTGTTGTGCGTAATTAGATTTTACCCAACAAGTTTTTGGCGCCGTTGCCGGAGAATTAATTTAATATTTTTTTACCAATATTAATTTTAATCAAATTAGTCTTAATTTAAACATTTTTTTTTAATTCTCTTCCTATATTTCTTTCTTTTCAGGTACTATGGATGGATGCACTTATCAAAGGCCATATTCGAATATGACTCAACCAAGGGATATAGGGTTTGATAGATTCAATGTATTTTTTGCATTATCAGCACAACTTGAGACACTTTCGAGGAGGTTGGACGTTGTTGCAGCCCAACGTAATCGAAGGATAGCAGTTAATTGCAATTATTGTGTTGGTAATCATCCAAGTCATCAATGCACCGTTAGTTTTGGGCCGGGACAACATGGTGGTGAATACCTCAACGATTATGCATACGATAATTATCATCAAGTTTGGGGGTATCAAGTTTGGGGGTATTATCCAACATACACGCCGTAACTCTCATATCAACCTCCATTAAAAGAAGAAAAGTCAAAATTGGAGGAATTACTGTCAAAGGTCATAGCAAACCAAGAGGAGAGGATGACGAGTCAAGAAATATCGAGCCACAATTTTCAGCACCAGATGGAACAACTCATCACCACTTCAACTCATGGTCCTCAATACATGGATTCCAAAACTGAGACAGATAATTCGAGATTGGAGGAATTATTGTCCAAGTTCATAGCATCAAATGAGGAGAGGAGGATTAATCAAGAGCGATAAATTCAGAATCAAGAGATAGCAATTCAAAATCTTCAAAATAAGATAGATCAATTGACCAAAGCCGTAAGCAACCTTCCTCCAAACAATTGGTGTTATGACGAGGATTCCGAGATTGTTGAAGTGCCTGAGCCAAATCTACAACTGGATGAGCCACAAGATGTTGAAAAAGAGGAGACAAGTGGGGATAATAAAAACAAGGTCGGTGAAGAACTAACTATAAGTACTAACGAGGATGAGCCGATGTTATTAGTGCCCCAAGTTCCTCCTCCACCAAAGTTCAAGGATCCGGTTAGATTTGCAAAACCATGCCCGCTAGGTAGTCATGTCGTCGACAATGCTCCTTATAACGTAAAAGTGAGTACAACTTTGAAGCCATGGTGCAATGAGTTGGAGAAGATATAACAAGAGATTGTTGTGTCTGACAAGCTTCAATGCCCCAATGTGATCACATACATAATGGAGAAAACACCTAGATGTTGGACGTACTTGAATGTGATCGTAACTAAAGAAAGCATACTAGCTGACTTTGATGCATTGGTCATCACAAATGGGAACCTACCAAAAACTATATTATTTTTGATGGATGGAGGGTTCCTCAATTATCGAAGAGGAATTGGATAGTGCTGACCAGACAGAGTCGGGCTTACGACGTTAAAACTAGCGCTACTTGGGAGGCAACCCAAGCTCTAAACTCTTTCTCTTTTAGTTATTATTTAAATCTTAGTTTATAATCTAGTTCAAATATGCGTTTTTCATAGAAGATTGACTACATCTTTGGAAGAGTTACAGATAACTCAAGAAAAATCGAGTCACAGGCTATTGCTCCCCTAGCGTGGACCGCGCTACACAAAGCACAGATACAGCGCGGGGTGCACTACTACCCCAGAACTTATTGACATGCCAGTGCGGACCGCGCCAATTTATCGATCCCACAGCACGGGCCGTGCTATATCCAATGTATAATGAGCGCGGGGCGCGCCAATGCTTCACCATGATATTGATCTCTAGCGCGGGGCGCGCCATTTCCTGCATATACCCAGCGCGGCTGCTCGAAAATCCCAGGCATTAAAAGTGGTTTAATTTCAATTTTAGTCAAGTCCAACTCAAGTGTGGTGCCCGATTTATTCCAATGTGTCTGGCCTATTCTTCAGACTTAGTAGACAAGGAGGGACATGCTGTATTTTCAGGGAAGTCCTCTCTTTTAATTTTTCCTATCTTAGCCATTGAGGACAATGTCTGTTTTAAGTTTGGGGGGAATTTTAGTGTCGTATTACATATAGTTAATTATTTACATTGTAGTTCGTATAGTTACATTTAGTTTTTGCATTCAGTTTTTTAAAATATAAAAAATTAAAAAAAATTGAAAAAAAATTAAAAAATTAGTAGTTAGTTTACTATGTTTATATAGCATTTAGTGCATCTTGCATGAGTCCAGCTGTTAGATAGTTACAATTTGTTTTGGCCAATGATGAGATTGGGATTGAGTAGACAAGTATAGTATAGATTATTAGAACTTTAATGTGATTTCTTGTTATGAATTGAATCTTTTCCTGTTTGAAACTGGTATAATCAGGTTAGCATGTTAGAGATAACTTTGTTGACTAATTAAGTTTAAATTGATACATAATGGACTTCTTAAGGATAATATTAGTTTGAATAAATGAAAGACATGAATAGGCGGAGATGGCTAAATTTAGACAAAAACTTAAGTTTGGGGGAAAAATTTGGGATATATAAGCTTAAAAAAAAAAAGAAAAAAAAAAGAAAAAAAAAGAAAAATGATGGAAAAAAATTACCGTGGCTAGTCTTGTTTCGAGGCCTTTTTTACTTGAGTAAGTAAGCCTGAGGGGATTGTCTTTACACCTAGCGCCCTAAGGTCTTATATGGTCTGGGAGTCGTTGGTCAAAAGCTCGCTAAGGGGTAGCACTGTTAGCCTAATGGAATGAGACATTTCACAGTCATGGATAAAAAAAAAAAATTAAACAGGAAATAAGAGCAAAAAGCCCTCGTAAAGCAAAGTAAAGCATAAGTATCCTGGATTGGACTCTTGAACTTGGTGGATGTTTGACTTTAGTTGGATCTAGCTTGTTCGTGAATTTTGTGAGTTTTCACTGTATGATGCCTTTAAAGAGATCTATTATATGTTGTATTTAGCATTATATTAGTTAGCATTGTTGTTGAGCACACACAACTATATATTAGTGATAACAGTTTAAGATTTGATGATTGATTGGGGAGATAATGATTTTTTTTGATATGAGGTAGTATCATGTTTACTTGATTTTATACCTACTTATCCGGATTGGATTCTTGAACTTGGTGTATGTTTGACTTTAGTTGGATCTAGCTTGTTCGTGAATTTTGTGAGTTTTCACTGTATGATGCCTTTAAAGAGATCTATTATGTGTTGTATTTAGCATTATATTAGTTAGCATTGTTATTGAGCACACACGCATTATATTAGTGATAACAATTTAAGATTTGATGATTGATTGGGAAGTTAATGATTTGTTTTGATATGAGGTAGTATCATGTTTACTTGATTTCTCTAAGGCCGGTTGAATAGACTTGTTTCTGTCATTACTGCTGGATTTGTAAGCATGTAGATTAGTTGCATTGCATAGCATTGTTGTTTTGTGTTTTTGCTTGAGGACAAACAAATGTTTAAGTTTGAGGGTATTTGATAAGTAGATTTTATACCTACTTATCCGGTATCTGTTACTTGAATTAGTTGCTTATATTCATTGTTCTTAGTTACTTTTCATACATTTTATGTTATTTTGTAGGCTATGGCATGACATTGGCATGAAGAAGCAAAGAAAAGCAATTCAGACATCTTTTGAACTAAAATACGCAAACAAATGCAAGAAGGGAATATTGAAGGACTTTTAACACTAAGTTGGATGCATGTTCTTGGCTTGGAACTTGGATTTTATTGTAGATCTACTTCTTAGCTTTTTAGAACATCTTGAATCATCCCAATCGGAGTTCGAAAGCGAGAGTTATGGCCTTTTTATCAACAATGATCAAAGTTAAGAGTTCTCATGCGTGCCATTTACATAGCATCTACTTCAAGCCCGATTTCTGCCTTGATCCAATCCGAATCTGTCATTTGTTAAATAATAAAAGTTGTAGATCTCGTCGATATCTTTGATTTGATAGGTGGCAGTCCCCGTAACTCCTAGCGGATCAAGAGTTATTCCAATTTTACCAATGGACATCATAGCAAAAAAATAGAGTAGCGCGGACCGTGCTAGCCCCGCGCTAGGCCACCAGAAACTCTGCTACAGTAGCGCGGGGCACGTCCAAAATGACCTAGGAGCAGCGCGGGGTGCGCTAGTCAGCGGGAAAACAGCTGAATTGGGTTATTTGATGTCCAAATTGAGCTAGAATAGGATTCTTAGTTGCCTAACTTGCTAGGATATCCATTAGAACTATAAATACTTGAGTTTAACTTGGATTGGGAGGCTAGTTCTAATACCCCATAAAATCTCTCTTGGGATAGATTTCTATTAACTTATTCTTTACTTTCTTTCTTAGATTAGGAACCCTAGATTAGATTAGAATTGGAGATTGAAGCAACTTGGAGACCATTGAAGATCAAGAGCAGGAGCTTGAGGAAGATGGAGATTTACTGACAACAGATTCAATTCTTTTCTTTAATCTTATTCTTATCTTTTAATGTGTATTCAAGTGTGGAATCTTAGTTTTAATTCAATGAAATAATTCTTTGTTTGAGATTACAATGGATCTTATTGTGTAGTTTATTTTAATATGCTTCGCTATCAATTATTATGTTCTATTGTGAGAATTGTCTATTGTGATTTGGACTTAATTGTTTAATTAATTGGCCATTAATTACCGTGATAATCTATATGAACTCGAGAGATGAAGTATATGTTTAGATCTGATCATGATAGCATGTGTTTGTGATTTCTGCATAGATGGAATTCATAATTCGTGTTTAGGATAGAGATATGCCTTTACATATATGTAATCTTATAGAGAACTTGTGCTTTAAATCCTTTTTAATTGTAATTCACATAGAGATATAGTGGATTAGTTAATTAGGGTGTCTTGCTTAATTCTATCATCTGTGGATTTAAGTGAGTATGGGTATTATGCATCGAGAGGTGGTTTTATCTGCTTTAGTGTTCTTGATTAACAATTCAGGATAGAGAATAATTGATGAGAAGTGTGTTAACTTAAATGAAGCAATAGGTGAAGTTGTGATCTTAAATCTCCGTAATCTTAATTTAACTAGCGGTAATTAGAATTAGTTTAATTATAAATTGAAATTCATTCGTTTAAATAAGATTGAGTTGATTACGAGTTAGTACTTGGTGATTTTTATTAAATAATTCTCTGTGGGAACGATACTCAACTTATCACTTTATTACTTGTTGACCACGTATACTTGCGTGTTGTGCGTAATTAGATTTTACCCAACATGTGTCGATCTAAGTGAAAAAAATAAGTGAAATTGTAGTCATAAGTCTCATTTATCCGATTTATTCTTGTGGTAGTTAGTTTAATTTAATTAATTATATAATTTCATAATTTTACAACTTTGATCATCTGTTTAAAGAAACAAAGATAATAAAAAAATTGGTGCTTGTTAGAATAAAATACAGTTTAATTTTCTCTATTGGACGATACTTGATTTATCACTTTATTACTTGTTGACCATATATACTTCCGTGTCGTGCTTAATTCAATTTTGACCAAAAAGTTTTTGGCGTCGTTGGCGGGGACATTTAAACTATTTTTATTACTTTCAATATCAGTTTTAATTAAATCAGTTTTAGTTAAACAATTTTTCTTTCTTTTTGTTTATTCCCTATTTCAGGTACTCTTGAGTAGTGCATGCAAACTCGATCAAAAAAGCCAGAATTGTTGCCTTACGAGGACAACATTTAAAAAAGGTTTAATCGGTTTCATACGTGGATTAAAGAAACTCGAGAGAATCTAGAAACATCAGACAAAATGGCAAATGAAGAGCAAAAGTCACTTAGGGATTATGCCATGCCAAAAATTAGTGAGATCCAATCAAGCATCACAAGGCCAACCATTGCAACTAACTCCTTTGAAATTAAACCGGGGACAATTCAGATGATTCAGAATTCGGTACAGTTTGAGGGAATGGCTAATGACGACTCGAATGAACACTTGGTGAGCTTTTTGGAAATCTATGACACGTTCAAGTACAACAGAGTAACGGATGATGTAGTGAGACTTAGGTTATTTTTGATCACACTACGGGACGAGGCAAAAAGTTGGCTACACTCACTAGCACTAGACTCTATTACTACTTGGGATGATTTGGCACATAAAGTTTTAGCAAAGTTCTTTTCACCGATGAAAACTGCTAAAATGAGGAATTACATTACTACCTTCAAACAACAGCATGGAGAATCATTGTACGAAACTTGGGAGAGGTTTAAGGAACTTTTGAGAAGATGTCCACATCACGGACTTCCCAAGTGGCTGCATATTCAGACATTTTACAATGCGTTAGGTAGTAATACAAGGATGAACATTGATGCAACAACGGGTGGAGCACTTATGGCTAAGGGTTTTGATGAGGCATATGAATTGTTAGAGACCATGGCAGTTAACAATTATCAGTGGCTAACATCAAGGATGAATCAACCTAAGGTAGCAGGAGTGTTAGAAGTGGATACAGTAATAGCTCTTGAAGCTCGGATGTCAGCACTATCAAAGAAAATGGATGCAATTGCAGGTGCAAACATTTAACAAGTGGCATTTGTGTGTGAGTTATGTGTAGGGGCACATCCAAGGGAACAATGTGCAATCAATCCAAAGGCAGTCCATTTTGTGGGTAGCTATACGTCCACCAAATCCATATCAGAATAGCTATAATTCGGGGGCAAGAAACCATCCTAATTTCTCAAGGAGCAATAATCAAAATCAACATCAGGCTCCACGACCATCATATCCTCCGGTGTTTTAGAATCAACAGCAGTACGCAGTTCCACAACCAGAAAAGAAGACATATTCTGAAGAGTTGTTGTTAAAGTATATAGCTAATAATGATGTGATGATGAAAAGTCAAGCAGCTGCTATCCAAAATCTTGAGAATCAAATGGGACAAATGGCAAATATTTGACTAACAGACCCCAAGGAGCTCTGCCAAGTAACATAGAAGTTAATCCAAAAAATGATGGGAAAGAAGTAAAGTCAAGTTACACTTTGAAAGCGAAACTTGATTACTTGAGGGGGCATGCGACTGCGCCCAATTTTAATGGGGAGGCAGCGCAATCGCGCCCTTCACCAGTCCTAGAAATTGATGAAAAGGCAGATGAAAAAGAGGAAAAGGTAGAAGCAGAACCAGTGGTAAAGGAAAATGCAGAGAAATCAGTAGTCACTCCACTAGTATAATTTACACAAAGGTTCTAGAAACATAAATTAGATAAGCAGTTCTCCAAGTTCCTCGAGGTGTTTAATAAATTGTAGATCAACATTCCGTTTGCGGAAGCATTAGAGCATATGCCTAGCTATGCTAAGTTCATGAAGGAAATTTTGTCTAGGAAAAAGAAGCTAGAGGATTTTGAGATGGTAGCTTTAACTGAAGAGTGCAACGCCTTATCGCAAAAGAAGCTCCCTTCGAAATTGAAAGATACGGGAAGCTTTACTATTCCATGCACCATAGGTAGCTTGTCTTTCAACAGATGTTTGTGTGATCTGGGTGCAAGTATAAATCTAATGTCGTTATTTATTTACACTCTGTTGGGATTACCTGCACTGAGACTAACACATATCTCTCTATAGCTTGCAGACAGGTCAGTAACTTATCATAGGGGAATTGTGGAGGATATTCTAATGAAAGTGGATAAATTCATCTTTCCAGCCGATTTCATTATTTTGGACTATGAAGAGGATAAGGACATTACTATTATACTTGGGAGACCGTTATTGGCAGCTGGAAGAACACTCATTGTGACGATCCATAATTTTTATATGTAATTTAAAATATTTATTGAATTAAATAAATATTTTAGTTGGTGTGTTTATTGTTAAATAAATATTTTTTTGATTTGATTATTTATTAGTTAAATAAATAATTCATGAGTTGTGGGGAATTAACTTGATTAAGTGTAATATGTTAATTAAGTTGATATTCAGTAATTTTGTATTTTCAATTTAATTAAATTAAATGAGTGTTGAATTAATTATTATGTTACATAGCAGTAATATTCTAATTTGATAATTAAATTAGAGAGTTGATAATGATTAAATGAATTGTTATAGTGTTGTTTTAATTTAATAATTAAAAGTGATGTTGTGAAACCCCAAAACCCTAATAAGACTCGGTTATGTAAATTCAGTATTATATAATAAAATCTCTCCGTTCTGAAAGTGTTTTGTGTTTTGTCCAAAAATTAACGTGCTTGACACGTCGCGCTTAAAAATTTTCTTCCGAAAACGGAATTTTCGGTATATGAATTTTGACAAGCTGCTTTGTCGTGCTTACACTAACAAAACGCTTTGTCGTGCTTGTTAGGATTTGTGTAAAATCTAAGTTAGGAACCCTAATATCAAAATCAGAAAACCCTAACCCTAGTTCTACAATCCCTAACCCTAATTTACAAAACTTAACCCTAATTGGTTAAACCTTAATTAGGATATCCTAAACCTAATCATGATTGTTAAACTTCAATTAGGTACTAATAAACATCATTAAGCAACCCTAATCATAAAAACCAAAACCCTAATCAAGATTAAAGAGGATTAAGGCATAATTAATCTACTAATTATGATCAACTAGCTCACAAGTAGGTTATTACTCACCAATGCAAGTCCCAAGATAGCACATGACATGCTTGTAACTCCCAAGCAGCACAAGTATCAGAAAATCAGATATTTGTAGAGGCAAGAAGGTGAAAAATGACACAAAAACCCTAGCTTAGAAATTCTATAAATAGCAGCCTTAGATCAGTGCAAACCTACGAAATTTCTAAGCCTAAACACTCATATATCATACCTAAACAAGCCTTGGTGATAGCAACAACAAAATCAGTAGCCAAAAATCAAAATCAAGCAAGAGAAGGTGTAAACCCTAATTTTAACTTATATCTTTGATGCTATATTTAATTTGTAGTTTAGATGTTTAGATATGTGTAATAACATGTTAATAAGTATGATAAGTTGATAAAAACATGTTTACATAACATCTAGATGCATCAAATTGATGTTTTAAGCAAATTAGAAATTCTGGAAAAATAGGTCTGACAGTCGAATGTTAGAGCTTGTAGATCCATGTAGTTGGGTCTGTTAATTGTATGCTAGTTGTAGTATGACACGAGGTCTTTAATTTGGAAAAGAAAACAGGTCCATTAGAATCATATATTGCAAGATATAAGTGGTCAAAAGTGGTTGACCGATCACGAAATTCTGATTTTTGGGTTACCCAAAAATCTCAAGAATAGGTTGAGCCGACTACTTTGACCAACCATTAATTTGCTTCCTGTTTGTTGTTAGGAGGTCTAAGTGTTATGAATTAATACCCTGATATACATACTACATATCTATGACACTCAAAAACTTAATCAATTCATAGGATTACTAGAATTAATGCTCAAAAGTCGTTAACCGAGCATGACTGTGTTTTCTGGGTCACCCAAAAAACTGAAGAACACGAAGAACAGCCTTTGGTTGAACTTTGACCAACATAAATCTAGACCTTAGGTACTTACTCTATCCTAACTAGTGTAACATATATGTAGCTTGGTATATAGACTACATATTACAACAATCAAAATACAAATCTATCACACATATTGAAAGTGTTTAAGGTCACAAAACCATTGGCCAACCTTGACCACTGTTCTGGGTTACCCAGAAACCCATGAACAGCTCTGACAATGACTTTGAGCCTCTATAACTTCTTGTTATATATATGTTAAAGCATGAAATTGGTATGTTATTGTACTACTACATGAGTACTATAACACCTATACACTTTCAAACCCAGAATACTTAACAGTAGACAATTAGGCTAAGATCAAAGTGACCTCTAAGCCATGACCAAACTAATTCCTAGAAACTCAAGAACAACTATAACAACACTTTCTGTTGCTATAGGGATTTAGCGATATACAGTAAATATTTATTTAATAAATAAATTAGAAAAATTAGAAATAATTAATATATAAATATAAATAATTATAAAAATAGTTTTAAAAATTATTTTAAGTTCTAAAATTAACTTTTAATATTTTTACATAAATTCAATAAATATTTTATTTATTTGGATATTATTTGTAAAACCCCAAATTTTACGAATAAAGATTTAATTTTCTCAATTTTTTTTTTGAATATTATGGTGTGGATTTGAGATAATGTTATAGTTGTGGGTAGTATTAATAAATTTTGCAAAGTATGCAAGTTGTTGTATTATATTCGATTGGTTGGGGAATATTCGTTTTAACGAGAGAATATTAAATATGACGATTACACAATCATTAGTGGACCCCTAGCGGAATTATTGTCGAAATGAGAAAATGATGAAATATCTTTTATGAAAATAATGGCGGAAGTTTCTTTCGTTAAAACCTGTTGAACTACCTAGTAGTAAAAAAAGAAGAATACACGTGCATTTGCATAGTAGCACCAGTATTGATTATTGATGCTTACGTGAGAAGTCACTCAGTTTTGTTCAATTATTGCTACAATAATTGTTGCATAGTATCTCACGTTATTTGATTCAATTATTGTCAATATTTTATATATTATTAAATCAATAATTGAGATAACAAGTTATTCATATTATTATTTGCAATATTGACAATGTCTAGAAGTTCTGTCAACGAGAGGTTTGGTCACCTAATTGCACACTAATAGAGAGAAATCCTTATTGGAAAGCCCCCTCTTTCCTGGGAACGACCTGATTGTTAAATATTGCAAATTATAATAATGATGATATATGTTGTTAAAAATATTGAGGGGATTTTTATGAAGTATTTGTCGTAAATGTTGCTTATTTTATGGACCCCCATTTACCCATTTTTCAAAATAATCGATAGAAATATCTTAAAAGGTGGGCCCACATATGGGGTCCACAAAAGAAAATGGGGGGGGATCAGGAAGTCACGGAAGTTTATATATATATATATACTATATATAAATTTTATTTTATTATTATTATAAATGTAATAAAACAGAAAACTTTTTATATAAAACAGAATACTTTTTATAAAGTTTTGTTTTATTTGATTATAAATAGAATATATTATATTTTATTATACATAGTGTTTGTATAGTGCCTGCATAGTGTTTGCATAGTAAAATCTTTTTATATAAAACAGAATACTTTTATAAAGTTATTTGTTTTATTAGATTTTAAATATTATATATATATATTTTATTAAGTTTTTTTTATTATATAATTATAAATAAAATATATTATATTTTATTGCATAGTATCCTTTCCATTCTCCTATAAATAGGATGCTTAGTTAGAATTGAAAAACACACCAGAAATTCAGAGAATTCTTCTTCTATAATATTGAGCGTATTTATTTAGAGTTTAAGAAAGCTTTGAGTATAGAAAATAGTACAAGTTTTCTTCAAGTATATCCCCTCCCTACCCGTCGGAATACTCTTCTTTTTAAGGTAAGGGGTATTATTCTTTCGTATTCATGAAGAGAGTTATTTTCTTTCAATACTCGTAAGGGTTGTTATTCCATTCTTTATTATTATGTTGGAATAACTTTATCTATCAAGTACAACATACATGGTGAAATTCTTACATTATTTCATTCTTTATTATTCATTGGAATAAACTCATGCAATGCGATCTATCGCATGCACAGTGAATTCTGTTGTTATTCCATTCTTTATTATTACATTGGAATAACACTTGCATGTCATGCGGTCTATCGCATACGGTGAATTTCGTTGTTATTCCATTCTTTATTATTACGTTGGAATATCACATGCATGCGGATTACGCATGACTGGTTCCATTCTTTATTATTCATTGTAAATATCACATGCATGCGGATTACGCATGACCTGGTTCTATTCTTTATTACTCTATTGGAATAACCTGTCTATGTGGATTACGGCATGCATGGTGAATGATCCTTTGTATTCATTCCATATTAACTTGTGGAAATGATCTGTTTACGTGGATTACTTCATGGCGGGTAAAAATCTATTTGCAGTTTCCTATATTCTATTATACTCAGTTGGTTAAAGTTTTGACTTCTATACTCCATGAAATTAGTAGAATATCCTGGATATTTGCGCTTCATCCAGTATCTTTTCATGAAAATATTCTTCTGAGTATTCTTGAATTTTACTCCACAAAGCAATATCATGTTGACAATTTGGACATTATTGAGTTCAGGATAAATTAACTTATAAATCTTTAAAATTTATTCTTGAACTTGTTTTATTGAATTGTCATCATCCTCATGTTTATATTATGTTGAAAGTCATCTGTGGCCTGTAGTGCATAGATGGACTTGGTATGATTATGACCAGGGATTATTCAGTATAATCATGATCGTAATGTTATAAATGATGTGAAAAAAGTCCTCATTGGCCCGTAGTGCATTGATGGATAGTTTTTGGTATGATTATGGCTATGGATTCTCTTCGGCCAAAGGTGCAAAGATGAATTATTTTATGGTATGATCAAGACCGTTGATTAAAACACGATTATCTTTGGCAGTAGTAGTGCGTGGATAATTCGTGGTCGTGATACTTAAATAATATCCTTGGCACGTAGTGCGGGGATGATTTGATGATGTTGATTATTTATTGTTGAGTTTCAATGATAAAAGTGATGAAAAACCTTTTAAATCATAGAAGATAGTAGATTTTATTCTCTACTCGACTCTTCTAATGGATTGCTTGTTCCATTGCTTGATTAAACTTGATGTTTGTTATATTGTATCGGTTTAACTTTGTTGAAGGCTAACGATAATTTATTACGCATTATCTTAGTCATAATATTTCTTCTTTGGGATAGTTGAGCTCACCCTTTTGCTTTCATTGTTCTCTTCTGAAATGAAATGAGAAGCGTAGCGGAGATTAGTCGGGGGCGAGTAACGGTCGGATGATAGCATTAGTAGTCCTCACTATTCTATGAAATAGTGTGAAAATAAATGTATCAAGGACTTATTTTTGAGTTTGAATACTGTCTAGAAGACAATATTTGTATTAAAACTCACAGCTCATGTTGTATATTTAAGGTTGTATTTGTATTCTGTACAATGTATTTGGCGACTCAGTAATGTATACCTATTTTGGGGGCGTCACAGTTGGTATCAAAGCTTAGGGATATGATCCCTGGCTGAGATGTGAGATAAGAACTAGGAGGGGAGAGACGGGGAAGTCCTTCGCTAGTATGACCCACCTAAGTTTATTTGGTATTTAATTGGTCGGTCAGAGTATAGGGATAATATGTGATATGTTAATTAACCCTTGTTTTGTGGCAGTATTTGAAAATGGCATCCGAAAATGTTGAGATAAGCAATGAAGCACATGAGACCGTTGAGTCACCACAGATTAATACCCAGGATAATGTGCAACAGGAAGACAACAATCCTCATGCAAACAACAACACTGACCAAATGATGAACGATGGAATGTTCAGAGGCTTTATGCAATTCATACAACATCAGGTAAGAAAGACTCCTATTCAAAATATAGGTAGAAATAATGGCAACCCACGGTTGGTCACCGCTAAGCAGTTCAAGGAGCTGGGACCACCGGAGTTTTTGGGAAAGCCAGAACCACTTAAGGCAGAGACGTGGATAAAGCAGATCACCAAGGTATTTGATGTCTTGGAATGCTCAGGAGCAAAAGGTTCCATTCGCCACCTTTATGTTGCGTGAAGAAGCAAATCATTAGTGGGAATCTGTAAAACGTACCCAGCCTGACACACTCAAGATGTCTTGGGAGAAGTTCCAAGAGTTGTTCAACGACAAGTACTTTCCCAAAAGTATTCGTCACATGAAGGAGGTGGAGTTCATCAAGTTGGAGCAAAAAATATGACCGTGTCGCAGTAGGAAGCGAAGTTTGCGGAGTTATTCCGGTTTGCATCCCATTTGGTAGATAATGAGGAGAGAATGACACAAATGTTTCTGCGAGGTTTGAAACCCAAAATATGTCAATACCTCATTTCTCCTAAACTTTGTTTATATTTAGATGTTGTGAATAGGGCTTAGTTATTGGAGCGTGATAATGAGTCAGCACAACCAAAAGGCAACGACTAACAACACGATAATAATCGTACCAGTGGCAACGACCATCGGAACAATGATAACCATCGTGGGGGAAATTATCATGCCAAGAATGGTAACAACTTCGGTGGTAATCATGGCCAAGATAATAGGAGTGGAAATTTCAAGAAGAGAAGATTTAACGATGATGGAAAGACGTCAGCACCAACACCTGTTGTTAAGGAAGGAGAACGACCACTGGTCGTATGTTTCAAATGCGGATAGGAGGGACACACCCGTCCAAACTGTACACAGCAATTCAAAGCGTGTTTCAATTGCGGAAGAGAAGGTCACCTAACTCGATTTTGTCGTGTAGTGAAGTCAAGTCCAGCTGGGATAATGATGCCAAAGGATGTCTCAGACAAGTCAAAGCCGATAGTTTAAGTGAGAGCGTTTGTCGAGGAACTCGAACAAAGTTATCATGGGTAAGTTAATCATAAACGCTTACGAAGTCTATACCTTATTCGATACCGGTTCTACCTATTCTTTTATCTCTCTTGCTTGCGCTTAACGTTTAAATTTGACTCCTGAGAAATTAGACTTTGACTTATCTGTTGAAACTCCGTTAGGAGAAACGTTTGTTACCTCCACCGTTTATAAATCTTGTTTGATTCATATCGATACCCTCACGTTACCTGTCGATCTTATCTCTTTGAAAATACTTTCCCTTGATGTGATTTTAGGAATCGATTGGTTAACTACTCATCATGCCAAAATTGATTATTTTCGTAGGGTTGTTAGCTTTCATATTCCTAACCAACCTGTTATGCGAATTCAAGCAATCAAACCACTAAATCCAATCACTGTTATATCAAGCCATAAGTAAAGAGCCCCGAGCCTTTATCTGGTGACTTCCTTGTGTGGAATGTACCAAAGCCAGACTTTTTGTAGGGGACGTCGTGAATAACGGTGGAAAGTTGATAGGTTTCAATGTGACGTGCTATCCAAGTCTTGGATGAGGGTCACAGTTTTGAATGATATTTTTATCGTTAATAAATTTCTTGACGTATTTCTGAAGACTTCTTGGCCTACCCCAGAACGTGAAATCAAATTTTGTATTGACCCCAGTACAAAACCCATTTCTAAAACCCTCAAGTATTTCTTCACCCAAAACGAACGTATTATGCGCTGAAGACATTGACTCGAGCTGTTGAAGATTACGATAATACCATGCAATACCATCATGGGAAAAGTGAACGTGGTAGCTGACGCATTGAGTAGAAGATCGCATGCATTTACGAGTGCTAATATACGAACTTACGTGAAGATAGCGAATATACGATTAGAACCGACTTTAATTGATAATGTTAAAGCCGCTCAAGCTACAGACTCAGAGCTTATGAATGTGAAGAAGAAGGTTCAAGAGGGCATTATTCTAGAATCAAGAATCGATGAAGAGATAAAATCTCAACCCTCGACTTTATTTGTCTATTTGAAATCATCGAACGAGTAAGAATTGTGGCCTATAGACTCGCTTTACCGCTAATTATGTCTCGTGTTCATAACATTTTTCACGTATCGATATTACGTAAATATATGGATGACCCAAACCACATTATTGATTTAGAACCGGACGAGATATCGGATAATTTAACGTATGAAGATGTATCTGTTAAAATCTTGGAATATATTCTACGCTCAAAGGTTATACCTCAAGAGTTATAATCTGACGATGTATCCTCATCTGTTCGGCATACCAGGTACGTACGTAAATTTCGAGGGCAAAATTTCATAAGGAGGGGAGATTGTAAAACCCCAAATTTTATGAATAAAGATTTAATTTTCTCAAAATTTTTTTTTGAATATTATGGTGTGGATTTGAGATAATGTTATAGTTGTGGGTAGTATTTATAAATTTTGCAAAGTATGCAAGTTGTTGTATTATATTCGATTGGTCGGTGAATATTCATTTTAATAGGGAATATTCGTACGACGGCACAATCATTGGTGGACCCCACAATGAAATTATTGTCGGAATGAGAAAATGACAGAAATATCTTTTTATGAAAATAACGGCAGAAGTTTTACCGTTAAAACTGTTGAGCTACCCAATAGTAAAAGAAATCTGATGTCTGGCGTGGTTGCATAGTAGCTACGGTATTGATTATTGATGCTTACGTGAGAAGTCACTCAGTTTTGTTCAATTATTGCTACAGTAATTGCTGCATAGTATCTCACGTTATTTGATTCAATTATTGTCGATATTTTATATATTATTAAATCAATAATTGAGATGACAAGTTATTTATATTATTATTTGCAATATTGACAATGTCTAGAAGTTCTGTCAAGGAGAGGTTTGGTCACCTAATTGCGCGCCAATAGGGATAAATCCTTATTGGAAAGCCCCCTCTTTCTTGGGAACGACCAGGTTGTTAAATATTGCTAATTATAATAATGATGATATATGTTGTTAAAAATATTGAGGGGATTTTTATGAAGTATTTGTCGTAAATGTTGCTTATTTTATGGACCCCCATTTACCCATTTTTCAAAATAATCGGTAGAAATTTCTTAAAAGGTGGGCCCACATGTGGGGCCCAGAAGAAAAAAAAAATGGGGGGGGGGGATCTGGGAAGTCACGGAAGTTTATATATATATATATATATATATATAAATTTTGTTTTTTTATTATTATAAATTTAATAAAATGAAATTTTTTTATATAAAACAAAATACTTTTTATAAAGTTTTGTTTTATTTGATTATAAATAGAATATATTATATTTTATTATGCATAGTATTTGTATAGTAAAATCTTTTTATATAAAACAGAATACTTTTTATAAAGTTTTGTTTTATTTGATTATAAATAGAATATATTATATTTTTTTATGCATAGTGTTTGCATAGTGCCTGCGTAGTGTTTGCATAGTAAAATCTTTTTATATAAAATAAAATACTTTTACAAAGTTATTTGTTTTATTAGATTTTAAATAATATATATATATTATAAAGTTTGTTTTATTATATAATTATAAATAGAATATATTATATTTTATTGCATAGTATCCTTTCCATTCTCCTATAAATAGGATGCTTAGTTAGAATTGAAAAATACACCAGAAATTCAGAGAATTCTTCTTCTATAATCTTGAGCGTATTTCTTTAGAGTTTAAGAAAGCTTTGAGTGTAGAAAATAGTGCAAGTTTTCTTCAAGTATATCCCCGCCCTACTCTTCTTTGGAATACTCTTCTTTTTTTTAGGTAAGGGTATTATTTTTTTCGTATTCATGAAGAAGAGTTATTTTCTTTCAATACTTGTAAGGGTTGTTATTCCATTCTTTATTATTATGTTGGAATAACTTTGTCTGAAATCCGCATACATGGTGAAATTCTGAACATGGTGAAATACATTATTATTCCATTCTTTATTATTACATTGGAATAACCTATGTCTTGAGTCTATCGCATGCTTGGTGAATGGTCTGTTGTTATTCCATTCTTTATTATTCATTTGGAATTTGAACATCGCATACGCATGCGCATTCTATTGGATGACCGGTTCCATTCTTTTATTATTACTGTTGTAATATCACATGCATGCGGATTACGCGTGACTGGTTCCATTCTTTATTACTCTGTTGGAATAACCTGTCTATGTGGATTACCGCATTCATAGTGAATGATCCTTTGTTTTCATTCCTTATTAACTTGTGAAAATGATCTGTCTACGTGGATTACCGCATGGCGGGCGAAAATCCATTTGCAGTTTCATATATTCTATTATACTTTGTTGGTTAAAGTTTTGGCTTCTATAATCCATGAAATTAGTAGAATATCCTGAATATTTGCGCTTCATCCAGTATCTTTTCATGGAAATATTCTTCTGAGCATTCTTGAATTTTACTCCACAAAGCAATATCATGTTGACAATTTGGACGTTATTGAGTTCAGGATAAATTAACTTATAAATCTTTAAAATTTATTCTTGAACTTGTTTTATTGAATTGTCATCATCCTCATGCTTATATTATGTTGAAAGTCATCTGTGGCCTGTAGTGCATAGATGGACTTGGTATGATTATGACCAGGGATTATTCGGTATAATCATGATCGTAATGTTATAAATAATGTGGAAATAGTCCTCATTGGCCCGTAGTGCATTGATGGACAGTTTTTGTTATGATTATGGCTATGGATTCTCTTCGGCCAAGGGTGCAAAGATGAATTATTTTATGGCATGATCAGGACCGTTGATGAAAACACGATTATCTTTGGCCCGTAGTGCATGGATAATTCATGGTCGTGATATTAAATAATATCCTTGGCCTGTAGTGCAGGGATGATTTGATGATGTGGATTATTTATTAAGCTGAGTTTCAGCGATAAAAGTGATGAAAAACCTTTTAAATCATAGAAGATAGTAGATTTTATTCTCTACTTGACTCTTCTAATGGATTGCTTGTTCCACTGCAGTTAAACTTGATGTTTGTTATATTGTATCGGTTTAACAGCATTGAAGGCTAACGATAATTTATTCGCATTATCTTAGTTATAATATTTCTTACTGGGCTAGTTGAGCTCACCCTTTTGCTTTCATTGTTCACTTCAGGAAATGAGAACGTAGCAGGGACTAGTCGGGGAACGGAGTAACGGTCCAGATGATAGCATTAGTAGTGCTCACTATTCTATGAAATAGTGTGAAAATAAATGTATTGAAGACTTATTTTGAGTTTGAATACTGTCTAGAAGACAATATTTGTATTAAAACTCACAGCTCATGTTGTATATTTAAGGTTGTATTTGTATTTTGTACCATGTATTTGGTGACTCAGAATAGGTGATGTATACCTATTTTGGAGGCGTCACATTATTAATAATTAAGTTAATAATAAAATAATTAGAATAATCATTTATAAATAATAAATAATTATTTAAAAATAATATTAATGATTTAAAAATCATATTAAATGATTATAAATTATTTAAAAATAATAAAAAAGATTTTTATAATTTTCTAAGTAAATATTAATTATTTAGAAATAGAAATAAATAATTTAAAAATCATTTAATGGATAAATAAATATCTAAAAATTATTATAAGCTTCTGACAATTATTATAAAGGATATATAAATTATTTAAAAATATAATAAAGCTTATAAATAAAGTTTAACCTAGATATTAACTTATTAATTATCCACTAAGGTCTTAGAACACCGAAATCATATCGAATGTAATCCAAACATGAATAGTTTATGTATTTGAGTATTGTTATCAATATTTATGCGTTAGACATATATGAATGAACATCTTAGGTGTTTATAGACGAATCAAGTAACTTCACTTAATTGATCTTCGCTCAGGCAAGTTACTAAACCCTATTTTTAATTACTTAAGCAAATCCCTTATTTACTTATGCAAGTTTCTCGAACCCTGCTTATTCGTTGAACAAGATTCCTATCTTGAATTTCTTTTGATATGTTATACCAAACCTAAACTTGAATTGCCAATTATAGTAAAGTTATCGCTATAGCTTCAACATAACTAAGAAATAAATTGTTTATTCATATGATATTGTTAATTGAGCATAAACTGTTGTGTCAAACCAAATTTCTTTGGTAAGACATCCTATACTGAGTTGTATATCCCAAGAGGGATAAATGTATGTCAATAAAATTTGACACTTAGTGCAAGTGGGCACGATTAGGATGAGATGCATACTCCTAGATGTTGAATAGGTTGATCCCCTATCTCACATCTGAACAAGGTTTCTAAGTCTTTGTGACTGACAGAAATAGTAAAAAGTCCATAAATAGTTGAAATATAAAAATTCCAGACATGGTAAACAACACTCAGTTGAGAACAGTTTTGAACTGTTATACTTTTTCAAATCCTATATTGTGATAAATTATAAAATCTACTGAGCATGTCATAGCTCACTCTTGCAAATCATTCCCATTGTAGTATTAGATGGTAACCCTGTCACATCTGGAGTAAATAATGGGAAGCGTTCCTGCTTAAATTAGTTTATATTACTGTCTAGCTGAATGTAATACTTTTGTTATAAGAAATTCTTTATGAAGAATCATGTAACCGAACCATAATATATGATATATATCATATTTTATTTCTGCAACTGTGTTTCTGTAATGACTCAGAAAATCTTATGTAATATTCAGTTATTATAATGTTAATTTTTGCGTATAATTTTTTTTTATTTATTATGTTACTTTTATTGTGATATAACTATTATTTACTTAATAGTTATTAAGTATCTTAAATTATGAAGGGTAAAGAAAGAGATGATGATATACATCAATATAATGTTATATAAACATCAAGAATAAAAAGGAAAGCCAACATGGCTTAGTTAAGAGAGATTCTTGATGCAAATGTATCTATGCCTTCAAAGAATTAATTATATTAAAATACAAACAAAAGTATTATTTTAAAATAAAGAAATGAGGAACTACCATGAATTATTTAGAATTCATGAGATCAATATTTTAGGTATGTGCTAGGTATGATTGTTAGTAAAAATAAAAATGATAGATACAATTCTATATTTGGCCATAATAATTTTTGCCATGTATGCTTGCAAGTCTCCTTCAATTAAATTTAGGGTATGGGTTATTATATTGGGTCTATAAGAAGATAAAAAGGGCCAATCCTAACCTATTCTCCCAGCCCAATTCGGCAGCTACAACTGTTAACAAGAGAGGATTGGTTTAAGCCCAAATCAAGAATTGTCAAACTCTTCCCTAACCCAATCCAGTGAACTAACTGATGTGTAACAAAAAGGGACTGTTTAAATCAATTAAAGAAGCAGTGTGAGGGCTTAAACACTCAGTCAGATGGCAAGTTATACGGAGGCTAAGTTAGTTCACAGCAAGAGGTTAGTTCAGTTAATAGTTAGCTAGCAAGTGAGATAGGCTTGCAGAGGATAAGGCGTAGCAGAGTAAGATATGGACTGATAAGGTGGCTGTGTAGGAGCCAAGTGAACTAGACTAGTACTGATTGCTCACAGCTGGGTAGGGTGGCTGAGTAGGGGCCAGCTAGGGGCCAAGCTTAGTATGACTGATTGAGAGAGAGAGCTCAGTTATATAACCCAATATTCCACCACTTAGCTGATTCTCCAAAGACTCTAGCACTGTAAGAAAGAACAAGAAAGAGAGCCGATTAAGAAGAAGAAGAAACTGGGCAGCTCAACCCACTTGTAACCTTCGAATTAACAAGGTAAGCCAATTCTGACCTTCCAATCCTTTTCCATTCAGTCTCGTTTCCTCACTGATAGCAATTGAACTGTTAATGGTTAGATGATTAGGATGGCTATACTAATATGGACTGCTATTGACTACCATGGCTGTGATACTAATCTCCATTGATATAAATGACTGTTGTAAGGCTTAAGTATGGCTATTTGATTTTTAATGTTTAATATAGCTGTGTAAGTGTTTTGTTGCTATTCTAATGTACTTAAAGCCTAAGAACTAGAATTAAGTGGCTGGGATATATATGTCATATGTAAAAGGGTAGACTGCTCTCCAACTGTTTGTCAAAATGCTTGATAAAGGACTGCTATCACTACTAGAAAATCGACCTATAGCTACGATCGTAGGCCGATCGTTATATATAAAAAAAGACCGTCATTATAGGTTATAGCGACGGATCCACGACATCGTCATTGTAGAGAAGCCGGTCGCTAAAACCTATAGCGACGGTCTTTTGTTTATAACGACGGTCGTGACACCGTCGCTATATAGTCATGCCAAAATCGTGTTTAGATGTACATAGCGACGCCAAAGAACCGTCGTTCATATAGTTCTCTGCTTTATAGAATACTATAGCTACTGATTACGATAACGATGGCCGCGCTATAGCCTTTTATATTTAAAAAATATTAATTAATAATGCAAATTTATTCAACAAACACAAATACATTATAAAATAAAATATAAAAATATTATATACATCATTTAAAATCATTCACATTACAACATTACAATTAGTACAAAAGATGTAATGATTCATTTTCCCCCCGCCACTTGAGAATGCTCCTCAAGTCTTTGTTAAAGGCCTGCATAAATGGAAAGCATTTAAAAATGAATAAGGACATTTAAAAGTGAAAGACATCAGTTATAAGAAGTTATGTACTAAATGTACAATTGTCTACAGATGATTTTTTTATTTTATTTTTTTGGAATGGTTTTAACCCTTTAGAATAAGCATCACAAAGAATAGCGACTTGACACACATAAAAGGTTCAAAAGTTATCTAATTCAAGAACTCGGTTCTTCCAAGTTTATCGGTTACTACGTAAATGAAAACAATCACAGTTGATTTACATTTGGCTAATTCCACTTGGGCAAGATTTAGAAAATCACACAATTTCATCATAATGAACTATGGTAAAAGTTATGAAAATAAAATATTACCACAACATCCCATCATGTTTGTGATGAGGCCCCCCAAAAAAAAAACAGTAATGATCTATATCACTTCGTAAGAAGCGTTATAACGAAGATTTTCTCTTGGTGAGGTGTTCTCTTTTTTCCCTTTAGGGCTGTTCTAAGAACAAGAGTTAACGCTTAGCACCACTTTTCTATGATTCACTCTGGTACACACCACACCCCAAGAAGAGGGTTGGGGAAGCAAAAGAAGAAGATAGAGAACTATATTTGCCTCAACACAATATAGATAATTAGCATTTGAAAGATTGACAAATATGAAAGTGCGGTGATTCTCGTAATTCCGCTTTACATGCAACTTCAAGCTACAATGTTTAAACAACAAAAAGTTCATCAAACCAAACAATTGAGATCCTAGTAATGAACCATACCGCTTTTACGCCTCCAAATTTTCGGGCCCAGATGCCGTAGCTAAAAGCAGACTTTTCGTAAATCACGATCATCACATTTAGGAACCATGATATATGTCGACTTGTCTTTGCCAAGTGTGCTCTTTGCAAGATCCCGTAAGACATACCGTTAATCAAGCAAGAGAATGAGTTAATTAGAGGAATGCTTCATTCGTCAGATTGATAAATTCAAATGCTCAATATTGGAGAGTAATTGGCAAAACAAGCATCACACCATCAAAAGCGGTGATTTATGTGTTATAGGTGATAGTAGCCCTCCATATTACATCATTACTTGTAAAAATTATGTATCTTGAATTGGTGATAGAACATAACCTATGGCGTGAGAAACACAACCAACAAGAATAATTCAATTACAATAAATTAATAAGTAGATGTAATCTAAAGCTGCTACAAATTTAGACATAACTAGTAATGACTGAAGTTCAAAAAGAAAAAATTATTGAAAACTAGGAGTAGTATGAAAAGTGTGCCATATCAGACTATAAGTCTGGACTCTGGCATATGAAAACAATATAATTGTAAACTAAATGCCATTTAAAATACCTACCTATAAGTAGTAGTAGTAGTAGTAGTAGTAGTAGTAGTAGTAGTAGTAGTAGTAGTAGTAGTAGTAGTAGTACTTCCGGATGATGTTCCACCGGTCCTTCTGGTTGGTTTCCCATTAGACAAGGACCTCTGTTATATCACAAAATAATATTAGCAACAATGGTTTTGCTATAATGGTAATGAGTGAGCACATCCAATATATAATTACTGGTCAATTAGAAACTTTATACAACATAGCATACAAGAATATGATAAGATTCAAAACTGAAAAAGAAACTATGAAAGAAAGAATCAGCCGTTAGATTCTATCAAGAATAACAAGGAAATAAGCCTCTCATCATCAATCACCACAACTTGAGATCTTGATCCCATGTTAGCGTGTCAAGAAAAATATCATTATCATTCAACATTCTTGCATCTATTACACTTTCAAACAAATTCATTTTCAAAGAAAAGTGGAACAATTTTTTCGTTCTTTTTAATAAGTAATCAAACGAAACTTGTCGCACTGCAGATCCGCCTAAGAGGGATCCACAATGAAATAACAAATGAAAACTTCTACTACGATCAAATCCTCCAATTATATTTCATACTCGTCCAACTTTAATTATCCTCATTTTTCTGGACATCCACTTTCAATTAGAGCGAGGTTGGAAATATACTAAGATGAGAAAGAAGGGTGATAAGGGACCTATCCACGTATGGAATCGTAGAAGCGACATATAAACAAAGCAAAAGGTTTTAATCTCATATCAATAATAATTCAATCTGTCAAATAATGAAGGATTGCAATGCTTATATAGATTACATAGACTTGATGACCAAGTAAAATCCTAATTAAAAAGGATACAAATCCTAATGAAAAAAAAATTCTACCTACCTAATTTAATTAATAAAGGTTTTACAATAATTACCAAAAGCATTTATATGTAAATAGTAATATAATATGATAATTGATTAATCTTTGGATCTTCTTTTGCTCCACATCAACTTTTAGTTGAAACTCTTCAATTTATTTCGCTTCAAAGTTCATGGACCACAGAACCCACTTAAATAAGAGTTAAGAATCTTACTCTTAGTTCAAATCCAAATTTTGTGGAGCCAAAGAATTAAACAATTATTGAACTTGAAGGAAAACTTTAAACCGTAATTTAAAAGATAAAATTCTTAATCTATGTACCATCCCGATAGAGTCAATTAAAAGGCTAATGAGTATCCCTCCTCTTGTCTTTGGACCTTAGAAAATTTCGACTTGCAAGTTAAGTAAAGCAGATTATTAAGAAAAAACTCTACTCAAATCAAATCAGTCGACAACTAGAAATATTAAGCATACATATTATCTCAAATTCTCACCAAATTTATCCAAGGTATCTTATGCTACATTTCATGTTTGAAAATCAAAATGAAATTACAAACTATAACTCTAGAAAATCCACAAATATCTTTTCAAATTTTATTAATTATCAAATTTAGAAGCATCACAGAAAAACACCTGGCGTCTACCCCAAGCCAATGCGCTGAGACGCCACCCGATCCGATACCCTAGCCACGAACTCATCAGTGATCGACTCCTCACTTGAGCCACAGAGCCATAGAGCAGAAATCGTCAAAAAGACATTGCATGGCGTGACGAGAAGAGAGATGAGGAAATGAGGTGAAAATGAGAGAGAGATGAGGAAATGAAGGAATTGAAAATGAGAAAACGCTCAGAGAGAGAGAGCTAAGAGAGAGAGAGAAAGGGTGAATATATGATTTGGGGGAAAGTGGGAGGGTTTTATGTTAAAAAAACCTCTATACCGACGGTCCCGTGCCGACCGTCGCTATAGATACCCTATAGCGACGGTTCCGTGCCGACCGTCGCTATAGCTCGTCGCTATATGTCAAATTTCTAGTAGTGTATATGCTAAAGACTAAACTAAGTGTGCAGTCAGAAATTTTGACTAATATCCCAAGCTAAATAACCAAGTAAGGTCAGGTATGCTTGTGACGCCCCCAAAACAGGTATACATCACCCATCTTGGGTCGTCAGATTCTTGGTACATAAATCAAATACAACTTAATTATACAACAGTCGTGTAAAATATGACAAAACATAGCTGAGAGTTTAAACAAGAATATTGTCATCTAGACAATATCTACACTCAATGGAGTCCTCATTATAATTATAATCACATTATTCCGTAGAATAGTGAGGACTACTAAAGCCATTTATCCTGGACCATCACTCCATTCCCCGACTCGTCCCAGCTATATTCTCATTTCCTGAAGAGAACAATGAAAGAAAGGGTGAGCTCAACTAGCCCAATAAGAAATATTATGACTAAGATAATGAAGAATAAATTATCCTTAGCCTTCAACAGTATAACAACTGATAGAATATAATAGACAACAATTTTAGATGATTATTTTTATATGTAGAATTAAATCATGAATATGGAATTTAATTGAAGGAATAATGTTCTTGAGTTTCACTACAAAACAAAATTGACTTTCAAACTATCTATAATTTAACTTCTGATAAATTTTTGATATATAAGTGATTGACTGTGTTTATATGTAATTGTAATGTTATAACTAACATCTAGACACGGATTTTGTATGTTAATTCATGAAATCGCGTTTAAAAAGAAAAGAGATTAGTTACAGTGAGCATATATATGAAATATGGCATGTTGGAGTCCCAAATTGATATTTGATTCGTGAATTAAATTGTAAATTGATTCTTGAATGTGTTAATTCACAAAGAAACGAAAAGAATATGGTTTGAATTAACTATTTTGGTTGAGAAATGAAGTCATAGTAATTGAACTAACTAAACACGTCAAAATTTGAGTTTTGAGCATGAGCATGGTTTTAATTCAGTTGGATTGATTGTTTTAGTTGTTTAGTTATTCTAAATTAGTGTATATATGATGGGTAATGTTTATATGAAGCCTATATTATTTTGGTGTATGTAATTTGCTGCTTAATTAGTGAAGTTCGTGAGTTTTGGGTTTGAATAGAGCAAGAAACAGTTTGCGAAGTTTATGTTTGCGCAACAGCGCAGCTGTGCTGGTGTCAAAGGCAGAAACGACGCAGCTGCGCTAGTTCTAGAGTTGTAAACGGTGATGTTGCGCCCTAGCCAAAACAGACACAATGATGTCTTGTTGATAACCCAATATAATCTAGTCCAATGGAAATGATAATGTGGCGAGCATGTAACAAAGACACTATAACAAATTGTTAACATGTATTTGATAATTCCAAAGTTGTAAAATTAGTAAGTTGTAAAAACTTCGCGTCGTGATTTGTTAAAGTCTGTATATGGTGATTAAAGTATTTGATAATTTATGTTTATGCAAGTTCTTTAACCTAACTCTTACTTTGAGAAGGTTTCTTATCTTTAACTCGTTCTTATTATGCTAATTCCTAAATTCTATTATTCTTATGTTTAACAAGTTTTATTCCTCAACTTGTTATTAATTATGCAAGTTCATTAATTCAATTCTTCTATTGATCAAGATTATAGCCTTAGCTTATTGTTGTTCAAGTAAGGTTTGTTATGATATCCAATGCCTATGCTTTCTAGTTTATTTCTAAAGCATGACTTCAATATGTAATGTTGATTCATTTATGATTCATGAATATTCTATATCATATTATTATCAAACACTTGAAATGATATCAAACTTTATTGATTAAAATAATCCTTAGTTGATGTTCGTTGAACTCTAAATTACCTTTGAAACCTATCCAAACCAAACTTTCTTTGGTGCGGACTCGTATGTTAAAACTGAGATGAGCAACCCTATTACGAGGGATTTATTACGCGTAAGCTTTTAGATGTTTGTGCACAATGTAGCGCCCCCAAATCCGGGTATCTTCAAACCCGACAGATGGTGCTATACTGTACAACATTCATACATTTATTCAATTGAAAAGTCTCAAAGAACGAACATAACTTCTATATATTTAAAGTAATATTTACATTTCCCAGGTTCTATACGCATTACAAAGGTTCTTTGTCATAATATCAGTTATATTACAACAATAGACCTATACTATTACAAGACAGCTTAGTAATCTGCCTTAGCTTTTCCCTAATCCTTTTTCGATCCTTCGGGACATTCAGTCTTAGCTGCAATCATATGATTCAAGCAAGAGTGAGCATAACTAGCCCAGCAAGTATAACAATTTAATAACAACATGCTTGAAACATACAAATCGTATATCTTCAATAACTGGACAATAGTTATGAAGTACTATTGATAATTCAAAATAGCACTTCATCTTTTCTTTAAAAATGTTTTACAATAATAATAGTATTTAGTAAAACATTCACTCCGGTCAAAGACCTCGAGTATTCATTCTTTATTGGAAAAGGACAACCCGAAAGCAAGTCCGTAAGCCCGTTATTACTTACGAGCACTTCTAGGTGAGCAGCCTATTGTACTCTATGTTGATCAACACTACATCCATTAAACGATGCACGTTTAAGCATTTGGCAACCTCACGCGCTCGCTGTCGTTTTTACCGACAAAACATTTGTTTAACATTTCGGTCTTTCTTTTGAAAACCATATCAAGTAGTTGACAAAAGATAGCAACATTTGATAATACATGAATAGATTATCACTACATCAAGTCTAGCTAAAGGAATTGGCTTTAACTTCAACATACTTCAACTCATGCGAAAGAATACATGAACTTCAAAAACTTGTTTGATTGAACTGAAACAAGAGTTAGAATACTTGCCTTTAGCGCTGCCGCTTACGGTATATTAACTTTATGTTCAAGTCGTTCAAGTCTCCACAATACATGATCACATAATGCCTTACATTAGGTCACATATAACCAAGTATGTATATGACTATATCATACCTTCCATTTCAATCTAACGATGTATTAGATTCAATTACTATTCATTACGGTTAATCATTATCCTTGCATTTATATTTTATTAGGTTATCTCAACCTTTATACAACATCCTTAAGGTTTAACAAAGTTTAAACAATGTTACATTACCTTCTTTAAGTTGAGTTTACTTTTAAATCAATTAGCTTTCTTGTCTTTGTACTTAGAAACATTCATTATCATCCTTGTTCTGAGATTGGCCGCTGCAGCATTTCGACTTTATACTTATATCTCATATCATGCAGTGCGAACTTATAGCATCACCGTTGTCCCGGACTTGCATTTGCAGGCATGAGTCCTTACTTAATGGGCCGTCTTTGACGCCACTCTCTTCGAGGATTTTGCATCAGACATGGGTTGCATATACATATTGAACTATGGTTCATGGCTGCGGCGAACTCTTGTAGGTGTGTTGAACACCGTTTCCACGCCTATGGCGAACTCTTCACAGATGTGCTCGAACAACATTCCGCTATTTATATGCGTGACTCGTTTTTCCTAGGGTTGGCACCGCGGCGCCAACTCTGTGCACCAGAAAATAAATTCAGTTTGTGAATTTTGTGAACTTCCCGGACGCATAACTTCTTCATTATAAGTCTGAATTGGCTCGTTCAAAAGCCTACGGTTCATAAATTACGTAGTCTACATGTTCATGCAAGAATTTTATCTATTTGACTTCATTTGCTAAAAATTCACCTATTGGTTCATTTTTAACGAAAACATTAAACGTTCGTGAGCGTTCAACGCTCGTTTCTTCGTTCTAAGTCAGAATTCGGTCATTTTTGAGTCCGCAGCTCTTAAATGCCAAATATGACTTGTCTCTATTGGAAAGCAATGGTTCCGTGATCAAACACAAAATTTGACTTCTATTCCGAGAATTTTACGAATTCGACGATTATCGTCCAATCGTGCAATTTCCGGCGAATCTTCATTCTTATGATTTGTTCAACATTACAAATGAACTTCATTCATCATGTGAACATCTCAACATACTTAATACAACAACTTATATTCATTGTTGGATTTTGACTTATTCTTCATTAGCTTATAACTTGTCAAATTATAAACTACTTAAGATTTGATTTTTCATGTCTTATGACAATTAGAGTTTCTTAATCATCATACTTTACATGTTATTCACATATAACTTACTTATGTATACTTGATACATATAATCATATAAGATCTTAATTCACTTCTCTCATTACAAGATCATATTTTCATACTTAGCATTCAAGATTAACTTATAATAAGTTTATAACTTTTATGAGTTCAAATGACTTATTGCCAACTTATGTGGCTTAAGTTCATTAATTACACATTCTTGTTGCTTCTTATCATTCATGTTTCTTAATCCATCTTTTCTTATCAACCTATCATGGTAGAGATAAAAGATAATTTAGAGAAGAAGTCTTACTTTTGTGTAGTCTTGGTAAGGTAGCTTTCTTCTTCTTCTTACTTATGGAAGTGACTTTTTGGTAGCTTATTCTCTCTAACTGTGACGCCCCAAAATCCGGTCTATCTTCACACCCGAATTCCGTACATCACGAGTACATCCTTCATCCAATATACATCATTATATACTGAAATATAACAACATACACTCTCAAATCCCAGGTTCTGGAAATCTTATAATCTTTTTCATTACAAATAATAATAAATACATTATTCATTTCATCTTACAAGAGTGACTTTTATCCGCCACCACGGATACATAACAGTTCCTTAAACTAGTCTAGAGTTCAATTCATCTTTCTAAATTACAAGTCTTTACTTTTTCTTCTCGCTACCTTCACACTCTGAATGACAATTCATCTGGAGACCGTCAGCTTGATCTTTACGGGATCCTTAAGTTCTTCTAACCTTGATCGCTGAAAATTGTTTTTCATTTAAAGCAAGTGTGAGCATTTAATTGCCCATCAAGTCATAACAGTTGAACAAACAACTTCAGAATTAAAACATTTCTTTATAACTTCTATAACCGAACAAAGGTTATAGGCGACTTGAATAATAGGAATAGTCTCAATTCCTATCATCTTAAAACATCAATTATTTTCACTTTGAAATACTTCCATCCCTCTACCTTTTTCATACACATCATGTCTGGCTAGAATCATTAGCACTGACTTAACAATAATGGTTCATGTATAAACAAAACATACTTGTATTGAACAGCTCAATCACAGAACAATTCATATCATAGAAACACCGAAGTGTTCAAATTATCATACATTCTCACATAGACAAAACTTCTCAAGTACAACATCCGAGAAGTTTAAGAAACTAGCATTCATGTAATATGAATGAAGTTAGGAAACTTGCCTTACGCCCAGCTACAACTTACGCCGAACTGTTCATTTCAATTCCTATATAACACATAAGGAGAAAACATAAACACCAATTACTCATATATTGAAATTACACATTGGTTTACTTAGCTTTACTTCTTAGGGTTCGCATTCTTGTAATATAAGTTTACGCGACTAACTTCCTTTACCAGTTTACGGCTTTATGACATACGGAGATGTCTTACTAATACGTTCATCATCTTAGATGATTTATATTCTTATCTTATTCTTATAACTTCTCTAGGACTCAGCACACATCGCATCTCTGCTAGTAGTCCATATGGTACTCTGAGTGGTTTCCCACAAACAACCAACAAACAAGTTCCCGTCTCATCTATATTGCCATCACAGTAAGTTAGATCGGTTTATACCTTCGCTCTCTAAAGGAATTGTTTAGCCCAGCTCCCATATGTCAACCATCAAAGGTTACGATTGTACCACAACCTAACTTAACTTATACGAACTATTAAACTATAATGTTCGATTAAGTCAATTTCTTATTCCCCACGGCTTTCTGACAACTAAATGTCATCCCTCCGGATTCATTCTTTCTCGAATCACATTCGGCTTTCATTAATCTTATTACCGTTTGTTACGGCTTTCTTGATAATTCATATACTATTTAATACTTTTGTTATCCATTACTTGAACCCCATGTTCATTACTAGTTCTTAGTGTCAAAGCCATACCGATCATTGTATGCTAAGACCAAGCGTCCATCGCAACAACGTTGCGTTCACAACATCTATACGCTTCACACTTATCTCTCATTATCATGATTTAACATCGAAATGTTATTCATTACCCTCGTCACTCAACATCTAAGGAATCACAACCATAGCAATTCCTCACGTTCATTCATCCCGACTACGGTCCCCGGATATCGATTACGTAACCCGCGATTATATTCTTTATCATTTTATCTTGTTTAATCAATACGTTCAACCTTTAATAAAGGTTTACATCACTTGATTAAGTGTTACATTAGTTGAATATTATATTCTTTATCGTCCCTTATATTTTCCCCAAGAGCTGAGCAGTTAAAAGATCATCTCTGGCTTTTTCCCAACACTGGTGCTGCCGCGCCACAAATTGTACTACTACGGTTATTTGCAGTGAACTCTCGCAGATTTGTTTCGGACACTATTACGTCTTCATGGCACATTGGCCTCCAAAAGCCACAACTTCATCACTTCTTGTAGCTGAGCATAAAACCTAAAAAATTTTAATAAGTCTTTTACAAGCTTGAGACGTTGATTTCAAAATCTCATAACTTCTTCGTTATAACTTGGAACGAGATTGTTCTAAAGCCATTTTCTTCCTTACCTTACGTACTTGACATTTCCATGCATGAACTTCGTTCTGAATTCGTTAACATGCCATTCAATTGGCTTAATCTTCACTCTTCGTTCATTTTTACGTTATTAATGCTCTTTGTTTGTTCGTCCGTAATTCGATCATTTGAACTCGGAACTCGTTCATTCTTGAGTCCATGACTCATGTTTTCTATGTTCTCTTACATTCTTATGAAACCCTACACATTCGGGTTCATTTACTAACTTTCTAATTCTCGTTTGACTTTTACAAAATTTTTGCCATAACTTCGTTATAGCTAAGTTTTAATCCGTTCTTCATGAACGTTTCTACCGTTCCTAACCAAGCAATACACATCTAACTTATACGCGATGGTTTTAAACTTGTCCATCAACAACAATTACACTACGATGGCTTTAAATTTGTCCATCAACAACGTTCTTCGTGTTCTTCGCGTGTTCTTCGTTCGTTCTTTATTTTAATCGATATTTTGGATTACGATTCCACTTTTTATTGGAATTTGATGTTATAGAACATTATTCCTTACTTATTTTACCTACTAATTCATATAATCCATTCGAACATTATTCTGTTCTTCATTCGAATCTTATACTTCCTTAAGAAATTTATAAACTAAATTTCTAATTCTTATTTCTTCATTTTCTTATGATTTCAACTATATGAAATCATCTCTAGCCTTATCTACCTCTTATCTTCATTAAGTTATGTTTTTAAACATAAAAACTTAAAGAAAATTTAAAAGAGATTAGATTTCGGATTACCGTTCTCATTTAATCTCTTTCCGTCAGACAAAGGTTGCCCACGAGCAAAGTTTTTTGCTTCCTTCTCCTTCTCATCCTCTCTCTCTCTCTCTCTCTAGTTGTAGGATTTTCAAAATCCCATTTAAATTAAAGTTAGCTTCCTATTTATAGAAAATCCAAAGCTAGGGCAAAATAGTCATTTCGCCCCCCAAACCTCCTTACTATTCATTACTTAGGCACTAAGTTTACTTAGCCCTTAAGTTTACTTAGCCTTTAAGTTTGCTTAACACTTAAGTTTACTTAACACTTAAGTCTACTACTTCCATCTCCTTAGTTAACCTCCTTACTATTCACGAAACTTAGCCTGTAAGTTTCGTGGTTCCGTCTTTCGGGTTTCATCCGACAGTTTTAAAAACTGCGATTCTCGGAATCCAAATATTTTTAGATATTTCGTCTTTCCTTTAACGACTAATTTTTACGTATTCTTGGGATCTTCAAAGACTGAAAAACACTTTTCGACGTTAAGCATTTTCCGTCACGTTTTATCCTAATGATTATACGTGACCATAAAATTCTCGGAACTCACTTTTCTTAACCCTAGGTTTTGAGTCTGCAGGCGAAAACTTCGTTTTTGCCATAACTGAAATATTATTGAATATTCCATCACGTCTTAGAATTAAACGTAATCTATAACTTCTCGGAATTTCAAAATAAATCTCCGAGCAGAAACGGATGAATAGTGCCTATTTCGTCTTTTTCCCCGAAAATATTTTGTTCCCGAAAAACATTCGTTTTCATCTTGAAAATTCTTATTCGCTCAATCTAGCTCGTAGCCAGAATACTCCCGATTTATAATCATCCTAGGTTATAGAAAGATTAATAAACACATATAAGACATAATAATATTAATAAAAATTCCTTTTATTAATAACTAATTCTTTAAACTTAAATTCTGGACAACCCGAATTTTCGGGTCGTCACACTAACACTTAAGCACTTTTGATATGTTGGATTATTTGAACAACTAACAAATGGCTTGTAAGTCTTCTGTATTTATAGAATTTGCAAAGCTAGGGTAATTTGGTCTTTAAATCATCCCACCTCCTTAAGCCACATCCTTTCTTATTCATTACTTGGTTAGCACAAAACATACCCTTTGCTTGACCACCACTCATAAGTCTTGGTCATTACTCCTTAAGTCTCGGTCATTACATTAACTTGGTCACCACATTTAACCATATTAATATGGTGTGCCCAATGGGTCAACCAATTCATTTCAATCTAGCTTGGGCTTAGAACAACTAACTCTTTGGGCTTTGCATTAATAAACCTTAACTTACTTAGCCATTAATCGGGCCTCACCCTTTAATCTACTTGGACTTGAATATAATTGTTAACCAATCTTCCAAGTCCATTAACATTACTTAATACATATACATATAGTTTATGTATTATTTTCGTATTCTAATTCATATAGAAAATATATACAATATTTCATTCTTCATACAAACTCATATAATACTTCGTATTATACTCATTTTCATTACTTTGTACAATTCCTAAGTATCATACAATTATTACTTATTCATTACTAATTCGCCTTACTTAAAGTTTATAAATTAAGTCCACAGGCAAATTATTACTTTTTCCATAACTAGATTTTTATTACATAATCTATCTTACCTTGTTATTTCATCATTATGTATTTCTCGGAAACTCAAAATTATATCCCGAGCAAATACCGATGAATAGTGTTTTTCAGAAAATTTCTCGGAAAACTTTTATTTTCGTCTTGGAAACTCAAACACTTTAATTCATCCACGTAGCTCAAATACTATGACATTTTAACATCAATAGGTTATACAATGACAACCATCTTGATAACACATGAAATATGATTTTATTATTATTTAATTTAATAAAATCATTTTATAATAAGATCAGAATTTCTCGGTCGTTACATTCTTCCCCCCTTATAAAGATTCTGTCCCCAGAATCTCGTCTTACTTTAATCAAATAGATGAGGAAAATTTTTCTTCATCTTTTCTTCTAGTTCCCACGTTGCTTCTTCAACATCGTGGTTCTTCCATAATACCTTTACTAATGATATTACCTTGCTCCTCAGAACTTATTCCTTTCTATCAATGATCTGCATCGGCGACTCTTCATATGTTAAGTCTTTCTCGATATGAATCGGCTCATACTCGATTACATGCTTATAGTCTGGCTTATATGGACGTAATACAGATACGTGAAACACGTTATATATTCGTTCTAGGTCTAGAGGTAATGCTATCATATAAGGTACCTCTCCCACCCGTTTTAACACCTCAAAAGCTCCTATAAACCTTGGACTTAACTTTCCTTTCTTTCCAAAGCGTATCTTTCCTTTCCAGGGAGATACCTTTAGAAACACATACGAGCCCACCTCAAACTCTCGACTTAGTCTATGTGAGTCCGCATACTTCTTCTGTCTGTCCTGAGCTGTGACGAGACGTATCCGAATTAACTTCACCACATCCGTTGTCTGCTGCACCAATTCTGGTCCTAGCATCCAGCGTTCTCCCACCTCATCCCAACATAAAGGTGTTCTGCACTTTCTCCCATACAGAGCTTCATACGGCGGCATGCCTATGCTTGCATGATAACTGTTGTTATATGCAAACTCTACTAGTGGTAGGTGATCATCCCAACTACCCTTGAAATCCATGACGCACGACCTCAACATGTCTTCAAGCGTCTGAATTGTTCTCTCGCTCTGCCCATCGGTTTGTGGATGATAAGATGTGCTTAACCTCAGTCGCGTTCCCAATTGCTCTTACAAACTCCTCCAAAAATTCGATGTGAATCGTGGATCACGATCTGACACAATCGACACTGGTACTCCATGTTTGGAAATGATTTCCTTAACATAAAGTTTAGCTAACTGGTTTAAGTTATACTTGACCCTAATTGGCAAAAAGTGAGCTGACTTCATCAACCGGTCCACTATTACCCAAATCGAATCGTACCCTTTATGCGTCGTCGGAAGTCACACCACGAAGTCCATCATGATATGCTCCCACTTCCATTCTCGGAATCTCCAATGATCATACTAAGCCATTGGGTCGTTGATGTTCTAGGCCTTAACTTTTGACAAGTTAAGCACCTACCACATACTCGCTATTTGTCTCTTCATGTTTGGCCACCAAAAACTCTATCGAAGGTCTTGATACATCTTAGTGCTACCAGGATGTATCGAGTACCTCGAACTATGAGCTTCTTGTAATAATTTCTCCTTTAATTCTGTCTCATTCAGAACCCAAATTCTTCCCTCAAATCTTAAAAATCCCTCATTATCAAGACTATACTTAGTATCTTCCTTATCGGATAACCGCTTCTTCATTTGGTTACACTCGTCCATCTTGAGTTGTACCTCCTTAACTCTTTCTACGATGGTAGATTGCATCTCCATCGCAAAGAGTAACTGCCCCGAATTACTTGGCATTTTTACTTCTATTTCCATCCTAGCCATCTCTGTTATTAACTCATTTTGAGCTGTTAACATAGACTACTTTTCCCGACCCTTCCTACTTAAGGCGTCGACAACTACATTGGCCTTTCCAGGGTGATACAGGATTTCACAATCATAATCCTTTATCAACTCCAGCAATCTTCTCTGTCTCATATTCAAATCCTTCTAAGTGAAGACATACTTTAGACTTTTATGGTCCGTATATATCTCACATTTTCCCCCATAAAGATAATGTCTCCATATCTTTAGGGCAAACACTACCGCGGCCAGTTCCAGATCATGGGTAGGATAAACTTTCTCATAATCCTTCAACTGCCGAGATGCATAAGCAATGACTTTGCCATGATGCATAAGCACACAACCAAGTCCTCTATGCGAAGCATCACTATATACTAAAAAATTTCCTGTGTCATCTGGCAATGACAAAACAGGCACTTCACTTAATATTTTCTTCAGTTCTTAAAAACTGTCCTCACATTTATCCGTCCATACATATTTCACCGTCTTCCTTGTTAAATTAGTCAACGAGGTAGCTATCTTCAAAAAATCTTGGATAAATCTTCGATAGTACCCTGCTAACCCTAGGAAACTCCACACCTCAGTCGGGGTTTTCGGTTGTTCCCAATTCATCATTGATTCCACCTTCGCTGGATCCACTGAAATCCCCTTTTGGTCAATGACATGACCTAAAAACTGCACCTATTCCAGCCAAAATTCACATTTAGTGAATTTCGCATATAACTTTTTCCTTCCTTAGTGTCTCCAACACTAATCTTAAGTGTTCAGCATGATCTTCTGGCGTCTTAGAATAGACTAGAATATCATCGATAAACACCACGACGAACTTGTCCAAATATAATTTGAACACTCTGTTCATCATATCCATAAATGCAGCTAGTGCATTCGTCAACCCAAATGACATCACCAAAAACTCGTAATGACCATAACGAGTCCTGAATGCAGTCTTTGGTACATCTTCCTTTCTAACCTTCAACTGATGATACCCCGTCCGCAAATCTATTTTAGAAAATACTTTTGCCCTTTCAATTGATCAAAGAGATCATCGATCTTGGGCAATGGGTATTTATTCTTTATCGTTAACTTGTTCAACTCCCGATAGTCGATACAAAGCCTTAACGATTCGCCTTTCTTCTTGACAAACAACACCGGTGCTCCCCACGGCGAAACACTCGGTTGAATGTACTTTTTGTCCAATAGTTCCTGTAACTGAACCATTAGTTCTTTCATTTCCACCGGCGCCATATGGTACGGTGCCCTTGAGACTGGTGCCATTCTTGGCACCGTGTCTATCACAAATTCGATCTCCCTATCCGGCGGTTAACCCGGTAACTCACTTGGAAATACATCCATAAATTCATTTACTATAGGTATTTGTTCCATGGTTGCTCCCACTCTCTGGGTATCAACAACATGGCATAGGTAACCTACACAACCTTTCCTTAAGAGTTTTCTAGTTTGTGTCATCGTAAGGTAACACGGACGTCCCTGTAATTTACTACCGTAAAATACTACAGGAGGTTGCTTCAACGTCCTAATGCTCACACATTTCTTTTGGCAATCTATAATTGCTCCATGGTTAATTAACCAATCCATTCCAAGAATTACGTCAAATTCTCCTAACTTTATCGGTATTAAATCTACCGATAACTTACAACCATGTACATCTACGCAACAACTCCTATGAATATCTTCAACAGGAATTATCTCTTCGTTTGCTACCTTAATGTTCAAAGGTATAGGCAATTTTTCAGGAAATAATTCTAGTCGTCTAGCAAAATCACATGCTATAAACGAACATGTAGCACCCGAATCAAATAGCACATATGCATTTATATTGTTGATCGGAATAATACCTGCAACTACATCCCCTGATGCCACCGCATCTTGGACCGTCATATTAAAAGTGTGGGCCATTGATTTCCCCGGCTGAGCTGGACCACTAATAGCTAACTTACCACTATTAGTTCCCTTATTTCCTTCTGTCCCCTTCTTCGGACAGTTCTTTGCCATGTGGTCAGTCGATCCACATACAAATCATCCGTGATTTTTCTTCGGATTGGGACAATTAGGTGAAATATGCCCTTCTTGTCCACAATTATAACAAACCGCCTTTCTTTTGAGATAGACTCCTAAGTGAGTCTTCCCGCAGGTTTTACAGGCCTCCATCCTCCTCTTAGAGTCCCCTTGTTTTACTCCGATATTCCCAAAGTTAAAGCCCTTCCTCTTCTGACCGTTGCCACTTCCACTGGCTCCCTCGGTCTTGGTTCCTCCATCAACCTTACCCTTGTTTTTCTTATCCTTGTGTAGTGGCTGAGAGCCTCATTCCCACCTTCGGCAATTATTGCCTTTTCTAGTATGGTTCCAAAGGAAGTACTTTGGAATATAGAGATTCGGCTATAGAGCCAGGGTTTCAAGCCCTGCTCGAATCTTCTAGCCTTTCTCACTTCAGTGTCCACTTGATGTGGAGCAAATCATGCCAGTTCATTAAACTTGGCAGCATAATGCGGAATTGTCATATCCCCTTGTCTCAATTCAAGAAACCTCATCTCAATCCTCCCTTGTATACTCGTGGGAAAATAGTTCTCGAAGAAAATCTCCTTGAACCTCTCCCACGTTAGGTTTTCTATATCGGCCCTAGCCTGGTTTGCCTCCCACCAGAAGTTGGCCTCTCCTTTCATTAAATAGGTTGTAAAGGTAACCTTTTGACCCTCCTCAACATTTGCAATTACAAATGCTTTGAACTCCGGCGGACCTACACTTTTAAAGTCCTTAAAAGTAGTAGCTCGTACTACTGCAGGAATCATGGGTACATTAGCCCCCATTCTATTAAATGCATCCGTTAAAATATTAACGAACTCCTGCATTGGATTAACTGGACCACCCTCCGGTTGGTTAACATTAGCACCCTGATTTCGTTGTCTCCTTCTTGGCGTCATTTTGCTGTTAAGAAAACAACACATCATTATTACTTTATTCTTGTTAGTTTGTTATTATTTGAAATCAAACAACAACTCATACTCATTACTCAACATATTCCATAAAAAGACTTATATAGATTCATAACTTGTAGTTTTAACACTACATTGTTTACATTACCCAACCTTAGCTGATTACATTACCATCCCGCAATTACTTTCCAAAAATTGGGATTTACAAAAGACTACCCTTTGTTATATAAAATAGAGTTTTACGTCACTACTAGATACATAATATTTACATATCTAATCTACTCTAGCTATTGCTAGACTACATCTGTCGTAGGGCATTCTCAAAATCCTTGCTGGCCAGACCGGCAATAACATCTCTACTGATAGTGTGTCGGGTCTGTCCTGCTTCTATCTGATATCTAGCTACTTGCTGCTGGAAATCTATTTGAGAACTCCTATGTATATAGGACATCCTCTCCAACTTCCTCTTTTTAGTCTTTAGCTCCTGCTTGAGCTCAAAGACTTCATATTTTAGCTCTCGGACCTTGTCCTTAGCTAGAACTCTATCATCATGCTCCTCTTCCCACATTCCCTCCATGCTAGCCTTGTCCTCACAGATAGCTTGGAGTTCCTCTTTCAACTCCTTAACCTCTTGGCAGTAATGGACATTCCTATCCAATACCGACATAAATAATGCATTCATCGATTCCCCCGTAGGCATTTCCTCAGTAGGTGGAACCTGGTCCTCTGTAGGTGGAACCTGGTCAAAGGACATCACGTCCACCTCCTCTTCTAGCATGCCATCAAATATAGACATGTAGTCTAAATCGTCCGAGTCTCCAGACTCGATTGTCACCAACTCGGTTCTCTTTGCACACGGATTTGGTAGTATCTCTACCCGATTAACCGAATCCTCGCTCACTACATGTATATCTCTATACATATCATTTTCTCCTGACATCTACAATAAAACAATATAGTATGATTAGTACACGTCAGTAAAATAATAGAAATACATAACATAATATAATGCATTTTTATAGGGTTACTTTCCATCTTTTACTTCTTTATTCTTTCTTAAGGTTATGACTTAAGGTTCTACTTTCCCCCTTAAGTTTTATAACCTAGGCTTTGATACCAACTTGTAACACCCCCAAATTCGGGTATCTTCCAACCCGACAGATAGTGCTATACTGTACAACATTCATACATTCATTCAATTGAAAAGTCTCAAAGAACGAACATAACTTCTATATATTTAAAGTAATATTTACATTTCCCAGGTTCTATACCCATTACAAAGGTTCTTTGTCATAATATAAGTTATATTACAACAATAGACCTATACTATTACAAGACAACTTAGTAATTTGCCTTAGCTTTTCCCTTATCCTTTTTCGATCCTTCGGGACGTTTGATCTTAAGTTTGCATTCATATGGTTCAAGCAAGAGTGAGCAAAACTAGCTCAGCAAGTATAACAATTTAATAACAACATGCTTGAAACATACAAATCGTATGTCTTCAATAACTGAACAATAGTTATGAAGTACTATTGATAATTCAAAATAGCACTTCATCTTTTCTTTCAAAATGTTTTACAATAATAACATTATTTAGTAAAACATTTACTCCGGTCAAAGACCTCGAGTATTCATTCTTTATTGGAAAAGGACAACCTGAAAGCAAGTCTGTAAGCCCGTTATTACTTACGAGCACTTCTAGGTGATCAGCCTATTGTACTCTATGTTGATCAACACTACATCTATTAAACGCGTATGCGCGTTTAAGCATTTAGCAACCTCACGTGCTCGCTGCGTTTCTTGACAAAACATTTGTTTAACATTTCAGTCTTCTTTTGAAAACCATATCAAGTAGTTGACAAAAGATAGCAACATTTGATAATACATGAATAAATTATCACTACATCAAGTCTAGCCAAAGGAATTGGCTTTAACTTCAACATACTTCAACTCATACGAAAGAATACATGAAATTCAAAAACTTGTTCAGATTGAACTGAAAACAAGAGTTAGAATACTTTCCTTTAGCGTCTGCTACGGTATATTAACTTTATGTTCAAGTCGTTCAAGTCTCCACAATACATGATCACATAATGCCTTACATTAGGTCACATATAACCAAGTATGTATATGACTATATCATACCTTCTATTTCAATCTAATGATGTATTAGATTCAATTACTATTCGTTCCGGTTTATCATTATCCTTGCATTTATATTTTATTAGGTTATCTCAACCTTTATACAACATCCTTAAGGTTTAACAAAGTTTAAACAATGTTACATTACCTTCCTGAAGTTGAGTTTACTTTTAAATCAATTAGCTTTCTTGTCTTTGTACTTAGAAACATTCATTATCATCCTTGTTACGAGATCAAGGCATTGCGCGGCTGACTTTATACTATATCTCGCATCTTGGCTTGAGCTTATATATCATCCTTGTCCGGACTTGGCTTCCTGGTGTGAGTCCTTACTTAATGGGTCGCATCATGCTGGCGCCACTCTTCGAGAAAGATTTTGAGATCTGTGTACATGGCTGCTGACGCCACATATTGAACTATGGTTCACGCTGCGGTGAACTCTTACGGTGATCTTTCGAACTTTGTTTTTTATTGCTTGGGTGACTCGTTTGCCCTAGGTTGGGCGGCATGGCCAACTCTGTGCACCAGAAAACAAATTCAGTTTGTGAATTTTGTGAACTTCCCGGATGCATAACTTCTTCGTTATAAGTCCGAATTGGCTCGTTCAAAAGCCTATGGTTCACAAATTACGTAGTCTACATGTTCATGCAAGAATTTTATCTATTTGACTTCGTTTGCTAAAAATTCACCTATTGGTTCATTTTTAACAAAAACGGTAAACGTTCGTGAACGTTCAACGATCGTTTATTCTTTCTAAGTCAGAATCCGGTCATTTTTGAGTCCGCAACTCTTAAATGCCAAATATGACTTATCACTATTGGAAAGTAATGGTTCCGTGATCAAGCATAAAATTTGAATTCTATTCCGAGAATTTTACGAATTCGACGATTATCGTCCAATCGTGCAATTTCCGGCAAGTCTTCATTCTTATGATTAGTTCAACATTACAAATGAACTTCATTCATCATGTGAACATCTTAACATAATTAATACAACAACTTATATTCATTGTTGGATTTTGACTTATTCTTCATTAGCTTATAACTTGTCAAATTATAAACTACTTAAGATTTGATTTTTCATGTCTTATGGCAATTAGAGTTTCTTAATCATCATACTTTACATGTTCTTCACATATAACTTTACTTATGTATACTTGATACATATAATCATATAAGTTCTTAATTCACTTCTCTCATTACAATATCATATTTTCATACTTAACATTCAAGATTAACTTATAATAAGTTTATAACTTTTATGAGTTCAAATGACTTATTGACAACTTATGTGGCTTAAGTTCATTACTTACACATTCTTCTTGCTTCTTATCATTCATGTTTCTTAATCCATCTTTTCTTATCAACCTATCATGGTAGAGATAGAATATAATTTAGAGAAGAAGTCTTACGTTTGTGTAGTCTTGGTAAGGTAGTTTTCTTCTTCTTCTTACTTATGGAAGTGACTTATTGTCAGCTTATTCTCTCTAACACTTAAGCACTTTTGATATGTTGGATTATTTGAACAACTAACAAATGGCTTGTAAGCCTTCTCTATTTATAGAATTTGCAAAGCTAGGGTAATTTGGTCTTTAAATCATCCCACCTCCTTAAGCCACCTCCTTACTATTCATTACTTGGTTAGCACAAAACCTACCCTTTGCTTGACCACCACTCATAAGTCTTGGTCATTACTCCTTAAGTCTTGGTCATTACATTAACTTGGTCACAACATTTAACCATATTAATATGGTGTGCCCCATGGGTGAACTAATTCATTTCAATCTAGCTTGGGCTTGGAACAACTAACTCTTTGGGCTTTGCATTAATAAACCTTAACTTACTTAACCATTAATTGGGCCTCACCCTTTAATCTACTTGGACTTGAATATAATTGTTAACCAATCTTCCAAGTCCATTAACATTACTTAACACATATACATAGAGTTTATGTATTATTTTCGTATTCTAATTCTTATAGAAAATATATATAATATTTCATTCTTCATACAAACTCGTATAATACTTCGTATTATACTCGTTTTCATTACTTGGTACAATACCTAAGTATCATACAATTATTACTTATTCATTACTATTTCGCCTTACTTAAAGTTTATAAATTAAGTCCACAAGCGAATTATTACTTTTTCCATAACTAGATTTTTGTTACATAATCCATCTTACCTTGTTATTTCATCATTACGTATTTCTCGGAAACTCAAAATTATATCCCGAGCAAATACCGATGAATAGTGTTTTTTGAAAAATTTCTCGGAAAACTTTTATTTTCGTTTTGGAAATTCAAACACTTTAATTCATCCACGTAGCTCAAATACTACGACATTCTAACATCAATAGGTTATACAATGACAAACATCTTGATAACACATGAAATATGATTTTATTATTATTTAATTTAATAAAATCATTTTACAATAAGATCCGAATTTCTCGGTCGTTACACACAATACATGGTACAAAGGGTTGATCGCCCTAAGTATGGGAAGTCCCTACAGTCTCATGACTGTTTAGGTTTAAGTTGAAAGAATACTTATGACCTTGGACATAGCTCATGGTCTTGTGACCCTCAGATAAATTTCAAATTCTAATTTCAGTTCTTGATTGTCAATGATAGAAAATGTTATTCAATATAATTGAGCTTATTCATTGGTAGTTACTATGTTGTTATTATTCATTGCCATTTCAAGTCAGCATTTATTTTGCTCATTCTTGCATATATAACCATTGCAGCTAAAGTTGAGAAGGTTGATGAACCTACCACTAGCAAAGGGAAAGAGAAAATGAACAAGTGTTGAAGACTTGTAAATTTATTGACTTTTATATTGTCAGACTTTTTTTTTATTATGAGATGTAATTATTTACTTTTCCGCATTTGATGAATGTTCCTGGGAGAATTTATTGATTACGTTATTTAACCCTTTAATGGGAAGTTTTATTGTTTAAATTTATTATATTTGGGTAGTTAGAGATGAATGAATGGAAAGTGAACACCAAATCTTGTGCGAATGAAGTACCCAAATTAGGGGGTGTCACAAGTTGGTATTAAAGCGTTAGGTTATGAACCTTAGGTGGGGGAATAACCTTAGGAAGTAACTTTATAGGAGATTAAAAAGATAGTGGTGATAGACTCTTATTTTGTTTTAAGAAAGAAATAATAAAACACCCTATGTGCTTATGTGGTTGCAACTTATGTGCTCGTGAGTGTCGAGTAATGATGATTAGTAATTAAAAACTTAAAATATTTTTTACCAGGATGGCTAATATGGGAGAATCCAGTCAGGATAGGGAGGAGGGACCTCAGATGCCTAGAGAGGAGGAGCCTCAAGATATTCAGGTAGTCTGGGAACAACTGGTGTCAAGGGAGTCATCTCCGTTGGATAAAGTGGTTGGTCATGCCTCGGAGTTGGAGCAGGAGGGGATACCTAATGTGGAGGATGTGGTAGAGATGGATGATGAAGACCCTGTGGAGCTTCCACAAATGGATGAGGATGAGGATGAGTTTCCACCAAACTCTATCGCAGCTCATATGTATGATGAGGTATACGACCGCAACACTACACTTCAGGATAGAGTCGATGAGTTTGAGGAACTAGTAGCTGAACGTCAGAATTCGATGGCGCAGAAGGATTAATGAGATATGGGATCTTGACGAGCGTTTGGGTAATGCTGAATGGAAGCCGATTCACACAGAGGGGGAGAATGAGCAACTGATGGAGAAGATTGTGAAGCTAAAGGATAACTTGAAAGAAGAATCTGCCAAGAGAGCAAGAGTCGAAGATGCGTACGAGAAAGCTTATTAGCGTGCAGAGGTAACAGAGGGAAAGGTTCAAGCAAAGAAGATCAAGATGGAGGAGATGAATGGTGTATTCAACACTGTGATAAACCGAGCTCAAGACCGAGTCTTGTACTATCCGACTCAGTTCAAAATGATGCCATGGTATATACTAGATCGCAGAAAAATGTTCCGTATTATGGAAGAGGAGCGTCGTAAGGCTATGCAGCATTTTAGTAAGCCATAGTAAAGAATGTGATTGTTGTGTGATTAATGATATAATAAATAAGATATAAATCCCAAGTGTTATGTAACCAATGGGATATGATGATGTTATCCTGAAACTTTATTAGTTCAGGAAATGTGATGTAAATAGCAGTGATGCTATTATTTTTATGTTTTTAAATGATGATGAATAAATAAAATGTTAATATTTATTCAAGACGTTATGTGTTATATGATGATCTTTTGTGATGTGAAAGTTAGTAGAAAATACTTAAAAGATAGAGTAAAAATCTAATAAGTGTATTGTAATAACCCGATATTTTCAATACAAATAAATAAGAAATTTTGCATATAACTTTTTTAATTTTTTTATTATTTTAAAGGTGGGAATATATGACATGTAATGTGTATGTATATATTTGATAAATAAAATTTATTTATTACATGAATAATTTCAAATAATTTTATTTTAGAATTATTGATTATTATAAAGTATATTTTTATAGTAGAAATGATTTTAGCATTTATTTTTCATGAAAATAAATTTATATATTATTTAAATAATATATGAAATGCTAATTAGTATTATTATAGTAACTATTTTATGATGTGATTTTATTTATATTAGTTAAGTTAATTATTTTAACTTAATTAATAATGTTATATATGCAAGAAAAATCAGATATGGAATCCAAACCCAAATTCTGGATTTGGAATAAGGAATGAGAATAATAATATTATATTAAATATATTTCAGTGCTATAAATATGTACTGTCCATTCGGAATCCAACAAAAGAGTTAACTGAGAGTACAAGGTATTGGTTAAATTAAAATGTGGCGTGGGGCAGTGGGCCTGACCGACTAGCCCCTTGTCTATGTCTTAGATCTGTTCTCTTGTCCCCAAATTAGGGTCACCAAGTACAAAGAATAGTAGCCTAAACTCTCTTTACGCAAATTTTCAAGCTGCTAATCCTAGGCATGCATGGCTAGCTAAGTGGCTGGTATGGAGTGATTGAACAACTCCTTAAATAACCATTGTTCATTTCTATTGCACCATGAATCCCAACATTGGGTAAAGCAAGTGTCTGGTCCATGTTTTCTCTTTAAATACAAGCCACTAGGGTAGTCTGTCTTAGTGATAAGAGTGTTGGAGATCTCGAGTAAAGAATTCTTAGTTCTTTAAGCATTACCAAATCGATTGTGTGAGATATCAAGGTTAAAGCTCGAGAAGGTATAATTTCTACTCCGTTCTTAACTTGAGTCTTGTTGATTCTCGTTTTTCAGATTAATAGGTCAAGTATGATGAATTAGCATGATATAGGGTGTTTAGAAAGTTTACCTTCGTGCATGAATACGTTAAAAATTGTCTGGAATCAAGTTGTGACTACTCTGCAAAACAGAGCATGTTCACTGCTTCTGAAATCCATGGGGTGCAGTTGCACCGTACTTAGGAACCAACTGATGGGTTCGGTCATGTTAGACCATGCATTAAGAAATTCCCTTAGGTTGTATGCATATAGTAAAGTCTTACTGAAATTAACCCGACGAACTTAAACTTTGTCAAAGTAGTGTGGACCGAAGTCTCTGAAGGAGCTTCTTCGGACAGAGCGTAATGTGTTCGGACAGAGCGTAATGTCTTCGGACAAAGCGTGATGTCTTCAGACAGAGCGTAATGTCTTCGAAAAAAGCGTGATGTCTTCGGACGAAGCGCGATGTCTTCGGACGAAGCATGTTGTCTTCGAACAAGTCATAATATCTTCGGACATAGCGAGATGTCCTGGGAGTCGGAGACAGCATCATAACTTTATATAAGGATGGATTAATAAATACTCCTACACTATTGTAAACTATTAGTACACGAATAAGTTCTAAGTGGAGAGTTGTACCAACTTCGGGAAAATAAATCTAATACTTGCAAACATGCGTAGGAGAAGGTCGGTGGGATTAATAGACGTTATGGTCTACTTAAAGCAATGAACCTCTTAGAACTTCGAGGAAGAAAGATTATGAATAAGCTAGCAGTGGTCAATAGTATGAGCATGTTAGTGTACCGTTATGAGTTTGATGGGTACAACAGATAGAAAGAAAAATGTGTTATGTGTACATGTTATTGATATATATCAAGTGTGTTTGGCTAATAAATACCTGTACTTACATGAATAGGACAGACATAGTTCGTTGAGGTGATTTTCGCTATTAGTAGTAATCAACGCTAAAGGCAAGTTCCTATCCCTAAAAACTTGTTACTTATATCATGCAAGTTCTCTATCCCTAACTTATTGTTATTGTTGGGCAAGTTCCCTAACCTCACTCAAATTTACATTGAGCAAGTATCCGAACACTATTATTATTGTGTTGCAAGTTCCTTAAATTCACACACTTTATACGTTGAATTGTTGTCATATCAATCATATTTTATCAAGCAAATATCTGATTCTATTCGAAAATCACTTGTATACCTTGACGTTGTTGTAAGCATTGGACTTATCATTCCTAAATGCATGATGAAAAACTGTCTAAGCCCTTGATTCGACTAGACTATTATTATGAGTTAAAGAGCTATCCAAATCGATTGATTTGGTGCGGACTATCGTAAATCTACTGAGATGAACAACCCTCATAGAAGGGAAATTATATATTGTCGAGGGAAGCGATGCATGCATTATGAGTATGATTAAATGTTATGCATAACATATGGTACTTTAAGTGATCACCGATGTACTCGTGGATGTTGGATTACGAGTGTATCATCTTTGTTAATTCTAGTAAGAGTTCTTGGTCCTTATTGATCGCTTTCAAGACTCAATTATGTTGAACCTCGAAATGAGTAAATCCTGAGATTTTGTTGATATCCTTCGGTCCATAGTGACACCTATTGAATACTCTTGGTATTCTTGATATCCTTGAACTATCAATTATTATTATACCCATGAAAGATTCAAATGCTATAACTGCTTGTTCTTCTAGCTATATTACTTGTTGGGCAAATTTGTTGCTCATTCTTGCTTCCTAAAAACATTACTGGTTAAAGGCGAGCAAGCAAGCGTTACTTCAGGAAAGGACAAGGGAAAGGGCAAGGAGACAGAATAACTTAGCCCTTAAGACTAGAAGGATTATTATTATTGTTATGATGTATTCAAGAATGATTAAGCTATGTTAAGCTAATCACAGAATTGTTGTAGTAATGGTTACGGTACCTTGGGACGTGAATATTTATATTACATCAATGCAAATTATTCTATTATTTCGTTGTTAATGATTTTGTAAGATATTCAGTAGTAGTAGCGTGATGCAATCAAATTGAGATATGAGTGTCTCGAATTTTGGGGGCGCCCTGAGTTGGTATCAAAGCCATAGTTATAAACCTTAGGAGCGAGAGCCCTTAGATTACAACTCAGGAGAACTCAGAAGATAGAAAGGGACGAAACTCATATAGAGTTTTCATAGAGATGGACTTAGCGTGTTACAGAATATAACTTCATTCTATACAATGAACTTATGATTCTAATGGAGTTGTTGGTTGTTTTGTCTTGTGTTGATGATTGTAGGATGGTGACATGGGAGGACCTAGGTAGAGTAGTAGAAGAGGAGCCGCGTGACATACACGTGGTATATGAGGCACCATTGATAGCAGAACCTATATCAACTGTAGTTCCTATCGATGATGATGACGAGGAAGAGGAGATAGAGCCAATATCCGAAGAGTCTGATCCAGAGGAGGAGCGTATGGTTGATGAGCCCATGGGGGACTCCAACGAGGCTACTTTTGAGGATAGGATGTTGGGGGAGTATGAGGAGCAAATTTTAGAGTTAGGGTGCAGAGTTGAGAAGTTAGAGGCTGAGGCCATAGATAGAGAGTCTGAATTCCAAAAGCTGAAGGACGAAGACCACCAGAGAAATTTAGTGATGCAGAAGATGGAAGTAGTGATTGCTCACCATAAGGAGGCAGGAATCCAGATGGGGGCTTTGTTTCACAAGGCGGTGGCTAGGAATGTAGAACTGGCAGGGAAGTTAGAAGGGATGGAGCAGAGGGAGTTGAGCGAGGGGACAGAGAAGGACGCTATCCGTACTCAGTTAAGGATGGAAGTAATGGATAGGATCCATTTCGAAGAAAAGTGGAAAGGGGCCAATGATAGGGCTAACGATCTAGAAGATGAAGTGAGGTGCAAAGAGGAAGATGAATAGGATGAGTTATGCATTGCAAGACTACCATGGAGGGAGGCCTGATTGATGGGGTAAATCACTACCCGATAGAAGCGAGGACGGACCCGCACACACCATAAGTCGAGATGTGGTGGTGCACATTACTCGGAGGGAGTACCAGAGCACAGTGTGGAGCGGAATGATAGAGTAAGTCTAGGCGCCTAAAAGTTATTAGTTGTAGTTCGTTGTGTAGTGTATTATCATTGTGGTAATCCTTATGTAGAATGTGAGATGTTGTAAACCCCAAACTTTTGAGTTATGTTAGAGGGTAGTATGTTAATGGTTGTCCCCATCTTTTGTGATATTAGGGGATAAGTTGTGTCATTTATAGAAGTATCTTTGGAGATAATCATGTAATGTAACAACTTGGCATATGAATATAAATGATCTTGTTCGAAATGTATTCAAATCTTATTCCTTTTATGGAGAATTGTTTAAGTAATATAATTAGATAATAAAATGGGAGTGTCATAATGTAGGAAAATGCCGCATTGACGTAGATTAACCGCTCGGAAGAGTCGGTTAATGATGAGAGAGGATAAGTAGATCCCATTCGAGGCTTGTAGATTTGTTGGGGAGGCTCTTAGGGGAAGAAATGAACAAGTACCACCCGTTCCCCAAGTAGCTCCGGTTGCAAACTTCAAGGACTTCAAGAGTGTAGGACCTCCGGAATTCATAGGTATTACCGATTCTATCGTAGTGCAAACGTGGATCAAGGAAATGGAGAAAGCTTCGCCATTGCTCGTGTGGGCGAAGACCGTAAAACCGTGTTCATTGATATATGATGAGGGTGAAGCAAACTCACCGGTGGGAAGCAAATCAACATAGAGCGGGAGAAGGACTATAACACAGGAAAGGTTTAAGACTTTGTTCTTCGAGAATTACTTCCAAGAGCATGAAGAATAGGATGGAGGTAAAGTTTCTAGAACTAAAACAAGGAGAGATGATGAAGGCGCAAGATGCGGCCAAGTTCAATGAACTCGCACGATTTGCAACACATCAAGTAGACACTGAAGAAAGGAAATCTTGACGCTTCGAACTTGGACTAAAACCTTGGTTGTTCAACAAGGTGTCGGTCCTTCAAATCGACTTTTTCGCCACATTATTGGAGAAGGCGATAATTGTTGAAGGAGGTAGCGAGGCATTGAGCCAATACAACAAGGAGAAGAAGAACAAGAATGCTGGAGGAGAGACTCGTGGAGGGAGTAGCAGTGGTGGAAGTTATTTGGGAAAGAGGAAATGGGATAACCGCAACAACGACAACAACACCAACCATCAAGCATCAACCGATCGAGAAAATTATCAAGGAGGATTTAAGAAAAGAAGCGAAGCTTGCTCGAAATGTGGGAAAAACCATCAAGGGAATCTTTGGAAAGGGCGCAACATCTCGCTACAATCTGCTGCAAGAAGGCACATTTCACCTAATCGCCCGAATCTGAAAAGGAGCAAGGATGTTTCAGCGTGTGGCTGTTGAGCATCAAATAAAGGATTGCCCAAAGAAAGGGAGCAACGGAGGAAGCGGCCAACCGGGAGGGGGCAGCAAGCTGATGATCGGCGGACCAACGCAATCCAACCGACCGACTGCCCAAACCTTTAACATGACTGTCCGAGACGCAGTAAATGAAAGGGACGTGGTGTTAGGTATTCTCCCAATCAATAATATAAATGCCTATGTATTATTTGATTCGGGTGCTACCTATTCCTTTCAGGTTCGAAGAATTTGCTAATCGACTAAACATACCTCCTGAACGTTTAGAAAACTCATTGAACGTAGAAATTGCGAATAAGGAAGTAATTCCCATAGAATTTGTTTACCGAAACTGTTGTGCAAACATTAGAGGTCACGAACTAAACGTAGACTTAATTCCGATTAAACTGGGAGAGTTTAATGTGATATTATGAATGGATTGGTTGTCCAGCCACGCTGCGATAATCGATTGTCAGAAGAAGAGTGTGAACCTTCAGACCTCAAATCGGTCTAAGGTAGTGTTTTCTGGTAGCTCATCGCTTTCAAGCAATCGTGTTGCCTTACGATGATGCAGAAAGCAAGAAATTGTTAAAGAAAGGATGTGTAGGTTATTTAGCCTATATAGTGGACATTCATCAAAAGAGAATAGAAAGAAAAGATATATTAGTGGTAAAAGATTTCCAAGACGTGTTTCCAAATGAACTGCCTGGCCTTCCGCCAGACAGAGAAACTAAATTCATAATAGACTTAGCATCGGGAACCGCACCAATTTCGAAAGCCCCATATCGTATGGCGCCAGTAGAAATGAAGGAATTGATGATTCAATTGCAAGAATTACTAGATAAGGGTTACATTCGGCCAAGTGTGTCTCCTTGGGGAGCACCAGTGTTGTTTGTAAAGAAAAAGGATGGATCGATGAGGCTCTGTATCGATTATTGGGAGTTGAACCGAGTGACAATTAAGAATAAATATCCATTGCCAAGGATAGACGACCTTTTTCGATCAACTGAAGGGAGCAAAGTGTTTTTCCAAGATAGATTTATGAACGGGTTATCATCAGTTGAAAGTGCGAGAGGAGGACGTACAAAAGACAGCGTTTTGAACTCGCTACGGACATTACGAATTTTTAGTGATGTCATTTGGATTAACCAATGCTCGCAAACATTTATGGGCTTGATGAACCGAAGTTTTCGAGGCCATACTTAGATAAGTTAAGTAGTAGTATTTATCGATGACATTTTGATTTATTCAAAGATGAAGGAAGAACACACGTAGAACACCTAAAGATGGTATTGGAAGCATTGAGAAGGGAAAAGATGTACGCTAAATTTTCAAAATGTGAATTTTGGATGGAAAGGGTCCGATTTCTAGGACACGTGATAGATCAAAATGGAATTTTATGGATCCTGTAAAGGTGGAAGCGGTAAATCGGGAAGCACCAAGACGCCAATGAAGTTAGGAGTTTCTTAGGTTTAGCTTGGGTACTATCGAAGATTTATCCAAGATTTTTCTAAGATAGCAACCCCGCTGACCAATCTAACGAAGAAGACAGAGAAGTTTGTATGGACGGACAAATGCGAGGAGAGTTTCCAAGAATTGAAGAGGAGGTTGAGTGAGGCGCCTGTATTATCATTACTAGATGATATGGGAGGATTTGTTGTGTATAGTGATGCATCGCATAGAGGACTTGGTTGTGTGCTAATGCAACATGGCAAGGTCATTGCATATGCCTCATGACAGTTGAAAGATTTCAAAAAACGATACCCTACCCATGACTTGGAGTTAGCGGCGGTAGTCTTTGCATTGAAGATTTGGAGGCACTATTTGTATGGAGAAAAATGTGAGATATATACGGATCACAAGAGTCTGAAATATATCTTCACACAGAAGGAGTTGAACATGCGACAAAGGAGATGGTTGGAACTGATCAAGGATTTCGACTGTGAAATTCTTTATCACCCGGGAAAAGCAAACGTCGTAGCCGACGCTTTGAGTAGAAAAGGAAGGGAGAAGTTATTCAAATTGACAACTCAAGAGGATTTAATAAGAGAAATGGAAAGGTTGGAAATAGAGGTGGAGGAACCGAGAGAAGCGGAAGGAAGATTTCTCATGATGAGAGCTCACCCGACGTTATTGGATAGAATAAAGGAGGCACAAGAGAAAGATGAAGAATGTGATAAGATAAAGAAGAGAATAGTAGAAGATAAGGAAGAAAGGTTCAAAGTAGATAAGGATGGTATATTGAGATTCAAGGGTCGAGTATGGGTGCCAGCTGTAATCGAACTGAGAGAGGAAATCCTACACGAAGCACACAATACGACGTATTTCGTACATCCAGGAGGCACAAAAATGTGCCGGGATCTTCGACACCATTTTTGGTGGCCTAATTTGAAAAGAGAGGTTGCAGAGTGTGTTAGCAGATGTCTTACTTGTCAAAGAGTCAAAGCAGAACACGAGAGGCCAAGTGGACTACTTCAACCATTTGGAAATACCGAATGGAAATGGGAGCACATTACGATGGATTTCGTGGTTGGACTTCCTGGTTACATACGTAAGAGTTATGATGCAATTTGGGTTATTGTGGACCGACTAACAAAGACAGCTCATTTTCTACCCATCAAGATTCGATTCAATTTGAACCAGTTAGCAAATTTGTATGTAAAGGAAATCGTATCGCGACATGGAGTGACGGTGTCGATTGTCTCCGATCGAGATCCGCATTTCACATTAAAATTCTGGAAAAGTTTGCAGGAACGGATGGGAACTCAATTGATATTGAGTACTTCCTATCACCCTCAAACTGACGGGCAGAGTGAACGAACCATACAAACGTTGGAGGACATGCTGAGAGCTTGCGTGATGGACTTCAAGGGGAATTGGGACGACCATTTACCATTAGTAGAATTCGCTTGCAATAATAGCTATCATGCGAGTATCGGTATGCCGCCATATGAAGCTCTTTACGGGAGAAAGTGAAAGGGACGCCATTATGTTGGGATGAAGTGGGAGAACGATGACTTTTGGGACGTAATTAGTCCAAAGAACGGTGACGTGGTAGCAACAATAAGGGGCAAATTAGTAGCAGCTCAAGATCGCCAAAAGAAGTACGCCGACTTGCATTGTCAGAACCGAGACTTTGAAGTCGGTAGTTGTGTGTTTTTGAAGGTATCTCCTTGGAAGGGAAAGATCAGATTCGGAAAGAAAGGAAAATTGAGTCCGAGGTTCATAGGGCCATTCGAGATATTGGAGCAAGTGGGCGAAGTGGCATACAAAGTTGCCTTGCCACCCGAACTGGAACACATCCACAACGTGTTTCATATTTCCGTACTACGACTGTACAAGTCTGACTATAAGCACGTGATTTCCTACGAGCCCATTCAAGTAGAGAAGAATCTGGCATATGAAGAAATTCCTGTTCAGATAATAGATAAGAAAGAACAAATGCTAAGAAACAAAGTTATATCTTCTGTTAAGGTTGTTTGGCGAAACCACGATGTCGAAGAGGCCACGCGGGAATTAGAAGATAGGATGAGGAGAGACTATCCCCATCTTTTCGTATAACCCCGTAGTAATTCCGAGGACGGAATTTTTATAAGGGGGAGAGGATGTAATACCCATAAATTTTATGATTTAATTTTATTATTAAATAGAGTCGGTGAATTAATTATTTATAAATGCTTACGTGGCATGAGGAGAGTAACTCAATTGAATTAAAATTGAGCTGTTAATGATCGATAAGATAGGTTCATGAAATGTCTTGTATGACACAATGATGGACTTAGTGAAGGATGATTAAGTATTTGCATGTTTAAAGTCCAAATAATAAATTGGGAGTCTAGCCCAATAAGTTAATTGATGGACTGTTAAGTTAGCCTAATAAACTTGGGATATTTAGAATCCATTCGGAATCCAACAAAAGAGTTAACTGAGAGTACAAGATATTGGTTAAATTAAAATGTGGTTTGGGGCAGTGGGCCTAACCGACTAGCCCCTTGTTTATGTCTGAGATCTGTTCTCTTGTCCCCAAATTAGGGTCACCAAGTACAAAGAATAGTAGCCTAAACTCTCTTTACGCAAATTTTCAAGCTGCTAATCCTAGGCATGCATGGCTAGCTAAGTGGCTGGTATGGAGTGATTGAACAACTCCTTAAATAACCATTGTTCATTTCTATTGCACCATGAATCCCAACATTGGGTAAAGCAAGTGTCTGGTCCATGTTTTCTCTTTAAATACAAGCCACTAGGGTAGTCTATCTTAGTGATAAGAGTGTTGGAGAAATCTGAGTAAAGAATTCTTAGTTGCTAAGCATTACCAAATCAGTGTGTGAGATATCAAGGTTAAAGCTCGAGAAGGTATAATTTCTACTCCGTTCTTAACTTGAGTCTTGTTGATTCTCGTTTTTCAGATTAATAGGTCAAGTATGATGAATTAGCATGATATACGGTGTTTAGAAAGTTTACCTTCGTGCATGAATACGTTAAAAATTGTCTGTAATCAAGTTGTGACTACTCTGCAAAATAGAGCATGTTCACTGCTTCTAAAATCCATGGGGTGCAGCTGCACCGTACTTAGGAACCAACTGATGGGTTCGGTCATGTTAGACCATGCATTAAGAAATTCCCTTAGGTTGTATGAATATAGTAAAGTCTTACTGAAATTAACCCGATGAACTTAAACTTTGTCAAAGTAGTGTGGACCGAAGTCTCTGAAGGAGCTTCTTCGGACAGAGCGTAATGTCTTCGGACAGAGCGTAATGTCTTCGGACAAAGCGTGATGTCTTCGGACAAAGCGTGATGTCTTCGAACAGAGCGTAATGTCTTTGGACAAAGCGTGATGTCTTCGGACGAAGCGCGATGTCTTCATAACTCGCCGAGATTCATCTTTGAATCTTACCGACCAACTAACTCTATATGAGTTAGATCTTATCCTAATCACTGCGGTTATTGGTCTTAGGTATTCCTACCTAAGATTCATAACCAACAGCTTTGATACCAACTGTGATAGCCCCAAATTCGGGTCCTAAGTCACCACGGATCTGGTACAATCATTCTATAACTATTGAAGAAGATATAAACATAAATTTTTTATACATTAAACTTTACACACTATTCCCCAAGGTAGAGTAACCTTAACTTATACACAATTCATAACTTGTCTGACATATAACATTATTATCATACAATACTATTACAAATCTAGTCGCACACATTAACTTAAAGTCGAACCTGTCTTTAACCTTTCCTCAGATCCAAGCGTATTAGCCTTTAATATGCAATATTTATCACGATATAGCAAGGGTGAACATATGTTTGCCCAGCAAGTATAAATTTATTTGAGGATATATCATGATTGAAAGAGTTTGAATAATAAGCTGGCTATAATTCAACAATATAGTTGTGAATTAGCACGAACAAACTTTTGACTAAACAAGTATTGAACATGAACAAATATATCTGGACCGAATGGTAATGAAGGTGATCAGCCTTTCATACCTGATACATGAAGTAGGCACAGAGTGCAATTTAATAATTCTTAGACATGATTAACCACAAGCATATTTGAATGAAACAACTCGAGATCGAGTTAAGAAAAACTTGCATATTCGGTCGATTACTGTTATGCAATTTATTAAGATTTGTCTGAAGACCTAATATAAATAATATCGATATACAAATTAGAATAATATCATCACAGTATTTAAAATAATCTAAACACATTAACACATAATCCTATCAGTCTATACAGCACATAAGACCTAATATCAAGTCAAACTATTACAGTCCGAGTTGAATTCGGTATAATTCTAACATCCCGACGGTCTAATCGGACAAACATCGAGTTTAAGTTCAATTAAACTTTGCCTAAACAGTTAACAATTATCTTAGATAATTTTCTTAGTAGTCAAAATAATTTTCATAGACTTGTAATAATTTTCAGATAATTATTATGATTTTCAATTATTAATATCGTATTTATATAATATAAATACCACATTATTCATTTATCATTAATATTTATTTAATATTAAATATTAATGAAAATCATAACATAATATTATAATATATTTATAATATATCAAAGTATTTTAATACCTTAAAATCATATTTATATGATTTTTAAACACTTAAATCCTTTATCCGATAATTGCTTTTAATATTAAAATATTAATATTTTCATGACAAAATATCAAAAGTTATATTTTATAACTTGAAATATTTTTATAACACTTAAATTATTTTTATATGATTTTTAAATCATTAATTTATTTTTCCATAATTTATTTAATATATTTATTAAATAAATTAATTATCATTAATATTGAGTAATTAATGAAATGCATCATAAAATATCACAAGTTATTGAAAATAACTTAAAATATTTTCTTATACCATAATATATTTTAAATGATTTTTCATGTATTAAAATCATTTTTAAATAATTTATTTAATATTATAATTAAATAAATTAAATACCATTTATATTCCAAAAATATTAAATATTTATGAAATTTACTCAAAATAATTAAAAACTAATTGTTGAACTTTAAAATAATTTTTAGGAATTTATTTTGTACTTTTAATAATTAAAAATTATTTTTTTCTTTTTATTAACTAAAATAAATAATTTTAGAAATAAATTGTCACTAAAAGTGGCTTATAGTGATAGAACCGTCGCTATAGGTGTTCTTCATGTTCTTGAGCATTCATAGTCAGTTTACAGGTTAGCTAGTTTGACCACCATTTAATCTTTGGTTATTATGTTTCTGGGCTTGCTAATGGGTTATGATTATAGTATGAGTGTAACGCTACAATCATGAACAAGTTCCATAGCCATAACATCACATAATTGCAAGATCCAAGCTCGCAAAGTTACTATCAGAGGCTTGTTGGGTTTTCTGGGTTACCCAGAAACCTAGACAGGTTCGAGTGCTCACTATGTGGCTCAAATATCTTAGGGTTCTGGTCATTAGTTAAGTATTCTAAAGGTTTAAACATGTAGTACTGATGTCAGGGTACCATAATATATCATCATATCAGTATAACAACAACATTAAAGTAAGATTTGAGCTGGTCAAAGTAGGCCAGAAAACTATTCTTGAATATTTTTGGGTTTTCCAGAAATGTTCTTGAGCAGTTTGGTCAACGGTTGTTTGACCACAAATTTCTACGATTCGGTTACGGATCTGAGTGATCTAAAGGCATAGATTTGTAGGTCATATACCAGTCTCCAACATCCAACCAATAACACGACCAAAAACATAAAGCACTGCAAGATATAAGCTCTGCAAAACGTTGTCAAGGAGAAGTTTTGTCAAGGAGAAGTTATTCATATTATTAAATTGCAATATTGACAATGTCTAGAAATTCTGTCAAGGAGAGGTTTTGTCACCTAATTGCGCGCCAATAATGAGAAATCCTTATCGAAAAGCCCCCTCTTTCCTGGGAACGATCTGGTTGTTAAATATTGTGAGTTATAATATTAATGATGAATAAGTTCGTGTTGATTAAAGATGAATTGATAGTTCCATTGTGTTGGAATTATTAGTGTTAGTGGAAATTGACATTTATTTCGATAATAATTGATGTCTAGAGGTTATATTGACCAATCGGGTAATTAATCGGATAAATGAGAAATTAATTGCTATTAATTCACATGATTATAATTATTTGTTCACATGTGTGTAGTATTGATTCACATTCTTGTACTATTAGGGGAGGTGGTGCAAGATTGATAATACTTGCATGACTAAGTTAAAAATGGAGGTATAGTTGAAGGTACTATACTATAATTCGTATTTTCACATGATTATAACTATTGATTCACATGATTGAACTATTAATTCACATTATTTACTATTAGGGGAGGTGGTGCAAGTTTGATAATACTTGCAGGGTAAATTAAAAATGAAGGAAAAGAGGAAGGTATTATTCTGTAATATTTAGAGCCCTAAAACGTGCAATTATCGAAACTATATTTTTCTATAAATAGAAGATCATTCTTCCTTCATTTCTCACCAATTCACTAAAGCTATAGAGCAATTATTATAGAGAAAAATTATAGAGAGAAAGAAGAAGAGAAGTCTGCTACCTCACTATTCCAGTATCCAGTTTTTTCTAAGGTAAGGGGTATTATTCTTTCGTATTCATGAAGAGAGTTATTTTCTTTCAATACTCGTAAGAGTTGTTATTCCATTCTTTATTATTATGTTGGAATAACCTGTCTATGCGAAGTACCGCATACATGGTGAAATTCTTTTGTTATTCCATTCTTTATTATTACATTGGAATAACTCGTACATATGGTCTATCGCATGCCTCGGTGAATTCTATTGTTATTCCATTCTTTATTATTACATTGAATATCCTGTCTATGCGGATTACGCATGACACAGTTCCATTCTTTATTATTATTCGTTGGAATATCCCGTCTGCAAGTGTTACGTATTGCATGACACAGTTCCATTCTTTATTATTCTGTTGGAATAACATGTTTGTGCGAATTACGCAAGCCTGGTGAATTCTTCTGTTATTCCATTCTTTATTATTCTGTTGGAATAACATGTCTGTGCGGATTACACACGCCTGGTGAATTCTTCTGTTATTCCATTCTTTATTATTCTGTTGGAATAACATGTCTATGTGGATTACCGCATGCATGGTGAATGATCCTTCGTATTCATTCCTTATTAAATTATGAAAATGATCTGTCTACGTGGATTACCGCATGGCAGACAAAAATCAATTTGCAGTTTCATATATTCTATTATACTCAGTTGGTTAAAGTTTTGTCTTCTATACTCCATGAAATTAGTGGAATATCCTTGATATCCTCATGCTTATATTGTGATGAAAGTCATCTTTGGCTTACGTGCATAGATGGACTTGGTATGATTATGACCAGGGATTATTCGGTATAATCATGACCGTAATGTGACGAATGATGTGGTAAAAGTCCTCATTGGCCTGTAGTTCATTGATGGACAGTTGTTGGTGTGATTATGACCAGGGATTATTCGATATAGTCATGACCATTGATGATTACATAAATATCCTTGGCCCTAATGCAGGGATGATTCAATTTTATTTATTAAAGTCGAGTCTCTCGTGATAAAGTTGATGAAAAACTTTTTAAATCATAGAAGATAGTAGATTTTATGCTCTCTACTTGACTCTTCTAATGAATTGCTTATTCTCACTGCAGATTAAACTTGTTGTACATTATATTCTATCGGTTTAACATTGTTGAAGGCTAATGATAATTTATTCGAATTATCTTAGTTATAATATTTCTTCTTGGGCTAGTTGAGCTCACCCTTTCTTTCACCTTTATTCTCTTCGAAAATGAGAACGTGGCGGGACTAGTCGGGGACGGAGTGATTCGGCCCCGGATGATAGCATTAGTAGTCCTCACTATTCTGTTAAATAGTGTGACAATAAATGTAATGAGGACTCCTTTGAGTATGGATATTGTCTAGATGACAATATTCTTATTAAAAAACTCTTAGATTATGTTTTGTCGTATTTTACACGACTGTTGTATAATTAAGTTGTATTTGAATTTTGTATCATGTATTTGGTGACTCGAGATGGGTGATGTATACCTGTTTTGGGGGCGTCACAATAGCTATCAAATATTGGCTGATTGGTGTTGTATTAAGTCACATGGACAATCTTGGAGTGGTTGAACAACTAAGATATAGCAAGATTTGCAAGTTACCTTATTAAAGAAATAAAAAGGGCACTTTAGTCATTTTTATTTTAGTTTGAATGACATAATGGACAATTGGTCCAACCCTTAGGGTTTAACCCTTAGGGTTAAAACCTAAGGTTTCTATAAATCAATTTTCTAGAATTTCCAGATTAGGGTTTTCGAAATATAAAATTAATATTTCAAAATTATAATTAGGATTCTATATTTATATTTAGATTTCCTAATCATAAGTTCAATCTTGCTAATTAGGATTAACATTTTCTAATTAAAATTGCTAATTTTAGCAGTTAAATCCATAATTGTACCTAGGGTTTCAAACGAAACAATTAGGGTTTCTAATAATTAGGTTTTCTAATTATTAGGGTTTCAAGTAAATCATTAGAGTTTTCCCTAATTAGGTTATAATTAATAACGTTAAACCTTATACTAACATTTGAATTCCCAAATCAGGGTTTCGAATTCCCAGAAACTGAAATTAGGGTTTTTAGAACCGGTTTTTAGGGTTTCTTATAAATCGCTATGATTTTCTATCTGAACGTTGACGTTCTAAATATATACTTAAGATTTGTCACAGATATAGTTTATTTGGTCAACCTTTGACCCTTAACCACATACTGTACACATACAATACCATATTCACAGAACATATACACATATACACTTATATACTTAATCCTGAATAAATCACCAAAATCCTTCACAGAATTTTGAAATCCTCAAAATTCCTTCCCAAAAATATCAAACGCATACACTTATTTTCTGTCTAGGTCTATTATTTGACCTAAAATCCATCATTTAAGATTTTAATAAATTATCTAATTTCTCGGGTTGTCACAGTTGGTACTATTTTGGCATAGAGAAGAAAATCAAGAATGTTACACTTTTGTCTACAAGAATAAGTGTTATAAGAATTATAAATTACTCAACCGAGTTGTGAATACTTTCAAGAATGTAAAATAAACTACCTTTTATACTAGAGTTTCTGAAAGCAAGACATGAAACTTTCATATGTTAAGTTCTTAATAGGAGGTAAGCTATATATATGTTGTGTGTGCATGTTATTATCATACTAGGCCCCATTAAAGAGAAAAATGGTTATGATAAGAACATGGATGAGATATTTGAAAAATGTATCAAATATAGGAATCTAACTACAACCATGATCACTGAAACTACGTGATATGTGAGCTTACAAACTATATGACTTGGCTATGTGGCTAACATACTTGTTAATGTAAATAACTGTGTAGGATCTGTAAGAACACTTCAGTTAAGCTGGAATCTTATCAATAGACTACAAATGAGGCAAGTTTCTAACTATTACTCTTTATTGAGCAATTATTCTATAATGGACAGATTCTCTAATTTCTGAACTATCTCTCATTATTTATGAATAATATAAGGCTAAATAACCTTTTTATTCCAATCAGCTTCAAAAGAATAGTATATTGAACTTCTCTCTTACATAAGTTTATATTGAAAGTATGTCAATGCCATTATTTCGGTTAGACAACTGTTGAGATACATTGATATTATTCATGAAAATCTCATTTAATGTTCTCCAAACCATTTTGTTATGGTACGGACTCTTGTATAATGCTGTGAACGAACAATCCTTTTATAGGGGCATATTGTACCAGACATATGATTCCGAAGGACATGTAAAGTGACATTAGACTGTTATGTTGTGCACAATGTAGGGTACTTAGGCTGATACCCTAAAGTACGAGTCTAAGATATAGAACAACTTCTATAACTGTTTATATCCATGGATTGCAGTGTTAATACTGTCAATTCTAGTACAGAGTTCACCGATCGTTTGACCTTACAACATGCTAAAGCCTAATTTTCAGACTCAACACTTGTAAAGAATTATCTTGTTCGATATCTATTGAATTGTATCCTCATTGTTATAATATTTCTATTCCATTATATTTAACTGCTTATTTCCTTGCTGAGCAAGCTGTTGCTCACCCTTGCGTTAAATATAATATTTTCAGTTAAAACTGAGGTTGCTGGTCCATCTGGGAAAGACAAAGGAGAAGGCAAAATTACTGAATAATCTTTTATTAAGCGCTTGTGCTTATTTGAACTTAAGTGATGAATGTAATAAATACTTTGAGTACTATGTTTTGTAATGTAAGTTATGTAAAGGTCTTTAGAACCTGGGATTTAAGTTTGATGTTTATGTAATATAAGACCATTTTCTTTTTGTATGAATGGGTATATTAGTATCGTGAACACCAAACCCGAGTTAAAGATAACCCGGATTTGGGGGCGTCACAGGTTGGTATCAGAGCTGTTAGGTTATAAACCTTAGGAATAGGGGGGAAAACACCTTAGGATTATGACCTTAAGAGAAATTGTTAAACTCATTTCGAGTATAATAGATAAATTCTGGAAATTTATTGTTAAAGGAAATAAAAAGTTTAAGTGTGATTACTTGATAATGTTGTATAGAAACTTATTAAGTTTGTTAATATGTTTTGTAGAGGCCTTAGATAGCCGAATCTAGTAGGGTTAAGGAAGAGATAAAATAGGAAGAGCCAATGGAGCAGATGGGGGATTTCTCTGAAGAACCCTTCATAGAGGAGGCGGATGCTCTAATGGAACTGACCTTTAAGAATTTTGAGCTGGAGACCCGAGTCCAAGACTTATAAGGGGAGAAAGGATAATAACAAGCTTCTATAGAGTTGTTTGAGTCCCTGGTCATGCACACAATAACGAAAAATATGGAGATGGGCCATGCACTATATGACACTGCCTACCAGAAAGATACCCTGAGATAAGAAAATGTGATCCTCAGGAATGAGATATAAGTGCTGAAGGCTGACCAGATGAGGGCTGGCAAACAAAGGGATAGGGCCTTAGGAAGAGCATATGAGTTGGAAAATGAGGTTAGGGGTAGAGATGCCAAGATGGATAAAATGGACTATGCGTTTGAATCTGCATTTAGACATTGGAAACATAGGGTGCAGCTCCGCCCTGTAGATGAAGGAGGAAGTGAGTTGGTCCTAACTCGCAAGAGGGTGCTAGACATTGGAGACGAGGAGCTCCGCAGCGGCAAAAGGCGAGGCATGCTTCTCCAGTAGTCTGACTGAGCCTTTATGATGTGACTGTTTGGTATAGGTATCTCAGTATTATGACTTTAGTAGTTGGATGTACCCCACTTTTGTATACTAAGGGGATGATACTTTTAGAGCCCGACTTTTGTAGATAAGGGCAGTTTAAATGTACATCCCGACTATATGTAGTCAAGAAGGGATTAAGATGTTTATAGCCATATGCAACAAGATGTAATGTGCTTGGCACAACTTTAAAAAGGCATATAAACATGAATGTTTTTATGTTATAGAAGGATCTGTATATTTGATACAATGTGCATTATAATATCGATTAAATGATAAAAATACAAAACCTATATTATACAGAAAAATGCCACCAAGATCAAGATGGAGAGGAAGAGGAAGACTTGGGGCACATACCCCATCAACTCAAGAGGAATCTGTGAATAACTCGGCAGGACCCAAAAATCCTATGCAATAGTTTATTGACTTGTTAACCCAAGCACTTCAAGGGAGGAATGCCACACCGCCCGTAAACCCAAACCCTCTTGAAGGTCGTTTTACCACCTTTAAGGATTTTAAAGCGATAGGACCCCCAGAGTTCAAGGGAACCCAAAATTCGATAGAAGCCCAAACCTGGGTTAATGAAATGGAAAAGGTCTTCGAAGTTGTCCGAGTTGCTGAGGATCAAAAGATAACTTTTGCCACTTTCATGCTGAAAGGGGAAGCAAGCTACTGGTGGGGAGCCAACAAAAATAGAGCTGGAGTATGATTAGTGACGTGGAATAGATTAAAAGAACTATTCTTCAAAGTCTATTTTCCCCGAATCATGAAAAATAAGATGGAGGTCGAATTTCTCGAACTTAAACAAGGAAGTATAACGATACCTGATTATGCTGCGAAATTTAATGAACTATCGAGGTTTGCGCCACATCAGGTTGACACCGAAGAACGAAAAGCACGAAGGTTTGAACAAGGACTAAAGCCAGTACTTTTCAGCAAGGTTTCGATGTTTCAAATAAATACATTTTCTGACATGCTGGAAAAAGCCATACTCGCTGAAGGAGGAACTGATGCACTGGCCAAATTTCACCAAGAGAAAAAGACTAAGAAGATAGCTGGAGGACCTCAAGAGGGAATTAGCAAAGGAAATACTTTTAATAAAAGGAAGTGGAACAACAAGAGTAATAAATTTAGCAATAAGTAGGGAGAACCAAGAAGGAAGATAGAAGCGTGTAAGAAGTGCGGGAAAAATTATCTGGGAATCTATATGAAGGGGAAGACGGCCTGTTACAAATGCAGGCAAGAGGGCCACATCTCTCCTAACTACACCAACCTAAAGAAGATTCAAGGATGCTTTTTATGTGGAGTGCGAATCACCAGATCAGGAATTGTCCAAAGAATGGAAACAATGGTTGGAAGCTGACAATCGGGGGACCAACCCCATCCAATCGACCAACTGCAAGGACATTCAATATGACAGTGCAGGATGTAGTGGCATCAAAGGAGGTGGTGTCAGGTATCATTTTCGTCAATAACGTTAATGCCTTTATACTATTTGATTTGGGTGCTAACTATTCCTTTATATCTGAAAAATTTGCTCAACGGTTAGAATTAACTCTCGAAAGATTAGATCGTCCTTTGAACATAGAGGTCGCAAATAAAGAAGTTATTCCCGTGACTCATGTCCATAAAAATTGTAGTGTGGATATACGGGGTCATACTGTTACAGTAAATTTAATTCCCATCCGATTGGGTGAATTCAATGTGATATTAGGAATATATTGGTTGTATAACCATGGGGCAGTAATTGATTGCCAAAAATATGCATAAACCATTAGACTCCTAGTAAGTCAAAAATTGTGTTTTATTGTAGCAAATCACCGAGGCAGTCATGTTGTCTGACGATGATGTAGGCCAAGAAGCTGTTAAAAAAAGGGTGTGTTAGTTATTTGGCCCATGTAGTTGACACCCAAAGAATGGAACCGGAAATAGAACAAATACCAATAGTGAGGGAATTCCCGAATGTATTTCCAAAGGAGTTGCCAGGGTTACCACCAGATCGGGAGATCGAATTTGTGATAGACTTAGTGCTTGGTACAAACCTGATTTCCAAAGCTCTGTACCGAATGGCTCCAGTAGAAATGAAAGAACTTATGATTCAATTAGAGGAATTATTAGACAAAAAGTACATTCAACCGAGTGTGTCTCCCTGGGGAGCACCTGTGTTATTTGTTAAAAAGAAGGATGGATCGTTACGACTGTGTATCGATTATAGAGAATTGAATAAAGTCACAATCATAAATAAGTATCCCTTACCAAGAATTGATGATATTTTTGATCAACTGAAGGGAGCTCATTATTTTTCTAAGATAAATTTGCGTACGAGTTATCACCAATTGAAAGTGAGGAATGAAGACGTGCCAAAGACTGCATTTAGGACTCGTTACAGCCATTATGAGTTCTTAGTGATGTCATTTGGACTGACTAATGCACCTGTAACATTCATTAATTTAATGAATCGGGTGTTCAAACCTTACTTAGATAAATTTATGGTGGTATTCATTGACGATATCTTGATCTATTCGAAGACTCGAGAAGATCACGCGGAACATCTGATGATGGTATTGGAAATCTTGAGAAGAGAAAAGTTGTACGCAAAGTTTTCAAAATGCAAAATTTGGTTAGAAAGAGTGCAATGTTTGGGACACGTGATCAACCACGAAGGGATATCAATAGATCCAGCGAAAGTGGAGGAGGTAATTAACTGGGAACGACCGAAGACACCAACTGAAAGACGAAGTTTCTTAGGTCTAGCAGGATATTACCATAGATTCATCAAAGATTTTTTTAAATTGTCAGGACCTTTGACGAATTTGACCCGAAAAGCAGTAAAGTTCGTTTGGTCAGAAAAATGTGAAGAAAGTTTCCAAGAACTAAAGAAAAGATTGAGAGAAGCACCAGTGCTATCCTTGCCAGACGATACGGGTGGTTTCGTTGTTTACAGCGATGCGTCACACAAAGGGCTTGGGTGCGTTTTGATGCAGCACGACAAGGTTCATAGCATACGCGTCTCGTCAGTTGAAGGGTTACAAGAAAGGGTATCCTACGCACGACTTGGAGTTGGCAGCAGTAGTATTTGCTCTAAAAATTTAGAGACACTGTCTGTATGGCGAGAAATGTGAGATATACACAGACCATAAAAGTCTGAAGTACATCTTCACACAAAAGGAATTAAACATGAGGCAGAGAAGATGGTTAGAACTTATCAAGGACTACGATTGTGAAATTTTGTATCATCCTGGAAAAGCTTACATAGTCACCGACGCTCTAAGCCGGAAGGGACGAGAAGATTAGAGACGCTGACAAATCAAGAGGAGCTCATCGAAGAAATGGAGAAAATAAATATTAAAGTGAAATATCCGAGAGAGCCGAAAGAGAAATTGTTTAACGTGGAGACTCGTCCAGTTTTATTGGACAGAGTAAAAGAAGCTCAAGATTAAGATGAGGAATGCAAAAAGGTGAAGAAACAGGTAGAGGAAGGAGAGATCACCAAATTTAAAATAGACAAAGAAGGATTATTGAGATTTGAAGGAAGAGTGTGGGTACCAGCAGTACCAGACCTAAAAGAAGAAATCTTGCAAGAAGGACACAGTTCAAATTTCTCAATTCATCCGGGCGGCACAAACATGTATCTAGACCTTCGACAACACTTTTTGGTGGCCTAATTTGAAAAGAGAGCTGGCGGAATACGTCAGTAAGTGCCTAACTTGTCAAAGAGTGAAAATTGAGCATCAAAGACCAAGTGGATTGCTACAACCGTTAGAGATTACAGAATAGAAATGGGAGCACATAACTATGGATTTTGTTTTGGGACTTCCAACTTCACAGAAAGGCTTCGACGCTATATGGGTCATCGTGGATCGATTGACAAAGTCGGTGCATTTCTTACCAATTAAGATCAGATTTAATCTAGATTAATTGCCTAAACTATACGTTAAAGAGATTGTACCGAGACATGGCGTTCCATTATGAATCGTATCCGATCGAGATCTGCGATTCACATCTAATTCTGGCGAAGTCTGTTACGCCCCCAAAATATGTATACATCACCCATCTTGGGTCGCCAGAAAATACACTACTGATAACTCCATTTATACAACTGTCGTACAAAATATGACGACTCATATACTGTGAGTTTCAATACAAATATTGTTACGTATATAATACGATAATATTCATATTTAAATTATTACAAGGCCATATAAAGTACAACAACAAATATATCAAGTCCTCGAAGGGACACGAGAAGATTTCTGTTCTCCTCATCCTAATGGAGTACACCTTTGACGCTTCCAAATTCTGATTTGCCTCATCCTATTGTTGTTCACCAAAATTAAATATTTAATTATGTATAAAACATGTCACACACATTTTAAGTTCTTAGTACAATTATTATGCCACATCGTTTCATAATTTGATTAGGCTTGTGACTAATTCGTATCACCACTTTATACCCATGTTCTCTCTGCTAGTCCCAACTACACTTTTATTTCTTGAAAGGGATGGTGAAACAGAAGGGTGAGCACAAATATCCTAGTAAAGAATATCATGACTTAAGATAATTACATTATCAATAGACTTCATCAATAATAAATCAGAGATTTAGAACATATGGTAGATAATAAAACTTTTCAACCATAATTGCAGCGGAATCAACAATCCATTAGAAGAGTCAAGTAGAACATAATGTCTACTATCTCTTCTAGATAAAAAAAATCCATCGTTAATATTTCATTCTTGTAATACTCATCAAGAGTTCTTTGTTATACCTAAGACAAAGAGAACTCTCATCACCTGTCTTCACCTGAACCACCACAGATTATAATTAAATCACAATTCATATTTATAATCGTAAATCAACAATCCATCTTTGCAATACAAGCCTCAAGACATGTTGTAAAATCAATAACCAACAATCCATCTTTGCACTACTAAAGCCAAAGATATACAATCAGTAAAACTAATAACCAACAAATCCATCTTTTGCACTACTGAGCCAAAGATATACAATCAGAAACAAATAACCAACAAATTCGCTTTTGCACTATAGGCCAAAGATATACAACTCATAAAATCAATAATCTTTGAGACTCGACTTAATAGTATCACGACCACGAATTATCCATGCACTACGGGCCAAGGATATTTGTGTTTCAATTAACGGTCATGATTATACCGAATAATCCCTGGTCATAATCATACCAAGTCCATCTATGCACTATGGGCCAAAGATGACTTTTACCACATCATTTGTAACATTACGGTCATGATTATACCGAATAATCTCTGGTCATAATCATACCAATTCCATCTATGCACTACTGGCCATAGATGACTTTCAACACAATATAAGCATGAGAATGATGACAATGATATATATAATGAATAAACATAAATCATCAGAATAATAAGTTACCATAGATCTTAGTGATTTTCAACTTAGTTATCCAGAGTCCAAATTGATAACATAATAATAGATGAATCACAAACTATTAAGGATATTCTAATCCTTTCAGGACTTTTCACCATTTAATAATAAACTGAATAAACGAATAATAATATCTTACCATAATATGGAGTATGAAAGAAAATGATATTCCTTTTACCATAAAAATGATACCCTCTTACCACAATAATGATATCCCTTACCTTAGCATGTGACTTGATTCTGCTTTCTATGAAATTGATCAACTTAAACAATGCTTGCATTCCTTATCTACACTTGGAGTAACATTTCACTCAATAGAGATACTCACAATATTATACTCACAATATTGTAGCAAAAGAATTCTATATTTTTAGTGTAGTGATGGTGTGCCTTTAGTTACTCAACCGAGCAACCTATTTATACTGAAAATTTAGTAAACAACTAGCACATCTGCTTTGACAAAATAACCAAATGAGGTATATAATAGTAGTAGTGGAATTTATGGTCCCACAGAGAAAACCAACTTGTACACGTTTTAACAAAATTTGTTCAATAATAGAGTTATGGTCCATACTACTTTAGAAAAAATAGAGTGTCGACAAGTCCTGCCAAACTTACTTTTGTAAAAAGAAAATAATTGAACAAATGTCTGTATACCATACTTATCTTTAATCAAAACCTTTTATTCATCAATTATTTACACATTTTCAATCTTTCAATAATTATTCACCATTATTAACATAGACTCACAATACTTCCAACTGGTATAATTATATCATATCAAATAATATGAGTCACTGTACAATAACTACTGTGACAATTATTGAATAAAAGACTAAGTGGCTTCTTACGTAAGAATCAAATCAATATCTTGCTATAAATAATTTAAATTTTATTAAAAGTAAGGATTAACATCAAATCATGTTTATCACGAATAACATATAAACCAACTAATAATTCATTATTCATTTAAGTTATCTTTATTTATTGCATAATATCATTATATTTAATAATTTTCATGTTTTACAACTTAAAACAACATCCTTTATCGTCGAAAACATTACACGTTGCATATGTGCATGCTCGACGTCCTCCGATTACCTCTGAATGCACATTAGTCCCTAAAATAGCCATTTTATGCCTTGATACCGACCTCAAATCTCAAAACATAAAGAATGAAGGTTTTAGGTCTACTCGTTATCTTTCCGAATCATCCTAAATCACCTCAATCGGAGTTCATATGAAAATGTTATGCCCAATTTACTAAAGGACGTCCGGACAGATTTTGGCTTAACACTTGACCAGCGCCTAGGCGCCCAACTTTGGCCTTGGGCGAGCGCCTATGCGCCCAAAAACAGATTCTAAGCACCGAGCCTAGTGCCTAGGTGCTCGACTTTTGGCACTTAACTCCAATTTTCTAGATTTTGCAACTTTTGACACACATACTTCAAATCTTCATAACTTCTTCATCTGTTATCGGAATTAGTCTATTTTTGAGGCTATGGAAAGCTTGTAACATGCTCTACAAAACCCCCATGATTTCATAATTTTTCAGATTCATTAATTATTCCAAAATTTGGATCCAAAGTCCCCCAAGACTAAGTTTTTCATGGTTTAACATGTTTTACGAAAACTTTCAACACTACTTCGATTTAAATCATTTTTAGTCCGTTCAAATTGGAATATTTCCATAACTTCTTAATCTATAGATCATCCTCCTCGGATTTTACACATAAATCAACTATCAATACTTTTAAAAGTTTGATTTAAGTCCTAAAAATAACTTTTATTCATCCTCAAACACATGCCTAACTTTTTGATCTTAAATTCTATTATGACATGGATTAAACATAAAATCATTATCATATACATCCTTATTACTTTGGATCCATCATGATCCCCTATAACCCAACTTTCAACAAATCAAACTCTTAGGAAAATTAAAGAGATGAAAAGTTTTGATTTTACCTTTTGAGTTCATATTCTACCTTCATGCTTCCATGGTTTCATCTTCTTCTTTCTTCCTTTCTTTCTCTTTCCTTTTTCTCTTCTCTCTTTCTTTTTCTGAACATGGCTACGGGAGGGAGCATGAGAGAATGAGAAAGTGTGTTGAAAATAAAAATGATGGTATTTTTCTTTTTCTTCCTTTCTTCTTCTTCTTCTTTCTCCTTCTCTCTCTATCTTATCAATATTTTGGGCTACGGAAGGAAGAGGTTGTGAGAAAAATGAGAAAGACATCTCCTGATTTTGCCTTATTAGGCTCAATCAATTGCCTAACTCCCTTGTCCCACCAAAATGAAATTAAACAATCAAAGAAAAAGTTGGTGAGGAATGTGTGGAAAGTTTGAAGTATTAGGAAATAAGCCTCAAGATTATTCCACCTCTATCAGCATTAACTGCCCCTCTCATAGACCACAATATTCTAGAAGGTTTAATACTCCTCTATTATTAACTCATTTATCCAATTAATTGTTCATTTGACCATTTATCAATTTAACAATTTACAGTTTTAAAATAATAACCATAAATTAATTTAAACTTTTATTTCATAAAAGTCGGGGTCTTACAAAGTCTACAAGAACGTATGGGGACGCAGTTGAAATTAAGTACGACGTATCACCCTTAAACTGACGGTCAAAATGAGAGAGAATAATTCAGACCCTGGAAGATATGCTGAGAGCATGCGTCATGGATTTCAAGGGAAATTGGGATGATCACCTACCATTGATCGAGTTTGCGTATAATAATAGATATCACGCCAGTATAGGGATGCCGCTTTACGAGGCATTGTACAGAAAAAAATGTAGAACCCCACTCTATTGGGACGAGGTAGGAGAACGTAAACTGTTGGGGACCAAAAATGGTTCAACAAATTGTAGAAATTATCCGAGTAATACGAGCAAGATTGGTAACAGCTCAAGACAAGAAAAAGAAGTATGCAGATTTACACCGTCAAAAGAGAGATTTCAAAATAGGGTCATTTGTGTTTTTAAAAGTATCTCCCTGGAAGGGAAAAATCAGATTTGGAAAGAAGGGAAAACTGAGTCCAAGATTCATAGGACCTTTTGAAGTACTGAAGCAAATAGGTGAGGTGGCTTATGAAGTAGCTTTACTTCCGGAATTAGGACACATTCATAATGTGTTTCACGTATCGGTACTACTATCTTATAAACCAGATCACAAGCATGTAATTCAATATGAATCTATTCAGGTTGAAAAAGATCTAACCTATGAAGAAGTTCCTATTCAAATCATTGACAAGAAAGAACAAGTCTTAAGAAACAAAATAATACCTTCTGTGAACGTGATATGGAGGAACCACAGTGCTGAGGAAGCTACGTAGGAACTCGAAGAAAACATGAAGAAAAGTTACCCCCATCTTTTTGAGTAACCTTGTACTTGTAATTCCAAGGACAAAATCCTTATAAGGAGGGGAGAATGTAATGACTCAGAAAATCTTATGTAATATTCAGTTATTATAATGTCAATTTTTGCGTATAATTTTATTTATTTATTATGTTACTTTTATTGTGATATAACTATTATTTACTTAATAGTTATTAAGTATCTTGAATTATGAAGGGTAAAGAAAGAGATGATGATATACATCAATATAATGTTATATAAACATCAAGAATAAAAAGGAAAGCCAACATGGCTTAGTTAAGAGAGATTCTTGATGCAAATGTATCTATGCCTTCAAAGAATTAATTATATTAAAATACAAACAAAAGTATTCTTTTAAAATAAAGAAATGAGGAACTACCATGAATTATTTAGAATTCATGAGATCATCATTTTAGGTATGCGCTAGGTATGATTGTTAGTAAAAATAAAAATGATAGATACAATTCTATATTTGGCCATAATAATTTTTTCCATGTATGCTTGCAAGTCTCCTTCAATTAAATTTAGGGTATGGGTTATTATATTGGGTCTATAAGAAGATAAAAAGGGCCAATCCTAACCTATTCTCCCAGCCCAATTCGGCAGCTACAACTGTTAACATGAGAGGATTGATTTAAGCCCAAATTAAGAATTGTCAAACTCTTCCCTAACCCAATCCAGTGAACTAACTGATGTGTAACAAAAAGGGACTATTTTAAATCAATTAAAGAAGCAGTGTGAGGGCTTAAACACTCAGTCAGATGGCAAGTTATACGGAGGCTAAGTTAGTTCCTGGCTAAGAGGTTAGTTCAGTTAATAGTTAGCTAGCAAGTGAGATAGGCTTGCAGAGGATAAGGCGCAGCAGAGTAAGATATGGACTGATAGGGTGGCTGTGCAGGAGCCAAGTGAACTAGACTAGTACTGATTGCTCACAGCTGGGTAGGGTGGCTGAGTAGGGGCTAGCTAGGGGCCAAGCTTAGTATGACTGACTGAGAGAGAGAGCTCAGTTATATAACCCAATGTTCCACCATTTAGCTGATTCTCCAAAGACTCTAGCACTGTAAGAAAGAACAAGAAAGAGAGCCGATTAAGAAGAAGAAGAAACTGGGCAGCTCAACCCACTTGTAACCTTCGAATTAACAAGGTAAGCCAATTCTGACCTTCCAATCCTTTTCCATTCAGTCTCGTTTCCTCACTGATAGCAACTGAACTGTTAATGGTTAGATGATTAGGATGGCTATACTAATATGGACTGTTATTGACTATTATGACTGTGATACTAATCTCCATTGCTTGAAATGACTGTTATAAGGCTTAAGTATGACTATTTGATTTTTAATGTTTAATATAGTTGTGTAAGTTTTTTGTTGCTATTCTAATGTACCTAAAGCCAAAAGACTAGAATCAAGTGGCTGGGATATATGTGTCATGTGTAAATGGGTAGACTGCTCACCAACTATTTATCAAAATGCTTGATAAAGGACTACTAAATGCTAAAGACTAAACAAAGTGTGCAGTCAAAAATTTTGGCTAGTATCCCAAACTAAATAACCAAGTAAGGTCAGGTATGTGTTGGGTAAAATCTAATTACGCACAACACGCAAGTATACGTGGTCAACAAGTAATAAAGTGATAAGTTGAGTATCGTTCCCACAGAGAATTAGTTAACAAGAATTACCAAGTACTAACATATAACCAATTTAATCTTATTTAAATAAATGATATAATAATTTAATTTAAAATAGTTAAATAAACTATTACTAACTATCCCTAGAATGAAACAAGATATTGAAGACTTGAGATTACAATTTCACTTATTGTTTCATTTAAGTCAACACACTTCCTGTTAAGCCAAGTTATCTATACTGGATTGTTAATCAAGAACATAAAAGTAAAATATGGCCATCTCTCAATGCACCATATTCATATCAAATCAAATCCACAGATGATAGAATCAAATTGAACACCCTAATTAACTAACCCACTATATCTCTATGTGAATTAACATTAAAAAAGGTTAAGCATAAGTTCTTATTAGACTACATATGGCGTAAAGGCATATCTCTATCCTAAACACGAATCATGAATTCCATCTATGCAGAAATCACAAACACATGCTATCATGATCATATCTAAATCTATACTTCATCTCTCGAGTTCATATAGATTATGATAGTAATTTTTAGCTAGGCAATTAAGCAATTAAGTCCAAATCATAATAGACAATCCAAATATAGCTAATAAGTCTAACAAAGAAGCATATCAAAGTAAACTACATGATAAGATCCATAGTAACCTCAAACAAAGAATTAGTTTATGATTATTGAATTAAAACTAAGAATTCATAATTGAATACACATTAAAATACAAAGATAGAAGAAGATGAGAATATATAATCTATTGTCTGTACATTTGAAGCTCCCTCCTCGCTCCTACTTTGAATCTTCAATGGTCTCCAAGTTGCTTCAATCTCCAAAACTATTTAGAACTAGTGTTTTGATCTAATCTACTCTAATCTAATCTAATGGAATCGCATTTCTCCTCTAATCTCCCCTCTAATCCTTGTTATTCTCCTCCTTTTATAGGCCTTTTTACATGTCTTTAAGTCCTCTTGGAAGTCCTTGAGTCAATTGGATCGAAACAATCCTTCCCGAACTCAAATTTGGCCAAAAAACGTCTTTTCTCACATACCCTACCATTTTGCGGTGGTGTTTAGACTTGTAAGGGTCCATTTTGACGGGTCCTTACTATCTAGCAGCTGCTATGCCCATCCCGGCGGGCATTTTATTAAGGGAAAGCCCGCCCCGGCGGGGGTACATTTTCTGTCACAGTATCATCTGGTAAAACGGCCATAACCTTTTATCCGGGAGGAGTTACGGGGTCTTCAACCTATCAAATCGAAGATATCGACGAGCTCTACAACTTTTATTCTATGAGGATTGAGCAATTCTGGACGGATGAAGGTTGAAATTGGGCTGGAAATGATTGCTATGAAAATGGCTAACCAAAACAGCGAAGTTCGATGTCCGTTGGTACAAAGATCATAACTCTTGCATCCGAACTCCGATTAGAATGATTCAAGATGTTTTGGAAAGCTACGAAGATGCTCTACAATGCAAGCCAAGTTCCAAACCAACTAGAGTCCTATGAAAGCTCAAAAATCCAAGTTCCAACAGTTTTAGTATCATATTAGGAGTGCCATAATTCGGGACCCCCCGCCCCGGCGGGGCTGCAAGGCTAAAATAGACCTGCACCGGCGGGGGTGGGTTCTGCCAAATCATTTGCTGAGCTTCATGGTTTTTTCCAAATTTGCACCATTTGACTCCAAATCATCCCAATTGACTCCAAATATACGTTAAATGCCGCAACAACCATCCTACACATAAAAGAACATAAAACAAGTAAAAACGAACAATAACATAGGAAATTAGCAACAAATAAGCATAAAATGGACATCGATTTATGTATATAAAATCCACTTATCAAAATCCCCCAAACTTAAACCGTTGCTTGTCCCCAAGCAACACAATAAAACAACAATGTTATGCAATGCAACTAATCTACATGCCTACGAATCCAACAGTAATGACAGAAACAAGTCTATTCAACCGGCCTTAGAGAAATACCCCCATACTTGATGATAATTAGCATATGTATTGTAAAATCCCAAATTTTACGAATAAAGATGGAATATTCTTTGTGTCAGAGAATATTTGTACGACGACACAATCATTGGTGGACCCCACAATGGAATTGTTGTCGGATTGAGAAAAAAAAATATTTTTATGAAAATAACGGCGGAAGTTTTACCGTTAATACTGTTGAACTACTCGGTAGTAAAAGTACAGTAATACGCGTGGTTGCATAGTAGCACACGGTATTAATTATTGATGTATACGTGAGAAGTCACTCAGTTTTGTTCAATTATTATTATGATGAGTTCTTTCGATAGTATCTCACGTTATTGGATTCAATTATTGTCGATTGTTATATATATATATGAGTTTTGTTTTTTTAGTATTATTAATGTAATAAAACAAAAAATCTTTTTATATAAAACAGAATACTTTTATAAAGTTATTTTATAAATAGAATATATTATATTCTATTATGCATAGTGTTTTGCATAGTAAAATCTTTTTATATAAAACAGAATACTTTTATAAAGTTATTCGTTTTATTTGATTATAAATAGAATATATTATATTTTATTTAAAAGATTTTGCTTTAAATTTAGACCATCTGATTAAAAGTAAATCAATCTGGACCGTTCATGAATTAGTTACTATGCAGTCCATTCTTCTATAAATAGAAGCTCGTTCCTTCATTATTTCTTACGAATTCACTGAAACTCTAGAGAGAATTCTTCTTCTATAATCTTGAGCGTATTTCTTTGGAGTTTAAGAAAGCTTTGAGCGTAGTGCAAGTTTTCTTCGAGTATATCCTCGCCCTACCAGTCAGAGTACTCTAATTTCAAAGGTAAGAGATATTATTTGTTGTACTCGTAAGGGGTATTATTTCTTTCGTATTCATGAAGAGAACTTCTGCTATTCCATTCTTTATTATTTTTGGAATAACCTGTATACGGGGACTACCCTATACTTGGTGAAATTCTTCTGTTGTTATTCCATTCTTTATTATTCTATTGGAATATCCTCGTCGGCATATAATTTCTTCGACTGGTTCCGATTATTTATTATTACGTTGGAATAATGCATCATGCAAAGTACCGCATGCATGGTGATTTCGTTGTTATTCCATTCTTTATTATTACATTTGGAATATCCCCGTCATGCATTTTACGCCGGACCGGTTCCGTTATTTATTATTTTGTTGAATAACTGCCTCATATCAAGTACCGCATGCATGGTGATTTCTATTGTTATTCCATTTTTTATTATTCCGTTGGAATATCCCGTCTGTGCGTTTTACGCCGGACCTGGTTCCATTATTTATTATTCTGTTGGAATAACATGTCTATGCGAAGTACTACATGCATGGTGATTTCGTTGTTATTCCGTTCTTTATTATTCATTGGAATATCTTGTCTGCATGCGCTTTTACTTGGGACTGGTTCCGTTATTATTTATTATTCATTGGAATAACTATCTATCTATAATGGGCACCGCATGCATGGTGATTTACGTTATTATTTCATTCTTTATTATTCATTTGGAACATCCTATCGGCATGTAATTTCGCTTGACTCGGTTCCGATATTTATTATTCATTGGAATAACTCGTTATCATGCCAAGTACCACATGCATGGTGATTTCGTTGTTATTCCATTCTTTATTATTACGTTGGAATATCCTATCGGTGCGTATTACTTTGACACGCTTAGTTATTTATTATTACGTTAGAATAACCTGCCTATATATAAGCACTGCATGCGTGGTGATTTCTTTTGTTATTCCATTCTTTATTATACTCAGTTGGTTAAAGTTTTGACTTCTATACTCCATGAAATTAGTGGAATATCCTTGAGCGCTTCATCCAGTATCTTTTCATGGAAATATTCTTCTGAGCATTCTTGAATTTTACTCTACAAACCTGTCTATACGAAGTACCATATTGTTTGTTCCGCTGTAGTTAAACTTGATGTCTATTGTATTTTATCAGTTTAACATTGTTGAAGGCTAATGATAAATTATTCTGCATTATCTTAGTCATAATATTTCTTACTGGGCTAGTTGAGCTCACCCTTTCTTTCATTGTTCTCTTCAGGAAATAAGAACGTAGCCGGGACTAGTCGGGGAACAGAGTGATGGTCCGAGATGGTGTATTAGTAGTCCTCACTATTCTGTAAAATAGTGTGATAATAAATGTAATGAGGACTCCTTTAAGAGTGGATATTGTCTAGATGACAATATTTGTATTAAAACTCACAGCTCTCTTGTTGTATATTAAAGATTGTATTTGTATTCTGTACCATGTATTTGGCGACTCAAGATGGGTGATGTATACCTATTTTGGGGGCGTCATAGTTGGTATCAAAGCTTAGGAATATGAATCTTGGCTGAGATGTGAGAAAAGAACTAGGAGGGGAGAGGCGGAGAATTCCTTCGCTTGTATGACCTACCTAAGTTTATTTGGTATTTAATTGGTCAGTCAGAGTATAGGGATAATATGTGATATGTCAATTAACCCTTATTTTGTGACAGTGTTTGAAAATGGCATCTGAAAATGTTGAGATAAGCAATGAAGCAAAATAATATGACCGTATCGCAGTACGAGGCTAAGTTGCAGAGTTATCCCGGTTTGTATTCCATTTGGTCGATAATGAGGAGAGAATGACGCAAATGTTTCTAAGAGGTTTGAAACCCAATATACGTCAATACCTCATTTCTCACAAACTTTGTTTATATTCAGATGTTGTGAATAGGGCTCAGTTATTGGAGCGCGATAATGAGTCAGCACAACCAAAAGGCAACAACCAACAACACGATAATAATTGTACCAGTGGCAACGGGCATCGGAACAATGATAACCATCATGGGGGAAGTTATCATGCCAAGAATGGTAACCACTTCGGTGGTAATCATGGCCAAGATAATAGAAGTGGAAATTTCAAGAAAAGAAGGTTCAATAATGATGGAAAGACAGCAGCATCAGCACCCATTTCAAAGGAAGAAGAATGACCACCCGGTCAGTATGTTTCAAATGCGACGGAGAGGACACATCCGTCCAAACTATGCTGTGACAAGAAAAGCGTGTTTCAATTGCGGAAGAGAAGGTCACCTAGCTCGATTTTGTCATGTAGTGATGTCAAGTCCAGCTGGGATAGTGATGCCAAAGGATGTCCTTGACAAGTCAAAATTGGTAGTTTAAGAGAGAACGTTTTTTTCCTCGTGACGAGGAACCTGAACAAAGTTATCATGGGTAAGTTAATCATAAACTCTTGCAAGATCTATACCTTATTCGATACCAGTTCTACCCATTCTTTTATCTCTCTTGCTTGCGCTCAAATTTAAATTTGACTCCTGAGAAATTAGACTTTGACTTATCTGTTGAAACTCCGTTAGGAGAAACCTTCGTTACCTCCACTGTTTATAAATCTTGTTGATTCAAATCGACATTTTCACGTTACATGTCGATCATATCTCTTTGAAAATATTGGCCCTTGATGCAATTTTAGGAATCGATTGGTTAACTACTCATCATGCTTTTAGTAAGGTTGTTAGCTTTCATATTCCTAACCAACCTGTTATGCGAATACAAGCAACCAAACCACTAAAGTCAATCATTGTCATATCAAGCCATAAGTAAAGAGCCCGGTCCTTTCGTTATTGACTTCTTTGTGTGGAATGCACCGAAGCCAGACTTTTCGTAGGGGACGTTGTGAATAACGATGACAAGTTGATAGGTATCAATGTGACGTGTTATCCAAGTCTTGGATGACAGTCACAGTTGTGAATGATATTTCTTTTGTTAATAAATTTCCTGACGTATTCTTGAAGACTTCTTAGCCTACCCCTAGAGCATGAAATCGAATTTTGTACTGACCCCAGTACAAAACCCCATTTCTAAAACCCTTAAATATTTCTTCAATTAAAATGAACGTAACATGCGCCAAAGACGTTGGCTCGAGCTGTTGAAGATTACGATCGTACCATTCAATACCATCGTGGAAAAGCGAACGTGGTAGCTGACGCGTTGAGTAGAAGATCGTATGCGTTTACGAGTGCGAATATATGAACCCACGTGAAGATAACGAATATACGAGTAGAATCGACTTTAATCGATAAAGTTAAAGCCGCTCAAGCTAAATACTCAGAGCTGATGAATGTGAAAAAGAAGGTTCAAGAGGACGTTATTCTAGAAGCAAGAATCGATGAAGAGAGGAAATCTCAACCCTCGATTTAATTGGCCCATTTGAAATCCTCGATTGAGTAGGAACTGTGGCTTATAGACTCGCTTTACCGCCAAGTATGTCGTGTGTTCATAACATTTTTAACGTATCGATGTTACGTAAATATGTGGATGACCCAAACCACATTATTAATTTAGAACCGGACGAGATAGCGGAAGAGTTAACATATGAAGATGTACCTGTTAAAATCTTGAAATATATTTTACGCTCAAAGGTTATACCTCAAGAGTTATAATCTGACGAAGTGTCCTCATCTGTTCGGCATACCAGGTACGTGCGTAAATTTCGAGGGCGAAATTTCATAAGGAGGGGAGATTGTAAAATCCCAAATTTTATGAATAAAGATTTAAATTTCTCAATTTATTTTTAATATTATGGTGTGGATTTAATATAATGTTATAGTTGTGGGTAATATTTATAAATTTTGCAAAGTATGCAAGTTGTTATATTATATTCCATTGGTCGGAGAATATTCTTTGTGTCGTGCAATATTCGTACGACGACATATTGCCTGTATAGTATTTTGCATAGTAAAATCTTTTTATATAAAACAAAATACTTTTATAAAGTTATTCGTTTTATTAGATTATAAATAGAATATATTATATTTTATTTAAAAGATTTTGCTTTAAATTTAGACCATCTGATTAAAAGTAAATCAATCTGGACCGTTTATGAATTAGTTACTATGCAGTCCATTCTTCTATAAATAGAAGCTCATTCCTTCATTATTTCTTATGAATTCACTGAAACTCTAGAGAGAGAAACTATAGAGAGAATTCTTCTTCTATAATCTTGAGCGTATTTCTTTGGAGTTTAAGAAAGCTTTGAGCGTAGTGCAAGTTTTCTTCGAGAATATCCTCGCCCTATCAGTCAGAGTACTCTTCTTTCAAAGGTAAGGGATATTATTTGTTGTACTCGTAAGGGGTATTATTTCTTTCGTATTCATGAAGAGAACTTCTGCTATTCCATTCTTTATTATTTTTGGAATAACCTGTATACGGGGACTACCCTATACTTGGTGAAATTCTTCTGTTGTTATTTCATTCTTTATTATTCTATTGGAATATCCCGCTTCGCATGTAATTTACCGACACGGTTCAGATTATTTATTATTACATTGGAATAACTGTCTATGCAAAGTACCGCATGCATGGTGATTTCATTGTTATTCCATTCTTTATTATTCATTTGGAATATCACATCAGGCATTTTACGCCGGATCTGGTTCCGTTATTTATTATTTTGTTGGAATAACCTGTCTATGCGAAGTACCGCATGCATGGTGATTTCTATTGTTATTCCATTTTTTATTATTCTGTTGGAATATCCTGTCTGTGCGTTTTACGCCAGACCTGGTTCCGTTATTTATTATTCTGTTGGAATAACTTGTCTATGCGAAGTACCGCATGCATGGTGATTTCTATTGTTATTTCATTCTTTATTATTCTGTTGGAACATCCTATCGGTGCGAATTTCGCTTGACCTGGTTCCGATATTTATTATTCATTGGAATAACTTTGTCTCATCCAAGTACCACATGCATGGTGATTTCGTTGTTATTCCATTCTTTATTATTCTCGTTGAATATCCCGCCGGCGCGTATTACACGACGATTCGGTTCCGTTATTTATTATTCTATTAGAATAACCTGTCTATGCGAAGTACCACATGCATGGTGATTTCTTTTGTTATTCCATTCTTTATTATACTCAGTTGGTTAAAGTTTTGACTTCTATACTCCATGAAATTAGTGGAATATCCTTGAGCGCTTCATCTAGTATCTTTTCATGGAAATATTCTTCTGAGCATTCTTGAATTTTACTCTACAAAGAAGTATCATGTTGACAATTTGGACGTTATTAGTTCCTGGATAAATTAATTCTTGAACTTGTTTTATTGAATTATTATGTCATTGTCATCATCCTCATGTTTATATTATGTTGAAAGTCATTTGTGGCCTGTAGTGCATAGATGGACTTGGTATGATTATGATTAGGAATTAATCGGTATAATCATAACCATAATGTTATAAATGATGTGGAAAAAGTCCTCATTGGCCCGTAGTGCATTGATGGATGAGTTTTTGGTATGATTATGGCTATGGATTCTCTTCCGCCAAGGGAGCAAAGATGAATTGTTTTATGGCATGATCAGGACCGTTGATGAAAACACAATTATCTTTGGCCCGTAGTGCATGGATAATTCGTGGTCGTAATACTAAGTAATATCCTTGGCCTGTAGTGCAGGGATGATTTGATGATGTGGATTATTTATTATTTCGAGTCTCAAATGATAAAAGTGATGAAAAACCTTTTAAATCATAGAAGATAGTAGATTTTATTCTCTACTTAACTCTTCTAATGGATTGTTTGTTCCGCTGTAGTTAAACTTGATGTCTATTGTATTTTATCAGTTTAACATTGTTGAAGGTTAATGATAATTTATTTTGCATTATCTTAGTCATAATATTTCTTACTGGGCTAGTTGAGCTCACCCTTTCTTTCACTGTTCTCTTCAGGAAATGAGAACGTAGCCAGGACTAGTCGGGGAACAGAGTGATGGTCCGAGATGGTGTATTAGTAGTCCTCACTATTTTATAAAATAGTGTGATAATAAATGTAATGAGGACTCCTTTGAGAGTGGATATTGTCTAGATGACAATATTTGTATTAAAACTCACAGCTCTCTTGTAGTATATTAAAGATTGTATTTTGTATTCTGTACCATGTATTTGGCGACTCAAGATGGGTGATGTATACCTATTTTGGGGGCGTCACATGTATAATCGTTGAGGTATTCACCACCGTGTTGTCCCGGCCTAAAACTAACGGTACATTGATGACTCGAATGATTACCAGCACATTAATTGCAAGTAACTGCTATCCTTTGATTACGTTGGGCTGCAACAACGTCCAACCTCCTCGAAAGTGTCTCAAGTTGTGATGATAATGGAGAAAATACATTGAGTCCATCAATCCCCGCTCCCCTTGGTTGAGTCATGTTCGTGTATGACCATTGATACGCAAAGTCATCCATGATACTTGAAAAGAGAGAAATATAGAAAGAGAATTAAAAATAAAAATAAAAATGTTTAAATTAAGACTAATTTGATTGAAATTAATATTGGTAAAAAATATTAAACTAATTCCCCGACAACGGTGCCAAAATCTTATTGGGTAAAATCTAATTACGCACAACACGCAAGTATACGTGGTCAACAAGTAATAAAGTGATAAGTTGAGTATTATTCCCACAGAAAATTAGTTTACAAGAATTAACAAGTACTAACATATAACCAATTTAATCTTATTTAAACAAATGATATAATAATTTAATTTAAAATAATTAAATAAACTATTACTAACTATCCCTAGAATGAAACAATATATTGAAGACTTGAGATTACAATTTCACTTATTGTTTCATTTAAGTCAACACACTTTCTGTTAAGACAAGTTATCTATACTGGATTGTTAATCAAGAATACGAAAGTAAAATATGGCCATCTCTCAATGCACCATATTCATATCAAATCAAATCCACAGATGATAGAATCAAATTGAACACCCTAATTAACTAACCCACTATATCTCTATGTGAATTACCATTAAAAAGGGTTAAGCATAAGTTCTTTATACTACATATGGCGTAAAGGCATATCTCTATCCTAAACACGAATCATGAATTCCATCTATGCAGAAATCACAAACACATGCTATCATGATCAGATCTAAATCTATACTTCATCTCTCGATTTCATATAGATTATCACAGTAATTGTTAGCTAGGCAATTAAGCAATTAAGTCCAAATCATAATAGACAATCCAAATATAGCTAATAAGACTAACAAAGAAGCATATCAAAGTAAACTACACGATAAGATCCATAGTAACCTCAAACAAAGAATTAGTTCATGATTATTGAATTAAAACTAAGAATCCACAATTGAATACACATTAAAAGACAAAGATAGAAAAAGATGAGAAGATATAATCTATTGTCTGTAGATTTGAAGCTCCCTCCTCGCTCCTACTTTGAATCTTCAATGGTCTCCAAGTTGCTTCAATCTCCAAAACTATTTAGAACTAGTGTTTTGATCTAATCTAATGGAATCGTATTTCTCCTCTAATCTCCCCCCTATTCCTTGTTATTCTCCTCCTTTTATAAGCCTTTTTACATGTCTTTAAGTCTTCTTGGAAGTCCTTGAGTCAATTGGATCGAAACAATCCTTCCTGAACTCAAATTTGGCCAAAAAACGTCTTTTTCTACGCAGATACCATTTCCTACGGGGTTTAGACTTGTAAAGGGTCCGCATCAAGCGGGGTCCTTACTATCTAGCAATTGCTATGTATGCGCTCCGGTGGGCATTTTATTAGGAAAGTACGCCTTACGGGGTACATTTTCTCGTTACAAAGATCCTTGGTAAAACGACCATAACATTTGATCCGGGAGGAGTTACGGGGCCTGCCACCTATCAAATCGAAGATAGCGACGAGCTCTACAACTTTAATTCTTTGAGGATTGAGAAATTCTGGCCGGATGAAGGTTGAAATTGGGCTGGAATTGATTGCTATGAAAATGGCTAACCAAAATAGCGAAGTTCAATGTTCGTTGGTACAAAGATCATAACTCTTGCATCCGAACTCCGATTAGAATGATTCGAGATGTTTCGAAAAGCTACGAAGACGCTCTACAATGTAAGAAAAGTTACAAACCAACTAGAGTCTTAATGCTATGCAAGCTCAAAAATCCAAGTTCCTGCAGTTTTAGTATCACATTAGGAGTGTCATATTGGGACCCCATTTTACGTGGTGTAAGAGAGAATATCGCTGCAAGGGCTAGGCTATCGCAATCAGAATGAAGACCCTCTCCTCAAGGGGGTGCAAGGCTAAAATAGGCCCGCCCCGGTGGGGGTGGGTTCTGCCAAATCATTTGCTGAGCTTCATGGTTTCTTCCAAATTTGCACCATTTGACACCAAATAATCCCAATTGACTCCAAATATACGTTAAATGCCGCAACAACCATCCTAAACATAAAAGAACATAAAACAAGTAAAAATGAACATGAACATAGGAAATTAGTAACAAATAAGCATGAAATGGACACCGATTCGTGTATATAAAATCCACTTATCAGTATGCTTATATGCTATATGTGCTATGATGTATTGGGTATAACTTGAGGTATAGTAGCCTATATATGAGCTAAGCAATTAACCAAGACTTAGCCACTGTTTTAAGAATCTTGTATGCTAGATTAGAGGCTTGATAAGGACTGACATGGTATAAGCTATTCTATAACATCCAAATATATGTTATGCATTTTAAATACCCTATTAAGAAGATAGCATAAGCTTCTATGTTGCACACTCATACTATCATTGAAAACCTGTTGGTAAGCTCTTTGCTAACTGTTATTAGAGGCTTGACTTGTAATGACTACCACTTATTTCTAATATAGTTAGTATATACTATAACATGATATCTATAATTCCAACCCACTAATGCTAATACTTATGAAGTTAAGTATGTTAGTTTTCAATAAACAAAAAATCAGTCCTTGTGACTGTTATTGGAAGTTTTCTTATGAGGATCATGCCTTGCTTTTAATATATTTATTATAGGCAATCCTTGTTTCCATGTTGCCTAATCATGTTACCTTGGTACCTAGATGTTTTTCAAATCATGCTACCTTGTAATAATTTAAGGCCTATTAGGGGCTGTTTGTAACTGAAGCTAAAATCTTTTTGTGTAGGCTCTTTAAAGCATAAACATATATTATATAACATGTTCATGAAGTGATAACCTTTGTGTTGCACACTTAATGACTGATTTGATAACTTATTTCTAAACCTTGCCTAAAAGGCCTAGAAGAGACATAATTGATAGTTAGCATAATCCTTATTGCTATACTAACTGTTATTGTAATAACTGGACTGGTATGCTATGCTATACTACTATGGACTGAAATGGTGAGCTCTTTGTTAACTGTTTTGGAAGCCTATCTCTGGATAATTATACCTTGTATTCCAATTTTTAAATCATGAACGTATAGTATATAGCAAGTACATTATGTAATAACACTTGTGTTAAGAGTTTGAAGGACTATTTTTTGTTTTTATGCTATGCTATTGCTATAAGCTCAAGTGGCTGTTATGCTATGGTTGTTACTATGATGACTGTTATGCCCAACTCTTGTTAAGTTTTGTTAATGCTTGGCTTAGGCACAAGGAGGTAGGTTGGCTGTGGTGTTATAAGGTGACTTAATGGAATTATAGAGCAAGCAAATAGCTATGACACCAGTAATTCTAGACTGTGTACACCACATGCTCGACGAAAGTCCCAAGTGGACTGTTTAAGTTAAAAGTCAGGTATTAGACACAAACAAGGCTGGAAATTGATCCGTGTATTACATGTATTGTTAATTAGCAAGTCAAGCCTCTTAGAATGAAATAAAATTTAGTGTTAAGTCAAAGTGAAGAATTAATAAAATTAACATGTCAAGCACTGTTTTGGGACAGTTATTAAGACAGTCATGATTGTGTTATAAGTTCTAAAAATACTTGTATGTGCTAGACATAATATATCTGAATTCGTGTAAAACCAAGCTTTTGTTTCAAAGGTTTTATACTTTCTAGAACTACTCTCTTATGTTATATACTTAAACAGGGAGGTAAGCCATCATATGGTTAGAAGAATGAGATTAAGAAATAATAGTCATGTTAGGCTAAAGGTTGTTGTCTATAGCAGTAGCAGTTGAAGTGGGTAAGGTTGGGACTCTCTTTTGAGTTCTCAGTCGACTTGATTAAAACATATGTACAACTTGGTTTGTAATTTAGAGGTGTGCAAATTGCCTCGTCTCCAAAAATAGTAACATATTAAGAGTGATAACTTGGAAATAAGATGGGGGGGCATGGCAAGGCTGCTGCCTAATGGCAGCAACAGGAACCATTTTGGGAGCAAGATTAAGGGATTTCCTTGGCTTTATGATCAACTTACTTATGTTTATTAAATCATTCTAATAATGTATTTGAATACTCTATAACAACTTAATGGTATATGCATGAGGGGTTGGTCAAAGCATATGATAAACAATAGGGGATGCTGCAGTGGATAATAACAAACAATAACTGCTGTCTTTCGGTACTAACATGTAGCAGAAGCATATAGTTGCTGGGCCATTTTAGCAACTAGGTTTGCTTCCTTTTTGACTACAATTAGTAAGTTAAGATGATATAATGTGTAGGAAACTAGATGTTCTTGCAATTGGTTTTAATTTAGCTAACTGATAATGCAGTATAAAACTTGCTAAACTCAGTTGGAATTGAGTCCAACCAAAGCCTCAATAAACTAATTGAATTCCATAAAGTCAAATATATATATGCTGTTAGCATAAGGAAATATTAGGGAACTGTGGTATATTAAAAAGAACTACTAGATACACTTACTCTATTAAAGGGAAAACAATAGAGTAATAGGTAGACCTAAGAAACAAGAGCTGCTGCCTTTTGGTAGTAGCAGCTAGTAATAACAAACTGACATAGCAGTTTTGGAAATATCCTATAACCTTAGAATGTAACTTGAAGATAAAATCATGGAGATAGATTTAGAACCTCCTAAATACCCACATGCAGTTAATGAAAACTCAATTAGTTGGTAATGTGAAAGGAAGAAGTTATATTAAAAAGCATTGTATGCTAGGGACTGCTATAGTGTGATTGGGGCAATAAGGTCAAATATGGCCACCCCAAGCTTGACTAAGCCCCAAATGGCCAAGCAAAGCTTGATTGCCACAAATAGATCAAGTTGGGACTATTTTGGCATAGAGAAGAAAATCAAGAATGTTACACTTTTGTATACAAGAATAAAGCTATAAAGTGTTATAAGAATTATAAATTACTCAACCGAGTTGTGAATACTTTCAAAAATGTAAAATAAGCTACCTTGTATACTAGAGTTTCTGGAAACAAGACATTAAACTTTCATATGTTAAGTTCTTAATAGGAGGAAAACTATATGTATGTTGTGTGTGCATGTTATTATCATACTAGACCCCATTAAAGAGAAAAATGGTTATGATAAGAACATGGATGAGATATTTGAAAAATGTATCAAATATAGGAATCTAACTACAACTATGATCACTGAAACTACGTGATATATGAGCTTATAAACTATATGACTTGGCTATGTGGCTAACATACTTGTTAATGTAAATAACTTTGTAGGATCTGTAAGAACACTTCAGTTAAGCTAAAATCTTATCAATAGACTACAAACGAGGCAAGTTTCTAACTCTTACTCATTATTGAGCAAGTATTCTAAAATGGACAGGTTCTCTAATTTCTGAACTGTCTCTCATTATTTATGAATAATATAAGGCTAAATAACCTTTTTATTCCAATCAGCTTTAAAAGAATAGTATATTGAACTTCTCTCCTACATAAGTTTATATTGAAAGTATGTCAATGTCATTATTTTGGTTAGACAACTGTTGAGATACATTGATATTATTCATGAAAATCTCATTTAATGTTCACCAAACCATTTTATTATGGTGCAGACTCTTGTATAATGTTGTGAACAAACAACCCTTTTATAGGGGTATATTGTACCAAACATATGATTCCGAAGGACATGTAAAGTGTTATTAGACTGTTATGTTGTGCACAATGTAGGGTACTTAGGCTGATCCCCTAAAGTACGAGTCTAAGATATAGAACAGCTTTTATAACTGTTTGTACCCATGGATTGTAGTGTTAATACTGTCAATTCTAGTACAAAGTTCACTGTTCATTTGACCTTACAGCATGCTAAAGCCTGATTTTCAGACTCAACACTTGTAAAGAATTATCTTATTCGGTATCTATTGAATTGTATCCTCATTGTTATAATATTTCTATTCCATTATATTTAACTGCTTATTTCCTTGCTGAGCAAGCTGTTGCTCACCTTTGCGTTAAATATAATGTTTTCAGCTAAAACTGAGGTTGCTGGTCCATTTGGGAAAGACAAAGGAAAAGGCAAAGTTACTGAATAATCTTTTATTAAGCACCTGTGCTTATTTGAACTTAAGTGATGAATGTAATAAATACTTTGAGTACTATGTTTTGTAATGTAAGTTATGTAAAGGTCTTTAGAACCTAGGATTTAAGTTTGATGTTTATGTAATATAAGACAATTTTCTTTTAGTATGAATGAGTATATTAGTATCATGAGCACCGAACCCGAGTTAAAGATAACCCGGATTTGGGGGCGTCACAGTTTCCTTTACATAAATAGATGTAATTAGAACTTTTGATATAGTTGAGATCCTTGGGAACTATTTATCTGAGTGAGGGTATTGACAACATGGACTGTTCATGTTGTTATTGATACTTTGGATTTCAGATAGATAAGTACTATTGTTATGATAGTGTAATTTGAATGATATAGACTATACATCTGAGTGAGGGTATTGGTAATATGGACTATTCATGTTATTACTAGTACTCTGAATTTCAGATAGATAGATATTATTCATAGATACAGTCTATGCATCCAAGTTAGGGTATCCAAACACAACAATAGTTCTTCATGGAATTGTTATCTGTTATGGGATACTGTGAACCTTGGATCTATGGGAATTGTATCTTGTGATATTTGTATAGTAGTTCGATTAGATATAAGCATAGAATCAGATACCGTGGGTGTATAGATTTGAATGCATTATATTAATTGATTAGTTGTAAGCGCCATATCGGATACCATGGGAGTATAGATCTGGGGGCATTACATTAATGGTATCAGAGCAGTTAAGGCTATAGATATAAGGAAGAGGTATCTTTGTATATAGTCTTCGAGTCCGTAAAAATATTAACTTACACATAAAATAACATTAAAAATTTTATGTTTTGTGTAAAATTTTGTATATAAGTAATAAAGACGTTCTTTTTATAGGATGGCCAACTCTGATGCTAAGGAAATGCCGATAGTAAATAATCCACCACAAATTGAGTCATTTATAGATAGTGATGCAGAGGATGAAGAATTGCTTTATGATCAATAACTGTTAGATGTTGTGGAAGAAGAGGATCCAGTAGCAGGATAATTAATGAGAAATGAAGATCATGAGCAGGCGATGGCATCACTAGTTCAGAAATCTGAGCATGATAATGATCAAATGAAGTTTAGGACACATTTAGCCGAGGGAATGTTAGAGCATGAAAGGGGAGCCAATAATCGACTAAAAGTATAACTACACCATGCACATAGTGGTAGTAGGGAAATACAGTCGAGGTTACTCAAATCTACTCTGGAAACTCGAGATGTCTTTAGTGATTTGTAATGATGAGTAGTTCGATATCCAGTTGAAGGGAAGAAAACTGCTTATCTGATAGATCGATCTGTGGTATGCTACATGACTCAGGATTCCTTCGATGATGTTAATGATTTCTAAATGTAGTATAGAAATCTAAGTGCTCTGTATTAGTATGAATAAAAGAGCATTTAATGTTTGTATTATAGCTAGTAGTGTTTATAAACCACTAGTTGTTTATGTATGTATTATTGTGAAATATTAATAAAAAGTATGTTTGTTTCATATAAATTCTTATTGTGGATGTTATTATTTTATATAGAATCATGCCACAAATTAGAAGACCTCAACGAGAGATAGATAACGATGTTAATCCTACCCAACAGTTAGTAAAACTTTTGTTAGGTGCTATGAATAGACCCACAACTCAAAACACCCCATTTAAGGACTTTAAACTAGTTGGTCCACCTGAGTTTAAAGATACATCCGAACCAGTTGATGCACAAATCTGGATTACTGAGATAGTCAATTTTTTCTTAGTAACCAATGTCAATAACAATCAAAAGACAGCTTTTGAAACCTTTTTCTTAAAAGGAAAGGCAAATTACTGGTGGGAATCTACTAGGGGTTGGGTAGAAACTGAAGTTGTGTCATGTAATATATTCAAAGAATTGTTCTTTGAAAATTATTTTTCCCAATCTCTAAAGGATTGCATAGAAGTACGATTCTTAGAGTTGAAACAAGGAGAACTTACTGTATCCCAGTATACAACCAAGTTTAACGAACTGTCCAGGTTTGCTCCACATCATGTTAATACTGAACTTAGGAAGACTCGGAGGCATCAGGAAGGTTTGAAACCTCAGATACGTAGTAAATTATCTATATTCCAAATAAAGACTTTTTCCAAAATTCTTGAGAAAGCTTTCATAGCTGAGAGTGAAAACGAGAACCTCATCAAATTTCACAAGGAAAAGACGAATCAAAATGAGGGAGGGAAACCTAAGACAGAACCCAGTTCAGGTGATTTTAATAATAAAAGGAAATGAGATACTACTTTTTCTAACAACTCTAGGAAAAAGGTAAGTAATAATAAAAATAACTTTGTTAATAACAAGAATAGTAAGATGGAACCTTGTCCTACATGTGGGAGAAGACATAAAGGTTTATGTTTTAAAAATAAATGTTTTAATTATGGACGGGAGGGACACTTTTCTCCACAATGTCCTATTCCTAATAAAAATAAATATTTCAACTGTGGTTCGTCAGAACATTTAGCGAGAAATTGTACCAAACCCAAGAACCAAGGGGGAGGGGGTAATAGAGTACCAGAAAATAACAATAATAGGTCAACAATAGATACAGTTGGAGCTCAGAGTCGACCAACTGCCATAACATTTAATATGTCGGTGAGGGAAGCTGTTGCTTCACTCACAGGACGTGGTGACAAGTATCATCCCTATCAACACTTTAAATGCATATGTGTTATTCGACTCTGGTGCTGCTTGTTCCTTTTGTGTATAATAGTTTTTCTAAAAACTTGAATATACCATATAAAAACTTAGACATACCATTTTCCGTAAAAATTGCAAATAATGAAAAGATTCTTGTTAAGACTATATATAGGAACTGTAGTGTGGATATAAAGGGACACAATTTTCTAGTAAATCTTATTCCAATACAGTTAGGAGAATTCGATGTAATCTTAGGAATGGATTTGTTAGTTAATCATAATGCGATGATTGATTGTCATAAAAAATGTATAAACCTGTTAACTGCCTTGAAGTCAAAGGTAGTGTTCAACGGAGGTTGTTCACCTAAGCAATCTCGATGTCTGACCATAACTCAGGCAGAAAGATTACTTAGAAAAGGTTGTTCAGGTTATTTGGCCTATATAGTTGATACTTGATAAAAAGAAGTAATGTGACGCCCCCAAAATAGGTCCACACAACCTATTCTGAGTCGCCAGATATCATACTATAAAAATCAAATACAAACTTCATTTATACAACTGTTAAACTGTCGTGAAGAATACGACCACAGTTAAACTGTGAGTTTTAATACAAATGTATGTAACTCTCATGGTGCCTTGACCACAACCTTACAATGGTACTTTACATAAAAGTACAATCAAAAACTGTTTTAGAAATTAAAATCTTTGGGAAATGCTCAAGGAAACCTTCGTATATGGGAGGCCATACGTCTAGGTTATGATAGATATCATATGTCCATAGAATTATCCTTGGTTAACCCAATAGTCCCCAAAGAAAAATAAGAAGATTGCTATCATCTTCTTTCCAATGGTGAGTCTTCTCTTGACATATAATTATCTCCATTTTCTCCAATTGAAAATTATATTTCAAATAAACTCCAAGATCATATAGGTAGTTTTCATAGATATACTCAGCAAGTGGATGTGGCAAAACACCCTTCCAAAGTTCGGTTCATCTCACCCTATTCGGTTCACCAAAATTAAATATCAAATGACGTATATAATACGACACACTTATCTAAAGTTCTCAATAAAATTATTTTTATACTATTTAGGGAGAACCTCAACAGCTATAGACCACTGTTCTAATCCTCTTAATACCCCGCTCGACCCAGCTACACTTTTATTACCTGAAAGGAATTGTGAAGCAAAAGGGTGACCACAACTAGCCCAGTAAAGAATATCATGACTAAAGATAATTAAATTATTAATAGCTTTCGTCAATAATAAATCAGAGATTTAGAACATATGGTAGATGATAAAACTTTTCAACCATAGTTGCAGCGGAACGAGCAATCCATTAAAAGAGTCAAATAGACCATAAGGTCTATTATCTTCTCCATGTTAAAAGTCCACCAACAATGTTTTATCCCTGTAACATCAATCAACAGTTCCTGTCCACAATCATATGAATAACTCATAATCATAATTGTGGTTCTAAATTCCTCTTCGCACCCAGGACGAAGATAATTTTCATCACCTATCTTCACCTGAAACATCAAAGATCATGGTTATACCAAATCACAATTCTTACTCATAATCATACTAATAAATTCATCTTTGCACTACTCTACCAAAGATATTCATTAACAATTCACCTTTGCATCGCAGCCAAAGACAGACATACAATCGTATTTTTAGAAGAGTAAAGTAGAGCATGATGTCTACTATCTTTTATGAATTAAAAGTGTATAATCAATATTTTATCATTTGAGACTCAAATTTTAATAAATAATCCACATCATCGAATCATCCTCTTTTCTACTACCAAGGATATTCATGTAATCATCAATGGTCATGATTATACCGAATAATCCCTGCTTATAATCATACCAATAACTGTCCATTAATGCACTACGGGCCAATGAAGACTTTTACTACATCATCTATAACATTACGGGTCATGATTATATCGAATGATCCCTGGTCATAATCATACCAATAAATAGTTCATCTATGCACATAAGCCAAAGATAATCATCAACAATAGTTCATCTTTGCACGTAAGCCAAAGATATACAACTGTAAAACCAATAATCAACAGTCCATTTTTGCACGTAAGCCAAAGATATACAACTGTAAAACTAATAATCAACAGTCCATCTTTGCACGTAAGCCAAAGATATACAACTATAAAACCAATAATCAACAGTCCATCTATGCACGTAAGCCAAAGATGAAAGTAGTATGCATACAAGCCAATCATGTTTGATGATAAAGCATATACTTTATAACAATCTTATTCATTTATTATTAAAAGTATTAATTAATTAAAGGCTTTTAATTATCTACATGATGCTGTTTTATAATATGTGATAAACCCATAGTTTTAAGCAATGCTTTTAGAATAATGATGATGATCATTCTAATGAGATCTAAATTCTTAGAAAGCTTAAAACTAAAATAGTTCCCAATCGTTGGATTACTAAATTGGGGATTAGTAAATCCGGATAGATTGGTACATACGTTGCTTGCTCATTGGATGAGGATGATTGATCTCATGATCATTTGTGTGGAGATACTAAAGCAAGTATGTAGGTGCTTATTAGAGAATAAGTTCACTGAACGTGGCTCGCTAAGGAATACCTAATGGAGTTTTACTTGCCTGTCAATAGGAATTTCTGTAGTGATAGTAGTACAAGTGATCCTTGGACTTGAGATCATCATAGTATCTTGTGTATGATGAGTTATACTTTGACTTATTCCTTAAGACCCTTAGGTATATCAAAGGGTATGCTTGGGTATAATAAGTTGTACATGGAGATAATGTATGATCAATAAAGAATCTATCACTTCTAGTAAAAGAAGAGAAATGTCCTATGTGATTAGATAAATGACAACTCAGTAGTCCTTGGCCAAGGCAGAATGAAATTAGAAAGGAGTTTCTAATTTACATTATTTGAGTTGTGCATTTAAGAGTCGAAATAAATTATAATTAAATAAAATAGACTTGACCAGTAATTCCATGTCTTATATTTAATTGGGACATTATATGGTGGAAGGATTGAATTGTACGGTAACTATTAACTCAAAGGTTCTTTTATGATTAATGTTGAAATCTATATTATCTGAAAAGTCGTTGATCGCTAGGGAGGCTTATCCCTATTGTAGAATAAATATTATTTATTTAAATAAATTATTAGTTTAAATTATTTATTTAAATAAGATTAGAATTGTTCTAATTGATTTATTCACAACTGGTTTAATATGGAGAACCTAAAGGGTCACACCATAAAAGGAAGAATAATTATTTAAGAAGTTAATGGCATAATCATAATAATAAGTTAAGTATATTTAATTTAATCTATGGTGATAGAATAAATTAAATAGCTTAATATTTATTATTTAATATTTTGGAAATATTAAATATAAATTAATAAGAGGAGTCTTATTATACAACTGTAAAACCAATAATCAACAGTCCATCTATGCACGTAAGCCAAAGATGACTTTCATCCCAATATAAGCATGAGGATGATGACAATGATATAAGCAATAATTAAACGAAATCAAGAATAAATATTAAAGACTTTAAATTTATCAAAATATTATCAATCATTGAATAAACTCATAATCTAATATTATTAATATTATAATAATATTTTAATCACTTCTTAAACTTATAAACAATTTATTTTAATCGTTTACACTTTACCAAATAATGCATTTAATCATTCAAAAATGTCATACTCATAAGATTTCATCACCAATGCTCAAATTACTCATCAAAAATCTGCATATACCTTATATAGGATTTCCAAGCCATAAACTCCTATTTACGAATTTTTCAACTTCACATAACATATTTAATTCATATGTTCGTGACTAAACCATTTTCATGAAAAATATTAAATCAATCCCAAAATTATTCATTTTGGGATTTAGCGTAATATAGTCCCATATTGAACATATATTTTTCTAAATTTTTAAAATTCATTTACTATTTTTCATATGGCCAAAGCTCGCTTAATATTTAGACATTTATCATAAATTGTACTTTTGTCCAAAAATTTCGAAATTTACAGGAGGTATACCTCGTTATATACATGTACTCCCAATAAAAATTTACTTCCACAAGGAGTTATAAGGGTTTACTTTTAAAATAGTCGTTTCCCGTAAAATTCATAATTCCTAATCTATACATCCAAAAATTACCATTTCTGGACACAATCTAGAAAACTCATCAAATTATCATTTTAAATTTTTCTAGAATTTTTGAGGGTCAGAAAAATTATGAAAATGCAAATAGATTTTCGCCCGCCATGCGGTAATCCACGTAGACAAATCATTTCCACAATTTAATAAGGAATGAATACGAAGGATCATTCACCATGCATGTGGTAATCCACATAGATAGGTTATTCCAACAGAATAATAAAGAATGGAATAACAGAAGAATTCACCATGCATGCGGTAATCCGCGTATACAGGTTATTCCAACAGAATAATAAAGAATGGAACCAGGTCATGCGTAATCCGCATGCACGGATATTCAAATGTAATAATAAAGAATGGAACCAGTCATGTGTAATCCTTACATGCATAAGATATTCCAATGTAATAATAAAGAATGGAATAACAACAAGAATTCACCGTGCATGCGATACAGCACATACACAAAGTTATTCCAATGTAATAATAAAGAATGGAACTGTGTTAAATGCGTAATCCGCATGCATGTGATATTCCAACAGAATAATAAATAATGGAACTAGGTCATGCGTAATCTGCACAAACAAGATATTCCAACAGAATAATAAAGAATGGAATAATAGAAGAATTTTACCATGTATGCAGTACTTCGCATAGACAGGTTATTCCAACACAATAATAAGGAATGGAATAACAATAGCTCTCTTCATGAATACGAAAGAATAATACCCCTTACATCAAAAGAAGACTAGATACTGGAATAGTGATGTAATAGACTTCTCTTCTTCTTTCTCTCTATAATTTCTCTCTATAATAATTGCTCTAAAGCTTTAGTGAATTGGTGAGAAATGAAGGAAGAATGAGCTTCTATTTATAGGAAAATGTAGTTTCGATAATTGCACGTTTGGGGGCTCAAAATATTATAATATAATACCTTCCTCTTTTCTTTCATTTTTAATTTAGTCCTGCAAGTATTATCAAACTTGCACCACCTCCCCTAATAGTAAATAATGTGAATCAATAGTTCAATCATGTGAATGAATAGTTATAATCATGTGAAAATACGAATTACAGTATAGTACCTCCATCTATACCTCCATTTTTAACTTAGTCATGCATGTATTATCAATCTTGCACCAACTCCCCTAATAGTACAAGAATGTGAATCAATAGTACACACATTGAATAAATAGTTATAATCATGTGAATTAATAGCAATTAATTGCACATTTATTCGATTAATTACCCGCTTGGTCAATATAACCTCCAGACATCAATTATTATCGAAATAAATGTCGATTTTCACTAACACTAACAATCCCAACACAATGGAAATATTTTTCTCAAAAATTTAAATTTTTGAAGTTTGACTTTTTCCGAAAAAGTCAACTGTTGACTTTTTTGACCAAAAAGTTAACCCCGACAAATTTTGTGTTTATAGTCTATTTCTACTAATTTCATCGTTCCGGACTCAAATATCATGTTCGCGTCTCCAAATTCAACTCCGAACTCAAATTCTATTTTTAATAACATTCATCATTAATATTATAACTCACAATATTTAACAACCACGTCGTTCCCAGGAAAGAGGGGGCTTTCCGATAAGGATTTCTCCTTATTGGCGCGCAATTAGGTGACCAAACCTCTCATTGACAGAACTTCTAGACATTGTCAATATTGCAAATAATAATATGAATAACTTTTTCGTCTCAATTATTGATTTAATAATATATAAAATTTTATGCAGATGACACTGTGACAATAATTGAATCAATAATATGAGAGATATGATGCAGCAATTATTGTAGCAATAATTGTGTATAACTGAGTGACTTCTCACGTAAGCATCAATAATCAATATCGTGAGCTACTATGCAACCACGCGTATTACTGTACTTTTATCAATTTAATCATTTACTAAATAGAATAATAATTATAAATATTGAATACTTTCATTTCGTAAAAATTGGGGTCTTATAATCTCCCCTCCTTATGAAATTTCGCCCTCGAAATTTACGTACCTAGTAGTTCGAAGAGATGAGAATACCTTGCTTTCTTTTCGGGTTGTACCTTCCCGGTTATTTCCTCTGTATCATGATTTTTCCGTTGCTCATCTCCTGTATTTCAGATATCATTCTAGAATATATCTTCAAAATAAAGGATAATTAACAGATCATAATTTGTCAACTTATTAAATAAACAATTTCAGCTTAAGTAAGTCACACCCTAGTGAAGTATATTACTCGTCTGTCCCCTCCTAGTTCTAGACTAATATCTCCGTCAGCGACCATATCCCTAAGCTTTGAAACCATTTGTGACGCCCTCAAAATAGGTCCACACAACCCATTCTGAGTCGCCAGATATCATACTATAAAAATCAAATATAAACTTCATTTATACAATTGTTGAACTGTCGTGCAGAATACGACCACAGTTAAACTGTGAGTTTTAATACAAATATATGTAATTCTCATGGTACCTCGACCACAACCTTACAATGGTACTTTACATAAAAGTACAATCAAAAACTGTTTTAGAAATTAAAATCTTTGGGAAGTGCTCAAGGAAACCTTCGTACATGGGAGGTCATGCGTCTAGGTTATGATAGATATCATATGTTCACAGAATTATCCTTGGTTAACCCAATATTTCCCAAAGAAAAATAAGAAGATTGCTATCATCTTCTTTCCAATGGTGAGTCTTCTCTTAACATATAATTATCTCCGTTTTCTCCAATTAAAAATTATATTTCAAATAAACTCCAAGATCATATAGGTAGTGCTCATAGATATACTCAGCAAGTGGATGTGCACAACCCTGTCTTATGATAACACGATGTTGTATGTCATTAGACATCTTGTATGATAGTGGCAAAACACCCTTCCAAATTTGGGTTCACCTCACCCTATTCGGTTCACCAAATTTAAATATCAAATGACATATACAATACGACACACTTATCTAAAGTTCTCAATAAAATTATTTCCATACTATTTAGGGAAAACCTCAACAGCTATAGACCACCGTTCTAATCCTCTTAATACCCCGCTCGACCCAGCTACACTTTTATTACCTGAAAGGAATTGTGAAGCAAAAGGGTGAGCACAACTAGCCCAGTAAATAATATCATGACAAAAGATAATTAAATTATCAATAGCTTTCGTCAATAATAAATCAGAGATTTAGAACATATGGTAGATGATAAAACTTTTCAACCATAGTTGCAGCGGATCGAGCAATCCATTAAAAGAGTCAAATAGACCATAAGGTCTATTATCTTCTCCATGTTAAAAGTCCACCAACAATGTTTTATCCCTGTAACATCAATCAACAGATCCTGTCCACAATCATATGAATAACTCATAATCATAATTGTGGTTCTAAATTCCTCTTCGCACCCAGAACGAAGATAATTTTTATCACCTATCTTCACCTGAAACATCAAAAAACATGGTTATACCAAATCAAAATTCATGCTCATAATCATACTAATAAATTTATCTTTGCACTACGGCCAAAGATATTCATTAACAATTCATCTTTGCACTACAGGCCAAAGACAAACAACTGTATTTTAGAAGAGTCAAGTAGAGCATGATGTCTACTATCTTTTACGAATTAAAAGTGTATAATCAATATTTTATCGTTGAGACTCAGCTAAATAAATAATCCACATCATCGAATCATCCCTGCACTATGGCCAATGATATTCATGTAATCATCAATGGTCATGATTATACCGAATAATCCCTGCTTATAATCATACCAATAACTGTCCATTAATGCACTACGGGCCAATGAGGACTTTTACTACATCATCTATAACATTACGGGTCATAATTATACCGAATGATTCCTGGTCATAATCATACCAATAAACAGTTCATCTATGCACATAAGCTAAAGATACTCATCGATCAATAATTCATCTTTGCACGTAAGCCAAAGATATACAACTGTAAAACCAATAATCAACAGTCCATTTTGCAAAGATATACAACTGTAAAACTAATAATCAACAGTCCATCTTTGCACGTAAGCCAAAGATATACAACTATAAAACCAATAATCAACAGTCCATCTATGCATGTAAGCCAAAGATATACAACTGTAAAACCAATAATCAGCAGTCCATCTTTGCACGTAAGCATAAGATATACAACTGTAAAACCAATAATCAACAGTCCATCTATACATATAAGCCAAATATGACTTTCATCACAATATAAGCATGAGGATGATGACAATGATATAAGCATTAATCAAACGAAATCAAGGATAAATATTAAAGACTTTAAATTTATCCAAATATTATCAATCATTTAATAAACTCATAATCTAATATTATTAATATTATAATAATATTTTAATCACTTCTTAAACTTATAAACAATTTATTTTAATCATTTACACTTTACCAAATAATGCATTTAATCATTCAAAAATGCCATACTCATAAGATTTCATCACCAATGCTCAAATTATTCATCAAAAATCTGCATATACCTTATATAGGATTTCAATGCCATAAACTCCTATTTACCAATTTTTCCACTTCACATAACATATTTAATTCATATGTTCGTGACTAAATCATTTTCATGAAAAATACCAAATCAGTCCCAAAAATTATTTATTTATAGGATTTAGCAGAATATAGTCCCATATTGAACATATATTTTTTAAAAAAATTTTAAAATTCATTTACTATTTTTTATATGGCCAAAACTGCCGAATATTTAGACATTTATCATAAATTATACTTTTGCCCAAAAATTCTGAAATTTACAGTACATATATACTCCCAATAAAAATTTCACCAATTTTGGAGTTAACCACAAAGAGTTATAAAGGTTTACTTTTAAAATAATCTTTTCCCGTAAAATTCATAACTCCTAATCTATACATCGAAAAATCACTATTTTTGGACACAATCTAGAAAACTCATCAAATTATCATTTCAAAATTTTCCAGAATTTTTGAGGGTCGGAAAAAATTACGAAAGCGCAAATGGATTTTCGCACGCCATGCAGTAATCCATGCAGATGCATCATTTCCACAATTTAATAAGGAATGAATACGAAGGATCATTCACCATGCATGTGGTAATCCACATAGACATGTTATTCCAATGTAATAATAAAGAATGGAATAATGAAGAATTCACCATGCATACACGGTAGTCGCGTGAGCGAGTTATTCCAACGTAATAATAAAGAATTGAATTCAGTCATGCGTAATCCGCATGCATACATGATATTCCAACAAAATAATAAAGAATGGAACCGGTCATGCGTAATCCGCACAGATAGGATATTCCAACATAATAATAAAGAATGGAATAACAACGAAATTCACTAGGCATGCGATAGGCGACCGCAGACGAGTTATTCCAAATGAATAATAAAGAATGAAACCAGGTCATGCGTAATCCGCTTGCATGAGAATATTCCAATGAGAATAATAAATAATAGAACCGAGGTCATGGGAAATCCGCATGCAGACGTGATATTCCAGCAGAATAATAAATAATTGAACGGTCATGCGTAATCGCACATTGCACGAGGATATTCCAATGAGAATAATAAAGAATGGAATAATGTAAGAATTTCACCATGTATGAAGATTAGCATAGACATGTTATTCCAACATAATAATAAGGAATGGAATAACAATAGCTCTCTTCATGAATACGAAAGAATAATACCCCTTACCTCCAAAGAAGACTGGATACTGGAATAGTGAGGTAGCAGACTTCTCTTCTTCTTTCTCTCTATAATTTCTCTCTATAATAATTGCTCTAAAGCTTTAGTAAATTGGTGAGAAATGAAGGAAGAATGAGCTTCTATTTATAGGAAAATATAGTTTCGATAATTGCACGTTTTGGGGCTCGAAATATTACAGTATAATACCTTCCTCTTTTCTTTCATTTTTAATTTAGTCCTGCAAGTATTATCAAACTTGCACCACCTCCCCTAATAGTAAATAATGTGAATCAATAGTTCAATCATGTGAATAAATAGTTATAATTATGTGAAAATACGAATTACAATATAGTACCTCCATCTATACCTCTATTTTTAACTTAGTCATGCAAGTATTATCAATCTTGCACCAACTCCCCTAATAGTACAAGAATGTGAATCAATAGTACACGCATTTGAATAAATAGTTATAATCATATGAATTAATAGCAATTAATTACTCATTTATTCGATTAATTACCTGCTTGGTCAATATAACCTCCAAACATCAATTATTATCGAAATAAATGTCGATTTCCACTAATACTAACAATCCCAACACATTGAAAATATTTTTCTCAAAAATTTCATTTTTGAAATTCTGAAGTTTGACTTTTTTTGAAAAAGTCAACTATTGACTTGTTTGACCAAAAAGTTAACCCCGACAAATTTTGTGTTTATAGTCTATTTCTACTAATTTCATCGTTCCGGACTCAAATATCACGTCCGCGTCTCCAAATTCAACTCCGAACTCAAAATCTTTTTTTAATAACATTCATCATTAATATTATAACTCACAATATTTAACAACCAGGTCGTTCCCAGGAAATAGGGGGCTTTCCGATAAGGATTTCTCCTTATTGGCGCGCAATTAGGTGACCAAACCTCTCCTTGACAAAATTTCTAGGCATTGCCAATATTGCAAATAATAATATGAATAACTTTGTCGTCTCAATTATTGATTTAATAATATATAAAATATTATGAAGATGATACTTCGACAATAATTGAATCAATAATATGAGAGATATGATGCAACAATTATTGTAGCAATAATTGAGTATAACTGAGTGACTTCTCACATAAGCATCAATAATCAATACTGTATGCTACTATGCAACCACGCGTATTACTGTACTTTTATCAATTTAACCATTTACTAGATAGAATAATAATTATAAAAATTGAATACTTTCATTTTGTAAAATTTGGGGTCTTACAAGTAAAACTAGATCAAATACCTATAGTTAATGAATTTCCTGATGTATTCCGAGATGAATTTCCAGCTCTTCCTCCAGATAGGGAAATCGAGTTTGTCATTGATCTTGCACTGGGAATGGCACCAGTTTCTAAGGCACCATACAGAATGACACCTATAGAACTAAAAGAGTTACTAGTACAACAACAAGAACTCTTAGATAAAAAGTACATATAACCTAGTGTTTCACCTTGGGGAGCACCGATATTGTTTGTAAAGAAAAAGGATGGAACCATGATATGTATTGGCTATAGGGAATTAAATAAATTAACCATAAAGAATATGTATCCTTTACCAAGAATTAATGATTTGTTTGACCAATTAAAAGGGGTCGGACACTTTTCAAAAATTAACCTTCGGACAGGTTATCATCAGTTAAAGGTAAGAAAAGGACATGTGCCGAAAACAACGTTTAGGACACGCTATGGACATTATGAGTTTCTTTTGATGTCCTTTGGTTTGACAAATGCAGCGACAACATTTATGGACTTGATGAATCAAGTGTTTAAACCATGCTTAGACAAATTCATTGTAGTGTTTATCGACGATATTCTGGTATACTCAAAAACACGGGAAGAGCATGCTGAACACTTAAGAATCGTATTAGAAATATTACGAAAGGAACAACTTTACGCAAAGTTTTCCAAGTATGAATTCTGGTTGAAGAGGGTTCAGTTTTTAGGTCATGTAATTGACAAAAATGGAATTTTAGTAGATCCAACTAAGATCGAAACGGTTGTGAATTGGGAACAACCAACAACTCCAACAGAAGTAAGAAGTTTTCTCGGTTTAGCGGGTTATTATCGACGTTTCATAAAAGATTTTTCAAAAATAGCAACCTAACTAACCACTTTTCAAAAAAGACGGTGAAATACGTCTGGACAGATAAATGTGAAGAAAGCTTCCAAGAGTTGAAGAAGCGACTGAGCATGGCTCCAGTGTTGTCCTTACCAGATGATACATGAGGCCTTGTAGTATTTACTGATGCGTCACACAGAGGTTTAGGGTGTGTGTTGATGCAACATGGGAAAGTGATTGCTTATGCATCACGACAACTCAAAGATTATGAGAAGAGGTATCATACTCATGACCTAGAGTTAATCGCGGTAGTTTTTGCCCTGAAAATTTGGAGGCATTACTTGTACTGGGAGAAGTGTGAGATATATACAGATCACAAAAGTCTGAAATATATTTTTACACAAAAGGAGTTAAACTTAAGACAGAGAAGATGGTTAAAACTGATAAAGGATTTTGACAGTGAAATCTTATATCATCCAGGAAAAGCCAATGTAGTAGTTGATGCGTTAAGTAGAAAGAACCAAGAGAAATTGAACGTAATAACCACCAATGAAAGGTTAATAAAAGATTTTGAAAGACTTGAAATTGAGGTGGGATGTCCAACTACCTCTACCCAAAAGTTATTCATTCTAGAGGGAGTTTCGACTCTACTAGATAGAATCAAAGAGATACAGGAAAAAGACGAGGAGTGTCAAAAATGTAAATCTGATATAACTCACGTCAAGAATATCAAATTCAGAATAGACAAGGATGAAATATTAAGATATGAAGATAGAATTTGGGCTCCGTTAAATCAAGAATTAAAAGAAGAAATCTTAAATAAAGCTCATAATTCTAAATTTTCCATACATCCTAGTAGTACTAAAATGTACAAAGACATTTGGTGGTTAAATATGAAAAGAGAAATAGCGAAATGGGTAAGAAAATGTCTCACGTGTCAAAGGGTTAAGACTGAACATTAAAAGCAGAGTGGTTTAATTCAACCCTTACCAATTCCTGAGTGGAAGTGGGAGAATATAATAATAAACTTTGTGGTAGGCCTTCCAGGTACACAGAAGGGCCACAATGCCATTTGGGTAATAGTTGATCAACTGAACAAATAAGCTCACTTCGTACCTATTAAGGTTACTCAAAACTTAGATCAACTTGCCAAATTATACATTAATGAAATTATCTCTAGGCATGGTGTGAGACCCCGAATTTTATGAAATGAAAGTATTCAATTTTTTTATAATTATTCTATTTAGTAAATGATTAAATTGGTAAAAGGTTAAAGTTAAGGGTGATATGTGAACATTTTTCAAAGTATGCAAGTTGTTATAAAATATTCGTTTGGTCAGGGAATATTCTTTTTATCGGGGAATATCCATAGAACGACACAATCATTGGTGGACCCCTGGCGGAAGTATTGTCGTAGTAAGAAAATGGCGAATTATCTTTTTTATAAAATAACAATGAAAGTGTTACTGAATTAAAGCTGTTGAACTACTCGGTAGTAAAAGTACGATGTCTGGCGTGGTTGCATAGTAGCACTACGGTATTGATTATTCATGCTTACGTGAGAAGTCACTTTCGGTTATACTCAATTATTTCTACGATAATTTTCGCATCATATCTCTCATATTATTGATTCAATTATTGTCACAATATCATCTCGCATAATATTTTATATTATTAAATCAATAATTGAGACGACAAAGTTATTCATATTATTATTTGCAATATTGACAATGTCTAGAAGTTACATCAAGGAGAGGTTTGGTCACCTAATTGCGGCCAATAAGGAAAATCCTTATCGGAAAGCCCTCTTTCACAGGAGCGACGATTGTTAAATATTATGAGTTATAATATTAATGATGAATGTTATTAAAAATTGAATTTGAGTTCGGAGTTGAATTTGGAGACGCGGATATGATATTTGAGTCCGGAACGATGAAATTAATAGAAATAGACTATAAACACAAAATTTGCCAGGGTTGACTTTTTGGTCAAAAAAGTCAACAATTGACTTTTTCGAAAAAAGTTAAACTTCAAAATTTTGAAAAATGAAATTTTTGAGAAGAATATTTTCATTGTGTTAGAATTATTAGTGTTAGTGAAAATCGACATTTATTTCGATAATAATTGATGTCTGGAGGTTATATTGACCAATCGGGTAATTAATCGAATAAATGAGCAATTAATTGCTATTAATTCACATGATTATAATTATTTGTTCACATGTGCGTACTATTGATTCACATTCATGTACTATTAGGGGAGGTGGTGCAAGATTGATAATATTTGCATGACTAAGTTAAAAATGGAGGTATAGATGGAGGTACTATACTGTAATTCGTATTTTCACATGATTATAACTATTGAGTCACATGATTGTACTATTAATTCACGTTATTTACTATTAGGGGAGGTGTTGCAAGTTTGATAATACTTGCAGGACTAAATTAAAAATGAAAGAAAAGTTGAAGGTATTATACTGTAATATTTCGAGCCCCAAAACGTGCAATTATCGAAACTATATTTTCCTGTAAATAGAAGCTCATTCTTCCTTCATTTCTCATAAATTCACTAATGCTATATAGCAATTATTATAGAGAGAAAGAAGAAGAGAAGTCTGTTACCTCACTATTCCAGTATCCAGTTCCTTCTAAGGTAAGGGATATTATTATTATAGTAAGGGGTATTATTTCTTTCGTATTCATGAAGAGAGCTATTGTTATTTCATTCCTTATTATTATGTTGGAATAACCTGTATGGCAATCGCGGCAACACACATGGTGAAATTCTTCTATTATTCCATTCTTTATTATTCTGTTGGAATATCCTGTCTGTGCGGATTACGCATGACCTAGTTTCGTTCTTTATTATTCTCTTGGAATATCCTATCTGTGCGGATTACGCATGACCTGGTTCCATTCTTTATTATTATATTGGAATAACATGTCTGTGCGGTCTATCGCATGCCTGGTGAATTCTGTTGTTATTCCATTCTTTATTATTCTATTGGAATATCCTGTATGTGCGGATTACCCATGACCTGGTTCCATTCTTTATTATTCTATTGGGAATAACCTGTCTGTGCGGTCTATCGCATGCATGATGAATTCTTCTGTTATTCCATTATTATTATTCTGTTGGAATAACCTGTCTATGTGGATTACCGCATGCATGGTGAATGATCCTTTGTATTCATTCCTTATTAAATTGTGGAAATGATTAGTCTACGTGGATTACCGCATGGTGGGCGAAAATCCATTTGCAGTTTCGTAATTTTTCTGACCCTTAAAAATTCTGAAAAAATTTAAAATGATAATTTGTTGAATTTTCTAGATTGTGTCCAAAAATGGCGATTTTTGGATGTATAGATTAGGAGTTATGAATTTTATAGGAAAATACTATTTTAAAGGTAAACCCTTATAACTCCTTGTGGTTAACTCCCAAATTGTTGAAATTTTTATTGGGAGAACATATATGTAACAGGAGTATACCATGTAAATTTCAAAATTTTTGGACAAAAGAACAATTTATGATAAATGTTTAAATATTTGGCAGTTTTGGCCAAATCAAAAATAGTAAATGAATTTTAAAAATTCTGAGAAAAATATATGTTCAATATGGGACTATATTCTGCTAAATCCCAAAAAAGAAATATTTTTGGAACTGATTTGGTATTTTTCATGAAAATGAACTAGTTATGAGTAAATGAATTAAATATGTTATGTGAAGTAACAAAATTGGAAAAATAGGATTTTATGGCTTGGGAATCCTATATAGGGTATATACAGATTTTTGATGAGGGATTTGATCATTGGTGATGAAATCTTAAGAGTATGACATTTTTGAATGATTAAATGTATTATTTGGCGAACAACAATAGGGTGATGAGAACCCAACTTTGAAAGCGTCAAAAGTGCACATCATTAGAATGAATATGATAGTAATCTTCTCGTTCTTCTTTGGGGTCTTAAAATATTAGTTGTTGTATTTTATATGGCATTGTAACAATTTGAGTTTGGATACTGTCTACGAGACAATATTGTATTAAAACTCATAGCTTACGTGTTATCGTACTCTGCACGACAGTTCAACAGTTGTATAAATGAAGTTTGTATGTGATTTTTATAGTATGATATCTGGCGACTCAGAATGGGTCGTGTGGACCTATTTTGGGGGCGTCACAAATGCTATCAGAGCTTAGGGATATGGTCGCTGGCGGAGATATTAGTCTAGAACTAGGAGGGGAGAGACGAGTAATATACTTCGTTAGGGTGTGACTTACCTAAGCTGAAATTGTTTATTTGATAAGTTAACAAATTGTGATATGTCAATTAACCTTTGTTTTGAAGGTATATTCTAGAATGATATCTGAAATATAGGAGATGAGCAATGGGAAAAATCATGATACAGAGGAAATAACCGGGAAGGTACAATCCGAAAAGAAAGCAAGGTATTCTCATCTCTTCGAACTACCAGGTACGTAAATTTCGAGGGTGAAATTTCATAAGGAGGGGAGATTGTGAGACCTCAAATTTTATGAAATGAGAGTATTCAATTTTCTTATAATTATTCTATTTAGTAAATGGTTAAATTGATAAAAGGTTAAAGTTAAGGGTGATATGTGAAAATTTTTCAAAGTATGCAAGTTGTTATAAAATATTCGTTTGGTCGGAAATATTCTTTTTGTCGGGGAATATCTGTAGGACGGCACAATCATTGGTGGACCCCACAACGGAAATATTATCGTAATAAGAAAATGACATAATTATCTTTTTATAAAAATAACAACGAAAGTGTTACAGTTAAAACTGTTGAACTACTCGGTAGTAAAAAATACGATGTCTGGCGCATGGTTGCATAGTAACACACGGTATTGATTATTGATGCTTACGTGAGAAGTCACTTTCGGTTATACTCAATTATTGCTACGATAATTCTTGCATCATATCTCTCGTATTATTGATTGATTATTGTCATAGTATCATCCGCATAATATTTTATATTATTAAATCAATAATTGAGGCGACAAAGTTATTCATATTATTATTTGCAATATTGATAATGTCTAGAAGTTCGGTCGAGGAGAGGTTTGGTCACCTAATTGCGGCATGATAAGGAGAAATCCTTATCGGAAAAGCCCCTCTTTCTTGGGAACGACCTGGTTGTTAAATATTGTGATTTATAATATTAATGATGAATGTTATAAAAAATCGAATTTGATTTCGGAGTTGAATTTGGAGACGCGAACGTGATATTTGAGTCCGGAACGATGAAATTAGTAGAAATAGACTATAAACACAAAATTTGTCGGGGTTGACTTTTTGGTCAAAAAAGTCAACAGTTGACTTTTTTTAGAAAAAGTCAAACTTCAAAATTTCAAAAATGAAATTTTTGAGAAAAATATTTCCATTGTGTTGGGATTGTTAGTGTTAGTGGAAATCGACATTTATTTCGATAATAATTGATGTCTGGAGGTTATATTGACCAATCGGGTAATTAATCGAATAAATGAGTAATTAATTGTTATTAATTCACATGATTATAACTATTTGTTCAAATGTGTGTACTATTGATTCACATTCATGTACTATTAGGGGAGGTGGTGCAAGATTGATAATACTTGCATGACTAAGTTAAAATGGAGGTATAGATGGAGGTACTATACTGTAATTCATATTTTCACATGATTATAACTATTGAGTCACATGATTATACTATTACTTCATATTATTTACTATTATGGGGGTGGTGCAAGTTTGATAATACTTGTAGGACTAAATTAAAAATGAAAGAAAAGTTGAAGGTATTATACTGTAATATTTTGAGCCCCAAGCGTGCGATTATCGAAACTATATTTTCTATAAATAGAAGCTCATTCTTCCTTCATTTCTCATCAATTCACTAAAGCTTTAGAGCAATTATTATAGAGAGAAATTATAGAGAGAAAGAAGAGAAGTCTCGCTACCTCCTTTATTCCGATTATCTAGTCTTCTTTTGATGTAAAGGGTATTATTCTTTCGTATTCATGAAAAAGAGCTATTGTTATTCCATTCCTTATTATTATGTTGGAATAACTTTATCATCACGGAATCTTCGCATACATGGTGAAATTCTTCTATTATTCCATTCTTTATTATTACATTTGGAATATCACATGCGTGCATGATTACGCATAACTTTGGTTCCGATTCTTTATTATTACATTGGAATATCATGCATCTTGATTACGCATGACACTGGTTCCATTCTTTATTATTATGTTGGAATAACACATGCATGCGGTCTATCGCATGCTGGTGAATCATTGTTATTCCATTCTTTATTATTACATTTGGATTATCACATGCATGCGTGAATACTGGCATGACACTGGTTCCATTCTTTATTATTACATTGGGAATAACTTTCATGCATGCGGTCTATCGCGTGCATGGTTAATTCTTCTATTATTCCATTCTTTATTATTCTGTTGGAATAACCTATCTATGTAGATTATCACATGCATGGTGAATGATCTTTTGTATTCATTCCTTATTAAATTGTGGAAATGACCTGTCTACGTGGATTACCGCATGGAGGGCGAAAATCTATTTGCATTTTCGTAATTTTTCTGACCCTCAAAAATTCAGAAAAAATTTGAAATGATAGTTTGTTGAGTTTTCTATATTGTGTCCAAAAATGGCGATTTTTGGATGTATAGATTAGGAGTTATGAATTTTATGGGAAAAGACTATTTTAAAAGTAAACCCTTATAACTTCTTGTGGTTAACTCCAAAATTGGTGAAATTTTTATTGGGAGTACATGTATATAATAGGAGTATACCCTATAAATTTCGAAATTTTTGGACAAAAGTACAATTTATGATAAATATCTAAATATTTGGCAGTTTTGGCCATATGAAAAATAGTAAATGAATTTTAAAAATTCTGAGAAAAATATATGTTCAATATGAGACTATATTATGCTAAATCCCAAAAAAGAAATATTTTTGGAACTGATTTGGTATTTTTCATGAAAATGAACTAGTTATGAGTAAATAAATTAAATATGTTATGTGAAGTAACAAAATTGGAAAAATAGGATTTTATGGCTTGGGAATCCTATATAGGGTATATACAGATTTTTGATGAGGGATTTGATCATTGGTGATGAAATCTTAAGAGTATGGCATTTTGAATGATTAAAAGTATTATTTGGTAAAGTGTAAACAATTGAAATAAATTGTTTATTAGTTTAAGAAGTAATTAAAATATTATTATAATATTAATAATATTAGATTATGAGTTTATTAAGTGATTGATAATATTTGGATAAATTTAAAGTCTTTAATATTTATCCTTGTTTTCGTTTGATTAATGCTTATATCATTGTCATCATCCTCATGCTTATATTGTGATGAAAGTCATCTTTGGCTTACGTGCAAAGATGGGGTATTGATTATTAAGTTTTCTGATTGTATATTTTTGGCTTACGATACAAAGATGAATTTATTGATTATTAGGTTTTCTGATTTGTATATCTTTGGCTTACGTGCAAAGATGAACTATTGATTAATGAGTATCTTTGGCTTATGTGTATAGATGAACTGTTTATTGGTATGATTATGACCAGGGATCATTCGGTATAATTATGACCCGTAATGTTATAGATGATGTGGTAAACCTCATTGGCCCGTAGTGCATTGATGGACAGTTATTGGTATGATTATAACTAGGGATTATTCAGTATAATCATGACCATTAATGATTACATGAATATCCTTGGCCGTAGTGCAGGGATGATTCGATGATGTGGATTATTTATTAAGCTGAGTCTCAGCGATAAAATATTGATTATACACTTTTAATTCGTAAAGATAGTAGATATCATGCTCTACTTGACTCTTCTAAAATATAGTTGTATGTCTTTAGCCTGTAGTGCAAAGATGAATTGTTAATTAATATCTTTGGTCGTAGTGCAAAGATGAATTTATTAGTATAGTTGTGAGCAGGAATTGTGATTTGGTATAACCATAATTTTTGATGTTTCAGGTGAAGATAGGTGATGAAAATTATCTTCATCTTGGGTGCGAAGAGGAATTTAGAATCACAATTATGATTATGAGTTATTCATATGATTGTGGACAGGAATTGTTGATTGATGTTACAGGGATAAAACATTATTGGTGGACTTTTAACATGGAGAAGATAATAGATTGATGATGGTCTATTTGACTCTTCTAATGGATTGCTACCGTATCGCTAACTACGATTTATTACTGATGAAGGCTATTGATGATGTAAATTATCTTTAGTCATGATATTCTTTACTGGGCTAGTTGTGCTCACCCTTTTTGCTTCACAATTCCTTTCAGGTAATAAGAGTGTAGCTGGGTAGAGTGGGGATAACAGGGAAATAGTGTGATGGTCCAAGACTGTCGAAGTTTCTCAATACATTATAAAACGGCATGATATACAACAGATAATTGTATTGAGGACCTAAGATGTGTGTGTCATATTTTATATGTCACTTAATAATTGATTTTGGCGAACAACAATAGGGTGATGAGAACCCAACTTTGAAAGCGTCAAAAGTGCACATCATTAGAATGAATATGATAGTAATCTTCTCGTTCTTCTTTGGGGTCTTAAAATATTTCTTGATGTATTTTATATGGCATTGTAACAATTTGAGTTTGGATCTTCTCTACGAGACAATATTGTATTAAAACTCATAGCTTATGTGTTGTCGTACTCTTGCTGACGAGTTCAACGATTAATATAAATGAAGTTTGTATGTGATTTTTATAGTATGATATCTGGCGACTCAGAATGGGTCGTGTGGACCTATTTTGGGGGCATCACACATGGAGTACCTATTTCTATAGTGTTAAATCGAGACCCAAGTTTCACCTCAAATTTTTGGGGAAGCCTTCAAAAACATTTAGGAACACAGTTGAGATTAAGTACAACATATCACCCTCAAACTGATGGGCAAAGTGAGAGAATGTTATAATCTGAATTTTTGTTAATAATTAAATATTAATGTTATTTTTCCAAAAATTATTCGGAGCGCGAAGCTACTTGAGAGGCGTAAAAGACTATTCGGCAAGAGTATCCTCACCTCTTTAATGTTAGGTAAATCTTTGTTACTCTTTCGATTCCGGGGACAGAATCCTTTTTAAGGGGAATGTAATGTAATAGCCGAAAAAAAAATATAAATAAAATTTTATATTATTAAAACATATTGTTTGGACTTTGTCTTTTAATTGAGTCAAACTTATTTTTTAATTAATTTGGGCTAATAAGTATTAATAAGCGATGAATAATTAACTTAATAAAATTGGACTTTTTGTATGTTTGGCAGTTTTGGTCAAATTGTATTTAATTTATGTTGACTATAATAAGTATGTGGTTATATTAATTTGGGCATTTATACAAATTGGGTCAAACTAATTTCGAAGTATTTAAGTTTGGGCTTGTTAAACTATTTGAGCCCAAATTAAGGTGATGAGTTTAAAAACCAAATTAGAATAGGGGTAATATATTAGGTTAAATTCTTTCATAATATATATACTGACATAATTGACTAAAAAAGGTTTCTAACGTAGTGAGAAACGAAGAAGAGGCGGAAGAAGAACGAGGAGAACGAGGGAACGTGGCTGGAATTAAAAAGGGTTTGAGAGAAATATCATTAAAACTTTATTCACCATATTCTTCTTCTCAAAGGTAATTATTGGACTAATTTTGAATACAAAATAAATATTTTGCTACTGTAATTACAATATATTTTCTTGTTATGTTTGCAATCTATTTTAAAAATTTGTTACGCCGCTTGATTAATTGAGTTTGTTAATGAAATTTTGATTTACAATTGTGATATATGATATATATGAACTAATTACGGCATTACGTTATATATATATATATATATATATATATATATATATATATACATACATGATGTTATACTAAAGTTATATATATATACACAGAGGATCCAGTCCAGACTCCTGGACGGATCTAAAAGACGGACTTTTTTTTGTTTTTTTTAAAATAACTAAAAAAAGTTTAATATTTTATGGAACTGGAATTTTTCCATAATACAGTGTTTTGGGTGTGATTTGGATACATATAACAAATTTTTTTAAGTTGTTTTTAAAAAAAAGCGAAAAAAAGTCAGTATTTTAACAAAATCCGGGAGTCCGAACTGGAACCGGACTCTCTCTCTCTCTCTCTCTCTCCCTCTCTATATATATATATATATATATATATGTGTGTGTGTGTGTGTGTGTGTGTGTAACCTTCAAATTCGCTATATATATAAATATAAAAGATATACAAAATTTTTAAAAGGGAAAAGTGATAAATAAAAATTATAATATTGTCATTACAATTAAAATGTATCTTTTGACTACAACTGAATATAATATATTGAAATTATTGAATTTATGAAAATATAAACTATATAGGTTCATAATTTAATTATATGTATGGTATGTTATTTTGATAATTAGATCGAATTGAGGGAGTTTAGTGAGTGATATTTGGATTCGACGAATTATTTTGGTACTATATTAAGGTACGGATTCCGTACTCTTTCAACGATACTCTTGTTAAATTTGATTTGTTCGTTTTGTCGCTTGTTCAAATTTTGTTATTATTTCACATAATTGTTTCCTGTGAAATAAATATATTAGTTTCATTTTGGAGTTGATACATATGACTCGTATTTGTACTCTTTGAATTAGGTTATCATGTTTAGTACTACTTATTTTTGAAAATTATAGAGCGGTACATGTTGCTATCTTCTTTTTGAGACCTTATGACTATAATTTGATTTGGTTCAACATGTACATATAGAACCCTTTTGTTGGTATTATGTCATATTTATTGTGACATGATATTTTTGTTTGAATATACCGTAGGATATACCTGAGCTATAACCACCTGTGGGGGTACCACAGGCATGTCGTCTTGGCACGAGAGACATGACACTTTCCGTGGCAGTGTGATTAGTCCACGACGTCTCCGTTTTAGGCTCCGGAGAAAATGGCCATTTGGTGTTTTGTTGTGGGAGGCGTATGGGTCGACCCTAGTTTTTTGTTATGTGGATTGGTGATGTTGTGCCAAACACACCTATCCGATTTGTATACATTTGGATTTGCGATCCAATGTGCGACTTGCCTGTGTGGAATTATTATGACTTGCCTATCTGGCATTGTTTTGATTTGTATGTGTGACATTATTTTGACTTACCTGTGTGGCAAGGTATATTTTTGAGCTCATTCGGTATGAAATAACGCCCAACCATTTGATTTAGCCTATTATTTCATTATATTAGTTTTGTTTGTTTCTGTTCAGTTTAATTAATCGAGTTAGTTACTTCAGTTCATTCTTTATTCTTCTGTTTGTTTCGTTAAATCTATTGATTCAGATATATTCTTTTCAGAATTTGGATATCATATTTTCGTCGGTCTTTAAGCTTGAGGCTTTGTTAAGTATGTTGCTTCAGTTGATTTCGTATTTAAGTTATACATCTTTATATTGTCTATATACATACTGGGCAATTGGCTCATGCTACGTTTTTCTTCCGGTAGGTTTGCAGGGGTGATTCAGGGCTAGTGTGATGAGAGAGTTGCCTTTGACCATCTAAATCTAAGTTGATTCAATTTTAAGTTTTGATTATTTTGACTCTGTTTAGAGAATTGTATTTAGTACGTTATTAATGGATCACCACTATTAATATTTTGAAGTTAACAGTGCTCTGTTTATTTATTTTGATGTTTGTTGTGCTTTACACGTGACCTCCATTTCTTATTCGGGAAGGGGGTGTTACAGATATGGTATCAGAGCTTAGGTTCTTTCTTATAAAAAACCTATTTAGGTTTGACCTGTGAGTTATGGGTAAACCATTGGGTAGACGTAGGAGTTTGATTTAATTTTGTTCTTTGTTTGGTTGATCTCTATTTTGACTAATTGTCAATTTCTTTTCGATTTGTAGTTGATTTGAGGATAATGGAATAATTTGTTAAGGTGATTGAGTAATGATATTAGTTAAGAATTGTGATTTAATCATTGAGGTGAATAAAGTTATACTTTGTACAGATAAGAAGTTGTAACAATCCAGAATTTTATTTGTAATTTAAAATATTTATTAAATTAAATAAATATTTTAATTGATGTGGTTATAGTTTGTAGATATTTGTGAATTAAATTTATTAGATAATACTCTAATTTAATTTAATAGTTAGAGAGTTGTTAAAAATTACATGAATTGTTATAATATTATTGTAATTTAGTAATTAAAGTGGTATGTTAATTTATTAAATAAAATTATAATGAGATTATAATTTTGTGAAATTTAGTTAAGTGGGAAATTTATTTAATATGTTGTAATTAGTTTATTTAACTAATATTGGATATGGATATCCAAATAAATAATGTGGAACTATAAACTAAATGATTTATTAAAATACATTAAAGTAGTTTAAATGAATTTACCAAACAAGACTTAAAAATATTAAGTCTTTATTTTAAAAGTATTTTTGCCAAACAAAGCCTTATGGCTTTTGAATTTGAATTTAATTTAAAATAAAATAAATAAATAAATAAAATATATTAAATTTTATAACTGATATATCATTATTATATTTAATAAAACGTTGGTTTTTAGACGTTTAGCTTTGTGCGTTGGTTTTAGTTGGTTTTACGTGAAAAGAATTGGCCTAAGCCTAAGAAGAAGAAAGAAGAGAGTTTATAGAGAATTTTAAGAGAGTTTGAGAAAGCTTGAGAGAGAATTTCTATGATTCCGAAGAAATTCTCTGTATTTAGCAAAGATTATATCCAAGCAAGTGAAGGTATAATCTCTAAAACTCAAGTTTACGTTTATAAGAAGAGTTCATGTTCTTGAGTTTCAAAATTTTCTACAAATTGCATGTTTGATGAATTTTAGTTATACAAATTGAATTATTAAGTTTGTGTGTATTTGTGATGTTAGAATTAGCATCTAGACAAGGAATTAGTGTGCTAATTATGTTCAAAAAGAAAGAAAATCGTTTACAGTGTATATGGTTATGTATATGGCTTGTGAAAGTACAAAAATTGGTAGTTAGTTTGTGAACTAAACTATAAATTGAGTCTAAAATATGTTAATACGATAAAAAACGAAAAGAACGCTAGTTGAATGTATCAATTTGGTTAAGAAACGAATTCGTAGTGAATGAATTCGCTAAACATGTTAAAACATGAAAGTTCAGTATGAACATGAGTTTTGGGTCAAGATTTAGGCTAGTTTGTGTTTCTATAAATTGTTATAATTCTAGTATATTGTAGTTCTATGAATTATGAATCCATAGAATTGAAAACAGACTAATTTGGATGTGTATAACTCAAGTTATGAAGATTAGTAGGAGAAAAAGGTCAAAAATCACAAGAATAGTGAACTTAGAGTCCCATTTCTGCTAATGGGCGCAGCTGCGATGTGCCCTAAGTCATTCAGAGTAGCAATTGCATACTGTGCCCAAGAATTAATTAGTATGCAATGATGCCCAAAGTGTGTCGAGGTGACTATTTTTGACCGTTTTTAGTAAAATATGCATAACGTTTTCATACGAACTCCAATTGAGGCGATTCAAGATGATCCAGAACGAAGACGAATAGATCTACAACTTTCATTCTTTAAGTTTTTCAATTTTAGGTCGGGAACAGGGGTAAAAAGGTTCATCGTTAAGACTGTTGTGTTTTTAGAGGCCATCGGAGGGCGTCGGGCGTGCACGTATGCAAGTGTAGTGCTTCTGACGATAAAAGATGTTGTTCTAAGTTATAAAATATGAATGTTAGTAAACATAATGATGCTTAAAATTAATAGATAATGTATTAGATAAGTTGTATAAGCATACTAAGCATATACAAGAGAGACAAATCGGGGGTGTGACGAATGAACGTCGAAACGCCGCAACAAATGTTAATTAACATAAAAAGTGTTTTAAGTCAAATAAAATGAATATTCTAAGATATGAAATGGGTTTAATATAAACCAATAATGATTCCTGGCAAGACTTAAACACTTGAATGAACTTCGAGTACGACCTAAGAAGTTATATAGTGAGATATAAGTCAAAAGTTAACACGATCAAATTGAACATTGTGTATTGATTAATAAGAAGGGTTATCAAATATAGAGTGAAGTTTAAATTACAACTACTATGCATTGCTATGTGACTAATAGTTAATGTGAATGATTATATAATTGTGTAAGGCATGTGAAGTGCAGATTGTAAGCTGTTAAACTGTTATTGGTAAACAACGATCAAGGCAAGTCTTTTAGTTCCTATTTGCTATGTGAACTTAATGATTAACTGTTTTAAATATTTATTGCAAAGAGCATGATGTGTTATATATATATGTTGAAAGTATGAAATGTTAAAGTCAATTTATGACTACGTTGATTGAGTAAAGCATGTTGATTGAGTAAGGAACTCAATCTTTATACTTGTTATATAAACTGTAGCATATATGTTATGTTAGTCTAATGTTATGAGATGTATGATGAGCATGTTCTTATATGCTACGTGATGCATGAAAACTGTTAGATTTGCTGGGCTATCAAGCTCAACCTTGCAAATAACCACTTTTGAAGGTTAAAGATTCAAGGTAAAGTTATGTGCTACTTGAAAGACATGAATCAGATGTGATACTTAAAGTTATGTGCTACTTGAAAGACATGAATCAGATGTGATTTATTTGAACCATGTTTAGGGTTCTGAATAATGTATGATGTTTAATAGATGTTGAGTTATAAAGTTTAAGTTTTGTTCATTGTATGAAAGGGTATTGAACCTGGATGTAAGTTTTATTTATTAACTTTGATAAGGTGAGTAATAAGCTAAGTATTGTTTAAAGGTAGGTACAGATAAAGGTTTTGAGAAATTTACTTAATAAGTTACAATGATTATGTAATGATAAACTGTCAAGTTTGAGTTATTTGATATGTAAAGGTTATCGAATTAAAATGTAAGATTCTATATAATAACTTTGATGAAGTGAATCATAAAATAACTTAATTCAAAAACATGTAGATTCAGGGAATAAGATAGAAAAGTTTTAATTATTCTGCATTTTATTAAGTTTAACATTGAATAATGATATAAAATCAGAAGTTAGATGTGTTATTAACGACCGAAGTTGATAATTAAATTGTATGAATTTTGGGATCGTTATTGTTGGTATCAAAGCTGATAGATTAGAAACCTTAGGTAACAGTACCTTAGGCTATAACTTTAGAGAAGAAAGGTGAAGATAATGAAAGAATAAGCTCAAATAGAGTTTGAACAATAAGAAGTAATTTAAGAAATTTATAAAGAAGGGATTAAAACATGCGTGAGACGATTCAAAGAAGAATCTCACAGAGTTATAAGGAATATAAATGTGGGGTTACCCAACTCCAATAATAAGGATGTAAGGTGATAATAAATAGACAATGTCTATAAGAAGAGAATGATAAAGAAGTTAAGAATAAAAAGTTATATTTAAGTATGGTACAATCGTACTCTTTAATAGTTGAAGTATGGTATCTGGGCTAAACGATTCCTTCATAGAGCGGAGGTATATAGCAACTCAGAACCTAGTTTATTGGTTGTTTGTGGGAAACCACTCAGCGTACCATATTGAAACTATTAGAGACTCGATGTGTACCAAGTATAGAAGATGGATACACATGATAAAAATGTGGAACTCGAATGAAATGTTAAGCAATGTAAATGAAGTTGGAAATTTTTAAAGAAAGAATTGTTATATAAACAAGAAAATTCAAAGAAGAATCTTGAAGAGATATAAATATAAGAAATGAGAGTTACCTAACTCCAATAGCCAAGATAATGAATAATGATGAATAGACAAAGTCTGTAAGATTAAAAGCATAAAGTAAATCGTAAATGATAAAAAAGAAAAGAAAGAGGATCGTAAAACAAAATGATCACCAGTTACGAAAAGAATTTTAAGGGAGATGATTATAGAATAAGATCACGACGTGATCTGTTTAAGTTATAAAAGAAAGATGGTCTGTAATGTTTGAATAATTATAGCTTGATGCTATGAAGATAATGTACTATGATATAGTACGAGATAAACTCACGAGGAGTTATAGATAATGAGATACGAGGAATTATAACAAACCAGAATTTTAAATTATAATTTTAAATATTTATTGAATTTTATAAATATTTGTTTGAGGTGTTTATTATTGAATAAATATTTATGAATCTAAATTTATTAGATAATATTCTAAATTAAATTAATTTATAATTTAGAGAGTTGTAATATGACATGAGGTGTTATTTTGTTGATTAATAATTTAAAATGGTATGTTAAATTATTAAATAAAATTATAATTTTATAATATTTGTTAAAGTGGAAAATTTATCTAAAATATAGTATGTGATTAGTTTATGTGATTAGTGTGGATATGGAAATCCAAATAAATAAGATGTAATTATAAATTATAAACTAAATTGTTTATAAAAAAAAATTAAATGAGTTTAATTTAGTTTTTGCCAAACAAGGCTTAAATATATTAAGTCTTTAAATTTTAAAAGGTTTTGCTAAACAAAGCCTTATGGCTTTTGGATTTTTAATTTTTTTTAAATTTAAATAATCTAAATAAAATAAATAAATAAAATAAAATAATAAATATAATATAATTATAACCTAAACGTTATTTTATAACTGATATTATAATTAGTATGCGTATTAAGGTATCAGTTTTCTTTTACGCATTAGTTAGTCTATATTGGCTATAATGAGAGTTCAGAGAGAACTTGATAGAGCTTGACAGAGAACTTGAGAATTGAGAGAGATTGAGAGAAAATCTAAGGATTACCAAGCAATTTCCAGCGATTTTAGCAAGAATTATCAAGCTTATTGAAGGTATTGTTCATACCTTTAATATTATATATATATATATATATATATATATATATATATGAATTTACGGCATAAAATTCTATGTTCTGTGAATGCAAATTTTTTCAAATTGTTGCTATATGACTGTATTATTGCATTTGTATGTAATTGTAATGCTAGAGTTTACGTTTAAACATGAATTGTATGCTAATTTCATTTTTAAAAGTAGAAAAATAATGACAGTGTATATATTTGTCATATGGCTTGTGTAAGTATCAATTTTGATGGTCAATTAGTATGCTAAACTATAAATTGGGTCTTGCTTATGCTAGTTCGTTAAGAAACGAAGATAATGTAGTTTGAACGAAGTGATTTGGTGAAGAATTGAGATTACATTGATGATTTTTATCTAAGGAACTCAAAAATGAAGTTTTATATGAAAATATGGAATTTGAGGAAATTAAACTAGTATAATTGTTGTTAAATTGTTCTATATTGAGGAATATGTTAACAAACATGTCTGTGATAGTTCTATACCATTTATACGTGTTAATATTACTGTTTGGTGGGTGAAATTCGTGTTTGTTGGGCTAAAGTCGGCTACTATTCATTGCTATCTCTACCTTTGTCTATGCACCAGTAGCAGTATTGCTACTGAGTGCCAAGGCTTAAAATTGTCTTGTTGTCTTTGAAAATACAGTTAGGCGATCTCGAGCCTATGTATGGCACAATCTGCGCCATATACTAATCTGTGATGGTGAAGTCTGCTATTTCTGCAGACCTTGGATATCCTTGTAGCTTAGCTTTGTGATATGTTAATGTGTAATAACATGGTTAAAACAGAATCGTGTTAGGTGGTTAGTAGTTTCAAAGTTTTCAATGGTTATAAGTTATGAACGTGTTATGCTATAACTTTGTTTATACAATGAATGTTAGATAAGTGTTGTGATGTTAACACTTGGGAAATCTGAAATATATATGGTAGCATAAGACTTGTACTGAAATAACAAGTCTAACTAGAAATGCGTATTATGTTGGAACGTGAATGTTAGTATATATAATAGATGGTGGTTCAAAACCTATGTGTAGGAGAACGTGAGTTTAATATTATAGCTTACGCTCGAGGCAAGTTTTTAAACCTATCTTTTTACATTGAGCAAGCTCTTTAATTCTTCTTTTACAATTGAGCAAGTTTTCTAACTCTACACTTGCGTTGAGCTAGTTCATTTATTACATTGTGCAAGTTTATTCTTACGATTGAGAAAGTTCTTGTATCTAGTTTGTTTATGATTTCTAAATCTTATTCTGATATTGAACATGTTATTCTTGTCTTTAACTTGTTATCTAGCATGCAAGTTTACATATTTTGATATACTCATGTTGAACAAGTTTTATCATTTAAATTACTATTGGTTATGCATGCTTAGTACTCAATTCTAAATAACCTTGGCTTAATATTGTTCAAGCAAGGTACGTGATGATTCGATGTTTATGCTATTAGTTTATTCCTAAAGCATGATCTTAATTTACAATGTTGATTCAATTATGATTATTCCATAGCATGGCGCTATCAATATTGTATTCAACTAATCCTTAGTTGATGACTGTTGAATTCTAAATTACCCTTGAAATGTATCCAACCCAAACTTACTTTGGTGCGGACTTGTACTCTAAATACTGAGATGAACAACCCTATTATTAGGGGATAATTTACGCTTACTTAGCGTTGAAATGTTTGTGCACAATAAATTATACGAAGGGCTGATCCCCCTAAGTACGAGGAGTCCTTATAGTCTTATGACTGTTAAAGTTGAAGTTGAGAGATTACTTACAACTATGGACATAGTTCGTGGTCTTATGACCCTCAGATATATATATATATATATATATATATATATATATATATATATAGTCCATATTTTGATTCTAGTCTTTGGTTATCATTGATAGAGTACTATTCTGTTTTGATGAGCCTATTCATTGGCAGTTATTATTATCTTGTTGATTCATTGCTATATCTAGTGAGCATTTGTTTTGTTCACTCTTGCTTAAATACACTCATTGCAGCTAAAGTTGAGAAGGTCGATGAACCTACAACTAGCAAAGGAAAGGGAAAAGTGTACAAGTGATGAAGACTTGTAATTTAATGACTTTTATGTTAGTGGACTTTATAATTAATGATGTGATGTAATTATTTTATTTCTGCAGTTGATTAATGTTATGGTTAGACAACCTGGGATATTTTGGATTTTATGATGTAACCCTTTTATAGGAAGGACTTGTGGTTTAAATGTTAATTTATTTGGGTAGATAGTATGAATGTATGGAAAGTGAACACCAAGTCTTAGGGGAATGAAGTACCTAGATTTGGGGGTGTCACAAGTTGGTATCAAAGCTTTGGGTTATGAACCTTAGGTGGGGAAAAGCCTTAGGAAGTAACCTTTGAAAGATAGTGATGATAAACCCTTATCGAGTTTTAAGGAAGAAATAATAAAACACTTATGTGCTTATGTGATTACAACTTATGTGCTCGTGAGTGTCGAGTAGTGATGATTAGTAATTAAAACTTAAAATTTGGTTGACAGGATGGCTAATATAAGAGGATCCAGTCAGGCTAGGGAGGAAGGATCCCAGATGCCTAGAGAGGAGGAGCCTCGAGATATTCAGGTGGTGTGGGAACAACTACTGCCACGAGAAGCAACTCTGTTGGTCACAGTAGTTGAGCAGGAGATAATACCTGATGAGGATGATGAGATAGAGACGGACGAGGAAGACCCTGTTGAGCTGCCACAATCGGATGAGGATGAGGAGAATGAGGAGGAAGAGCTTCCACTTAACTCGATAGCTGCCCGTATGTACGATGAAGTATACGACCGCAATGTGGAACTTCAGGATACTGTCGAAGAGTTGCAAGAGATAGTAGCTGAACAACAGACCTCGATGGCACAGAAGGACAATGAGATCCAGGATCGAGAGGAACGTCTGAATAGTGTTAAAGAGAAGCTGGTCCACACTGAAGGAGAGAACGAGCAAATGATAGCAGAGATTGCAGAGCTGAAGAACAAGTTGAAAGAGGAATCTACTAAGAGGGCAAGAGCCAAAGACGCGTACGAGGAAGCTTATCAACGAGCTGGAAGAGCAGAGAGAGACACACAAGCAAAGAGGATGAAGATGGAAGATATGAATAACGTATTCAACACCGTGATCAATCGAGCTCAAGATCGGGTCATGTGTTATCCTATTCAGTTCGAGACGCTGCCATCGTACATTTTAGATCGCCGAACAATGACTCGAATTATGGAGGAAGAGCGTCGTAAGGCTACATAGTATCTTAGTAGGACATTGTAGGGAATGTACCTGATATGCGATTAATGATATGATAAATAAAATGTAAATCCCGGGTATGATATAACCAATGGGATAGGATGATGATATAGTTGTCCTGAAACTGTTATAGTTCAGGAAAGTAATAAATAGCAGTGATGCTATTGTTTTGATGTTTCCTAAAAGATTATGAATGAATAAAAGTTATTATTTTATTCAAAGTATTATGTGTTACATGATAATCTTTTATGGTGTGCAAATTAAGTAAAATACTTAAAAGGGTGAATAGAATCTAATGGGTGTATTTTAACAGAAAATGCCTCTAAGACGTCAACCACGACAAAGGAACCCTGAGAATAACAACAATGCTGAGGATAATCCAGTTCAGCAATTCGTAACGCTATTAACGGGAGCATTACAGAATCAGCCACAGAATCAAGTTGTAACATTTAAGGATTTCAAGGCGGTTGGGCCACCAGAATTCCATGGGTCCATAAATCTGGTTGAGGCACAGACCTGGATCATGGAAATAGAGAAGGTTTTTGATGTTGCTAGGGTAGGAGAGAATTAGAAGACTACTTTTGCAACATTCATGTTGAAAGCAGAGGCGAGTTATTGGTGGCAAGGCAATAAAACTCGAGGAGGTCAAGGGGTAATGACCTGGGATAGATTTAAGGAAATATTTTTCGAGACCTATTTCCTAGAAAGTTCGAAGAATCAGATGGATGTGCAATTTTTGGAATTGAAGTAGGGCACAATGACAGTGTTAGAATATGCATCAAGGTTCAACGAGTTAGCGAGATTTGTGCCACATCAAGTGAATACGGATGAGCGCAAGGTGAGAAGATTCGAGCAGGGACTGAAGCCATGGTTGTACAGCAGAGTCTCTCTGTTCTAGCTAAAGACGTTTGCAGCAGTGCTTGAGAAAGCAATTCTCACTGAAAGTGGAGGCGAGGTTGTAACAAAACACAACCAAGAGCAGAGGAAGAAGAAGAATGAAGGTGAAGCTAAAAATGGCGGAGGTAGTAACGGTGGAAATGGCAACAACAATTTAAAGAGAAAGTGGAATGCAAATGTGGGAGCTAGAAATCAGCAAGGTAATCAGCAGAAGAAGAAGATCGACGCATGTGCTACATGCGGGAAGTTTCACTCGGGGATGTGCTTAAGGGGGAAGCGGGCATGCTTTAACTGTGGCCAGGAGGGTCACATTTCCCCAAATTGCAGTCAACCCAAGAAGAATGTTTGCTACACGTGCGGGTCAAAGGATCATTTTGCTCGTGAGTGCCCTAAGAAGAAATCTGAAGAGACGACGAGAAATAAGGGAGGTAGCAGTGGAGGTACATTGACCATTGTGGGACCAACGTCATCCAACAGACCCACATCCAGAACCTTCAACATGACGGTGAAGGATGTAGTGCAACCGAAAGATGTGGTGTCAGGTATTATCCCAATCAATGATATTGATGCTTATGTATTATTTGATTCAGGTGCTACTTGCTCATTTATATCTGATGAATTTGCTAAGAGGTTAGGATTGCCTAGTGAAGAATTGAATTTCCCTTTAAACATAGAAATTGCGAATAGGGAAGTGATTCCTGTTAGGTTCGTATACAAGAATTATAGGGTGAACATTAAGGGAAATATTATGATGGTAGATTTAATTCCAATAAAACTAGGAGAGCTTGATGTTATTTTGGGAATGGTTTGGCTATTCAATTATGGAGCAATAATTGATTGCCAAAAGAAATGTGTAAACCTTATGACTCCGTCAAAGGTAGTTTTCTTTGGTAGCAGATCGCCTAGACATGCAAGATGTCTAACAATTATCCAGGCCAAAAAGTTGTTGAATCAAGGCTGTGTGGGTTATTTGGCTTACATAGTCGATACTCAGAGGAAGGGGGTGAAACTGGAAGAGATACCAGTGGTTAGGGAATTCATGGATGTGTTTCCGGAAGATTTGCCAGGACTTCCGCTGGATCGAGAGATTGAATTCGTGATCGACTTAGCGCCAAGAACAACTCCGATATTGAAGGCCCTGTACAGGATGGCTCCGATAGAGATGAAGGAACTGATGGTACAACTGCAAGAACTGTTAGATAAGAAGTATATTCAACCGTGTGTGTCACCATGGGGAGCACCGATATTATTCGTGAAGAAGAACACGTGGAACACTTACGTCTGACGCTGGAGACGTTAAGGAAAGAAAAGTTGTACGTGAAATTCTCTAAATGTGAATTTTGGTTAGAACGTGTACAATTTTTTGGGCATGTAATTGATAAGGATGGGATTTCAGTGGATCCATCAAAAGTCAAAGCTGTGATAAATTGGGAACAACCAAGAACTCCATAAGAAGTGAGAAGTTTCTTGGGATTGGCAGGCTATTAAAGACGGTTTATCCAGGAATTTTCCAAGATTGCCACTCCGTTGACAAATTTAACTAGAAAATCTGTAAAATTTGTTTGGACGGAGAAGTGTGAAGAGAGTTTTAAAGAATTGAAGAAGAGGCTCAGTGTGGCACCTGTGTTGTCGTTACCAGATAATACAGGAAATTTTGTGGTGTATAGTGATGCTTCACACAAGGGTTTAGGATGTGTCCTTATGCAAAATGGCAAAGTCATCGTGTTGCATCAAGGCAATTGAAAGACTACGAAAAAGGGTATCCGACTCATAATTTGGAGTTGGCAGCGGTTGTGTTTACTTTGAAAATATGGAGACACTATCTCTACGGAGAGAAGTGTGAAATCTACACAGACCATAAGAGTCTGAAGTATATTTTCACACAGAAGGACCTGAACATGCGTCAAAGGAGATGGATGGAATTGATAAAGGATTACGATTGTGAGATCTTTTATCATCCAGGCAAAGCAAATGTGGTTGCAGATGCCTTGGGTAGGAAAGGCCGAGAAAAGTTGATGTTGTTAACCGATAATGAGGAGCTCATTTTAGCAATAGCAAGGCTAGAGTTGGAAATAAAATTTCCAAAAGGATTTGATGAAAAATTATACCAGGTGGAAACTAGTCCAACTTTGGTGGATAGGGTGAAGAGCGCACAACTACAGGATGAGGAATGCAGAAAAATAAGGGAAAGCATGGTCGAGGGTAAATAAGTGAAGTATAAGCTTGATACTAAGGGAATGCTAAGATTCGAGGGACGAATTTTGGTTCCAACAGTACACGATATTAAAGAAGAAATCTTGATAGAAGCTCATAGCTTAAGGTATTCGATTCATCCGGGAAATACGAAGATGTATCAAGATTTGCGGCGACATTTTTGGTGGCCAAATATGAAAAGAGACGTTGCAGAATGCGTTGCAAAGTGCTTGACATGTCAGAGAGTAAAGGCAGAATATCAAAGGCCAAGCGGATTACTTCAACCGTTAGAGATACCAGAATGGAAGTGAGAGCATATCATAATGGATTTTGTGATAGGTCTTCCAACGACTCAGAAATGATACGATGCAATATGGGTGATAGTGGACAGATTGACAAAATCTTCACACTTTTTGCCAATAAAGATTAGATTTAATCTTGATCAGCTGGCGAAGCTATAAGTTAAAGAGATCGTCTCAAGACATGGAGTTCCAGTGTCAATTGTATCAGACACAGATCCGAGGTTCACATCAAATTTCTGGAAGAGACTACAAGAATGCATGGGAACGCAACTGAAGATGAGCACGGCATATCATCCGCAAACTGATGGGAAAAGCGAACGAACAATCCAAACGCTAGAAGATATGCTTAGAACATGCATCACAAATTTTAAAGGAAACTGGGATGATCATCTACCGTTGGTGGAATTTGCATAGAGCAACAGTTACCATGCAAGCATTGGTATGCCGCCATATGAGGCGTTATATGGCAGGAAATGCAGAACTCCACTATACTGGGATGAAGTTGGTGAACGTCAACTGCTAGGACCAGAACTGGTACAGCAGACCGCTAAAATTATCAAACTCATCAAAGCAAGACTGGTAGCTACTCAAGATCGACAAAAGAAGTATGTTGATCAACACAGGCAGAATCGCGAGTTTGAAGCAGGAAATTTCATGTTCCTGAAAGTTTCTCCTTGGAAGGGGAAAATTTGTTTCGGCAAGAAGGGAAAGCTAAGCCCAAGGTTTATTAGACCTTTCGAGATTCTACAAAGAGTGGGAGAGGTGGATTACGAAGTAGCTTTACCTCCAGAATTAGAACATGTGCATAACGTTTTTCATTTGTCGGTGTTGCGACCGTATAAACCCGATTACAAATATGTGATCGAGTATGAACCGTTGCAGTTCAGTAAAGATTTGTCATATGAAGAGATTCCTATCTAGATAGTCGATAGGAAAGAACAAGTGCTCAGGAATAAAGTGATACCTTCTGTGAAGGTGATATGGAGGAACCACAATGTCGAAGAGGCTACGTGGGAACTCGAAGCGAAAATGATGAAGAATTATCATGAGTTATTTGTTTAGTCTATGTCTTCGATTCTGGGGACAGAATCTTTGTAAGGAGGGAAGAATGTGACAATTTAATTGTTTGAGTTGTGATTCTAGGGACAGAATCCTTGTAAGGAGGGAAGGATGTAACAATCCAGAATTTCAAATTATAATTTTAAATATTTATTGAATTATATAAATATTTATTTGAGGTGTTTATTGTTGAATAAATATTTATGAATCTAAATTTATTAGATAATATTATAAATTAAATTAATTTATAATTTAGAGAGTTGTAATATAACATGAGGTGTTATGTTGTTGATTAATAATTCAAAATGGTATGTTAAATTAATAAATAAAATTATAATGAAATTATAATTTTGTGATATTTGTTAAAGTGGAAAATTTATCTAAAATATAGTATGTGATTAATTTATGTGATTAGTGTGGATATGGAAATCCAAATAAATAAGATGTAATTATAAATTATATACTAAATTGTTTAGAAAAAAGATTAAAGGAGTTTAATTTAGTTTTTTCCAAACAACGCTTAAATATATTAAGTTTTTAAATTTTAAAGGGTTTTGCGAAACAAAGCCTTATGGCTTTTGGATTTTTAATTTTTTTTTAAATTTAAATAATCTAAATAAAATAAATAAATAAAATAAAATAATAAATATAATATAATTATAACCTAAACGTTATTTTATAACTGATATTATAATTAGTATGCGTATTAAGGCATCAGTTTTCTTTTACGCATTAGTTAGTCTATATTGGCTATAATGAGAGTTCAGAGAGAACTTGATAGAGCTTGACAATGAACTTGAGAATTGAGGGAGATTGAGAGAAAATCTAAGAATTTCCAAGCAATTTCCAGTGATTTTAGCAAGGATTATCAAGCTTATTGAAGGTATTGTTCATACCTTTAATATTATACATATATATATATATATATATATGTGAATTTACGGCATAAAATTCTATGTTCTGTGAATGCAAAATTTTTCGAATTGTTGTTATATGACTGTATTATTGCATTTGTATGTAATTGTAATGCTAGAGCTTACGTTTAAACATGAATTGTATGCTAATTTCGTTTTTAAAAGTAGAAAAATAATGACAGTGTATATATTTGTCATATGGCTTGTGTAAGTATCAATTTTGATGGTCAATTAGTATGCTAAATTATAAATTAGGTCTTGCTTATGCTAGTTCGTTAAGAGACGAAGATAATGTAGTTTGAATGAAGTGATTTGGTGAAGAATTGAGGTTACATTGATGATTTTTATCTAAGGAACTCAAAAATGAAGTTTTATACGAAAATATGGAATTTGAGGAAATTAAACTAGTATAATTGTTGTTAAATTGTTCTATGTTGAGGAATATATTAATAAACATGTTTTTGATAGTTCTATACCATTTGTATGTGTTAATATTACTGTTTGGTGGGTGAAATTCGTGTTTATTGGGCTAAAAATTAAACTCATTGTTCATTCTTGTCTGCCTGCCTCTGTCTATGAACCCGGTAGCAAACTTATTTGGTGCCAAGGCTAAAAAGCTATGTATTTGGGCTCCAGGCACTGTGTATGGTAGCAATGATCTGCGTCTACTGTCTTGAGGAGATGAAGTCTGCTATTTCTGCAGACCTTGGATATCATTGTAGCTTAGCTTTATGATATGTTAATGTGTCCAATGTGTAATAACATGGTTAAAACATAATCGTGTTAGGTTGTTAGTAGTTTCAAAGTTTCAAATGGTTATAAGTTATGAACGTGTTATGCTATAACTTAGTTTATACAATGAATGATAGATAAGTGTTGTGATGTTAACACTTGGGAATTCTGAAATGTATATGGTAGCATAAGACTTGTACTAAAATAACAAGTCTAACAAGAAATGCGTATTATGTTGGAACGTGAATGTTAATATATCTAATAGATGGTGGTTCTAAATCTATGTGTAGGTGAACATGAGTTTAATGTTATAGCTTGCGCTCGAGGCAATTTTCTAAACTTATCTTTTTATATTGAGCAATCTCTCTAATTCTACTTTTATAATTAACCAAGTTTTCTAACTCTACACTTTCGTTGAGCTAGTTCATTTGTTACATTGGGCAAGTTTATTCTTACGATTGAGCAAGTTCTTGCATCTAGTTTGTTTATGATTTCTAAATCTTATTCTGATATTGAAAAAGTTATTCTTGTCTTTAACTTGTTATCTAGCATGCAAGTTTAAATATTTTGATATACTCATGTTGAACAAGTTTTATCGTTTAAATTACTATTGGTTATGCATGCTTAGTACTCAATTCTAAATAACCTTGGATTAATATTGTTCAAGCAAGGTACGTGATGATTGTTCGATGTTTATGCTATTAGTTTATTCCTAAAGCATGATCTTAATTTATAATGTCGATTCAGTTGTGATTATTCCATAGCATGGCGTTATCAATATTGTATTCAACTAATCCTTAGTTGATGACTGTTGAATTCTAAATTACCCTTGAAATGTATCCAACCCAAACTTACTTTGGTGCAAACTTGTACTCTAAATACTGAGATGAACAACCCTATTATTAGGGGATAATTTACGCTTAGCGTTGAAATGTTTGTGTACAATACATTATACGAAGGGCTGATCCCCCTAAGTACGATGAGTCCTTATAGTCTTATGACTGTTAAAGTTGAAGTTGAAAGATTACTTACAACTGTGGACATAGTACGTGGTCTTATGACCCTCAGATATATATATATTCCATATTTTGATTCTAGTCTTTGGTTATCATTGATAGAGTACTATTCTGTTTTGATGAGCCTATTCATTGGCAATTATTATTATCTTGTTGATTCATTGCTATATCTAGTGAGCATTTATTTTGCTCACTCTTGCTTAAATACACTCATTGCAGCTAAAGTTGAGAAGGTCGATGAACCTACAACTAGCAAAGGAAAGGGAAAAATGTACAAGTGATGAAGACTTATAATTTAATGACTTTTATGTTAATGGACTTTATAGTTAATGATGTGATGTAATTATTTTATTTTCACACTTGATTAATGTTAAGGTTAGACAACCTGAGATATTTTAGATTTTATGATGTAACCCTTTTATAGGAAGGACTTATGGTTTAAATGTTATTTTATTTGGGTAGATAGTTTTAATGTATGGAAAGTGAACACCAAGTTTTAGGGGAATGAAGTACCTAGATTTTGGAGTGTCACATGAATTTGTATTGAGCAAGTTAAGGGCATGTTAAGAATAAGTTAAGAGTAAGGTAGTGTTAAGTGGGATTTCAATTGAGGACTCATGTGATGGCTAAGTTGTACACATCTTTGTATGGGCGAGGGTTTTGTTCTTGCTCTTAGTTTATCACATTGATAATCATTGGAATGTTGGTGTCGCGCTATTAATGTATATGTGGCGAAAAGGTGATTCTTTTCTCCTGTGTATATTTGATAGTTAGAAACTATTAAGATTAGTCAGATATTATTAGGATTAGGTGCGGTTCTTAAAACTAAGGCATATGGTAAGTTCGTGACTCATAATAATATGGTTTATTTTAAACCCCTCAGCGAATGGACGCCTATGGTCTGACTAGGATAAGTTCTTAAACTCATATTATTGTGGCAAGTTCCTGAACTTCCAATGTGTAGTAAGTTTGATGAACTATATTAGGGGCATAAGAAGATTATAAGTTGAAATACAAGAATATTTAGTATAAGAGCATTAGTGCTGATAGAAATAAAAAGAATTAATCAGTAATGAGGTAATGGAGTAAAAATTGAAATTGATGGAGAAAATTAGGTATTCCAAATCTTCTAGCTTTTCTAGATTTTTGAAATTTATTGACTTCGTGTTGATGTTTGCATTTCTATTTTTTTCTTAAAAAATATTGGATCAAACGATGGAGCCAATGAGTTTTAAAAATAATATCGTTATCCGTATATCTATGCTAATTATTTCGGCTAGACAAAAATGATTTAAAAATATCAAAATGTATTTTGTTTTTTTCTTCTTTCCGAAGTCATTAAGGCATCACATGATGATGATTTGACAAACGAGGAAGGCATCTATGCAATTGAACCTGGTGTTGGATGTGATCATAAGATCATCATCCCACTATGGTATGATGTAGCATGACAAAGTCATATAATGACTGAATCCTCAACGTACTATCGAGATAGTACGGTATCATGTCATCATAAAAGGATATTTGGTTTTCTTTAAACTAAGAAAGATATGCCATATGAATTGGATAAAACTATTTCGATTGATGTTCGAGTTATTGTTAAAAGTCTATGCTATTTGATTCAGCTAGACAACTATTGAAAGATGTTTATGAAGTTCAACCATTTCTTGAGAAGTTATGCCAAACCAAATTGTTTTGGTGCATATTTGATGAATGGGTAATATACCCATGAATTGGATACATTCGGGCTTAATTTATTGTTGTTCTCAAGTCTTTTAGAATAGTTTTTAAGTGTTTGTGTCTATTAATGCATGTTTTATGCTGTTTTGTAGGAATTGGGACAAAAGTTACTTGGATCGACGTTTGGGGTGGCTAGATTCGCGTTTTCGGCTTGCCATTTACACATCAGTCACTTCAGATCCAATTTGAGTATAACTCCTGACCATATTTTGATAAACTTAAAGAATGAAAGTTGTAGATCTACGTCTCCTCTTTCCGGATCATCTTGAATCATCGAAATCGGAGTTCGGACAAAGAAGTTATAGCCATTTTCCCAAAGGACGTCGGAGCAGAAAATGTCAAAACATGTGGTAGCGCCGGGGCACCCATTTTTGGCCTATGTCCAGCACCGGGGTAAAGGGGGGCATGGTTGCAGCGCCTTGCCCAGTGCTGGGGCACTTGGGAAGAGGTTGGTTGGGCCTGGACGCGTTTTGGACGAATTTTGACACCTTTTTGACTCCAAATTGGATTGGGTTTGTTCCTAAGCTAAAAATTAGACTTGTAACCTATAAATACATGATGTAAGGCATAAAATAAAGAGGGAATACATAGATTAGACTAGATTAAACACTCCATTAAATTAGAATCTAAACCCTAGTTCTTAATTAGCCATTGAAGATTGAAGCAAATTGAAGAACACTGAAGATCAAGAGCAAGAGCATGAGGGGAGCATCAGATTTGCTGACAACAGATTCTATTCTCTTCTCTTATCATACTTTTATCTTTTAATGTCTATTCAGTTGTGGATTCTTGGTTTTAATTCATTAATTATGAACTAATTCTTTTATTAAGATTTCAATTGAACCTTTTATGGCTATAAATTAGTTATTTAATTTATTCCAATTATTTGTGTCAAAGTGAGTTGTTTATCTTGCCTTATGCTTATTGATTAATTATCTGATCAGTAATTACCTTGTTACTCTAGAAGGAATTGGAAGAGGAATTCTAGGGTTAGAACTGGGCATGATATCATGTGACTTAGTTATTTGCACAGTGAATAATTAGGTTTGTGAATATAATGGAAATATCTGTTCGCCGCATGTAACACATAAGGAATTGGGATTGTAACGAGTTTAATTCAATTGTTTTGCATAGGAATATAGCAAAATTAATCTGGATTAAATATAAGGCAATTGATCACTTGGAAAAGGGCTTTTGGCATTTGAGAATTCCTGTTAACAATTCAGTAAACATAATAATTGGGATAATTGGATAATTGATTTATAGTTCATAATTGGGGATATTGGAGTCTTAATCCTTATTTACCTGAATTCAATCAAATCTTAGTTTTGTTTATTTGCTTTCTTTTAGGCTGATCTCTTTTAATTGTTTAATTTAGTTTTCTTAATTAGAAAATTCACAATTTGCAATTGTTTAAATAAAATTAATTTGGTTAAGAGTTAGTATTTGGTAATTTTTATTAAATAATTCCTTGTGGGAACGATACTCTACCTTCACTTTATTACTTGTTGATTAGTGTATACTTTTGCGTATTCATTGATCTTGAATCGATCAACAAGTTTTTTGGCGTCGTTCTTTTGGGAATTAATTTAATAATTATTTACCAATATTAATTTTAATCAAATTAGTCTTAATTTAAACATTTTTATTTTTATTATTAATTCTCTTCTTATATTTCTCTCATTTTAGGTACCATGGATGACTTTGAGTATCAATGGCCATACACGTTCAGGGCTCAACCAAGGAAAACATGGATTAATGGACTTAATACATCTTCTATAGAGCCAATACAAATTGAGGCAACTTCGAAGACGTTGGAGGTTATCGCATGACCAATGAGTCGAAGGATGGCAAGAATGACTCGATTGAATGGAAACAGAGATTAACGGACTCCGACACTTTCAAAGATTGGCGTACACGGTGTCCATAATAGCTAAGAATATGGAAACATGGAGTCCACCATCCACGCAACAAGTTTCTGCATTATCAGCACAAATTGAGACACTTTCAAAGATGGTCGACGCTTTTGAAGCACAACGTCGTCAAAGTATGGCGGTTACTTGTGATTATTGTGCTGGAAATCATATGAGTCATCAATGTGCCATCAATTTTGAGTCGGTACAGTATGGTGGTGATTACCCCAATAATTATGTCTATCCTAACAACTATTATCAGGATTGGGGGTATCACCCGGATTTTTCATGGATTAACAATCAAGCTCAAGCACCGAGACAACAAAACACATCCGGATTCCAAAATCAGACTCAACAACAACCAGAGAGGAAATCAAGTTTGGAAGAAACCTTGGAGATATTTATTAGAGCTTCTGAAAAAAAGAACGAGGAACAAGACAAAGTATTGAATCAAGTAGAGCTGAATGTGAAAAGCCAAGGTGTTTCATGGAACCATACTCATCAAGATCAATTTTAAGCTCCAAGTCCAACGTACCCACCGGATTTCTCGTGTCCACCTCCACTACAACATGAAGAACATTCAAATTTGGAGGAAGCTTTGTCCAAGTTCATAGCTTCATGTGAGGAGAGGAGGATTAATCAAGAGATATTGAGTCAAAATTTTATGAACCAAACGGAACAACTAACCAATGCCTCGAACATTTGTCCTCAATACACTTGGCTCTATGACATAGATGACGAGACTGATGATGAGCCCGAACCAAATCTGCAACCGGATGTGCCAAATGATATAGATGTTGAAAGAGAGGAAAGACTTGGAGACCAACAAAAGGAGATCGACAAAGATCTAACTTTGAGTACCAACGAAGATGAGCCAATTTTGATAGTGTCCCATGTACCTTCTCCACCAAAGTTTAAGAATCCGGGCAGTTTTGCAAAACCATGCCCAATTGGAAGTCATGTCGTCGGCAAAGCTCTTGGTGGCGTAAGAGCTAATCTGATTGTGGAGTCATGGTGGGATGAAAAAGGCGATAGAGGAAGATTCCATTATGTTTATTAAGCTTCAATGCCCCAATCGATCATCGACATAATGGAGGAAACACCTAGTTGTTGGGCGTTCTTAATAGGGAACCTATCTACAAAGAGCATGCTAGGTGACTTTAATTCTAGGGTCATTACTAATGGGAACCTCCCAAAGAGACATGCAAGCCGATGGATGGAGGGTTCCTCAATTTTCGTGAGGGAATTGGATAGAGAATTGAAGAAGTCAATTTGAGACTATAAAACAAGCGCTTATTGGGAGGCAACCCAAGTTTAATTTTTATTTTTAGTTTTTATTAAGTTTTATATTAGTAGTTTTGAATTTGCATTTATTTAGGATTTAATAAAATTGCTTCTATCATGGTTTTACAGGTTATTCAAGTCAAATTCAAGTGTGGTGCCCAATTTGTTCCATGTGCCTAGCTTATTTTCCAAACTTAGCGGACAAGGAGGAAGATTGCTATATTTTCAGGGAAGTCTTCTGCTTTAATTTTTCTATCTTAGTCATTGAGGACAATGTCTAGTTTAAGTTTGGGGGCATTTTAGTGTCGTATTGCATATAGTTAGTTATTTGCATAGTAGTTCATTTTTTTGTGTTAGCATTGTGTTTTTTTAGGTTGCATATAATACATGGTAGTTATTTGCATATTCATATATGTGTTGCATTAGTATGTGTTCATGTAGTATAATTGCATTTTTTTTTGCATGAATCTGTGTGATCGGTTGGTGTGGTCTTAGCTCGACCTATGATAAGATTGGTATTAAATGTTAACTTGAATAGTGTTGATAATTGATGATGAGTTCTAATTTTAATCATGATGATAATTTGAGCCTGTCTGAAACTTATGTAACCTGTTAGCACTTAAAGTTTAACTGTTTTAATCCACTTGGTTCAAGGGTTTCATAATTTGTTTCTGAGGGAAAATCTTTGTTAAAATTTAAGGAAATTAGTGAACTAGCGGTAAAGGTTGGAATGACGTAAAAGCTTGAGTTTGGGAGAATCTATGGGATATATATATTACAAAAAGAAAAAAAAAGAAAAAAAGAAATGATGAAAAGAGAAAAAAAATCCAGAAAGAAAGAAAAAAAAGAATAAACACCATGACATACTTGTCTAGTTTTGTGGCCTTTGTTACTTGAGTAAGTAAGCCCGAGGGGATTGTATTTACACCTAGCACCCTAAGGTCTTAATGGCTTGGGAGTCGTTGGTCGAAAGCTCGTTAAGGTAGCACTGAAAAGCCTAAGGGAATAAGACATTGCTCAGTAGTCATGAGAAAAAAATGAATAAAACACGAGAAAGAGCAAAAACTCCCTTGTGATTGAATAAGAGTATAAATAAATCCTGTATTTACCTTAAGACTTGGTAATTGCTTAGTTTTAACCGGAGTTGTCATGTTCACAAAAGTAATTGAATTGGAACTGAAATTTTCCTTCTAAGAAGTTTGTTATGTGATTATCTTGAATGTGGTTGGTTAGAATGGTTAATACCACATGACATGGGTGATGGGGTTTGGATTGACTAATTGGTTAGAGTTATGGATTTTGACTTGATTGGATATATTGTTTGAGTATCATTGGTATGTTTGAGTGTTTGTGCTACATATCATCATGCGATTTATTATGTTCGTAGGTATATTAGGAAGTAGATTGGCATATGCATTCATTTAGTTGAGTTATTTTGTTTATTTTGGTTCTTTTGTGTTTTGCTTGAGGACAAGCAACGGTTTAAGTTTGGGGGTATTTGATGAATGGGTAATAAACCCATGAATTGGATACATTCGGGCTTAATTTATTATTGTTCTCAAGTCTTTTAGAATAGTTTTTAAGTGTTTGTGTCTATTCATGGATGTTTTATGTTGTTTTGTAGGAATTGGGAAAAAGTTACTTGGAACGAAAGTGGCTAGATTCGCGTTTTCTCCTGCCATTTACACATCATCTTGAGATCCAATTTGAGTATAACTCTGACCATATTTTGATAAACTTAAAGAATGAAAGTTGTAGATCACGTCTCCTCTTCCGGATCATCTTGAATCATAAAAATCGGAGTTCGGACAAAGAAGTTATAGCCATTTTCCCAAAGGACGTCGGAGCAGAAAATGTCAAAACATGTGGTAGCGCCGGGGCACCCATTTTTGGCCTATGTCCAGCACCGGGGTAATGGGGGGGCATGGTTTGATGCCTTGCCCGATCTTTGGGCAGCACTTGGGAAGAGGTTAGTTGGGCTGGGCGCGCGTTTTTGGGTGAATTTTGACACCTTTTGACTCAAATTGGATTGGGTTTGTTCCTAAGCTAAAAATTAGACTTGTAACCTATAAATACATGATGTAAGGCATAAAATAAAGAGGGAATACATAGATTAGACTAGATTAAACACTCCATTAAATTAGAATCTAAACCCTAGTTCTTAATTAGCCATTGAAGATTGAAGCAAATTGAAGAAGAACTTTGAAGATCAAAGCAAGAGCATGAGGGAGCATCGATTTCTTGACAATAGATTCTATTCTCTTCTCTTATCATACTTTTATCTTTTAATGTCTATTAGGTTGTGGATTCTTGGTTTTAATTCATTAATTATGAACTAATTCTTTTATTAAGATTTCAATTGAACCTTTTATGGCTATAAATTAGTTATTTAATTTATTCCAATTATTTGTGTCAAAGTGAGTTGTTTATCTTGCCTTATGCTTATTGATTAATTATCGATCAATAATTACCTTGTTACTCTAGAAGGAATTGGAAGAGGAATTCTAGGGTTAGGCTGGGCATGATATCATGTGACTTAGTTATTTGCTGATGAATAATTAGGTTTGTGAATATAATGGAAATATCATTACATTGCATGTAAGACATAAGGAATTGGGATTATATGAGTTTAATTCAATTGTTTTGCATAGGAATATAGCAAAATTAATCTGGATTAAATATAAGGCGATTGATCACTTGGAAAAGGGCTTTTGGCATTTGAGAATTTCACATTAACAATTGATGTAAACATAATAATTGGGATAATTGGATAATTGATTTATAGTTCATAATTGGGGATATTGGAGTCTTAATCCTTATTTACCTGAATTCAATCAAATCTTAGTTTTGTTTATTTGCTTTCTTTTAGGCTGATCTCTTTTAATTGTTTAATTTAGTTTTCTTAATTAGAAAATTCACAATTTGCAATTGTTTAAATAAAATTAATTTGGTTAAGAGTTAGTATTTGGTAATTTTTATTAAATAATTTCTTGTGGGAACGATACTCTACTTTCACTTTATTACTTGTTGACCGTGTATACTTGCATGTATTCATTGATTACGAAATCGATCAACAAGTTTTTGGCGTCGTTACCGGGGAATTAATTTAATAATTATTTACCAATATTAATTTCAATCAAATTCGTCTTAATTTAAACATTTTTATTTTTATTTTTAATTCTCTTCTTATATTTCTCTCATTTTAGGTACCATGGATGACTTTGAGTATCAATGGCCATACACGTTCATGGCTCAACCAAGGGAAACAAGGATTAATGGACTTAATACATCTTCTATAGAGCCGATATAAATTGAGGCAACCGAAGGCGTTGGAGGTTATCATGACCCAATGAGTCGAAGGATGGCAAGAATGACTCGATGAGCGGAAAGCGAAGATTAGCGGACTCACGACACTTTCGGCATTGGCGGTACGGTGTCATAATAGCTAATAATATGGAAACATGGAGTCCACCATCCACGCAACAAGTTTTTGCATTATCAGCACAAATTGAGACACTTTCAACGATGGTCGACGCTTTTGAAGAACAACGTCGTCAAAGTATGGTGGTTACTTGTGATTATTGTGCTGGAAATCATATGAGTCATCAATGCGCCATCAGTTTTTGAGTCGGTACAGTATGGTGGTGATTACCCCAATAATTATGTCTATCCTAACAACTATTATCAGGATTAGGGGTATCACCCGGATTTTTCATGGAGTAACAATCAAGCTCAAGCACCGAGACAACAAAACACATCCGGATTCCAAAATCAGACTCAACAACAACCAGAGAGGAAATAAAGTTTGGAAGAAACCTTGGAGAAATTTATTAGAGCTTCTGAAAAAAAGAACGAGGAACAAGACAAAGTATTGAATCAAGTAGAGCTGAATGTAAAAAGCCAAGTTGTTTCATGGAACCATACTCATCAAGATCAATTTTAAGCTCCAAGTCCAACGTACCCACCGGATTTCTCATGTCCACCTCCACTACAACAGGAAGAACATTCAAATTTGGAGGAAGCTTTGTCCAAGTTCATAGCTTCATGTGAGGAGAGGAGGATTAATCAAGAGATATTGAGTCAAAATTTTCTGAACCAAGCGGAACAACTAACGATGCCTCGAACATTTGTCCTCAATACACTTGGCTCTATGACATGGATGGCGAGGCCCGATGATGAGCAGAACCAAATCTGCAGCCGGATGTGCCAAATGATATAGATGTTGAAAGAGAGGAAAGACTTGGAGACCAACAAAAGGAGATCGGCAAAGATCTAACTTTGAGTACCAACGAAGATGAGCCAATTTTGATAGTGTCCCATGTACCTTCTCCACTAAAGTTCAAGAATCAAGGCGGTTTTGCAAAACCATGCCCAATTGGAAGTCATGTAAATCGGCAAAGCTCTTGGTGGCGTAAGAGCTAATACTGATTATTGGAGTCATGGTGGGATGAAAAGAAGAAGATAGAGGAAGATTCCATTATGTTTATTAAGCTTGATGCCCCAATCGATCATCGACATAATGGAGGAAACACCTAGTTGTTGGGCGTTCTTAATAGGGAACCTATCTACAAAGAGCATGCTAGGTGACTTTAATTCTAGGGTCATTACTAATGGGAACCTCCCAAAGAGACATTACTTCTTGATGGATGGAGGGTTCCTCAATTTTAAATAGGGGAATTGGATAGAGAATTGAAGAAGTCAGGCTAAGACTATAAAACAAGCGCTTATTGGGAGGCAACCAAAGTTTAATTTTTATTTTTAGCTTTTATTAAGTTTTATATTAGTAGTTTTGAATTTGCATTTATTTAGGATTTAATAAAATTGCTTCTATCATGGTTTTACATGGTATTTAAGTCAAATTCAAGTGTGGTGCCCAATTTGTTCCATGTGCCTAGCCTATTCTCCAAACTTAGCGGACAAGGAGGAAGATTGCAATATTTTCAGGGAAGTCCTCTGCTTTAATTTTTCTATCTTAGTCATTGAGGAAAATGTCTAGTTTAAGTTTGGGGGCATTTTAATGTCGTATTGCATATAGTTAGTTATCTGCATAGTAGTTCATTTTTTTTATGTGTTAGCATTGTGTTTTTTTAGGTTGCATATAATACATGGTAGTTATTTGCATATTCATATATGTGTTGCATTAGTATGTGTTAATGTAGTATAATTGTATTTTTTTTAATTTTTTTTTGCAGGAATCTGTGTGATCGGTTGGTGTGGTCTTAGCTCGGCCTATGATAAGATTGGTATTAAATGTTAACTTGAACAGTGTTGATAATTGATGATGAGTTCTAATTTTAATCATGATGATAATTTGAGCCTGTCTGAAACTTATGTAACCGGTTAGAACTTAAAGTTTAACTGTTTTAATCCACTTGGTTCAAGGGTTTCATAATTTGTTTCTGAGGGAAAATCTTTGTTAAAATTTAAGGAAATTAGTGAACTGGCGGTAAAGGTTGGAATGACGTAAAAGCTTGAGTTTGGGAGAATCTATGGGATATATATATTACAAAAAGAAAAAAAAAGAAAAAAAAATTATGAAAAGAGAAAAAAAAATCCAGAAAGAAAGAAAAAAAAGAATAAACACCATGGCATGCTTGTCTAGTTTTGTGGCCTTTGTTACTTGAGTAAGTAAGCCCGAGGGGATTGTCTTTACACCTAGCACCCTAAGGTCTTAATGGCTTGGGAGTCGTTGGTCGAAAGCTCGTTAAGGTAACACTGAAAAGCCTAAGGGAATAAGACATTGCTCAGCCATGAGAAAAAAAAAATGAATAAAACACGAGAAAGAGCAAAAATGCCCTCGTGATTGAATAAGAGTATAAATAAATCTGTATTTACCTTAAGACTTGGTAATTGCTTAGTTTTAGCTTAGGAGTTGTCATGTTCACAAAAGTAATTGAATTGGAACTAAAATTTTCCTTCTAAGAGAAGTTTGTTATGTGATTATCTTGAACTGTGGTTGGTTAGAATGGTTAACAAGCACACACGCACAACATGGGTGATGACAGGTTTGGATTGACTAATTGGTTAGAGTTATGGATTTTGACTTGATTGGATATATTGTTTGAGTATCATTGGTATGTTTGAGGCCTGTTGCTATATATCATACTGATTTATTACTCGGTTCGTAGGTATATTAGGAAGTAGATCATGCATATGCATTCATTTAGTTGAGTTATTTTGTTTATTTTTAGTTCTTTTGTGTTTTTGCTTGAGGACAAGCAACGGTTTAAGTTTGGGGGTATTTGATGAATGGGTAATAAACCCATGAATTGGATACATTCGGGCTTAATTTATTATTGTTCTCAAGTCTTTTAGAATAGTTTTTAAGTGTTTGTGTCTATTCATGCATGTTTTATGTTGTTTTGTAGGAATTGGGACAAAAGTTACTTGGATCGACGTTTGGGGTGGCTAGATTCGCGTTTTCGGCTTGCCATTTACACATTAGTCACTTCAGATCCAATTTGAGTATAACTCCTGACCATATTTTGATAAACTTAAAGAATGAAAGTTGTAGATCTACGTCTCCTCTTTCCGGATCATCTTGAATCATCGAAATCGAAGTTCGGACGAAGAAGTTATGGCTATTTTCCCAAAGGACGTCGGAGCAGAAAATGTCAAAACATGTGGTAGCGCCGGGGCACCCATTTTTGGCCTATGTCCCTTGTGCACCAAAGTCTTTGGGGGGCATGGTTGCAGCGCCTTGCCCGATCTTTGGAGCACTTGGGAAGAAGAGGTTAGTTGGGCTGGGCGCGTTTTTGGGCGAATTTTGACACCTTTTGACTCAAATTGGATTGGGTTTGTTCTAAGCTAAAAATTAGACTTGTAACCTATAAATACATGATGTAAGGCATAAAATAAAGAAGGAATACATAGATTAGACTAGATTAAACACTCCATTAAATTAGAATCTAAACCCTAGTTCTTAATTAGCCATTGAAGATTGAAGCAAATTGAAGAACCTTTGAAGATCGAATCGAAGCAAGAGCAGAGAGGGGAGCATCAGTTCTTGACAATGATTCTATTCTCTTCTCTTATCATACTTTTATCTTTTAATGTCTATTCAGTTGTGGATTCTTGGTTTTAATTCATTAATTATGAACTAATTCTTTTATTAAGATTTCAATTGAACCTTTTATGGCTATAAATTAGTTATTTAATTTATTCCAATTATTTGTGTCAAAGTGAGTTGTTTATCTTGCCTTATGCTTATTGATTAATTATCGATCGATAATTACCTTGTTACTCTAGAAGGAATTGGAAGAGGAATTCTAGGGTTAGAGGCTGGGCATGATATCATGTGACTTAGTTATTTGCCTGAGTGAATAATTAGGTTTGTGAATATAATGGAAATATCACATTACATGCGCATGTAACACATAGGAATTGGGATTATACTTGAGTTTAATTCAATTGTTTTGCATAGGAATATAGCAAAATTAATCTGGATTAAATATAAAGGCAATTGATCACTTGGAAAAGGGCTTTTGGCATTTGAGAATTCACATTAACAATTGATAAACATAATAATTGGGATAATTGGATAATTGATTTATAGTTCATAATTGGGGGGGATCAAATCTTAGTTTTGTTTATTTGCTTTCTTAATCTCTTTTAATTGTTTAATTTAGTTTTCTTAATTAGAAAATTCACAATTTCAATTGTTTAAATAAAATTAATTTGGTTAAGAGTTAGTATTTGGTAATTTTTATTAAATAATTTTGGAAATGAAACTCTTTCACTTTTTAGGTAGTATAATCTCATTTTGAAATTCAACAATATTAATTTGTTGAAAAGTTGAGGTTCTTAAGTTAGAATGCGTTTAGATTGCACAATTGAAATTTAACTGACACATTAGAAGAGGGGTTTGAATAAATAAAATGACCATTTTTCAACTTTAAATTAAATATTGGTTAAGCTACTATATTGATAGAATTATTTGAATTAATAATTTTTATTATTTTAAGAAAATATCCTGCTTGAATTTATACCTTAAATACTTGGTGTTAAAGAATTATCTTAATATAGCGAATTAAAGAAAAGCAAATAATAAAATCAACACCAAGATTTTTTACGTGGTTCACCCCTATTATCCTCTATAATAATAGTCTAGTCCACGTCCAATACCAACTAGTATTTGAGACTCACTTTATTTATTTCTTTATAAATAAACACTGATTACAAAATAGATTCTTACAAAAATTAATAACAATTAATTTCTCTTGAGCACTCTTGCTCCTTGTGCACCTATGCACTCTTCAAGCACCTTTGCTTCCTTGAACCTGTTTGTAAGGCTTTTCTCTAATCCACTAGGATTAACACCTTTAGACTATACTTGGTCTAAATAGAAAATTAAATACAAATATAGAGGTTTATGATCAATGCAAGAATAATTAATTTATCAATTAAAGGCTCAACAATATGCAATGATCAATTAGCATAGAAAGATTAAATAGTTAAATCTTACCGAATACCAGCTAAAGGAATATCCAAAATATAATTGCTTAGTTATTCAACGTTTGCACCACTAAAATCAAGTTGCTCGATAACAGTAATTAGTGCAAAAGGTAATCTGTGAGTCGTACTAATCCCATACATGACTAACGATTTTTATAACCCATTTGTTAAAGTTACCGTTAATCCCAGATATATATCTGTTCCATTTGTCCAAAGCAACCGGCTTAAAAATATCATCAAATAATGTAACAAACCCACAAAGTTAATGTATACGTTTGACATTTATCCAGTTAATATATCTTTGAAACAAATCAAACTCTTGTTATAATGTTTGAATAACTCACTAAGTCTCTTAAAAAAATATCCCATAAAATCTGTTGACTTTATCTTTCTTATATCTTGAAATGGCGTGTACCAACAAATAATCAATTCTTCCTTTATCTTCCCAACATTCAAGGTATTATAGTTCCAAAGCATTTATAATCACTATCCTTGAAAATCGCATATGCACTCATTATTTTATACGGATGTATAGTTATCGTCCTTTAGACTTTCTAGGCATGCATAATACATACATATATATATATATATATATATATATATATATATATATATATATATATATCCACGTGTAGCCAAGAATATCAAGTAAGCATTTATAAAAGAATACACACGTAACATATGTCAATTAAAATATCAGTTCTTTTTGTACCTGATATTATATATGTATAGATCTAATTTTAAAAAATCTTTTTCATTTAGATTTTAAATTTGTTTTCATTTAAGACAAATAAAATTAAATGCCAATGATATATCCTAGAGCCTTTAAATGAAAAATCAATTATTATGCAATTAACCTTACACTTGTTTCCTAGTAAAGAAAAATCTTCTTCAACCACTTGAAAATCCAACCAATGTTCTTTATCATCAATATACCTGAAATGTCATGAAATAATTTAGTATATTAACAATTCATCATCAAAACTCAAGAATGGAATATGACTAAGTCAACATTCTCCCCCTTTTTGATGATGACAACCAAAAATATTGAATATTTTAAACAACCTGCTACCTGCATTCATGTTTGTTCATCAAGTATCAAATATCATCTGCCAACATATCAGATATATCAATTTTAAACCAATAATTTTCAAAATAATAAATAAGTCTTGTGAAACACCAATAAACAAAATTAAAAATAAGTCTATTCGGTCTCTGAAACCCAAAAATAGTAATTATCTTAAAAACTTCTCCCCCTTTGTCATCAAACAAAAAGGGAAGAAACGTAATCAATCAAAATCTACCACCGTTGCACGCTGAGCAGCCCTCTATGTGAAGTAAGGACGATGATTGGCACGGTGAACCTTTTCAGCAATGCTAAGATCAACAACAAATTGAGGAGTATAGGGAATAACAGTTGTAGGTGGTAATGGTACGTCAAGAAAGTCACCAAGATACTCGGCTAACCAGTTATAATGAACCCATTCCGTAACAGTTGAGTGCTTACGTTGTATATATAACTTAGAGCCCACATCATTAAAGCGCGCAAAGCCATGAACTCAGCTATCTCGCCAACCTGATTGCTAACACATTTGATCTCCTGACTCAATTGACAAACATTCTGGTTGAGTCTCCGTTGCATGACCTCTGCCAAAGCAGTGGTTTGCAATTCAAAACCTGCTTGTAAGTCAATAAACTCATCCTCAATGTTTTGATAAAGTTTATTGATTTCAGGCACACCCAAAGGCAGCTTGCCTTTTTCTAACATAGACATACGATTGTGGAGACCAGACTTTTCGATTTGCATTTTCTCTTGATTATTAAGAATGACATTCAACATGTCAACAATTTCAGGAGGAGACTGAGTTCGGGGCAGAACAAGTGAAGATGGATTTGAAACATGAGGGATAAGATTATCAAAAGTGCTACAAACAAACTTACCATCAATTAAGGTAATACGCGACATTTTCAAAGTACCAATACTAATGGAATTAGTAACTGCAACAGAGATTTCATTTTCAAAAGAAATTTTAAAATGATTGAAAAGAGTGGTGAGACTAGCACTCTAAGGCAGACATGTTTTGGTTTTTTGTAAACAACTTGTCATTTGATGAAGCAACATTTGGGATAGAATTAAAAGACACATCTTTCAAAATTATGGTAACTATTATCAGATCTTGATAGGTAAAATCTGCACCTCCACCTAAACGAGGCAAAAGATTGTACCTAACCAGATGATGAAGCACACAAGCAATAGGAGAAAACATCTACTTTTTTGGGAGTAAAGACATCATTCAACAGAGGATTATTCATGACAATCTGTAATTGTTCGAAAGGAGTAAAAGGGAAATGGACAACCCCTTTTCTAGTAAATGGACAAACACCAAAGGATGGAATGTTTAGAATGCTACCAAAATCCATGACAGTAAAATATAAAGATTTTCCTTTAACAAAAGTTGTATAAAAATCCCCATGACACTCCAGATTAGTATAAAACTGCTGAACTAGTCTAGGATATGCAACTGATGGAGGAAAAATAATGGAAGAAATACCACAGGATTCAAATAGATTTTTTAGAGGAGATTTTTGATAGCAAATTTGATCGATAGACTTTTCATAAACAAATTGTTTTGGGAACACGACAGTCTTAAACTGTACCTCATAGGAATTACTATGAAAGAAATTTTCAGGAAGATCAAAGGAGAGGATAGGATTTACCGAATCAGATGGTGGAGTAAACTCGGGCTTACAAGATGGAATCATTGACTTCCATCTTTGAGAGGGTCCTGATGATTTCAGCAAAGAGGGACTAAAGTTTGACTCATCAGATGATGAAGAGTCCAACGATTTCGTGTCCACAAACACCGCCTTCTTCAGTTTTCATTTTTTGCGTGAAGGTCCGACAGAAGATTGGGGAGGAATCGGCATTTGATTGTTGTCAGAATCGATCATCGATCTCTTATGAGTCCGGGTTCTCATAGTTCTTAGAATTTGTTGGTAAGAATAGAGAAGATGAGAGTATAAAGTAAGAGAGAAAAAGAATCAATTTTTTTTTTTGAGATAGAGAGATAAGGATAGAAGGTTAAATAAAATGGACAAATGCATGTATGAAGTACACTCATACATGCTTACGTCTACCGGGAAACCCTTGTCGTCCTGTCTTTTTGGTTTTCAAAAATCATCATTATGATAGATATTGCGTCTGTGCATTAAGGATTTAAATGGGTAGCCGAAAAATCACACAATCAATTATCCTAAATTTTAGCAGTTAGTAAAATATGCATACAAAATAGGATAATGATAATGCAGATAAAATTATGCGATACACATTCCAAGTTCTCTTCGCAGCATACAAAATCTATCTTCACTTAACGGTTTAGTAAAAATATCTGCAATTTGATTTTCAGTAGGAATAAAAATTAATTTAATTAAACCTTTTGACACACTATCTCTTAAAAAATGATGCCTTACTTCTATGTGTTTTGTACGTGAATGTAACACAGGATTTTTAGAGATATCTATACCACTAGAATTATCATAGTATATGGGCACACATTCACAAAATATATTAAAATCACATAGGGTTTGTCTCATCCATAAAATCTGAGAACAACAACTTTCTGCAGCTAAATATTCACCCTTAGTAGTTGATAGAGCCACTAAAGTTTGCTTTTTTACTATGCCATGCTACAAGACTTTGACCCAAGAAAGTACAAACACCACTCGTAATTTTTCTATCAATTTGACACCCTGCATAGTTATCATTTGAATAACCTATTAGTTCAAAATGATTATAAATTGGATAAAATAACCCTAAGTTAATTGTACCACTTAAATATTTCAAGATTCTTTTAAGATAATTTAAATGTGATTCTTTGGGTTTAGCCTGAAATCTTGCACACAAATAAATGCTATACATTATATCAGGTCTAGAAGCAGTTAAATATAACCTTGAGCTACTAACCTTGCTTTGTTACGAGTGATTGTTTCGTGCTCATCAAGCTTGTTCTTGAATACCCATTTAATACCAATGATGGAAGCATCTTTCGGAGGAGGCATAAGTTCCCACACTTGGCATCTCTAAAATTGTTGAAGTTCTTCTTGCATTTCCAATAACCATTTTTCATCAAGGATTGCATTCTTTAGCTCAACCTGTGACAAAAATGCAAAAAATGCACAAAGATTTTGTAAACCTCTTCGTGTGGTTATGCCTTTGTTGATATCTCTAATTATATTCTCTGGAGGATGATTCTTGATATATCTAGTTGTTCTTGGCATTTGGATATCATGTATAACTTCCTCTTGATCATGAGATTTATCTTCAGCATCTTGCAAATTTTTAGGTTCACGTTCATGCTGGTTATCAATTTCAGTTTCCTAAAACTATTCATTTGGTCTCTTGTTTTGTTCTTTTTGGTTTGCTGAATTCCTGACTATCTCCAAATTTCCTGCATCATCTTCACTTTCTTTTGGAAGATCATTGTTAGTCTCATTGAAAGTGATATGAACAAACTCTTCTACACATGATTTTCTAATATTGAAAATACGATAAGCCTTACTATTTTGAGAATAACCAATGAATATTCCTTCATATGACTTAGCATCAAATTTTCCGAAATTATAACTTTTATTTAAGTTGAAACATTTAGAACCAAATGCTTTGAAATAACTTATATTTAGAATTTTATTATTTAAAAGCTCATAAGGTGTTTTCAAAATAATAAGACGAATGAGTACTCTATTTAAAACATAACATGATGTACTTACTGCTTCAGCCCAAAATTTCTTTAGAAGCTTACTTTCTTGTAGTAAAGTTTTTGCCGTCTCTTGTAGAGTTCTATTCTTCCTTTCCACCACCCCATTTTGTTGAGGAGTCCTTGGGGCTGAAAATTCATGGCTAATACCTCTTTGATCACAAAAAGTTATAAAATATTTTTGAAATTAAGTACCATGATCACTTCTAATTCTAATGAGTTTGTAGCTATACTTAGTTTCAAGATTCCTTATTAATTTTTCAAACTCTTTAAATGTTTCATCCTTAGTTCTTAAAAATAATACCCATGCGTATCTTGAAAAGTCATCAACTATTACAAATGCATAAAATTTACCATTAATACTTGAATGTCTTTCCGGTCCAAATAAATCAAGATGAAGTAGTTACAAGGGAGAGGAGGTTGATACCATATTCTTTGCTATAAAAGAAGTTTTTACTTGTTTTCCCAGTTTACAAGGAATACATATTCCTTTCTTTTCAAACCTGATTCTTTGCAACCCTTTGACGATTTTTTGAGGATAATTTCTTGATTAAGTCCATGTGAACATGTCCCATCCTTTTATGCCATAAGTTAGCCTCATCTTGTACGGATGTAAGACATAGCTCTTCATCCTGTTGCTCAAAATCAAGAGTATATATATTTCCTTCTCTTTGTGCAACTAGAGTAGTATTGTTAGTACCATGAAATATTGTGCATTTATCTTTTTCAAAATTAACTTGATGGCCATTATCCATTAATTGACTAATACTAATTAAATTGAATTCAAGACTAGTAACTAGGTGCACATTATTTATACTTACCTTGCCATTACCAATTTTACCTTTTCCAATTATCTCGCAGGTTTTATTGTCTCCAAATATGACCGTTCCATTCTTCTTCTTGATATTTAGTTCTACGAATTTTATTTATCACATGTCATGTGCCGAGAACATCTGCTATCAAGAATCCATTTTTGAGATGGAACTCTTTCCTTTAAACATACATGTCAAGAAAGAATAATTTATCCTTTTGGTACCCATATCTTTTTGGGTCCACTTAGGTTAGTAGCAATTAAATCATTCTTTTTTAATCCATACATTTTTAACCTTATTTCATTTCTTAAAACAATTTATATCTAAATGACCTTTAATACCACAATGTTTACAAGTTGTGAAAGGAGAGCAATAATTTAAACTAAAACGTGACTTTGATTTTAACATTTTCATATTACTCTTTTTATGCATAGAAGTATAACCAATTCATTGTCTTTCAAAACTAGGTCTTTGTTTACCTAATATGACATTTAAATTTTCTTCACCTTGAACAAATTTAGTAAGAGATAATTTTAGTGAGTCTATTTCTTTTTGAAGTTTATTATTAGGAAAGGTTTTAACAAGAGATTTATCACTAAATGCATCAATACACACATCTTTCATTTTTCATTTAGATTTTAAATCTGTTTTCATTTAAGATAAATAAAATTAAATGCCAATGATATGCCCTAGAGCCTTTAAATGAAAAATCAATTATTATGCAATTGACCTTACACTTGTTTCCTAGTAAAGAAAAATCTTCTTCAACCACTTGAAAATCCAACCAATGTTCTTTATCATCAATATACCTGAAATGTCATGAAACAATTTAGTATATTAACAATTCTTCATCAAAACTCAAGGATGGAATATGACTAAGTCAACAACAATACATGGTACAAAAGGGCTGATCACCCTAAGTACGGGGAGTCCCTACAGTTATGACTGTTTAGGTTAAAGTTAAAAGATTACTTGTAACCTTGGACATAGTTTGTGGTCTTGTGACCCTCAGTTACATCTCTAAAAACTGAGAAGAACAGTCTTATTATGGGGGAATTATTTTTATACGATGTGTTTAGCTATTTGTGCACAATACATCGTACGAAGGGCTTAACACCCTAAGTACGGGAGTCCCTACAGTCTAATGATTATTAAGGTTTAAGTTAAAAGAAATACTTATAACCGTGGACGTAGTTCAAGGTCTTGTGACCCCTCAGTATGATTTGGAATCTTTTAAATTCCTGAGTTATTCATACTGCTTCCCAATTATTGAGCAATTGTGGAAGATTCTTGCTATTCTAAAAGGCGAATGTGGTAAGGATGATATTCCTTAGAAAGAAGTAAGTCGTAGAATGCAAAACTAAATGATGAATATATTGAATAAGTGAGAAAAGAAATTTTGAAATGAGAAGGAGATGAGTTATTAAAGAATAATGTAAAACCTTTAATAGAAAAGTTTAATAATTGTAGAAAGATCTTTGTGAAAAAAAAGTGGTTATAGAACCCAATGAATGAATAAAGTATTAACGTAAAATCTATTTTGATAGATTGAATGAATAAAGATTAATAAATAAAAATTTTGAGGACGAAATTCTTAGAAGAATGAGTGAATGTATTATCCCATGTGTTTATGATAATGATCTTGATCCTTAGAAAAGGAAATGAATGTGTTAAAGAATATATAATAATCAAAATATAATTGAGGTCTACTGAAAGTTATGAAATAAAACTTACAAGAATTTATTATAAAGAATGGTAGGAGTAGGAAATATAAAACCTATATTAAGGTAATGTGTTGAAGTTATTCAACGAAGAGATTTGATGAAAACTTGAGTAAGGTAGGTTTTCAGTGATTCCGAGGACGGAATCCTTCTAAGGTGGGAATGATGTAACAATCCAGAATTTTATTTATAATTTGAAATATTTATTAAATTAAATAAATATTTTTATTGATGTGGTTGTTGTTTGTAGATATATGTGAATTAAATTTATTAGATAATACTCTAATTTAATTTAATAGTTAGAGAGTTGTTAAAAATTACATGAATTATTATAATATTATTGTAATTTAGTAATTAAAGTGGTATGTTAATTTATTAAATAAAATTATAATGAGATTATAATTTTGTGAAATTTGGTTAAGTGGACAATTTATTTAATATGTTGTAATTTGTTTATTTAACTAAGATTGGATATGGAAATCCAAATAAATAATGTGAGACTATAAACTAAATGATTTATTAAAATAAATTAAAGTAGTTTAAATGGATTTACCAAACAAGGCTTAAAAATATTAAGACTTTATTTTAAAAGTATTTTTGCCAAACAAAGCCTTATGACTTTTGAATTTGAATTTGATTTTAAATAAATAAATATAATATATTAAATTTTATAACTGATATATCATTATTATTTTAATAAAACGTCGGTTTTTAGACGTTTAGCCAATTCTCTCTAAACTTTTCTTCTTCTGAGTTCTTTCTATCTTACGTACATAAATTATAACGTATATGATATAATATGTAATAATTGTATAATATAAATATATCTATTAACTGACATCAGTTTTTTTTTATTCTTGAAACTCAAAAGTCGTAAGGCTTGTTTGGATAACTACCTCAAAATTAACCAATTAATCCTTATACCTTGTTTGGTAAAACATATTTAAATTAAAGACTTGACATTCATTAAGCCTTGTTTGACAAAACTGAATTAACCTCCCTTAACTTATTTTAATAACTCCTTTATAATATAGTTTATGGTCACACTTAATTTAATTAATTCTAATAATAATTTATTAAATAAATTTACCACATAGATCAATACAACAAAATTATAATTTTCTTTATAATTATAATATTATTTAATAAATTAACACATCATTTTAATTATAAATTCAAACTAAAATATCATTATAATAATTCATTTAATCATTATAAGTTCTCTAACTTAATTATTTATTTAAATTAGAATATTATCTCATGATAATTAATTTCCTTTACTCATTAATTATTTATTTAACAAATAATTAACCAAATCAAATCAAATCAAATTAAACAAATATTTATTCAACAATAAACACATCCATTAAATATTTATATAATTCAATAAATATTTAAAAATTACAATTTAAAATTCTGGATTGTTAAAATATTCATGTTTTCATCAATGGTCATGATCATGCCAACAAATGTCCATCAATGCACTACAGGCCAATGAGGACTTTTACCACATCATTTGTAACATTACGGTCATGATTATACCGAATAATCCCTAGCCATAATCATACCAAGTCCATCTATGCACTACAGCCAAAGATGACTTTTATAACAATATAAGCATGAGGATGATGACAATGATATAAGAATTCAATTAAAAGAAAGTAAAGGACAAATTTTTAAAGATTTATTATTTAATTTATCCAGGATTCAATAATGTCCAAATTGTCAACATGATATTGCTTTGTGGAGTAAAATTCAAAAATTATATTGTATCAAAAATGATTTTGATCGAAAAGAAATCAATTTTTGTCATAAATAGTACCCCAGGTGAATAGTACCCTGTGAATAGTAACTTCAGGAATAGTAACCCTGGGAATAGTACTCCGGCATGAAAAAGATAAAACTTATCAAGACTGCTCAGAATACTATTTTCATGAAAAGATATTGGATGAAGCGCAAATATCAAGGATATTCTACTAATTTCATAGAGTATAATAGAAGCCAAAACTTTAACAAAATGAGTAAAGAATTCAGAATCTAAAATGAAATGATATTACTTACATACTACAGAGTATAGAAGAAAATATTATTTCATATGAGTATTGAACAAAAATAGCATCCCTTACCTTGAAAAGAAGAGTATTCCAACTGGTATAGCGGGGATATTCTTGAAGAAAACTTTCATTGTTTTCTACGCTCAAAGCTTCTTAAAACTCGAAAGAAATACGCTCAATATTATAGAAGAAGAATTCTCTGATTCTGGTGTGATTTTCAATTCTAACTAAGCATCCTGTTTATAGGAGAATGGAAGGATACTATTTAGAAATGGACTGCACAGTAATTTCAAAAAAATAAAATCACGGGCGTTCGACCGAAAGTTTAATTTTTTTTTTTAATTTTACTATAAAAACACTATACAGGTACTATGCAAACACTATGCATAATAAAATATAATATATTCTATTTTTCATAAAAAATAAAACTAATAAAATATATAATTATATATATATATAACTTCTCAGCCAGGCAACTCAAAACTCCTGTGACAATTTCATTTGATTATATTTGGGCCCCACATGTGGCCCCACCTTTATAACTTTATACCGACTAATTTGAAAAATGGGTAAATGGGGGTCCAAATAATAAGCAGAATTTACAATAACTACTTCAAAAAAATCTCCTCAATATTTTGAACAACCTTTATTCATATTATTATAACTCGCAATATTAACAACCAGATCATTCCCAGGAAAGAGGGGGCTTTCCAATAAGGATTTCTACTTATTGGCGCGCAATTAGGTGACCAAACCCCTTTCCTCGACAGATCTTTCTAGACATTATTAATTATTCATATAATAATACTAATAATTTGTCATCTCAATTATTGATTTAATAATATAAAATATTGACAATAATTAAATCAAATAACGTGAGATACTATACGACAATTCTTGTATCAATAATTGAATAAAAGCGAGTAACTTCTCACGTAAGCATTAATAATCAATACTGGTAGTGCTTTCTTATGTAACCACAGCGTATTAATGTACTTTAACTTAGGGTATTTCAACATTAATGATAAAACTTCCGCCGTTATTTTTATAAAAAAGATATTTCTATCGTTTTCTCATTCCAACAATAATTATGTTCTGGGGTCCACCAATGATTGTGCCATCGTACGAATATTCACTGTTAAAATGAATATTTCATGACCAATCGAATATTATATAACAACTTGCTTACTTTGTAAAATTTATAAATATTACCCACAACTATAATATTATAACAAATTCACACCTTAATATTCAAAAATAATATGTATAGAAAAATTCATCTTTATTCATAAAAGTTGGGGTCTTACATTTATTATCATATATATCATCATATGTATCAATAAATAAAACATTCATCTTATGAATAAAATCATTCCACATATATATATATATATATATATATATATATATATATAGTATCATTTCATTTTGGGCATTTTTAAGTTGCATGAAATCCAATTTCGGGATTAAAATAAACTCTTTATTTTAATTATAAAATTATTAAGATTAATATATATATATATATATATATATATATATATATATATATATATATATATATATATATATATATATGCTCCAAAAAAACACGGACTCACGAGGTCAAAATACGAGAATCGTGGTTTCATGAATTGATTACATTTTTTATTTAAATAAATTTTATACAATAAATTATGCCCAATAAATTATTCTAAATACATACCCATACATATATGGAATCAAAAAAATTAATAATTCACATAAAGTTTTGCTCTGATACCACTGTAAGGTTTTGTGAAGATCAAAGTAGCAATCAAATTGCAAAAATAGCAGAAGTAAAGTAAAATCAGATTTTAAAATTTTTCACACACTAATTACCCGGATCATCTTTATGCATATTATTAATTAAAATGAAGAACAAGAAGTTATGGAATCATACCTTTGTAGATACAAGCTTCCACAAGTACGAGTTCAACTCCTACTTCTCCGCGATCTCCTTGAATCTCAGGTAGATTCCTTCCTTTGATCAATGTTAGCCACCCAAGTGTATGGCCTCTAGAGGTGATCCACCAAGGAAGAAGAATTTTCAAGAAGAAGGGTGTATTTACTCAAACCCTAGTTTTTTCTATCTCTATAGAAAAGGGGGCGTACTTTCCAACTTTTAGAATTACGTATATATCTTTTATATCTTATATAAGACTCCTCTTACAAAGATATAAGGTAACCCTATTTAATTAAATTAATTTATTATTTATTTAATTAAATCTCTTTAATTAATTGGGCTCTCTAATCTTATTAGGGATAATTAATTAAACTCCTTTAACTAATTTATCCTCTTAATCCTATTAGGAATAAATGAGAGTACTTAAATTAAATTAATTCCTAAACTCTTTTAAAAATTAAAAATAATAATAATTGTAATAATATTAATAAGTCACATCTTATTAATTTATATTTAATATTTCTAAAATATTAAATAATAAATATTAAGCTATTTAATTTACTCTATCACCATAGATTAAATTAAATATACTTACCTTATTATTACGATTATGCCATTAACTTCTTAATAATTATTCTTCCTTTTATGGTGTGACCCTTTAGGTTCTCCATATTAAATCGATTATGAATAAATTAATTAGAATAATTCAAATATTATTTAAATAAATAAATTAAACTATTAATTAATTAATTTAAATAAATAATATTTATTCTACAATAGGAATAAGCCTCCCTAGCGATCAATGAATTTCTAGATAATATAGATTTCAACATTAATCATAAAAGAACCTTTGAGTAAATAGTTACCGTACAATTCAATCCTTCCACCATACAATGTCCCAATTAAATATAAGACATAAAATTACTGTCAAGTCTTACTTTATTTAATTATATGTATTTCGATTCTCAAATGCACAACTCCGAATAAATACAAATTAAAAACTACTTTCTAATTTCATTTCACCTTGGCCAAGGATTCCTGGGTTGTCATTTATCGAATCACATAGAAAATTTCTTTTCTTTTACTAGAAGTGATAGATTCTTTATTGATCATTCATTATCTCCATATATAACTTATTACACCCAAGCTTACCCTTTGATATACCCTAAGGGTCTTAAGGAATAAGTCAAAATGTAATTCATTATACATATGATACTATGATGATCTCAAGTCTAGAATCATTTGTACTACTATCACTACAGGAATTCTTATTGATAGACAAGTAAAACTGCATTAGGTATTCCTTAGCGAGTCACGTTCAGTGAACTTATTCTCTAATAAGCACCTATATACTTGCTTTAGTGTCTCCACACAAATGATCATGAAATCAATTATCCCCATCCAATGAGCGAGTAATGTATGTACCAATATATCCGGATTCACTAATCCCCTTTTTAGTAATCTATTGATTGAGAACATTTTAGTTTTAAGCTATCTAAGAATTAGATCTCATTAGCATGATCTCATCATGATTCTAAAAGCATTGCTTAAAACTATGAGTTTATCACATATTATTACAACAACACCATGTAGATAATTAAATACCTTTAATAAATAATTTTTTTATTAATTAATAAATAACATTAATTACAAAGTATATGCTTTATCATCATATATGATTGGCTTGTACAAATACTACTTTCAACCTTGCTTTGATGACCTTTTTGACCAGTTACAAGGCGTTCAATTCTCTTCAAAGATTGATCTTCGTTCTGGATATCATCAGTTAAAGATTAAAACTGATGACATTCCAAAGAATGCTTTCAGAACTCGATACGGGCATTATGAATTTCTAGTTATATCTTTTAGATAGACTAATGCTCCTGCTGCCTTCATGGATATGATGAACTGGATATTCAAGGAATATTTGGATCATTTCATGGTTGTCTTTATTGATGACATTTTGATTTACTCTAAAAGCCGTGAAGATCATGAGAAACACTTGGGGTTCATACTCCAAAAGCTTCATAAAAACAAGCTATATGCCAAATTAAAGAAATGCGAGTTCTGGCTTGAGGAAATAGCATTCCTTAGTCACATGATATAAAAACAGGGAATATCAGTTGACCCGACGAAGATTGAAGCAATACAAAGTTGGGAGCAACCTAACTCAGTAAGCGAACCACGTAACTTTCTGGGTCTAGCTGGTTATTATCGAAGATTCGTAGAAGGATTTTCTCGAATCGCCACTCTATTAACTCAGCTGACTCAAAAAGATACAAAATTCAAATAAAGCATGGAATTTGAGAAAAGCTTCTAAGAACTCAAGAGGAGACTCATTTCAGACCTGTTCTAACCATACCATTTGATACAGAGGGATTTGTCATCTACAACGATGCGTTAGGCAGAGGTTTAGGTTGCGTTCTTATGAAACATAGAAAAGTCATAGCCTATGCCTCTCGATAACTCAAAGAATATGAGAGGAATTATCCTACTCATGATCTAGAGTTGGCAATAGTCGTTTTCGCGTTGAAGATCTGGAGACACTACCTGTATGGGGAGAAAGTGGAGATCTATACAGATCATAAAGGCCTTAAATATTTCTTCACTCAAAATGAACTCAATATACGACAACGACGTTGGCTCGAGCTGTTGAAAGATTACGTCCATACCATCCAATACCATCTTGGAAAAGCAAACGTGGTAGCTGATGCATTGAGTAAAAAAACATATGCGGGTACGAGTGCGATATTCTTAACACAAAGGCCCATTTTTTATGACCTACAAATGATGTAGATAGAGTTAAGGACTCCAGGGACCCAAATGAAGATCGCACATGTATGAGTAGAACTGACTTTAATCGACAAAGTTAAAGCTGCTCAGGCTACAGACCTAGAGTTGGTGAATATGAAGAAGAATGTACAAGAATGTGCTATTCCAGAAGCAAAGATCGATGAGGAATGGATACTTTGAGTCAATTCTAGACTTTGTCTTCCTAACGACCCTAATTTGAAGTATAAAATCATGATGGAGGTACACAACACACCGTTTGCAATCCAGCTTGGAAGTACCAAAATGTATCATGATCTTTAACATACATTTTGGTGGAGCAACATGAAGAGAGAGATCGCGGAGTTTATCTCAAGATGTCTAACTTGTCAACGTGTCAAGGCAGAGCATCAAGTGCCAAAGGGTCCGTTACAACCACTTGAGATTCTAGAATGGAAGTGGGAACACATTAATATGGATTTTGTGATGGGTCTTCCCAAAGTTTCTCAAGGCTTGGACTCGATTTGGGTCATTGTTGATAGATTAACCAAGTCTGCTCATTTCTTGCTTATGCGAGAAACTTATTCACTTGAGCACTTGGCTGGTATGTACATAAATGAGATTGTAAGATTTCACAGCTTACCAGTATCCATAGTTTCTAATCGAGGCGCTAGATTCACTTCACAATTTTGGGTCAGCTTGCAAAAAGATATGGGCACTGAATTACGATTTAATTCTACATACCATCCCCAGACAGATGGGCAATCAGAAAGGACTATTCAAACTCTTGAAGATCTATTGAGACTCTGCGTACTACACTTCAAAGGAAGTTGGGAAAAGTACTTAACATTGGTAGAATTCTCCTACAACAACACTTATCAAGTAAGTATAGGCATGGCTTCATTCGAGGTGTTGTATGGACAAAAGTGTCATTCTCCAGTATGCTGGGACAAGGTGGGTGAAGCAACATTGTTGGGACCAGAATTGGTACGTATGACTATGGAAAAGATTCAAATGATCCGGTAACGTATACAAACATCATAAGATCGACAAAAGAGTTACACTGATCTTCATCTAAGGGATGCAGAATTTAATGTCGGAGATCATGTATTGTTATGTGTTGCTCCATGGAAAGGAGTTACGAGATTTAAAAAGACAGAAAAGCTCAACCCTCAATTTATTAGCCAATTTGATATCTTCTACTGAATAGGAATTGTGGCCTATAGACTTGTCTTACCACCAAACATGGGAGTGGACTACGTCTCCAAGTGGGTGGAGGCAATTGATTTACCAACAATAGATGCCAATGTAGTCTTGAAATTCCTGCAAAAAACATCTTCACATGGTTTAGCAAGCCAAGGGCAATTATAAGCGATGAGGGGAGCCACTTTTGCAACAAATATTTTATAGCTCTCCTAGCTAAATATAAGGTGACACATAGAATTACCACAACATATCACCCTCAAACTAGTGGCCAAGCAGAGGTATCTAACAGAGAAGCGAAGAGAATTTTGCATAAAATTGTGAATCCAACCTGGAAAGATTGCTCAATGAAGCTAGATGGCGCTCTATGGGCGTATCGAACTGCATACAAGACACTGATTGGTATGTCACCATACCAGCTTATCTACGGCAAAGCATGTCACCTTCAAGTCAAACATGAGCATAAAGCGTATTGGGCCATCCGGAAGATGAACTTTGATCTCACAGTAGCAGGGGAAAAATGACTTCTCCAACTCAATGAGCTAGATGAATTCCGCCTGCAAGCATATGAGAATTCAAAGTTGTACGAAGAAAAAGTCAAATGATGGCATGATCAAAAGGTCAACGAGAGGAAGTTCGAGTCGGGTCAAGTAGTTCTCCTATTCAACTCTAGATTTAAACTCTTTCCCGGAAAGCTTAAGTTGAGGTGGTCTGAACCATTCATAATCAAGACAGTGTTCCCACATGGCACTTTTGAGATAGTACGCAAAAATCAAGTGAACCATTCAAAGTAAACGGACATCATTTAAAGCATTATTGGGGTGGTGACTTTGATCGCCAGAAGTCCTCAATCTTTTTCACCGATCCAATGTGACACAGGGAGTAGTCAGGCTTAAAGAATTAAATTCAAGTGCTCGATGGGAGGCAACCCATCCATTTACTATTTTTAGTTCAATTCATAGTAGATTTTTTAAGGATTTATTGGATTTTTGTAGTTAAAGTCATAATAATATTCTATTTTTGTGTGTTGTAGGTACAATTCAGTTGCAAGGAGGGTGAATGGTTAGACAAGATTGAATAATTTAGAGTATGCCTAGGTACAGTTTTGGACCAGCCACGCCCATGTTGAACAGGAAGGTAGCATGACCGCGCCCTTCTCTAGTCAAAGAAAAAAGCCACTGACACTCAGCGCGGTCGCGCCCAACCATGACTTAACCCAAGCACGGCCGAGCCACGATCAGACCCCAGAATTTTTTTTAAAAAAAAACAAATAAACTTTACTAATCATTCCTTTACTCTAAAAATAGACTTGGCTAACCAAAAGAAAAAAAGAAACACATTTCTCTCATTCTCTTGGACCAACTGACCACACCCTACTCTACACCTTCTCTAACTGAAATCCTCAACTTTCATTCTCACCCATTTCCTTAAACCACATTCCGCACTACTCTACCTCTCCAAACCTTCACTACCAAACTCCATTTCCTATCCTCTCCCAACCGGATCCCTAATTTCTAGCAACCTCAAACCAAATTTTTCCTATAACTGAACATCCTTGTCACTCATTACACCTCTTACTCTCAATACAAATCCTATATAAACCCTAATAACCATTAACCACAATCATAACATAAGTCATGACAGAGAGGAAATGTGCTTGTTGGGAAGAAACAAGAAGTACATACCACCTGTTTGTTAGAAAGTCTGAGAGACTCTGTTCGGTAAGTTTGGGGGAAACAAAGCCATAGATTTCTGGGGAGTTATTCAGAGCATAAAGTTATAATTCTATGGCACCAAAACGGATTCACAGTGATTCCTCTTCTTCTGACATTAGTGATTTTGAGGCTAGTGCCGGCACAACACTCATGCCATAAAATTTGTGAGTCTTGAGGCTCAGCAATATTATAATGATGTACTGTTGGCCAAAACCTTTGTGCTTGAAAGGAGTTTAAAGCCAGACAAAGAAGATGGACATAATTTTGATATGATCAGAAGGAATAACTGGGCATTATTTGTTGCAACACCGTTGGCAGCCCCTATGGCTGTTATTTGAGAATTTTATGCGAATGTAAGAGAACTCAAAAATGGGATGGCTTTTATATGAGGTAAACAAGTTTCATATTCCAGACAGAAGATAAATGCTCTATTTCACCTGCCCACCATCCAAGATAATGAAACAAACTGGGTAGACGACCAAAGAGATAGAACATAGTTGGAAAAGATTATGGAAGATTTATGCAAGCCGGGCAAAGAGTGGGTTACTGATGAATAGGTTTTATACCCATGAATCGAGTGTGTTTGAGCTTAATCTTTTGTGACTTCTTAAGTGTTTGTGTTCTTTTCATGCATTTTGTACTTTGTTTTGTAGGAATCATGACATGGGATGAAAATTGGATCAATGGGATGAGGAATGGATCAAATGGAGAAAGAAGTCAAACCAAAAGAAGCTGGACAATAATCCTAGTACAATGGCGTGACTGTGACACCCCCAAATCTAGGTACTTCATTCCCACAAGATTTGGTGCTCACTATTCATACATTCATACTATCTACCCAAATAAAATAATATTTAAACCATAAATCCTCCCTTTAAATAGGGTTACATCATTTAATCCAAAAACATCCCAGGTTATCTAACCTTAAAACATCATTCAAACGCGGAAATAAATTATTACATCACATCATTGTATAAAGGTCTATCATCAAATTAAAAGTCTAATATCATAACAATAATCATAATTACAAGTCTTCATCACTTGTCCATTTTTCCTTTTCCTTTGCTAGTTGAAGGCTCATCTACCTTCTCAACTTTAGCTGCAATGAGTATATAAATATGCAAGAGTGAGCAAAACAATTGCTCACTGGATATAACAATGAATCAACATCAGAATAATAACAATAACTGCCAACAATAGGCTCATCAAAACTGAATAGTACTCTAACGATGATAATCAAAAATTGGAATCCAAAATATGGAATATATCTAACTGAGGGTCATAAGACCATGAACTATGTCCACAGTTGCGAGTAATCTTTCAACTCCAACTTTAACAGTCATAAGACTATAAGGACTCCTCGTACTTAGGGGAATCAGCCCTTCGTACAATGTATTGTGCACAAACATTTTAACGCTACGCGTAAGTTATCCCCTAGTAATAATAAGGTTGTTCATCTCAGTATTTAGAGTACAAGTTCGCACCAAAGAAAGTTTGGTTTGGATAAGCTTTCAAGGGTAATTTGAAGTTTAACGAACATCAACTAGAGGACTAGTTGAATCAATAGTGTTTGATAACACAACAGTTGTTTAATAACGACATAACATAGAACAATTGAGAATCACAAGCGAACTGATTATACATTTTAAACTCATGCTTGAAATAACTATAGAGCATAAGTATTCAACAAAATGAATAAAATGGTAAACCTTTGCTTTGAACAATCAATAAGCTAAGATTAGGATCTTATAACATTAGAAAATGAAATTACTGAACGTACATTAACTGATAGCAAGCTGGAAACTAAAAACTTGCCCAACATGGTATTAATTCATACAAGGATTAAAAACAGTTCAATAATAGAGACGAGAGTTCAAAACTACGTTCATTATATAAGAATGGAACTTAAGAAACTTGTTTAACTATAAACAAGTTAGAATGAATCAACCAAATAAGAATTTCAAATAACATTAGAGTTAAAGTTTGCTTAAATGAATTTTAGGAACAATTGACTTATTCAACAACAGTGAAGATAGAAAGCTTGCTCAATCAAAGAATAAAGCTACACAATGTAATAATGGGACTAGTTCAACAAAAGTATAGAGTTAGGAAACTTTCTCAATGTAAAAGATAAGGTTTAGAAACTTGCCTTGGGCGTAAGCTATAAAATTAAACTCACGATCACCTACACATAATTTTAGAACCACAATACCTATTAGATATGCTAACATACCAAAACATGTATACTTCTATCTAAACTTATCATTGAAACACAAGTCTTTCATTACCATTTACATTTCAAAAATTCCAAGTGTTTTACTTCGCAACACTTGTCTAACGTTCATTATGTATACTAAATTATTACATAACGCGTTCTCGATTTACTAACAATTTTTTCAACTTTGAACTTACTAATCACAATTTACTATGTTATGTTAACCTTAACATTACCCATTTAACATGCTAGCATAATTTCACACCATGCTATGTTCTTTATCTCAAGTCTGCGATAGCAATAGAAGCCATAATCCTTAAACGTGGTATATGCGCAATTTGTGCCATACAAAAAGCTTTGGGACCGTAAGCAAGATTACGCCATTTTTGCTTAATAACACCGTGCAAATTGCCACGTGTTCGAATAAACGTAGAGAAGGCTAATGAGCGATTCTTGACTTTAGCCCAACAAACACAAATTTCACCCACCAAACAGTGAAATTAACACGTAAAATTAATATAAAACTATCATAAACATGATTGCTAACATATTCAACCACTTAGCATAATTTAACAACAAATAAAACTATTTTAATTTCTTAATTTTCATGTTTTCATGAAAAACTCAATTTTCTTGACATCCTTTACAAAATTCATCATTGTAATCTCTATACTTGGCCAAATCATCTCATTCAAATTACGTTTTGCTCGTTTCTTAATGAACTACCATATACAAGCGTCAATTTATAGTTTAACATGTAATTTGACCATCAAAATTGATACTTTTCCATGAACATATGAAAAAAAATACATATATACTCTCAAAATTTTTACTAATATATGAAATTAGCATGAATTTCTCGTTTAAGCACAACCTCCAGTCATCATATACTCATATAATCACAAGTAATCCCATTGTATAGCAACAATTCAACAAATTTGAAATTCATAGATTATATAAAAGTTTGCCGTAATTCACATATATACGTATATATTATCACAGTTATGAACATACCTTCAAATAGCTTGGTAATCCTTGCTAACTCTTGTAATCCTTGCTAAAATTGCTGGAGATTGCTTAAGTTCCCTCACAATTCTCTCAACTCTCTGTACTCTCTAGGCTAGCAAACTAAGTTATGCGCAAAAACCAATTGAATAATAAGCGTAAACAAAAGAAACTGATATAGCCTTAATAGCTATAATCAGTTATCAAAATAACACATATATTATAAATATATTATATTTATTATTTTATTTAAATTCAAAAATTATACAACCAAAAGCCATAAGGCTTGTTTGGCAAAACCATTTAAATTTTAAAGAATTAAAATACTTAAGCCTTGTTTGGCAATAACTAAATTAAACCCTTTTTAATTTATTTTAACAAACACTTTAGTTTATAATTATAATCACATACTATTTATTTGGATTTCCATATCCAATACTAACCCATTACATTAATCACATACTATATTCCAATTAAATATAGCATTTTAGCAAATATCACAAAATTATAATTTCATGTTATAATTTTATTTGATAATTTTTTATACCATTTTAAATTATTAGTCACAATATAACACCTCATGTTATAATACAAATCTCTAAATTATAAATTAATTTAATTTAAAAATTTATCTAATAAATTTAGATTTACAAATATTTATTAACGACCATCAAATCAATAATTATTTATTCCATTAATTCAATAATAGACACATCAAATAAATATGTATATTATTCAATAAATATTTAATATTACAATTTGATAATTTCGAATCGTTACATCCTTCCCTCCTTACAAGGATTCTGTCCCCAGAATCACAATTCAAACAATCAAATCGTCACATTCTTCCCTACTTACAAAGATTCTGTCCCCGGAATCGAAGACACAGACTAAACAAATAACTCAGGGTAATTCTTCATCATTTTTGCTTCGAGTTCCCACGTAGCCTCTTCGGCATTGTGGTTCCTCCATATTACCTTCACAGAAGGTATCACTTTATTCTTGAGCACTTGTTCTTTCCTGTCGACTATCTGGATAAGAATCTCTTCGTAAGACAAATCTTTACTGAACTGCAACGGTTCATACTCGATCACATACTTGTAATCGGGTTTATAAGGTCATAACACCAATACATGAAAAATATTATGCACATGTTCTAATTCTGGAGGTAAAGCTACCTCATAAGCCACTTCTCCCACTCTGCGTAGAATTTTGAAAGGTCCAATAAACCTTGGGCTGAGCCTTCCTTTCTTTCCAAAATGAATTTTCCCCTTCCAAGGAGAAACTTTCAGGAACACGAAATTTCCTGCTTCAAATTCATAACTCTGCCTGTGTTGATCAGTATACTTTTTCTGTCGATCTTGAGCAGCTACCAATCTTGCTCTGATGAGTTTGACCACTTGATGATCTCATTGAACCGATTCTGGCCTAACAGTTGACGTTCTCTAACTTCATCCCAGCATAGTGGAGTTCTGCACTTTTTGCCGTATAACACCTCGTACGGTGGCATACCAATGCTTGCATGGTAACTGTTGTTGTATACAAATTCCACCAACGGTAGATGATCATCCCAATTTCCTTTGAAATCCATTATGCATGCACTAAGCATATCTTCTAACGTCTGGATCGTTCGTTCGCTTTGCCCATCTATTTGTGGATGATATGCTGTACTCATCTTCAGTTGCGTTCCCATGCATTCTTGTAGTCTCTTCTAGAAATTTGATGTGAACCTCGGGTCTCGATCTGATACAATTGACACTAGAACTCCATGTCTTAAGACGATCTCTTTAACGTATAATTTTGTCAGCTGATCAAGATTAAATCTAATCTTTATTGGCAAAAAGTGTGCAGATTTTGTCAATCTGTCAACTATCACCCATATCGCATCGTATCCTTTCTGAGTCGTTGGAAGACCTACCACAAAATCCATTGTGATATGCTCCCACTTCCATTCCGGTATCTCCAACGCTTGAAGTAATCCACTTGGTCGTTGATGCTCGGCCTGCACTTTTTGGCATGTCAATTACTTTGCAACGCATTCTGCAACGTCTCTTTTCATGTTCGGCCACCAAAAATGACGTCGCAAATCTTGATACATTTTTCGTACTTCCCGGATAAATCGAATATCTTGAGCTATGAGATTCCATCATGATTTCTTCTTTAATATCCTATACTGCTGGAACCCAAATTCGTCCCTCGAATCTTATCATTTCATCAGTATCAACCTGATACTTCACTTCTTTACCATCGACCACGCTTTATTTTATTTTCTTGCATTCTTCATCCTGTAGCTGCGCGTTCTTCACTTTGTCCACCAAAGTTTGACTGGCTTCCATCTGGTACAATTTTCATCGGATTCTTCTGGAAATTTGATTTCCAGCTCTAACCTTGCCATTGTTTTAATAAGCTCCTCCTTATCTGTTAACAACATCAACTTTTCTCTGCCTTTCCTACTCAAGGCATCTGCAACCACATTAGCTTTGCCCAGATGATAAAAGATTTTGCAATCATAATCTTTTATCAGTTCCATCCATCTCCTTTGTCGCATGTTCAGGTCTTTCTGTGTGAAAATATACTTCAGACTTTTATGGTCTGTGTAGATCTCACATTTCTCTCCATAGAGATAGTGTCTCCATATCTTCGGTGTAAACACTGTCGCCAACTCTAAATAATGAGTCAGATATCCTTTCTCGTAGTCTTTCAGTTGCCTTGATGCATACGCAAAAACCTTGTCGTTCTGCGTAAGGACACAACCCAACCCTTTGTGTGAATCATAACTATACACCACAAAGTTTCCTGTATTATCTGGTAACGACAACACAGGTGCCACACTTAACTTCTTCTTCAGTTCTTGAAAACTTTCCTCACACTTTTCCTTCCAAATAAATTTACAGACTTTCTTGTCAAATTTGTCAACGGAGTAGAAATATTGGAAAAATCTTGAATAAATCGCCTGTAATATCCTGCCAACCCCAAGAAACTTCTTACTTCTGATGGAGTTCTTAGTTGTTCCCAATTTATCACAGCTTCGACTTTTGATGGATCCACTGAAATCCCATCCTTATCAATTATATGCCCAAGAAATTGTACACGTTCCAGCCAAAATTCACATTTAGAGAATTTCGCGTACAACTTTTCCTTTCTTAGCGTCTCCAGCGTTAGACGTAAGTGTTCCACGTGTTCTTCTTAAGTTTTAGAGTACACCAGAATATCATCGATAAATACCACCGCAAACTTGTCTAAAAATGGCTTAAACACCTTGTTCATCAAATCCATGAATGTTGCAGGGGCGTTTGTCAAACCAAAAGACATTACTAAAAATTCGTAATGTCCATAACGAGTTCGGAATGTCGTCTTCGGTACATCCTCCTTCCTTACTTTCAGTTGGTGATACCCACTTCTAAAATCTATTTCGAGAAATATCTAGCACCCTTCAATTGATCAAATAAGTCATCTATTCTTGGCAATGGATATTTGTTTTTAATAGTGACTTTGTTCAATTCCCTATAATCAATGCAAAGACGCATTGACCCATCTTTCTTCTTCACGAATAACACCGGTGCTCCCCATGGTGACACACTTGGCTGAATGTACTTCTTGTCTAACAGTTCTTGCAGTTGCACCATTAGTTCTTTCATCTCCACCGGAGCCATTCTGTACGGGGCCTTCGATATTGGAGCAGTTCCTGGCGCTGAGTCGATCATGAACTCGATTTCTAGGTCAGGCGGAAGTCCTGGCAAATCCTCCGGAAACACGTCCACGAACTCCCTAACCACTGGTATTTCCTCCAATTTCACACCCTTCTCCTTTTGAGTATCGACTATATAGGCTAAGTACCCTACACAGCCTTGACTCAATAACTTCTTGGCCTACATCATCGTCAGACATTTCATTTGTCTAGGCGATTTGCTACAATAAAAAACTACCTTTGACGGAGTCATAAGGTTACACACTTCTTTTGGCAATCAATTATTGCTCCATAATTGAATAGCCAATCCATGCCCAAAATAACATCGAACTCTCCGAGTTTTATCAGGATTAAATCTACTTTCATAACATTCCCCGTAATTTTCACCCTACAGTTCTTGTATATGAACCTAATAGGAATTACTTATCTATTCGCAATTTCTATGTTCAAAGGGAAATTCAACTCTTCACAAGGTATTTCCAACCTCTTAGCAAATTCACCAGATATAAACGAGCAAGTAGCACCCGAAATACATATGCATTTATATCATTGATTGGGATAATACCTGACACGACATCTTTTGATTGGACCGCGTCCTGCACCATCATGTTGAAGGTTCTAGCTATGGGCTTATTTGTTGACGTTGGTCCTGCAATAGCCAACGCACCTCCACTAGCATTTCCCTTGCTCCCATTTGTCTCACCAGATCTCTTCTTAGGGCATTCATGAGCAAAGTGATCCTTGGACCCGCACGTGAAGCAAACGTTCTTCTTAGCTTGGGTGCAATTTGGGGCGATGTGACCCTCCTGGCCATAATTGAAGCATACTCGCTTCCCCATCAAGCACACACCCTTGTGAAACTTTCTGCACATAGCACATGCTTCAAACTTCTTATTTTGCTGGTTTCTTGGCTGATTTCCAGCTCCCCCATTCGCATTCCACTTCCTCTTCAAATTGTTGTCATTTCCGCCGTTACTACCACCACTCTTAGCTTCACCTTCACTTTTCTTCTTCCTCTGCTCTTGATTGTGTTTTGTTACAGCCTCGCCTCCACTCTCAGCGAGAATCGCCTTCTCCATCATTGTTGCAAACATCTTCAACTGGAACAGGGAAACCCTACTATGCAACTAGGGCTTCAATCCCTGTTCAAACCTCTTTGCCTTGCGCTCGTCTGTGCTGACTTGATGTGGCGCAAACCTCACTAACTCGTTGAATTTTGCGGCATACTCAGACACCGACATTGTTCCCTGCTTCAATTCCAAAATCTGTACTTCTAGCTGACTCTTTGAACTTTCTGGAAAATAGGTCTCGAAGAACATCACCTTAAACCTTTCCCAAGTCATAATCCCTTGACCTCCACGGGTTTTATTGGCCTGCCACCAATAACTAGCCTCTGCTTTCAACATAAATATTGCAAAAGCAGTCCTCTGCTCCTCCCCTACCCTCGCAACATCGAACACTTTCTCCATCTCCATGACCCAGGTCTGTACCTCAATCGGGTTCATGGTTCCACGAAATTCTGGTGGTCCGACCACCTTGAAGTCCTTAAACGTAGTACCTTGATTCTGAGGTTGATTCTGCAAAGCACCAGTCAGTAACGTCACTAGCTGCTGAACAGGGTTTCCTTCCACATTATTGTTGTTGGCTTCCTCAATGGTTCTCTGTCGTGGTGGCTGACGTCTTGGAGGCATTTTCTGTTAAAATACATCCATTTAGCTTTTATTCAACCTTTAAAGTATTACATACTTAAGTTGCACATCATAAAAGTTTATCACATAGCACCTAACACCTTTGAATAAAATAATAACTTTTATTCATTCATCATCTTTTTAAAACATCAAAACAATAGCATCGCTGCTATTTACATTATTTTTCCTGAACTATAACAGTTGCAGGACAACATCATCATCATTTATCCCATTGGTTATATCATACCCGAGATTTACATTTCATTTATTTTCTAATCGCACATCAAATTCATATCACTACGATGTCCTACTAAGATACTGCGTAGCCTTACGGCGCTCTTCCTCCATAATTCGGAACATTGTTCGGCGATCTAATATGTATGATGGTAGCGTCACGAACTGAATTGGATAACCCATGACCCGATCCTGAGCTCGATTGATCACGGTGTTGAATACGTTGTTCATTTCTTCCATCTTTCTCCTCTTTGCTTGTGCGTCTGTCTCTGCTATTCCAGCTCGTTGATAAGCTTCATTGTACGCGTCTTCAGCTCTTGCCCGCTTTGTAGATTCCTCCTTCAGCTTATTCTCCAGTCCTGCAATCTTCTCCATTAGTTGCTCATTATCCCCTTCTGTGTGGATCAGCTTCTCTTCAACGTTGTTCAGTCGTTCTTCTTGATCTTGGATCTCGTCGTCTTTCTGTGCCATCGAGGTCTATTGTTCAGCTACTTTCTCCTGTAACTCCTCGACGGTATCTTGAAGTTCCACATTGCAGTCATACACCTCGTCGTACATACGAACAGCTATCGAGTTAAGTGGAATCTCTTCCTCCTCGTCCTCCTCATCCCCCGACTGTGGCAGCTCAATAGGGTCCTCCTCATCCATCTCTATCTCATCATCCTCATCAGGTACTCTCTCTGTTCAACTCAATGTGGACCGACGGAGGCTGTTTCCGATGGCGAGTTGTTCCCAAATCACCTGAATATCTCGAGGCTCCTCCTCCCTAGCCTTGATTGGATCCTCCTACATTAGCCATCCGTCAACCAAATTTTAAGTTTTAATTACTAATCATTACTACTCGACACTCACGAGCACATAAGTTGTAATCACATAAGCACATAAGTGTTTTATTACTTTCTCTTTCCTAAAACTCGATAAGAGTTTATCATCACTATCTTTTCAAAGGTTACTTCCTAAGGCTTTTCCCCCACCTAAGGTTCATAACCTAAGGCTTTGATACCAACCTGTGACACCCACAAATCTAGGTACTTCATTCCCACAAGATTTGGTGCTCACTATTCATACATTCATACTATCTACCCAAATAAAATAATATTTAAACCATAAATCCTTCCTTTAAATAGGGTTACATCATTTAATCCAAAAACATCCCAGGTTATCTAACCTTAAAACATCATTCAAACGCGGAAATAAATTATTACATCACATCATTGTATAAAGGTCTATCATCAAATTAAAAGTCTAATATCATAACAATAATCATAATTACAAGTCTTCATCACTTGTACATTTTTCCCTTTCCTTTGCTAGTTGAAGGCTCATCTACCTTCTCAACTTTAGCTGCAATGAGTATATAAATATACAAGAGTGAGCAAAACAATTGCTCACTGGATATAACAATGAATCAACATCAGAATAATAACAATAACTGCCACCAATAGGCTCATCAAAACTGAATAGTACTCTAACGATGATAATCAAAAATTGGAATCCAAAATATGGAATATATCTAACTGAGGGTCATAAGACCATGAACTATGTCCACAGTTGCGAGTAATCTTTCAACTCCAACTTTAACAGTCATAAGACTATAAGGACTCCTCGTACTTAGGGGGATCAACCCTTCATACAATGTATTGTGCACAAACATTTTAACGCTACGCGTAAGTTATCCCCTAATAATAATAGGGTTGTTCATCTCAGTATTTAGAGTACAAGTCCGCACCAAAGAAAGTTTGGTTTGGATAAGCTTTCAAGGGTAATTTGAAGTTTAACGAACATCAACTAGAGGACTAGTTGAATCAATAGTGTTTGATAACACAACAGTTGTTTAATAACGACATAACATAGAACAATTGAGAATCACAAGCAAACTGATTATACATTTTAAACTCATGCTTGAAATAACTATAGAGCATAAGTATTCAACAAAATGAATAAAATGGTAAACCTTTGCTTTGAACAATTAATAAGCTAAGATTAGGATCTTATAACATTAGAAAATGAAATTACTGAACGTCCATTAACTGATAACAAGCTTGAAACTAAAAACTTGCCCAACATGGTATTAATTCATACAAGGATTAAAAACAGTTCAATAATAGAGACAAGAGTTCAAAACTACGTTCATTATACAAGAATGGAACTTAAGAAACTTGCTTAACTATAAACAAGTTAGAATGAATTAACCAAATAAGAATTTCAAATAACATTAGAGTTAAAGTTTGATCGAATGAATTTTAGGAACAATTGACTTATTCAACAACAGTTAAGATAGAAAGCTTGCTCAATCAAAGAATAAAGGTACACAATGTAATAATGGGACTAGCTCAACGAAATTATAGAGTTAGAAAACTTTCTCAATGTAAAAGATAAGGTTTAGAAACTTGCCTTGGGCGTAAGCTATAAAATTAAACTCACGATCACCTACACATAATTTTAGAACCACAATACCTATTAGATATGCTAACATACCAAAAAATGTATACTTCTATCTAAACTTATCATTGAAACACAAGTCTTTCATTACCATTTACATTTCAGAAATTCCAAGTGTTTTACTTCGCAACACTTGTCTAACATTCATTATGTATACTAAATTATCACATAACGCGTTCTCGATTTACTAACCATTTTTTCAACTTTGAACTTACTAACCACAATTTACTATGTTATGTTAACCTTAACATTACCGATATCGGAGGAGAGAGTTATGACATTTCAAAGTAGTAGTGTCAAAACTTCCCAACAAGTGCGATACAGTCCATTTGAACGGAATTTACGGCTGATGTGTTCGGGATTTGGAAATGGTCAAAGAATAAAAGTTGTATCCCGGAAGTTAGCTTTGCGTGGGCTCAAGAATCGCTCAAAAATGTTTTAAAATGAAAGAGTTATGACTGCTTTTATGAGAAGAGGTAAAGCTGAAACGAGATTGAAAACTGTTATGAACGTCCACTTTTGGACTTAATTGTTTGGGCTACCTAATGAACCCAAATTTGGTAATTCAGTATTTTTTAAAAATAGTCTTACATACCATGTATAACATATCCAAAAATTAGATTAATCGGAGTTATGAGCAATGCGTTAGAAAATCGCAAAGTGAGCTATTGAAAAATTAGTATAAACCAAGTCCCACATCGACTAAATTGAGAACTTCACCATTTTCTAAACCTATAAATAGAAGGGCTTGGCCTTTGTTTCATTCACCAACAATAAGGCTTCCAATTTTTGAGAAAGGCTTTGTTGTGGGAGAACTTTTTATAAAGATCTCCTTAGTTAAATTTTGGCGTGGAAGTGCGTATTCAGTCTGTGGAATTCGTATTTCCGGGTATGTTTCTTATTTAATTTTTGTAATGTTATTATTTTTAATTGTTAGTTAAAGTTTGAATTTTTGAAGTTACTATGTGTTGTTAATAAACTAGTTAGTTTACTATGTTTATTTTGGCTTGGAATTGATTATGTAAATGAGTTATTTGTGATGACTTTTAATATTTTGTGATGAATTTCATTAATTAATAATTATTAATGATATTAAAGTTATTAAATGATTATATTAAATAATTTAGTTTAAAAATGATTTTAATATTATAAAAATCATTTTAAATGAAATAAGGTATTTAAAAATATTTTAAGTTATAAAATATAACTTTTAATATTTAAATGATAATTTCATTAATAATTAAATATTAATGATATTAAGATAATATTAATGATATTTAGTTTATTTAATGATTAATATTAAATAAATAGTTTAAAAATGATTTTACTTATTTAAAAACCATTTAAAGAGGATATTAAGGATTTAAAAATATTTTAAGTTATAATTAATGACTTTTAATATTTGGATAAATAGTACATTAATATTTAAATATTAATGGTAATTATTTGGGTAATATAAATGTTTTAAAAATAGTTTGAGTTATTATAAATAACTTTTATATTTTAGTAATGGTTTCATTAATAGTTTAGTATTAATTAAACTATTAATGATAATGGAGTTGTTTAATGTTTAAATCATTTAATTATGATTCCGATATTTGAAAGTTATAAATTTTAGCCAAACTAGTGACTTGAGAACCGATTATGCGATTCGAATTTGAAGAAGAACACATATATAGTAACTGATTATATCACTATAGGCCCTTTAGTGATAGATTTGAATTATTTTAAATTTTCAATTTACGGAAATTGCGAAAATGATTAAAAATAAGATGTCCGATATTCTGAGATGTTGAGGTATAGATTAAGAGTCTTAGACTCGAGTATTTACAAATAAAAAGTCGCAGTCAAGATGCATGAAAAATGTCGGACCTTATAAAAGAAAAGAAAAGACTCATCAGAAGAGCATGGATGAGATATTTGAAAATGTATAAAAATATTTCAAGTATAGAATAGAACTAAAAGTATGATCTTTGTGATTATGTGATTGGACTATGTCTTTAATTGTAATAGAGCGATCTTATGTGTTAAGATATATTGTTCTAATCGAGCTAATGATCCGATTATTGATAGGTTGTGATAAAGAGATAAAACCTAAGTTGAGATTTGTAATCGTTGAATCAGCAAGTATCCTACCTTTGCACTTCCTTTATGCAATGGACATAAGTAAGAAGTTTGTAATTATTCTATCCCGCATGCATTATGTACTCTTTGATTATCAACATGTTAGCTCAGATATATATTACTTTCATTGATTTCTATAAATGGTTATACAAGTGTCCCCACTTGGATAATCATGGCATTTATTCACATGTTGATACACCTTTGTCAATTACCGTATATATATGTTGAATTACATATTATTGTTGAGCAAGATTAAAACCTTCTTGGGTTTGGAACCGAGGCATGTATGAACATCCCTATATGGGAAGATTTTTGCTTGCAAGGCGGATAGAGTTAGCGATGAATTTCGTTCAAGTTATGTAGTATTGATCAATACAGGGTACAATCTGGCCGATCACCTCCGCGTCTGTAAGTTAGTTATAGCCGGTTTGAGGATAGAATTCCGCTAAACCTTTTCAAAATGAAAAGAATGTTCATAGTATGTTTCTTTAATCCTATTCAAGGGTAGAGCCAGAGCCAAATTTAAAGAATTTGAAAGAGAGTTGTTATGTGAATTTTTATCAAGTCATGATTACTTCACAACTTTCAATTCGTTGTAGAAGTGTTATGTAAAGAGAATACTTATATTCTTTCAACTTATATATATTTGCTATTACTTGTTTGGGCACTTAAATGCTCATCCTTGCTTAAATTAAATGTTTTTCGATTATGTATGAGCAACCAAGGCTCGAGCACGAACAAAGGAAAAGGAAAGGTGATCGAATAAGTGTGTATTATGAGTTAATGGTTATAGTTATATTGGTATATACAAGTATTGTAAGGAATGTATTTGAAGGTCGTGCACTGGGAAGTAAACTTTGATGTATGTAAATTAAGTTCAATGTATTATTATTTAGTATTATTGACTTAAAGAAATGGTATCGTGGAGAACCAAGTTTGGGTTTCAAGTACACCGGATTTGGGGTAAATCACAAGGTTGGTATCAAAGTTGTTGGTTATGAAGCTTAGGTAGGAATACACGAGACTAATAAACCGCAATGATTAGGATAAATATTAACTCATATAGAGTTAGTTGGTCGATAAGATTCAAAGATGAATCTCATGAGTGTAAAAGACAGAGAGTTCCCCTAACTCGATTATAAAGTTAAACAATAGTGGTGAATAGATTGAGTCTAAAAACTGAAAGTGCGATTATGAGAGATCGTAAAATAAAACGATCAAGATATAGAACTAAATCGTAATATATACGATGAGATCACCCGTGATCTCGATAAGGCTATAATGACCAAAAGGAATCAATCGATGATTGGAAAGTTTACTGACAAGATTGCGTGTATTAATTGTACTATCAATTGAGTGCAGATCCGTAAGAGAATTATAAATACGAATTAAATTGTATGGAGAATGGGGTTAGTGTTAGATGGGGATTCAATTGAGGACTCATGTCGGCAAATTTGAGTTGTATGATTCTTCGTATGGGAGGTGAATTGTACTTGGTGTAAAAACCACTTAGTTTCCGCGCGATAATCATTGAAATGTACGTGTCGCGCTATTTGTTATATGCACATTAAGAGGATGACTCCATTCTCGGTGTATAACTAGTAGATAGGTCATAGATAGAGAATATAAGATTAAGTTCGAAGTTCTTAAAACTCATACCTATGAGACATTCTTGACTCATAATTATATGAAATGTTTATGAACCCCTCAAATGAATGGACGCCAAAGGTCCGACTAGGATAAGTTCTTAAACTCATATGATTGTGGCAATTTATGAACTCATAAGTGTGGTTTGATGAACTGGGTATAGTTTTGTGTGAATGGAGTGTTATGGATTACGAGAAGCAGATAGATTGTTAAGTAAATGATTTTTTAGTGAAGGTGTTAGGTTTTCCTAAACTCCTAGCTATGCTAAACTTCAAAATTTTTGACATCAAGCTAAACACGCACTATGTGCTTTTGAAAACAAAAATGTAGACTCGTAATCATTTTTGAAATGGTTTAAAGTACGGATCTATATGCTACTTATTTTGGCTAAACGCAAATGATTTGAAATATCAAAATTTGTTTTAATTATCACTCATGTACCATGTAACTTCAGTGCGAGAGATGATAAAATGTGATGGAGTTGTAAATACATGAATACTTAGTGTGAATTTGACCAAGTCATTTGTTCCATTATTGTATGATGTGTTATGACAAAGTCATACAATGACCAGCATCCTCAACGGATTGTTAATACAAAGCGGCATCATGGCGTCATTCTCGAAAATGTTTTCAAAAGTTTAATTTGCCAACGGGGTTTGGCTACATCTAAATAATTGATTGAATTGAATTATTGATATGAGTCTATGCTATTTGAATCACTAGACTAATGTTTATGAAAACTCTAAGTGTTCATTGAAGAAATTTCCGAACCAAATTGTTTGGTGCGGAATCTTATGATAAGACCGAGGTGAACAATGTTGTTTGGATAAATGATCCAATCTAATGGCGTAAATATTCGCTAGGTATGATTAATCGTTATGCATGGCGTGAGGGGTACAATAAGCTAATCACCTAAAGTACTATTAATGGTAGTTTACCTTCTTTGTGATTGTAAACATACCGTGTAATGTTTTGTTTTCTTGGTATGAATACCATTAAAACTATGTGTTCATGGTCTATATGACCCCTCAAAGACAATTTGAAAACTTTTACTCTTGTGAGAGGTGTATTGGGTAGCATGTGATGATATGTGTGAATGTTGTAAGATGCAGATAGAGTTAATTGAGTTATGAGGGAGGTTGGAGCGAGAGGGAGATATTGAGATAAGACAGGTTGAAGGTTGAAATAGAAGCCAAAGACACGGATATATACCTTGGAGCAGGCTTTAGTCATCACCTTCATGCGATTCGATGCAGAGTGGATGGAGCTGCCTTTCGGCAGAGAGATAGGCGTTGATGAGAATTGAATAAATTTATCGTCAAACAAAATAAGAGACAACGTATATAGAACTCTTGATTCTTCGTGGTATATATACTATATGTTAATCGGGGTAACTTATGTTTGTAGATGTCCGGTGAGAAAGATATGTGGAATAAGAAGGATCATATTCACACCCAGAAGCTAATATCGAGGCCAACAGATGAAATAGAAGCTCACTAGGAACCCAAATCGGACGAGGTGGCTATCGTGGAAAAACGTAGCATCGGATCCGAAATGTTGGATTTAACAGAGATAGTGATTCGTAGACACTAAAGTTGAAGCCGCCAAGCATCAACGGAGGTGCAGGATTTGGAGAACAAGGTTTCTTCATTGGAAAGGTTGTGGGAGATAGAAAAGTTGATCGTCAGCGTTAATGGAAACAATGGAAGAGCATGATAAGCTCAAAATCCAAATTGACGAGATGGAACCTCAAGCGACACATCCGTGAAGGACACACCTCTCCTCTCGTTGCCTGGCTTATAAGAAAGGTGGATGTTTTAATTGTGGGATGGAAGGACATCGAGCGAATGAATGTCAGAGAGAAAAAGGCTTGTAAATAAGTAGTATGGGTTATGTATGTAATATGTGTGATAAGTAATGAACTATTTTTAACTTTTATGTTGGTTAAGATTTTAAATCCCGACTTTCGTAGTCACAAAGGCATAGCTGTTGATTAAAGCAGGATGTGCTGTGTAAATATTCGATAAATGAATATGAATCTAAGTTTAAGAAATGAAAGGAGTTTAATACATTAATCTTATGCAATAAGATTTAAAATGTAAGGGTATAATTTATGGTTTTATTTAACCAGATAATGCCGCCAAGACGTCAAACTCAAAACCAAAGGATAGAAGAATCTACTAATGCTGGGGAACAACAGCAAGAACTGATACAAAACTTTGCAAACATGGTAGCTCGGGCTATGCAGCAGGGAACACCAGTTACGAGAAACCAGCCAGACAATCGCTTGGAAAAATTCAAAGACTTCAAAGTCAGAGACCACCACGAATTGAGGAGGATCGGTGACCTATAGAAGCCGGACTTGGGTGAACGAGATAGAGAAGGCGTTCAGTAATCGCTAAAAGTAGATGAGGGCAAAAGACCGCTTTTGCCACTTATATGATGAAAGGGAAGCTAACTTTTGGTGGGAGGCAAATAAGACTCAAGGTGAGAGAAGAAGAAATTACTTGGGATAGGTTTAAGGATTTATTTTTGAAAACTATCTCTCTGTTAGTATGAGTCTAGAATAGAGGTGAGATTCCTAGAGTTAAAGCAGGATAACATGACTGCTATGAGTATGCCGCATAAAATTTAATGAGTTAGCTAGGTTTGCTCCACATCAAGTGGATACAGAGGCTAGGAAGGCAAGGAGATTTGATTTGGGCTTAAAATCCTCGGCTCTACAATAAGGTGTCAAGATCTTGCAAATCAATACTTTTGCGAAGACTCATGGAGAAGGCTATCATTCTTTGAGCAGGAAGTGAGGCCATGAGCCTCTACCATAAGGAGAAGAAGAACAAAAGCAAGTCAGGAGGAACAATAAAGATAGAAAGTAGTAGTGGGAATAGGGGTGAGAAAAGAATGAGGAATTTTTTCGAGAAAATGCAAGTAAAGCAGGAAGGTATAAAGAAGCATGTAGTGCAGTGCAAGAACTGCGGGAAGAATCACTCTGGCGAAAGTGTCTCAAGGAAAGTTTGTATGCTACAAGTCAAGGCAAGAGGGTCATATCTCTCCCAACCGCCCCTAACTCAAGGATGATCAAAGTGGATGCTTCATATGTGGATCAATCGAGAATAAGGTGAGGAACTGCCCACGAGAGGGAATGGAGGCAGGGAACGTAACCACGGGGAGAAGCAGTGGGACGTTAGCAATTTCAGGACCAAACTCAACCAGTAACCCAACGAAAGAAACTCCGAGGGTTTACAACATGACGGTCCAGGATACGGTGGCAGCTGGAAACAGAACTCCAGGTGCTATTTGAATAACTTATATATCTTATATTTCTGCTTAATCGGATAGACAAGTGTTATGATGAATAATTAAAGATCAGTTCGATCAAGTATGATCGAGATCTACGTACAATGATTATATGCTATGTACCCTTCTGCATATGAGTTTTTAAAGCGGTGATTCCAGGGACGGAATCCTTATAAGGGAGGGTGAATGTAATAACCCGAGATTTTTTATATAAAATAAATAAGAAATTTTGCGTATAAATTTTTTTTTTTAATTTAATGACGACACTAAGTGTCAAGTAAAGTGAACGATAAATGTGAATACATTTATTACTTGAAAAATTAGAAATAATTTTGAAATTATTAATTACCACAAATTATATGGTAATAAATTTCTGTAAGCCAAAATGTTTTTATTAATTATTTTCCATGAAAACATGATTGGAAATAATATATGAAGTGATAATAAGATTTATATAATAAATATTTTATTATATGAATTGTTCAAAATATTTAAGTTAATTATTTTAACTTGATTATTGATGCTGTGTACGAAGAATAAGTCAGACATGAGATCCAAACCCTGGATTGGGATTGTGATCAAGAGATGAGAATAATAATATTATATTATTTATATAATGATTTTACAGTACCATAATTATGTACTGGGTATGTGCGGACAGATAATATTGAGCAATGACGGTCAATTAGGTCATAGCATATTACCATGCTGTGAAACCCTAATTATTAAACTCGGTTATGGGGTATTTACGAGTAGTAGGATTTGTGTATATGAAGTTCTTGTGAATAAGAATATCTCCAGTAATTAGAAGAAACCCTAAGAAATCTTGTTTTACGTCGATAATTAGGACAAACCCTAATTATTATAACCCTAACTTAGGTTGAAATTAGAAACCGTAACGACTATGTTAGTAACATACACGATAATTAAAGAACCACTAATGGTCAATTAAAACCCTAATTGATGACGTTGAGAAACCCTAATTTTAATTCTGGGTTTAATTTCGATGTTATTGTATAAGTGTTTTAATTTACCAAAGGATAGAAGTTAATTGGTAAATTATAAGAATTAAATCTAGTGATTAAATATTACATTTAATTGCCTTGTACAAGATTGCCCATACACTCTTAAACAAAGCCCAACCATCACCCATAACAAATCGAAGCAAGAATCAAGAATTTTTTTGCAAAAGGGTATAAGAACACTAAACCTAGAAATCCTTTGATTCGATGTTATTTGATGCAATTGATTGTTTAAATTTGTGTAATAGAATGTTAATTGATGATATGGGTTGATAAATCAAAGACCCATAACATCAAAGTGCACCTAATTTGAAGATTTAAGCAAGTTGGAAAAACCGAGATTACATTATTTTTTCACCAAATGTCGAGGCCATAACTCTTTGCTCGATCATGAGTTTTGTTCTTCAAAAGTTGTTATGTGTAGCCTGATATATGGTCTTTAATCGCAAAAGAATCAAGTCCATATCATGTATAGATTAGAAGTTATAGATGGTCAAACATGGTTGATCGATCATGATAAACTATTTTTGGGCGATGCAGTAATGGGGCATTCTCGTCCACTTTTTGTGCTTTAAAAGGTCTGGGCTTTTGATATGTTGTAGTGCATTGAGTTAGGAAGCCATAGGCTTTGGAATGACCTCATTCCGACCTTGGATGAGGGAATTACGGTGATTGGAAGGAAATGTGTCAAATTTCTCAAAACCGAAAGTCGCGAATGGATGTGCTATTCGGGACACTGTTTCGATCAGTTAATGTTTCCAAAACCTTCTGGGCTTTTGGTATGTTATAATACACCGAATAAGCTTTCCATAGACTCGAAACGGACTAAATCCGATATCGGAGGAGAGAGTTATGACATTTCAAAGTAGTAGTGTCAAAACTTCCCAACAAGTGCAGGCGATCCATTTGAACGAAATTTCGGGCTGATGTGTTCGGGATTTGGAAATGGTCAAAGAATAAAAGTTGTATCCCCGAAGTTAGCTTTGCGTGGGATCAAGAATTGCTCAAAAATGTTTTAAAATGAAAGAGTTATGACATTTTAGAGGAGAGAGGTAAAGCTGAAATGAGATTGAAAAGCTTATATGAACGTCCACTTTTGGACGACCGTTTGGGCTACCTAATGAACCCAAATTGGGTAATTCGTATTTTTAAAAATAGTCTTACATACCATGTATAACATATCCAAAAATCAGATTAATCGGAGTTATGAGCAATGCGTTAGAAAATCGCAAAGTGAGCTATTGAAAAATTAGTATAAACCAAGTCCCACATCGACTAAATTGAGAACTTCACCATTTTCTAAACCTATAAATAGAAGGGCTTGGCCTTTGTTTCATTCACCAACAATAAGGCTTCCAATTTTGAGAAAGGTTTTGTTGTGGGAGAACTTTTATAAAGATCTCCTTAGTTAAATTTTTGGCGTGGAAGTGCGTATTCAGTCTGTGGAATTCGTATTTTCGGGTATGTTTCTTATTTAATTTTTGTAATGTTATTATTTTTAATTGTTAGTTAAAGTTTGAATTTTTGAAGTTACTATGTGTTGTTAATAAACTAGTTAGTTTACTATGTTTATTTTGGCTTGGAATTGATTATGTAAATGAGTTATTTGTGATGACTTTTAATATTTTGTGATGAATTTCATTAATTAATAATTATTAATGATATTAAAGTTATTAAATGATTATATTAAATAATTTAGTTTAAAAATGATTTTAATATTATAAAAATCATTTTAAATGAAATAAGGTATTTAAAAATATTTTAAGTTATAAAATATAACTTTTAATATTTAAATGATAATTTCATTAATAATTAAATATTAATGATATTAAGATAATATTAATGATATTTAGTTTATTTAATGATTAATATTAAATAAATAGTTTAAAAATGGTTTTACTTATTTAAAACCATTTAAAGAGGATATTATGGATTTAAAAATATTTTAAGTTATAATTAATGACTTTTAATATTTGGATAAATAGTACATTAATATTTAAATATTAATGGTAATTATTTGGGTAATATAAATGTTTTAAAATAGTTTGAGTTATTATAAATAACTTTTATATTTTAGCAATGGTTTCATTAATAGTTTAGTATTAATTAAACTATTAATGATAATGGAATTGTTTAATGTTTAAATCATTTAATTATGATTCCGATATTTGAAAGTTATAATTTACCAAACTAGTCGACTTGATAACCGATTATGAAGTTCGAATTTGAAGAAGAACACTTATAGTAATGATTATATCACTATAAGCCCTTTAGTGATGATTTGAATTATTTTAAATTTTTCAATTTCGAAATTGCGAAAATGATTTAAAATAAGATGTCCGATATTCTGAGATGTTGAGGTATAGATTAAGAGTCTTAGACTCAAGATTTACCCGATAAAAAAGTCGCTTATGAATGCCCGACAAATGTCGAACCTTATAAAAGAAAAAGAAAAGACTATTTGTAAGAGCATGGATGAGATATTTGAAAAATGTATAAAAATATTTCAAGTATAGAATAGGAACTAAAAGTATGATCTTTGTGATTATGTGATTGGACTATGTGCTAATTTGTAATAGACAAGATTATGTGTTAAGATATATTGTTCTAATCGAACAAATGATCTGATTATTGATAGGTTGTGATAAAGAGATAAAACCTAAGTTGAGATTTGTAATCAGCGAATCAGGCAAATATCCTACCTTTGCACTTCCTTTATGCAATGGACATGAGTAAGAAGTTTCAGAATTATTCTATCCCTGTAAAGATTATGTACTCTTTGATTATCGACATGTTAGCTCAGATATATATTCTGTTCATTGATTTCTATAAATGGTTATACAAGTGTTCCCACTTGGATAATCATGGCATTTGTTCACATGTTGATACACCTTTGTCAATTACCCGTATATATATGTTTAATTACATATTATTGTTGAGCAAGATTAAAAACCTTCAGGTTTGGAACCAGGCATGTATGAGTATCCCTATATGGGAAGATTTTTGCGCAAGGCGGATAGAGTGAGCGATGAATTTCATTCAAGTTATGTAGTATTGATCAATACAGGTATATGAGGGGCCGATCACCCTCCGCGTCTGTAAGTTATAATGGTTTGAGGATAGAATTCCGCTAAACCTTTTCAAAATGAAAAGAATGTTCATAGTATGTTTTTAAATCCTATTCAAGGGTAGAGCCAGAGCCAAATTTAAAGAATTTGAAAGAGAGTTGTTATGTGAATTTTTTATCAAGTCAGATTATTTCACAACTTTCAATTCGTTGTAGAAGTGTTATGTAAAGAGAATACTTATATTCTTTCAAATTTATATATATTTGCTATTACTTCTTTGGGCACTTAAATGCTCATCCTTGCTTAAATTAAATGTTTTCGATTATGTATGAGCAAACTTTGAAGGCTCGAGTACCGAACAAAGGAAAAGGAAAAGTCGATCGAATAAGTGTGTATTATGAGTTAATGGTTATAGTTATATTGGTATCTATTCAAGTATTGTAAGGAATGTATTTGAAGGTCACGTACCTGGGGAAGTAAACTTTAATGTACGTAAATTAAGTTCGAATGTATTATTATTTAGTATTATTCAGCTTAAAGAAATGGTATCGTGGAGAACCGAGTTCGGGTTTCAAGTACCTGGATTTGGGGTCGTCACAGATTTCGTTACGGGTCTTCCCACGGTTTCTCAAGGCATAAATGCTATTTGGGTTATTGTTGATAGATTAACCAAGTCTGCACTTTTCTTGCCGATACGGGAGTCTTATTCTCTTGAACGTCTTGCTAGTATGTATGTAAATGAGATTGTGAGGTTGCATGGCATGCCAGTATCTATAGTTTCGGATCGTGACCCAAGATTCACTTCAAGATTTTGGGTTAGCTTGCAAAAAAGCTATGGGTAATGGATTTACGATTGATTCGGCATACCATCCTCAAACGGACGGACAATCAGAGAGGACTATTCAAACTCTTGAAGATTTATTAAGACTCTGTGTCCTAGACTTCTTGCAGTTGGGATAAGTATTTACCATTGGTGGAATTCTCCTACAACAACAGTTATATCAGGCAAGTATAGGTGTGGCTCCATATGAAGCATTATATGGACGAAAGTGTCGCTCTCCAATATGTTGGGATGAGGTGGGTGAAGCAACATTGTTGGGACCCGAGTTAGTACGTATGACTAACGAAAAGATCCAAATGATTCGACAACGTATACAAACGACACAAGATCGACAAAAGAGTTATGCGGATCTTCATCGAAAGGACGTGAAATTTAGTATAGGGGATCATATATTGTTGCGAGTTGCTCCATGGAAGGGAGTTACAAGATTTGGGAAGAAAGGAAAGCTCAATCCACGATTTATTAGTCCATTTCAAATTCTTGACCGAGTAGGAAATGTAGCCTGTAGACTCACGTTACCTCCAAGTATGTCTCGTGTTCATAATGTGTTTCACATATCTGTACTTCGTAAATATTTGAAAGACCCGAACAATGTTATTGAGTTAGAACCGGACGAGATAGCCACAGACTTAACGTATGAGGAGGTACCTGTCAAGATCTTGGATAGGAAGGAGCATGTCCTACGCACGAAGGTCATACCATAAGTTAAAGTCTTATGGAGGAACCATGCTATAGAAGAAATGACCTGGGAATTGGAAACGGAAATGAAAGTGAGGTATCCTCACCTTTTTGAAACACCAGGTACGTATGTCAATTTCGAGGACGAAATTTCATAAGGAGGGGAGGTTGTAAGACCCCAAATAATTAATAAATGAAATTTAATTTCCTCTAATTATTATTTTGAAATAGTAAGGGTTCTTTGTGATTAATGTGGATAGTTATGGGTAAAATCATTAAATATTTCAAAATAAGCAAGTGGTTATAAAATATTCATTGTTGTCGGGGAATATTCATTTGGTCGTGGAATATTAAATGACGCGTCGGGAATATTCGCGACGATGGCCTTTGACCATGTGTGGCCCCGTAAGCGGAAAGCGATTGGAGGAAGAAAATGACAAATATAAGTTGTTTAAAAATAGCTACAGCGTAGTTATTACCGCTTTAATTGTTGGAATACCCGGTGGTTAAAACACGATGAATACGGCGTTGTTGCACAAGATAGCATTACGGTATTGCACAAATTATTGACTCTTACGTAAGAAGGCACTACTCAATAATGGTTACGGTAATTACTGTGCAGTATTTTATTAGTTCAATAATTGTTGCGTTGATATTTTATATTGTTGTTGTTTCAATAATTGTCATTACACAGTATTTTTCATTATCGAAGCAATAATTCATATTATCTGAATAATATTATTAGATAACATTATTGGAAATGTCTAGAAAGTTACATCTAAGGAGAGGTTTGGTCACCTAATGCTTGCGCTACGAAGAAGGAGAAATTCTTATTGGAAAGCCCCCTTTCCTAGGCGCCGTTGTTAATATTGTGATTACGTAATATTATTTGTGAATAATTAATTATTGATTCATATGATGAGAAAAATATTGATTTTATGTGGATATAGATGGAGAAAATTTTTAATGTGACAATTGTTGAAAATTGAAATTTTATCTTTTTACGATAAAATAATTCATTTAAATATATATATTATTATATTTTAATAATATAATAATGGTGATATTTTTACAACGAATGTGGAATATATGAGTATACGAGGAGGAAGAGTATTTTGTTGCAATAAATGTTTAAAACATGTTAAACATAAATTGGACCCCATTTATCGAATTGAAATTTGATTATAGCCTCTAAAAAATCGCTTGTTTGTGAATTTTGGTCAATTTCGCTTGGAATTTGGAAAACTTTCTTTCGCAAAGTTGTAGAGAATTGAATTTCCTATAAAATTCGTGAGATTTGAATTTTTTCCATAAAAGGGCTATTTATTGTGAATTATTGAAGTTCAAGTCTCAAATAATTAATTTTGGAAGTTTAAATTATTTTAAATAATAAAACGTTTTTAACAAGGTAGGTGTGCCCACTAGCATGGAAAAAAATTTGAGATCAGATTGTCCAAGGTGTGCGTGAAGATTATATATATATATATATTAATATTTTAATAAATTTTATGCTTTGGTGTTCTAAGCATTTTCCTATAAATAGGGTGCTTAGGTTAGAATTGAAAATCACACTAGAAACTGAAGTTTTCTCTCTCTATATTATCGAGCGTATTCTTGTGAGTATTTTGAGTATACTTTGAGTATTGCTATACGATGAAAGTTCAAGTTATAGCCTATATCCAAAGATTCCGGTTAAATCTTGTCTTTCCGAGGTAAGGGATATTATTTTTTTTGTAATGATATTATTTCTTCAATATCATTATGTTGAAATATTGATCCAAGTTTTTATCAAATTTGGAACTTTTGGTTCTGAGTTACTATTCACGATATCTGGTCTTATTCACGAATATTTAAGACTATTCATCGAAAAATGAAAATTTTTCTTTTCGTCCAAAATATCTATTGTGGATACTAGCTTTGATTGTATCCATGTTTTGATCATTCTTGAATTTTACACCACTATGATTATTTTTGAGGTATTTTTTTGGACGTGGATAAAACAAAGTACGAATCCTTAATCCTTAATCCTTGTCATTTTGATTCACTGGATTCGTTTCTTTAAAAAATATTTTTCATCATCCTCAGTCTTAAATGATGATATTATTGAATATCTTTGGCCTGTAGTGCAAAGATGAATGATTTCGATGAATATCTTTGGCCCGTAGCAAAAGATGAGCAGTGTTTAGATGAACATGACCAACTGGTGAATGTCCTTGGCCTGTAGTGCAAGGATGAATATATGATTTCAAATATATATTAATTGATGTTCTGAGGATAAAATATTGATGATGGATTTGTTAAATTCATAGATATTAGTAGATTTCATCCTCTACGTAACTCTTTCTATGAATTAATATTTTCCGGCTGCAGTATTGATTTAAAACTTGTTGTCTATTGTATTCTATTAGATTTTTTTTTCCTGTTGAAGACTAACGATAATTTGTTATGTATTATCTTAGTCATAATATTCTTTATCGGGCTAGTTGAGCTCACCCTTTTCCTTTTGTTCCATTTTTTCTTCCGAGGAGGCGAGAATGTAGCAGTAATGCAGCCTGGGGTATGGAATGATGATTTTAGAGTTGTTTAGTAGTCCTCACCATTTCGTAAAATAATGTATCAATAATTATGATGAGAATTTATTTGTATGTGGATATTGTTTAGATGGCAATATCTGTATTTAAACTCACAGTTTTATTGTTGTAATAATAAAGTTGTAGTTGTTTCTGTACCGTGTATTGACAACTCAGAATGGGTGATGTATACCTATTTTGGGGGTGTCACATAAATTATAAATTAATTTAATTTAGAAATTTATCTAATAAATTTAGATTTATAAATATTTATTAACGACCATCACATCAATAATTATTTATTCCATCAATTCAATAATAGACACATCAAATAAATATTTATATTATTCAATAAATATTTAATATTATAATTTGATAATTTCGGATCGTTACGTTGATCGCCTCCGTAAATTACAAAGGAGACAGTGGCGACTCACGTAAAAAGCGGATATTCAAAGATGGGCATAAGGCACGGTAGCACTCCATATAGTTCAAATCCTGGCACGACAGAGCTAGGTCTAGGCAAAGGATGGAAAGTTTTGGTTTTTGGCAGGAAATCTGAAGGAGATTTGGTTTGTTACTTCTGTTGTGATTAGGATTTGACTTGTTACCTATAAATACATGATGGGAGGAATAAAGTAGATAAAATTCATTGGATTAGAGAGTAGATTAAATTATATATTCCATTATATTTAGGAATTCATTCATAAACCCTAGTTCTTAATTAGCCATTGGAGATTGAAACAACTTGGGAGAACATCAAGATTCAAAGTAGGGGTGAAAAGAAGAGTCTCAAGACCGCTATTGACAATAGATTGTATTCTTTTCTCTAATCTTACCTTTGTCTTTTAATGTTTATCAGTTGTGGAACCTTGACTTTAATTTAATGATTATGAACTAAATTCTTATTTAAGATTGTAACAAAACTTATTGTGTAGCTTATTTTATTATGCTTCTATATTAATTAATGTGATCTATTATACGGATTGTCTATTATGATTTGTGCTTAATTGCTTAGTTGTCTGATCAACAATTGCTATGATAATTTATATGAATTCGAGAAATAAAGTATATATTTAGATCTGATCATAATAGCATGTGATTGTGTTTTTTGCATGGCGTTAGAATTCATAATTTTTGTTTGGGATAGGAATATACCAACGCACCGCATGTAATTTGATAAGGGAACCTATATTTTAAATCCTCTTTAATTATAATTCACATAGGAATATAGTGAATTAGTTAATTAGGGTGTTTGATTCAATTCTATCAACTATGGATTTGGATTAATATGTTTGTAATGCATCTGAAGGTGGTTATTAATACTAATGAGTTCCTGATTAACAATCCAGAATGGTGAGCATAATTAATGGGAAGTATATTGATATAAGTGACACATTAAGTGAAGTTATGATCTTAAGTCTCCATACTCTTGTTTTAAACTAGTGGTAGTTAGCATTAGTTTTGTTAATTATTTTAATTCACAAACATTAAATCATTTGTTTAAATAAAATTGATTTGGTTAAAGGTTAGTACTTTATAATTTCTATTAAATAATTTCTCGTTGGAACGATACTCTATTTACACTTTATTACTTGTTGACTGTGTATATTTGCACGTATATATTGATTGTGAAATCGACCAACAAGTGTTTGGCACCACTACCAGGGAATTAGTTTAATAATTTTTGCCAATATTAGCTTTAGTTAAATTAGTCTTAATTTAAACATGTATTTTATTTATTTAATTCTCTTTTTATTTTTCTTTCTTTTCAGACATCATGGCTGAATTTAATTATCAATGGCCATATTCGAGTATGACTCATCCAAGGAAAACATGGATTAAAGGACTCAATGCATTGTCTGCATTATTAGCACAACTTGAAACACTTTTGGAGAGGGTTGACGCTATAGCAATACAACGTCGTCAAAGTGTGGCGGTTACTTATAATTATTGTGCTGGTGATCATCCTAGTCATTAGTGTACCATCAGTTTTTGACCGGTACAGTATGGTTGTGGCTACCTCAGCTAGTACACATATCCCAATAATTATCAAGGTTGGGAGTATCGCCCGAATTATTCATGGAACTATAATCATCAAGATCAATTCTATGCTCCATGTACAATATATGCACCAAAATTTTCATATCCACTTCCACTGCCAATGGAAGAAAATTTAAATTTGGAGGAATTTCTGTCTCAGATCATAGAAGACCAAGAGGAGTTAAGGATGAGTCAGGAAATATCGAGCCAAAATCTTAAGAACTAGATGGAAAAACTTATCAATGCCTCAACCAATGGTTCTCAATACATGGATTCCAAAACTAAAATAGAAAATTCAAATTTAAAGGAAATTTTGTCTAAGTTCATAGCTTCAAGTAAGGAGAGGAGGATTAGTCAGGAGATATCGAGGCAGAATTTGGCGAACCAAATGGAACAGCTATTCAATGCCTCAAATAACTGTCCTCAAAACACTTGGATTTATTTCATGGATTATGAGACTAATGGAGAGCCCTAGATAAATCTGCAATTGGATGAACCACAAGATGTTAAAAGAGAGGAAATAAGTGGGGACCAAGAAAAAGATATCAGTGAAGATCTAACTATAAGCTCCAACGAAGATGAGCCGATTTCATTAGTATCCCATGTGCCTCCTCCACCAAAGTTTAAGAATTCAGTCAGTTTTGCAAAACCATGCCCAATTGGCAGTTATGTTGTCGGCAAAGCTCTTTGTGACATAAGAGCTAGTAAACTTATGGAGCCATGGTGGGATGAAAAAGAAAAGATATAAGAAAATCCCATTGTGTTTGACAAACTTGAATGCCCTAATCTGATTACAGACATAGTGGAGACAACACCTAGTTGTTGGATGTTCTTAAATGGGATCTTATTTATAAAGTGAAAGTAGTATGCACACTAGCCAATCATGTATGATGATAAAGCATATCATTTGTAATCAATCTTATTTATTTATTAATAAAAGTATTAATTTACTAAAGGCATTTAATTTATCAACATGTTGTTGTTTTAATAATATGTGATAAACCCATAATTTTAAGCAATGCTTTTAGAATTATGATGAGATCATATTAATGAGATCTAAATTCTTAGATAACTTAAAACTAAAATGTTCCCAATCAATGGATTACTAAAAGGGATTAGTGAATTCGGATATATTGGTACATACGTTGCTTGCTCATTGGATGAGAATGATTAATCTCATGATCATTTGTGTGGAGACACTAAAGCAAGTATGTGACGTCCTCGAAATTTTTTTTTTGACTTACTAATTTTCATTCATTCCATTTATCAAAATAGATTTTATGTTAATATCTATTTATTCATTAGGTTCTGCAACCAAATTCTTTCTCTACGGATCTTTCTAAGATCATCATATTCCTCACCTCATCTTCTTTTAAGAGTTTCACATTTCTCTTCTTTCTGAATTTTCATTTCTTTCTTGAAATTATTATGCTTTGCTTAATTGTCTCATCCTTTCCACCTTCACCTTTCAGAATAACAAGAATCTTCCTCAATTGCTCAATAATTGGGAGGCGATATGAATAACAGGAATTTAAAAGTTTCCAAATCATGCTGAGGGGTCATAAGACCTTGAACTACGTCCCTAGGTTATCAAGTATCTCGACTTGAACCTTTCTTGATCACCATAAGACAATACGAACCTTGAACTCTTCTCCGGGTTTAATAAAGGCACCACCACCATAAACCATCTTTAACGTAATGTTTAGCAATCACATGCATCGAAAACACTCTCTCGCAAGTACTCTAGGTGATCACTTATCGTACCCCTACGCCGTGCACAACGATTACATCTTAACATCATAAATAACGACTATATGCGTTACTTTCGGAACCATTGTCTCCGATAACATGTCCCCTTTTACTGTGGTTGTTCACCTCGACTTTTCAACATCTCGAATCGCACCAAAATAATTTGGTTTGGCATAACTTCTCAAGAAATACTTGAATTTCATGAACATCTTTCAATATTCGTCTAACTGAATCAAATAGCATAGACTTTTACAACAATTCGGACATCAATCGAAATATACATATACACGTATATATATATTCTCATATTTTAAAGAAACCTCAAAAATCTTTTTATGACGTCATGATACCGCACTGTATTTACAGTCCATTTGAGGATTCTGTCAGTTTGTGACTTTGTCATACTACATCATACCATAGTGGGCTGACGATCCTTAGATCACATCCAACACTAAGAAATTCTGCATTGATAACTCCATCGTTTTTATCATCTTTGCACCAGGTTCCATGATGCATTAATGATATAAAATACATTTTGATATTTTAAAATCATTTTCGTCTCAATTAGCATAGACTATTCTTTAAATAGTTCAAAAATCTTTGAAAATTGGCTTTAATGATATCATATCTCAACAGGTAACGATGTGTCAGTGTCCCGAAGCCCACACATACACATTTGTCACCATGCGTTGAGAGTAAAAATTCATTTTAAAAAGGCACATAGTGCGAATTTTGCTTGATGTCAAAATTTGAAGTCTAGCATAGCTAGAAGATTTGGAAAAACTTATGTCTCCACTTTCTATACTGATCCATTGCTTAATAATTCTATCTATTCCCATAACCCTCAATTCTTCATTCATAACTTAATTATACCCCAGTTCATCAAACTTACCGCACATTGGAAGTTCAGGACTTGCCACAATAATATGAGTTTATTGAACTTATCCTAGTCGTAACATATAGGCGTCCATTCATTTGAGGGGTTCAAAACATACCATATTATTATGAGTCACGAACTTACCATATGCATTAGTTTTAAGAACCGCGCCTAATCCTAATAATATATGTCTAATCTTAATAGTTTCTAACTATCAAATATACACATGAGAAAAGAATCACCATTTCGTCACATATACATTGATAGCGCGACGCCAACATTCCAATGATTATCAATATGATAAACTGAGTGCAAGCACAAAATCCTTTCCCATACAAAGATTTGTACAACTCAGCCGTCACATGAGTCCTCAATTGAAATCCCACCTAACTCTATCTTTCTTATAACTTGCTCTTTGCTCGATACGAATTCCTCGTATCACATCATCTATAACTCATGAGTTATCTCGTACTATTTCATAGTACTCCATCTTCATAGCATTAAGCTATAATTATTCAAACATTATAGACCATCTTTCTTTTATAACTTAAACAGACCACGTCGTGATCTTAATCTATAATCATCTCCCTTAAAATTCTTTTCTTAACTCGTGATCGTTTTGTTTTACGATCTTCTTTCTTTCTCTTTTTCATCATCTACGACATTATTCGTTGTCTTGGCTTTTGGAGTTAGGACACTCCCATTTCTTATATTTATATCTCTTAGATTCTTCTTTGAATCTTCTTGTTTATAAAAAAAAATTCTTCCTTTAAGAATTTCTAACTTCATTTACATCCCTCAAAATTTCATTCGAGTTCTACACTTTCATCATATGTATCCATTTCTACACTTGGTACACATCGAGTCTCTAACAGTTTCAATATGGTACGCTGATTGGTTTCCCACAAACAACCAACAAACTAGGTTCCAAGTTACTAGTTCGTATATACCTCCGCTCTATGAAGGAATCGTTTAGCCCAGATACCATACCTCAACTACTAAAGAGTACAAATGTACCATACTTAACTATAACTTTTCATTCTTAACTTCGTTACCAATCTCTTCTTATAGACATTGTCTATTTGTTACCACCTTACATTCATATTATTGGAGTTGGGTAACTCCATAACTCTGCGAGATTCTTCTTTGAATTCTCTCACGCATGTTTTCATCCCTTCTTTATATGTTTCTTAAATTACTTCTTATTGTTCAAACTCTATTTGAGTTTATGCTTTTATTATATTCACCTTCCTTCTCTAAGGTTATAGCCTAAGGTACTCCAACCTAGGGTTTATAACCTACAGTTTTGATACCAACCTGTGACGCCCCCAAATCCGTGTAATCATCGATTACAGAACTTGGTGCTCACGATACAACATACACCATCATCTAACTAAGTAAACCTTAACAATAAGGAATAATAATATTAACTATTACATAATTATTCAAAATAAAATCCTAAGTCTTTACAACCTTAACACATACTGGAACTTAGTCTTAGAATTTATCGCTACAATACACATATGCGGAAATAATTATTTTATTACACAACCATTAACATCACTTCATCTTGGACTTTCCCTTGTCCTCTTGCGAACCCTCACCTTCTCGTCCTTAATCGAAAGGTTTAAACAAGAATGAGCACAAATTGCCAAAGAAGTATACTTCAGATAAATGGGAAATATACATCGGGATAAAGGCATTTGAATTACTAGATCTCAACAGTTGAAAGATTATCAAGTGTTAAAGAAGAACATCAAGAATAAGAATTTAAGAATTTTCAATATCATACTACGGAGTGTAGACTGTAAACGATCTCTGCAAGTACGCCAGGTGATCAGCCCATTGTACCCTACGTTGTGCACATGTATTAAGTTTAAAATGCATAAGCATAAATGGGACTATTTTCCCGACATCTGTTTTTCCCGTTCATTCGGGTTGTTCATCTCAGTAATCATGCTAGACCTCACCAAGGCAACTTGGATTGGTAAACATTCAATAGCTTCGAAAGATGTGTTTTAAATCATTTTTCATCAATAATAACTAGCCGGAACCAAAGGCTAGGAACATACATAGAAACAGTTCTATGATGACATGAAACTTAAAAGCATAGCCGTTAGAATAATAACTGAATAACCATTGAAAAGCTTGCAAGATAATTGGAGTTTGTATGACTTTTCAACAAAGAAACTTGCACGAATAAATAACTAACACAAGTTCAATACTTACCCTTATTGCGATAATATTAGTAAGGATTTAATAAATACCAAAAAGAAATTAGGGTTAGGAAACTTGCCTGATAAGCCTGCTATAATTAACGCTAGCGATTAACCTTCACATAACCTAATCACATGTGTCTCGTTAATCACCATTCATACACAATCTAGTTTGAAGTAAAAGGGTCTCCTACTGGATATGCTATAAACATCATAATAGAATATATTTAGAAAATATATGCCACCCATTTTAGATATCATAGGCAGCCCAAAACAAAACTTAAAAATGCCCAAACATAACAGTTTTTACATTTTTTTTATCAGTTTTACCATACCTCGCTAAAAAAGTCATAACTAATTCGTTTTAAAACATTTTTGAGCGATTCTTGCGCCCACGCCAAGCTAACTGGGGCTACAACTTTCGTTCATGGACCATCTTCAAATTCCAAGCACAAAATTTCAGAAAATCCATGCAAGGAGACTGCTCCGAATTTGTTGGATGATTTGACGAACTACTTTGAAAAGTCATAACTCCTTGTTCAAGTCGGAATTAGTCCGTTCCGAGTCTATGGAAAGCTTATTCAGTGTACTATAATAACCCAAAAGCTCAAAATTTTCGGAAACTGTAGCTAGCCCGAATTTGTCCTTAGGGTCGATAGTTCACAATTTTTTTTTTCGGTTTCTAACATGTTTATTTCTGCAACCTTACAATTTTCATATCTCACTCAATATAGCTTCGATCCGAATGAAATTTGGACATGTTATACCTCATGCTACATACTATTTTACAAAATTATTACATGCAACAAATGGATTATCTAAGACATGATTTCGAGTGACCAAAAATTCTGAAAAATCATGCAAACTAGTTTTACCCAACTTTTGAGAAAATCATGATTTTGATTCTAGCATGCATGGATTTGATTCCTACTGTCCAGACCACATTTAATAACATATATATACATGTTACAACAATTCATTTCTCTAACTTTTCATGTTTTGATCAAATTAGCAACTAAGAGGCTTAATATCAAACACTTAGCATGCAAGGCATAACTCTTTGGATTTTTAAAGCATACATGCTTTGATTTGTTCGTAACTTATGTTCTTATTACACCATAACAATCGCACCACAATTACCCAACATCACATACTCCAAAACAAACCATTTATAAAGGTCTCCTATGCATATTCTCTCATAGTTTTGGAAGAACATAGAGAATGGGTTCATAGCTTACCTCTTTGGCGAATTCCTCTTGATTTAATCTGTTAGAGACTCACTCCTTGCTTGCTTAGACTCTCCAAAATCTCCAGAAATCAACACAACATCTATTATTCTCAATATTTTCTTCTCTTTTCTTTATTTTTGCTCTCTAGCTAGAAAGTTGTTGTGAAAGGAAGAAGAGGCTTAGATGAAATGTATATACCTCATATATAGTGTAATGAAACTGAAATCTCCAGCGCATTACAACTCCCCCAAGATCAGATATCATTACCCTCACAATTCATTAGGCTAATTATGGGTAGGAGTTAAGAAAATGAAAGGTTTTTGTTTAATAACACAAGAGTACCCCCCCCCCCTCCCTCAATAATCCTTATAGTACGTATACTCCCTCCCTTGACCCATATAGATTGTCACAAGAACTCCCAAAGAATCGAACTTCATGTAAATAAAAACATTATTTTAATCATTTAATCAATTAACAAGTCATTTTGACCATTTTGCCCTCCGTAGTCAAACGTGTCGATACTTATATTGATTCCTACTAAAGTCGACATGCCGAACGTCATGGAACTCTCTGTTTTGTCAAACACAACTTCAAAATTCGTAGTCGATAATTCGTCGCTCTAAAGTGTGCTTGGGCAAAATTTAAGATAATATTATATCTAATAAAGTTCCAAGAGAAGAGATTTGACTGTATGTGACATTTTACGTCATGAAACTTCCAAATCCATATATCTATAAATAAGAGCATTGTAAAAGAGAATGGTGGATATATAAAAATATTATGAGGCATGTCTCATTTTCGTGACACATTTAAAAATATTATGAGACATGTCTCATTTTCGTGACACATTTTCGTGGTTATAGTCTATCCTGCCTAATTTCGACGTTTCAGACTCAAATACGCAGACCGCATCTCTAAATTCTGCTCCAAACTCAAACTCATATTTGTAAGTCATCCCACGACATTAATTAGAATTAGTTCCATCCTTAACCAATTTAAATAATTGGCCTAACCGTAACAACCATTAAAATGCATCTTATCACATAACATATAATAAAATAAATAATTCATCTAAAAATAATTGTCACATAAGAATTTCACATAAGTTTGTTTATTGAAATTGTTTAATTACATGGAAAAATCTAGGATATTACATTCACCCTCCCTTATAAGGATTCCGTCCTCGGAATCACCGAAACCCTAACTTACCCAGGTTTTCATCAAATCTCTTCGTTGAATAACTTCAACACATTACCTTAATATAGGTTTTATATTTCCTACTCCCACCATTCTTGATAATAAATTTTTTATGCGTTTTATTTCATAACATTTACTTAGACTCAATTATATTTGAGTATTACATATTCTTTGAATTCGTTCATTATCTTTCCCTAAGGATCATTATCATATACTATATTCTCAAACTCTCGGGACATTACATTCACCCTTCTTCTAAGAATTTCTTCCCAAATTTTTTTTTTTTTTGACTTACTAATTTTCATTCATTCCATTTATCAAAATAGATTTTATGTTAATATCTATTTATTCATTAGGTTCTCGCAACCAAATTCTTTCTCTACGGATCTTTCTAAGATCATCATATTCCTCACCTCATCCTCTTTAAGAGTTTCACATTTCTTCTTTCCAAATTTCATTTCTTTCTTGAAATTATTATGCTTTGATTAATTGCCTCATCCTTTCCACCTTCACCTTTCAGAATAACAAGAATCTTCCTCAATTGCTCAATAATTGAGAAGCGATATGAATAACAGGAATTTAAAAGTTTCCAAATCATGCTGAGGGGTCATAAGACCTTGAACTACATCCCTAGGTTATCAAGTATCTCGACTTGAACCTTTAACAGTCATAAGACTATACGGACCTTGAACTCTTCTCCAGGTTTAAAAGGCATCACCACCATAAACCATCTTTAATGAGAATGTTTAGCAATCACACAGATCGAAAACACTCTCTGCAAGTACTCTAGGTGATCAAATTTATCGCATTTCTACGTGCGTGCACAACGATTACATCTTAACATCGTAACGACTATATGCGTTACTTTCGGAACCATTGTCTCCGATAACATGTCCCCTTTTACGTGGTTGTTCATCTCGACTTTTCAACATCCGAATCGCACCAAAATAATTTGGTTTGGCATAACTTCTCAAGAAATACTTGAATTTCATGAACATCTTTCAATATTCGCTCATTTGAATCAAATAGCATAGACTTCTACAACAATTCGGACATCAATCGAAATATACATATACACGTATATATATATTCTCATATTTTAAAGAAACCTCAAAAATCTTTTTATGACGTTCATGATACCGCATCGTATTTACAAATTCGTTTGAGGATTCATCGGTTTGTGACTTTGTCATACTACATCATACCATAGTGGATGACGATCCTTAGATCACATCCAACACTAAGAAATTCTCGCATTGATAACTCCATCGCGTTTTTTATCATCTTTGCACTGTGTTCCATGATGCATTAATGATATAAAATACATTTTGATATTTTCAAATCATTTTCGTCTCAATTAGCATAGACTATTCTTTAAATAGTTCAAAAATCTTTGAAAATCGGTTTTAGTGATATCATATCTCAACAGGTAATGATGTGTCAGTGTCCCGAAGCCCAAACATACACATTTGTCACCATGCGTTGAGAGTAAAATTCATTTTAAAAGGCACATAATGCGGATTTAGCTTGATGTCAAAATTTGAAGTCTAGCATAGCTAGAAGATTTGGAAAATTTATGTCTCCACTTTCTATCTTCGATCCATTGCTTAATAATTCTATCTATTCCCATAACCCTCAATTCTTCATTCATAACTTAATTATACCCGGTTCATCAAACTTACCGCACATTGGAAGTTCGGGACTTGCCACAATAATATGAGTTTACGAACTTATCCTAGTCGGACCCATAGGCGCCCATTCATTTGAGGGTTCAAAACATACCATATTATTATGAGTTACTTAACTTACCATATGCATTAGTTTTAAGAACCGCGCCTAATCCTAATAATATATGTCTAATCTTAATAGTTTCTAACTATCAAATATAAACATGAGAAAAGAATCACCATTTCGTCACATATACATTGATAATATGACACCAACATTCCAATGATTATCAATATGATAAACTGAGTGCAAGCACAAAATCCTTTCCCATACAAAGATTTGTACAACTCAGCCATCACATGAGTCCTCAATTGAAATCCCACCTAACTCTATCTTGCTTATAACTTGCTCTTTTGCTTCGATACTTAATTTCTCGTATCACATCATCTATAACTCCTCATGAGTTATCTCGTACTATTTCATAGTACTCCATCTTCATAGCATTAAGCTATAATTATTCAAACATTATAGACCATCTTCCTTTAAGAATTTCTAACTTCATTTACATCGCTCAAAATTTCATTCGAGTTCTACACTTTCATCATATGTATCCATTTCTACACATGGTACACATCGAGTCTCTAACAGTTTCAATATGGTACGCTGAGTGGTTTCCCACAAACAACCAACAAACTATGTTCCAAGTTATTAGTTCGTATATACCTCCGCTGAAGGAATCATTTAGCCCAGATACCATACCTCAACTACTAAAGAGTACAACTGTACCATACTTAACTATAACTTTTCATTCTTAACTTCGTTACCAATCTCTTCTTATAGACATTGTCTATTTGTTACCACCTTACATTCCTATTATTGGAGTTGGGTAACTCCATAACTCTGCGAGATTCTTCTTTGAATCCTCTCGCGCATGTTTTCATCCCTTCTTTATATGTTTCTTAAATTACTTCTTATTGTTCAAACTCTATTTGATCTTATGCTTTCATTATATTCACCTTCCTTCTCTAAGGTTATAGACTAATGTACTCCAACCTAGGGTTTATAACCCATGACTTTGATACCAACTCATGCGCCCCAAATCCGTGTAATCATCGACATAGAACTTGGTGCTCACGATACAACATACACCATCATCTAACTAAGTAAACCTTAACAATAAGGAATAATAATATTAACTATTACATAATTATTCAAAATAAAAATCCAAGTCTTTACAACCTTAAAACATACTGGAACTTAGTCTTAGAATTTATCGCTACAATACACATATGCGAAATAATTATTTTATTACACAACCATTAACATCACTTCATCTTGGACTTTCCTTGTCCTCGCCTCGAACCCTCAAACCTTCTCGCCCTTAATCGAAAGGTTTAAACAAGAATGAGCACAAATTGCCCAAAGAAGTATACTACAGTATAAATGGGAAATATACATCGGGGATAAAGGCATTTGAATTACTAGATCTCAACAGTTGAAAGATTATCAAGTGTTAAAGAAGAACATCAAGAATAAGAATTTAAGAATTTTCAATATCATACTACGGAGTGTAGATCGTCAGAACGATCTCTGCAAGTACGCCGGGTGATCACCCATTGTACCTACGTTGTGCACATGTATTAAGTTTAAAATGCATAAGCATAAATGGGACTATTTTCCGACATCCTGTTTTTCCTGCTCATTCGGGTTGTTCATCTCAAGAATCATGCTAGACCTCACCAAGGCAACTTGGATTGGTAAACATTCAATAGCTTCGAAAGATGTGTTTTAAATCATTTTTCATCAATAATAACTAGCGGAACCAAAGGCTAGGAACATACATAAACAAAGTTCTATGATGACATGAAACTTAAAAGCATAGCCGTTAGAATAATAACCTGAATAACCATTGAAAAGCTTGCAAGATAATTGAGTTTGTATGACTTTTCAACAAAGAAACTTGCGAATAAATAACTAACACAAGTTCAATACTTACCCTTATTCATGATAATATTAGTAAGGATTTAATAAATACCAAAAAGAAATTAGGGTTAGGAAACTTGCTCGATAAGCTCGCTATAATTAACGCTAGCGATTAACCTTCACATAACCTAATCACACGTGTCTCGTTAATCACCATTCATACACAATCTAGTTTGAAGTAAAAGGGTCTCCCATTGGATATGCTATAAACATCATAATAGAATATATTTAGAAAATATATGCCACCCATTTTAGATATCATAGGCAGTTTAAAAACAAAACTTAAAAATGCCCAAACATAACAGTTTTTACATTTTTTTTATCAGTTTTACCATACCTCGCTAAAAAAGTCATAACTAATTCGTTTTAAAACATTTTTGAGCGATTCTTGCGCCCACGCGAAGCTAACTTCTGGGGCTACAACTTTCGTTCATGGACCATCTTCAAATTCCAAGCACAAAATTTCAGAAAATCCATGCAAGGAGACTGCTCCGAATTTGTTGGACAGATTTGACGCAACTACTTTGAAAAGTCATAACTCCTTGCTCCGAAGTCGGAATTAGTCCGTTCCGGAGTCTATGGAAAGCTTATTCAGTGTACTATAATAACCCAAAAGCTCAAAATTTTCTGGAAACTGTAGCTAGCCCGAATTTGTCCTTAGGGTCAGTAGTTCACAATTTTTTTTTCGGTTTCTAACATGTTTATTTCTGCAACCTTACAATTTTCATATCTCACTCAATATAGCTTCGATCCGAATGAAATTTGGACATGTTATACCTCATGCTACATACTATTTTACAAAATTATTACATGCAACAAATGGATTATCTAAGACATGATTTCGAGTGACCAAAAATTCTGAAAAATCATGCAAACTAGTTTTACCCAACTTTTGAGAAAATCATGATTTTGATTCTAGCATGCATGGATTTGATTCCTACTGTCCAGACCACATTTAATAACATATATATACATGTTACAACAATTCATTTCTCTAACTTTTCATGTTTTGATCAAATTAGCAACTAAGAGGCTTAATATCAAACACTTAGCATGCAAGGCATAACTCTTTGGATTTTTAAAGCATACATGGCCTGATTTGTTCAGAACTTATGTTCTTATTACACCATAACAATCAGACCACAATTACCCAACATCACATACTCCAAAACAAACCATTTATAAAGGTCTCCTATGCATATTCTCTCATAGTTTTGGAAGAACATAGAGAATGGGTTCATAGCTTACCTCTTTGGCGAATTCCTCTTGATTTAATCTGTTAGAGACTCACTCCTTGCTTGCTTAGACTCTCCAAAATCTCCAGAAATCACCACAACATCTATTACTCTCAATATTTTCTTCTCTTTTCTTTATTTTTGCTCTCTAGTTAGAAAGTTGTTGTGAAAGGTAGAAGAGGCTTAGATGGAATGTATATACCTCATATATAGTGTAATGAAACTGAAATCTCCGGCCCATTACAACTCCCCCATGATCAGATATCATTACCCTCACAATTCATTAGGCTAATTATGTGTAGGAGTTAAGAAAATGAAAGGTTTTTGTTTAATAACACAAGAGTAACCCCCCCCCCCCCCTCCCTCAATAATCCTTATAGTACGTATACTCCCTCCCTTGACCCATATAGATTGTCACAAGAACTCCCAACAACTGAACTTCATGTAAATAAAAATATTATTTTAATCATTTAATCAATTAACAAGTTATTTTGACCATTTTGCCCTCCGTAGTCAAGCGTGTCGATACTTATATCGATTCTTACTAAAGTCGACGTCCCGGACGTCATGGAACTCTCTGTTTCGTCAAACACAACTTCAAAATTTGTAGTTGACAATTCGTCGCTCCAAAGTGTGCTTGGGCTAAATTTAAGATAATATTATATCTAATAAAGTTCCAAGAGAAGTGATTTGACTGTATGTGATATTTTACGTCATGAAACTTCTAAATTCATATATATGAGACTTGTCTCATTCTCGTGACACATTTTCGTGATTACAGTCTATCCTGCCTAATTTTGACGTTTCGGACTCAAATACGCAGACCGCGTCTCTAAATTCCGCTCCAAACTCAAACTCATATTTGTAAGTCATCCCACGACATTAATTAGAATTAATTCCATCCTTAACCAATTTAAATAATTGGCCTAACCGTAACAACCATTAAAATGCATCTTATCACATAACATATAATAAAATAAATAATTCATCTAAAAATAATTGTCACATAAGAATTTCACATAAGTTTGTTTATTGAAATTGTTTAATTACATGGAAAAATCTAGGATATTACATTATGTAGGTGCTTATTGGAGAATAAGTTCCTTTGAATGTGACTCATTAAGGAATACTTAATGGAGTTTTACTTGCCTATCAATAGAAATTCTGTAGTGATAGTAGTACAAGTGATCCTTAGACTTGAGATCATCATAGTATCTTGTATATAATGATTTATACTTTGACATATTCCTTAAGACCCTCAGGGTATATCAAAGAGTATGCTTGGGTATAATGAGTTATATATGGAGATAATGAATGATCAATAAAGAATCTACAACTTTTAGTAAAAGAAGAGATATGCCATATGTGATTCGATAAATGACAACCTAGGAATCCTTGGCCAATGTGGAATGAAATTAGAAAGTAGTTTCTAATTTGCATTCATTTGGAGTTGTGAATTTAGGAATTAAAATACATATAATTAAATAAAATAAGACTTGACAGTAATTCCATATCTTATATTTAATTAAGACATTGTATGGTGTAAGAATTGAATTGTACGGTAACTATTTACTCAAAGGTTCTTTTATGATTAATGTTAAAATCTATATTATCTGGAAAGTCGTTGATCGCTAGGGAGGCTTATCGCTGTTGTAGAATAAATATTATTTATTTAAACAAATTAATAGTTTAATTTATTTATTTAAATAAGATTAGAATTGTTCTAATTGATTTATTCACAACTAATTTAATATGAAGAATCTAAAGGGTCACACCATAAAAGGGAGAATAATTATTTAAAAAGTTAATGACATAATCCTAATAATATGTTAAGTATATTTAATTTAATCTATGGTTATAGAATAAATTAAATAACTTAATATTTGTTATTTAATAATTTTAAAATATTAAATATAAATTAATAAGAGGAGTCTTATTAATATTATTATAATTATTATTTTAATTTCTAAAGGAGTTTGTGAATTAATTTAATATTAGTACTCTCATTTATTCCTAATGGGATTAGGAGGTAAATTAATTAAATGATTTTAATTAATTATCCCTAATTAGATTAGGGGGCCTAATTAATTAAAGGAGTTTAATTAATTAAATAATACTCTATTTTAATTAAATTAAAATAGGTTAACTGATATTAATATAAGAGTAGTCTTATATTAGATATATTTGGGTGTGAAAACACGTAATTCCAATTGTTGGGAGAGTACGCCTTTTTCTATACAGATAGAAACTAGGATTTGAGCCAATACCCCTTCTTCTTGATTCTTCTTCTTCCTTGGCGGATCACTTCTAGAGGCCAATTGCTTGGGTGGCTGACGTTGATCAAAGGAAGGAACCAAACCCATGTATTCAAGGAGAGCACAAGGATTAGGAGTTAAACTCGTACCTGAGGAAGCTTGGATCTTCAATGGTATAATTCTGATTCTCCTATTCTATTATAGACTGATTATCAAAGAACGAGAATGATCTTGGTTTATGGTTTGTAAGAAAAATTTTAAAATTTATTTTACTTCGCTTTTGTTATATTTATGTGATTTGACTGTATACTCTTGTTTCTAGCAAACCTAATAGTGGTATCGAGTCAATCTTGTGCTAATTATCGATCTTTGTGATTCCATGTTTGTATTATATGCGATTAAATCGATTCATCGGGCAACATAAAAGTTTTTTGTTTTTTGACATGACACGGCGCTTGGCGCTTGTAATCTCCAGTTCATTACGGAGCGTAGCTTTTTTCAGCACCAAGATCCGATTTCTCGATGAGAAGACACGATTACGCCTGTGTCCCAAATTTCATTCGGCACAAACGCACTGCAGCTACCTAGAAATCGGTTTGTGGCTTTAAAAGCAGCCACTACTGTGCGACCAGATTCATTCTGGCAAGCGCAATTGTGCCTCAAGCGTAATCTGAAAAACTTTTATTTTCTTTAATTAAATAAATGGTTTATTTAATTGATAAAAGTTTAAAATAAAGATGTTTATTTATATGAAATATGATTTCAGAATTGCTAAAATTAAAGAGTTTAATTTGGATTTGGTTTTTGATTAAAATAAAAGAGTTTATTTTGTTTCAAAACTAAAGTTTAGCAAACTTTTTCCCATTAATTGATATTAATGCATATATGGAATGGATTTATTTTCATGGGATGAATGTTATTTATTGATTCATATGATGATATGTATGATAATAAATGGGATTGATTATGGACTATGACCAATGTGATTGGATTTTATTTTGGATGGATGCTTGAATGTATGAATTTTATTAAATGGGGTTTGCGTACCTCGTCTTTTCTGGTTTTCTTCTTGTCGTAAATTCTCTCTCTCTCTCTCTCTCTCTCTCTCTCTCTCTCTCCTATGTACTTCCCCTTGACTGTTGATCAAGGTTTCTATTTAAATGAAATAGTTTATGTAATAGGATTAGTTTGAATTTTTCGAATAACCGGAGATTAAGGAGCAAGAGTGCTTGAAGACCCATTTGTAATGGTGCCCAAGTTTAAATGTAATAGTTATATTTAAATGTTAATTCTTACACCCTAGGGTTTGACCTTTTGGTTCACTTAATGGCTCTAGTGAACCAAACTAGAATAAAAGTCCATAATCAATCCGGGTAAAATATAGTATTCTATACTTGCATGTGCGCTAAACAAGATGAGACTAATAATAATAAACCCCTCAAGAAAATTATATTAGGTCCTAAGCGTTCAAAGATATTTGGAATATCGAACGTAACCTTCTAGCATGATAAAATTAATAGGTATTAAATATTTAATGAGTTTGTTGTGTCACCACAAGGCAAGTATTAAGTATTTAAGATGCTAATTTATCACATTTGATGCTTATAAAGAAAATTAAACAATATTATTTTATTGTGTCACTACAAGGACAATATTTTTCTTTTTTGAATATCCAGTGTTAGGTTGGACTTAACTTAGATAATTTTGATTCATATGTGCCACCACTTGATCAAAATAATCCAAGAGGCAAAAGATAAGGAGTTACATGATGATGTAATTGACAAGGAGTTGGCTACCTATTTATTTATATATAGTTTGTTGTGTCACCACAAGACTATATATATTTGAAATGAGATCCTTATTCTCACTAGCAAAAACTTTAATTAGATTTTATTTGAACTATATATATGAGGTAATATAGTTTGAATAAAATAGTGGGAGAAACTAATATAAAATAAAACCCAATTTATTTTGGTAAAATAAATTAATAAATGAATGTTTGCTAAAATATTATCTTTTTACATGCAGAATTTTGAAAATGTCACATTCACTAATTTAACTGCGTAGCATACTTGATGCCAACTGTGAGACCCCAAATTTTATGAATAAAGATTTAAATTTCTCAAAATATTTTTTTGAATATTATGGTGTGGATTTGATATAATGTTATAGTTCTGGGTAATATTTATAAATTTTACAAAGTATGCAAGTTGTTATATAATATTCGATTGGTCGGGAAATATTCTTTTTCTGGGAATATCAAATGACGATGACACAATCATTGGTGGACCCTATAGCGGAAGTATTGTCGTAGTTAGAAAAACTACGTAATTATTTTTATAAAAATAATTACGAAAGTGTTATTGTGAGACCCCAAATTTTATGAATAAAGATTTAAATTTCTAAATATTTTTTTAATATTATGGTGTGGATTTGATATAATGTTATAGTTGTAGGTAATATTTACAAATTTTGCAAAAGTAAGCAAGTTGTTATATAATATTTGATTGGTCTGGGAATATTCGTTTTAACGAGAGAATATTAGACGACCAAGACACAATCATTGGTGGACCCCATAATAGAATTATTATTCGGATTGACAAAATGAAGAAAATATTTTTTATGAAAATAACTATGGAAGTTTTATTGTTAAAACTATTGAACTACTCGGTAGTAAAAGTACAAAGAATCTGGGTCGCATAATAGTACCAGTATTGATTATTGATGCTTACGTGAGAAGTCACTCGGTTTTGTTCAATTATTGCTTCAGTAATTGTTGCATAATATCTCACATTATTTGATTCAATTATTGTCGATATTTTATATATTATTAAATCAATAATTGAGACGACATAGTTATTATTATTATTATTTGCAATATTAACGATGTCTAGAAGTTCTGGCAAGGAGAGGTTTGGTCACCTAATTGTGCTCCAATAGGGAGAAATCCTTATTGGAAAGCCCCTCTTCCTCAGGAACGACACGATCGATTAATATTGTTAATTATAATAATGATGATAAATGTTGTTAAACATATTGAGGTGTCTTTTTATGAAGTCACGGAAGTTTATATATATATATATATATATATATATATATATATATAAATTTTGTTTTATTAGTATTATTAATGTAATAAAACAGAAGCTTTTTATATAAAACATAATACTTTTATAAAGTTATTTGTTTTATTAGACAATAATTAGAATATAATATATTTTATTATGCATATAGTAAAATCTTTTTATATAAAATGTAATACTTTTATAAAGTTATTTGTTTTATTAGACAATAATTAGAATATATTATATTTTATTATGCATAGTGTATGTTGCATAGTAAAATCTTTTTATATAAAATAGAATACTTTTATAAAGTTATTTGTTTTATTAGACTATAAATAGAATATATTATATTTTATTTAAAAGATTTTGTTTTATTAGAATATTTTATTTATACTGCATAGTAAATCAATATGGACCGTCCGTTCAAAAGTAAATCAATCTGGACCGTTCATGAATTAATTACTATTCAGTCCATTCTCCTATAAATAGAAGCTCATTCCTTCATTATTTCTTACGAATTCACTGAAACTCTAGAGAGAGAAACTATAGAGAGAAAGAAGAAAAGTATTCTGCTACTTCACTACTCCTATATCCAGTTTCTTCTAAGGTAAGGGGTATTATTTCTTTCGTATTCATGAAGAGAACTTCTGTTATTCCATTCTTTATTATTCTGTTGGAATAACCTGTCTATGCGAAATACCGCATACATGGTGAAATTCTTCTGTTATTCCATTCTTTATTATTCTGTTGGAACATCATGTTTGTGCGTTTACGTATGACCTGGTTCCGTTATTTATAATTCTGTTGGAATATCCTGTCGATGCGTATTACGTCTGACCTGGTTCCATTAATTATTATTCTGTTGGAATAACCTGTTTGTGCGGTCTATCGCATGCATGGTGATTTCTATTGTTATTCCATTCTTTATTATTCTGTTGGAATATCCTGTCGGTGCGAATTTCGCCTGACCTGATTCCGTTATTTATTATTCTATTGGAATAACCTGTTTGTGCGGTTTATCGCATGCCTGGTGATTTCTTTTGTTATTCCATTCTTTATTATACTCAGTTGATTAAAGTTTTGACTTTTATACTCCATGAAATTAGTGGAATATCCTTGATATTTGTGCTTCATCTAGTATTTTTTCATGGAAATATTCTTCTGAGCATTCTTGAATTTTACTTTACAAAGAAGTATCATGTTGACAATTTGGACGTTATTAGTTCCTGGATAAATTAATTCTTGAACTTGTTTTATTGAATTCTTATAACATTGTAATCATCCTCATGTTTATTTTATGTTTAAAGTCATCTGTAGCCTGTAGTGCATAGATGGACTTGGTATGATTATGACCAGGGATTAATTGATATAATCAAGACCGTAATGTTACAAATGATGCGGTAAAAGTCCTCATTGGCCCGTAGTGCATTAATGGATAGTTGTTGGCATGATCATGACCATTGATGAATACACGAATATCCTTGGCCCGTAGTGCATGGATAATTTGTGGTTGTAATACTAATGAATATCCTTGGCCGTAGTGCAAAGATGATGTGGATTGTTTATTAAGCTGAGTCTCAGTGATAAAAGTGATGAAAAACCTTTTTAAATCATAAAAGATGGTAGATTTTATTCTCTACTTGACTCTTTTAATGGATTGCTTATTCCACTGTAGTTAAACTTGATGTTTGTTATATTTTCTCAGTTTAACAATGTTGAAGGCTAATGATAATTTATTATGCATTATCTTAGTCATAATATTTCTTACTGGGCTAGTTGAGCTCACCCTTTCTTTCACTGTTCTCTTCAGGAAATGAGAACGTAGCCGGGACTAGTCGGGGAACGGAGTAACGGTCCAGATGATAGCATTAGTAGTCCTCACTATTCTGTTAAATAGTGTGACAACAAATGTAATGAGGACTCCATTGAGTGTGGATATTGTCTAGATGACAATATTCTTATTAAAACTCTTAGATTATGTTATGTCGTATTTTATATGACTGTTGTATAATTAAGTTATATTTATATTCTGTACCATGTATTTGGCCACTCAGAATAGGTGATGTATATCTGTTTTGGGGGCGTCATAGTTGGTATCAAAGCTTAGGGATATGATCCCTGGCTGAGATGTGAGACAAGAACTAGGAGGGGAGAGACGGGGAATTCCTTCGCTAGTATGACCTACCTAAGTTATTTGGTATTTAATTGGTCGGTCATAGTATAGGGATAATATTTGATATGTCAATTAACCCTTGTTTTATGACAGTGTTTGAAAATGGCATCCGAAAATGTTGAGATAAACAATGGAGCAAAATAATATGATCGTATCGCAAAGACGAGGCTAAGTTTATGAGTTATCCGGTTTGCATCCCATTTGGTCGATAATGAGGAGCGAATGACGCGAATGTTTCTAAGAGGTTTGAAACCCGATATATGTTAATACCTCATTTCTCATAAACTTTGTTTATATTCAGATGTTATGAATAGGGATCAGTTATTGGAGCGCGATAATGAGTTAGCACAACCAAAAGGTAACGACCAATAACACGATAATAAATAAATGCTAGTGGCAACCCGCCATCGAACAATGATAACCATCGTGGGAGAAATTATCATGCCAAGAATGGTAACCACTTCGGTTGTAATCATGGCCAAGATAATAGAAGTGGAAATTTTAAGAAGAGGAGGTTCAATAATGATGGAAAGACAGCAGCATCAGCATCCATTTCAAAGGAAGAAGAAGGACCACCGGTCATATGTTTCAAATGCGGACAGGAGGGACACATCCGTCCAAACTGTACGCAGGTGTTTCAATTGCGGAAGAGAAGGTCACCTAGCTCGATTTTATCGTATAGTGAAGTCAAGTCCAAGTGGGACGGTGGCACCAAAGGCGGATACGGACAAAACAAAGTCGGTGGTTACAGGAAGATCATTTTTTGCGACTTCTCAAAAAGCGAGTAACCCGAATGAAGTTATCAATGTTAGTTAATTATAAATTTTTGCAAAGTCTATACCTTATTAGATACTAGTTCTACCCAATCTTTTATATCTCTTGCTTGCGTTCAATGTTTAAATTTGACTCCGGAGAAGTTAGACTTTGACTTATATGTTGAACCTCCGTTAGGGAAAACCTTCATTACATGTGTTATCCAAGTCTTGGATGAGAGTCACAGTTTTGAATGACATTTCTATTATTAATAAATTTCCTGATGTATTCTCTGAAGACTACTTAGCCTACCCCTAGAGCATGAAATCGAATTTTGTATTGACCTCAGTACAAAACCCATTTCTTAAACCCTCAAATATTTCTTCAACCAAAATGAACATAACATGCGCCAAAGACGTTGGCTCGAAAGTTGTTGAAGATTACGATCATACCATTCAATATCATCGTGGAAGAGCGAACGGTAGCCGACGCGTTGGGTAGAAGATCGTATATGCATTATTTGAGTGCGATATTGTTAACACAAAAACCCATTTCAGTATAACTTATAAATGATGAAGATAGAGTTAAAGACTCTAGGGACCCACGTGAAGATAACGAATATACTGAGTAGAATCGACTTTAATCGATAAAGTTAAAGCCGCCAAGCTACATACTCAGAATGATGAATGTGAAGAAGAAGGTTCAAGAGGCGTTATTCTAGAAGCAAGAATCGATGAAGAGAGGAAATCTCAACCCTTAATTTTATTGGCCCATTTGAAATCCTCGATCGAGTAGGAACTATGGCCTATAGACTCGTTTTAACGCCAAGTATGTCGCGTGTTTATAACGTTTTTCACGTATCGATGTTACGTAAATATGTGGACGATTCAACCACATCATTGATTTAGAACCTAACGAGATAGCGGAAGATTTAACGTATGAGGAAATACGTGTTAAAATCTTGAATAAGAAGGATCGTATTCAACACTCAAAGGTTATACCTCAAGAGTTAGAATCTGAAATGAAGTCAAGGTATCCTCATTTGTTCGGCATACTAGGTACGTACATAAATTTCGAGGGCGAAATTTTATAAGGAGGGGAGATTGTGAGACCCCAAATTTTATGAATAAAGATTTAAATTTCTCGAAATATTTTTTTTAATATTATGGTGTGGATTTGATATAATGTTTTAGTTGTGGGTAATATTTACAAATTTTGCAAAGTAAGCAAGTTGTTATATAATATTCGATTGGTCGGGGAATATTCATTTTAACAGGGAATATTCGTACGACGGCACAATCATTGGTGGACCCCACAATAGAATTATTGTTGGATTGAGAAAACGACAAAAATATTTTTATGAAAATAACGGCAAAAGTTTTACCGTTAAAACTGTTGAACTACTCGGTAGTAAAAGTACAGTAATATGTGTGGTTGCATAGTAGCACACGGTATTGATTATTGATGCTTTCGAGAGAAGTCACTCAGTTTTGTTCAATTATTGCTTCAGTAATTGTTGCATAGTATCTCACGTTATTTGATTCAATTATTGTCGATATTTTATATATTATTAAATCAATAATTGAGATGACATAGTTATTAATATTATTATTTGCAATATTAACGATGTCTAGAAGTTCTGCCAAGGAGAGGTTTCGTCACCTAATTGCACGCCAATAGGAAGAAATCCTTATTGGAAAGCCCCCTCTTTCCTGGGAACGACCTAGTCGATTAATATTGTGAATTATAATAATAATGATGAATGTTATTAAATATATTGAGGTGTCTTTTTATGAAGTCACGAAGTATATATATATATATATATATATATATATATATATATATATATATATATATATATTATATATATATATATAAATTTTGTTTTATTAGTATTATTAATGTAATAAAATAGAAAAGTTTTTATATAAAATATAATACTTTTATAAAGTTATTTGTTTTATTAGACAATAATTAGAATATATTATATTTTATTATCCATAGTGTTTTGCATAGTAAAATCTTTTTATATAAATAGAATACTTTTATAAAGTTATTTGTTTTATTATACTATAAATAAAATATATTATATTTTATTTAAAAGATTTTGTTTTATTAGAATATTTTATTTATACTGCATAGTAAATCAATATGGATCGTCCGTTCAAAAGTAAATCAATCTGGACCATTCAGGAATTAGTTACTATTCAGTCCATTCTCCTATAAATAGAAGCTCATTCCTTCATTATTTCTTACTTAATTCCTTTGAAACTCTAGAGAGAGAAACTATAGAGAGAAAGAAGAAAAGTATTCGCTACTTCACTACTCTTATATCCGCTTTTTTCTAAGGTAAGGGTATTATTTCTTTTCGTATTCATGAAGAGAACTTCGTTATTCTATTCTTTATTATCTCGTTGGAATAACTCAGATACGCTGGCTACCCTATACTTGGTGAAATTCTTCTATTATTCCATTCTTTATCATTATGTTGGAATAACTTTGTCTATGCAAGTACCATATACATGGTGAAATTCTTACGTTATTTTATTCTTTATTATTCGTTGGAACATCCCGTGCTCGTGAGTTTACGATAACCTCGTTCTCGTTATTTATTATTCATTGGAATATCCTATCGGTGCGTATTATACCGACCGGTTCCATTAATTATTATTCATTGGAATAACTCGTCTGCTTGCGGTCTATCGGATGCATGGTGATTTCTTTTGTTATTCCATTCTTTATTATTATGTTGGAATATCTCGCTTGCATGTAATTTTACCTTTGACCGGTTCCGTTATTTATTATTATTGTAATAACCTGTCTGTGCGGTTTATCGCATGCCTGGTGATTTCTTTTGTTATTCCATTCTTTATTATACTCAGTTGGTTAAAGTTTTGACTTCTATACTCCATGAAATTAGTGGAATATCCTTGATATTTGCGCTTCATCCAGTATCTTTTCATGGAAATATTCTTCTGAGTATTCTTGAATTTTACTCTACAAAGAAGTATCATGTTGACAATTTGGACGTTATTAGTTCCTGGATAAATTAATTCTTGAACATGTTTTATTGAATTCTTATAACATTGTCATCATCCCCATGTTTATTTTATGTTGAAAGTCATCCGTGGCTCTCAGAGTGCATAAATGGACTTGGTATGATTATGACCGAGAGATTAATCAGTATAATCATGATCGTAATGTTACAAATGATGTGGTAAAAGTCTTCATTGGCCCGTAGTGCATTGATGGATGCTTGTTGGCATGATCATGACCATTGATGAATACACGAATATCCTGGCCCGTAGTGCATGGATAATTTGTGGTTGTGATACTAATGAATATCCTGGCCAGTAAAGGGGATGATGTGGATTATTTATTGTCGAGTCTCAAATGATAAAAGTGATGAAAACCTTTTTAAATCATAAAAGATAGTATATTTTATTCTCTACTTGACTCTTTTAATTGATTACTTGTTCTGCTGCAGTTAAACATGATGTTTGTTATATTTTATCAGTTTAACATTGTCAAAGGCTAATGATAATTTATTTTGCATTATCTTAGTCATAATATTTCTTAATGGGCTAGTTGAACTCACCCTTTCTTTCACTGTTCTCTTCAAGAAATGAGAACGTAGTCCTCACTATTCTGTTCTCTTCACTGTCCAGATGATAGCATTAGTAGTCCTCACTATTCTGTTAAATAGTGTGACAACAAATGTAATGATGACTCCATTGAGTGTGGATATTATCTAGATGACAATATTCTTATTAAAACTCTTAGATTATGTTATGTCATATTTTATATGACTGTTGTATAATTAAGTTGTATTTGTATTCTATACCATGTATTTGGTGACTCAGAATATGTGATGTATACCTATTTTGGGGGCGTCACAGTTACCGTTAAAACTGTTGAACTACCCAGTAGTAAAATTACAGTAATACGCATGGTTGCATAGTAGCACACGGTATTGATTATTGATGCTTACGTAAGAAGTCACTAAGTTATACTCAATTATTGCTACAGTAATTGCTGCATCATATCTCATATTATTGATTCAATTATTGTCACAGTATCATCTGCATAATATGTTATATTATGAAATCAATAATTGAGACGGCAAAGTTATTCATATTATTTTTTGCAATATTGACAATGTCTAGAAGTTCTGTCAAGGAGAGGTTTGGTCACCTAATTGTGCGCCAATAAGGAGAAATCCTTATTGGAAAGCCCCTCTTTCCTAGAAATGACCTGGTTGTTAAATATTGTGAATTATAATATTAATGAGGAATAAGTTCGTGTTGATTAAAGATGAAATTGATAGTTCCATTGTGTTAGAATTATTAGTGTTAGTGAAAATCGACATTTATTTCGATAATAATTTATGTCTGGAGGTTATATTGACAAATCGGGTAATTAACCGGATAAATGAACAATTAATTGCTATTGATTCACATGATTATAACTATTTGTTCACATGTGTGTACTATTGATTCACATTCATTTACTATTAGGGGTGTTGGTGCAAGATTGATAATACTTGCATGACTAAGTTAAAAATAGAGTTATAGTTGGAGGTACTATATTGTAATTCGTATTTTTGCATGTCTAGAACTATTGATTCACATGATTTACTATTGATTCACATGATTTACTATTAGGGGAGATGGTGTAAGTTTGATAATACTTGCAGGCTTAAATTAAAAATGAAGGAAAAGAGGAAGGTATTATACTGTAATATTTTGAGCCCTAAAACGTGCAACTATCGAAACTATATTTTCCTATAAATAGAAGCTTATTCCTTCATTATTTTTCACCAATTCACTAAAGCTATAGAGCAATTATTATAGAGAGAAATTATAGAGAGAAAGAAGAAGAGAAGTCTGCTACCTCACTATTCCAGTATCTAGTCTTCTTTTGAGGTAAGGGGTATTATTCTTTTGTATTCATGAAGAGAGTTATTTTCTTTCAATACTCGAAAAGGTTGTTATTCCATTCTTTATTATTATGTTGGAATAACTTGTTTATGTGAACTACCGCATACATGGTGAAATTCTTCTGTTATTTCATTCTTTATTATTCTGTTGGAATAACTTGTCTGTGCGGTCTATCGCATGCCTAGTGAATTCTGTTGTTATTCCATTCTTTATTATTCTGTTGGAATATCCTATCTGTGCGGATTACGCATGACCTGGTTCAATTCTTTATTATTCTGTTGGAATAACCTGTCTGTGCGGTCTATCGCATGCCTGGTGAATTCTGTTGTTATTCCATTCTTTATTATTTTGTTGGCATATCCTGTCTGTGCGGATTATACATGACCTGGTTCCATTCTTTATTATTCTATTGGGAATAACCTATCTGTGCGGTCTATTGCATGCATGGTGAATTCTTCTGTTATTCCATTCTTTATTATTCTATTGGAATAACCTCTCTATGTGGATTACCGCATGCATCGTGAATGATCATTTGTATTCATTCTTTATTAAATTGTGGAAATGATCTATCTATGTGGATTACCGCATGGCGGGTGAAAATCCATTTGCAGTTTCGTATATTCTATTATACTAGTCTGAGATATCATTTCTTTTGTACTCGTCATGAAATATAATTTTTTTTGATATTTTTCTGTTACGAGTTACTATTCATGGGTTACTATTCACCCAGTTACTATTCACTCTAGTATTATTCACTCGGGTATTCGGGGTACTTTTCGTGCCGGAGTACTATTCACGAGTTACTATTCATGGGTTACTATTCACCCGATTACTATTCACTCTAGTATCATTCACTCGAGTATTCAGGACACTTTTTGTGTCGGGGTACTATTCCCAAAGTACTATTCACGGGATACTATTCACCCGAAAAATATATTTCTTTTCTGCCCAAATTATTTTTGGTACATGAATATTATTCTTGAATTTTACTCTACAAAGCAGTATCATGTTGACAATTTGGACGTTATTAATTTCTGGATAAATTAAATTATAAATCTTTAAAATTTATCCTTGAACTTGTTTTATTGAATTATTATGTCATTGTCATCATCCTCATGCTTATATTGTGATTAAAGTCATCTTTGGCTTACGTGCATAGATGGACTGGTATGATTATGACCATGGATTATTCGGTATAATCATGACCTTAATATGACGAATGATGTGGTAAAAGTCCTCATTGGCCTGTAGTTCATTGATGACGATTGTTGGTATGATTATGACCGTGGATTATTCGATATAATCATGACCATTGATGATTACATGAATATCCTCGCCGTGGTACGGGGATGATTCGATTTTATTTATTGTCGAGTCTCAAAGAATAAAGTTGATGAAAAACTTTTTAAATCATAGAAGATAGTAGATTTTATGCTCTACTTAACTCTTCTAATGGATTGCTTATTCTGCTGCAGTTGTTGATCTAAAACTTGTTGTCTATTATATTCTATCAGTTGTTATACTGTTGAAGGCTAAGGATAATTTATTTTGCATTATCTTAGTCATAATATTTCTTACTGGGCTAGTTGAGCTCACCTTTTCTTTCACTGGTCTAGATGGTTGTTTTAGTAGTCCTCACTATTCTATAAAATAGTGTGATAATAAATGTAATGAGGACTCCATTGAGTGTGAATATTGTCTAAATGACAATATTCTTATTGAAACTCTTAGATTATGTTTTGTCGTATTTTATACGACTGTTGTATAATTAAGTTGTATTTGAATTTTGTACCATATATTTGGCGACTCAAGATGGGTGATGTATACCTATTTTGGGGCGCCACAATTAGTATCAAAGCTTAGGATATGATCCCCGGCCGAGATGTGAGACAAGAACTAGGAGGGGAGAGACGGGGAATTCCTTCGCTAGTATGACAAAGTTTATTTGGTATTTAATTGGTCGGTCAGAGTATAGGGATAATATGTGATATGTTAATTAACCCTTGTTTTGTGGCAGTGTTTGAAGATGGCAGCTGAAAATGTTAACAATGGAGTGAATGAGGTCGTTGAGACACCTTTAATCACTAACCAGGTTAATATGATGTCAGACGAAGAAGAAATTAGAGATATCTACGTGGTGAGTGAAGAACTAATAGTTGCACCTGAGCTAGTTGCAGAGGTGGCAGCTGAGAGTGAGGAAGAAGTGGAAGAAGAGGAACTTGAGGAGAATTTATTAGAAGAATTTTATGATATAAATTTAGAATTACAAAATCGTATTCATGAGTTAGAAGAACAGGCTAAAGAACGACAGGCAATCGTGGAGCAAAGAGATGCAACAATTCAAAATTGTGTTACCCAATGTGCGTTGCTTGAACAAAAGCACTCTTTGGCAGAGTATAAGATATTAGAGCTAGAATCTGAGAATGCTATGATCAAAGTTCTGATGAAAGAAGAAAGAACTGAACGAAGGAGAATAGATGATGCGTGGGTAAAAGCCGCACGACGCGTTGATATTGTAGAAAAAGACGTCCGATCCAATAAGGCCAAAATAGATGAAATTGATTTCTCTTTTTAGACAGCAATCGGGAAAATCCAACATCGAAATTGAATTACCCCTGCGTAATCTGGCCAACCCCAATTCGATATGGATCGGAGAGTAATGATTCGAATCATGGATCAGGAATGTGACGAAGCAATTAAGGGTGGAATGTACTCTATAGCAAAGTTAAGTCCAACTGGGATGGTGATGCCAAAGGATGTCCCAGACAAGTCAAATTCAGTAGTTTAAGTGAGAGCGTTTATCGAGGAACCCAAACGAAGTTATCATGGGTAAGTTAATCATAAACTCTTGTAAAGTCTATACCTTATTCGATATCAGTTCTACCCACTCTTGTATTTCACCTAGTTGTGTTCAACGTTTGAACTTGGCTCTTGAGAAATTAGACTTTGACTTATCTGTTAAAACTCTGTTAGGAGAAACCTTCGTTACATCCACTGTTTATAAATCTTGTTTAATTCAAATCGACACTTTCACGTTACCTGTCGATCTTATCTCTTTGAAAATAATTTCCTTTGATGTGATTTTTAGAAATCGATTGGTTAATTACTCATCATGCTTTTCGTATGGTTGTTAGCTTTCATATTCCTAACCAATATGTTATGCGAATTCAAGCAACCAAACCACTAAAGTCAATCACTGTCATACCAAGCCATAAATAAAGAGCCCCGAGCCTTTCGCTGGTAACTTCTTTGTGTGGAATGCACCGAAGCCGAACTTTTCGTATGGGACGTTGTGAATAACGGTGGCAAGTTGATAGGTATCAATGTGATGTGCAATCCAAGTCTTGGATGAGGGTCATAGTTTTGAATAATATTTCTATTGTTAATAAATTTCCTAATGTATTCCCTGAAGACTTCTTGACCTACCCCAGAGCGTGAAATCAAATTTTGTATTGACCCCAGTAAAAAACCCATATCTAAAACCCTTAAATATTTCTTCAACCAAAACGAACGTATAATGTGCCAAAGACGTTGGCTCGAACTGTTGAAGATTACGACTATACCATTCAATATCATCATGGAAGAGCGAACGTGGTAGCTGACACGTTGAGTAGAAGATCATATGCGTTTACGAGTGCGATGTTGTTAACATAAAAACCCATTTCGTATAACTTACAAATGATGAAGATAGAGTTAAAGACTCTAGGGACCCACGTGAAGATAACGAATATACGATTAGAATCGACTTTAATCGATAAAGTTAAAGCTGCTCAAACTACACACCTGGAGCTGATGAATGTGAAGAAGAAGGTTCAAGAAGGCGTTATTCTAGAAGTAAGAGTCGATGAGAAGAGGAAATATCAACCCTCAATTTAATTGGCTCATTTGAAATCCTCGATCGAGTAGGAACTGTGGCCTATAGACTCGTTTTACCGCCAAGTATATTGCGTGTTCATAATATTTTTCACGTATCAATGTTACGTAATTATGTGACCCGAACCATATTATTGAATTAGAACTAGACGAGATAGCGGAAGATTTAACGTATGATGAGATATGTGTTAAAATCTTGGATAAGAAGGATCATATTCGACACTCAAAGGTTATACCTCAAGAGTTGGAATATGAAAAGAATTCAAGGTATCCTCACCTCTTCGGCATACCAGGTACGTACATAAATTTCGAGGGCGAAATTTCATAAGGAGGGGAGATTGTGAGACCCCAAATTTTATGAATAAAGATTTAAATTTCTCGAAATATTTTTTTGAATATTATGGTGTGGATTTGATATAATATTATAATTGTGGGTAATATTTATAAATTTTGCAAAGTATGCAAGTTGTTATATAATATTCGATTGGTCGGGAATATTCTTTTTGTCGGGGAATATCCGTATAATGGCACAATCATTAGTGGACCCCATAACGGAAGTATTGTCGTAGTTAGAAAAAGACAGAATTATCTTTTTATAAAAATAACGGTGAAAGTGTTACCGTTAAAATTGTTGAACTACCCGGTAGTAAAAGTACAGTAATACGTGTGGTTGCATAGTAGCACACGGTATTGATTATTGATGCTTACATAAAAAGTCACTCGCTTATACTCAATTATTGCTACAAGAATTGCCGCGATCATATCTCTCATATTATTGATTCAATTATTGTCACAAGATCATCTCGCATAATATGTTATATTATTAAATCAATAATTGAGATTTAAGAAAGTTATTCATATTATTATTTGCAATATTGACAATGTCTAGAAGTTCATCAAGGAGAGGTTTGGTCACTTAATTCAAGGCTTAATAAGGAGAAATCCTTATCGAAAAGCCCCCTCTTTCCTGGGAACGACATGGTTGTTAAATATTGTGAATTATAATATTAATGATGAATAAATTTGTGTTGATTAAAGATGAAATTGATAGTTTCATTGTGTTGGAGTTATTAGTGTTAGTGAAAATCGACATTTATTTCAATAATAATTGATATCTGGAGGTTATATTGACCAATCGGGTAATTAACTGGATAAATGAGCAATTAATTACTATTGATTCACATGATTATAACTATTTGTTCACATGTGTGTACTATTGATTCACATTCATTTACTATTAGGGGAGTTGGTGCAAATTGATAAAACTTGCATGACTAAGTTAAAAATGGAGTTATAGATGGAGGTACTATACTGTAATTCGTATTTTCACATGTCTAGAACTATTTATTGACATGATTTACTATTAGGGGAGATGGTGCAAGTTTGATAATACTTGTAGGACTAAATTAAAAATAAAGGAAAAGAGGAAGGTATTATACTGTAATATTTTGAGCCCCAAAATATGCAATTATCGAAACTATATTTTCCTATAAATAGAAGCTCATTCCTTCAATATTTTTCACCAATTCACTAAAGCTATAGAACAATTATTATAGAGAGAAATTATAGAGAGAAAGAAGAAGAAAAGTCTGCTACCTCACTATTCCAATATCCAGTCTTATTTTGAGGTAAGGGGTATTATTCTTACGTATTCATGAAGAGAGTTATTTTCTTTCAATACTCGTAAGGGTTGTTATTCCATTCTTTATTATTATATTGGAATAACTTGTCTATGCGAAGTACCGCATACATGGTGAAATTCTTCTGTTATTCCATTTTTTATTATTTTGTTGGAATAACCTGTATGTGCGGTTTATCGCATACCTGGTGAATTCTGTTGTTATTCCATTCTTTATTATTTTGTTGGAATATCCTGTCTGTCCGGATTACGCATGACCTAGTTCCATTCTTTATTATTCTATTGGAATAACCTGTCTGTGCGGTCTATCGCATGCCTGGTGAATTCTATTGTTATTCCATTCTTTATTATTCTATTGAAATATCCTGTCTGTGCGGATTACGCATGACCTGATTCCATTCTTTATTATTCTGTTGGGAATAACCTGTCTGTATGGTCTATCGTATGCATGGTGAATTCTTCTGTTATTCCATTCTTTATTATTCTGTTGGAATAACCTGTCTATGTGGATTACCGTATGCATGGTGAATGATCCTTTGTATTCATTCTTTATTAAATTGTGGAAATGATCTATCTATGTGGATTACCGCATGGCAGGTGAAAATCCATTTGTAGTTTCGTATATTCTATTATAATAGTATGAGATATCATTTCTTTTGTACTCATCATGAAATATCATTTTCATTTGGTTTTTTTCTCGTTACGAGTTACTATTCATAGGTTACTATTCACCGGTTACTATTCACTCTGGTATTATTCACTCGGGTATTCGGGGTACTTTTCGTGCCAAGAGTACTATTCACGAGTTACTATTTACTCTATTACTATTCACTCTAGTATCATTGACTCAGATATTCGGGACACTTTTTGTGTCGGGGTACTATTGATGGGGTACTATTCCCGAAGTACTATTCACGGGGTACTATTCACCCAAAAAATATATTTCTTTTCTGTCCAAATTATTTTTGGTACATGAATATTATTCTTGAATTTTACTCTACAAAGCAGTATCATGTTGACAATTTGGACGTTATTGATTTCTGGATAAATTAAATTGTAAATCTTTAAAATTTATTCTTGAACTTGTTTTATTGAATTATTATGTCATTGTCATCATCCTCATGCTTATATTGTGATTAAAGTTATCTTTGGCTTACGTGCATAGATGGACTTGGTATGATTATGACCAGGGATTATTCGGTATAATCATGACCGTAATATGACGAATGATGTGGTAAAAGTCCTCATTGGCCTGTACTTCATTGATGGACAGTTGTTGGTATGATTATGACCAGGGATTATTCGGTATAATCATGACCATTGATGATTACATGAATATCCTTGGTCGTGGTGCAGGGATGATTCGATTTTATTTATTAAGCTGAGTCTCAGCGATAAACAGTGGATTTGCACATACATGCAAAAGTTGCAGAGACAACCTCTGAGGAAGAGATTGCTACTTTTAAACAGTGGAAAGATGATGGATCTGTGGCTCAATGCATCATGCTCGCATCCATGAGTAATGAGCTTCAACGTTAGCATGAAACCATGGATGCTCCTACTATGCTGCTGCACCTGCAAGAGCTGTATGGTGAGCAAAGTAGGACTACTAGATATGAAATATCTAAGGAGCTCTTTCGATCTCGGATGACCGAGGGTACTACCATTGAGACTCATGTCTTAAAGATGATCAATCTAATTGAACGTCTTGGACAGCTTGGGTTCGTCATGGATGGGGAGTTAAGTCAAGATTTAGTCTTACAGTCACTCCCGGACACCTTCTCATAATTTGTTATAAATTTTCACATGAATAAGTTAGATGTCAGCTTGCTTGAATTACTTAACATTTTGAAAACTGTTGAAGGTCACTTCACATCCAACAATGATCATGTCTTAATATTAGATGATTCTTCTAAGAAAAGGAAGAGGCCCAAGGTATCTTCTGAAAAGAAGAAATTCAAGAAGGCTAAGGGTAAGGCAAAAATGAAGGATCAAAAGAAACCTGATCCAGCTAGCAAAGGAATTTTCTTCCATTGCAACAAGCCAGGTCAATCTGGGTAATATGAACTACAAGGATTATCTTACGGAGCAAAAGTAGAAGAAGCTTAGAGAAGCTTCGAATCCTAATCAAGGTTTGTTTATGATTGAAATTAATTTTTTTGAAAGTTAATCTTCTACTTGGGTATTAGATACCGGATGTGGTTCTCACAAATGTAATAATATGCAGGGACTAGTCAGAAGTAGAAAGCTGAGCAAGGATGAGGTCGTCCTATGGGTGGGAAATGGAGTAAAGGTTGCTGCATTAGCTGTAGGGACTTATTGTTTAGCATTGCCTACGGGCAAGTTAATTAATTTAAATAATTTTTATTTTGTTCCGAATATCATTAGAAACATTATTTCAATTTATGTATTAGATATGAATGGTTTTGACATTATAATAAAGAACAACAGTTGTTCTATTTATAATAATAATATTTTATATGGTGTTAGTAATTTGCAAAATGAACTTTATATACTTGACTTGCATGAAAATATACTTCAAATTGAACAAACTAATAAAAAGAAAAGAGATGATGTTAATTATACCTATATGTGGCACTGTAGACTTGGTCATATTAATGAAACAAGATTATCTAAGTTGCATAAAGATGGGCTCCTAGAGCTATCTGATTATGAATCATATCCAACATGTGAATCTTCTCTTATGGGAAAATGACTAAATCTCCTTTTAGTGGAAAAAGAGAAAGAGTTACAGAGTTGTTAGCGTTGGTACACATAGATGTATGTGGACCTATGACAATGACTGCACAAGGAGAGTCTTCTTATTTTATTACATTCACTGACGATCACTCAAGATTTGGATAAGTGTATTTAATGAAAAATAAATTTGAATCATTTGAAAAGTTCAAAGAGTTCAGAAGTGAAGTAGAGAAACAAAATTGTAAAAGTATTAAGATTCTTTGATCAGATCGAGGTGGTGAATACTTAAGCGGTGAGTTTCTCAATTGTCTCAAAAAAATGGTATAATCTCACAATGGACTCCACCAGGGACACCACAACTTAATAGTGTATCTGAAAGGAGAAATCGAACATTGTTAGATATGGTTCGATCTATAATGAGCTTTACCGACCTTCCAGTTTCATTCTGGGGATATGCCCTAGAATCGGCTGCATACCTACTCAATAAGGTACCTACCAAATCCGTCCCTAAAACCCCATATAAGTTATGGACAGGGAGGAAACCAAATCTTAAATATGTTAAGACTTAGGGTTGTCCAGCTTATGTCAAAAAGTTTGAAAATGATAAGCTACAAACTAGATCTAGCAAGTGTAGATTTGTGGGATATCCTAAAAAAACATTAAGGTATTATTTCTATCATCCTACTGATTAAAAGGTGTTTGTTATAAACATGTCATTGTGACACCCCAAAATAGGTATACATCACCCATTCTCGAGTCCCCAAATATATGGTACGTAAATAACTATAACTTTATTAATACAATTGTCGGCAAAATATTAATACAACACATAAACCGTGAGTTTAAATACAAATATTGTCTTCTAGACAATATCCACACTCAAATAAATCCTCATTACAATTATTGATACACTATTTTACAAAATAGTGAGGACTACTAGAATAACTTTCTAGAACCATCATTCCACACCCCGACTACTTTCCGCTACATTCTCGCTTCTTGAGAAGAAAAATGGAACAAAAAGGAAAAGGGTGAGCTCAACTAGCCTAATAAAGAATATTATGACTAAGATAATAGAGAACAAATTATTTTTAGTCCTCAACAGGGAAAAATCTGCTATAATATAATAGACAACAAGTTTCAGATCAATATTCGCAGCGGAAATAACAATTCATTAGAAGAGTTAAGTAGAGAATGAAATCTACTATCTTCTATGATTTAAAAGTCCATTATAAATATTTTATCCCTGTAATATCAATCAATATACATCTTGAATCAAATATTCATCTTTGCACTACAGGCCAAAGATATTCATCAGTTGGTCATGTTCATCTCAACACCTGTTCATCTTTGCACTACGGGCTAAAGATATTCATCAGAAAATCATTAATCTTTGCACTACAGGCCAAAGATATTCAATTATATCATTATTTAGGACTGAGGATGATGAAAAATATTTTAAAGAAAATGAATCCAGTGACACAAAAGAACAAATATTAGGGATTTGTACTTTAGACAATCTAAGTTCAAAAATACTCCATAATGAACCATAGTGGAGTAAAATTCAAGAATAAAGATCAAAGCATGAATACAATCAAATATAGTACCCATAATAGACATCTTGGACAAAGAACAAAATTTTAATTTTTTTGTGAATAGTGCCGTATACGTGAATAGTAATCCCGACACAAAAAAAAAGTAGAAATTTCACAAGAAAAATTATACTAATATTTCGACACAATGATATTGAAAGAAATAATATCATTTATGAAGAAAATAACATCCCTTACCTCAAAAGAATAGTACTTCTAGCTGGAATATCAGATATAACGCTGAAGGAAACTTGCACCGTATAGCAACACTCAAAGTATCTAAATACTCACAAAATACGCTCGATAATATAGAGAGAGAAAACATTAGTTTCTGGTGTGATTTTCAATTTTAACCTAAGCATCCTATTTATAGGAAAATGCTTAGAACACCAAAGCAGAAAATTTAATAAAATATTATTATTATTTTATAAATTCCTACGCCCACTTTGAATAATCTGATTTCAGCATGTTTAACAACAAGTGGGGTCCACCAATCATAACAAAAACATTTTTCTTTAAAAAATATTTAAAACTTCAAAAATCAATTATTCCAGAACTTCAATAATTCATAATAAATAGCCCTTTTATCAGAAAAATTTGAATCTTATGTTCATTCCATAGAAAATTTAATTCTACAACTTTGAAGCTTTAAGTTTTTCCAAATTCTAAATGTAAATTGATCAAATTCACACATACGGACATAGTTTATGGTCTTGTGACCCTCGGTTTACATCTCTAAAAACCGAGAAGAACAACCCTATTATGGGGGAATTATTTTTACGCGATGCGTTTAGCTGTTTATGCACAATACATCGTACGAAGGGCTTAACACCCTAAGTACGGGAGTCCCTATGTTAAGGTTTAATGTGAGATCCCGAATTTTATGAAATTAAAGTATTCAATTTTTCTATTTTGTTAAATAGTTAAATTGATAAAAGTTTAAAGTTAAGAGTGATATGTAAAATTTTTTCAAAGTAAGCAAGTTGTCATAAAATAATCGATAGTAAAAGTACAGTAATACGTGTGGTTGCATAGTAGCACACGGTATTAATTATTGATGCTTACGTGAGAAGTCACTCAGTTTTATTTAATTATTGTCACAATATTTTATATTATTAAATCAATAATTGAGACGACAAAGTTATTCATATTATTATTTGCAATATTGACAATGTCTAGAAGTTTCACATCGAGGAGAGGTTTGGTCACCTAATCGCTGGCGCCAATAAGGAAAAATCCTTATCGGAAACCCCCCTTTCCGGGAATGATCCGTTGTTAAATATTGTGAGTTATAATATTAATGATGAATAAGTTCGTGTTGATTAAAGATGAAATTGATAGTTCCATTGTGTTGGGATTATCAGTGTTAGTGGAAATCGTCATTTATTTCGATAATAATTGATGTTTGGAAGTTATATTGACCAATCGGGTAATTCACCGGATAAATGAGCAATTAATCTCTATTAATTCACATGTTTATAACTATTTGTTCACATGTGTGTACTATTGATTCACATGATTTACTATTAGGGGAGTTGGTGCAAGATTGATAATACTTGCATGACTAAATTAAAAATGGAGGTATAGATGAAGGTACAATACTATAATTAATTTTTTCCCATGTTTAGAACTATTGAGTCACATGATTTACTATTGATTCACATGATTTACTATTAGGGGAGGTGGTACAAGTTTGATAATACTTGCAGGACTAAATTAAAAATGAAAGAAAAGTTGAAGGTATTGTACTATAATATTTTGAGCCCCAAAACGTGCAATTATTGAAACTATATTTTCCTATAAATAGAAGCTCATTCTTCCTTCATTTCTCACCAATTCACTATGTCTCACAAGAGCAATTATAGAGATAGAAGCTATATAGAGAGAAGCTATAGAGAGAAAGAAGAAGAGTAGTCTGCTACTTCACTACTCCAGTATCCAATCTTCTTCTGAGGTAAGAGTTATTATTTTTATATTCTGAAGAGATATTATTTTTCGTATTTGTATGAATATTATTATCATTCAATATTCATTATATACGTTTAATATTCGTAAGGAATATTAACCGTTATAAGTAAGGGATTTCTGCCAGGGGCAGTTTCATAATTTTTTTGACCCTCAAAAATTTTGGAAAAAATTAAAATGATAATTTGATGACTTTTCTAGATTGTGTCCAAAAATGGCGATTTTTGGATGTATAGATTAGGAGTTATGAATTTTATGGGAAAAGACTATTTTAATAGTAAACCCTTATAACTCCTTGTGGTTAACTCCAAAATTGGTGAAATTTTTATTGGGAGTACATCTATATAACAACAGTATACCCTATAAATTTTTGAATTTTTGGACAAACGTACAATTTTTGATAAATGTCTAAATATTCGGCAGTTTTAGCCATATAAAAAATAGTAAATGAATTTTAAAAATTCTGAGAAAAATATATGTTCAATATAGGACTATGTTATCCTAAATCCCAGAAAAGAAAATTTGTTCAGACCGATTTGGTATTTTTATGAAAATGGACTAGTTATGAGTAAATGAATTAAATATGTTATGTGAAGTAAGAAAATTGGAAAATAGGATTTTATGGCTTGAGAATCCTATATAAGGTATATGCAGATTTTTGATGAGAGTTTTGGTTATTGGTGATGAAATCTTATGAGTTTGGCATTTTAGGATGATTAAATGCATTAATTAGTAAAGTGTAAACAATTAAAATAAATTGTTTATAAGTTTAAGAAATGATTAAAATATTGTGGTAATATTAATAATATTAGATTATGAGATTATTAAGTGATTTATAACATTTGGATTAAGGTGTTATAAATATTGATATGGATTTTATTGTAAAACTTTATCTTTTTTGTGTGGGGTTACTATTCACACGATATCATACACTATTCACGATACTGGCACTATTTATGTATATGGCACTATTTGTGTATATGACATTATTTATGTATACAGTACTATGTAAGAATACGGAGTACTATTTACGAGTTACTATTCATGAGTTACTATTCATGAGTTACTATTCACGAATTACTATTTACCCAAAAAATATATTTCTTTTTCCATTCAAATTATTTTTGGTACATGAATATTATTCTTGAATTTTACTCGCAAAGCAAAGATCATGTTGACAATTTAGATATTTTAAACTCGGATAAATTTAAAGTCTTTAATATTTATCCTTGATTTCATTTGATTAATGCTTATATCATTGTCATCATCCTCATGCTTATATTGTGATGAAAGTCATCTTTGGCTTACGTGCATAGATGGATTGTTGATTATTGGTTTTACAGTTGTATATCTTTGGCTTACATGCAAAGATGGACTGTTGATTATTGGTTTTATAGTTGTATATTTTTGGCTTACGTGCAAAGATGGACAGGTGTATGACATGATCATAACCACTGGTGATAATAACAAATATCCTTGGCCCATAGTGCATGGATAATTCGATGATATGATCAAGCGTGATCATGACCATTAGTTAACGATTGAATGTCTTTGGTTGAAAAGTAATCGATGCATAATTGATTGGTATGATCATGACCATTGGTTTTATAGTTGAATATTTTTGGCCCGTAGTGCAAAAGGTAGACAACTGATTGGTATGATCATTGTTATTACATTTCAATATTTTAGCATTTGGGGTAAGGATATTGAGTAAATGTTCTATTAAGCCTTTGTGGCAAGGAGAAACTATTGATTTACATGATTATAAATATGAATTGTGAATTCAACTAAAATCTTTGGTGGTTCAGGTGAAGAAAGGTGATGAAAGTTCTCTTTATCTTGGGTATAACAAAGAACTGTTAATGGGTATTACAGCGATAAAGTTGATGAAAAACTTTTTAAATCATAGAAGATAGTAGATATCATGCTCTACTTGACTCTTCTAATGGATTGCTTATTCCGCTGCAGTTGTTGATCTAAAACTTGTTGTCTATTGTATTCTATCAGTTGTTATAATGTTGAAAGCTAAGGATAATTTATTATGCATTATCTTAGTCATAATATTTCTTACTGGGCTAGTTGAGCTCACCCTTTTCTTTCACTGTTCTCTTCAAGAAATGAGAATATAGCTGGGACGAGTCGGGGAATGGAGTGATGGTCCGAGATGGTGGCTATAGTAGTCCTCGCTATTTTTATAAAATAGTGTGATAATAATTATAACGAGAATTCCATTGAGTGTGGATATTGTCTAAAAGGAAATATTCGTGTTTAAACTCTCAGCTATGTTTTGTCATATTTTACATAATTGTTGTATAATTAAGTTGTATTTGAATTTTGTACCATGTATCTGGCGACTCAAGATGGGTGATGTATACCTATTTTAGGGGCGTCACATTTAAGTTGAAAGAAATACTTATAACCGTGGACGTAGTTCAAGGTCTTGTGACCCCTCAGCATGATTTGGAATCTTCTAAATTCCTGAGTTATTCATACTGCTTCCCAATTATTGAGCAATTGTGGAAGATTCTTGCTATTCTAAAAGGCGAATGTGGTAAGGATGATATTCCTTAGAAAGAAGTAAGTCATAGAATGCAAAACTAAATGATGAATATATTGAATAAGTGAGAAAAGAAATTTTAAAATGAGAAGGAGATGAGTTATCAAAGAATAATATAAAACCTTTAATAGAAAAGTTTAATAATTGTAGAAAGATCTTTGTGGAAAGAAAGTGGTTATAGAACCCAATGAATGAATAAAGTATTAACGTAAAATCTATTTTGATAGATTGAATGAATAAAGATTAATAAACAAAAATTTTGAGGACGAAATTCTTAGAAGAATGAGTGAATGTAATATCCCTAGTGTTTATGATAATGATCCTTAGAAAAGGAAATGAATGTGTTAAAGAATATATAATACTCAAAATATAATTGAGTTCAAGTGAAAGTTATAAAATAAAACTTACAAAAATTTATTATGAAGAATGGTGGGAGTGAGAAATATAAAACCTATATTAAGGTAATGTGTTGAAGTTATTCAACGAAGAGATTTGATGAAAACCTGAGTAAGGTAGATTTTCAGTGATTCCGAGGACGGAATCATTCTAAGGTTGGAATGATGTAACAATCCAGAATTTTATTTATAATTTGAAATATTTATTAAATTAAATAAATATTTTTATTGATGTGATTGTTGTTTGTAGATATTTGTGAATTAAATTTATTAGATAATACTCTAATTTAATTTAATAGTTAGAGAGTTGTTAAAAATTACATGAATTATTACAATATTATTGTAATTTAGTAATTAAAGTGGTATGTTAATTTATTAAATAAAATTATAATGAGATTAAAATTTTATGAAATTTGGTTAAGTGGGAAATTTATTTAATATGTTGTAATTAGTTTATTTTACTAAGATTGGATATGGAAATCTAAATAAATAATGTGAGACTATAAACTAAATGATTTATTAAAATAAATTAAAGTAGTTTAAATGGATTTACCAAACAAGGCTTAAAAATATTATTTAAAAGTGTTTTTGCTAAACAAAGCCTTATGACTTTTGAATTTGAATTTGATTTTAAATAAATAAATAAATAAAATATATTAAATTTTAGGCTTAAATATAAATTACTACCCTAAACTATGGACCATATTATACTTCAGTGATCTACCTTTCAATTTTGTCAATTAGATGATTGAACTATTAATTTTTTTCACTCCCATTCAATTGGGTCTGCCACGTCAGAAATTGTTGACGTGGCCGTTTGGGTGGGTCAGAGTTAAGCTGATGTGTAACAAAAAGAATATTTTAATTTTTGATTAAATATTTATTATACATTAAGGGGTACAATTGTCAAATCACCTTATATTAAATATCAATACCAATTAAAAACAATAAAAGGCTAAATAAAACAAACAGATACGGATCAAATCTCTCCTCTGGATTTAGGAGGTAGAGTGGCAGGATTCAGTGGGATTATCAATTATCAGTCGCAGCAAGAAAACCAGAGTACTCAACTAGAAATCTATCTTCACTTCAGACCATATACAATCGATCCAACATAGTCGATCTTAACCAAGCGATAGATTCGTGATTTGAAAACCCGACCCATCCGTATCTCTGGTCAACGACGACATAAACGAAGTCGCCGGTGACACCACCGTCAACGCGACCAAAGCAAAATTAATGGTGGTTATTGGTTCCTTCTTCTCAATAGATCCATTTTTCACTAACTGATGATGATGCTTGTTATTGAGAACTGACGAAGGTAAGCGTTGAACCGGAGTGGGATAATAAATTCGGGACCCATTAGACATCATTTTCTTCTCCACTGTCTGATGGTGGTGGTGGTGTTGATGCCCATTTAACTGAATCAATGGCTCTGATTCGTGAGTTTGGGTTTCTGGCCGTTGTTAATGTTGTTGGTGGTGGACGATTGGGCCTCTTCTAAACCGTGCGTGACTGGGTCCGGTCCTACGAATCGCAAGAGAAATGAACTTTTGAATTGTTCACCGCTATATATCATTATGTACTCGTAATCGATATTGCCATAATCCATGGAGGTTGAGGAAGAAGATGTTGTCTTTTCCATATATGAAGAAGGATTTATTTTCTTTGTTGGTGTTGAAAAAAGGTAATTTCATGAAGAACACGAGATGGCATTTTTTTTGTATTGTATGACTAATATGTTTGTTTTATATTAATTAGAAATGTTAATTTAGGTTTTCAATTGTTTTGCCCTTTGTTTAAATATTTTTATTTATTTAATAATTAAAATTAGTTTTTTGCCACATAAGCTTCTTAAGGCTCCACATAATAAGCCACGTCAACAATTTCTGACGTGGCATGTTCAATTTGGTCCAATTGAAAAAAATTGATAGTTTAATCATCTAATTGACAAATATGAAAGGTGAATCACCGAAGTGGAATATGGCCTATAGTTTAGGGTACTAATTCATATTTAAGCCTAAATTTTATAACTGATATATCATTATTATATTTAATAAAATGTCGGTTTTTAAACGTTTAGCCAATTCTCTCTCAACTTTTCTTCTTCTTTTTTTCTTCTTCTGAGTTCTTTCTATCTTACGTACATAAATTATAACGTATATGATATAATATGTAATAATTTTATAATATAAATATATCTATTAACTGACATCAGTTTTTTTTTATTTTTGAAACTCAAAAGTCATAAGGCTTGTTTGGCTAACTACCTCAAAATTAACCAATTAATCCTTATGCCTTGTTTGGTAAAACATATTTAAATTAAAGACTTAACATTCATTAAGCCTTGTTTGGCAAAACTAAATTAACCTCCCTTAATTTATTTTAATAACTCCTTTATAATATAGTTTATGGTCACACTTAATTTAATTAATTATAATAACAATTTATCAAATAAATTTACCACATAGATCAATACAATAAAATTATAATTTTCTTTATAATTATAATTTTATTTAATAAATTAACACATAATTTTAATTATAATTTCAAACTAAAATATTATTATAATAATTCATTTAATTATTATAAGTTTTGTAACTTAATTATTAATTTAAATTAGAATATTATCTCATGATATTTAATTTCCTTAACTCATTAATTATTTATTTAACAAATAATTAACCAAATCAAATCAAATTAAACAAATATTTATTCAACAATAAACACATCCATTAAATATTTATATAATTCAATAAATATTTAAAAATTATAATTTAAAATTCTGGATTGTCACAATATTCGTGTTTTTATCAATGGTCATGATCATGCCAACAACTGTCCATCATTGCACTACGGGCAAATGAGGACTTTTACCACATCATTTGTAACATTATGGTCATGATTATACTTAGAATAATCCTCGGTCATAATCATACCAAGTCCGCTTCATGCACGATTTTACCAAAGATGACTTTCATAATAACAATATAAGCATGAGGATGATGACAATGATATACGAATTCAATTAAAAAAAAGTATAGGATAAATTTTTAAAGATTTATAATTTAATTTATCCAGAATTCAATAATGTCCAATTGTCAACATGATACTGCTTTGTGGAGTAAAATTCAAGAATAATATTGTATCAAAAATGATTTTGATCGAAAAGAAATCAATTTTTGTCAAAAATAGTACCCCTGTGTGAATAGTACTCCATGAATAGTAACTTCAGGAATAGTAACCCCGTGAATAGCACTCCAGCATGAAAAAGTTAAAACTTATCAAGAATACTCAGAATAATATTTCTATGAAAAGATACTGGATAAAACGCAAATATCAAGGATATTCTACTAATTTCATGGAGTATAGAAGCCAAAATTTTAACAAAAGGAGTATAGAATTCGGAATCTAAAACGAAATGATACTACTTACATACTACAGAGTATGGAAGAAAATATTATTTCATATGAATATTGAACAAAAATAACATCCCTTACCTTGAAAAGAAGAGTATTCCAACTGGTATAACGGGGATATTCTTGAAGAAAACTTTCACTGTTTTCTACGCTCAAAACTTCTTAAAACTCGAAAGAAATACGCTCAATATTATAGAAGAAGAATTCTCTGATTCTGGTGTGATTTTCAATTCTAACTAAGCATCAAATTTATAGGAGAATGGAAGGATACTATTTAGAAACGGATTGCACAGTAATTTCAAAAAAATAAAATCACGGGCGTTCGACCAAAAGTTTAAATTTTTTTAATTTTACTATGCAAACACTATGCAGATACTATACAAACACTATGCATAATAAAATATAATATATTCTATTTTTTCATAAAAAAACAAAACTAATAAAATATATAATTATATATATATAACTTCTCAGCCAGGCAACTCAAAACTCCCGTGACAATTTCATTTGATTACACGTGGGCCCCAAATGTGGCCCCCATATGTGGTTTTACCTTTATAACTTTATACCGACTAATTTGAAAAATGGGTAAATGGGGGTCCAAATAATAAGCAGAATTTACAATAACTACTTCAAAAAAATCTCCTCAATATTTTTAACAACCTTTATTCATATTATTATAACTCGCAATATTAACAACCAGATCGTTCCTAGGAAAGAGGGGGCTTTCCAATAAGGATTTCTCCTTATTGGAGCAAAATTAGGTAACCAAACCCCTTTCCTCGACAGAACTTTCTAGATATTGTTAATTATGCATATAATTATATGAATAATTTATCATCTCAATTATTGATTTAATAATATAAAATATTGACAATAATTGAATCAAATAACGTGAGATACTATGCAGCAATTACTGTAGCAATAATTAAATAAAACTGAGTAACTTCGCACGTAAGTATCAATAATTAATACTGTGTGCTACTATGCAATCACGCGTATTACTGTACTTTTAACACTAGATATTTCAATAGTTAACGGTAAAACTTTCGCCGTTATTTTTATAAAAAGATATTTCTGTCGATTTCTTATTTCGACAATAATTACGTTGTGGGGTCCACCAATGATTGTGCCATCGTACGAATATTCCCTATTAAAACGAATATTCCCCGACCAATCGAATATTATATAACAACTTGCTTATTTCGCAAAATTTATAAATATTACCCACAACTATAATATTATAACAAATTCACACCTTAATATTCAAAAATGATATTTATAGAAAAATTTATCATTTATTATCATATATATCATCATATGTATCAGTAAATAAAACATTCATCTTATGAATAAAATCATTCCATATATATATAAGTATCATATACTGGGCATTTTTAAGTTGCATGAAATCCAATTTCAGAATTAAAATAAACTCTTTATTTTAATTATAAAATTATTAAGATTAATATATATATATATATATATATATATATATATATATTATGCTCCAAAAAAAAACACGGACTCAGCGAGGTCAAAATACCGAATCCATGGTTTCGCGAATTGATTACAATTTTTTCATTTAAATATATTTTATACAACAAATTATGCCCAATAAATTATTTTAAATACATACCCATACATATATGGAATCAAAATAATTAATAATTTGCATAAAGTTTTGCTCTGATACCACTATAAGGTTTTGTGAAGATCAAAGTAGCAATCAAATTACAAAAATAGCGGAAGTAAAGTAAAATCAGATTTTAAAATTTTTCATAAACCAATTACCCGAATCATCCTTTATGCATATTATTAATTAAAATGAAGAACAAGAAGTTATTGAATCATACCCTTGTAGATACAAGCTTCCACAGGTACGAGTTCAACTCCTACTTCTCCGCGATCTCCTTGAATCTCTGGGTAGATTCCTTCCTTTGAACAATGTTAGCCACCCAAGTGTATGGCCTCTAGAGGTGATCCACCAAGGAAGAAGAATTTTCAAGAAGAAGGGTGTATTTATTCAAACCCTAGTTTTTCTATCTCTATAGAAAAGGGAACGTACTCTCCGACTTTTGGAATTACGTATATATCTTTTATATCTTATATAAGACTCCTCTTATAAAGATATCAGGTAATCCTATTTAACTAAAATAATGTATTATTTATTTTATTAAACCCCTTTAATTAATTGGGCTCTCTAATCTTATTAGGGATAATTAATTAAACTCTTTTAACTAATTTTGCCTCTTAATCCTTTTAGGAATAAATGAGAGTACTTATATTAAATTAATTCCTAAACTCTTTTAAAAATTAAAAATAATAATAATTTTAATAATATTAATAAGACACATCTTATTAATTTATATTTAATATTTCTGAAATATTAAATAATAAATATTAAGATATTTAATTTACTCTATCACCATAGATTAAATTAAATATACTTAACATATTATTATGATTATGCCATTAACTTCTTAAATAATTATTCTCCCTTTTATGGTGTGACCCTTTAGGTTCTCCATATTAAACCGGTTGTGAATAAATCAATTAGAACAATTCTAATCTTATTTAAATAAATAAATTAAACTATTAATTTATTTAAATAAATAATATTTATTCCACAATAGGGATAAGCCTCCCTAGCGATCAACGACTTTCTAGATAATATAGATTTCAACATTAATCATAAAAGAACATTTGAGTAAATAGTTACCGTACAATTCAATCCTTCCACCATACAATGTCCCAATTAAATATAAGACATGGAATTATTGTCAAGTCTTATTTTATTTAATTATATGTATTTCGATTCTCAAATGCACAACTCCAAATAAATACAAATTAAAAGCTACTTTCTAATTTCATTTCACCTTGGCCAAGGATTCATGCGTTGTCATTTATCGAATCACATAGGAAATTTCTATTCTTTTACTAGAAGTGGTAGATTCTTTATTGATCATTCATTATCTCCATATATAACTTATTACACCCAAGCATACCCTTTGATATACCCTAAGGGTCTTAAGGAATAAGTCAAAATATAATTCATTATACAGAAGATACTATGATGATCTCAAGTCTAAGGATCATTTGTATTACTATCACTACAGGAATTCTTATTGACAGACAAGTAAAACTCCATTAGGTATTCCTTAGTGAGTCACGTTCAGTGAACTTATTCTCTAATAAACACCTACATACTTGCTTTAGTGTCTCCACACAAATGATCATGAGATCAATTATCCTCATCCAATGAGCAAGCAACGTATGTACCAATATATCCAGATTCACTAATCCCCTTTTTAGTAATCTATTGATTGAGAACATTTTAGGTTTAAGCTATCTAAGAATTTATATCTCATTAGCATGATCTCATCATAATTCTAAAAGCATTGCTTAAAACTATGGGTTTATCACATATTATTACAACAACACCATGTAGATAATTAAATGCCTTTAATAAATAATTCTTTTATTAATTAATAAATTAATAAGATTAATTACAAAGTATATGCTTTATCATCATACATGATTGGCTTGTACAAATACTACTTTCAACCTTGCTTTGATGACCTGTTTGACCAGTTACAAGGCACTCAATTCTCTTCAAAGATTGATCTTCATTCTGGATATCATCGGTTAAAGATTAAAACTTATGACATTCCAAAGAATGCTTTCAAAACTCGATACAGACATTATGAATTCCTAGTTATATCTTTTGGATTGACTAATGCTCCTGCTGCCTTCATGGATATGATGAACCAGATATTCAAGGAATATTTAGATCATTTTGTGGTTGTCTTTATTGATGACATTCTGATTTACTCCAAAAGTCGTGAAGATCATGAGAAACACTTGGGGTTCATACTTCAAAAGCTTCGTGAAAACAAGCTATATGCCAAATTAAAGAAATGCGAGTTCTGGCTTGAGAAAATAGCATTCCTTGGTCACATGACATAAAAACAGGGAATATCAGTTGACTGAAACGAAGATTAAAGCAATACAAAGTTGGGAGCAACCTAAGTCGATGAAGAAAGCACGAACTTTAAGGTCTAGTGGTTATTATCGAGATTAAGTAGAAGGATTTTCTTGAATTGCCACTCTATTAACTCAGCTGACTCAAAAAGATACAAAATATTAATGGAGCATGGAATGTGAGAAAAGCTTCTAAGAACTCAAGAGAAGACTCATTTCAGACATGTTCTAACCATACCATCTGGTATAGAGGGATTTGTCATCTACAACGATGCGTCGGGCAGAGGTTTAGGTTGCGTTCTTATGCAACACGGAAAAGTCATAGCCTATGCCTCTCGATAACTCAAAGAATATGAGAGGAATTATCCTACTCATGATCTAGAGTGACAAATGATCATTTTCGCGTTGAAGATCCGGAGACACTACTTGTATGGGGAGAAAGTGGAGATCTATACAGATCATAAAGGCCTTAAATATTTCTTCACTTAAAATGAACCCAATATAAGGCAACGACGTTTGCTCGAGCTGTTGAAAGATTACGTTCATACCATCCAATACCATCTTGGAAAAACAAACGTGGTAGCTAACGCGTTGAGTAAAAAACATACGCGGGTACGAGTGCGATATTCTCAACACAAAGGCCTATTTTATATGACCTACAAAATATGTAGATAGAGTTAAAGACTTCAGGGACCCAAATGAAGATCGCACATATACGAGTAGAACTGACTTTAATCGACAAAGTTAAAGTTGCTCAAGCTACAGACCTAGAGTTGGTGAATATGAAGAAGAATGTACAAGAATGTGCTATTCTAGAAGCAATGATCGATGAGGAAGGGATACTTTGAGTCAATTCTAGACTTTGTCTTCCTAACGACCCTGATTTGAAGTATAAAATCATGATGGAGGCACACAACACACCGTTTGCAATCCATCTTGGAAGTACCAAAATGTATTGTGATCTTCAACATACATTTTGGTGGAGCAACATGAGGAGAGAGATCGCAGAGTTTATCTCAAGATGTTTACCTTGTCAACGTGTCAAGGCAAAGCATTAAGTGCCAAAGGGTCCGTCGCAACCACTTGAGATTCTAGAATGGAAGTGGGAACACATCAACATGGATTTTGTGATGGGTCTTCCCAAAGTTTCTCAAGGCTTGGACTCGATTTAGGTCATTATTAATAGATTAACCAAGTCTGCTCATTTCTTGCTTATGCGAGAAACTTATTCACTTGAGCACTTGGCTGGTATGTACATAAATGAGATTGTAAGATTGCATGGCTTACCAGTATCCATAGTTTCTAATCGAGGTGCTAGATTCACTTCACAATTTTGGGTCAGCTTGCAAAAAGCTATGGGCACTGAATTACGATTTAATTCTACATACCATCCCAGACAATGGGCAATCGGAAAGGACTATTCAAACTCTTGAAGATCTATTGAGACTCTGCGTACTACACTTCAAAGGAAGTTGAGAAAAGTACTTAACAGTGGTAGAATTCTCATACAACAACACTTATCAAGTAAGTATAGGCATGGCTTCATTCGAGGCGTTGTACGGACAAAAGTGTCATTCTCTAGTATGCTGGGACAAGGTGGGTGTAGCAACATTGTTGGGATCAGAATTGGTACGCATGACTATGGAAAATATTCAAATGATCCAGTAACGTATACAAACATCATAAGATAGACAAAAGAGTTACACTGTTCTTCATCTAAGGGATGTGGAATTTAATGTCAGAGATCATGTATTGTTATGTGTTGCTCCATGGAAAGCGAGTTACGAGATTTAAAAAGACAAAAAAGCTCAACCCTCGATTTATTAGTCAATTTGATATCCTCTACTGAATAGGAATTGTGGCCTATAGACTTGTCTTACCACCAAACATGGGAGTGGACTACGTCTCCAAGTGGGTGGAGGCAGTTGATTTACCAACAATAGATGCCAATGTAGTCTTGAAATTCCTGCAAAAAACATCTTCACATGGTTTAGCAAGCCAAGGGAAATTAGAAGCGATGAGGGGAGCCACTTTTGCAACAAATATTTTATAGCTCTCTTAGCTAAATATGGGGTGACACATAGAATTGCCACAATATATCACCCTCAAACTAGTGGCCAAGTAGAGGTATCTAACAGAGAAATGAAGAGAATTCTGGATAAAATTGTGAATCCAACCTGGGAAGATTGCTCAATGAAGCTAGATGGCGTTCTATAGGCGTATCGAACTGCATACAAGACATCGATTGGTATGTCACCATACTAGCTTATCTATGACAAAACATGTCACCTTCTAGTCGAACTTGAGCATAAAGCGTATTGGGCCATCCGAAAGATGAACTTTGATCTCACAGTAGTAGGGGAAAAATGACCTCTCCGACTCAATAAGCTAGATGAATTCCGCCTGCAAGCATATGAGAATTCAAAGTTGTACGAAGAAAAAGTCAAACGATGGCATGATCAAAAGGTCAACGAGAGGAAGTTCGAGTCGGGTCAAGTAGTTCTCCTATTCAACTCTAGATTTAAACTCTTTCCCGGAAAGCTTAAGTCAAGGTGGTCTGGACCATTCATAATCAAGACAGTGTTCCCACATGCTGACTGTTGAGATAATACATAAAAATCAAGATGAACCATTCAAAGTCAACGGATATCGTTTAAAGCATTATTAGGGTGGTGACTTTGATGGCGGATGTCCTTAATCGTTCTCACCGATCCAATGTGACACGAGGGGAGTAGTCAAAGTTGAAAGAATTAAATTGAAGTGCTCGATGGGAGGCAACCCATCCATTTACTATTTTTAGTTCAATTCATAGTAGACTTTTTAAGTATTTATAGGATTTTTATAGTTGAAGTCATAATAATATTCTATTTTTGTGTGTTGCAGGTATAATTCAGTTGTAAGGAGGGTGAATGGTCAGACAAGATTGAATAATTTAGAGTATGCCTAGGTACAGTTTGGGAGCGGCCATGCCCATGTTGAACAGGAAGGTAGCATGACCGCGCCCTTCTTTAGTCAAAGAAAAAAGCCACTGCCACTCAGCGCGGTCGTGCCCAACCATGACTTAACCCAAGCACGGCCGAGCCACAATCAGACCCCAGAATTTTTAAAAAAAAAAAACAAATAAACTTTACTAATCATTCCTTTACTTTAAAAACAGACTTGGCTAACCAAAAGAAAAGAAACACATTTCTCTCATTCTCTTGGACCAACCGACCACACCCTACTCTACACCTTCTCTAACTAAAATCCTCAACTTCCATTCTCACCCATTTCCTTAAACCTTATTCCGCACTACTCTACCTCTCCAAACCTTCACTACCAAACTCCATTTCATATCCTCTCCCAACCGACCCCTAATTTCTAGCAACCTCAAACTAAAATTTTCCCATAACTGAACATCCACTTTGTCACTCATTACACCTCTTACTCTCATTACAAATCCTATATAAACCCTAATAACCATTAACCACTATCATAACATAAGTCGTGACAGAGAGGAAATGTGCTTATTAGGAAGAAACAAGAAGTGCATACCACCTGTTTATTAGAAAGTCTGAGAGACTCTGTTCGGTAAGTTTGGGGGAAACAAAGTCATAGATTTCTGGGGAGTTATTCAGAGCATAAATTTACAATTTTATGACACCAAAATGGATTCACAGTGATTCTTCTTCGTCTGATAGTAGTGATTTTGAGGCCAGTCCCGACACAGCACTCAATGCCACAAAATTTGTGAGTCTCGAGGCTCAACAATATTATAATGATGTACTGTTGGCCAAAACCTTTGTGCTTGAAAGGAGTTTAAAGCCAGGCAAAGAAGATGGACATAATTTTGATATAATCAGAAGAAACGATTGGGTATTATTTGTTGCAACACCGTTGGCAGCCCCTATGGCTGTTGTTTGAGAATTTTATGCGAATGTAAGAGAACTCAAAAATGGGATAACTTTAATATGAGGTAAACACGTTTCATATTCCAGACAGAAGATAAATGCTCTATTTCACCTGCCCACCATCCAGGATAATGAAATAAATTGGGTAGACGACCAAAGATATAGAACATAGTTGGAAAAGATTATGGAAGATTTATGCAAGCCAGGCAAAGAGTGGGTTACTGATCTCAGGTTTTATACCCATGAATCGAGTGCGTTTGAGCTTAATCTTTTGTGACTTCTTAAGTGTTTGTGTTCTTTTCATGCATTTTGTACTTTGTTTTGTAGGAATCATGACATGGGATGAAAATTGGATCAATGGGATGAGGAATGGATCAAATGGAGAAAGAAGTCACACCAAAAGAAGCTGGACAACAATCCTAGTGCAATGGCGTGACCGCTCTAGAAATTACAAAGGAGACGGCGCGACTACGTAAACAAGCCAGAGATTTTAAAGATGGGCATAAGGCGCGGTATCACTCTATATAGTTCAAATCTTGGCACGACAGAGCTAGGTCTGGGCAAAAGATGGAAAGTTTTGGTTTTTGGCAGGAAATCTGAAGGAGATTTGGTTTGTTACTTCTGTTGTGATTAGGATTTGACTTGTTACCTATAAATACATGATGGGAGGAATAAAGTAGATATAATTCATTGGATTAGAGAGTAGATTAAATTATATATTCCATTATATTTAGGAATTCATTTATAAACCCTAGTTCTTAATTAGCCATTGGAGATTGAAGCAACTTGGGGGAACACTGAATATTCAAAGTAACTGGAAGAAGAGTCTCAATACTGTTGACAATAGATTGTATTCTCTTCTCTAATCTTACCTTTGTCTTTTAATGTCTATTAGTTGTGGAATCTTGACTTTAATTTACTGATTATGAACTAAATTCTTATTTAAGATTGTAACAAAACTTATTGTGTAGCTTATTTTATTATGCTTCTATATTAATTAATGTGATCTATTCTAGGGATTGTCTATTACGATTTGTGCTTAATTGCTTAGTTGTCTGATCAACAATTGCTATGATAATTTATATGAATTCGAGAAATAAAGTATATATTTAGATCTGATCATAATAACATGTGATTGTGTTTTTTGCATGGCGTTAGAATTCATAATTTTTTTTTGGGATAGGAATATACCAACGCACCGCATGTAATTTGATAAGGGAACCTATATTTTAAATCCTCTTTAATTATAATTCACATAGAATATAGTGAATTAGTTAATTAGGGTGTTTGATTTAATTCTATCAACTATGGATTTGGATTAATATGTTTGTAATGCATCTGAAGGTGGTTATTAATACTAATGAGTTCCTGATTAACAATCCAGAATGGTGAGCATAATTAATGGGAAGTATATTGATATAAGTGACACATTAAGTGAAGTTATGATCTTAAGTCTCCATACTCTGGTTTTAAACTAGTGGTAGTTAGTATTAGTTTTGTTAATTATTTTAATTCACAAACATTAAATCATTTGTTTAAATAAAATTGATTTGGTTAAAGGTTAGTACTTTATAATTTCTATTAAATAATTTCTCGTTGGAACGATACTCTACTTACACTTTATTACTTGTTGACTGTGTATATTTGCACGTATATAATGATTGTGAAATCGACCAACAAGTTTTTGGCACCACTACCGGGGAATTAGTGTAATAATTTTTGCCAATATTAGCTTCAGTTAAATTAGTCTTAATTTAAGCATGTATTTTATTTATTTAATTCTCTTTTTATTTTCTTTCTTTTCGGACATCGCATTTGAATTTAATTATCAATGGCCATATTCGAGTATGACTCAGCCAAGGGAAACATGGATTAAAGGACTCAATGCATTGTCTACATTATTAGCACAACTTGAAACACTTTCGGGGAGGGTTGATGCTATAGCAATACAACGTCGTCAAAGTGTGGCGGTTTCTTATAATTATTGTGCTGGTGATCATCCTAGTCATTAGTGTACCATCAGTTTTGGACCAGTATAGTATGGTTGTGGTTACCTCAGCTAGTACGCATATCCCAACAATTATCAAGGTTGGGAGTATCGCCCGAATTATTCATGGAACTATAATCATCAAGATCAATTCTATGCTCCATGTACAACATATGCACCAAAAGTTTCATGTGCACTTCCACTGCCAGTGGAAGAAAATTTAAATTTGGAGGAATTTCTGTCTCAGATCATAGCAGACCAAGAGGAGTTAAGGATGAGTCAGGAAATATCGAGCAAAAATCTTAAGAACTAGATGGAAAAACTTATCAATGCCTCAACCAATGGTTCTCAATACATGGATTCCAAGACTGAAGTAGAAAATTCAAATTTATAGGAAATTTTATATAAGTTCATAGCTTCAAGTAAGGAGAGGAGGATTAGTCAGGAGATATCGAGGCAAAATTTGGCGAATCAAATGGAACATCTATTCAATGCCTCAAATAACTGTCCTCAAAACACTTGGATTTATTACATGCATTATGAAACTGATGGAGAGCCCGAGATAAATCTGCAATTGGATGAACCACAAGATGTTAAAAGAGAGGAAATAAGTGGGGACCAAGAAAAAGATATCAGTGAAGATCTAACTATAAGCTCCAACAAAGATGATCCGACTTCATTAGTATCCCATGTGCCTCCTCCACCAAAGTTTAAGAATTCAGTCAGTTTTGCAAAACCATGCCCAATTGGCAGTTATGTTGTCGGCAAAGCTCTTTGTGACATAAGAGCTAGTAAAACTATGGAGCCATGGTGGGATGAAAAAGAAAAGATATAAGAAGATCCCGTTGTGTTTGACAAACTTGAATGCCCTAATCTGATTACAGACATAGTGGAGACAACACCTAGTTATTGGACGTTCTTAAATGGGATCTTATTTATAAAGTGAAAATAGTATGCACACAAGCCAATCATGTATGATGATAAAGCATATCCTTTGTAATCAATCTTATTTATTTATTAATAAAAGTATTAATTTACTAAAGGCATTTAATTTATCAACATGTTGTTTTAATAATATGTGATAAACCCATAATTTTAAGCAATACTTTTAGAATTATGATGAAATCATATTAATGAGATCTAAATTCTTAGATAGCTTAAAAACTAAAGTGTTCCCAATAAATGGATTACTAAAAAGGGGATTAGTGAATTCGGATAGATTGATACATACGTTGCTTGCTCATTGGATAAGAATGATTAATCTCATGATCATTTGTGTGGAGACACTAAAGCAAGTATGTAGGTACTTATTGGAGAATAAGTTCACTGAATGCGACTCGCTAAGGAATACCTAATGGAGTTTTAATTGCCTATCAATAGGAATTCCTGTAGTGATAGTAGTACAAGTGATCCTTAGACTTGAGATCATCATAGTATCTTGTATATAATGATTTATACTTTAACATATTCCTTAAAACCCTCAGGGTATATCAAAGGGTATGCTTGGGTATAATGAGTAATATATGGAGATAATATATGATCAATAAAGAATCTACCACTTTTAGTAAAAGAAGAGATATGTCATATGTGATTCAATAAATGACAACCTAGGAATCCTCGGCCAATTGGATGAAATTAGAAAGTAGTTTTTAATTTGCATTCATTTGGAGTTGTGAATTTAGGAATCGAAATACATATAATTAAATAAAATAAGACTTAACAACAATTCCATATCTTATATTTAATTGGGACATTATATGGTGTAAGGATTGAATTGTACGATAACTATTTGCTCAAATGTTCTTTTATGATTAATGTTGAAATCTATATTATCTAGAAAGTCGTTGATCGTTAGGGAGGCTTATCGCTATTGTAGAATAAATATTATTTATTTAAATAAATTAATAGTTTAATTTATTTATTTAAATAAGATTAGAATTGTTCTAATTGATTTATTCACAACCGGTTTAATATGGAGAACCTAAAGGGTCACACCATAAAAGGGAGAATGATTATTTAAGAAGTTAATGACATAATCATAATAATATGTTAAGTATATTTAATTTAATCTATGGTGATAGGATAAATTAAATAGCTTAATATTTATTATTTAATATTTTAAAATATTAAATATAAATTAATAAGAGGAGTCTTATTAATATTATTACAATTATTATTATTTTAATTTCTAAAGGAGTTTGGAAATTAATTTAATATTAGTACTCTCATTTATTCCTAATGGGATTAGGAGGTAAATTAATTAAATGAGTTTAATTAATTATCCGTAATTAGATTAGGGAGCCTAATTAATTAAAGGAGTTTAATTAATTAAATAATATTCTATTTTAATTATATTAAAATAGGTTAACTAATATCAATATAAGAGTAGTCTTATATTTGATATATGTGGATATGAAAATACGTAATTCCAATTGTTGGGAGAGTACGCCTTTTTCTATACAGATAGAAACTAGGGTTTGAGCCAATACCCCTTCTTTTTGATTCTTCTTCTTCCTTGGTGGATCACTTACAGAGGCCAAATGCTTGGGTGGTGGCGTTGATCAAAGAAAGGAACCAAACCCACGTATTCAAGGAGAGCACAAGGATTAGGAGTTGAACTCGTACCTGAGGAAGCTTGGATCTTCAATGGTATAATTTTGATTCTCCTATTCTATTATAGACTGATTATCAAAGCACAAGAATGATCTTGGTTTATGGTTTGCAAGAAAAATTTTAAAATCTATTTTACTTCACTTTCGTTATATTTATATGATTTGATTGTATACTCTTGTTTCTAGCAAACCTAATAGTGGTATCAGAGTCGATCTTGTGCTAATTATCAGTCTTTGTGATTTCATGTTTGTATTATATGTGATTGGATCGATTACTGGGCAACATAAAAGTTTTTTATTTCTACGACGTGGTGCAGCTGCGCCGTCTCCAGTTCATTCTGGAGCGTAGCTTTTTCGGTACCAAGATCTAGTTTCCTCGATGAGAAGCACAGTTGCGTCGTGTCCCAATTCATTTCGGGTAGCAATTGCTTGTAGCACACGAAATCGGTTTACGGCTTTAAAGCGCAATTTTGACCCGACCGATTCATTCGGGAGCATTTGCGCTACTGGCAAAAAATGAAAAACTTTTATTTTCTTTAATTAAATAAATGGTTTATTTAATTGATAAAAGTTTAAAATAAAGATGTTTATTTATATGAAATATGATTTCAGAATTGCTAAAATTAAAGAGTTTAATTTGGATTTGGTTTTTGATTAAAATAAAAGAGTTTATTTTGTTTCAAAACTAAAGTTTAGCAAACTTTTTCCCATTAATTGATATTAATGCATATATGGAATGGATTTATTTTCATGGGATGAATGTTATTTATTGATTCATATGATGATATGCATGATAATAAATGGGATTGATTATGGACTATGACCAATGTGATTAGATTTTATTTTGGATGGATGCTTGAATGTATGAGTTTTATTAAATGGAGTCTGCGTACCTCATCTTTTCTGGTTTTCTTCTTGTTGTAAATTATCTCTCTCTCCTATTTACTTCCCCTTGACTGCTGATCAAGGTTTCTATTTAAATGAAATAGTTTATGTAATAGGATTAGTTTGAATTTTTTGAATAATCGGAGATCACGGAGCAAGAGTGCTTGAAGACCCGTTTGTAATGGTGCCCGAGTTTAAATGTAATAGTTATATTTAAATGTTAATTCTTACACCATAGGGTTTGACCTTTTGGTTCACTTAATGGCTCTAGTGAACCAAACTAGAATAAAAGTTCATAATCAATTCGGGTAAAATACAGTATTCTTTACTTGCATGCGAGTATAATATATATTATATATTATGCAAACATGCTTTGCATGTAACGCCCCAGAAAATCGAACATTTTGTAAATACTTTTAATAATGAATAAAATAATATTATTTATTATTATTATGTGTTAGTAAGATGAATGTCGTTCTATAGCCTACAAACGTCGGAAAGCTGTAGTATTTTAACTACGTGGGAGAATTAAAGTGTTTGAATTTCTAAAACGAAAATAAAATTTTTTCGAGAAATTTTTCGAAAAACACTATTCATCGATTTCTGCTCGGGAATTATTTTGGAATTTCCGAGAAATACATAACGTTATAATATCAAAGTGATATCGATTATGCAATAATAATCTAAGTATGGAAAACGTAATATTTCGCATGCGGACTTAAATTTGAGAACGTTATGAATATTAAACGTTAAGAAGAAAATGTAATGATTGTATGATACGAAATATTGTACTAGTATGTATGAAGAATGGAATAACGTATGTTACGAATTAATATATGAACTAGAATATAAGAATTATACGTATGGTATAATGATAAGGCTTTTAATTAAATGGAATGGACTTGTAGGATTATTAGCATAATGGTAGAAGTCCAATGGGAAGTGATATACAAGCCCTAGTGTTTGTTAATTAAGAGTCCATCTAATGTAATGCAAGCCCAATAAGAATTTGCTAAGTAATGAAGCATAAGCCCAATGTAATGATCCAATGGATTAGGATCCATGGTGCAACCCATGGGTAGACTTGGTGGGCAAGAACTTTATGTGGTGATCAAGCTTTGGATAAGTGTTGTGATAAGCAAGTTTACTTAGGGCCAAAGCAATGAATAGTAAGGAGGTTAGATTAAGGAGGTGGAAAGCCTAAATGACCATTCTACCCTAACTTTGAGAGCTCTATAAATAACAAGCTCACAATTCTCTTGTTGCTTGATAAAATTTCATCCAACTCCTCTCAAGATAAACAACTTAATTATTAGAGAGAATAAGCCACATAAGCACTTATAAGTTATTTCAACCTTTGCTAGATTTTCGAAAGAGAAGTGAAGTAATAGTCTTCAAGGGTAAGACTCATACCTATTATCTTTATCTTTTCTATGATAGGATTGATAGAGAAGTGGGATTGTTTGTTAAAGAACATTTTATAAGTTATTGATGAATGAACTTAAGCTGAATAAGTTGAATAAGCAACTTGAACTCTAATAAGTTGATAGAATCATGAAGAACTTATCATATGTTTGTCATAGGATGTTAGTATGTTGAATATAGTATGAGAACAATGATTGATGGACTTAAGTTCATAGTAAGTCATAAGCATGAGAATTTGTAGTTAATAAGTTAATTAAGTCATTGACTTATGAGAATAAGTCAAAACCTACTTTGATGATAAGTTGGTGTGATAAGTAACTTGAAATGTTCTTGTGTTGGTTAAAATCCATTTAGAATGATTAGTAATGAAGTTTTGTCGGAATTCACACGATTGGACGATAATCGTCGAATTCGTGAAATTCTCGGAATGGAAGTCGTATTTTGTGTTTGAAGTCGGAAACGTTTGTTTTCGATAGAGACAAGTCATATTTGGCATTATAGAGTTGCGGACTCGAAAATGATCGAATTCTGACTTAGAACGAAGAAACGAGCGTTGAGTTCACGAACGTTTATCGTTTTCATTAAAATGAACTAATAGGTGAAATTTTAGCAAACGAAGTCAAATAGATAAAATTCTTGCATGAACGTATAGAGTATGTAATTTATGAACCGTGAAGCTTTTGAGCGAGCCAATTCGGACTTATAACGAAGAAGTTATGCATCCAGGAGTTTCAGTAAAATTTTCAAATTTTGCAAAACTATTCGAAACCTGAGTTGGAAGCGCCTGGCGCCAACCCAAGGCCAAATGAGTGGTGCCATGGTACGCAGTGCGATGTTTGAGCACATCGCTAACTCGTTCATGTATGTATGGTCCATTGAGTAAGGACTCGCATGTGCAGCCACCGAGTCCGGACTTCTCATCGTTAACTCAAGGCTGCAACGCGGCTTGAAGAGTTATGGGTGGCGCCGCAGGCCAACCCTAGGATGTGGACAGTAATGAATACTTTCTGATATAAAGTGAAAGAGAACTTATTAGTAATGAACTAAGGTATAAACATAACATTGTTAAGACACTATTAGACATCTAATTGTATGATGATTAAGAGTTATTAATCAATTGAAAGTGAACGTAATATGAATGACGTAATGAAAAGCCGGAAACCATAATAACAGATCTAAGTCAGAATTTAATTGAGATGAAGGGCAAGATATAATAATACGCCTACTTGATTACATGTGACCTAATATGGTATGTTACATGATCATGTATTGTAGAGACTTAGAGACCTAAAGTGTATGCGTGTGATAATCGATGAAGCGTATCGACTGAAGGCAAGTATTCTAACCCTTGTTCGATTCGGTTTGGACAAGCTTTGTAATTCTAGTATTCTTTTCGCATGAAGTCTTGAATGATGAGGTCTAAGCCAATCCTTTCTTGGCTAGACTTATATTATGATTTAAATCAAGCATGATTAATGTTTACCGAGAGTTATATTGGTATGGTTTTCAATCGAAGACCGTGTATGCTAAAATGTTTTTGTCGTTTAACTATTGAGGCGTATGTGAGGTTGCCACAACTTAAATGTAAGACCCCGGCTTATTATAAATGAAATTAAATTTCCTCTATTTATTATTTTAAAATAGTAAGGGTTGATTTGATTAATGTGGTTAGTTATCGTAAAATCATAAATATTTTAAATAAGCAAGTGGTTATAAAATATTCATTGTTGTGGGGAATATTCGTTTGGTCCGGAATATTCTTCTTTGCCGGAGGAGAATATTAAATGCGATGACAGTAGTGACCTTGTGTGGGCCCATAATGGAAAACAATTGGATGAAGAAAGCGACAAGTATAAGTTGTTTATAAATAACGACGTAGTTGTTACCGTTAATACTGTTGGAATACCCGGTGGTTAAAACACAGTAGCACACGGTATTGCACCAATTATTGATTCTTATGTAAGAAGACACTACTCAATAATTATTACGGTGAATTCTTATTCAATATTTTATTTTATTGATTCAATAATTGCTACGTTGATATTTTATATTATTACTGTTTCAATAATTGTCACTACACAATATTTTTATTATCAGATCAATAATTCATATTATTTGAATAATATTATTAGATAACATTATTGGCAATGTCTAGAAAGTTCTGTCTAAGGAGAGGTTTGGTCACCTAATTGTGCGCCAATAAGGAGAAATCCTTATTGGAAAGCTTCCTCTTTCCTAGGAACGGCCTGGTTGTCGATATTGTGATTCTGTAATATTATTTGTGAATAATTAAATATTGATTTATATGATAAGGAAAATATTCATTTTATGTGGATATAGATAGAGAAAATTTTAAAGTGACAATTGTTGAAAAAATGATATTTTATCTTTTCTGATAAAACAATTCATTTAAATATATTGTTATATTTTAATAATATAATAATGGTGATATTTTTACAATGAATGTGGGATATATGAATATATGAGGAGGAAGAGTATTTTTGTTGCAAAAGTTGTTTAAAACATGTTAAACATGTCCGTGGGCCCATTTCTTGACTGAAATTTAATTATAGCCTGTAAAATCGTCCGTTTGTGGATTTCGGTCAATTTCTGTTTGGAATTTGGAAAAACCTTCTTCTGCAAAGTTGTAGAGAATGGAATTTCCTATGGAAAGAACATGAGGTTTGAATTTTTCTGATAAAAGGGCTATTTATTATGAATTATTGAAGTTCCAGATTAATTAATTATTATTTTTTTGGAGTTTTAAATGAATTAATTGAGAAATACGTTTTTGTGGTTGTTATTGAGGTGTGGCTGATGTCTAGACTATATTGGTGTGCGTAGGAAAGTTAAGAAAAATAAATTATTATTTTAATAAATTTTCTGCTTTGGTGTTCTAAGCATTTTCCTATAAATAGGGTGCTTAGGTTAGAATTGAAAATCACACCAGAAACTGAAGTTTTCTCTCTCTATATTATCGAGCGTATTCTTGTGAGTATTTTGAGTATACTTTGAGTATTGCTATACGGTGAAAGTTCAAGTTATAGCCTATATCCATTATTCCGTTTAAATCTTTGTCTTTCCGAGGTAAGGGATATTTTTTTTCGTAATGATATTATTTCTTCAATATCATTATGTTGAAATATTGATCGAAGTTTTATCAAATTTGGAACTTTTGGTGTTTGAGTTACTATTCACGTATACGACAATTATTCACGATATCTGATCTTATTCACGAATACTCACGGACTATTCATCGAAAAATGAAAATTTTTCTTTTCGTCAAAATATCTATTGTGGATACTAGCTTTGATTGTATCCATGTTTTGATCATTCTTGAATTTTACACCACTATGATTATTTTTGAGGTATTTTTTGGACGTGGATAAAACAAAGTACGAATCCTTAATCCTTAATCCTTGTCATTTTGATTCTTTGGATTCGTTTTTTAAAAAATATTTTCATCATCCTCGGTCTTAAATGATGATATTATGGAATATCTTTGGCCAGTAGTGCAAAGATGAATGATTTTCGATGAATATCTTTGGCCGTAGTGCAAAGATGAGCAGTGTTTAGATGAACATGACCAACTGGTGAATGTCCTTGGCTCAGAAGTGCAAGGATGAATATATAATTTCAAATATATATTGATTGATGTTACAGGGATAAAATATTGATGATGGACTGTTAAATTCATAGATATTAGTAGATTTCATCCTCTACGTAACTCTTCTATGAATTAATATTTTCCGCTGCGAGTATTGATTTAAAACTTGTTGTCTATTGTATTCTATTAGATTTTTTTTCCCTTTTTAAGACTAACGATAATTTGTTATGTATTATCTTAGTCATAATATTCTTTACTGGGCTAGTTGAGCTCACCCTTTTCCTTTTTGTTCCATTTTTCTTCTCGTGGAGGCGAGAATGTAGCGAGTACGAATTTAGTCTGGGTATGGAATGATGATTTTAGAGAGTTGTTTAGTAGTCCTCACCATTTCTGTAAAATAATGTATCAATAATTATGATGAGAATTTATTTGTATGTGGATATTGTTTAGATGGCAATATCTGTATTTAAACTCACAGTTTTATTGTTGTAATAATAAAGTTGTAGTTATTTCTGTACCGTATATTGACAACTCAGAATGGGTGATGTATACCTATTTTGGGGGTGTCACATAAATTATAAATTAATTTAATTTAGAAATTTATCTAATAAATTTAGATTTATAAATATTTATTAACGACCATCACATCAATAATTATTTATTCCATCAATTCAATAATAGACACATCAAATAAATATTTATATTATTCAATAAATATTTAATATTATAATTTGATAATTTCGGATCGTTACAGTGACCGCTCCAGAAATTACAAAGGAGACGGCGCGACTACGTAAACAAGCCAGAGATTCAAAGATGGGCATAAGGCACGGTAGCACTCCATATAGTTCAAATCCTGGCACGACAGAGCTAGGTCTAGGCAAAGGATGGAAAGTTTTGGTTTTTGGCAGGAAATCTGAAGGAGATTTGGTTTGTTACTTCTGTTGTGATTAGGATTTGACTTGTTACCTATAAATACATGATGGGAGGAATAAAGTAGATAAAATTCATTGGATTAGAGAGTAGATTAAATTATATATTCCATTATATTTAGGAATTCATTCATAAACCCTAGTTCTTAATTAGCCATTGGAGATTGAAGCAACTTGGGAGAACACTGAAGATTCAAAGTAGGGGTGAAAGAAGAGTCTCAAGACTGTTGACAATAGATTGTATTCTTTTCTCTAATCTTACCTTTGTCTTTTAATGTTTATCAGTTGTGGAACCTTGACTTTAATTTAATGATTATGAACTAAATTCTTATTTAAGATTGTAACAAAACTTATTGTGTAGCTTATTTTATTATGCTTCTATATTAATTAATGTGATCTATTATACGGATTGTCTATTATGATTTGTGCTTAATTGCTTAGTTGTCTTGATCAACAATTGCTATGATAATTTATATGAATTCGAGAAATAAAGTATATATTTAGATCTGATCATACTAGCATGTGATTATGTTTTTTGCATGGCGTTAGAATTCATAATTTTTGTTTGGGATAGGAATATACCAACGCAGCGCATGTAATTTGATAAGGGAACCTATATTTTAAATCCTCTTTAATTATAATTCACATAGGAATATAGTGAATTAGTTAATTAGGGTGTTTGATTCAATTCTATCAACTATGGATTTGGATTAATATGTTTGTAATGCATCTGAAGGTGGTTATTAATACTAATGAGTTCCTGATTAACAATCCAGAATGGTGAGCATAATTAATGGGAAGTATATTGATATAAGTGACACATTAAGTGAAGTTATGATCTTAAGTCTCCATACTCATGTTTTAAACTAGTGGTAGTTAGCATTAGTTTTGTTAATTATTTTAATTCACAAACATTAAATCATTTGTTTAAATAAAATTGATTTGGTTAAAGGTTAGTACTTTATAATTTCTATTAAATAATTTCTCGTTGGAACGATACTCTACTTACACTTTATTACTTGTTGACTGTGTATATTTGCACGTATATATTGATTGTGAAATCGACCAACAAGTGTTTGGCACCACTACCGGGGAATTAGTTTAATAATTTTTGCCAACAAGTGTTTCATTAGTAGCCCATGTGCCTCCTCCACCAAAGTTTAAGAATTCAGTCAGTTTTGCAAAACCATGCCCAATTGACAGTTATGTTGTCGGCAAAGCTCTTTGTGACATAAGAGCTAGTAAACTTATGGAGCCATGGTGGGATGAAAAAGAAAAGATATAAGAAAATCCCATTGTGTTTGACAAACTTGAATGCCCTAATCTGATTACAGACATAGTGGAGACAACACCTAGTTGTTGGATGTTCTTAAATGGGATCTTATTTATAAAGTGAAAGTAGTATGCACACTAGCCAATCATGTATAATGATAAAGCATATCATTTGTAATCAATCTTATTTATTTATTAATAAAAGTATTAATTTACTAAAGGCATTTAATTTATCAACATGTTGTTGTTTTAATAATATGTGATAAACCCATAATTTTAAGCAATGCTTTTAGAATTATGATGAGATCATATTAATGAGATCTAAATTCTTAGATAACTTAAAAACTAAAATGTTCCCAATCAATGGATTACTAAAAAGGGGATTAGTGAATTCGGATATATTGGTACATACGTTGCTTGCTCATTGGATGAGAATGATTAATCTCATGATCATTTGTGTGGAGACACTAAAGCAAGTATGTGACGCCCCCAAATCCGTATATACCTCCGCTGAAGGAATCGTTTAGCCCAGATACCATACCTCAACTACTAAAGAGTACAACTGTACCATACTTAACTATAACTTTTCATTCTTAACTTCGTTACCAATCTCTTCTTATAGACATTGTCTATTTGTTACCACCTTACATTCCTATTATTGGAGTTGGGTAACTCCATAACTCTGCGAGATTCTTCTTTGAATCCTCTCACGCATGTTTTCATCCCTTCTTTATATGTTTCTTAAATTACTTATTGTTCAAACTCTATTTGATCTTATTCTTTCATTATATTCACCTTCCTTCTCTAAGGTTATAGACTAAGGTACTCCAACCTAGGGTTTATAACCTACAACTTTGATACCAACTTTGTGACTTTTCGTCAAGGTGTAATCATCGATTACGTAACTTGGTGCTCACGATACAATATACACCATCATCTAAATAAGTAAACCTTAACAATAAGGAATAATAATATTAACTATTACATAATTATTCAAAATAAAATCCCAAGTCTTTACAACCTTAAAACATACTGGAACTTAGTCTTGCATTTATCGCTACAATACACATATGCGGAAATAATTATTTTATTACATAACCATTAGCATCACTTCATCTTGGACTTTTCCTTGTCCTTGCCCGAACCCTCAGCCTTCTCATCCTTAACTGAAAGGTTTAAACAAGAATGAGCATAAATTGCCCAACAAGTATACGGTATAAATGGGAAATATACATCGGGATAAAGGCATTTGAATTACTAGATCTCAACAGTTGAAAGATTATCAAGTGTTAAAGAAGAACATCAAGAATAAGAATTTAAGAATTTTCAATATCATACTACAGGTGTAGATCAAACGCGATCTCTGCAAGTACGCCGGTGATCACTCCATCATTGTATTTCCTACGTTGTGCACATGTATTAAGTTTAAAATGCATAAGCATAAATGGGACTATTTTCCCGACATCCTGTTTTTTTCCGTTCATTCAAAGTTGTTCATCTTACTAATCATGCGAGACCTCCATAGAGGCAACTTGGATTAGTAAACATTCAATAGCTTGAAAGATGTGTTTTAAATCATTTTCATCAATAATAACTAAGCGGAACCAAAGGCTAGGAACATACATAGAAACAGTTCTATGATGACATGAAACTTAAAAGCATAGTAGTTAGAATAATAAGCTGAATAACCATTGAAAAGCTTGCAAGATAATTGGAGTTTGTATGACTTTTCAACGAAGAAACTTGCGAATAAATAACTAACACAAGTCCAATACTTACCCTTCACTGCGATAATATTAATAAGGATTTAATAAATACCCAAAAGAAATTAGGGTTAGAAAACTTGCACGATAAACTGCTCTAATTAACGCTAGCGATTAACCTTCACATAACCTAATCACATGTGTCTCGTTAATCATCATTCATACACAATCTAGTTTGAAGTAAAAGGGTCTCCTATTGGATATGCTATAAACATCATAATAGAATATATTTAGAAAATATATGCCACCCATTTTAGATATCATAGGCAGCCCAAAACAGAACTTGAAAATGCCCAAACATAACAGTTTTTACATTTTTTTTTCTCAGCTTTACCATACCTCGCTAAAATAGTCATAACTAATTCGTTTTAAAATATTTTTGAGCGATTCTTACGCCCACGCGAAGCTAACTTCTGGGGCTACAACTTTCGTTCATGGACCATCTTCAAATTCCAAGCACAAAATTCTAGAAAATCCGTGCAAGGAGACTGCTCCGAATTTGTTGGACAGATTTGACGCAACTACTTTGAAAAGTCATAACTCCTTGGTCCGAAGTCGGAATTAGTCCGTTCTGGAGTCCATGGAAAGCTTATGCAGTGTACTATAATAACCCAAAAGCCCAAAATTTTCTGGAAACTGTAGCTAGCCCCGAATTTGTCCTTAGGGTCAGTAGTTCACAATTTTTTTTTCGGTTTCTAACATGTTTATTTCTGCAACCTTACGATTTTCATATCTCACTCAATATAGCTTCGATCCGAATGAAATTTGGACATGTTATACCTCATGCTACATACTATTTTACAAAATTATTACATGCAACAAATGGATTATCTAAGACATGATTTCGAGTGACCAAAAATCCTGAAAAATCATGCAAACTAGTTTTACCCAACTTTTGAAAAAATCATGATTTTGATTTTAGCATGCATGGATTTGATTCCTACTGTCCAGACCACATTTACTAACATATATATACATGTTACAACAATTCATTTCTCTAACTTTTCATGTTTTGATCAAATTAGCAACTAAGAGGCATAATATCAAACACTTAGCATGCAAGGCATAACTCTTTGGATTTTTAAAGCATACATGGCATGATTTGTCCAGAACTTATGTTCTTATTACACCATAACAATCAGACCACAATTACCCAACGTCACATAATCCAAAATAAACCATTTATAAAGGTCTCCTATGCATATTCTCTCATAGTTTTGGAAGAACATAGAGAATGGGTTCATAGCTTACCTCTTTGGTGAATTCTTCTTGATTTAATCTGCTATAGACTCACTCCCTTGCTTGCTTAGACTCTCCAAAATCTCCAGAAATCACCACAACATCTATTACTCTCAATATTTTCTTCTCTTTTCTTTATTTTTGCTCTCTAGTTAGAAAGTTGTTGTGAAAGGAAGAAGTGGCTTAGATGGAATGTATATACCTCATATATAGTGTAATGAAACTGAAATCTCCGACCCATTACAACTCCCCATGATCGGATATCATTACCCTCATAATTCATTAGGCTAATTATGGGTAGGAGTTAAGAAAATGAAAGGTTTTGTTTAATAACACAAGAGTAACCCCCCCTCAATAATCCTTATAAATACGTATACTCCCTCCTTGACCCATATAGATTGTCACAAGAACTCCCAAGAATCGAACTTCATGTAAATAAAAACATTATTTTAATCATTTAATCAATTAACAAGTCATTTTGACCATTTTGCCCTCAAGTAGTCAAACGCGTGTCGATACTTATATCGATTCCTACTAAAGTCGACATGCCGGACGTCATGGAACTCTCTATTTCGTCAAACACAACTTCAAAATTCGTAGTCGATAATTCGTCGCTCCAAAGTGTGCTTGGGCTAAATTTAAGATAATATTATATCTAATAAAGTTCCAAGAGAAGAGATTTGACTGTATGTGACATTTTACGTCATGAAACTTCCAAATCCATATATCTATAAATAAGAGCATTGTAAAAGAGAATGGTGGATATATAAAAATATTATGAGGCATATCTCATTTTCGTGACACATTTAAAAATATTATGAGACATGTCTCATTTTCGTGACACATTTTCGTGGTTATAGTCTATCCTGCCTAATTTCGACGTTTCAGACTCAAATACGCAGACCGCATCTCTAAATTCTGCTCCAAACTCAAACTCATATTTATAAGTCATCCCACGACATTAATTAGAATTAGTTCCATCCTTAACCAATTTAAATAATTGGCCTAATCGTAACAACCATTAAAATGCATCTTATCACATAACATATAATAAAATAAATAATTCATCTAAAAATAATTGTCACATAAGAATTTCACATAAGTTTGTTTATTGAAATTGTTTAATTACATGGAAAAATCTAGGATATTACATTCACCTCCCTTATAAGGATTCATCCTCGGAATCAAAAACCCTAACTTACCCAGGTTTTCATCAAATCTCTTCGTTGAATAACTTCAACACATTACCTTAATATAGGTTTTATATTTCCTACTCCCACCATTCTTGATAATAAATTTTTGTACGTTTTATTTCATAACATTTACTTAGACTCAATTATATTTGAGTATTACATATTCTTTGACCCGTTCATTATCTTTCCCTAAGGATCATTATCATATACTATATTCTCAAACTCTCGGGACATTACATTCACCCCTTCTTCTAAGAATTTCTTCCCCGAAATTTTTTTTTTGACTTACTAATTTTCATTCATTCCATTTATCAAAATAGATTTTATGTTAATATCTATTTATTCATTAGGTTCTGCAACCAAATTCTTTCTCTACGGATCTTTCTAAGATCATCATATTCCTCACCTCATCCTCTTTTAAGAGTTTCACATTTCTCTTCTTTCTGAAATTTCATTTCTTTCTTGAAATTATTATGCTTTGCTTAATTGTCTCATCCTTTCCACCTTCACCTTTCAGAATAACAAGAATCTTCCTCAATTGCTCAATAATTGAGAAGCGATATGAATAACAGGAATTTAAAAGTTTCCAAATCATGCTAAGGGGTCATAAGACCTTGAACTACATCCCTAGGTTATCAAGTATCTCGACTTGAACCTTTAACAGTCATAAGACTATACGGACCTTGAACTCTTCTCCAGGTTTAACAGTGCATCACCACCATAAACCATCTTTAACAGAATGTTTAGCAATCACACAGACTGAAAACACTCTCTGCAAGTACTCTAGGTGATCAATTTATCGTACCCCCTACGTCGTGTACAACGTATTACATCTTAACATCGTACTTGTTATATATGCGTTACTTCCGGAACCATTGTCTCCGATAACATGTCCCCTTTTTATAGGGTTGTTCACCTCAGCTTTTCAACATCTGAATCTGCACCAAAATAATTTGGTTTGGCATAACTTCTCAAGAAATACTTGAATTTCATGAACATCTTTCAATATTCGTCTAGCTGAATCAAATAGCATAGACTTCTACAACAATTCGGACATCAATCGAAATATACATATACACGTATATATATATTCTCATATTTTAAAGAAACCTCAAAAATCTTTTTATGGCGTCATGATACATACTTTGTATTTACAAATCCGTTTGAGGATTCATCGGTTTGTGACTTTGTCATACTACATCATACCATAGTGGGCTGACGATCCTTAGATCACATCCAACACTAAGAAATTCTGCATTGATAACTCCATCGTTTTTATCATCTTTGCACCAGGTTCCATGATGCATTAATGATATAAAATATATTTTGATATTTTCAAATCATTTTCGTCTCAATTAGCATAGACTATTCTTTAAATAGTTCAAAAATCTTTGAAAATCGGTTTTAGTGATATCATATCTCAACAGGTAACGATGTGTCAGTGTCCCGAAGCCCACACATACACATTTGTCACCATGCGTTGAGAGTAAAAATTCATTTTAAAAAGGCACATAATGCGAATTTAGCTTGATGTCAAAAATTTGAAGTCTAGCATAGCTAGAAGATTTGGAAAAATTTATGTCTCCACTTTCTATACTGATCCATTGCTTAATAATTCTATCTATTCCCATAACCCTCAATTCTTCATTCATAACTTAATTATACCCCAGTTCATCAAACTTACCGCACATTGGAAGTTCAGGACTTGCCACAATAATATGAGTTTACGAACTTATCCTAGTCAGACCATAGGCGTCCATTCGCTGAGGGGTTCAAAACATACCATATTATTATGAGTTACGAACTTACCATATGCATTAGTTTTAAGAACCGCGCCTAATCCTAATAATATATGTCTAATCTTAATAGTTTCTAACTATCCAATATACACATGAGAAAAGAATCACCATTTCGTCACATATACATTGATAGCGCGACACCAACATTCCAATGATTATCAATATGATAAACTGAGTGCAAGCACAAAATCCTTTCCCATACAAAGATTTGTACAACTCAGCCGTCACATGAGTCCTCAATTGAAATCCCACCTAACTCTATCTTGCTTATAACTTGCTCTTTGCTCGATACGAATTTCTCGTATCACATCATCTATAACTCCTCATGAGTTATCTCGTACTATTTCATAGTACTCCATCTTCATAGCATTAAGCTATAATTATTCAAACATTATAGACCATCTTCCTTTAAGAATTTCTAACTTCATTTACATCGCTCAAAATTTCATTCGAGTTCTACACTTTCATCATATGTATCCATTTCTACACATGGTACACATCGAGTCTCTAATAGTTTCAATATGGTACGCTGAGTGGTTTCCCACAAACAACCAACAAACTATGTTCCAAGTTATTAGTTCGTATATACCTCCGCTGAAGGAATCGTTTAGCCCAGATACCATACCTCAACTACTAAAGAGTACAACTGTACCATACTTAACTATAACTTTTCATTCTTAACTTCGTTACCAATCTCTTCTTATAGACATTGTCTATTTGTTACCACCTTACATTCCTATTATTGGAGTTGGGTAACTCCATAACTCTGCGAGATTCTTCTTTGAATCCTCTCACGCATGTTTTCATCCCTTCTTTATATGTTTCTTAAATTACTTCTTATTGTTCAAACTCTATTTGATCTTATTCTTTCATTATATTCACCTTCCTTCTCTAAGGTTATAGACTAAGGTACTCCAACCTAGGGTTTATAACCTACAACTTTGATACCAACCTGTAACGCCCCCAAATCCGTGTAATCATCGATTACAGAACTTGGTGCTCACGATACAACATACACCATCATCTAACTAAGTAAACCTTAACAATAAGGAATAATAATATTAACTATTACATAATTATTCAAAATAAAATTCCAAGTCTTTACAACCTTAAAACATACTGGAACTTAGTCTTAGCGTTTATCGCTACAATACACATATGCGGAAATAATTATTTTATTACACAACCATTAACATCACTTCATCTTGGACTTTCCCTTGTCCTTGTCCGAACCCTCAGCCTTCTCATCCTTAACTGAAAGGTTTAAACAAAAATGAGCACAAATTGCCCAGCAAGTATACGGTATAAATGGGAAATATACATCGGGATTAAGGCATTTGAATTACTAGATCTCAACAGTTGAAAGATTATCAAGTGTTAAAGAAGAACATCAAGAATAAGAATTTAAGAATTTTCAATATCATACTACGGGGTGTAGACTGTAAACGATCTCTGCAAGTACGCCAGGTGATCAGCCCATTGTACCCTACGTTGTGCACATGTATTAAGTTTAAAATGCATAAGCATAAATGGGACTATTTTCCCGACATCTATTTTTCCCGTTCATTCGGGTTGTTCATCTCAGTAATCATGCTAGACCTCACCAAGGCAACTTGGATTAGTAAACATTCAATAGCTTCGAAAGATGTGTTTTAAATCAGTTTTCATCAATAATAACTAGCCGGAACCAAAGGCTAGGAACATACATAGAAACAGTTCTATGATGACATGAAACTTAAAAGCATAGCCGTTAGAATAATAACTGAATAACCATTGAAAAGCTTGCAAGATAATTGGAGTTTGTATGACTTTTCAACAAAGAATCTTGCACGAATAAATAACTAACACAAGTTCAATACTTACCCTTATTGCGATAATATTAGTAAGGATTTAATAAATACCAAAAAGAAATTAGGGTTAGGAAACTTGCCTGATAAGCCTGCTATAATTAACGCTAGCGATTAACCTTCACATAACCTAATCACATGTGTCTCGTTAATCACCATTCATACACAATCTAGTTTGAAGTAAAAGGGTCTCCTACTGGATATGCTATAAACATCATAATAGAATATATTTAGAAAATATATGTCACCCATTTTAGATATCATAGGCAGCCAAAGCGAACTAAAAATGCCCAAACATAACAGCTTTTTACATTTTTTTCTCACTTTACCATACCTCGCTAAAAGCAGTCATAACTAATTCGTTTTAAAATATTTTTGAGCGATTCTTGCGCCCACGCGAAGCTAACTTCTGGGGCTACAACTTTTGTTCATGGACCATCTTCAAATTCCAAGCACAAAATTCCAGAAAATCCATGCAAGGAGACTGCTCCGAATTTGTTGGACAAATTTGACGCAACTACTTTGAAAAGTGATAACTCTTTGCTCCGAAGTCGGAATTAGTCCGTTCCGGAGTCTATGGAAAGCTTATTCAGTGTACTATAATAACCCAAAAGCTCAAAATTTTCTGGAAACTGTAGCTAGCCCGAATTTGTCCTTAGGGTCAGTAGTTCACAATTTTTTTTTCGGTTTCTAACATGTTTATTTCTGCAACCTTACGATTTTCATATCTCACTCAATATAGCTTCGATCCGAATGAAATTTGGACATGTTATACCTCATGCTATATACTATTTTACAAAATTATTACATGCAACAAATGGATTATCTAAGACATGATTTCGAGTGACCAAAAATCCTGAAAAATCATGCAAACTAGTTTTACCCAACTTTTGAGAAAATCATGATTTTGATTCTAGCATGCATGGATTTGATTCCTACTGTCCAAACCACATTTAATAACATATATATACATGTTACAACAATTCATTTCTCTAACTTTTCATGTTTTGATCAAATTAGCAACTAAGAGGCATAATATCAAACACTTAGCATGCAAGGCATAACTCTTTGGATTTTTAAAGCATACATGGCGTGATTTGTCCAGAACTTATGTTCTTATTACACCATAACAATCAGACCACAATTACCCAACATCACATACTCCAAAACAAACCATTTATAAAGGTCTCCTATGCATATTCTCTCATAGTTTTGGAAGAACATAGAGAATGGGTTCATAGCTTACCTCTTTGGCGAATTCCTCTTGATTTAATCATAGAGACTCACTCCTTGCTTGCTTAGACTCTCCAAAATCTCCGTAAATCACCACAACATCTATTACTCTCAATATTTTCTTCTCTTTTCTTTATTTTTGCTCTCTAGTTAGAAAGTTGTTGTGAAAGGTAGAAGAGGCTTAGATGGAATGTATATACCTCATATATAGTGTAATGAAATGAAATCTCCACCCATTACAACTCCCCATGATCGAGATATCATTACCCTCACAATTCATTAGGCTAATTATGTGTAGGAGTTAAGAAAATGAAAGGTTTTTGTTTAATAACACAAGAGTAACCCCCCCCTCCTCAATAATCCTTATAAAGACGTATACTCCTCCCTTGACCCATATAGATTGTCACAAGAACTCCCAACAATGAACTTCATGTAAATAAAATATTATTTTAATCATTTAATCAATTAACAAGTCATTTTGACCATTTTGCCCTCTGTAGTCAAGCGTGTCGATACTTATATCGATTCTTACTAAAGTCGACGTCCCGGACATCATGGAACTCTCTGTTTCGTCAAACACAACTTCAAAATTTGTAGTTGACAATTAAATAAGCTCCAAAGTGTGCTTGGGCTAAATTTAAGATAATATTATATCTAATAAAGTTCCAAGAGAAGTGATTTGACTGTATGTGATATTTTACGTCATGAAACTTCTAAATTCATATATCTATAAATAAGAGCATTGTAAAAGAGAATGGTGGATATATAAAAATATTATGAGACATGTCTCATTTTCATGACACATTTAAAAATATTATGAGACTTGTCTCATTCTCGTGACACATTTTCGTGATTACAGTCTATCCTGCCTAATTTTGACGTTTCAGACTCAAATACGCAGACCGTGTCTCTAAATTCCGCTCCAAACTCAAACTCATATTTGTAAGTCATCCCACGACATTAATTAGAATTAATTCCATCCTTAACCAATTTAAATAATTGGCCTAACCGTAACAACCATTAAAATGCATCTTATCACATAACATATAATAAAATAAATAATTCATCTAAAAATAATTATCACATAAGAATTTCACATAAGTTTGTTTATTGAAATTGTTTAATTACATGGAAAAATCTAGGATATTACATTATGTAGGTGCTTATTGGAGAATAAGTTCACTGAATGTGACTCGCTAAGGAATACTTAATGGAGTTTTACTTGCCTATCAATAGAAATTCCTGTAGTGATAGTAGTACAAGTGATCCTTAGACTTGAGATCATCATAGTATCTTGTATATAATGATTTATACTTTGACATATTCCTTAAGACCCTCAGGGTATATCAAAGAGTATGCTTGGGTATAATGAGTTATATATGGAGATAATGAATGATCAATAAAGAATCTACAACTTTTAGTAAAAGAAGAGATATGCCATATGTGATTCGATAAATGACAACCTAGGAATCCTTGGCCAATGTGGAATGAAATTAGAAAGTAGTTTCTAATTTGCATTCATTTGGAGTTGTGAATTTAGGAATTAAAATACATATAATTAAATAAAACAAGACTTGACAGTAATTCCATATCTTATATTTAATTAAGACATTGTATGGTGTAAGAATTGAATTGTACGGTAACTATTTACTCAAAGGTTCTTTTATGATTCTTCTTCTTGATTCTTCTTCTTCCTTGGTGGATCACTTCTAGAGGCCAAATGCTTGGGTGGCTGACGTTGATCAAAGGAAGGAACCAAACCCATGTATTCAAGGAGAGCACAAGGATTAGGAGTTAAACTCGTACATGAGGAAGCTTGGATCTTCAATGGTATAATTCTGATTCTCCTATTCTATTATAGACTGATTATCAAAGAACGAGAATGATCTTGGTTTATGGTTTGTAAGAAAAATTTTAAAATTTATTTTACTTCGCTTTTGTTATATTTATGTGATTTGACTGTATACTCTTGTTTCTAGCAAACCTAATAGTGGTATCAGAGTCAATCTTGTGCTAATTATCAGTCTTTGTGATTCCATGTTTGTATTATATGCGATTAAATCGATTACTGGGCAACATAAAAGTTTTTTGTTTTTGCGACATGGCTTGATTCTTGTAAATCTCGATTCATTACGGGCGTAGCTTTTTCGGTACCAAGATCCAGTTTCCTGGATGAGAAGCCTTTATTCTGTAGTGTCCCGGCTCATTACGGGCACACGCATACTGCATTACTAGAAATCGGTTTACGGCTTTAAAAAGCTTATACGCTTGCGACCGATTCATTCACGCGCAAATTTGTGCTTCCAAGAGAATCTGAAAAACTTTTATTTTCTTTAATTAAATAAATGGTTTATTTAATTGATAAAAGTTTAAAATAAAGATGTTTATTTATATGAAATATGATTTCAGAATTGCTAAAATTAAAGAGTTTAATTTGGATTTGGTTTTTGATTAAAATAAAAGAGTTTATTTTGTTTCAAAACTAAAGTTTAGCAAACTTTTTCCCATTAATTGATATTAATGCATATATGGAATGGATTTATTTTCATGGGATGAATGTTATTTATTGATTCATATGATGATATGTATGATAATAAATGGGATTGATTATGGACTATGACCAATGTGATTGGATTTTATTTTGGATGGATGCTTGAATGTATGAATTTTATTAAATGGGGTTTGCGTACCTCGTCTTTTCTGGTTTTCTTCTTGTCATAAATTCTCTCTCTCTCTCTCTCTCTCCTATGTACTTCCCCTTGACTGTTGATCAAGGTTTCTATTTAAATGAAATAGTTTATGTAATAAGATTAGTTTGAATTTTTCGAATAACCGGAGATTAAGGAGCAAGAGTGCTTGAAGACCCATTTGTAATGGTGCCCAAGTTTAAATGTAATAGTTATATTTAAATGTTAATTCTTACACCCTAGGGTTTGACCTTTTGGTTCACTTGATGGCTCTAGTGAACCAAACTAGAATAAAAGTCCATAATCAATCCGGGTAAAATATAGTATTCTATACTTGCATGTACGCTAAACAAGATGAGACTAATAATAATAAACCCCTCAAGAAAATTATATTAGGTCCTAAGCGTTCAAAGATATTTGGAATATCGAACGTAACCTTCTAGCATGATAAAATTAATAGGTATTAAATATTTAATGAGTTTGTTGTGTCACCACAAGGCAAGTATTAAGTATTTAAGATGCTAATTTATCACATTTGATGCTTATAAAGAAAATTAAACAATATTATTTTATTGTGTCACTACAAGGACAATATTTTTCTTTTTTGAATATCCAGTGTTAGGTTGGACTTAACTTAGATAATTTTGATTCATATGTGCCACCACTTGATCAAAATAATCCAAAAGGCAAAAGATAAGGAGTTACATGATGATGTAATTGACAAGGAGTTGGCTACCTATTTATTTATATATAGTTTGTTGTGTCACCACAAGACTATATATATTTGAAATGAGATCCTTATTCTCACTAGCAAAAACTTTAATTAGATTTTGCTGAACTATATATATGAGGGTAATGTAGTTTGAATAAAATAGTGGGAGAAACTAATATAAAATAAAACCCAATTTATTTTGGTAAAATAAATTAATAAATGAATGTTTGCTAAAATATTATCTTTTTACATGCAGAATTTTGAAAATGTCACATTCACTAATTTAACTGCGTAGCATACTTGATGCTAACTGTTAGACCCCAAATTTTATGAATAAAGATTTAAATTTCTCAAAATATTTTTTTGAATATTATGGTGTGGATTTGATATAATGTTATAGTTCTGGGTAATATTTATAAATTTTACAAAGTATGCAAGTTGTTATATAATATTCGATTGGTCGGAAAATATTCTTTTTTCGGGGAATATCCGTACGACGACACAATCATTGGTGGACCCCACAACGGAAGTATTGTCGTAGTTAGAAAACGACAGAATTATCTTTTTATAAAAATAACGGCGAAAGTGTTATTGTGAGACCCCAAATTTTATGAATAAATATTTAAATTTCTCGAAATATTTTTTTAATATTATGGTGTGGATTTGATATAATGTTATAGTTGTGGGTAATATTTACAAATTTTGCAAAGTAAGCAAGTTGTTATATAATATTTGATTGGTCGGGGAATATTCGTTTTAACAGAGAATATTCGTACGACGGCACAATCATTGGTGGACCCCACAATAGAATTATTGTCGGATAGACAAAATGAAGAAAATATTTTTATGAAAATAACGGCGGAAGTTTTACCGTTAAAACTGTTGAACTACTCGGTAGTAAAAGTACAGTAATACGCGTGGTTGCATAGTAGCACACGGTATTGATTATTGATGCTTACGTGAGAAGTCACTCAGTTTTGTTCAATTATTGCTTCAGTAATTGTTGCATAATATCTCACATTATTTGATTCAATTATTGTCGATATTTTATATATTATTAAATCAATAATTGAGACGACATAGTTATTAATATTATTATTTGCAATATTAACGATGTCTAGAAGTTCTGGCAAGGAGAGGTTTGGTCACCTAATTGTGCTCCAATAGGGAGAAATCCTTATTGGAAAGCCCCCTCTTTCCTGGGAACGACCTGGTCGATTAATATTGTTAATTATAATAATGATGATAAATGTTGTTAAACATATTGAGGTGTCTTTTTATGAAGTCACGGAAGTTTTTATATATATATATATATAAATTTTGTTTTATTAGTATTATTAATGTAATAAAACAGAAAAGCTTTTTATATAAAACATAATACTTTTATAAAGTTATTTGTTTTATTAGACAATAATTAGATATATATATATATTTTATTATGCATAGTAAAATCTTTTTATATAAAAGCAGAATACTTTTATAAAGTTATTTGTTGTATTAGACAATAATTAGAATATATTATATTTTATTATGCATAGTATTTGCATAGTGCATGCATAGTATATGTTGCATAGTAAAATCTTTTTTATATAAAATAGAATACTTTTATAAAGTTATTTGTTTTATTAGACTATAAATAGAATATATTATATTTTATTTAAAAGATTTTGTTTTATTAGAATATTTTATTTATCTTTGCATAGTAAATCAATATGAATAGTCAGTTCAAAAGTAAATCAAACTGGATAGTTCATGAATTAATTACTATTAGGTCCATTCTCCTATAAATAGAAGCTCATTCCTTCATTATTTCTTACGAATTCACTGAAACTCTAGAGAGAGAAACTATAGAGAGAAAGAAAAAAAGTATTCTGCTACTTCACTACTCCTATATCCAGTTTCTTCTAAGGTAACGGGTATTATTTCTTTCGTATTCATGAAGAGAACTTACATTATTCCATTCTTTATTATTACATTGGAATAACTTTTGTATCTGTGAGCTACCCTATACTTGGTGAAATTCTTACATTATTCTATTCTTTATCATTATGTTGGAATAACTTTATCATCTGAAATACCGCATACATGGTGAAATTCTTACATTATTCCATTCTTTATTATTACATTTGGAACATCATGTTTGTGCGTTTACGTATGACTGGTTAAAGATTATTTATAATTACTGTTGGAATATCACAGCCGGTGCGTATTACGTCGACTGGTTCCATTAATTATTATTACATTGGAATAACTTTTATTCATGCGGTCTATCGCATGCATGGTGATTTCTATTGTTATTCCATTCTTTATTATTACATTTGGAATATCACCTGTCGGTCTGCGAATTTTGCGACTGATTAGTTATTTATTATTCTATTGGATTAACTTTGTTTTGTGCGGTTTATCGCATGCACGGTGATTTCTTTTGTTATTCCATTCTTTATTATACTCGGTTGATTAAAGTTTTGACTTTTATACTCCATGAAATTAGTGGAATATCCTTGATATTTGTGCTTCATCTAGTATTTTTTCATGGAAATATTCTTCTGAGCATTCTTGAATTTTACTATACAAAGAAGTATCATGTTGACAATTTGGGCGTTATTAGTTCCTGGATAAATTAATTCTTGAACTTGTTTTATTGAATTCTTATAACATTGTAATCATCCTCATGTTTATTTTATGTTTAAAGTCATCTCAGGCTTTTGTAGTGCATAGATGGACTTGGTATGATTATGACCGAGGATTAATTGATATAATCAAGACCGTAGTAATGTTACAAATGATGTGGTAAAAAGTCCTCATTGGCCCGTAGTGCATTAATGGATAGTTGTTGGCATGATCATGACCATTGATGAATACACGAATATCCTTGGCCCGTAGTGCATGGATAATTTGTGGTTGTAATCTTAATGAATATCCTTGGTAGTAGTGCGAGGATGATGTGGATTATTTATTAAAGTGAGTCAAATGATGATAAAAGTGATGAAAAACCTTTTAAATCATAAAAGATGGTAGATTTTATTCTCTACTTGACTCTTTTAATGGATTGCTTGTTCACTTTGCAGATTAAACTTGATGTTTGTTATATTTTCTCGGTTTAACATTGTTGAAGGCTAATGATAATTTATTATGCATTATCTTAGTCATAATATTTCTTCTTTGGGCTAGTTGAGTGACCCTTTCTTTCCTTTGTTCTCTTGAGGAAATGAGAAGCGTGGCGAGGACTAGTCGGGGAGCGAATAGCGGTCAGGATGATAGCATTAGTAGTCCTCACTATTACATTAAATAGTGTGACAACAAATGTAATGAGGACTCCATTGAGTGTGGATATTGTCTAGATGACAATATTCTTATTAAAACTCTTAGATTATGTTTATGTGTATATTTTTATGTATTTGTTGTATAATTAAGTTGTATTTATATTACGTACCATGTATTTGGCCACTCGAGAATAGGTGATGTATACTATTTTGGGGGCGTCACAGTTGGTATCAAAGCTTAGGGATATGATCCCTGGCTGAGATGTGAGACAAGAACTAGGAGGGAGAGACGGGGAATTCCTTCGCTAGTATGACCTACTTAAGTTATTTGGTATTTAATTGGTCGATCATAGTATAGGGATAATATTTGATATGTCAATTAACCCTTGTTTTGTGACAGTGTTTGAAAATGGCATCTGAAAATGTTGAGATAAACAATGGAGCAAAATAATATGATCGTATCGCAGTACGAGGCTAAGTTTGCGGAGTTATCCCGGTTTGCATCCCATTTGGTCGATAATGAGGAGCGAATGACGCGAATGTTTCTAAGAGGTTTGAAACCCGATATATGTTAATACCTCATTTCTCATAAACTTTGTTTATATTCAGATGTTATGAATAGGGATCAGTTATTGGAGCGCGATAATGAGTTAGCACAACCAAAAGGTAACGACCAACAACACGATAATAATCGTACCGGTGGCAACGGCCATCGGAACAATGATAACCATCGTGGGAGAAATTATCATGCCAAGAATGGTAACCACTTCGGTTGTAATCATGGCCAAGATAATAGAAGTGGAAATTTTAAGAAGAGGAGGTTCAATAATGATGGAAAGACAGCAGCATCAGCATCCATTTCAAAGGAAGAAGAAGGACCCATAGGTCGTATGTTTCAAATGCGGACAGGAGGGACACATCCGTCAAAGTATGCTGTGACAATCCAAAGCGTGTTTCAATTGCGGAAGAGAAGGTCACCTAGCTCGATTTTATCGTATAGTGAAGTCAAGTCCAAGTGGGACGGTGGCACCAAAGGCGGATCTGGACAAAACAAAGTCGATTGGTTTCTGGGAAGATCATTTTTGCGACTTCTCAAAAAGCGAGTAACCCGAATGAAGTTAGCAATGTTAGTTAATTATAAATTTTTGCAAAGTCTATACCTTATTAGATACTGGTTCTACCCAATCTTTTATATCTCTTGCTTGCGTTCAATGTTTAAATTTGACTCCGGAGAAGTTAGACTTTGACTTATCTGTTGAAACTCCGTTAGGGAAAACCTTCATTACATGTGTTATCCAAGTCTTGGATGAGAGTCACAGTTTTGAATGACATTTCTATTATTAATAAATTTCCTGATGTATTCTCTGAAGACTTCTTAGCCTACCCCTAGAGCATGAAATTGAATTTTGTATTGACCTCAGTACAAAACCCATTTCTTAAACCCTCAAATATTTCTTCAACCAAAATGAACATAACATGCGCCAAAGACGTTGGCTCGAGCTGTTGAAGATTACGATCATACCATTCAATATCATCGTGGAAGAGCGAACGTGGTAGCTGACGCGTTGGGTAGAAGATCGTATGCGTTTACGAGTGCGATATTGTTAACACAAAAACCCATTTCGTATAACTTACAAATGACGAAGATAGAGTTAAAGACTCTAGGGACCCACGTGAAGATAACGAATATACGAGTAGAATCGAATTTAATCGATAAAGTTAAAGCCGCTCAAGCTACATACTCAGAGCTGATGAATGTGAAGAAGAAGGTTCAAGAGGGCGTTATTCTAGAAGCAAGAATCGATGAAGAGAGGAAATCTCAACCCTTAATTTTATTAGCCCATTTGAAATCCTCGATCGAGTAGGAACTATGGCCTATAGACTCGTTTTAACGCCAAGTATCGATGTTTATAACGTTTTTCACGTATCGATGTTACGTAAATATGTGGACGACCCGAACCACATTATTGATTTAGAACCGAACGAGATAGCGGAAGATTTAACGTATGAGGAAATACGTGTTAAAATCTTGAATAAGAAGGATCGTATTCAACACTCAAAGGTTATACCTCAAGAGTTAGAATCTGAAATGAAGTCAAGGTATCCTCATTTGTTCGGCATACTAGGTACGTACATAAATTTTGAGGGCGAAATTTTATAAGGAGGGGAGATTGTGAGACCCCAAATTTTATGAATAAAGATTTAAATTTCTCGAAATATTTTTTTTAATATTATGGTGTGGATTTGATATAATGTTTTAGTTGTGGGTAATATTTACAAATTTTGCAAAGTAAGCAAGTTGTTATATAATATTCGATTGGTCGGGGAATATTCATTTTAACGGGGAATATTAAATGCGCGGCACAATCATTAGTGGACCCCACAATAGAATTATTGTTGGATTGAGAAAAGCGACAAAAATATTTTTATGAAAATAACGGCAAAAGTTTTACCGTTAAAGCTGTTGAACTACTCGGTAGTAAAAAATGCGATAATATGTGTGGTTGCATAGTAGCTGCGGTATTGATTATTGATCTTACGAGAGAAGTCACTCGGTTTTGTTCAATTATTGCTTGATAATTGTTGCATAGTATCTCACGTTATTTGATTCAATTATTATCGATATTTTATATATTATTAAATCAATAATTGAGATGACATAGTTATTAATATTATTATTTGCAATATTAACGATGTCTAGAAGTTACGCGAGGAGAGGTTTCGTCACCTAATTGCTTGCATGATAGGGAGAAATCCTTATTGGAAAGCCCCTCTTTCACAGGAGCGACCTAGTCGATTAATATTGTGAATTATAATAATAATGATGAATGTTATTAAATATATTGAGGTGTCTTTTTATGAAGTCATGGAAGTTTATATATATATATATATATATATATATATATATATATATATATATATATATATATATATATATATATATATATATAAATTTTGTTTTATTAGTATTATTAATGTAATAAAATAGAAAAGTTTTTATATAAAATATAATACTTTTATAAAGTTATTTGTTTTATTAAACAATAATTAGAATATATTATATTTTTTATTATCCATAGTGTTTTGCATAGTAGTAAAATCTTTTTTTATATAAAATAGAATACTTTTATAAAGTTATTTGTTTTATTATACTATAAATAGAATATATTATATTTTATTTAAAAGATTTTGTTTTATTAGAATATTTTATTTATCTTTGCATAGTAAATCAATATGGATAAAATCAGTTCAAAAAGTAAATCAATCGGACCATTCAGAATTAGTTCTTATTAGGTCCATTCTCCTATAAATAGAAGCTCATTCCTTCATTATTTCTTACAATTCTTTGAAACTCTAGAGAGAGAAACTATAGAGAGAAAGAAGAAAAGTATATACGCTTACTTCACTACTCTTATATCCGGTTTCTTCTAAGGTAAGGGTATTATTTCTTTCGTATTCATGAAGAGAACTTACATTATTCTATTCTTTATTATTACATTGGAATAACGATATATGTGTGAGCTACCCTATACTTGGTGAAATTCTTCTATTATTCCATTCTTTATCATTATGTTGGAATAACTTTTTGTCTATGTCTGAAGTACCACATACATGGTGAAATTCTTACATTATTTTATTCTTTATTATTACATTTGGAACATCACATGTATGCGTTTCGCATGACTGTTACATTATTTATTATTACATTGGAATATCCTATCGGTGCATATTACGCTTTGATTTGGTTCCATTAATTATTATTACATTGGAATAACACATATGCATCTTGATCTATCGCATGCATGGTGATTTCTTTTGTTATTCCATTCTTTATTATTATGTTGGAATATCCTGTCGGTGCGAATTTCGCCTGACCTGGTTCCGTTATTTATTATTATTGTAATAACCTGTCTATGCGGTTTATCGCATGCCTGGTGATTTCTTTTGTTATTCCATTCTTTATTATACTCAGTTGGTTAAAGTTTTGACTTACTATACTCCATGAAATTAGTGGAATATCCTTGATATTTGCGCTTCATCCGATATCTTTTCATGGAAATATTCTTCTGAGTATTCTTGAATTTTACTCTACAAAGAAGTATCATGTTGACAATTTGGACGTTATTAGTTCCTGGATAAATTAATTCTTGAACATGTTTTATTGAATTCTTATAACATTGTCATCATCCCCATGTTTATTTTATGTTGAAAGTCATCTGTGGCTGTAGTGCATAGATGGACTTGGTATGATTATGACCAGAGATTAATCGGTATAATCATGACTGTAATGTTACAAATGATGTGGTAAAAGTCTTCATTGGCCCGTAGTGCATTGATGGACAGTTGTTGGCATGATCATGACCATTGATGAATACACGAATATCCTTGGCCCGTAGTGCATGGATAATTTGTGGTTGTGATACTAATGAATATCCTTGGCCGTAGTGCAGGGATGATGTGGATTATTTATTAAGCTGAGTCTCAGCGATAAAAGTGATGAAAAACCTTTTTAAATCATAAAAGATAGTATATTTTATTCTCTACTTGACTCTTTTAATTGATTACTCGTTCTGCTGCAGTTAAACATGATGTTTGTTATATTTTATCAGTTTAACATTGTCAAAGGCTAATGATAATTTATTTTGCATTATCTTAGTCATAATATTTCTTAATGGGCTAGTTGAACTCACCCTTTCTTTCACTGTTCTCTTCAAGAAATGAGAACGTAGTCCTCACTATACATTCTCTTCCTTTGTCGGATGATAGCATTAGTAGTCCTCACTATTACATTAAATAGTGTGACAACAAATGTAATGAGGACTCCATTGAGTGTGGATATTGTCTAGATGACAATATTCTTATTAAAACTCTTAGATTATGTTATGTCATATTTTATATGCGTATTTGTATAATTAAGTTGTATTTGTATTACGTACCATGTATTTGGTGACTCGAGAATATGATGTATACCTATTTTTGGGCGTCCACGATTCTGAATTTAAGTTGAACTACCCGGTAGTAAAATTCTGATGTCTCGCATGGTTGCATTGCGGTATTGATTATTGATGCTTACGTGAAGTCACTAAGTTATACTCGATTATTGCTACGATAATTCTTGCATCATATCTTATATTATTGATTCAATTATTGTCACAGTATCATACGCATAATATATTTATATTATGAAATCAATAATTGAGGCGACAAAGTTATTCATATTATTATTTGCAATATTGACAATGTCTAGAAGTTACATCGAGGAGAGGTTTGGTCACTAATTATTGCGCATGATAAGGAGAAATCCTTATTGGAAAGCCCCTCTTTCACAGAAGCGACACGGTTGTTAAATATTGTGAATTATAATATTAATGATGAATAAGTTCGTGTTGATTAAAGATGAAATTGATAGTTCCATTGTGTTGGAATTATTAGTGTTAGTGAAAATCGACATTTATTTCGATAATAATTGATGTGCGGAGGTTATATTGACAAATCGGGTAATTAATAGGATAAATGAGCAATTAATTGCTATTGATTCACATGATTATAACTATTTGTTCACATGTGTGTACTATTGATTCACATTCATTTACTATTAGGGGAGTTGGTGCAAGATTGATAATACTTGCATGACTAAGTTAAAATAGAGTTATAGATGGAGAGTCTTATATTGTAATTAGTATTTTGCATGATTAGAACTATTGATTCACATGATTTACTATTGATTCACATGATTTACTATTAGGGGAGATGGTGTAAGTTTGATAATACTTGCAGGATTAAATTAAAAATGAAGGAAAAGAGGAAGGTATTATACTGTAATATTTTGAGCCCTAAAACGTGCAACTATCGAAACTATATTTTCCTATAAATAGAAGCTTATTCCTTCATTATTTTTCACCAATTCACTAAATCTATAGAGCAATTATTATAGAGAGAAATTATAGAGAGAAAGAAGAAGAGAAGTCTGCTACCTCACTATTCCAGTATCTAGTCTTCTTTTGAGGTAAAGGGTATTATTCTTTTGTATTCATGAAGAGAGTTATTTTCTTTCAATACTCGTAAAGGTTGTTATTCCATTCTTTATTATTATGTTGGAATAACTTGTTTTTATGAAATACGCATACATGGTGAAATTCTTACATTATTCCATTCTTTATTATTACATTGGAATAACACATGCATCTTGATCTATCGCATGCTGGTGAAGTGAATTGTTGTTATTCCATTCTTTATTATTACATTTGGAATATCACATGCATGCGGATTTTGCATGACTGGTTCCATTCTTTATTATTACATTGGAATAACTTTTATGCATGCGGATCTATCGCATGCTGGTGAATTCTGTTGTTATTCCATTCTTTATTATTTTGTTGGCATATCACATGCATGCGGATTATACATGACACAGTTCCATTCTTTATTATTACATTGGAATAACCTATGCATGTGATCTATCGCATGCATGGTGAATTCTTACATTATTCCATTCTTTATTATTACTATTGGAATAACCTTGTCTATATGGATTACGCATGCATGGTGAATGATCATTTGTATTCATTCTTTATTAAATTGTGGAAATGATCTATCTATGTGGATTTCTGCATGGCGGGTGAAAATCCATTTGCGGTTTTCGTATATTCTATTATACTCAAGTATGAGATATCATTTCTTTTGTACTCGTCATGAAATATCATTTTTTTTGGTATTTTTTTTACGAGTTCTTATTCATGGGTTATTATTCAGGATTACTATTCACTCTATTATTATTCACTTTCGGGTATTGGGGTACTTTTCGTGTGCGAGTACTATTCACGAGTTCTTATTCATGGAGTTCTTATTCACCAAATTACTATTCACTCTAGTATCATTCACTCTCGGGTATTGAGGACACTTTTTTTTGTGTATTCACGGTCTTATTTCGAAGTACTATTCTGAAGTACTATTCACGGGATCTTATTCACTAGAAAAATATATTTCTTTTTCTGTCCAAATTATTTTTGGTACATGAATATTATTCTTGAATTTTACTCTACAAAAGCGATATCTTGTTGACAATTTGGGCGTTATTGATTTTGGATAAATTAAATTATAAATCTTTAAAATTTATCCTTGAACTTGTTTTATTGAATTATTATGTCATTGTCATCATCCTCATGCTTATATTGTGATGAAAGTCATCTTTGGCTTACGTGCGTAGATGGACTTGGTATGATTATGACGAGGATTATTCGGTATAATCATGGTAGTAATGTAATGAATGATGTGGTAAAAGTCCTCATTGGCACATGTAGTTCATTGATGGCCGAGTTGTTGGTATGATTATGACCGGGGATTATTCGGTATAATCATGACCATTGATGATTACATGAATATCCTTGGGTAGTAGTGCGGGATGATTCGATTTTATTTATTAATTTGAGTCTCGGTGATAAAGTTGATGAAAAACTTTTAAATCATAGAAGATAGTAGATTTTATGCTCTCTTGCTCTTCTAATGGATTGCTTATTCATTGCTGAGTTGTTGATCTAAAACTTGTTGTCTATTATATTCTATCGGTTGTTATCTTTGTTGAAGGCTAAGGATAATTTATTTTGCATTATCTTAGTCATAATATTTCTTCTTTGGGCTAGTTGAGCTCACCCTTTTCTTTCCTTTGTTCTCTTAGAAATGAGAATATTTTGGGGACGAGTCGGGGAATGGAGTGATGGTAGGATAAAATGGCTTTAGTAGTCCTCACTATTACATGAAATAGTGTGATAATAAATGTAATGAGGACTCCATTGAGTGTGGATATTGTCTAGATGACAATATTATTCTTATTAAAACTCTTAGATTATGTTTTGTGTCGTATTTTACACATGTTGTTGTATAATTAAGTTGTATTTGAATTTTTGTACCATGTATTTGGCGACTCAAGATGGGTGATGTATACCTATTTTGGGGGCGTCACGGTTAGTATCAAAGCTTAGGGATATGATCCCTGGTGAGATGTGAGACAAGAACTAGGAGGAGAGCGGGGAATTCCTTCGCTAGTATGACCTACCTAAGTTTATTTGGTATTTAATTGGGTGGATTCGAGTATAGGGATAATATGTGATATGTTAATTAACCCTTGTTTTGTGGCGGTGTTTGAAAATGGCATTTGAAAATGTTAACAATGGAGTGAATGAGGACCGTTGAGACACCTTTAATCACTAACGAGGTTAATGTGATGTCGAGACGAAGAAGAAATTAGAGATATCTCGTGGTGAGTGAAGAACTAATAGTTACTTTTGAGCTAGTTGCGGAGGTGGCGGTGAGAGTGAGGAAGAAGTGGAAGAAGAGGAACTTGAGGAGAATTTATTAGAAGAATTTTATGATATAAATTTAGAATTACAAAATCGTATTCATGAGTTAGAAGCGAAATTTGAAAAGCGGCGGCGATCGTGGAGCAAAGAGATGCAACAATTCAAAATTGTATTTACCAGATGTATGCGATGCTTGAACGAAGCACTCTTTGGCGAGTATAAGATATTAGAGCTGGAATGCGAGAATGCTATGATCAAAGTTACGATGAAAAAGAAGAAGCAAGCTGAGCGAAGGAGAATAGATGATGCGTGGGTAAAAAGCCTTGCGACAGCGTTGATATTGTAGAAAAAGGCGTCCGATCAATAAGGCCAAAATAGATGAAATGGATTTTGCTTTTGGACAACAATTGGGAGAATCAACATCGAGTTTGGAATTACCACATGCGAGCAATCGACCCCAATTCGATATGGATGGGAGAGTAATGATTGAATCATGGATCGAGGAATGTGTGAAGCAATTAAGGGTGGAATGTACTCTATAGCAAAGTTAAGTCCAACTGGGATGGTGATGCCAAAGGATGTCCCAGACAAGTCAAATTCAGTAGTTTAAGTGAGAGCGTTTATCGAGGAACCCGAATGAAGTTATCACGGGTAAGTTAATCATAAACTCTTGTAAAGTCTATACCTTATTCGATATCAGTTCTACCCACTCTTGTATTTCACCTAGTTGTGTTCAACGTTTGAACTTGGCTCTTGAGAAATTAGACTTTGACTTATCTGTTAAAACTCTGTTAGGAGAAACCTTCGTTACATCCTTTGTTTATAAATCTTGTTTAATTCAAATCGACACTTTCACGTTACTGTCGATCTTATCTCTTTGAAAATACTTGCCTTTGATGTGATTTTAGGAATCGATTGGTTAACTACTTATGCTAAAATCATGCTTTTCGTAAGGTTGTTAGCTTTCATATTCTAACCAACTATTTATGCGAATTCAAACAACCAAACCACTAAAAGTCGATCTTTGTCATATCAAGCCATAAGTAAAGAGCCCGAGCCTTTATTTGGTGACTTCCTTGTGTGGAATACTGCCAAAATAGACTTTCGTAAGTATGGGCGTTGTGAATAACGATGGCAAGTTGATAGGTATCAATGTGATGTGTATTATCAAGTCTTGGATGAGAGTCATAGATTTTGAATGATATTTCTATTGTTAATAAATTTCTGGCGTATTCTTGAAGACTTCTTAGCCTACCCTAGGCGTGAAATCGAATTTTGTATTGACCCCGGTAAAAACCCATTTCTAAAACCCTTAAATATTTCTTCAACCAAAAGCGAGCGTATAATGTGCTTGAAAGGCGTTGGCTCATTTATTGAAGATTACGACTATACCATTCAATATCATCGTGGAAGAAGCGAGCGTGGTAGGGTGACGCGTTGAGTAGAAGATCGTATCGTTCTGAGTGCGATGTTGTTAACACAAAAACCCATTTCGTATAACTTACAAATGATGAAGATAGAGTTAAAGACTACAGGGACCCGCGTGAAGATACTTGAATATCGAGTAGAATCGACTTTAATCGATAAAGTTAAAAGCCGCTCAAACTACACACTTTTGGGTGATGAATGTGAAGAAGAAGGTTCAAGAAGGCGTTATTCTAGAAGTAGAAGTCGATGAGAGAGAGAAATCTCAACCCTCGATTTAATTGGCCCATTTGAAATCCTCGATCGGTAGGGCGTGGCCTATAGACTCGTTTACGCTGAAGTATATGGCGTGTTCATAATATTTTTTCACGTATCGATGTTACGTAAATATGTGGATGACCGAACCACATTATTGAATTAGAACTAGGCGAGATAGCGGAAGATTTAGCGTATGATGAGATCGTGTTAAAATCTTGGATAAGAAGGATCATATTCGACACTCGAAAGGTTATACCTCAAGAGTTGGAATATGAAATGAATTCGAGGTATCCTCACCTCTTGACATACCGAGTGCGTACGTAAATTTAGAGGAGAAATTTCATAAGGAGGGAGATTGTGAGACCCCAAATTTTATGAATAAAGATTTAAATTTCTCGAAATATTTTTTTGAATATTATGGTGTGGATTTGATATAATGTTATAGTTGTGGGTAATATTTATAAATTTTTTGCAAAGTATGCAAGTTGTTATATAATATTAGATTGGTGGGGAATATTCTTTTTTTACGGGGAATATCCGTATAATGGCACAATCATTAGTGGACCCCCTAGCGGAAGTATTATCGTAGTTAGAAAATGGCAAAATTATCTTTTTATAAAAATAACGGTGAAAGTGTTCTTAGTTAAAATTGTTGAACTACCGGTAGTAAAAAATGCGATGTGTCGCGTGGTTGCATAGTAGCTGCACGGTATTGATTATTGATGCTTACATAAAAAAGTCACTTTCGGTTATACTCAATTATTGCTACGATAATTTCTTTGCATCATATCTCTCGTATTATTGATTCAATTATTGTCGCGGTATCATCTGCATAATATGTTATATTATTAAATCAATAATTGAGGCGACAAAGTTATTCATATTATTATTTGCAATATTGATGATGTCTAGAAGTTACATCGAGGAGAGGTTTGGTCACTAATTGCGGCGCTTGATAAGGAGAAATCCTTATCGAAAAGCCCCCTCTCTCACAGGAGCGACATGGTTGTTAAATATTGTGAATTATAATATTAATGATGAATAAGTTAAGTGTTGATTAAAGATGAAATTGATAGTTTCATTGTGTTGGAATTATTAGTGTTAGTGAAAATCGACATTTATTTCGATAATAATTGATGTGCGGAGGTTATATTGACCAATCGGGTAATTAATCGGATAAATGAGTAATTAATTACTATTGATTCACATGATTATAACTATTTGTTCACATGTGTGTACTATTGATTCACATTCATTTACTATTAGGGGAGTTGGTGCAAGATTGATAATACTTGCATGACTAAGTTAAAAATGGAGGTATAGATGGAGGTCTTATCTTTGTAATTAGTATTTTCACATGTATAGAACTATTGATTCACATGATTTACTATTGATTCACATGATTTACTATTAGGGGAGGTGGTGCAAGTTTGATAATACTTGTAGGACTAAATTAAAATAAAGGAAAAGAGGAAGGTATTATCTTTGTAATATTTGAGCCCCAAAGCGTGCAATTATCGAAACTATATTTTCCTATAAATAGAAGCTCATTCCTTGATATTTTTCACCAATTCACTAAGCTATAGAGCAATTATTATAGAGAAATTATAGAGAGAAAGAAGAAGAAAAGTACCTTTACCTCCTTTATTCGATATCCGGTCTTCTTTTGAGGTAAAGGGTATTATTCTTTTCGTATTCATGAAGAGAGTTATTTTCTTTCAATACTCGTAAGGGTTGTTATTCCATTCTTTATTATTATATTGGAATAACATGTCATCAATCTGCATACATGGTGAAATTCTTACATTATTCCATTCTTTATTATTTTGTTGGAATAACACATGCATCTTGATCTATCGCATACAGTGAATTCTGTTGTTATTCCATTCTTTATTATTTTGTTGGAATATCACATGCATCAGGATTACGCATGACTGGTTCCATTCTTTATTATTCTATTGGAATAACACATGCATGTGCGATCTATCGCATGCTGGTGAATTACATTATTATTATTCCATTCTTTCTTTATTACATACATTGAATATATATCACATGCATGCGGATACGCATGACTGATTCCATTCTTTATTATTACATTGGGAATAACACATGCGTGTGGTCTATCGCATGCATGGTGAATTCTTACATTATTCCATTCTTTATTATTACATTGGAATAACACATACATGTGGATTCTGGTATGCATGGTGAATGATCCTTTGTATTCATTCTTTATTAAATTGTGGAAATGATCTATCTATGTGGATTACGCATGGCGGTGAAAATCCATTTGCGAGTTTCAGTATATTCTATTATAATGATATGAGATATCATTTCTTTTGTACTCATCATGAAATATCATTTTCATTGGGTTTTTTTTACATTACGAGTTACTATTCATTGAGTTCTTATTCACGGTTACTATTCACTCTGGTATTATTCACTTTCGGGTGACCGGGGTACTTTTTAGGTGCGAAGTACTATTCACGAGTTACTATTTACTCTATTACTATTCACTCTAGTATCATTGACTCGAGATATTGGGACACTTTTAGGTATGTGTCGAGTACTATTGATGGGGAGTCTTATTCTAGAAGTACTATTCACGGGAGTCTATTCACCCAAAAAATATATTTCTTTTACGTCAAATTATTTTTGGTACATGAATATTATTCTTGAATTTTACTCTACAAAGCGGTATCATGTTGACAATTTGGGCGTTATTGATTTACGGATAAATTAAATTGTAAATCTTTAAAATTTATTCTTGAACTTGTTTTATTGAATTATTATGTCATTGTCATCATCCTCATGCTTATATTGTGATTAAAGTTATCTTTGGCTTACGTGCGTAGATGGACTTGGTATGATTATGACCGAGGATTTCGGTATAATCGGTAATAATATGACGAATGATGTGGTAAAAGTATGCTTCATGATGGCCGGTTGTTGGTATGATTATGATGATTATTGGTGACCATTGATGTCATGAATATCCTTGGCGTAGTGCGGGGATGATTCGATTTTATTTATTAAAATTTGAGTCTCGGTGATTGTTGGATTTTATGCAAAGTTGTAGAGACAACCGAGGAAGAGATTGCTACTTTTAAGCAATTGGCAAGATGATGGATCTGTATGCATCATGCTCGATCCATGAGTAATGATGATGAAACCATGGATGAATATCCGTATGGTGAGCAAAAGTAGGACTACTAGATATGAAATATCTAAGGAGCTCTTCGATCTCGGATTATACTTTGAGATTAAAGATGATCAAATCTAATTGAGCGTCTTGGGCTCTTGGGTTAAATCGTGGATGGGGAGTTAGTCGAATTTAGTCTTACGGTCACTCCGGACACCTTCTCATAATTTGTTATAAATTTTCACATGAATAAGTTAGATGTCGACTTGCTTGAATTACTTAACATTTGAAAAGCTGTTGAAGGTCACTTCACATCCAACAATGACCATGTCTTAATATTAGATGATTCTTCTAAGAAAGGAAGAGGCCCAGGTATCTTACGAAAGAAGAAATTCAAGAAGGCTAAGGGTAAGGCAAAAATGAAGGATCAAAAGAAACCTGATCCAGCTAGCAAAGGAATTTTCTTCCATTGCAACAAGCCAGGTCAATCCGGGTAATATGAACTACAAGGATTATCTTGCGGAGCAAAAGTAGAAGAAGCTTAGAGAAGCTTCGAATCCTAATCAAGGTTTGTTTATGATTGAAATTAATTTTTTTGAAAGTTAATCTTCTACTTGGGTATTAGATCTAGGATGTGGTTCTCACAAATGTAATAATATGAGGGACTAGTCAGAAGTAGAAAGCTGAGCAAGGATGAGGTCGTCCTATGGGTGGGAAATGGAGTAAAGGTTGCTGCATTAGCTGTAGGGACTTATTGTTTAGCATTGCCTACGGGCAAGTTAATTAATTTAAATAATTTTTATTTTGTTCCGAATATCATTAGAAACATTATTTCAATTTATGTATTAGATATGAATGGTTTTGACATTATAATAAAGAACAACAGTTGTTCTATTTATAATAATAATATTTTATATGGTGTTAGTAATTTGCAAAATGAACTTTATATACTTGACTTGCATGAAAATATACTTCAAATTGAACAAACTAATAAAAAGAAAAGAGATGATGTTAATTATACCTATATGTGGCTTTGTAGACTTGGTCGTATTAATGAAACAAGATTATCTAAGTTGCGTAAAGATGGGCTCTAGAGCTATATCGATTATGAATCATATCCAACATGTGAATCTTCTCTTATGGGAAAATGACTAAATCTCCTTTTAGTGGAAAAAGAAAGAGTTCTGAGTTGTTAGCGTTGGTACACATAGATGTATGTGGACCTATGACAATGATTTGCACAAGGAGAGTCTTCTTATTTTATTATATTCACTGACGATCACTCAAGATTTGGATAAGTGTATTTAATGAAAAATAAATCTGAATCATTTGAAAAGTTCAAAGAGTTCAGAAGTGAAGTAGAGAAACAAAATTGTAAAAGTATTAAGATTCTTTGATCAGATCGAGGTGGTGAATACTTAAGCGGTGAGTTTCTCAATTGTCTCAAAAAAATGGTATAATCTCTGATGGACTCCACCGGGGCCATACTGGCTCAATAGTGTATCTGAAAGGAGAAATCGAACATTGTTAGATATGGTTCGATCTATAATGAGCTCTATCGACCTTCCAGTTTCATTCTGGGGATATGCCCTAGAATCGGCTGCATACCTACTCAATAAGGTACCTACCAAATCCGTCCCTAAAACCCCATATAAGTTATGGACAGGGAGGAAACCAAATCTTAAATATGTTAAGACTTAGGGTTGTCCAGCTTATGTCAAAAAGTTTGAAAATGATAAGCTACAAACTAGATCTAGCAAGTGTAGATTTGTGGGATACCCTAAAAAAACATTAAGGTATTATTTCTATCATCCTACTGATTAAAAGGTGTTTGTTGCGAAACATGCTGCTGTGACACCCCCAAAATAGGTATACATCACCCATTCTGAGTCCCCAAATATATGGTACAGAAATAACTATAACTTTATTAATACAATTGTCGTGCAAAATACGACAACACATAAACTGTGAGTTTAAATACAAATATTGTCTTCTAGACAATATCCACACTCAAATAAATCCTCATTACAATTATTGATACACTATTTTACAAAATAGTGAGGACTACTAGAATAACTTTCTAGAACCATCATTCCACACCCCGACTACTTTCCGCTACATTCTCGCTTCTTGAGAAGAAAAATGGAACAAAAAGGAAAAGGGTGAGCTCAACTAGCCTAGTAAAGAATATTATGACTAAGATAATAGAGAACAAATTATTTTTAGTCCTCAGCAGGGGAAAAATCGCTAGAATATAATGAACTGACAAGTTTCGGATCAATATTCGCAGCGGAAATAACAATTCATTAGAAGAGTTAAGTAGAGAATGAAATCTACTATCTTCTATGATTTAAAAGTCCATTATAAATATTTTATCCCTGTAATATCAATCAATATACATCTTGAATCAAATATTCATCTTTGCACTACAGGCCAAAGATATTCATCAGTTGGTCATGTTCATCTCAACACTGCATTCATCTTTGCTGCATGGGCTAAGATATTCATCGAGAAAATCATTAATCTTTGCACTCTGGGCCAAAGATATTCAATTATATCATTATTTAGGATTTGAGGATGATGAAAAATATTTTAAAGAAAAGCGAATCCGGTGAGACAAAAGAACAAATATTAGGGATTTGTACTTTTAGACAATCTAAGTTCAAAATACTCCATAATGAACCATAGTGGAGTAAAATTCAAGAATAAAGATCAAAGCATGAATACTGATCAAATATAGTACCCATAATAGACATCTTGGACAAAGAACAAAATTTAATTTTTTGTGAATAGTAATGTCGTGATTCGTGAATAGTCTTGAGTATCGTGAATAGTAATCCCGACACACAAAAAAAGTAGAAATTTCACAAGAAAAATTATACTAATATTTCGACACAATGATATTGAAAGAAATAATATCATTTATGAAGAAAATAACATCCCTTACCTCAAAAGAATAGTACTTCTAGCTGGAATATCAGATATAACGCTGAAGGAAACTTGCACCGTATAGCAACACTCAAAGTATCTAAATACTCACAAAATACGCTCGATAATATAGAGAGAGAAAACATTAGTTTCTGGTGTGATTTTCAATTCTAACCTAAGCATCCTATTTATAGGAAAATGCTTAGAACACCAAAGTAGAAAATTTAATAAAATATTATTATTATTTTATAAATTCCTACGCCCACTTTGAATAATCTGATTTCAGCATGTTTAACAACAAGTGGGGTCCACCAATCATAACAAAAACATTTTTCTTTAAAAAAATATTTAAAACTTCAAAAATCAATTATTCCAGAACTTCAATAATTCATAATAAATAGCCCTTTTATCAGAAAAATTTGAATCTTATGTTCATTCCATAGAAAATTTAATTCTCTACAACTTTGAAGCTTTAAGTTTTTCCAAATTCTAAACAGAAATTGACCGAAATTCACATACGGACATAGTTTATGGTCTTGTGACCCTCAGTTACATCTCTAAAAATTGAGAAGAACAACCCTATATGGGGGAATTATTTTTACGCGATGCGTTTAGCTGTTTATGCACAATACATCGTACGAAGGGCTTAACACCCTAAGTACGGGAGTCCCTACAGTCTAATGATTGTTAAGGTTTAATGTGAGATCCTTAATTTTATGAAATTAAAGTATTCAATTTTTCTATTTTGTTAAATAGTTAAATTGATAAAAGTTTAAAGTTAAGAGTGATATGTAAAATTTTTTCAAAGTAAGCAAGTTGTCATAAAATAATCGATAGTAAAAGTACAGTAATACGTGTGGTTGCATAGTAGCACACGGTATTAATTATTGATGCTTACGTGAGAAGTCACTCAGTTTTATTTAATTATTGTCACAGTATTTTATATTATTAAATCAATAATTGAGACGACAAAGTTATTCATATTATTATTTGCAATATTGACAATGTCTAGAAGTTCTGTCAAGGAGAGGTTTGGTCACCTAATTGCGCGCCAATAAGGAAAAATCCTTATCGGAAAGCCCCTCTTTCCTGGGAATGATCTGGTTGTTAAATATTGTGAGTTATAATATTAATGATGAATAAGTTCGTGTTGATTAAAGATGAAATTGATAGTTCCATTGTGTTGGGATTATCAGTGTTAGTGGAAATCGTCATTTATTTCGATAATAATTGATGTTTGGAAGTTATATTGACCAATCGGGTAATTCACCGGATAAATGAGCAATTAATCTCTATTAATTCACATGTTTATAACTATTTGTTCACATGTGTGTACTATTGATTCACATGATTTACTATTAGGGGAGTTGGTGCAAGATTGATAATACTTGCATGACTAAATTAAAAATGGAGGTATAGATGAAGGTACAATACTATAATTAATTTTTTCCCATGTTTAGAACTATTGAGTCACATGATTTACTATTGATTCACATGATTTACTATTAGGGGAGGTGGTACAAGTTTGATAATACTTGCAGGACTAAATTAAAAATGAAAGAAAAGTTGAAGGTATTGTACTATAATATTTTGAGCCCCAAAACGTGCAATTATTGAAACTATATTTTCCTATAAATAGAAGCTCATTCTTCCTTCATTTCTCACCAATTCACTAAGTCTCACAAGAGCAATTATAGAGATAGAAGCTATATAGAGAGAAGCTATAGAGAGAAAGAAGAAGAGTAGTCTGCTACTTCACTACTCCAGTATCCAATCTTCTTCTGAAGTAAGAGTTATTATTTTTATATTCTGAAGAGATATTATTTTTCGTATTTGTATGAATATTACTATCATTCAATATTCATTATATACGTTTAATATTCGTAAGGAATATTATTTCGTTTTTAATTATAAGTAAAGGGATTTACATGAGAGCGATTTCATAATTTTTGACCCTCAAAAATTACGGAAAAATTAAAATGATAATTTGATGAGTTTTCTAGATTGTGTCCAAAAATGGCGATTTTTGGATGTATAGATTAGGAGTTATGAATTTTATGAGAAAAGACTATTTTAAAAGTAAACCCTTATAACTCCTTGTGGTTAACTCCAAAATTGGTGAAATTTTTATTGGGAGTACATCTATATAACAACAGTATACCCTATAAAATTTTGAATTTTTGGACAAACGTACAATTTTTGATAAATGTCTAAATATTCGGCAGTTTTAGCCATATAAAAAATAGTAAATGAATTTTAAAAATTCTGAGAAAAATATATGTTCAATATAGGACTATGTTATCCTAAATCCCAGAAAAGAAAATTTGTTTGTACTGATTTGGTATTTTTTATGAAAATGGACTAGTTATGAGTAAATGAATTAAATATGTTATGTGAAGTAAGAAAATTGGAAAATAGGATTTTATGGCTTGAGAATCCTATATAAGGTATATGCAGATTTTTGATGAGAGTTTTGGTTATTGGTGATGAAATCTTATGAGTTTGGCATTTTAGGATGATTAAATGCATTAATTAGTAAAGTGTAAACAATTAAAAAAATTGTTTATAAGTTTAAGAAATGATTAAAATATTATGGTAATATTAATAATATTAGATTATGAGATTATTAAGTGATTTATAACATTTGGATTAAGGTGTTATAAATATTGATATGGATTTTATTGTGAAATTTTATCTTTTTGTGTGTTGGGGTTACTATTCACGTATAAGACCACTATTCACGATATCTGACCTTATTTATGTATATGGCACTATTTGTGTATATGACATTATTTATGTACAAATCTATGACTATACTATGCGAATCAGTACTATTTTGAGTTACTATTCATGAGTTACTATTTACGAGTTACTATTTACCCAAAAAATATATTTCTTTTCTGTCCAAATTATTTTTGGTACATGAATATTATTCTTGAATTTTACTCTACAAAGCAGTATCATGTTGACAATTTAGATATTTTAAACTCTGGATAAATTTAAAGTCTTTAATATTTATCCTTGATTTCATTTGATTAATGCTTATATCATTGTTATCATCCTCATGCTTATATTGTGATGAAAGTCATCTTTGGCTTACGTGCATAGATGGATTGTTGATTATTGGTTTTACAGTTGTATATCTTTGGCTTACATGCAAAGATGGACTGTTGATTATTGGTTTTATAGTTGTATATTTTTGGCTTACGTGCAAAGATGGACAGGTGTATGACATGATCATAACCACTGGTGATAATAAAAAATATCCTTGGCCCATAGTGCATGGATAATTCGATGATATGATTGGCAGGATCATGACCATTAGTTAACGATTGAATGTCTTTGGTCGTAGTGCACTGACAGACAATTGATTGGTATGATCATGACCATTGGTTTTATAGTTGAATATTTTTGGCCCGTAGTGCAAAGGTAGACAACTGATTGGTATGATCATTGTTATTACATTTCAATATTTTAGCCTTTGGGGTAAGGATATTGAGTAAATGTTCTATTAAGCCTTTGTGGCAAGGAGAAACTATTGATTTACATGATTATAAATATGAATTGTGAATTCAACTAAAATCTTTGGTGGTTCAGGTGAAGAAAGGTGATGAAAGTTCTCTTTATCTTGGGTATAACAAAGAACTGTTAATGGGTATTACAGCGATAAAGTTGATGAAAAACTTTTTAAATCATAGAAGATAGTAGATATCATGCTCTACTTGACTCTTCTAATGGATTGCTTATTCCGCTGCAGTTGTTGATCTAAAACTTGTTGTCTATTGTATTCTATCAGTTGTTATACTGTTGAAAGCTAAGGATAATTTATTATGCATTATCTTAGTCATAATATTTCTTACTGGGCTAGTTGAGCTCACCCTTTTCTTTCACTGTTCTCTTCAGGAAATGAAAATATAGCTGGGACGAGTCGGGGAATGGAGTGATGGTCCGAGATGGTGGCTATAGTAGTCCTCGCTATTTTTATAAAATAGTGTGATAATAATTGTAACGAGAATTCCATTGAGTGTGGATATTGTCTAAAAGGAAATATTCGTGTTTAAACTCTCAGCTATGTTTTGTCGTATTTTACATGATTGTTGTATAATTAAGTTGTATTTGAATTTTGTACCATGTATCTGGCGACTCAAGATGGGTGATGTATACCTATTTTAGGGGCGTCACATTTAAGTTGAAAGAAATACTTATAACCGTGGACGTTGTTCAAGGTCTTGTGGCCCCTCAGCATGATTTGGAATCTTCTAAATTCCTGAGTTATTCATACTACTTCCCAATTATTGAGCAATTGTGGAAGATTCTTGCTATTCTAAAAGGCGAATGTGGTAAGGATGATATTCCTTAGAAAGAAGTAAGTCGTAGAATGCCAAACTAAATGATGAATATATTGAATAAGTGAGAAAAGAAATTTTAAAATGAGAAGGAGATGAGTTATCAAAGAATAATGTAAAACCTTTAATAGAAAAGTTTAATAATTGTAGAAAGATCTTTGTGGAAAGAAAGTGGTTATAGAACCCAATGAATGAATAAAGTATTAACGTAAAATCTATTTTGATAGATTGAATGAATAAAGATTAATAAACAAAAATTTTGAGGACGAAATTCTTAGAAGAATGAGTGAATGTAATATCCCTAGTGTTTATGATAATGATCCTTAGAAAAGGAAATGAATGTGTTAAAGAATATATAATACTCAAAATATAATTGAGTTCAAGTGAAAGTTATAAAATAAAACTTACAAAAATTTATTATGAAGAATGGTGGGGTGAGAAATATAAAACCTATATTAAGGTAATGTGTTGAAGTTATTCAACGAAGAGATTTGATGAAAACCTGAGTAAGGTAGGGTTTTCAAATTGATTAGAAAGGACGGAATCATTCTAAGGTAGGAATGATGTAACAATCCGTAATTTTATTTATAATTTGAAATATTTATTAAATTAAATAAATATTTTTATTGATGTGATTGTTGTTTGTAGATATTTGTGAATTAAATTTATTAGATAATACCGATTTAATTTAATAGTTAGAGAGTTGTTAAAAATTACATGAATTATTACAATATTATTGTAATTTAGTAATTAAAGTGGTATGTTAATTTATTAAATAAAATTATAATGAGATTAAAATTTTGTGAAATTTGGTTAAGTGGGAAATTTATTTAATATGTTGTAATTAGTTTATTTTACTAAGATTGGATATGGAAATCTAAATAAATAATGTGAGACTATAAACTAAATGATTTATTAAAATAAATTAAAGTAGTTTAAATGGATTTACCAAACAAGGCTTAAAAATATTATTTAAAAGTGTTTTTGCTAAACAAAGCCTTATGACTTTTGAATTTGAATTTGATTTTAAATAAATAAATAAATAAAATATATTAAATTTTAGGCTTAAATATAAATTACTACCCTAAACTATGAACCATATTATACTTCAGTGATCTACCTTTCAATTTTGTCAATTAGATGATTGAACTATTAATTTTTTTCACTCCCATTCAATTGGGTCTGCCACGTCAGAAATTGTTGACGTGGCCGTTTGGGTGGGTCAGAGTTAAGCTGATGTGTAACAAAAAGAATATTTTAATTTTTGATTAAATATTTATTATACATTAAGGGGTACAATTGTTAAATCACCTTATATTAAATATCAATACCAATTAAAAACAATAAAAGGCTAAATAAAACAAACAGAATCTGGATCAAATCTCTCCTCCGGATTTAGGAGGTAGAGTGGCGAGATTCAATTAGGATTATCAATTATCAATGAAGAAGAAAACCGAGTACTCAACTAGTAATCTATCTTCACTTGAGACCATATACAATCGATCCAACATAGTCGATCTTAACCAAGCGATAGATTCGTGATTTGAAAACCCGACCCATCCAGTATCTCGGTCGGTCAACGATTTACATAAACGAAGTCGCCAGATGACACCACCGCCAACGCGACTCGACGAGCAAAATTAATGGTGGTTATTGGTTCCTTCTTCTCAATAGATCCATTTTTCACTAACTGATGATGATGCTTGTTATTGAGAACTGACGAAGGTAAGCGTTGAACCGGAGTGGGATAATAAATTCGGGACCCATTAGACATCATTTTCTTCTCCACTGTCTGATGGTGGTGGTGGTGTTGATGCCCATTTAACTGAATCAATGGCTCTGATTCGTGAGTTTGGGTTTCTGGCCGTTGTTGATGTTGTTGGTGGTGGACGATTGGGCCTCTTCTAAACCGTGCATGTGGAATTCCCGGTCCCAACGAGCGGAGAAATGAACTTTTTGAAATTGTTCACCGCTATATCTCATTATGTACCGTAATCGATATCGCTTAATCCATGGAGGTTGAGGAAGAAGATGTTGTCTTTTCCATATATGAAGAAGGATTTATTTTCTTTGTTGGTGTTGAAAACAGGTAATTTCATGAAGAACACGAGATGGCATTTTTTTTGTATTGTATGACTAATATGTTTGTTTTATATTAATTAGAAATGTTAATTTAGGTTTTGACCGTTTTGCCCTTTGTTTAAATATTTTTATTTATTTAATAATTAAAAATTAGTTTTTTTGCCACATAAGCTTCTTAAGGCTCCACATAATAAGCCACGTCAACAATTTCTGACGTGGCATGTTCAATTTGGTCCAATTGAAAAAAATTGATAGTTTAATCATCTAATTGACAAATATGAAAGGTGAATCACCGAAGTGGAATATGGCCTATAGTTTAAGGTACTAATTCATATTTAAGCCTAAATTTTATAACTGATATATCATTATTATATTTAATAAAATGTCGGTTTTTAAACGTTTAGCCAATTCTCTCTCAACTTTTCTTCTTCTTTTTTTCTTCTTCTGAGTTCTTTCTATCTTACGTACATAAATTATAACGTATATGATATAATATGTAATAATTTTATAATATAAATATATCTATTAATCGACATCAGTTTTTTTTATTTTTGAAACTCAAAAGTCATAAGGCTTGTTTGGCTAACTACCTCAAAATTAACCAATTAATCCTTATGCCTTGTTTGGTAAAACATATTTAAATTAAAGACTTAACATTCATTAAGCCTTGTTTGGCAAAACTAAATTAACCTCCTTAATTTATTTTAATAACTCCTTTATAATATAGTTTATGGTCACACTTAATTTAATTAATTATAATAACAATTTATCAAATAAATTTACCATATAGATCAATACAATAAAATTATAATTTTCTTTATAATTATAATTTTATTTAATAAATTAACACATAATTTTAATTATAATTTCAAACTAAAATATTATTATAATAATTCATTTAATTATTATAAGTTTTGTAACTTAATTATTAATTTAAATTAGAATATTATCTCATGATATTTAATTTCCTTAACTCATTAATTATTTATTTAACAAATAATTAACCAAATCAAATCAAATTAAACAAATATTTATTCAACAATAAACACATCCATTAAATATTTATATAATTCAATAAATATATAAAAATTATAATTTAAAATTCTGGATTGTCACAATATTCGTGTTTTTATCAATGGTCATGATCATGTCAACAACTGTCCATCAATGCACTACGGGCAAATGAGGACTTTTACCACATCATTTGTAACATTATGGTCATGATTATACCGAATAATCCCTGGTCATAATCATACCAAGTCCGTCTATGCACGACGGCCAAAGATGACTTTCATAACAATATAAGCACGAGGATGATGACAATGAGATACGAATTCAATTAAAAAAAAGTATAGGATAAATTTTTAAAGATTTATAATTTAATTTATCCAGAATTCAATAATGTCCAATTGTCAACATGATACTGCTTTGTGGAGTAAAATTCAAGAATAATATTGTATCAAAAATGATTTTGATCGAAAAGAAATCAATTTTTGTCATAAATAGTACCCCAGGTGAATAGTACTCCATGAATAGTAACTTCAGGAATAGTAACCCCGTGAATAGCACTCCAGCATGAAAAAGTTAAAACTTATCAAGAATACTCAGAATAATATTTCTATGAAAAGATACTGGATGAAGCGCAAATATCAAGGATATTCTACTAATTTCATGGAGTATAGAAGCCAAAATTTTAACAAAATGAGTATAGAATTCGGAATCTAAAACGAAATGATACTACTTACATACTACAGAGTATGGAAGAAAATATTATTTCATATGAATATTGAACAAAAATAACATCCCTTACCTTGAAAAGAAGAGTATTCCAACTGGTATAACGGGGATATTCTTGAAGAAAACTTTCACTGTTTTCTACGCTCAAAACTTCTTAAAACTCGAAAGAAATACGCTCAATATTATAGAAGAAGAATTCTCTGATTCTGGTGTGATTTTCAATTCTAACTAAGCATCAAATTTATAGGAGAATGGAAGGATACTATTTAGAAACGGATTGCCACAGTAATTTCAAAAAAATAAAATCACGGGCGTTCGACCAAAAGTTTAAATTTTTTTAATTTTACTATGCAAACACTATGCAGATACTATGCAAACACTATGCATAATAAAATATAATATATTCTATTTTTTCATAAAAAACAAAACTAATAAAATATATAATTATATATATATAACTTCAACCAGCAACTCAAAACTCCCCGTGACAATTTCATTTGATTACACGTGGGCCCCAAATGTGGCCCCCCATATGTGGCTTTACCTTTATAACTTTATACCCACTAATTTAAAAATGGGTAAATGGGGTCCAAATAATAAGCGAATTTACAATAACTACTTCAAAAAATCTCCTCAATATTTTTAATAACCTTTATTCATATTATTATAACTCGCAATATTAACAACCGAGATCGCTCCTCAGAAAGAGGGGCTTTCCAATAAGGATTTCTCCTTATTGGAGCAAAATTAGGTAACCAAACCCCTTTCCTTGACAGAACTTTCTAGATATTGTTAATTATGCATATAATTATATGAATAATTTATCATCTCAATTATTGATTTAATAATATAAAATATTGACAATAATTGAATCAAATAACGTGAGATACTATGCAGCAATTACTGTAGCAATAATTGAATAAAACTGAGTAACTTCGCACGTAAGTATCAATAATTAATACTGTGCTACTATGCAATCACGCGTATTACTGTACTTTTAACACTAGATATTTCAATAGTTAACGGTAAAACTTTCGACGTTATTTTTATAAAAAGATATTTCTGTCGTTTTCTTATTTCGACAATAATTACGTTGTGGGGTCCACCAATGATTGTGCCATCGTACGAATATTCCCTATTAAAACGAATATTCCCCGACCAATCGAATATTATATAACAACTTGCTTATTTCGCAAAATTTATAAATATTACCCCACTATATAATATTATAACAAATTCACACCTTAATATTCAAAAATGATATTTATAGAAAAATTTATCATTTATTATCATATATATCATCATATGTATCAAGAATAAAACATTCATCTTATGAATAAAATCATTCCATATATATATAAGTATCATATCTTTGGGCATTTTTAAGTTGCATGAAATCCAATTTCGTAATTAAAATAAACTCTTTATTTTAATTATAAAATTATTAATATATATATATATATATATATATATATATATATATATATATATATATATATATATTATGCTCCAAAAAAACACGGACTCAATGAGGTCAAAATACCGAATCCATGGTTTTAATTGATTACAATTTTTTTTCATTTAAATAAATTTTATACAACAAATTATGCCCAATAAATTATTTTAAATACATACCCATACATATATGGAATCAAAATAATTAATAATTTGCATAAAGTTTTGCTCGATACCACTATAAGGTTTTGTGAAGATCAAAGTAGCAATTAAATTACAAAAATAATGAAGTAAAGTAAAATCGATTTTAAAATTTTTCATAAACCAATTACCCTAATCATCCTTTATGCATATTATTAATTAAAATGAAGAACAAGAAGTTATTGAATCATACCCTTGTAGATACAAGCTTCCACAGGTACGAGTTCAACTCCTACTTCTCCGCGATCTCCTTGAATCTCTGGGTAGATTCCTTCCTTTGAACAATGTTAGCCACCCAAGTGTATGGCCTCTAGAGGTGATCCACCGAGGAAGAAGAATTTTCAAGAAGAAGGGTGTATTTATTCAAACCCTAGTTTTTTCTATCTCTATAGAAAAGGGAACGTACTCTCCGACTTTTGGAATTACGTATATATCTTTTATATCTTATATAAGACTCCTCTTATAAAGATATCAGTAATCCTATTTAACTAAAATAATGTATTATTTATTTTATTAAACCCTTTAATTAATTGGGCTCTCTAATCTTATTAGGATAATTAATTAAACTCTTTTAACTAATTTTGCCTCTTAATCTTTTTTTTTAGGAATAAATGAGAGTACTTATATTAAATTAATTCCTAAACTCTTTTAAAAATTAAAAATAATAATAATTTTAATAATATTAATAAGACACATCTTATTAATTTATATTTAATATTTTCGAAATATTAAATAATAATATTAAGATATTTAATTTACTCTATCACCATAGATTAAATTAAATATACTTAACTTATATTATTATGATTATGCCATTAACTTCTTAAATAATTATTCTCCCTTTTATGGTGTGACCTTTAGGTTCTCCATATTAAACCTAGGTTGTGAATAAATCAATTAGAACAATTTAATCTTATTTAAATAAATAAATTAAACTATTAATTTATTTAAATAAATAATATTTATTCCACAATAGGGATAAGCCTCCCTAGCGATCAACGACTTTCTAGATAATATAGATTTTAACATTAATCATAAAAGAACATTTGAGTAAATAGTTACCGTACAATTCAATCCTTCCACCATACAATGTCCCAATTAAATATAAGACATGAAATTATTGTCAAGTCTTATTTTATTTAATTATATGTATTTCGATTCTCAAATGCACAACTCCAAATAAATACAAATTAAAAGCTACTTTCTAATTTCATTTCAGCTTGGCCAAGGATTCATGCGTTGTCATTTATCGAATCACATAGGAAATTTCTCTTCTTTTACTAGAAGTGGTAGATTCTTTATTGATCATTCATTATCTCCATATATAACTTATTACACCCAAGCATACCCTTTGATATACCCTAAGGGTCTTAAGGAATAAGTCAAAATATAATTCATTATACAGAAGATACTATGATGATCTCAAGTCTAAGGATCATTTGTATTACTATCACTACAGGAATTCTTATTGACAGACAAGTAAAACTCCATTAGGTATTCCTTAGTGAGTCACGTTCAGTGAACTTATTCTCTAATAAGCACCTACATACTTGCTTTAGTGTCTCCACACAAATGATCATGAGATCAATTATCCTCATCCAATGAGCAAGCAACGTATGTACCAATATATCCAGATTCACTAATCCCCTTTTTAGTAATCTATTGATTGAGAACATTTTAGGTTTAAGCTATCTAAGAATTTATATCTCATTAGCATGATCTCATCATAATTCTAAAAGCATTGCTTAAAACTATGGGTTTATCACATATTATTACAACAACACCATGTAGATAATTAAATGCCTTTAATAAATAATTCTTTTATTAATTAATAAATAAGATTAATTACAAAGTATATGCTTTATCATCATACATGATTGGCTTGTACAAATACTACTTTCAACCTTGCTTTGATGACCTGTTTGACCAGTTACAAGGCACTCAATTCTCTTCAAAGATTGATCTTCATTCTGGATATCATCGGTTAAAGATTAAAACTTATGACATTCCAAAGAATGCTTTCAAAACTCGATACGGGCATTATGAATTCCTAGTTATATCTTTTGGATTGACTAATGCTCCTGCTGCCTTCATGGATATGATGAACCAGATATTCAAGGAATATTTAGATCATTTTGTGGTTGTCTTTATTGATGACATTCTGATTTACTCCAAAAGTCGTGAAGATCATGAGAAACACTTGGGGTTCATACTTCAAAAGCTTCGTGAAAACAAGCTATATGCCAAATTAAAGAAATGCGAGTTCTGGCTTGAGAAAATAGCATTCCTTGGTCACATGATATAAAAACAGGGAATATCAGTTGACCCGACGAAGATTAAAGCAATACAAAGTTGGGAGCAACCTAAGTCAGTAAGCGAAGTACGTAACTTTCTGGGTCTAGCTGGTTATTATCAGAGATTCGTAGAAGGATTTTCTTGAATTGCCACTCTATTAACTCAGCTGACTCAAAAATATACAAACTATTAATGGAGCATGGAATGTCAGAAAAGCTTCTAAGAACTCAAGAGAAGACTCATTTCAGACATGTTCTAACCATACCATCTGGTATAGAGGGATTTGTCATCTACAACAATGCGTCGGGCAGAGGTTTAGGTTGCGTTCTTATGCAACACGGAAAAGTTATAGCCTATGCCTCTCGATAACTCAAAGAATATGAGAGGAATTATCCTACTCATGATCTAGAGTTGACAACAGTCGTTTTCGCGTTGAAGATCTGGAGACACTACTTGTATGGGGAGAAAGTGGAGATCTATACAGATCATAAAGGCCTTAAATATTTCTTCACTTAAAATGAACCCAATATACGGCAACGACGTTTGCTCGAGCTGTTGAAAGAATACGTCCATACCATCCAATACCATCTTGGAAAAACAAACGTGGTAGCTAACGCGTTGAGTAAAAAACATATGCGGGTACGAGTGCGATATTCTCAACACAAAGGCCCATTTTATATGACCTACAAAATATGTAGATAGAGTTAAAGACTTCAGGGACCCAAATGAAGATCGCACATATATGAGTAGAATCGAATTTAATCGACAAAGTTAAAGTTGCTTCAAGCCATGCACTCTAGAGTTGGTGAATATGAAGAAGAATGTACAAGAATGTGCTATTCTAGAAGCAATGATCGATGAGGAAGGGATACTTTGAGTCAATTCTAGACTTTGTCTTCCTAACGATTCTCGATTTGAAGTATAAAATCATGATGGAGGCACACAACACACCGTTTGCAATCCATCTTGGAAGTACCAAAATGTATCGTGATCTTCAACATACATTTTGGTGGAGCAACATGAGGAGAGAGATCGCAGAGTTTATCTCAAGATGTTTACCTTGTCAACGTGTCAAGGCAAAGCATCAAGTGCCAAAGGGTCCGTTGCAACCACTTGAGATTCTAGAATGGAAGTGAGAACACATCAACATGGATTTTGTGACGGGTCTTCCCAAAGTTTCTCAAGGCTTGGACTCGATTTGGGTCATTATTAATAGATTAACCAAGTCTGCTCATTTCTTGCTTATGCGAGAAACTTATTCACTTGAGCACTTGGCTGGTATGTACATAAATGAGATTGTAAGATTTCATGGCTTACCAGTATCCATAGTTTCTAATCGAGGTGCTAGATTCACTTCACAATTTTGGGTCAGCTTGCAAAAAGCTATGGGCACTGAATTACGATTTAATTCTACATACCATCCTGCATGGATGGGCAACCTGAAAGGACTATTCAAACTCTTGAAGATCTATTGAGACTCTGCAGACTACACTTCAAAGGAAGTTGAGAAAAGTACTTAACAGTGGTAGAATTCTCATACAACAACACTTATCAAGTAAGTATAGGCATGGCTTCATTCGAGGCGTTGTATGGACAAAAGTGTCATTCTCTAGTATGCTGGGACAAGGTGGGTGTAGCAACATTGTTGGGATCAGAATTGGTACGCATGACTATGGAAAATATTCAAATGATCCAAAGAACGTATACAAACATCATAAGATAGACAAAAGAGTTACAATCGTTCTTCATCTAAGGGATGTGGAATTTAATGTCGAGATCATGTATTGTTATGTGTTGCTCCATGGAAAGGAGTTACTTAGATTTAAAAAGAGACAAAAAGCTCAACCCTCGATTTATTAGTCAATTTGATATCCTCTCATCGAATAGGAATTGTGGCCTATAGACTTGTCTTACCACCAAACATGGGAGTGGACTACGTCTCCAAGTGGGTGGAGGCGGTTGATTTACCAACAATAGATGCCAATGTAGTCTTGAAATTCCCGCAAAAACATCTTCACATGGTTTAGCAAGCCAAGGAAATTAGAAGCGATGAGGGAGCCACTTTTGCAACAAATATTTTATAGCTCTCTTAGCTAAATATGGGGTGACACATAGAATTGCCCCAATATATCACCCTCAAACTAGTGGCCAAGTAGAGGTATCTAACAGAGAAATGAAGAGAATTCTGGATAAAATTGTGAATCCAACCTGGGAAGATTGCTCAATGAAGCTAGATGGCGTTCTATGGGCGTATCGAACTGCATACAAGACATCGATTGGTATGTCACCATACTAGCTTATCTATGACAAAACATGTCACCTTCCAAATGAACTTGAGCATAAAGCGTATTGGGCCATCCGAAAGATGAACTTTGATCTCAAAAGAGTAGGGAAAAATGACCTCTCCAACTCAATAAGCTAGATGAATTCCGCCTGCAAGCATATGAGAATTCAAAGTTGTACGAAGAAAAAGTCAAACGATGGCATGATCAAAAGGTCAACGAGAGGAAGTTCGAGTCGGGTCAAGTAGTTCTCCTATTCAACTCTAGATTTAAACTCTTTCCCGGAAAGCTTAAGTCAAGGTGGTCTGGACCATTCATAATCAAGACAGTGTTCCCACATGACGCTGTTGAGATAATACGCAAAAATCAAGATGAACCATTCAAAGTCAACGGATATCGTTTAAAGCATTATTAGGGTGGTGACTTTGATGGCCAGATGTCCTTAATCGTTCTCACCGATCCAATGTGACACAGGGAGTAGTCAGGTTGAAAGAATTAAATTGAAGTGCTCGATGGGAGGCAACCCATCCATTTACTATTTTTAGTTCAATTCATAGTAGACTTTTTAAGTATTTATAGGATTTTTATAGTTGAAGTCATAATAATATTCTATTTTTGTGTGTTGCAGGTATAATTCAGTTGTAAGGAGGGTGAATGGTCAGACAAGATTGAATAATTTAGAGTATGCCTAGGTACGGCTTTGGGGAGCGGCCATGCCCATGTTGAACAGAAGGTAGCATGACCGCCGCGCCTTCTTAGTCAAAGAAAAAGCCATCACACTCTTCACGGTGCAAGGCCCAACCATGACTTAACCTAAGCACTAGCCGAGCCACAATCGCATTCCTTAATTTTTAAAAAAAAACAAATAAACTTTACTAATCATTCCTTTACTTTAAAAACAGACTTGGCTAACCAAAAGAAAAGAAACACATTTCTCTCATTCTCTTCGACCAACCGACCACACCCTACTCTACACCTTCTCTAACTAAAATCCTCAACTTCCATTCTCACCCATTTCCTTAAACCTTATTCAAGACTACTCTACCTCTCCAAACCTTCACTACCAAACTCCATTTCATATCCTCTCCCAACCGATTCCCTAATTTCTAGCAACCTCAAACTAAAATTTTCCCATAATCGAACATCCACTTTGTCACCATTACACCTCTTACTCTCATTACAAATCCTATATAAACCCTAATAACCATTAACCACTATCATAACATAAGTCGTGACAGAGAGGAAATGTGCTTATTAGGAAGAAACAAGAAGTGCATACCACCTGTTTATTAGAAAGTCTGAGAGACTCTGTTCGGTAAGTTTGGGGGAAACAAAGTCATAGATTTCTGGGGAGTTATTCAGAGCATAAATTTACAATTTTATGACACCAAAATGGATTCACAGTGATTCTTCTTCGTCTGATAGTAGTGATTTTGAGGCCAGTCCCGACACAGCACTCAATGCCACAAAATTTGTGAGTCTCGAGGCTCAGAATATTATAATGATGTATCATCACAAAACCTTTGTGCTTGAAAGGAGTTTAAAGCCAGGCAAAGAAGATGGACATAATTTTGATATAATCAGAAGGAACGACTGGGCATTATTTGTTGTAACACCGTTGGCAGCCCCTATGGCTGTTGTTTGAGAATTTTATGCGAATGTAAGAGAACTCAAAAATGGGATAACTTTAATATGAGGTAAACACGTTTCATATTCCAGACAGAAGATAAATGCTCTATTTCACCTGCCCACCATCCAGGATAATGAAATAAATTGGGTAGACGACAAAAGATATAGAACATAGTTGGAAAAGATTATGGAAGATTTATGCAAGCCAGGCAAAGAGTGGGTTACTGATGAGTAGGTTTTATACCAATGAATCGAGTGCGTTTGAGCTTAATCTTTTGTGACTTCTTAAGTGTTTGTGTTCTTTTCATGCATTTTGTACTTTGTTTTGTAGGAATCATGACATGGGATGAAAATTGGATCAATGGGATGAGGAATGGATCAAATGGAGAAAGAAGTCACACCAAAAGAAGCTAGACAACAATCCTAGTGCAATGGCGTGACCGCTCTAGAAATTACAAAGGAGACTAGCATGACTACGTAAACAATGCTTTAGATTTTAAAGATGGGCATAAGGCGCAGATCACTCTATATAGTTCAAATCTTGGCAACGATGTGGAAGAGCTAGGGTCCGGGCAAAAGATGGAAAGTTTTGGTTTTGGCAGAAATCAAGGAGATTTGGTTTGTTATTTCATTGTGATTAGGATTTGACTTGTTACCTATAAATACATGATGGGAGGAACAAAGTAGATATAATTCATTGGATTAGAGAGTAGATTAAATTATATATTCCATTATATTTAGGAATTCATTCATAAACCCTAGTTCTTAATTAGCCATTGGAGATTGAAGCAACTTGGGGGAACACTGAATATTCAAAGTAACTGGAAGAAGAGTCTCAATACTGTTGACAATAGATTGTATTCTCTTCTCTAATCTTACCTTTGTCTTTTAATGTCTATTAGTTGTGGAATCTTGACTTTAATTTACTGATTATGAACTAAATTCTTATTTAAGATTGTAACAAAACTTATTGTGTAGCTTATTTTATTATGCTTCTATATTAATTAATGTGATCTATTCTAGGGATTGTCTATTATGATTTGTGCTTAATTGCTTAGTTGTCTGATCAACTATGATAATTTATATGAATTCGAAAAAATAAAGTATATATTTAGATCTGATCATAATAACATGTGATTGTGTTTTTTGCATGGCGTTAGAATTCATAATTTTTGTTTGGGATAGGAATATACCAACGCACCGCATGTAATTTGATAAGGGAACCTATATTTTAAATCCTCTTTAATTATAATTCACATAGAATATAGTGAATTAGTTAAAATGGATTTGGATTAATATGTTTGTAATGCATCTGAAGGTGGTTATTAATACTAATGAGTTCCTGATTAACAATCCAGAATGGTGAGCATAATTAATGGGAAGTATATTGATATAAGTGACACATTAAGTGAAGTTATGATCTTAAGTCTCCATACTCTGGTTTTAAACTAGTGGTAGTTAGTATTATTTTTGTTAATTATTTTAATTCACAAACATTAAATCATTTGTTTAAATAAAATTGATTTGGTTAAAGGTTAGTACTTTATAATTTCTATTAAATAATTTCTCGTTGGAACGATACTCTACTTACACTTTATTACTTGTTGATTGTGTATATTTGCACGTATATAATGATTGTGAAATCGACCAACAAGTTTTTGGCACCACTACCGGGGAATTAGTTTAATAATTTTTGCCAATATTAGCTTCATTTAAATTAGTCTTAATTTAAGCATGTATTTTATTTATTTAATTCTCTTTTTATTTTTCTTTCTTTTCAGACATCATGGCTGAATTTAATTATCAATGGCCATATTCGAGTATGACTCAGCCAAGGGAAACATGGATTAAAGGACTCAATGCATTGTCTACATTATTAGCACAACTTGAAACACTTTCGGGGAGGGTTGACGCTATAGCAATACAACGTCGTCAAAGTGTGGCGGTTTCTTATAATTATTGTGCTGGTGATCATCCTAGTCATTAGTGTACCATGGCTTTTGGACCAAGACAAATGATGGTTGTGGTTACCTCACTAGTACGCATATCCCAACAATTATCAAGGTTGGGAGTATCGCCTCAATTATTCATGGAACTATAATCATCAAGATCAATTCTATGCTCCATGTACAACATATGCACCAAAATTTTCATGTGCACTTCCACCGCCAGTGGAAGAAAATTTAAATTGGAGGAATTTCTGCCTCGAGATCATAAGGCATCAAGAGGAGTTAAGGATGAGTCAGGAAATATCGAGCAAAAATCTTAAGAACTAGATGGAAAAACTTATCAATGCCTCAACCAATGGTTCTCAATACATGGATTCCAAGACTGAAGTAGAAAATTCAAATTTATAGGAAATTTTATATAAGTTCATAGCTTCAAGTAAGGAGAGGAGGATTAGTCAGGAGATATCGAGGCAAAATTTGGCGAATCAAATGGAACATCTATTCAATGCCTCAAATAACTGTCCTCAAAACACTTGGATTTATTACATGCATTATGAAACTGATGGAGAGCCCGAGATAAATCTGCAATTGGATGAACCACAAGATGTTAAAAGAGAGGAAATAAGTGGGGACCAAGAAAAAGATATCAGTGAAGATCTAACTATAAGCTCCAACAAAGATGATCCGACTTCATTAGTATCCCATGTGCCTCCTCCACCAAAGTTTAAGAATTCATCGGGCTTTTGCAAAACCATGCCCAATCAAGCGGTTATATTTTTAAGAAAGCTCTTTGTGACATAAGAGCTAGTAAAACTATGGAGCCATGGTGGGATGAAAAAGAAAAGATATAAGAAGATCCCGTTGTGTTTGACAAACTTGAATGCCCTAATCTGATTATGCATATAGTGGAGACAACACCTAGTTATTGGACGTTCTTAAATGGGATCTTATTTATAAAGTGAAAATAGTATGCACACAAGCCAATCATGTATGATGATAAAGCATATCCTTTGTAATCAATCTTATTTATTTATTAATAAAAGTATTAATTTACTAAAGGCATTTAATTTATCAACATGTTGTTTAATAATATGTGATAAACCCATAATTTTAAGCAATACTTTTAGAATTATGATGAAATCATATTAATGAGATCTAAATTCTTAGATAGCTTAAAAACTAAAATGTTCCCAATCAATGGATTACTAAAAAGGGGATTAGTGAATTCGGATAGATTGATACATACGTTGCTTGCTCATTGGATAAGAATGATTAATCTCATGATCATTTGTGTGGAGACACTAAAGCAAGTATGTAGGTGCTTATTGGAGAATAAGTTCACTGAATGCGACTCGCTAAGGAATACCTAATGGAGTTTTAATTGCCTATCAATAGGAATTCCTGTAGTGATAGTAGTACAAGTGATCCTTAGACTTGAGATCATCATAGTATCTTGTATATAATGATTTATACTTTAACATATTCCTTAAGACCCTCAGGGTATATCAAAGGGTATGTTTGGGTATAATGAGTAATATATGGAGATAATATATGATCAATAAAGAATCTACCACTTTTAGTAAAAGAAGAGATATGTCATATGTGATTCAATAAATGACAACCTAGGAATCCTCGGCCAATGTGGAATGAAATTAGAAAGTAGTTTTTAATTTGCATTCATTTGGAGTTGTGAATTTAGGAATCGAAATACATATAATTAAATAAAATAAGACTTAAAAGAATTCCATATCTTATATTTAATTGGGACATTATATGGTGTAAGGATTGAATCATGACGATAACTATTTGCTCAAATGTTCTTTTATGATTAATGTTGAAATCTATATTATCTAGAAAGTCGTTGATCGTTAGGGAGGCTTATCGCTATTGTAGAATAAATATTATTTATTTAAATAAATTAATAGTTTAATTTATTTATTTAAATAAGATTAGAATTGTTCTAATTGATTTATTCACAACCGGTTTAATATGGAGAACCTAAAGGGTCACACCATAAAAGGGAGAATGATTATTTAAGAAGTTAATGACATAATCATAATAATATGTTAAGTATATTTAATTTAATCTATGGTGATAGAATAAATTAAATAGCTTAATATTTATTATTTAATATTTTTAAAATATTAAATATAAATTAATAAGAGGAGTCTTATTAATATTATTACAATTATTATTATTTTAATTTCTAAAGGAGTTTGGAAATTAATTTAATATTAGTACTCTCATTTATTCCTAATGGGATTAGGAGGTAAATTAATTAAATAAGTTTAATTAATTATCCCTAATTAGATTAGGGAGCCTAATTAATTAAAGGAGTTTAATTAATTAAATAATATTCTATTTTAATTATATTAAAATAGGTTAACTGATATCAATATAAGAGTAGTCTTATATTTGATATATGTGGATATGAAAATACGTAATTCCAATTGTTGGGAGAGTACGCCTTTTTCTATACAGATAGAAACAAGGGTTTGAGCCAATACCCCTTCTGTTTGATTCTTCTTCTTCCTTGGTGGATCACTTCTAGAGGCCAAATGCTTGGGTGGCTGACGTTGATCAAAGAAAGGAACCAAACCCACGTATTCAAGGAGAGCACAAGGATTAGGAGTTGAACTCGTACCTGAGGAAGCTTGGATCTTCAATGGTATAATTTTGATTCTCCTATTCTATTATAGACTGATTATCAAAGCACAAGAATGATCTTGGTTTATGGTTTGCAAGAAAAATTTTAAAATCTATTTTACTTCACTTTCGTTATATTTATATGATTTGATTGTATACTCTTGTTTCTAGCAAACCTAATAGTGGTATCAGAGTCGATCTTGTGCTAATTATCAGTCTTTGTGATTTCATGTTTGTATTATATGTGATTGGATCGATTACTGGGCAACATAAAAGTTTTTTATTTCTACGACGTGGTGCAGCTGCTCCGTCTCCAGTTCATTCTGGAGCGTAGCTTTTTCGATACCAAGATCTAGTTTCCTCGATGAGAAGCACGGTTAAGGCTGTGTCCCAATTCATTCAAGCAATTTGCAATTGCTATTACGAAATCGGTTTACGGCTTTAAAAGCAAATGCTAAAATGTGACCCAATTCATTAGGGAGCAACAAGCATACTGGCAAAAAATCAAAACTTTTATTTTCTTTAATTAAATAAATGGTTTATTTAATTGATAAAAGTTTAAAATAAAGATGTTTATTTATATGAAATATGATTTCAGAATTGCTAAAATTAAAGAGTTTAATTTGGATTTGGTTTTTGATTAAAATAAAAGAGTTTATTTTGTTTCAAAACTAAAGTTTAGAAAACTTTTTCCCATTAATTGATATTAATGCATATATGGAATGGATTTATTTTCATGGGATGAATGTTATTTATTGATTCATATGATGATATGCATGATAATAAATGGGATTGATTATGGACTATGACCAATGTGATTAGATTTTATTTTGGATGGATGCTTGAATGTATGAGTTTTATTAAATGGAGTCTGCGTACCTCATCTTTTCTGGTTTTCTTCTTGTTGTAAATTATCTCTCTCTCCTATGTACTTCCCCTTGACTGCTGATCAAGGTTTCTATTTAAATGAAATAGTTTATGTAATAGGATTAGTTTGAATTTTTTGAATAATCGGAGATCACGGAGCAAGAGTGCTTGAAGACCCGTTTGTAATGGTGCCCGAAGTTTAAATGTAATAGTTATATTTAAATGTTAATTTTACACCCTAGGGGTTTGACCTTTTGGTTCACTTAATGGCTCTAGTGAACCAAACTAGAATAAAAGTTCATAATCAATTCGGGTAAAATACAGTATTCTTTACTTGCATGCTAGTATAATATATATTATATATTATGCAAACATGCTTTGCATGTAACGCCCCAGAAAATCGAACATTTTGTAAATACTTTTAATAATGAATAAAATAATATTATTTATTATTATTATGTGTTAGTAAGATGAATGTCGTTCTATAGCCTACAAACGTCGGAAAGCTGTAGTATTTTAACTACGTGGGAGAATTAAAGTGTTTGAATTTCTAAAACGAAAATAAAATTTTTCCGAGAAATTTTTCGAAAAACACTATTCATCGATTTCTGCTCGGGAATTATTTTGGAATTTCCGAGAAATACATAACGTTATAATATCAAAGTGATATCGATTATGCAATAATAATCTAAGTATGGAAAACGTAATATTTCGCATGCGGACTTAAATTTGAGAACGTTATGAATATTAAACGTTAAGAAGAAAATGTAATGATTGTATGATACGAAATATTGTACTAGTATGTATGAAGAATGGAATAACGTATGTTACGAATTAATATATGAACTAGAATATAAGAATTATACGTATGGTATAATGATAAGGCTTTTAATTAAATGGAATGGACTTGTAGGATTATTAGCATAATGGTAGAAGTCCAATGGGAAGTGATATACAAGCCCTAGTGTTTGTTAATTAAGAGTCCATCTAATGTAATGCAAGCCCAATAAGAATTTGCTAAGTAATGAAGCATAAGCCCAATGTAATGATCCAATGGATTAGGATCCATGGTGCAACCCATGGGTAGACTTGGTGGGCAAGAACTTTATGTGGCGATCAAGCTTTGGATAAGTGTTGTGATAAGCAAGTTTACTTAGGGCCAAAGCAATGAATAGTAAGGAGGTTAGATTAAGGAGGTGGAAAGCCTAAATGACCATTCTACCCTAACTTTGAGAGCTCTATAAATAACAAGCTCACAATTCTCTTGTTGCTTGATAAAATTTCATCCAACTCCTCTCAAGATAAGCAACTTAATTATTAGAGAGAATAAGCCACATAAGCACTTATAAGTCATTTCAACCTTTGCTAGATTTTCGAAAGAGAAGTGAAGTAATAGTCTTCAAGGGTAAGACTCATACCTATTATCTTTATCTTTTCTATGATAGGATTGATAGAGAAGTGGGATTGTTTGTTAAAGAACATTTTATAAGTTATTGATGAATGAACTTAAGCCGAATAAGTTGAATAAGCAACTTGAACTCTAATAAGTTGATAAAATCATGAAGAACTTATCATATGTTTGTCATAGGATGTTAGTATGTTGAATATAGTATGAGAACATTGATTGATGGACTTAAGTTCATAGTAAGTCATAAGCATGAGAATTTGTAGTTAATAAGTTAATTAAGTCATTGACTTATGAGAATAAGTCAAAACCTACTTTGATGATAAGTTGGTGTGATAAGTAACTTGAAATGTTCTTGTGTTGGTTTAAATCCATTTAGAATGATTAGTAATGAAGTTTTATTCGAATTCACACGATTCGACGATAATCGTCTTAATTCGTGAAATTTCGGAATGGAAGTCGATTTTGTGTTTGAAGTCGGAAACGTTGGTTTTCGATAGAGACAAGTCATATTTGGCATTATAGAGTTGCGGACTCGAAAATGATCAATTCTCGACTTAGAACGAAGAAACGAAGCGTTGAACGCTCATTTAACGCTTATCGTTTTCATTAAAATGAACTAATAGGTGAAATTTTAGCAAACGAAGTCAAATAGATAAAATTCTTGCATGAACGTATAGAGTATGTAATTTATGAACCGTAGGCTTTTGAACGAGCCAATTCAGACTTATAACGAAGAAGTTATGCATCCGAGAGTTTCGTAAAATTTTCAAATTTTGCAAACTGTCTGAGGCACAGAGTTGGCGCCACGGCGCCAACCCAAGGCCAAATGAGTGGTGCCATATTACGCATGCATGCGATGTTTGAGCACATCGCTAACTCAGGCAGCCATAAGGCGCCATTGAGTAAGGATCAGGCCGCAGCAGCCAAGTCCGGACTTGTCTCATCGTTAACTCGTAAGCAACATGGCATTGAAGAGTTATGGGTGCCAAGCAGCCAACCCTAGGATGTGGACAGTAATGAATACTTTCTGATATAAAGTGAAAGAGAACTTATTAGTAATGAACTAAGGTATAAACATAACATTGTTAAGACACTATTAGACATCTAATTGTATGATGATTAAGAGTTATTAATCAATTGAAAGTGAACGTAATATGAATGACGTAATGAAAAGCCGGAAACCATAATAACAGATCTAAGTCAGAATTTAATTGAGATGAAGGGCAAGATATAATAATACGCCTACTTGATTACATGTGACCTAATATGGTATGTTACATGATCATGTATTGTAGAGACTTAGAGACCTAAAGTGTATGTGTGATAATCAGTAAGCAGACGCTGAAGGCAAGTATTCTAACCCTTGTTCCAGTTCAGTTTGGACAAGCTTTGTAATTCTAGTATTCTTTCGCATGAAGTCTTGAATGATGAGGTCTAAGCCAATCCTTTCGGCTAGACTTATATTATGATTTCGTCAAGCTTGATTAATGTTTACCGAGTTATATTGGTATGGTTTTCAATCGAAGACCAGGTATGCTAAAATGTTTTTGTCGTTTAACGACAGGCATGTGAGGTTGCCACAACTTAAATGTAAGACCCCGGCTTATTATAAATGAAATTAAATTTCCTCTATTTATTATTTTAAAATAGTAAGGGTTGATTTGATTAATGTGGTTAGTTATGCGTAAAATGCGCAAATATTTTAAATAAGCAAGTGGTTATAAAATATTCATTGTTGTCGGGGAATATTCGTTTGGTCCTGGAATATTCTTACTGTCGGGGAATATTAAATCGACTACTGCGACCTTTGTGTGGGCCCCATAATAGAAAACAATTGGATGAAGAAAACGACAAGTATAAGTTGTTTATAAATAACGACGTAGTTATTTACCGTTTATCATTGTTGGAATAATTGGTTAAAACACAAGAAGATTACCAGCGGTATTGCACCAATTATTGATTCTTATGTAAGAAGACACTACTCAATAATTGTTACAGTAGTTACTGTTCAATATTTTATTTTATTGATTTAATAATTGCTACGTTGATATTTTATATTATTACTGTTTCAATAATTGTCACTACACAATATTTTTATTATCAGATCAATAATTCATATTATTTGAATAATATTATTAGATAACATTATTGGCAATGTCTAGAAAGTTCTGTCTAAGGAGAGGTTTGGTCACCTAATTGTGCGCCAATAAGGAGAAATCCTTATTGGAAAGCTTCCTCTTTCTCAGAAGAACTACTGGTTGTCGATATTGTGATTCTGTAATATTATTTGTGAATAATTAAATATTGATTTATATGATAAGAAAAATATTCATTTTATGTGGATATAGATAGAGAAAATTTTAAAGTGACAATTGTTGAAAAATTGATATTTTATCTTTTCTGATAAAACAATTCATTTAAATATATTGTTATATTTTAATAATATAATAATGGTGATATTTTTACAATGAATGTGGGATATATGAATATATGAGGAGGAAGAGTATTTTTGTTGCAAAAGTTGTTTAAAACATGTTAAACATGTCCGTGGGCCCATTTCTTGACTGAAATTTAATTATAGCCTGTAAAATCGTCCGTTTGTGGATTTCGGTCAATTTCTGTTTGGAATTTGGAAAAACTTTCTTCTGCAAAGTTGTAGAGAATGGAATTTCCTATGGAAAGAACATGAGGTTCGAATTTTTCTGATAAAAGGGCTATTTATTATGAATTATTGAAGTTCCAGATTAATTAATTATTTTTTTTTGGAGTTTTAAATGAATTAATTGAGAAATACATTTTTGTGGTTGTTATTGAGGTGTGGCTGATGTCTAGACTATATTGGTGTGCGTAGGAAAGTTAAGAAAAATAAATTATTATTTTATTAAATTTTCTGCTTTGGTGTTCTAAGCATTTTCCTATAAATAGGGTGCTTAGGTTAGAATTGAAAATCACACCAGAAACTGAAGTTTTCTCTCTATTTCTCTCTCTATATTATCGAGTGTATTCTTGTGAGTATTTTGATACTTTGAGTGTTGTTATACGGTGCAAGTTCCTTCAGCGTTATATCTGATATTCCACCAGAAGTACTATTCTTTTCGAGGTAAGGGATGTTATTTTTCTTAAAATGATATTATTTCTTCTAATATCATTATGTCAGAATATTGGTAAGATTTTTCTTGTGAAATTCTTGTCTTTTAGTGTCGGGGTTACTATTCACGCATACGTCACTATTCACGAATACGATACTATTCACAGAAAAATTCAATTTTTGTTTTTTTGTCCAAAATACCTATTATGGATACTAGCTTTGATTGTATCCATGTTTTGATCATTCTTGAATTTTACTTCACTACGGTTATTTATGAAGTATTTTTGAACTTGGATTGTTTGAAATACGAATCCTTAATATTTATTCTTTTGTTTTCCTTTGGATTCGCTTTTTTTAAAATATTTTTCATCATCCTCATCCTAAATGATGATATTAATGAATATCTTTGGCTTTGTAGTGCAAAAGATGAATGAATTTTTGATGAATATCTTTGGCTCAGAAAGTGCAAAAAGATGAAATGTGTTGAGATGAACATGACCGACTGATGAATATCTTTGGCCTGTAGTGCAAAGATGAATATTTGATTCAAGATGTATATTGATTGATGTTATAAAGATAAAATATAGATGATGGACTTTTAAATTCATAGATTATAGTAGATTTCATTCTCTACTTATCTATGAATTATTATTTTTCGCTGTGAATATTGATCTGAAACTTGTTGTCTATTGTATTTTATCAGATTTTTCCCTGTTGAAGACTAACGATAATTTTTTCTATATTATCTTAGTCATAATATTCTTTACTGGGCTAGTTCTTTACTGGGCTAGTTGAGTTCACCCTTTTCCTTTTTGTTCCATTTTTCTTCTCAGGAGGCGAGAGTCGGGGTGTGGAATGATGGTTCTAGAGAGTTGTTTTAGTAGTCATCACCATTTTTGTAAAATAATGTACCAATAATTGTAAAGAGGACTTATTTGGGTGTGAATATTTTCTAGATGGCAATATTTGTATTTAAACTCACTGTTTTTATGTTCTATTAATAAAGTTGTAGTTGTTTCTGTACCATGTTATTGACGACTCAAAATGGGTGATGTATACCTATTTTGGGGGCGTCACATTAAACTTACATACGTTTAACAGGATGTAGTGTTGATCAACATATAGTACTATGGGCTGATCAGCCAGAAGTGCTCGTAAGCTATGCCGGACTTACGGACGTAGTGCCTGGTTGTCCTTTTCAAAAACAATAATGAACTGCTCATAGTCTTGAGCCTTAGTTGATATTCTACTGAATATTGTTGAAAAACGTTTGAATGAAAAGAAGTGCTATTTTGAATTATCGATAGTACTTCGTAACTATTGTTCAGTTACTGAAGATATATGAGTTCTATGTTTCAAGAATGTTGTTTGTTAGAATTGTAGTACTTGCTGAGCTAGTCATGCTCACTCTTGCTTGAACCATATGAACACAACTAAGATCGAGCGGACCGAAGGCTCAGGCAAAGACAAGGGCAAGGAGAAGACGAACCCTTAGATTACTGATGTAATAGAATAGTTCAACGATTGTAATATATTTGATATTATTACAAGAACAAATGTATGGGTTATAAAGAACTTGGGAGAATGTAATATTATTTCTAATATATAGAAGACACATTAGTTCTTCTAAGAATTTTCAATTGAATGAATGTGTGAATGGTAGTACCGTGTAGCACCATCTGTCGGGTTGGAAGATACCCGAATTTGGGGGCGTCACAGGTTGGTATCAAAGCATTAGGTTATAAAATTTAAGGGGGGATTAAAAACCTTAAGTCATAACCTTAAGAGAAGTCAATGAAGTACAAGAAGAAAATAACCTTATAAAAATGCATTATGATTATATTATGTGTTTTTATTATTCTACTGACATGTACTAATCAACTTAATTATTTTTGTGTAGATGTCAGGAGTAAACGGAATTTATGTAGATGGTCAAGCCATTAGTGAAGAATTGGTGAACCAAATAGAGGTTTTACCGAACCCCATAGCAGCAGATCCGGAGGTGGTAGTTATTGAGTTTGGAGACTCAGATGATGCTGACTACATGTCAGTATTCGATGGGATGATAGAGGAGAAAGTGGAGACAGTGTCTTTTAATCCGGTAGCTATAACAGCGGAGATGGCTCCGGGGGAGTCAATGATGTCATTATTTATGTCAGTGTTGGATAGAAATATCAATTATTATCCGGAGGTTAAGGAGCTGAAAACAGAGCTCCAGATGGTTATAGAAGATAAGACGGAAGTGGAGTCCATGTGGGAGCAAGAACATGACGAGAGGATTTTGGCCAAGGACAAAGTCCACGAATTGAGGCATGAGGTCTTTATGCTCAAGGAGGAGCTAAAGACCAAAAAACAAAAGATAGGGAGAATGTCCTATATCCACAGGAGTTCTCACACAGATTTCCAGCAGCAGGTAGCTGGTTATCCTATAGAGGTGGGGCAGACGCGACATACTATCAGCCGTGATATTATTGCCGGTCTTGCCAAGGCAGATTTCAATAATGCCTAAAGGAAGATGTAGACTAGTAGTAGCTAGAGTAGTATGAAAGTATTTTGTAATTAGTAGTGACATAAAGCCCTCTTTTTATAGTAGAGGGTAGTCTTTTGTGAATCCCAATTTTTGGAAAGCAATAGCGAGAAAGTAATGTAATCAGCTTAGGTTGTGTAATGTAACCGATGTATTATTATACTATAAAGAATGAATATAAGTCTTTTTATGGGAAATCAATGAGTAATGGATGTGGAAGTTTTGATTATTAGTAAATAATAACTAATAAAGGAAGGAATAATAACGAAATGTGTTTATTGTATTAGTAAAATGCCGCCAAGAAGAGTGCAACGAAACCAAGGTGCTAATGTGAATCAGCAAGAGGGAGGTCCAGTAAACCCCATGCATGAATTTGTTAATTTAATAACAGCCGCATTTAATAGAACAGGGGCTAATATCCCCGTAAACCCGGGAGTAGCATGAGCTACGACCTTTAAGGATTTCAAGGGTGTTGGTCCGCCAGAGTACAAAGGAACTACGGACCCTATTGAGGCCCAAACGTGGGTAAAGGAAATCGAGAAGGCATTTGTGATAGCAAATGTCGACGAGGCCCAGAAGGTTGCCTTTGCAACCTATATGATGAAGGGAGAGGCCAACTTTTGGTGGGAGGCCAATCAGGCCAGAGCGGATATAGGGAATGTAATGTGGGTGAGGTTCAAGGAGATATTCTTTTAGAAAAACTTTCCCACAAGCATGCAGGGGAGAATGGAGATGAGGTTCCTCGATTTGAAACAAGGGGACATGTCGATTCCCCAATACGCCGCCAAGTTTAATGAACTAGCGAGGTTCGCTCCACACCAAGTGGATACCGAGGTTAGGAAGGAGCGACGGTTCGAGCAGGGCTTGAAACCCTGGCTCTATAACCGTATTTCAGTGTTTTAAAGTACTACTTTTGGAACCCTTTTAGAGAAGGCGATAATCGTCGAAGGTGGTAGCGAGGCGTTGAGCCAGTACCACAAAGATAAGAAGAGTAAGGGGAAAGTAAATGGGGGAGTAAAGATTGAGGGAGCCAGTGGTAGTGGTGAGGGTCAGAAGAGGAAGGTATTTAGCTCTGGGAATACCGGAGTGAAGCAAGGAGACCCAAAGAGGAGAATAGAGGCCTGCAAGACCTGTGGGAAGACTCACTTAGGATAACAAACCCCTCAAGGCCTGCATCTGCGCTAAACAAGATGAGACTAATAATAACAAACCCCTCAAGAAAATTATATTAAGTCCTAAGCGTTCAAAGATATTTGGAATATCGAACGTAACCTTCTATCATGATAAAATTAATAGAGTATTAAATATTTAATATGAGTTTGTTGTGTCACCACAAGGCAAGTATTAAGTATTTAAGATGCTAATTTATCACATTTGATGCTTATAAAGAAAATTGAACAATATTATTTTATTGTGTTACTACAAGGACAATATTTTTCTTTTTTGAATATATGGAAGTGCTAGGTTGGACTTAACTTAGATAATTTTGATTCATATGTGCCACTACTTGATCAAAATAATCCAAGAGGCAAAAGATAAGGAGTTACATGATGATGTAATTGACAAGGAGTTGTCTACCTATTTATTTATATATAGTTTGTTGTGTCACCACAAGACTATATATATTTGAAATGAGATCCTTATTCTCACTAGCAAAAACTTTAATTAGATTTTGCCGAACTATATAGATGAGGGTAATATAGTTTGAAGAAAATAGTGGGAGATACTAATATAAAATAAAACCTAATTTATTTTGGTAAAATAAATTAATAAATGAATGTTTGCTAAAATATTGTCTTACATGCAGAATTTTGAAAATGCCACATTCACTAATTTAACTACATAGCATACTCGATGCTAACAAACTGACCGGACCAAATTTAACAGACTGGTTAAAGAATCTGAGAATTGTTCTCACTGCTGAAAAAATTTCTTATATCCTAAATTTGCCCGTACCTACAAAAGTTGCAGAGACAGCCTCTGAGGAAGAGATTGCTACTTTTAAATAGTGGCAAGATGATGCATCTGTGGCTCAATGCATCATGCTCGCATCCATGAGTAATGAGCTTCAGCGTTAGCATGAAACCATGGATGCTCCTACTATGCTATTGCACCTGCAAAAGCTGTATGGTGAGAAAAGTAGGACTACTAGATATGAAATATCTAAGGAGCTCTTCCGATCTCGGATGACCGATGATACTACCGTTGAGACTCATGTCTTAAAGATGATCAATCTGATTGAACGTCTTGGACAGCTTCGGTTCGTCATGGATGGGGAGTTAAGTCAAGATTTAGTCTTACAGTCACTCCCAGACACCTTCTAATAATTTGTTGTAAATTTTCACATGAATAAGTTAGATGTCAGCTTGCCTGAATTACTTAACATTTTAAAAACTGCTGAAGGTCACTTCACATCCAAGAAGGACCATGTCTTAATATTAGATGATTCTTCCAAGAAAAGGAAGATGCCCAAGGTATCTTCCGAAAAGAAGAAATCCAAGAAGGCTAAGGGTAAGGCAAAAATGAAGGATCAAAAGAACCTGATCCAGCTAGCAAAGGAATTTACTTCCATTGCAACAAGTCGGGTCACTGGAAGATAAACTACAAGGATTATCTTGCGGAGCAAAAGCAGAAGAAACTTGGAGAAGCTTCGAATCCTAATCAAGGTTTGTTTATAATTGAAATTAATTTTTCTGAAAGTTAATCTTCTACTTGGGTATTGGATACCGGATGTGGTTCTCATAAATGTAATAATATGTAGGGACTAGTCAGAAGTAGAAAGATGAGCAAGGATGAGGTCGTCCTACATGTGGGAAATGGAGTAAAGGTTGCTGCATTAGCTGTAGGGACTTATTGTTTAGCATTGCCTACATGCAATTTAATTAATTTAAATAATTTTTATTTTGTTCTGAATATCATTAGAAACATTATTTCAATTTTTGTATTAGATATGAATGGTTTTGACATTATAATAAAGAACAACAGTTGTTCTATTTATAATAATAATGTTTTATATGGTGTTGGTAATTTGCGAAATGAACTTTATATACTTGACTTGCATGAAAATATACTTCAAATTGAACAAACTAATAAAAAGAAAAGAGATGATGTTAATTATACCTATATGTGGCACTGTAGACTTGGTCATATTAATGAAACAAGATTATCTAAGTTGCATAAAGATGGGCTCCTAGAGCTATCTGATTATGAATCATATCCAACATGTGAATCTTGTCTTATGGGAAAAATGACTAAATCTCCTTTTAGGGGAAAAGGAGATAGAGTTACAGAGTTGTTAGCGTTGGTACACACAGATGTATGTGGACCTATGACAACGACTGCACAAGGGGAGTATTCTTATTTTATTACATTCACTGACGATCACTCAAGATTTGGATATGTGTATTTGATGAAATACAAATCTGAATCATTTGAAAAGTTCAAAGAGTTCAGAAGTGAAGTAGAGAAACAAACTGGTAAAAGAATTAAGATTCTTTGATCAGATCGAGGGGGTGAATACTTAAGCGGTGAGTTTCTCAATTGTCTCAAAAAATGGTATAATCTCACAATGGACTCCACCAGGAACACCACAGCTCAATAGTGTATCTGAAAGGAGAAATCGAACATTGTTAGATATGGTTCGATCTATGATGAGCTTTACCGACCTTCCAGTTTCATTCTGGGGATATGCCCTAGAATCGGCTGCATACCTACTTAACAAGGTACCTACCAAATCCGTCCCTAAAACCCCATATAAGTTATGGACAGGGAGGAAACCAAATCTTAAATATGTTAAGACTTGGGGTTTTCTAGCTTATGTCAAAAAGTTTGAAAATGATAAGCTACAAACTAGATCTGACAAGTGTAGATTTGTGGGATACCCCAAAAGAACATTAGGGTATTATTTCTATCATCCTACTGATCAAAAGGTGTTTGTTGTGAAACATGTTGCTTTGACGCCCCCAAAATAGGTATACATCACCCATTCTGAGTCCCCAAATACATGGTACAGAAACAACTACAACTTTATTAGTACAATTGTCGTGCAAAATACGACAACACATAAACAGTGAGTTTAAATACAAATATTGTCTTCTAGACAATATCCACACTCAAATAAGTCCTCATTACAATTATTGATACACTATTTTACAAAATAGTGAGGACTACTAGAACAACTTTCTAGAACCATCATTCCACACCCCGACTACTTCCCGCTACATTCTCGCTTGTTGAGAAGAAAAATGGAACAGAAAGAAAAAGGGTGAGCTCAACTAGCCCAATAAAGAATATTATGACTAAGATAATATAGAACAAATTATCGTTAGTCCTCAACAGGGAAAAATCTGATAGAATATAATAGACAACAAGTTTCAGATCAATATTCGCAACGGAAATAATAATTCATTAGAAGAGTTAAGTAGAGAATGAAATCTACTATCTTCTATGATTTAAAAGTCCATCATCAATATTTTATCCATGTAACATCAATCAATATACATCTTGAATCAAATATTCATCTTTGCACTACAGGCCAAAGATATTCATCAGTTGGTCATGTTTATCTCAACACCTGTTCATCTTTATACTATGGGCCAAAGATATTCATCAGAAAATCATTAATCTTTGCACTACAGGCCAAAGATATTCAGTTATATCATTATTTAGGACTGAGGATGATGAAAAATATTTTAAAGAAAATGAATTCAGTGAGACAAAAGAACAAATATTAGGGATTCGTACTTTAAACAATATAAGTTCAAAAATACTCTATAATGAACCATGGTGGAGTAAAATTCAAGAATAAAGATCAAAACATGGATACAATCAAATAACCATGTATTCGTGAATAATGTCGTATACGTGAATAATGTCGTATACGTGAATAGTAATTCCGACACAAAAAAAAGTAAAAATTTCACAAGAAAAATTATATTAATATTTCCGCATAATGATATTCAAATAAATAATATCATTTACGAAGAAAATAACATCTCTTACCTCAAAAGAATAGTACTTTTAGCTTAAATATCAGATATAACGCTGAAGGGAACTTGCACCGTATAGCAACACTCAAAGTATCTAAATACTCACAAAATACGTTTGATAATTGTGACGCCCACAAAACAGGTATACATCACCCATTTTGGGTCGCCACTTACATGGAACATAAATTCAAATACAACTTAATTATACAACAGTCGTGTAAAATACGACAAAACATAGCTGAGAGTTTAAACAAGAATATTGTCTTCTAGACAATATCCACACTCAATTGAGTCCTAATTACAATTATTATCACACTATTTTATAAAAATAGTGAGGACTACTATAGCCACTTATCCTAGACCATCACTTCGTTCCCCGACTCGTCCCAGCTATATTCTCATTTCCTGAAGAGAACAGTGAAAGAAAAGGGTGAGCTCAACTAGCCCAATAAGAAATATTATGACTAAGATAATGCATAATAAATTATCCTTAGCCTTCAACAGTGTTAAACTGATAAAATACAATAGACGTCAAGTTTAACTGTAGCGGAATAAGCAATCCATTAGAAGAGTCAAATAGAGCATAATGTCTACTATCCCCTCTAGATTAAAAGTCCATCGTTAATATTTCATCCCTATAATACTCATCAACAGTTCTTTGTTATACCCAAGACAAAAAGACCTCTCATCACCTGTCTTCACCTGAACCACCAAAGATTATAGTTAAATCCATAATTCATATTTATAATCATGTAAATCAACAGTTTCTCCTCGCCACAAAGGTTTAATAGAACGTTTACTCAATATTCTTACCTCAAAGGCTAAAGATATTTAAATATAATAACAATGATCATACCAATCAGTTGTCAACCTATGCACTACGGGCCAAAGATATTCAACTATAAAACCAATGGTCATGATCATACCAATCAATTGTCTGTAAGTGCACTACGGCCAAAGACATTTAACTGTTAACTAATGGTCATGATCCTGCCAATCACATCATCGAATTATCCATGCACTACGGGCCAAGAATATTTGTTATTATCACCAGTGGTTATGATCATGTCATACACATGTCCATCTTTGCACGTAAGCCAAAGATATACAACTATTAAACCAATATTTAACAGTCCATCTATGCATGTAAGCCAAAGATGACTTTCGCCACAATATAAGCATGAGGATGATGACAATAATATAAGCATTAATCAAACGAAATCAAAGATAAATATTAAAGACTTTAAATTTATCCAGAGTTTAAAAATATCCAAATTGTCAACATGATACTGTTTTGTGGAGTAAAATTCAAGAATAATATTCATGCACCAAAAATAATTTGGACAGAATTTTTTTTTATTTTTTGGGTAAATTGTATCACGCAATAGTACCCTATGAATAGTACTTCGGGAATAGTACCTCGTGAATAGTATCCCGACATGAAAAGTACCCCAAATACCCGAGTGAATATTATTCGGGTGAATAATAATTTGGGTGAATAGTAACCCATGAATAGTAACTCGTGAATAGTACTCCAATACGAAAAGTGCCCCGAATACCCGAGTGAATAATACTAGAGTGAATAGTAATCGGGTGAATAGTAACCTGTGAATAGTAACTCCTAAAAAAAATACTAAAGAAAATGATAATCCATGACGAGTACAAAAGAAATGATATCTCATACGAGTATAATAGAATATATGAAACTACAAATGGATTTTAACCCGCCATGCGGTAATCCATGTAGACAGATCATTTTCACAATTTAATAAAGAATGAATACAAAGGATCATTCACCATGCATGCGGTAATCCACATAGACAAAAGTTATTCCAATGTAATAATAAAGAATGGAATAATGTAAGAATTCACCATGCATGCGATAGACCGCACAAATAGGTTATTCCCAATGTAATAATAAAGAATGGAACTGTGTCGTGCGCGTAATCCGCATGCATGTGATATTCCAAATGTAATAATAAAGAAGGGAACCAGTCATGTATGTAATCCGCATGACATGTGATATTCAAATGTAATAATAAAGAACGGAAACCAGTCATGCGTAATCCACACGCATGTGATATTCCAATGTAATAATAAAGAATGGAATAACAATGAATTCACTGTGCATGCGATAGAGCCAAGATGTATAGGTTATTCCAATGTAATAATAAAGAATGGAATAATGTAAGAATTTCACCATGTATGTAAAGATTGAGATAGACAAAGTTATTCCAACATAATAATAAAGAGTGGAATAACAACCCTTACGAGTATTGAAAGAAAATAACTCTCGTCATGAATACGAAAGAATAATACCCCTTACCTTAGAAGAAAATTGGATACTAGAATAGTGAGGTAGCAGACTTCTCTTCTTCTTTCTCTCTAAAATTTCTCTCTATAATAATTGCTCTATAGCTTTAGTGAATTGGTGAAAAATAATGAAGGAATGAGCTTCTATTTATAGGAAAATATAGTTTCGATAATTGCACGTTTTGGGGCTCGAAATATTACAGTATAATACCTTCCTCTTTTCCCTCATTTATAATTTAGTCCTGCAAGTATTATCAAACTTGCACCACCTCCCCTAATAGTAAATCATGTGAATCAATAGTAAATCATGAGACTCAATAGTTCTAATCATGTGAAAATAATGTAATTACGATATAGTACCTCCATCTATACCTCCATTTTTAACTTAGTCATGCAAGTATTATCAATCTTGCACCAACTCCCCTAATAGTAAATGAATGTGAATCAATAGTACACACATGTGAACAGTTATAATCATGTGAATCAATAGCAATTAATTGCTCATTTATCCGGTTAATTACCCGATTGGTCAATATAACCTCCAGACATCAATTATTATCGAAATAAATGTCGATTTTCACTAACACTAATAATTCCAACACAATGGAACTATCAATTTAATCTTTAATCAGCACGAACTTATTCATCATTAATATTATAACTCACAATGTTTAACAACCAGATCATTCCCAGGAAAGAGGGGGCTTTCTAATAAGGATTTCTCCTTATTGGCGCGCAATTAGGTGACCTTTCTCCTTGACAAAACTTCTAGACATTGTCAATATTGCAAATAATAATATGAATAACTTTGTCGTCTGAATTATTGATTTAATAATAATAAAATATTGTGACAATAATTGAATAAAACTGAGTGACTTCTCACGTAAGCATCAATAATCAAAGATATTATACAATACTGTGTGCTACTATGAAACCACGCGTATTACAATACTTTTATCACCGATTATTATATGACAACTTGTTACTTTGAAAAATTTTCACATATCACCCTTAACTTCAACCTTTTATCAATTTAACCATTTACTAAATAACATAATAATTATAAGAAAATTGAATACATTCTAATTTCATAAAATTCGGGGTCTCACAATCTCCCCTCCTTATGAAATTTTGCCCTCAAAATTTACGTACCTGGTAGTTCAAAGAGATGAGATTACCTTGCTTTCTTTTCGGATTGTACCTTCCCGGTTATTTCCTCTCTATAATGATTTTCTCATTTCTCATCTCCTGTATTTCAGATATCATTCTAGAATACATCATCAAAACAAAGGTTAATTGACATGCCACATATTATCCCTATAATCTGACCGACCAATTAAATACCAAATAATCTTAGGTAGGTCATACTAGCGAAGGAATTCCCCGTCTCTCCCCTCCTAGTTTTTGTCTCACATCTCAACCAGAGATCATATCCCTAAGCTTTGATACCAACTGTGACGCCCCCAAAACAGGTATACATCACCCATCTTGGGTCGCCACTTACATGATACATAAATTCAAATACAGTTATACAACATTCGTGTAAAATATGACAAAACATAGTTGAGAGTTTAAACAAGAATATTGTCTTCTAGACAATATCCAAACTCAATTGAGTCTTTATAAAAATAGTGAGGACTACTATTGCCACTTATCTTGGACCATCACTTCGTTCCCCGACTCGTCCCAGCTATATTCTCATTTCCTGAAGAGAACAGTGAAAGAAAAGGGTGAGCTCAACTAGCCCAGTAAGAAATATTATGACTAAGATAATGCAGAATAAATTATCCTTAACCTTCAACAGTATTAAGCTGATAAAATACAATAGACATCAAGTTTAACTGCAACGGAATAAGCAATCTATTAGAAGAGTCAAGTAGAGCATAATGTCTACTATCCCCTCTAGATTAAAAGTCCATCGTTAATATTTCATCCCTATAATACTCATCAACAGCTCTTTGTTATACCCAAGACAAAAAGAACTCTCATCACCTATCTTCACCTGAACCACCAAAGATTATAGTTAAATCCATAATTCATATTTATAATCATGTAAATCAATAGTTTCTCCTTACCAGAAAGTCTTAATAGAACGTTTACTCAATATCCTTACCTCAAAGGCTAAAGATATTCAAATGTAATAACAATAATCATACCAATCAGTTGTCTACATTTGCACTACGGGCCAAAGATATTTAACTATAAAACCAATGGTCATGATCATACCAATCAATTGTCTGTCAGTGCACTACGACCAAAGACATTCAACTGTTAACTAATGGTCATGATCCTGCCAATCACATCATCGAATTATCCATGCACTACCGGCCATGGATATTCGTTATTATCACCAGTGGTTATGATTATGTCATACACCTGTCCATCTTTGTAAGTAAGCCAAAGATATACAACTATAAAACTAATAATCAACAGTCCATCTATGCACGTAAGCCAAAGATGACTTTCATCACAATATAAGCATGAGGATGATGACAATAATATAAGCATTAATCAAACGAAATCAAAGATAAATATTAAAGACTTTAAATTTATCCAGAGTTTAAAAATATCCAAATTGTCAACATGATACTACTTTGTGGAGTAAAATTCAAGAATAATATTCATGTACCAAAAATAATTTGGACAGAAAAGAAATATATTTTTTGGGTAAATATTACCCCGTAATAGTACCCTATGAATAGTACTTCGGGAATAGTACCTCGTGAATAGTATCCCGACATGAAAAGTACCCCAAATACCCGAGTGAATAATATTCAGGTGAATAATAATTTGGGTGAATAGTAACTCATGAATAGTAACTCGTGAATAGTACTCCAACACGAAAAGTGCCTCGAATACCCGAGTGAATAATACTAGAGTAAATAGTAATCGAGTGAATAGTAACCTGTGAATAGTAACTCCTAAAAAAATACCAAAGAAAATGATAATCCATGGCGAGTACAAAAGAAATGATATCTCATACGAGTATAATAGAATATATGAAACTATAAATGGATTTTAACCCGCCATGCGGTAATCCACGTAGACAGATCATTTGCACAATTTAATAAAGAATGAATACAAAGGATCATTCACCATGCACGCAGTAATCCACATAGACAAAAGTTATTCCAAATGTAATAATAAAGAATGGAATAAATGAAGAATTCACCATGCATGCGATAGACCGCACAAATAGGTTATTCCCAAATGTAATAATAAAGAATGGAACTGTGTCATGCGAATCAGCATGCATGTGATATTCCAATGAGAATAATAAAGAAGGGAACCAGTCATATGTAATCCGCATGCATGTGATATTCCAAAGAATAATAAAGAACGGAACCAGTCATGCGTAATCCACACGCATGTGATATTTCAATGTAATAATAAAGAATGGAATAACAACAGAATTCACACGGGCATGCGATAGAGCCATACAGATAGGTTATTCCAATGTAATAATAAAGAATGGAATAATGTAAGAATTTCACCATGTATGCAAAGACTTGAGATAGACAAAAGTTATTGAACATAATAATAAAGAATGGAATAACAACCCTTACGAGTATTGAAAGAAAATAACTCTCTTAATGAATACGAAAGAATAATACCCCTTACCTTAGAAGAAAACTAGATACTGGAATAGTGAGGTAGCAGACTTCTCTTCTTCTTTCTCTCTATAATTTCTCTCTATAATAATTACTCTATAGCTTTAGTGAATTGGTGAAAAATAATGAAGGAATGAGCTTCTATTTATAGGAAAATATAGTTTCGATAATTGCACGTTTTGGGGCTCGAAATATTACAGTATAATACCTTCCTCTTTTCCCTCATTTATAATTTAGTCCTGCAAGTATTATCAAACTTGCACCACCTCTCCTAATAGTAAATCATGTGAATCAATAGTAAATCATGAGACTCAATAGTTCTAATCATGTGAAAATACGAATTACAGTATAGTACCTCCATCTATACCTCCATTTTTAACTTAGTTGTGCAAGTATTATCAATCTTGCACCAACTCCCCTAATAGTAAATGAATGTGAATCAATAGTACACACATGTGAACAAATAGTTATAATCATGTGAATCAATGGTAATTAATTGCTCATTTATCCGGTTAATTACCCGATTGGTCAATGTAACCTCCAGACATCAATTATTATCGAAATAAATGTCGATTTTCACTAACACTAATAATTCCAACACAATGGAACTATCAATTTAATCTTTAATCAGCACGAACTTATTCATTATTAATATTATAACTCACAATATTTAACAACCAGATCATTCCCAAGAAAGAGGGGGCTTTCTAATAAGGATTTCTCCTTATTGGCGCGCAATTAGGTGACTTTTCTCCTTGACAGAACTTCTAGACATTGTCAATATTGCAAATAATAATATGAATAACTTTGTCGTCTGAATTATTGATTTAATAATAATAAAATATTGTGACAATAATTGAATAAAACTGAGTGACTTCTCACATAAGCATCAATAATCAAAGATATTATACAATACCGTGTGTTACTATGAAACCACGCGTATTACAATACTTTTATCACCGATTATTATATAACAACTTGTTACTTTGAAAAATTTTCACATATCACCCTTAACTTCAACCTTTTATCAATTTAACCATTTACTAAATAACATAATAATTATAAGAAAATTGAATACATTCTAATTTCATAAAATTCGGGGTCTCACAATAATATAGAGAGAGAAAACTTTAGTTTCTGGTGTGATTCTCAATTCTAACCTAAGCATCCTATTTATAGAAAAATGCTTAGAACACCAAAGCATAAAATTTAATAAAATATTATTATTTTTTAAAAAATTCCTACGCCTACTTTGAATAATCTGATTTTAGCATGTTTAACAACAAGTGGGGCCCACCAATCATAACAAAAACGTTTTTCTTTAAAAAAATATTTAAAACTTCAAAAATTAATTATTCCAGAACTTCAATAATTTATAATAAATAGCCCTTTTATCAGAAAATTTTGAAACTTATGTCCATTCCATAGAAAATTTAATTCTCTACAACTTTGTAGCTTTAAGTTTTTACAAATTCCAAACAGAAATTGACCGAAATTTACATACGGACGATTTTACAGGCTATAATCAAATTTCAGTCAAAAATGGGGCCCACCAACATGTTTAACATGTTTTTAGCATTTATTGTAATAAAAATACTCTTCCTCCTCATTTATTCATATATCACACATTTATTGTAAAAATATCACCATTATTATATTATTGAAATATAATAATATATTTAAATGAATTATTTTATCAGAAAAGATAAAATATCAATTTTCAATAATTGTCATTTTTCTTAAAATTTCTCCATTTATATCCACATAAATATTTTTCTTATCATATAAATCAATAATTAATTATTCACAAATAATATTACAGAATCACAATAATGACAACTAGGCCGTTCCTAGGAAAGATGGGGCTTTCTGATAAGGATTTCTACTTACTGGCGCGCAATTAGATGACCTAACCCCTTTCCTCGACAGAACTTTCTAGACATTGCCAATAATGCTATCTAATAATATTATTCAAATAATATGAATTATTGACCTGATAATGGGAAATACTGTGTAGTGACAATTATTGAAACAACAATAATATAAAATATCAACGTAGCAATTATTAAATCAATAAAATAAAATATTGGACAGTAATTACTGTAACAATTATTAAGTAGAGCCTTCTTAAGTAAGAATCAATAATTGGTGCAATACCGTGTGCACTGTGCAACACCGTGTATTATTATTTTTTTAACCACCGAATATTCTAACAGTGTTAATGGTAACAACTACGTCGTTATTTATAAAAACTTATACTTGTCGTTTTCTTTATCCAATCGCTTTCCGTTATGGGGCTCACACAAGGTCGCTACCGTCGCATTTAATATTCCCTCGCAAAGAAGAATATTCCACGACCAAACGAATATTCTCCGACAACAATGAATATTTTATAATCACTTGCTTATTTAAGATATTTGCGTATTTTACCCATAACTAACAACATTAATCAAATCAACCCTTACTATTTCAAAATAATAAATAAAGGAAATTCAATTTCATTTATAATAAGTTGGGGTCTTACAACCTCCCCTCCTTATGAAATTTCGTCCTCGAAATTGACGTACGTATCTGGTGTTTTGAAAAGGTGAAGATACCTCGCTTTCATTTCCGTTTCCAACTCCCAGGTCATTTCCTCAATAGCATGGTTCCTCCACAAAACTTTGACTTGTGGTATGACCTTTGTGCGTAGGACATGCTCCTCCCTATCCAAGATCTCGATAGGTACCTCCTCATACGTTAAATCTTCGGCTATTTCGTCTGGTTCTAACTCAATAATGTGGTTCGGGTCTTTCACATATTTACGAAGCACAGAGATGTGAAAAATATTATGAACACGAGACATGTTTGGAGGTAACACGAGTCTATAGGCCACATTTTCTACTCGGTCAAGAATCTGAAATGGACCAATAAATCATGGATTGAGCTTTCCTCTTTTCCCAAATCTTGTATCTCCCTTCCATGGAGCAACACACATCAATACATGATCCCCAATACTAAATTCCATGTCCTTTCGATTAAGATCCGCATAACTCTTTTGTCGATCCTGTTCCGTTTGTATACGGTTTCGAATCATTTGGATCTTTTCTGTAGTCATACGTACCAACTCTCGTCTCAACAATGTTGCTTCACTAACTCATCCCAACATACTGGAGAGCGACACTTTCGTCCATACAATGTTTTGAATGGAGCCACACCTATACTTGCCTGATAACTGTTGTTGTAGGAGAATTCCACCAATGGTAAATACTTATCCCAACTCCCTTTGAAGTCTAAGACACATAGTCTTAATAGATCTTCAAAGAGTTTGAATAGTCCTCTCTAATTGTCCGTCCATTTGAGGATGGTATGCTGAACTAAATCGTAAATCCGTGCCCATAGCTTTCTGCAAGCTAACCCAAAATCGTGAAGTGAATCTTAGGTAACGATCTGAAACTATGGATACTGGCATGCCATGCAATCTCACAATCTCATTTACGTACATACGAGCAAGACGTTCAAGGGAATAAGTCTCCCGTATCGGCAAGAAATGAGCAGACTTAGTTAATCTATCAACAATAACCCAAATCGCATCTATGCCTTAAGAAACATTGGGAAGACCCGTAACGAAATCCATGGTAATGTGTTCCCACTTCCATTTCAGAATCTCAAGTGGTTGCAATGGACCCTTTGGCACTTGATGCTCTGCCTTTACACGTTGACAAGATAAAAACCTCGAGAAAAACTTCGCGATCTCTCTCTTCATATATTCCACCAAAATGTATGTCGAAGATCATGATACATTTTGGTACTTCTAGGATGAATTGCAAATGGCATATTGTGTGCCTCCATCATAATCTTGTACTTTAAATTAGAGTCGTTAGGAACACAAAGTCTGGAGTTGACTCGAAATATTCCTTCTTCATCGATTCTTGCTTCTGGGATAACACCTTGTACTTTCTTCTTCATATGCATCAGCTCCGGGTCTGTGGCTTGAGCAACTTTAACTTTATCGATTAAAGTTGGTTCTATGCATATACTTGACACCATCGCATGGGTCCCTGTAGTCTTGAATTCTATCTTCATCTTTTGTAAATCACACAAAATGGGCCTTTGTGTTGACAACATCGCACTCGTTCCCGCATATGATCTTATACTTAATACTTCAGCTACCATATTCGCTTTTTCAGGATGGTATTGAATGGTATGGTCGTAATCTTTTAACAGCTCGAGACAACGTCGTTGCCGCATGTTGAGTTCTTTTTGGGTAAAGAAATATTTGAGATTTTTATGATCCGAATATATCTCTACTTTCTCCCCATATAGATAGTGCCTCCAGATTTTTAACGCAAAAACGACTGCTGCCAACTCTAGATCATGAGTAGGGTAATTCTTCTCATTTTCTTTGAGTTGTCGCGAGGCATAGGCTATGACCTTCCCATGTTGCATGAGAACACATCCTAACCCTTTGCCTGAAGCATCACTGTAGATAACAAATCCATCTAAACCAGACGGTATTGTCAGAACAGGTGCCAAAATGAGTCTCCTCTTAAGCTCTTGAAAACTCTTCTCGCATTCCTCGCTCCATACGAATTTTGTATCTTTCCGAGTCAATTGAGTTAACGGAGTAGCGATTCGAGAAAATCCTTCCACGAATCTCCGATAATAACCAGCTAAGCCCAGAAAGCTACGGACTTCGGTCACCGACTTCAGTTGTTCCCAACTTTGTATTGCTTCAATCTTCGCCGAGTATAGCATTTCTTCAGCTTGGCATATAGCTTGTTTTCATGAAGTCTTTGAAGTACCATCTTCAAATGGTGCTCATGATCTTGATGACTTTTGGAATTTATGAGGATGTCATCAATAAAGACAATACCGAACAGATCTAAATATTCCTTGAATACTCGGTTCATCTTATCCATGAAAGCCGCAGGAGCATTAGTCAATCCAAAAGACATGACTAGGAATTCATAATGCCCATTCCGAGTTTTGAAGGCAGTCTTCAGAATATCGTTAGTTCTAATCTTTAGCTAATGATATCCAGAACGAAGATCGATCTTTGAAAAGAATTGTGCACCTTGCAACTAGTCAATTAGGTCATCAATGAGAGGTAGCGGATACCTATTCTTAATGGTGACAAGGTTCAATTCCCGGTAGTCAATACAGAGTCGCATACTCCCGTCTTTCTTCTTTATGAATAAAACAGGAGCACCCCAAAGAGATGTACTAAAACGAATGAAACCGATGTCCAACAACTCCTGTAGTTGGACCTTTAACTCCTGAAGTTCAATAGGAGCCATTCGATATGGGGTTTTAGAAATGGGCTTTGTACCAAGTTCAAGGTCAATAGCAAATTCAACTTCATGTTCTGGGGGTAGACCAGGAAGTTCTTCAGGAAATAAGTTAGGAAATTTACTAACAACAGGAATATTATTCAAATCTGACGTGTTTTTGTTCAAGTCCATAACATGGGCTAAGAAAGCTTGACATTCATTTTTTAATAAATGAATGGCTTTATGGCTTGATATGACAGTGATTGACTTTAGTGGTTTGGTTGCTTGAATTCGCATAATAGGTTGGTTAGGAATATGAAAACTAACAACCTTACGAAAAAAATCAATTTTGGCATGAATAGTAGTTAACCAATCAATCCCTAAAATCACATCAAATGCAAGTATCTTTAAAGAGATAAGATCAACAGGTAATGTGATGGTGCCAACTTGGATCAAACAAGATTTATAAACAGTGGATGTAATGAAAGTTTCTCCTAACGGAGTCTCCAGAGATAAGTCAAAGTCTAATTTCTCCGGAGTTAAGTATAAACGTTGAGCACAAGCAAGAGAGATAAATGAATGGGTAGAACCGGTATCTAGTAAGGTATAAACTTCGTAAGAGTTTATGATTAGCTTACCCGTGATCACCTCGTTCGAGTTCCTCGCATTTTAGCCAGTCACGATAAACGCTCTTCCACGAACCGTTGACTTTGACTTGTCTGAGACAATCTTTTGAGCCACCATCCCCACTGGACTTGGTTTCGCTACAGTATAATCTCGAGTGATATGACCTTCTTTTCCATAATTATAACATACCTTGAACTGTTGTGGGCAGTTTGGGCTGATGTGTCCCTCTTTCCCGCATTTATAACATATGACCGGTGGTCATTCTCCTCCCTTAGAAATAGTTGATGCTGGTGCTGACGTCTTCACATTGTCATTGTTGTACCTTCTCTTTTTAAAATCTCCCCCCAACTCACTTCTTCTATTATCATGGCCACGATTACCACCAGAGTGGTTATCACTTTTGTCCGTATTTTTCCCTCCCTGTTGGTTATCATTGCTCCGATGACTGCTGCCACCGGTATGACCCTGGTTGTGGTCCCTCGGTTGAACGTACTCATTATCTCACTCTAATAATTAAGCCTTGTTGACAACATCTGAATATAGAGAAAATTTGTGAGAAATGAGATATTGACATATCGATGTTTCAGACCTCTCAGAAACATCCGTGTCATTCATTCCTCATTCTCCACCAAATGAGGTGCAAACCTGGATAACTCCGCGAACTTCGCCTCATACTGGGACACCGTCATGTTGTTCTGTTCTAGTCTAATAAACTCCACTTCCTTCATATGACGAATTCTTTCAAGAAAGTACTTGTTATTGAATAGTTTCTGAAATGTTTCCCAAGACATGTTGAGTGCGGCTGGCTGGGTACGCTTCATAGATTCCCACCAGTAATCTGCCTCACCATGGAACATAAAGGTGGCGAATGGAACCTTTTGTTCCTCCATGTCCCAAGATATCGAATAAATTAGTAGTTTGGTTGACCCACATTTCCACCTTAATCAGATCCGGCTTTCCCCAGAATTCTGGTGGTCCCAACTCTTTGAACTGCTTGGCTATGACAAACCGGGCGTTGCTATCATTTCCACCTGTATTTTGTACACGAGTCTACCTTTTCTAATTTTGCAAGAACTGTAAAAAGCTTCTAAACATCCCATCATTCATCGTCTGATTAGTGGTGTTGTTTACAGGAGGAACATTATCGTCCTGTTGCACGTTCTCCTGATTGGTGAGTAAAGGTGTCTCCACGATCTCATTTACTCCATTGTTAACATTCTCAGTTGCCATTCTCAAATACTTCCATAAAACAAGGGTTAATTAAAGAAATTAACATATCACACAATATCCCTATATTCTGACCAACCAATAAATAAGCTTAAGTAGGACACACCAGCGAAGAATTTACTCGTCTCTCTCCTCCTAGTTCTATTCCCCTATCTCCGCCAGAAACCATATCCCTAAGCTCTGATACCAACTGTGATGCCCCCCAAATAGGTATACATCACCCATTTACGGTTGTTGCAAATACATGGTATGTAAAACAACTACAACTTTATTAATACAATTATCGTGCAAAATATGACAACACATAAACTGTGAGTTTAAATACAAATATTATCTTTTAGACAATATCCACACTCAAATAAGTCCTCATTACAATTATTGATACACTATTTTACAAAATAGTGAGGACTACTAAACTTTTTAGAACCATCATTCCACACTCCGACTACTTTCCGCTATATTCTTGCTTCTTGAGAAGAAAAATGGAACAAAAAGGAAAAGGGTGAGCTCAACTAGCCTAGTAAAGAATATTATAACTAAGATAATATAGAACAAATTATCGTTAGTCCTAAACAGAGAAAAATCTGATAGAATATAATAGACAACAAGTTTCAGATCAATATTCGCAGCGAAAATAACAATTCATTAGAAGAGTTAAGTAGAGAATGAAATCTACTATATTCTATGATTTAAAAGTCCATCATCAATATTTTATCCCTGTAACATCAATCAATATACATCTTGAATCAAATATTCATCTTTGCATTACAGGACAAAGATATTCATCAGTTGGTCATGTTCATCTCAACACCTGTTCATCTTTGCACTACGGGCCAACGATATTCATTAGAAAATCATTAATCTTTGCACTACAGGCCAAAGATATTCAGTTATATCATTATTTAGGACTGAGGATGATGAAAAATATTTTAAAGAAAATGAATTCAGTGAGACAAAAGAACAAATATTAGGGATTCGTACTTTAAATAATCTAAGTTCAAAAATACTTCATAATGAACCATGATGGAGTAAAATTCAAGAATGAAGATCAAAACATGGATACAATCAAATATAGTACCTATAATAGACATCTTGAATAAAGAACGAAAATTTAATTTTTTTTGTGAATAGTGTTGTATTCGTGAATAGTGCCGTATACGTGAATAGTGTCGTATACGTGAATAGTAACTCCGACACAAAAAAAGTAGAAATTTCAGAAGAAAAATTATACTAATATTTCTGCATAATGATATTGAAAGAAATAATATAATTTACGAAGAAAATAATATCCCTTACCTCAAAAGAATAGTAGACTTACCATTTGAATATCGATATATATCATGAAGGGAACTTGCACCGTATAGAAACACTCAAAGTATCTAAATACTCACAAAATACGCTCGATAATATAGAGAGAAAACTTTAGTTTCTAGTGTGATTTTTAATTCTAACCTAAGCATCCTATTTATAGGAAAATGCTTAGAACACCAAAGCAGAAAATTTAATAAAATATTATTATTTTTTTAAAAATTCCTACGCCCACTTTGAATAATCTGATTTCAGCATGTTTAACCATAAGTGGGCCCACCAATCATAACAAAAATGTTTTTCTTTAAAAAATATTTAAAACTTCAAAAATCAATTATTCCGGAACTTCAATAATTTATAATAAATAGCCTTTTTATCAGAAAAATTTGAATCTTATGTCCATTCCATAGAAAATTTAATTATCTACAACTTTGTAGCTTTAAGTTTTTCCAAATTTCAAACAGAAATTGACCGAAATTCACATACGAACGATTTTACAAGCTATAATCAAATTTCAGTCAAAAATGTGGCCCACCAACATGTTTAACATGTTTTTAGCATTTATTATAATAAAATACTCTTCCTCCTCATTTATTCATATATCACACATTCATTATAAAAATATCACCATTATTATATTATTGAAATATAATAATATATTTAAATGAATTATTTTATCAGAAAAGATAAAATATCAATTTTCAACAATTGTCACTTTTCTAAAAATTCCTTCATTTATATCCACATAAATATTTTCCTTATCATATAAATCAATAATTAATTATTCACAAATAATATTACAGAATCACAATAATGACAACCAGTCGCTCTCGTGAAAGAGGGGCTTCCGATAATGATTTCTCCTTACTGGGGCGCAATTAGATGACCTAACCCCTTTCCTCGACAGAACTTTCTAGACATTACCAATAATGCTATCTAATAATATTATTCAAATAATATGAATTATTGACCTGATAATGAGAAATACTGTATAGTGACAATTATTGAAACAACAATAATATAAAATATTAACGTAGCAATTATAGAATCAATAAAATAAAATATTGAATAAGAATTATCGTAACAATTATTGAGTAGAGCCTTCTTTACGTAAGAATCAATAATTGGTGCAATACCGGTGCTCTCGTGAAACACGCAAGATATTATTATTTTTTTAACCACCGAAGTATTCCAAACAAATGTTAATTCAGAATAAATACGTCGTTATTTATAAAAACTTATACTTGTCATTTTTTTCATCCAATCGCTTTCAGTTATGGGGCCCACACAAGGTTGCGCCATCGTACGAATATTTCCCGATAATAAGAATATTCCACAGCCAAACAAATATTCTCCGACAACAATGAATATTTTATAACCACTTGCTTATTTAAGATATTTGCGTATTTTACCCATAACTAACCACATTAATCAAATCAACCCTTATTATTTCAAAATAATAATAGAAGAAATTCAATTTCATTTATAATAAGTTAGGGGTCTTACAGCTGCCTTCTTAGAAAAGGAGTTTATCCTTGAAGGGGTCAGTGGGAGTAGGATATATCTTGAAGAAGTTCAAGAACCACAAAATACTACATATCAAAGTCAGGTACCTAACCAAGTGGAAGAACCTATTGTAACACACCCTATTCGTAAATCTAGAAGAGTACCAAAGATACCTGATAGGTATGGATTTTTTATAGAGGATGACGATGAGGTACGCATTATAGATGATGATGATCCATTAAATTATGAACAGGCTATGAGTAGTAAAGACTCAGAGAAGTGGCAAGAAGCCATGAAATCCGAGATGGACTCCCATTTATGAAAACCAAGTATGAACTTTGGTTTTGTGACACCCCCAAACCCAGGTACTTCATTCCAATAGGATTTGGTGTTCACTTAATCAAACATTCATATCTAACTACCCAATCACAATAAAACTGGATAAATAAAACCTTTCCTATTAAAGGGTTACATAATAAAAATCTCCCAGGTTGTCTAACCTTTAAATACAATCATTCAAATGTGGAAAATTAATAAACTTTATTACAACCATTCAATTAAAAACTGAAAATCAAATATCAACACATTACAAGTCTTCAACACTTGCTCATCTTTCCTTTTCCCTTACTGGTGCTACATCAACCTTTTCGTCTTTAACTGTAAGAGTTATATAAGCAAGAGTGAGTAAACAAAGCTCACTTGAAACAATAAGGAATCAACGAGAGTGTAATAATAATAACTGCCCATGATAGGCTCATCAAGACTGAATGGTACTCTAACAATGATAATCAGGAACTGAAATCCAAAATATGGAATAAATATAACTGAGGTTCATAAGACCATGAACTATGTCCACAGTTGTAAGTAATCTTTCAACTCCAACTTTAACAGTCATAAGACTATAAGGACTCCTCGTACTTAGGGGGATCAGCCATTTGTACCATGTATTGTGCACAAACATTAAACGCTACGCGTAAGTTATCCCCTAATAATAATAGGGTTGTTCATCTCAGTATTTGGAGTACAAGTCCGCAACAAAGTGAGTTTGGTTTGGATACATTTCAGGGTAATTTGGAATTCAACGAACATCAACTAAGGATTAGTTGAATAAAACCAATAACATCATACTGTAGAATAATCGTAATTAAATCGACATGGTAAATTAAATTCATGCTTTAGGAATAATCTAATAGCATACAACTTGAATAACTATATCACACCTTGCTTGAACAACATTAAGTCAAGGTTATTTAGAATTGAATACTAAGCATGCATGGTAATATGAATGATAAAACTATTCAAATATATATGGGCATGCTAAACAACAAGTTAAATACAAGAATAACTTGTTCAATATCAAAATTCAAAGTTTAGAAACCTTGCATTATTATATTAGAAACAATAATTGATTCAACAAGACAATGGATTAGAAAACTTGCATCATTTATAAGGTAATCAAATTGGAAACAATAATTGCTTCAATAAGAAAATAGATTAGAGAACTTGCCTTGCTCGTGGGCTAAACCGAACAATTCAAATCACAATATCCTATAAACATATGTCATCATGACATAATTAGTCACTACCACTTTACAAACTTAACTAACTACATTCATCATGTAGGTTTGATTATTTAATCATATAATCAAGTTATAACACAAGTTAATCGTTGATAACATGCTTATTCATAGTATAGAAATACTGAAATTAACATTTTATAGTCCTATTATTATCCCATAACAATTTCTTCAAATTTCGAGTACAAAAAAATACATTGTCGACCATTTCGCTTACTTTCTCAATTATGACATACGATTTATCTCGAGGTGGTATTATTATGGTATGAGAGATAATGACTATGCAATACGATAATAATACTACCAAAGTCGTATTTGCGGTGTGGAGCCCGTACTATGGGCATGAGATTATATTTAGTTGCGTATGGCTTACATGAAAAGCATAGCTTCGATCGACAAATTGCCTTAGACATGAAGATGAACAAAAGCTAATTTTGGCCTACAAGCTCCTTTCTAACAGTCTAATTCACATGTAATTCATACAAAGACTTCATGTAAACATAATTCAAGAACTCCTAACATGTTTCTACCCATACAACAACAACAAACAACAAATTTAAAACATCCAATTTCCTTGCTTTTGATAAAAACTCACTTTTTGATGTTTTAAATGAAAATAAACTCTTGTGATTTTGTTTTCCATCCAAAATAGTTAATTTAAAGCACTTTATCAATGTTTATACATACTCTACCACATTCAATAATCAATTTATCAACTAAATAACTAATTAACCCTTAATTTCTACCTTAAACCAAACAATATATATTCACAAAACTCTCTCAGAAAAATATTTTCTTTACAAATTACATACATATCATCAATTCATTGACTATAACTTATGAAAATAGTTTTAACATCATTAGTATATCATATAAAGACACATAACAACAACAATTTATCCTTACACAAGGATTCTACAGAGATTTAGGGAAGAGAAAAACTAAACTTTTAAAACTAAAAAAAATAGGATGATACCTTGAAGAAGATGATGATACTATCTCTTTGATTGTCATGCTTTTCTCCTCTTCACTCCCAATTCTCTAGGATTCTCTCACTTTTCTTCTTCTCTTCTTCTTCTTCCTCTGAGTTTTTCTTTTATTCTCTCTTACCTCTCTCTTTTATTCTTACGTCTTAGAATATAACGCATATAAGATATAATATATATTAATTATATAATATAATACTAACTTAAGTGACATCAGTTATTTTTATTTTGAAAACCAAAAGCCATAAGGCTTGTTTGGCTAACTACTAAAAAAATAATCAATTAATCCTTATGCCTTGTTTGGTAAAACACAATTAGATTAAAGACTTAATAGGCATTAGGCCTTGTTTGGCAAAACTGAATTAAAACTCCTTTAAGTTATTTTAATAACTACTTATAAAAGATTATTTGTCATACTTTTATTAAATTAAATTAATTCTAATAACAATTTATTAAATTACTTCATCACATAAATCAATACCACAAAATTATAATTTTCTATATAATTATAACTTTATTTAATCAACTAACACATCCTTTTAAGTACAAATTCAAATAAAATGAATAACAATTCAATTAATCAAAACTCTCTAATTTAATAATTAAATTAAATTAGCATAAAATAATTAATTTCCTTAATTATTTATTTAACAAATAGTTAACCAAATTGAATCAAATTTGAACAATTATTTATTCAACAATAAACACATCTATTAAATACTTAAATAATTCAATAAATATTTAATATAACAATTAAAAATTCTGGAATGTTACAGGTTTCACCACCTAAAGGCATTAAGCCTATTGGGTGTAAATGGGTCTTTAAAAGAAAGACTGGAGTAAATGGCAAGGTAGAGACCTATAAGGCCCGACTGATCATAAAAAGTTTTAAACAAAGACGAGGAGTTGACTTTGACGAAACCTTCTCACCAACAGTGATGCTCAAGTCCATTTAGATTTTGCTTGCGATTGCAGCTTACCATGACTAAGAAATCTGGCAGATGGACGTGAAAACGGTCTTCCTTAATGGAAAACTTGAGGAGGATGTGTATATGACACAGCCTGAGGGATTTGTTTCAAAGGTTGGAACAAATTAAGTCTGTAAGCTACAACGATCCATTTATGGATTGAAGCAAGCTTCTCGTAGGTGGAACATCCGTTTTGATGAGAAAATTAAAGAGTTTGATTTTATCAAAAATGAGGATGAACCATGTGTGTACAAGAAGGTTAGTGGGAGTGTTGTTTCATTTCTTGTATTATATGTTGATGATATATTACTGATAGGGAATGATATTCCTATGTTACAATCGATTAAAATCTAGTTATTTAAACACTTCTCGATGAAGGACTTGGAGAAGCATCATATATTTTGGGGATAAAGATCTATAGAGATAGATCTAAAAAGATGCTTGGCTTATCACAAGGAACGTACATCGACTTGATGCTAAAGAGGTTTATCATTGAATATTCCAAAAGAGGTCTCATGCTAATGAGCCATGGAATACATCTCTCCAAGAAACAGGCCCCAAAGACACTTAAGGAGAGAGACCGTATGGTAAGATTCCTTATGCTTCAGCAATAGGATCTATCATGTATGGTATGATATGTACTAGACCGGATATCGCTCATACACTTAGTGTAATAAGCAGATATCAGTCGAATCTAGGAGAAGGGCACTGAAAGACAATGAAAAATATCCTAAAGTACTTAAGAAGAACTAAGGATATATTTCTTGTGTACGGTGTGTCTGAATTGAAACTAGAGGGTTTCATAGACTCAAGTTTTCAAACAGAACAAGATGACAGTAAATCCGTTTCGGGGTATGTGTTTACCTTGAATGGTGGTGCAATGAGTTGGAAAAGTTTCAAACAACAAACAGTTATTGATTCAGTGATGGAGGCAGAGTACATAGCTGCAAGTGAAGTTGCAAAGGAGGCTGTTTGGATGAAGAAGTTCATAACCGAACTTGATGTGGTTCCTAGCATTAGAGAACCAATACCTTTATTTTGTGACAACACCGGAGCTGTTGCGCGGGCTAAGGAACACAGGTCTCATCAGAAATTCAAACACATGTTAAGGCACTTTCATTTGATTAGAGAGATCATTGAAAGAGGACATGTCACCCTGAAGTGTGTGGACTCTCAAGATAATATTACAGATCCATTTCCTAAAGCACTAACACAACAACAGTTCGATCGTCACTTAGAGAAGATGGGTATGAGATTCCATGGTGATTGGCTTTAGTGCAAGTGGGAGATTAAAAGTAGTATGCACACAAGTCAATCATGTGTGATGATAAAGCATATACTTTGTATTCAATATTATTTATTTATAAATAAAAGTATTAATTTACTAAAGGCATTTAATTTATCAACATGATGTTGTTTTAATAATATGTGATAAACTCATAGTTTTAAGTAATGCTTTTAGAATTATGATGAAATCATACTAATGAGATCTAAATTCTTAGATAGCTTAAAAACTAAAATATTTCCAATCAATGGATTACTAAAAAGGGGATTAATGAATTCAGATAGAATGGTACATACGTTGCTTGCTCATTGGATAAGATAGATTGATCTAGTGATCATTTGTATGGAGACACTAAAGCAAGTTTATATGTGCTTATTGGAGAATAAGTTCACTGAACGTGACTCGCTAAGGAAAACCTAATGGATTTTACTTGCCTGTTAATAGGAATTCCTGTAGTGATAGTAGTACAAGTGATCCTTAGCTTTGAGATCATCATATTATCTTGTATATAATGATTTATACTTTGACTTATTCCTTAAGACTCTCAGGGTATATCAAAGGGTATGCTTGGGTATAATGAGTTATATATAGAGATAATGTATGATCAATAAAGAATCTACCGCTTCTAGTAAAAGAAGAGATATGTCCTACGTGATTCGATAAACGATAACCCAGGAATCCTTGGCTAAGGTGGAATGAAATTAGAAAGTAGTTTCTAATTTACATTCATTTGGAGTTGTGCATTTAGGAATCGAAATACATATAATTAAATAAAATAAGACTTGACAGTAATTCTATGTCTTATGTTTAATTGGGATATTGTACGGTGGAAGGATTGAATTATACGGTAACTATTTACTCAAATGTTCTTTTATGATTAATGTTGAAATCTATATTATCTGAAAAGTCGTTGATCGCTAGAGAGGCTTATCCCTATTGTAGAAAAATATTATTTATTTAAATAAATTAATAGTTTTATTTATTTATTTAAATAAGATTAGAATTGTTCCAATTGATTTATTCACAACCGATTTAATATGGAGAACCTAAAGGGTCACACCATAAAAGGGAGAATAATTATTTAAGAAGTTAATGGCATAATCGTAATAATACGTTAAGTAAATTTAATTTAATCTATGGTGATAGAATAAATTAAATAGTTTAATATTTATTATTCAAATATAAATTAATAAGAGGAGTCTTATTAATATTATTATTATTATTATTATTATTATTATTATTTTAATTTCTAATGGAGTTTGGGAATTGATTTAATATTAGTACTCATTTATTCCTAATGGGATTAGGAGGCAAATTAATTAAATGAGTTTATTTAATTATTCCTAATTAGATTAGGGAGCCTAATTAATTATAAGAGTTTAATTAATTAAATAATACTCTATTTTAATTATATTAAAATAGGTTAACTGATATCAATATAAGAGTAGTCTTATATTAGATATATGTGGGTGTGAAAATACGTAATTCCAATTATTTAGAGAGTACGCCTTTTTCTATACAGATAAAAATTAGGGTTTGAGCCAATACCCCTTCTTCTTGATTCTTCTTCTTCCCTAGTTGATCACCTCTAGAGGCCAAATGCTTAGGTGGCTGACGTTGAGCAAAGGAAGGAACCAAACCCACGTACTTAAGGAGAGCACAAGGATTAGGAGTTGAATCGTACCTGAGGAAGCTTGGATCTTCAAGGGTATGATTCTTATTCTCCTACTCTATTGTAGATTGATAATCAAAGCACAAGAATGATCTTAGTTTATGGTTTGTAAGAAAAATTTTAAAATCCATTTTACTTCGCTTTCGTTATATTTATTTGATTTGATTCCATGCTCTTTTTTCTAGAAACCTAACACAAAGAACATCCTAGGTGACTTTAATTCAAGAGCCCTTTCTAATGGGAACCTACCAAAAGATATATTAATATTGATGGATGGTGGGTTCCTCAATTATCGAAGGGGAATTGGATAGAGAGTAAAAGAAATCAGGCTGAGACTATAAAATAAGCGCTTATTGGTTGGTAACTCAAGTTTAATTTTTAGTTTTTATTTTTATTTATTATTTTAGGTTTTATATTAGTGAATTTGAATTTATTTAGGGTTTAATATAATTGCTTCTATTGTTGTTTGAACTTTCTCTTTCTTTTTTTGAAGAAGAGAATAATCTTTAGACAGAACTCTGAACCATTTCATGTATTGATGCAGATCAGATGTTATGTTATGTAGTGCAGTTCTTAAATCATAAATATCTACATCAGGAGAGTTAAAGTTAAATACCACATCTATACTTTCTTCATGATTGTCAGGGTTCTTCTTATCCTTTCCATGTTTGGCCATTAGACAAAGATTTGCTATTTGAGGATCCTCATCGTCTCCAGATTCGAGAGTTGAGTCGTTGTCTGAGTCACTCCACGATCCTCCGCCCGAAAGACCTTTGTCTTTCTTCTGGAGCCGCTTGTTGCCTTTGAATTCTTTCTTTGAATTTTATTTCCTCTTTAGTTCTTCTCTAAGAGGTTTGTTGCAATTTGCAATGAAATGGCCAGGCTTCTTACAATTGTAGCATAAGTCATTTATCTGTTCCTGGCTGTTGTAGTTGTTGATGAACTTCTTAGGTTTGCTGATTTTGCCTTTACGCATGAACCTTTTGAGTCTTCTAACCAGCATGACAAAGTCCTCATCATCATCTTCATCATAGTCAGAGTCATTTTCAGTGTTAGCTTTGGAGATGTCATCTGTTGCTTTGAGAGCAAACCCTTTGTCATTCTTTCTTCCTTCAGAAAGAGTTTCTGCTCGTTGAGTCAGCTCTAGTTCATACGTGAGAAGGTTGCCATATAACTGTTGAATAGCCATTTCATGTAGATTCTTTGATTCTCTGATGGAAGTGGTTTTGGCATCCCACTTGCTAGGTAAGGCTCTCATGAACTTTATGATTAGATCCTTATTTGGATAGATCTTTCCAAAGGCTCGAAGAGAGTTGAGCAGAACATTGAATCTTTCATAGGTGGAAGTGACATTTTCTCTTGGAACGTGGGCAAACATTTCATATTGTTGAGTTAGAAGAGATTGCTTGTTTTCTCTGACTTCTTCTGTTCCTTCATGTAGGATGAGCAATGCTTCCCATACTTCCTTTGTTGTTTTGCTGTTGACCACATTTTCAAATAAGCCATCTTCTAAAGATTGGAACAAAATGTTCTTGGCCTTTTTATCGAGTTGGACAAGTTTCTTTTCGTTGTCAGTCCATTATGCTTTTACCTTGATCTGAATTCTATTTGGGTCGTCTGAAGTTGGTGCAAGCTCTGTAGAAACATAGGGTCCATTCTGAATAATTTCAAATAGATCTTCATCTATTGAATTCATGTAGGCTTGCATATGAACTTTCCAGTTGGTGAATTTATCTTTGTTGCACATAGGTGGCTTGCTGCCTCCTCTAGTCTTTGATTCACTTATCAGATTTTCCATTGGATTTACTGAAGCTTTGTAGGTTGTTTGATAGAACCTGTTCTGATACTAATTGTTAGTTCCCAGAGGCACAAAAGTTATATAGAAGAGGGTTTGAATAGATATTTTAAAATCCTTTGTTCCAAAATACTTGTTAGTTTTGATAATTATTTAATTATAGCGGAATTGAGATTTATTTGTTTTCCCTTTAAGATATAACGAGTTAATAGGAGTTAAGCAGTTATGGCAAGAATATAAGAGACACAGTGATTTTAAGTGGTTCAGAGCACTCAAAGCTCCTAGTCCACTTTTATACTCCTCGAGTAGGAAATCCACTAAGGATATCTTTACAATCTTTGAATCTCACAAATTCCTTCAAGACCAGTAGTCTTGGAACTTCTTAGTTCACTATTGAACTCTTCAAGTCCAGCAGACTTGGAACTTCTCAGTTCACTTAGAACTCTTCAAGTCCTTCTGACTTGGAACTTCTTACTTCACTTGATAATAGTTGAGTTCTTGAATGGTGCTACTCGCCATTCTGAGTTAAGCTTGAGTTGAAAAGAACCGAAAAATCGATCGCTTTCTTTTAGATCGTAGAGTTGAGCGTTGAGTGTTCTTCAGCGTTTTAGTTCTTTGCTTGCTTAATCTTTTCATCTACTTTTTTTTTGCATATATGATGCCTTTCAAATATATCCGTTTGAAGACATCTATTGAAGCATTAATTGTATTTGACATTTTCTAACCACTGATGGAGACTTTCTGGAAATCTTTTGTCCAGTCGTCTGGCCCACTGACACTGCAGACTGCTATCTCACCTAACACCTGAAAAGGTGTTTTCTGCTGACTCATAGTACTTTCCTTAGCTTCTTCAATACGTTTCTTTGTTACATACTAAGGATGACTGTTGTGTCATTGGGACTCCCGATAGTCTCAATGTCTATAATCCATTTCACATTTGTTGACTTTTATTCTTAAACAAATGGACAAGGCTCGATGCTTCTGATGCAGACAGATGATACACTACGATCATGATCGTGGTGTCTTGCCACCTTGGTGCTTGAGCTGGTGTTGATGGATGAGAACACTACGATTTCTCTTAAGTACTGGTACACTACGATCTTTACTTTCTTGACTTGCAGACTCTACGCTTTCGAGAGCACTCTACGATTCTTGGGATTAACTCGGCAGGCATTTGGACCACTCTACAATTTCATGAGAGGCCTTCACAAGCAGACAGACTACGATTCTCGATGCTCTACGATTCTGCCTTGGCTTCTGCAATCTTTTGATCAGCTTGATAGACTACGATTCTGATGAAGCATGTCTATTACATCTCAAGATATAGATCAACCTAACAAATTTGATCTTTTCTTATATACATTCATTCACAGAATGATAAACATTAAAGCCCAGATCAACCTAACACGTTTGATCTACCACTAAGTCCTTGTACATATATTCTTTGAAGGACTTTACATATAATCATGAATATTTACTTTCAACATCAAATTTAAATATGCAATCTCCCAACACATGGGTATAAAGTGGTGTTACGAATTAGTTACAATCCTAATCAAATTATGAAACCGTGTGGCATAATAATTGTACTAAGAACTTAAATGTGTGTGACATATTTTATACATCATTTAATAGTTATATTTGGTGAACCAAATAGGGGGATGCGAACTCGAATTTGAAAGCGTCAAAATGATCTCCATTAGAATGAGGAGGACATAAATCTTCCTGTGTTCCTTTAGGGACTTGAAATATTTTCTACTGTAGTAATATGGCATTGTAATAATTTGAGTATGAATATTGTCGTATTATATATATAACAATATTTGTATTGAAACTCACAGTATATGTGTCGTCATATTTTGAACGGCAGTTGTATAAATTAAGTTGTCAGTAATGTTATTTCTGGCGACTCAGAATGTGTTGTGTATACCTATTTTGGGGGTGTCACATTTGGTATCAAAGCTTAGGGATATGATCTCTAGCGGAGATCTGAGATTAGAACTAGGAAGGGAGAGACTAGTAAAATCATTCACTAGTGTGTGTCCTACCTAAGCTAAATTTTTGTTACTTAATTAGCTAACAAATTGTGATATGTCAATTAACTTTTATTTTGAAGCTGTATTCCAGAATGATATCGGAAATGCAAGAGATGAGCAACGGATGAACTATGATACAAAGGAAATAACCTGGAAGTTATAATTTGAAATCCTTATCTCTTCAGAATTCCAGGTACGTTCGTAAATTTTGGGGACGAAATTTCATAAGGTGGGGTGATTGTAAGAACCTGACTTTTATGAAATAGAAGTCTAATTTAATTTATGATTATTATTCTAAAATTTTAAAATGTTAAATTGATAACTGGACAAATGAACAATTAATCGGATAAATGAACTAATAAAAGAAGAGAAGACATTAATTCTTTTAGAACAGTAGCTATGTGCGGCTAATTATTTGGGAAAAGGAAGGAAGAAAAAGAGGGAAGGAAGGAAGAAAAAGGAGATAACGAATGAAAGGGAAAAAAAGAGAGAAAAAGCAATCAGTATCCTCCCACCTCCTACGCCAACTTCAGCAAAAGAAAAGAGAGAAAAGAGAGAAGAGAGAAAGGAAAGAGAAAGAAAGAAAGAAGAAGAAGAAGAGAATAAGGAGAAGAAAGAAGAAATTAAGAAATGTATTTTCAAAATCTTGATAATTTTAGTTTTATATTTATGTAAAGAATACATACTTATGTATGTACTGAAGGATTTAAACTTGCATAAACATGAATCAAATGAGAGAAATCAAGAAAGTAAATGAAAAACGAAATTTGGAAAATTTCAGAAAAAATTAGTTTACTACTTGATTTTGTAAAATCCATAACTCTTTGTCAATAATGAGTTAGGAGATGAGTCATATATCAAAAGAAAGCCCTAGAAGTAAGCTAAACGCAGAAATTTGAATCACCCAAAAAGTTTTTGTGGATTTTTTGTGGTGACTGTTTGAGTGAAACTGGTCCGAAGGACTCATAGTCTAAAAAATCAGTGTTCTTAAGCTCAATTGTGTGAGTTACAATTTTTCATCCAACCGTTGGATCGTTGTAATTTTTGGATATGGTATACATATATAAGTTGAGTATATGTTCACAAGTTTAAACCGTTAAAGGTTAACGTAAGATTTTTTATGAATTTTAAGAGGTGACTGATTCAGAAATTTTTGTATTAGAAATTTTTGTATCAGAATTTTTGGTAAGCCTTTCTCTCTATGTTAGAGGCAAAATTTGGAAATACTTTCTTCTACAAAGTTGTAGAGAATTAAATTTTACATGGAAAACACATAAGATCCGTATTTTTCTGATAAAAGTGATAATTATTATAAATTATTGAAATTTCTAAATATTAGAATTTATAATTAAGTTATCAAAAAAACTATTTGGGCTGAAATATTTTTACAGAATGCTTATAATATCATCTTAGAATTTCTGTAAATTTTTTATGAATTATTGAAAAGCAGAAGTAATTAATATATTTTTAAACTATTTATAGTTAGTTTAAAAATAGAAGAAATTCATAGAAAATTCTATAAATGATAAAAAATTATGAAACCTGATGAAAAATCTTATAATATTTTTTTATAATTTCTGGGCAGTTTTAAAAAACTATCGAATGACAGAAATATTTATTGTATTTTTAAGCTAATTATGGTTAGTTTAAAAATAGAGGAAATTCATATAAAATTCTATGAATGGTGAAAAATTATGAAATTTGCTGAAAAAAATATTATAATAATATAAGATTAATAGTGATGATGTTTTTAAGATATAAAAGTATGTGGGGTTCATATATCTATTTTGAATCTATTAAATGATAGTTTTTATAAATAGAAATAATTATAGAAAATTTTTGGATAATCCAAAAAATGTGAAAAATATATGAAGTAAGCAATGTGTCATAAAATATTGGTTTGGTCGGGGAATATTATTTTTTTCGGGGAATATTCGTACGACGGTGCCGAATTAACCAATCCTTCGTGGGCTCCATAACGGAATAACTGTCGAATATAGAAAGCGACAGAAATAAAATTTTTATAAAAAAATAACGGCAAAGCTTTTACAGTTAAACTGTTGAAATACCCGGTGATAAAAATACAGTAATACGCGTGATTCCATAGAAGTACATGGTATTTCTCAGTAGCACACGGTATTGTACAGTGATTCATATTATTGATTCTTACTCAGTCTTTCATTCAATAATTGTCACAGTAGTGATTGTACAATAAATCATATTATTTGATATGATATAATTATACCAGTTGAAAGTATTGTGAGTCTATGTTAATAATTGTGAATAATTATTGAATGATTGAAAATGTGTAAATAATTGATGAATAAAAGGGTGTTGATTAAAGATAAATATGATATGCAGATGTTTGTTCAATTATTTTCTTTTTACAAAAGTAAGTTAGGTAGGACTTGCCGACACTCTATTTTTTCTAAAGTAGTCTGGACCACAACTCAATTATTTTTAAAACGTGTACAAGTTGGTTTAATTTTCTATGTGGGACCATAAATTCCACTACCATTATTATATACCTCATTTGGTTATTTTGTCAAAGTGGGTATTGAGCAACTAAACACACATCATCACTACACTAAAAATATAAAATTCTTTTACTACAATATTGTGAGTATAATATTGTAAGTATTTCTGTTGAGTGTAAGGTTACTCCAAGTGTAGATAAGGAATGCAAACAATGTTTAACAAAATCAATTTCACAGAAAGCAGAATCAAGTCACATGCTAATCATTTTCTTTCATACTCCATATTATGGTAAGATATTATTATCTGTTTATTCAGTTTTTATCATTAAATGGTGAAAAGTCCTGAAATAATTAGAATATCCTTAATAGTTGTGTTTCATCTAATATCTTGACCTGGATCTTTTTATTTAGTCTTAAGTTATTATTTTTGAGTCAGGAACTTTACATTACTTGAACTTTATATTTTATAAGGAATTCTAATTGATTTTTTGGATATCATGTTGGCAATATGGACTAATGTTACAAACAAATGATGTGATAACAATCCTCTTTGGCTTACGTGCAAAGATAGACTAATGTTACAGACAAATGATGTGGTAAAAGTCATCTTTGGCCCGTAGTGCAAAGATGGACTGTTGATTATTGGTTTTATAGTTGTATATCTTTGGCCTTAGTGCAAAGATGGACTGTTGATTATTGGTTTTACAGTTGTATATCTTTGGCCCGTAATGCAAAGATGGACTGTTAATTATTGGTTTTATAATTCTATATCTTTTTGCCCGTAGTGCAAAGATGGACTGTTGATTATTGGTTTTACAGTTATATGTCTTTGGCCGTAGTGCAAAGATGAATTTAGTGGCATAATTATAAACATAAACTATAAATTGGTAAAACCATGAGCTTTGTGTTTCAGGTAAAAACAGGTGGTGAAAGTTCTCTTTGTTTTGGGTACAACGAATAACTGCTGATTAGTGTTGCAAGAATAAAATATTAATGACGAACTTATAATTTGGAGAAGATAGTAGACATTATTTTCTACTTGATTCTCTTAATGGATTGCTGATTCCGCTGCTATTATGCTTGAAAACTTTTATCATCTACATATGTTCTCAATATCTGATTTATTATTGATGAAGTCTATTGATAATGTAATTATCTTAAGTCATGATATTCTTTACTGGGCTATTTATGCTCACCTTTTTGTTTCACAACCCCTTTCAGTTAATAAAAGTGTAGCTGGGACTAGCAGAGAGAACATGAGTATAAAGATGTGTTACGAATTAGTCACAATCCTAATCAAATTATGAAACGCTGTGGCATAATAATTGTACTGAGAAATTAAAATGTGTGTGACATATTTTATACATAATTTAATATTTATATTTGGTGAACCAAATAAGGGGATGCGAACTCAAATTCAAAAGCGTCAAAATGCACTCCATTAGAATGAGGAGGACATAAATCTTCTCGCGTTCCTTTGGGGACTTGAAATATTTTCTGCTGTAGTTATATGGCATTGTAATAATTTGAGTATGAATATTGTCATATTATATACGTAACAATAATTGTACTGAAACTCACAATATATGTGTCATCGTATTTTGCACGACAGTTGTATAAATTAAGTTGTTAGTAGTGTTATTTTTGGCGACTCAGAATGGGTTGTGTATACCTATTTTAGGGGCGTCACATCCCCTTCATATAAAATTTCATCCTCGAAATTAATGTACGTACCAAGTATGTCGAAGAGGTGAGGATACCTTGATTTCATTTCAGATTCTAACTCCCAGGTCATTTCCTCAATATCGTGGTTTCTCCACAAAACTTTGACTTGAGGTATAACCTTGGAGCGTAGAATATGTTCCTTCTTATCCAATATTTTAACAGGTACCTCTTCATACGTTAAATCTTCCGCTATCCCGTCTGATTCTAATTCAATAATGTGATTCTGGTCTTCCATATATTTACGTAACATAGATATATGAAAAACTTTTATAACATGAGACATACTTGGCGGTAAGGCGAGTCTATAGGCCACAGTTCCTACTCGATCGAGGATTTCAAATGGGCCAATGAATCAAGGATTGAGCTTTTCTCTCTTTCCAAATCTCTTAACTCCTTTCCATGGAGCAACACATAACAACACATGATCTCCAACATTGAATTCCGCGTCCCTTCGATGAAGATCAACATACCTCATTTGTCGATCTTGTGAGGTTTTTATACGTTGCCCGATCATTTGAATCTTTTTTGTAGTCATGCATACCATTTCCGGTCCCAAAAATGTTGTTTCACCCACCTCGTCCCAGCATACTTGAGAAAGACACTTTCATCCATACAACGCCTCGAATGGAACCATGCCTATACTTGCTTGGTAACTGTTGTTGTGGGAGAATTTCACTAATGGCATGAACTTGTCCCAACTTCCTTTGAAGTCTAGGACACAGAGTCTTAATAGATCTTCAAGAGTTTGAATAGTCCTCTCCGACTGCCCGTCCGTCAAAGGATGATATGCAGAACTAAATCATAAATTTGTGCCCATAGCTTTCTGTAAACTGATCCAAAATCATGAAGTGAATCTTGGGTCTTGATCAGAAACTATGGATACTGGCATACAATGTAGTCTTACAATATCATTTATGTATATACGAGCAAGACGTTTAAGTGAATAAGTTTCTCGTATAGGTAAGAAATGAGCAAACATTGTTAATATATCAACAATGACCCAAATTTCATCTATGCCTTGAGAAACCTTGGAAGACCAGTAACGAAATCCATGTTAATGTGCTTCCACTTCCATTCTGGAATTTCAAGTGGTTGTAATGGACCTTTTGCACTTGATGATCCGCCTTGACACGTTGACAAGATAAACACCTTGAGATAAACTCTGTTATCTCTCTCTTCATATTGCTCCACCAAAATGTATGTCAAGGATCATGATACATTTTAGTACTCCCAAGATGGATTACAAACGGTGTGTTGTGTGCCTCCATCATGATTTTATACTTCAAATCAGATTCGTTAGGAACACAAAGTCTGGAGTTGACTCGAAGTATTCCTTCTTCATCGATTCTTGCTTCCGGAATAACACCTTCTTGTACTTTCTTCCTCATACGCATCAACTCTAGGTCCGTAGCTTGAGAAGCTTTAACTTTATCGATTAAAGTCGGTTCTACTCGTATATTTGACATCATCACGTAGGTCCTTGGAATCTATAACTCTATCTCCATCCTTTGTAAGTCATACGAAATGGGCCTTTGCGTTGACAATATTGCACTCGTACCCGCATATGATCTTTTACTCAATACGTCAACTACCACGTTGATGAGTGGGTTTTATTCCTATGATTTGGACATCTTTAGGGCTTAATTATTTGTTAACTTTAAGCATTTTTTGTATTTTTTTTTACTTATTTTTGTGTTTTTGTTGTAGGAAACGGCTTCAGAAGGGCAAAACATGAAACCTTGATCTTAGTGGCATTTTCATAATTTCTGGAAAATTACCCCCCACCGGGGTGGGGGTATATGGTCACGAGCAGAATACCCTCCCATCGGGGCGGGGGTATGGGAGGAAAAATGAGTTTTTCTTAATTTGAGTTCAAAAAGGATTGGTTCGAGCTGATTTATCAAGGACTTCTAGGAGGACTAAAAGACATATGAAAAGGCATATAAAAGGAGGACAACCATCAGGATTAAAAGAGGGGGATTCCATTAGATTAGAATTGGAGTAGATTAGGACCAAAACCCTGTTAGTTCTTATTAATTTTGGAGATTGAAGTAACTTGGAGACCATTGAAGATCAAGAGCAGGAGCTTGAGGAAATGGAGATTTGCTGACAACATATTTATTCTTCACTCTACTCTTATTTTTGTCTTTTAATGTTTATTCAATTGTGGATTCTTGGTTTTAATTCATTAATCATGAACTAAATCTTTTGTTTAATATTACAATGGAGCTTATTGAATAGTTTATTTTTAGTATGCTTCTATATTAATTATTGTGATTATTCTTGGATTGTCTATTATGATTTGTGATGAATTGTTTAATTTCCTAGCTAATAATTACTGTGATAATCTATATGAAATCGAGAGATGTGTAACGACCGAGAAATTCAGATCTATTGTAAAATAATTTTATTTAATTAAATAATGAATAAAATTATATTATTTGTTATTATTATGTGTTAGTAAGATGAATGTCGTTCTGTAACCTAGAAACGTCGGAATGTCTTAGTATTTTGACTACGTGAAGGAATTAAAGTGTTTGAATTTCCAAGACGAAAATAAAAGTTTTCTGAGATATTTTTCGAAAAACACTATTCACTAATTTCTGCTCGGGGATTATTTTTGAACTTCCGAGAAATACGTAACAATATCGAGGTAAGATGGATTATGTAATAATAATTCAAGTATGGAAAACGTAGTTTTTCACATGCGGACTTAATTCTAGAATGTTAGAAAAAGTAAAGCGTTAACTAATTAAAGCGATGATCATATAATATGTAGGTATTGTATGAGGTAATGAATACGAGTATGATACGAAGTATTATATGAGTATGTATGAATGATGGTATGTCGTATATGTTGAATGAGTATACGAGTTAGAATACAAGATTAATACGTAGACAATACGTTCTAAGGCTTTAAGCCATATGAAATGGACTTGTAGGAATGTGTAGGAAGTGTATAGTTTAATTGGGATTATGATTAAGCCCAATGCAAACTAATGTTAAGCCCAAGTGTTTGTTAATGTAAACTCCAAAGTGGATTAATGCAAGCCCAAAAGCATAAATTAAGCTAAGTGAATTTAAAGCCCAAATTAAGAATCCAATGGGTAAAGAAGATCCATGGGGCCACCCATGTGGGGCCATGATCACATGGGTGATCTTGGTGGCCAAGCAAATAATGTGATGAGCAAGAAAAAGATTTGATGGCCAGGTTAACTTAATAGTTAAGTAATGAATAGTAAGGAGGTTGGATTAAGGAGGTGGGATGGTTTATTGACTAAACTACCCTAACCTAGCAATTCCTATAAATAGAGAGCCTTGGATTTCATTTGTTGATTATTCAAAATACACCAACAACTTAAGTGCTTATTTGTTAGAGAGAATAAGTAAGAAAAAGCTAGACTTTTATTAGTAGAAAAGAAGAAGAACAAGCTTGATCATCAAGGGTAAGACTTATATATCATTAATCTTCCAACTCTTCAATACTAGTTTGATAGAGAAGTGTTGATTAGTGAAGTATGTATGCTAAGAAGTAAAGAGAATGGTTAATCAAAGGACTTAAGTCATAATAAGCCATGAATAAGTAATTCGTTCATATATAAGTTATGAACTAAGGAAGAACTTGTAAGAACTTGTCAAATATTTACATTATTGAAGTTTGTATGATAAGAAGATGTAAGGATGGTTGTTAGAAGACTAAAACCATGATAAATCATGTGAAATGAAATTATAAGTAGTTTATACTTTTTTAAGTTATAAACTCATGAAGAACAAGTAATAACTTATCATGTAAATAAGTTAATGAAGTATGTATGTTAAGATGTTAATATGATGGATATAATCCATTTGAAACGATGAACAAATCATAAGTAACGAAGTTATGGCGAAATTCACGAGTTCGGACGATATTCGTCGAAATCGTGATATTTTCAGAATGGAAGTCGAATTTTGCCATTGAGCTTGGAAACGTTGGTTTTCGATGGGGATAAGTCATATTTGGCATTATAGAGTTGCGGACTAGAAAATGACCGAATTCTGACTTAGAAAGAAGAAGTGAGCGTTGAACGTTCACGAACGTTTATCGTTTTCATTAAAAATGAACATAAAGGTGAATTTTGAGTTAACGAAGTCAAAAATGTAAAATTCTTGTATGAACACGTAGAGTATGTAATTTGTGAGCTAGCTTTTGAATGAGCTAATTCGGACTTATAACAAAGAAGTTATGAGCTCGAAAATCTCACCTAAGAAATTTTTTGTCAAAAAAATTTCTATGTCCAGAGATTGTAAATAGTCAGCCACCAAAGGCATTATCCTTGCACTCATGCATGGCTTGAGCTCGACTAGCAACAATCAGAAGTAAAGCCTTGCAGTCATTGGCCTCGATATAAGGGAATGAAATAAGGCAGTACCAAGACGAACACCATGCACCTTTGCTAAACAAGACCGCAATGAGAGTTATACCAAGGAAGTTAGCAAGCATGGCCAAAGACTAGGAAGAACCCAGAGAGGACTGCTTATGAACATAAAGGAGCAAGGAAGTTAATGAAGGATGAATTTTAAACTTAAAAGTAAACTTAATAAAGAATGTTTATGACCTTAAGTTAACAACTAAATATTAACAAACGATTATAAGAACAATGTAATACGATGAACCGTAACCAATGTTAAGCAGTCTAAAACATGATTAGATTGAGAAGAATGGTAAGATATAGTAGTAACCATACTTGATTATATATAATCTAATGTGTTACTTTATGTGATCATATATTGTAGAGACCTTAAAGACTTAAAGAGAAAGTGTAATAACAGTAGCAGACGCTGAAGGCAAGTGTTCTAACCCTTGTCTATGTTCAATCTAGACAAGTTTTGTGATTCATGTATTCTTATGCATGAATTCATGTATGATGAAGTCAAATCCAATTCTTTCGGCTAGACTTACGATATGTTGGATTTCTTATAATCTATCAAAGTATTGTCAATGTTTTGCCAAACTATGTTGGTATGGTTTTCAAATGAAGACTGAGTATGATAAACAAATGTTTTGTCGTCAAACAACATGCACGTGAGGTTGCCACAACTTAAACGTGCATACGTTTAAAGAATGTAGTGTTGATCAACATAGAGTAGTATAGTCTGATCACCTAGACGTGCTCGTAAGTAATGCCGGACTTACGGACTAAGTGTCGGGTTGTCCTTTTCAAAGAAAGTATTAAATTCTCAAGGTCTTGGACTAGAATTGATGTTTTACTGAATGTTGTTATTGTAAAACGTTTTGAAGAAAAGAGAAGTGCTATTTTGAATTATCGATAGTACTTCATAACTATTGTTCAGTTATTGAAGATATATGATTTGTATGTTTCAAGCATGTCATTTAAATGGAATTGTTGTACTTGCTGAGCTAGTTATGTTCACTCTTGCTTGAACCATATGAATGCATCTAAGACCGAACGGACCGAAGGATCCGATAAAGATAAAGGGAAGGCTAAGGCAGACCATTGAACTATCTATGTAATAGTATAGGTTTAATGTTGTAATGTATTTGATATTATAACAAAGAACTTATGTATTGGTTATAAAGAACCTGGGAAGGAAATATTGTTTAGAATATATATAAGACATATTCATTCTTTTGAGGCATTTCAATTGAATGTATGTGTGAACTGTAGCACCGTGTGTCGAGTTGGAAGATACCCGGATTTGGGGGCGTCACAGATGAATTATAGATTTAGATCTGATTATAATAACACGTGATTGTGTTTTCTGCATGGCGTTGGAATACATAATTTATGTCTAGGATAGAGATATACATATGCATCGCATATAATCGGAAAAAGAACTTGTGCTTAAAATCCTCTTTAATTGTAATTCACATAGAGATATAGTGAATTAGTTAATTAGGGTGTTCTTCTTAATTCTATCATCTGTGGATTTAAGTTGATTTTAGTATGATGCATTGAGAGATGGTCATATTTACTTATGTGTTCTTGATTAACAATTTAGAGTAGTGAGCTTAAGTAATAAGAAGTGTATTCATTTAAATGAAGCAATAAGTGAAGTTGTGATCTTAAATCTCCATAATCTGATTTTTAATTAGTGGTAATTAGAATTAGTTTAATTAAATATTTTAATTTGTAACATTAAATTGATTGTTTAAATAAAATTAGTTTGGTTAAGAGTTGGTATTTGGTAATTTGTATTAATAATTCCTCGTGGGAACGATACTCTACTTTCACTTTATTACTTTTTGACCACGTATACTTGCGTGTTGTGCGTAACTAGATTTTACCCAACACATGTTCGCTTTTCCAAGATGGTATTGAATGGTATGATCGTAATCTTTCAACAGCTCGAGCCAACGTCGTTGTCGCATGTCGGTATATTTGTTTTGACAAGTTGTTTTGTCATGCTTACACTGACAAAACTCTTTGTCGTGCTTGTTAGGATTTGTGGAAAATCTAAGTTAGGAACCCTAGATTACAAACCCTAACCCTAGATTACAAACCCTAACCCTAATTAGTTAGACAAAACCCTAATTAGGTTATCCTTGTAAGACCCCAACTTTTATGAATAAAGATGATTTTTCTACGAATATCATTTTTGAATATTATGGAATGAATTTGATATAATGTTATAGTTGTGGGTAATATTTATAAATTTTGCAAAGTACGCAAGTTGTTATATAATATTCGATTGGCTCTGGGAATATTCGTTTTAACGAGGAATATTAGATGCAAGACAATCATTAGTGGACCCTACAATGGAATTATTGTCGGATTGAGAAAATGACAAAAAAATTTTATGAAAATAATTGGCATGGAAGTTTTACCGTTAAGCTGTTGAAACACGGTGTTAAAAGTACAGTAATACGCGTGGTTGCATAGTAGCACATGATATTGATTATTGATGCTTACGTGAGAAGTCACTCAGCTTTGTTCAATCATTGCTACAGTAATTGTTGCATAGTATCTCACGTTATTTGATTCAATTATTATCGATATTTTATATATTATTAAATCAATAATTGAGATAACAAAGTTATTAATATTGTTATTTACAATATTAACGATGTCTAGAAGTTCTGACAAGGAGAGGTTTGGTCACCTAATTGCGTGCCAATAGGGAGAAATCCTTATTGGAAAGCCCCCTCTTTCCTCGGAACGACCTGGTCGATTAATATTGTGAATTATAATAAAGGTGATAAGTTTTGTTTTATTATTATTATAAATGTAATAAAACAGAAAACTTTTTATATAAAACAGAAAACTTTTTATAAAGTTTTGTTTTATTTGATTATAAATAGAATATATTATATTTTATTATGCATAGTGTTTGTATAGTAAAATCTTTTATATAAAATGTAATACTTTTATAAAGTTATTTGTTTTATTAGACTATAAATAGAATATATAATATTCTATTATGCATAGTATTTGCATAGTAAAATCTTTTTTATATAAAATGTAATACTTTTATAAAGTTATTCGTTTTATTAGATTATAAATAGAATATATTATATTTTATTTAAAAGATTTTGTTTTATTATAATATTTTATTAATCTTTGCATAGTAAATCAATATGGACCGTCTGCTTAAAAAGTAAATCAATCTAGAATAGTTCATGAATTAGTTCTTATTTAGTCCATTCTCCTATAAATAGAAGCTCATTCCTTCATTATTTCTTACGAATTCTTTGAAACTCTAGAGAGAGAGAAACTATAAAGAGAAAGAAGAAAAGTATTCCGCTACTTCACTACTCCTATATATCCGATTTCTTCTAAGGTAAGGGTATTATTTCTTTCAGTATTCATGAAGAGAACTTCATTATTCCATTCTTTATTATTCATTGGAATAACTCAGATACGCTGTGCTACCCTATACTTGGTGAAATTCTTTACATTATTCCATTCTTTATCATTATATTGGAATAAACCTTGCTCATAATGGAAATCACCGCATACATGGTGAAATTCTTCTCGTTATTCCATTCTTTATCATTACGTTGGAATAACTTGCTCATCGCCAAGTACCGCATACATGGTGAAATTCTTCTATTATTCCATTCTTTATTATTCTATTGGAACATCCTGTCTGTGCATTTACGCATGACCTGATTCCATTATTTATTATTCTATTGGAATATCCTCTTTGTGCGTTTATGCATGACATGGTTCTATTATTTATTATTCTGTTAGAATATCCTATCTGTGCGTTTACGCATGACCTGGTTCCATTATTTATTATTCTGTTGGAATATCTTGTCTGTGCGTTTACGCATGACTTGGTTCCATTATTTATTATTCTGTTGAAATATCTTGTCTGTGTGTTTACGCATGACCTGGTTCCATTCTTTATTATTATGTTGAAACATCCTGTCTGTGCGTTTACGCATGACCTGATTTTGTTATTTATTATTCTGTTGGAATAAGCTGTCTATGCGGTCTATCACATGCCTGATGATTTCTTTTGTTATTACATTCTTTATTATACTCAGTTGGTTAAAGTTTTGGCTTTTATACTCCATGAAATTAGTGGAATATCCTTGATATTTGTGCTTCATCCAGTATCTTTTCATGGAAATATTCTTCTGAGTATTCTTGAGTTTTACCCCACAAAGCAGTATCATGTTGACAATTTGGACGTTATTGGTTCCTGGATAAATTAATTCTTGAACTTGTTTTTATTGAATTCTTATATCATTGTCGTCATCCTCATGTTAATATTATGTTGAAAGTCATCTGTGGCCTGTAGTGCATATGGACTTGGTATGATTATGACCCGGGATTATTCGGTATAATCATGACCGTAATGTTACAAATGATGTGGTAAAAGTCATCATTGGCCCGTAGTGCATTGATGGACAATTGTTGGCATGATCATGACCATTGATGAATACACGAATATCCTTGGCCCGTAGTGCATGGATAATTTGTGGTTGTGATACTAATGAATATCCTTGGCCGTAGTGCAGGGATGATGTGGATTATATATTAAGCTGAGTCCCAGCGATAAAAGTGATGAAAAACCTTTTAAATCATAGAAGATAGTAGATTTTATTCTCTACTTGACTCTTTTAATGGATTACTTGTTCCGCTGCAGTTAAACTTGATGTTTGTTATATTGTATCAGTTTAACACTATTAAAGGCTAATGATAATTTATTCTGCATTATCTTAGTCATAATATTTCTTACTGGGCTAGTTGAGCTCACCCTTTTGCTTTCATTGTTCTCTTGTGAAATGAGAACATAAAGCGAGGGGACTAGTCGGGAAGCGGAGTGGGCGGCCCCGGATGATAGCATTAGTAGTCCTCACTATTCTATGAAATAGTGTGTTAATAAATGTATTGAGGACTTATTTTGAGTTTGAATACTGTCTAGAAGACAATATTTGTATTAAAACTCACAGCTCATGTTGTATATTTAAGATTGTATTTGTATTCTGTACCATGTATTTGGCGACTCAGAATAGGTGATGTATACCTATTTTGGGGGCGTCACAATCCTAACACCTAATCATGATTACTAAACTTTAATTAGGTACTAATAAACATCATTAAGTAACCCTAATCATAAAAAATATAACCCTAATCAAGATTAGTGAGGATTAAGGCAAAATTAAGCTACTAATCTAACCTAACTAGCTCACAAGTAGGAGGCAAGTCATGATAACAAGTTTCAACGCTGCACATGAGTTGGTACAGATAAACATCAGATATTTAGAGAGCCAAGTAGGTGAAAAAGACCAAAAAAACCTAAGTTTCTTAAGTCTATAAATAGAAGCATAACTCCAGGCCAAACCCACGAATTCTCTAAGCCTAGACACTCTCACAAACATACCAAATCAAGCTTGGGTGATAGCAACATCAGATTCAGTAGCCAGAAATTAAAATCAAGCAAGAAAGGTACAAACCCTAATTTATAGCTAGATCTTTGATGCTATGTTCAAATTGTTGTTTAGATGTTTAGATTTATGTAATAATGTGTTAGAAAGTATGCTAAGTTGATAGAACATATTTTCACAACATCTAGATGCCTTAAATTAGTGTTTTAAGAAATCTAAAAATTTTGGAAAAAACAGGTCTGACAGTCGAATGTCAGAGCCTGTAGATCCATGTGTGTTAATAGTTAGGTATGTTAATTGTGTGTTATTTTTAGTATGACATGAGGTCTTTAATCTGTAAAAGAAAACAGGTTCATTAGAACCATATATTGCAAGATATAGGTGGTCAAAAGTGGTTGACCGATGATGAGTGAGTTTTATACACATGAATTGGATACATTCGGGCTTACTTTATTGTCGGTCAAAAGTTTTTATGTGTTTATGTCTATTCATGCATGTTTTATGTTGTTTTGTAGGAATTGGGACAAAAGTTACTTGGATCGAAGTTTGGGGTGGCTAGATTCGCGTTTTCGGCTTGCCATTTACACAACAGTCACTTCAGAGCCAATTTTAGTATTTCTCCGTACCATATTTTGAAACACTTAAAGAATAAAAGTTGTAGATCTACTTCTCCTCTTTCCGGATCATCTTGAATCATCGAAATTGGAGTTCAGACAAAGAAGTTATGGCTATTTTCCCAAAGGACGTCAGAGTAGAAAATGTCAGAACATGTGGCGATCTTCGGGCGCCCATTTTGGCCTATGCTTGACCTTGGGGCCCGGGAGTAGGGTTTGAGCGTCATGCCCAAAGGTCTTTGGTATTTGGGAAGGGCTTCAGTGATGGCCCTGGACGCGTTTTTGGGTGAATTTTAACACCTTTTTGACTCCAAAATTGGATTGGGTTTGTTCCTAAGCTAAAAATTGGACATGTAACCTATAAATACATGATGTAAGGCATAAAATAAAGGGAGATTACATAGATTAGACTAGATTAAACACTCCATTAAATTAGAATCTAAACCCTAGTTCTTAATTATCCATTGGAGATTGAAGCAAATTGAAGAACACTGAAGATCAAGAGCAAGAGCAAGAGGGAGCATCGATGATTGGCGACAATGATTCTATTCTCTTCTCTTATCATACTTTTATCTTTTAATGTCTATTCAATTATGGATTCTTAGTTTTAATTCATTAATTATGAATTAATTCTTTTATTAAGATTTCAATTGAACCTTTTATGGCTATAGATTAGTTATTTAATTTATTCCAATTATTTGTGTCAAAGTGAGTTGTTTATCTTGCCTTATGCTTATTGATTAATTATCTGATCAGTAATTACCTTGTTACTCTAGAAGGAATTGGGAAAGGAATTCTAGGGTTAGAACTGGGCATGATATCATGTGACTTAGTTATTTGCACAGTGAATAATTAGGTTTGTGAATAGAATGAGAATATCTATTTGCCACATGTAACACATAAGGAATTGGGATTGTAGTGAGTTTAATTCAATTGTTTTGCATAGGGATATAGCAAAATTAACTTGGATTAAATAGAAGGCAAAGGATCACTTGAGAAAGGGCATTTAGCATTTGAGAATTCTTGTTAACAATTCAGAAGATATAATAATTGGGATAATTGGATAATTGATTTATAGTTTATAATTAGGGATATTGGAGTCTTAATCCTTATTTATTTGAGTTCAATCAAATCTTAGTTTGTTTATTTGATTTATTTTAGAATAATTTCTTTTAATTGTTAATTTAGTTTTCTTAATTAGAAAAATCACAATTATTGGTTGTTTAAATAAAATTGATTTGGTTAAGAGTTAGTATTTGGTAATTTTTATTAAATAATTCCTCGTGGGAACGATACTCTACTTTCATTTTATTACTTGTTGACCGTGTATACTTGCACGTATTCATTGATCATGAAATCGATCAACAAGTTTTTAAGGCTGATTCTTGGGAATTAATTTAATAATTATTTACCAATATTAATTTCAATCAAATTAGTCTTAATTTAAACATTTTTATTTTTATTTTTAATTCTCTTCCTATATTTTCTCTTTTCAGGTACCATGGATGACTTTGCGTATCAATGGTCATACACGAACATGACTCAACTAAGGGAAACAGGGATTGATGGACTTAATACTTTTTCTGCATTGTCAGCACAGATTGAGACACTTTCGAGGAGTTTAGAAGCTTTTGAAGCTCAACGTCGTCAAAGTGTGGTGGTTACTTGTGATTATTGTGCTAGAAATCATATGAGTCATCAATCGCCATCGATTCGAGTTGAAGATGCAAGATATAGTGGTGATTACCCCAACAATTATGTCTATCCCAACAACTATCATCAGGATTGGGGGTATCACACGGATTTTTCATGGAGTAACAATCAAGCTCAAGCGCCGAGACAACAAAATACATCTGAATTTCAAAATCAGACACAACAACCAGATCGGAAATCAAGTTTTGAAGAAGCCTTGGATAGATTTATTAAAGCTTCTGAAAAAAAGAATGAGAAAATGAGAAAAAATTTAATCAAATAGAGCTGAATTTGCAAAGCCAAGGTGCGTCGATCAAGAATCTAGAAAATCAATTGGGGAAGATAGCACACGCGTTGAACAACCGTCCTCAATACACTTGGCTCTATGACATGGATGACGAGACTGATGATGAGCCCAAACCAAATCTGCAACCGGATGTGCCAAATGATATAGATGTTGAAAGAGAGGAAAGACTTGGAGACCAACAAAAGGAGATCGGCAAAGATCTAACTTTGAGTACCAACGAAGATGAGCCAATTTTGATAGTGTCCCATGTACCTTATCCACCAAAGTTCAAGAATTCGGGCAGTTTTGCAAAACCATGCCCAATTGGAAGTCATGTCGTCGGCAAAGCTCTTAGTGACGTAAGAGCTAGTACAGTTATGGAGTCATGGTGGGATGAAAAGGAGAAGATAGAGGAAGATTCCATTATGTTTATTAAGCTTCAATGCCCCAATCTGATCATCGATATAATGGAGAAAACACTTAGTTGTTGGACGTTCTTAATAGGGAACCTATCTACAAAGAGCCTATGTGACTTCAATTCAAGGGTTTTTGCGAATGGGAACCTCCCAAAAGAGACATTGCTACTGATGGATGGAGGGTTCCTCAATTTTTGTAGGGGAATTGGATAGAGAATTGAAGAAGTCAGGCTGAGACTATAAAACAAGCGCTTATTGGGAAGCAACCCAAGTTTAATTTTTATTTTTAGTTTTTATTAAGTTTTATATTAGTAGTTTTGAATTTGCATTTATTTAGGATTTAATAAAATTGCTTCAATCACGGTTTTACAGGTTATTCAAGTCAAATTCAAGTGTGGTGCCCAATTTATTCCATGTGCCTAGCTTATTCTCCAAACTTAGCGGACAAGGAGGAAGATTGCTATATTTTCAGGGAAGTCGTCTGCTTTAATTTTTCTATCTTAGTCATTGAGGACAATGTCTAGTTTAAGTTTGGGGGCATTTTAGTGTCGTATTGCATATAGTTAGTTATCTGCATAGTAGTTCGCTTTTTTATGTGTTAGCATTGTTTTTTTTTTAGGTTGCATATAATACATGGTAGTTATTTGCATATTCAAATATGTGTTGCATTTGTATGTGTTCATGTAGTATAATTGCATTTTTTTTATTTTTTATTTTTTGCATGAATCTGTGTGATCGGTTGGTGTGGTCTTAGCTAGGCCTATGATAAGATTGGTATTAAATGTTAACTTGAACAATGTTAATAATTGATGATGAGTTCTAATTTTAATCATGATGATAATCTGAGCCTGTCTGAAACTTATGTAATCGGTTAGCACTTAAAGTTTAACTGTTTTAATCCACTTGGTTCAAGGGTTTCATAATTTGTTTCCGAGGGAAAATCTTTGTTAAAATTTAAGGAAATTAGTGAACTGGCGGGAAAAGGTTGGAATGACGTAAAAGCTTGAGTTTGGGGAATCTATGGGATATATATATTACAAAAAGAAAAAAAAAGAAAAAAAGGAATGATGAAAAGGAAAAAAAAGAGAAGAAAAATCCAGAAAGAAAGAAAAAAAAAAGAATAAACACCGTGGCATGCTTGTCTAGTTTTGTGGCCTTTGTTACTTGAGTAAGTAAGCCCGAGGGGATTGTCTTTACACCGGTCTTAATGGCTTGGGAGTCGTTGGTCGAAAGCTCGTTAAGGTAGCACTAAAAAGCCTAAGGGAATAAGACATTGCACAACCATGAGAAAAAAAAACACAAGAAAGAGCAAAAATGCCCTCGTGATTGAATAAGAGTATAAATAAATCCTGTATTTACCTTAAGACTTGGTAATTGCTTAGTTTTAACCGTAGTTGTCATGTTCACAAAAGTAATTGAATTGGAACTGAAATTTTCCATCTAAGAAGTTTGTTATGTGATTATCTTGAACTGTGGTTGGTTAGAATGGTTAACAAGCACACACGCACAACATGGGTGATGACAGGTTTGGATTAACTAATTGGTTAGAGTTATGGATTTTGACTTGATTGGATTTATTGTTTGAGTACCCATGGTATCTTTGAGGCCTGTTGCTATATATCATACTAATTTATTACAGGGTTCATAGGTATATTAGAAAGTAGATCATGCATATGCATTCATTTAGTTGAGTTATTTTGTTTATTTTTAGTTCTTTTGTGTTTTTGCTTGAGGACAAGCAAAGGTTTAAGTTTGGGGGTATTTGATGAGTGAGTTTTATACACATGAATTGGATACATTCGGGCTTAATTTATTGTTATTCTCAAGTCTTTTAAAATAGTTTTTATGTGTTTATGTCTATTCATGCATGTTTTATGTTTTTTTGTACGAATTGGGACAAAAGTTACTTGGATCGACGTTTGGGGTGGCTAGATTCGCGTTTTCGGCTTGCCATTTACATAACAGTCACTTCAGAGCCAATTTAAGTATTTCTACATACCTTATTTCGACAAACTTAAAGAATGAAAGCTGTAGATCTACTTCTCCTCTTTCCGGATCATCTTAAATCATCGAAATCAGAGTTCGAACGAAGAAGTTATGGCCATTTTCCCAAAGGACGTTGGAGTAGAAAATGTCAGAACATGTGGCGCTTAGGGGCTCCCATTTTGGCTATATGCCATTTGAAGTATTTGGGGAGCGATGTTTGAGCATCGTGCCCGATCTTTGGGGCACTAGGGAAGGGCTTGGTGATGGCCTGGACGCGTTTTTGGGCGAATTTTGACACCTTTTTGACTCCAAATTGGATTGGTTCCTAAGCTAAAAATTGGACTTGTAACCTATAAATACATGATGTAAGGCATAAAATAAAGGGAGATTACATAGATTAGACTAGATTAAACACTCCATTAAATTAGAATCTAAACCCTAGTTCTTAATTAGCCATTGGAGATTGAAGCAAATTGAAGAACACTGAAGATCAAGAGCAAGAGCAAGAGGGGAGCATCAGATTTGCTGACAACAGATTCTATTCTCTTCTCTTATCATACTTTTATCTTTTAATGTCTATTCAGTTGTGGATTCTTGGTTTTAATTCATTAATAATGAACTAACTCTTTTATTAAGATTTCAATTGAACCTTTTATGGCTATAAATTAGTTATTTAATTTATTTCAATTATTTGTGTCAAAATGAGTTGTTTATCTTGCCTTATGCTTATTGATTAATTGTCTGATCAGTAATTACCTTGTTACTCTAGAAGGAATTGGGAAAGGAATTCTAGGGTTAGAACTGGACATGATATTATGTGACTTAGTTATTTGCACAGTGAATAATTAGGTTTGTGAATAGAATGAGAATATCTATTTGCCGCATTTAACACATAAGGAATTGGGATTGTAGTGAGTTTAATTCAATTGTTTTGCATAGGGATATAGCAAAATTAACTTAGATTAAATAGAAGGCAAAGGATCACTTGAGAAAGGGCATTTGGCATTTGAGAATTCCTGTTAACAATTCAGTAGATATAATAATTGGGATAATTGGATAATTGATTTATAGTTTATAATTGGGGATATTGGAGTCTTAATCCTTATTTATTTGAGTTCAATCAAATCTTAGTTTGTTTATTTGATTTATTTTAGAATAATTTCTTTTAATTGTTAATTTAGTTTTCTTAATTAAAAAAATCACAATGATTGGTTGTTTAAATAAAATTGATTTGGTTAAGAGTTAGTATTTGGTAATTTTTATTAAATAATTCCTCGTGGGAACGATACTCTACTTTCACTTTATTACTTGTTGACCGTGTATACTTGCACGTATTCATTGATTGCGAAATCGATCAACAACCGATCACGAAGTTCTATTTTCTGGGTTAACTAGAAAACTCAAGAACAGGTTGAACCGGCTACTTTGACAAACCTTTTAATCGCTTTCTGTTTGTTGTTATAATAACTTTTTGTAATGAATTAATACCTTGACATAAATATTTCATATCTATGACATTAAATTGCTTAAACAATTCATAGGATTACCAGAATTAATGGTCAAAAGTCGTTGACCGAGCATGACCAAGTTTTTTAGGTTACCCAGAAAATTGATGAACATGAAGAACAACCTTTGGCTATACTTTGACCAACATAGATCGAGACCTTAGAATCATACTTGGTCCAAATCAGTGTTACATATATGTATCTTGACATATAGACTACCTATTACAATAAATAAAACACAAATCTATTACACGGATTGAAAGGTATAGAAGCTACAAAACCATTGACTGACCATGACCATTGTTCTGGGTTACCCAGAAACTTAAGAACAGCTCTGACAGTGACTTTGAGCCTCTATAACTTCCTGTTATATGTAGGTTAAAGCATGAATTTGGCCTGATGTTGAACTATTTTATGAGTACTATAACATCCATACTTGTTCAAACCCAGAATCATTAACAGTAGCAAATTAAATCAAGGTCAAAGTGGTCCCTAGACCATGACCGACTGAAACCCAGAAACTCAAGAACACCTATAGCAACACTTCATGTCACTATAGAGCTTTAGCGACAGACAGAAAATGTTTTCTAATAAATTAATTAAATTTTTTTTGAAATAATTAATAAATAAATATAAAAATAGTTTTAAAAATTATTTTAAGTTATTATAATTAACTTTTAATATTTTTACATAAATTCAATACATATTTTAATTTATTTGGATATTATTAATAATTAAGTTAATAATAAATTAATTAAAATAATTACTTATAAATAATAAATAATTATTGAAAAATAATATTAATAATATAAAAATCATAATAAATGGTTATAAAATATTTCAAAATAGTAAACAAGGTTTTATAATATTTTAAGTAAATATTAATTATTTAAAATAGAAATAAATGATTTAAAAATCATTTAAGGGATAAATAAATACTTAAAAATTATTATAAGCTTCTAGAAATTATTATAATGGATATTTAAATTATCTAAAAATATAATAAAGCTTATAAATAAAATTTAGTCGATTTATCAACTTATTTAATATTCAGTAAAGTCTTTGGACACCGAAACTATATTAAACTTAACCCGAACATTTGTAGATTTTGTATTTGATTATTTTTATCAATACTAATGTGTTAGATTTATATGAATGAACATCTTAGGTGTTTATTAACGAATTGAGTAGCATTGCTTGACTGATCTTCGCTCATGCAAGTTTACTAAACCAAAATTATTAATTACTTACGCAAATTTCTCAAACCCTATTTATTCGTTGAACAAGATTCTATCTTAAATTACTATTGATATGTTATACCAAACCTAATCTTGAATTGCCAATTGTTGAAAAGTTATTGCTATTGCTTCAGCATAACTAAGAAATGAATTGTTTATTCACATGATATTGTTTATTGAGCATAAACTGTTGTGTCAAACCAAATTATTTTTGGTAAGACATCCTATACTGAAGTTGTGTATCCTGAAAAAGGATCGATGTTTGGTCAATAATATATTGACATTGGGTTCATGTGAGCACTATTAGGATGAGATGCATACTCCTACGATATTGAATAGGTTAATCCCCTACCTCATATCTAAACAAAGTTTCTAAGTCTGTGTGACTGACAAAAATAAAAAGTCTAGAAATGGTTGAAAAAGAAATTCCAGAAATGGTAGCAACTATCAATTAAATTTTAAATTGTTATACTTCTTCAAATCATATATTGTTATAAATAGTGTGACGCCCCCCAAATCCGGGTTACCTGACTCCTGAGTTTGGTGCTCACGATCCACAATAAATAAAACATCTAACTACCCATTTAATTATGAATAGAACTTTACACCACATTAACTGATATAGTTAATACATTCATCCCAGGTTATCTAACCTTTATATTATAAACATACCCTTTAGATATATAAAAAGGTTTTACAAATACAACATAATAATAATGATAACCATATCTATTACATCATAACACCTTTGCCTTTGCTCTTCACAACACCTCCAGTTATTTCGTCCCTAGCTAAAATGTTTTATTTAGCAAGGGTGAGCAACAAATTTTCCCCACAAGTTAAGATATACAATGAATGTATAAGAATTAGAACAACAGACTATCTAATTCGATAGAATAACTCCAAAGTTCGAAGAAATTTAAAATGGCTAAATAATTCATTCTTCTCTAACCAATCTTCTCGCAACCTAAGCAACACATTAACGAAAGGATACAATGCTTTCAAAGTTTCTAAGATATTCTATTGAATTACAATTTAGAAATACTCTCCAGAGTTTATGATGAATGATCTTACAAGATCTTGAAATTCTCTTCTCGAGTAACTATCAAAGATTTACTCTGATATACCCAAATAACAGGTTGGAAATATTTTCCAGAGTTTATGCTGAGTGATCACAAAGGATCTAGAACTTCTCTTCTCGAGTAGATATCAAAGATTTACTTTGATATACCCAGGTGTATCAAATAACCATAAAGATTAAATTATATCCCCTGCAAGTATATAAAGTGATCAGCTTCATTATACCCTATATTAAGAATAATATTTAAAAGTGCGCCATGGCCGAATATACGACCAAAAGTGTTCCCTTTATATAAAAGGTTGTTCTTCTCGGTCTTTGAATCATAATTTGATTTAACAACGAAATATAATGATTTCAATATCTAATCACTTCTCTTTTCTTCTCTTTTCAAACCTATCAAGTTTACTTTTTTAATCTAGCCGAAATAATTGGCATCGATCTATCAATAATAATTGAATTCTCGTATCTTCTCTTCTCGAATCTATCAAGTTCTAACAAATGTTCGTCTAGCCAGAATAATTAGCTAAGACATTTCTCAACCCGATTCAATAATAGACAAGAATTATCTGTACTATTTGCAATCACTAATAGCTTCTACAAAGGTGAATATCCAATAACAATTATTCTTTAAGTATATTTTCAGAATCATTAATTCAATTTTGAATTAATAAACATGCACTAACTGTGAATAATCAACAATAAATTCTTGGACGTAGTCTAATTAACAGTAATTAACCACCATAGTAATTAAACATATATAACTCAAGGTTGAGTTAGGAAACTTGCCTTCCGCGTTGATTACTTCTACACAATATACTTATCTGCGTTCATAAGACCTATAATCACAATATCGGTCTCACAATTAGCCCAATATTTCATAACACATATCACTAAAATTTACAGTCAATCTTTCTCCTAGGCACATTACCATATAGTCACATCAGTCTTTATAACCTATATAAACACTTATCAAGTCTAACTAGTTTTGGTGCAGGTTGGACTTGATTGGCTCATTCTCTGTTAATACGGTCACCCTATCCGACAATTAACACATTTATTATCAATTAAACTTGGTCTCCAAGCTTCAATATTATTTAGATAAGTCAAATATCATTTATAATATTTTTCGGAAGCTTTTAATAATTTATAAACAATTATTATAATTTATAATAATTTTTCAAACACTGGAATCATTTTTAAATGATTTAAATATCGAATAATCTTATCATCATTAATATTTAATAATATAAAAATATTAATGACATACTTATCAAAATATTAAAGTTATTATTAATAACTTAACATGTTTTTAATTCATCAATAATCTACTTAAAAGATTTTTAAAATATTTAAAATCATTTTTAAACCATCACCATTAATATTTAAATATTAATGAATTTATCTTAAAAATATTAAAAGTCATTAATTATAACTTAAAATATTTTAAAATCATTTTTCTCATTTTTAAATGATTTTTAAATCAATAAAAATAATTTTTCTATCATTTATTTAATATAATATTTAAATAAATCTAATATCATTAATATCAATTTATTAATGAGAATTCTCCAAAATTATTGAAAATAATATTTTATAATTCAAAATATTTTTAACACTTTATTCTTCTTTAAAACAATTTTTATAATATTAAAGTCATTTTTAATTCATTTATTTAATATAATAATTAAATAAATCTAATATCATTAATATTGAATTATTAATGATAATTCTCTAAAAATATTAAAAGTTACATTTTATAACTCAAAATATTTTTAAATACCTTATTCTTATTTAAAATGATTTTTATAATATTAAAATTATTTTCTCTAATTTATTTAATATACTAATTAAATAAATTAAATATTATTTTATTCCAATAATTATAATTATTATTGAAAAATATTCTAAATTCTCAAAAATTATTTTTCATAAATTAAAATAATTTTTAAAACTATTTTTCGTAATTTTTAGAATTTATTTTCTATTTTTAAGTATTTTTTGGAAATTCAGAAATTAAAAATTACATAAACCGTCGCTATAGCCTATAGCGACGCTTTTTGTTGTCTTAGGTGTTCTTGGCGTCAAGAACACTGGCAAGTCAGTGTTCAAGGTGGCTGGTTTGACCAGCCTTAATTCTCGATCCATTTTGTTTCTGGGTCATGTTAATCATTGATTATGTAGTGTTTATGTAACACTACAATTATCAATCATAATCTAGGTCATAAAACACCACACCATGAAGATCTGGCCATGCTAAGTCATTGTCAGACGGTTCCTGGGTTTTCTGGGTAACCCAGAAACCCTGGCAGTCACAAGTGCCTACTTTCTAGATTGATTACTCCAATGTTCCCGTTATGATTCATGTGTTCTTATGATTCAAAGCTGTAGTCGTTATGTCAAAGAACATATACATAACAGGATCTCATTCCAACAATAACAGAATCACAATATATGATCCGGTCAAACGCTGTCAGAAAATTCGTTTATAGAGTTTCTGGGTTTTCTAGAAACTTAAACCGTGACCGAGTGGCCTGGTTTGACCACTTACTACGTTCGATCAGTTGATGTTTTAAGGGATCTAAAGGCCAGGATCTATAGTCCATCTAACAATCTACAAACTGGTTACCAGTACATCATCAAACAACATTATATCGATGATGATCTGGGCCTTGCAAAACATTGTCGACGTTTGTTTAGGGATTTCGGGTTACCCGAATCGCGCCCGATCTGGTCGGTCAACCGACTTTGACCAACTATATCTTGTAATCTGGAAATCGAATATCTTGGATTCCACTTCCAGATCATAGACCTCATGTCAGAGTATGGATTAAAACTTTAAAACAACAAAAATCATAAACAGGAAAGAATCTAGAGCCACTGACATTAGCTTGTCAGACGACTTTAGGGTTCAAGAACAGTTTTTCAAAAACTCCATTTTTAGTGTCTTCGATGCTATGGATCTATAATTTATCATCATAGATCATCATAAAACATATTTTAGCACAAATCTAAACACATAAACACAAACATTTTCTTAGCATATAAGATGAAAATAGCTTTAGGGTTTTATACCTTCTTGCTAAATATTTGATCGTTGCTTTCCAAATCTGATCTAGGTGTTCTAAGAGGTGTTTTAGGAACTGAAACACTTGTAATTTTCTGAGGTTGGGAGAGAGAATCAGTTGTTGAGAGCTAGAGTGCAAAATAAGTAAAATGCTAGACTTTCTCTCTCTCAAATCTATATATATGATGATATAAAGCTTAGATCTGATATATTGAATTGATTTAGCTGGAGATTTTATGTCACAAAGTCAAATTAGTTGGTGAACCACTAAAGTTGTTGGCCATTTTACAAGTTACATAAATAAAAATCCAAAAAGGGCATTTTAGTCTTTTTTCTTCCAATTTTAATGGCATTCTAGACTTTTATCCAACCCCTTAGGGTTTAACCCTTAGGTTTTAAAACTGTAGTTGCTCGTATTTTTTAATTAGGGTTTTAATTAGAAAAATTAAGATTTCAAAAATATAATTAGGGTTTCCTAATTAAATTTGGGTTTTCTAATTAATCATATAAAAATTTAATAATCACATTAGGCTTGCTAATTAGGATTAGGGTTTCCTAATTAGGGTTTAGGATTCCTGAATTTAAAATTAGGGTTTTTCGGCATACGATTAGGGTTCCTAACCGAGCCTTATGGTTTCAAAATCTGATATTATGGTTTCTAATCCCTTATTAGGGTTTACTAATTTTAAACCTTATCTGATCCATTATTGATAAATAACTCTATACAGTACAAATACGTACTCATCAATACAATAATTTTAATTATATTTTCTATCGAATCCCTATCCGGACTTAGGGTTAGGGTTTCTATTCTCTGTTAAGCATAACTCTACTCTTATTTCTCAGTCAATACACAAATTGACTATATCACAAGACTCGTATCACAGATACATAGTATATTATTAACAGGCAATATCAATATTAAATAAAAAAAATTATTTGTAAAATTTTGGATTATTCGAAATCCCGGGTTATCACAAATATAGAACATGTTGAGCATGTCATAGCTCTCCCTTGCAAATTATTCCCTTTGCAGTATTAGATGGTAACCCTGGCATTTCTGGAATTAATAAAGGGAAGCGTCCCTGCTTAGATTAGGCTTCTTAATCTTATTAGGGATAATTAATTAAACTCTTTTAATTAATATGTCTCCTAATCCTATTAGGAATAAATGAGAGTACTAATATTAAATTAATTCCCAAACTCCTTTAGAAATTAAAATAATAATAATGGTAATAATATTAATAAGACTCCTCTTATTAATTTATATTTAATATTTCTAAAATATTAAATAATAAATATTAAGTTATTTAATAAATTCTATCACCATAGATTAAATTAAATATACTTAAAATATTATTACAATTATACCATTAACTTCTTAAATAATTATTCTTCCTTTTATGGTGTGACCATTTAGGTTTTCCATATTAAACCGATTGTGAATAAATCAATTAGAACAATTCTAATCTTATTTAAATAAATAAATTAAACTATTAATTTATTTAAATAAATAAAATTTATTCTACAATAGGGATAAGCCTCCCTAGCGATCAACGACTTTCCAGATAATATAGATTTAAACATTACTCAAAAAGAACATTTGAGTAAATAGTTACCGTATAATTCAATCCTTCCACCATACAATGTCCTAATTAAATATAAGACATGGAATTACTATCAAGTCTTATTTTATTTAATTACATGTATTTCGATTCCTAAATGCACAACTCCTAATGAATGCAAATTAGAAACTACTTTCTAATTTTATTCCACCTTGGCCAAGGATTCCTGGGTTGTCATTTATCGAATCACATAGGACATATCTCTTCTTTTACTAGAAGCGGTAGATTCTTTATTGATCATTCATTATCTCCATATATAACTCATTATACCCAAGCATACTCTTTGATATACCCTGAGGGTCTTAAGCAACAAGTCAAAGTATAAATCATTATATACAAGCTACTATGATGATCTCAAGTTTAAGGATCACTTGTACTACTATCACTTCAGGAATTTCTATTGGCAGGCAAGTAAAACTCCATTAGGTATTCCTTAGCGAGTCACGTTCAGTGAACTTATTCTCCAATAAGCACCTACATACTTGTTTTAGTGTCACTGTCTAGTTGAATGTAATACTTTTTAAAAAGAAATTCTTTCTGAAGAATCATGTAATTGAACCTTAATGATATATATATATATATATATATATATATATATATATATATATATAACATCTTTTATTTCCGCAACCGTGTTTTCTTACATATATAGATGTAATTAGAATTTTCAATATAGTTTGAGATCCTTGGGAACTATTTATCTGAGTGAGGGTATTGACAGCATGGACTATTCATGTTGTTGTTGATACTCTGGATTTCGTATAGATAGGTACTATCGATACAATAGTGTAATTCGCATGACATAGACTATACATCTGAGTGAGGGTATTGGTAATATGAACAATTCATGTTATTACTGATACTCTGAATTTTGGATAGATAGATACTATTCACAAATACAGTTCATATATCTAAGTGAGGGTATCCAAACACAACAATTGAGAATTGTTATCTGTTATGGGATACTGTGAATCTTGGATCTATGGGAATTATATCTGGTTATAAATTGTATAGTCACTCAATTAGATATAAACATAAAATCAGATACCATGAGCGTATAGATTTGAATGCGTTATATACATTGACTTGTAGTAAGCATCATATCGGATACCGTGGGAGTATAGATATGGGGGCGTTACAAAATATTTGAGACTTTTATTGTAACGCCCCAGAAAATCGAACCTTTTGTAATTACTTTAAGTAATGAATAAAATAATATTATTTGTTATTATTATGTGTTAATAAGATGAATGTCGTTCTATAACCTAGAAATGTCAGAAAGATGTAGTATTTTAACTATGTGAATGAATTAAAGTGTTTGAATTTCTAAGACGAAAATAAAAACTTTTCAAGAAATTTTCCGAAAAACACTATTCATCAATTTCCGCTCGGGAATTATTTTTGAACTTCCGAGATATACGTAACCTTATAATATCAAGGTGAGATGGATTATGTAATAATAATCTAAGTATGGAAAACGCAATATTTCACATGCGGACTTAATTAGAGAACGTTAGGAATATTAAGCGTTAAGAAGAGAGTGTATTGCTCGTATGATATGTAAGTATTGTACGAGGTATTGAATACAAGTATAATACGAAGTATTATATGAGTATGTATGAAGAATGGAATAACGTATATTACGAATTAATATATGAGCTAGAATACGAGAATTATACGTATAGTATATGTAATAAGGCTTTTAGCCAATTAAGTTAGACTTGTAGGATTGTTAACAAATTGGTACACACCAATAAGAATTGGGTGTACAAACTTAAGTGTTTATTAATCAAAAGCCCAAAGTAACTTAATGCAAGTCCAGAATGAATAAGCTAAGTTAATTAACTTAAGCCCAATGTAATGATCCAATGGGTTAAGCTTGATCCATGGAGCAACCAATGTTAATGTGGGTTATCTTGGTGACCAAGTACTTTATGTGATGGCCGAGAACTTTATGTAATGACCAAGTAAAGGATAAGTGTTGTGCTTAGCAAGTAATGAATAGTAAGGAGGTTAGTTTAAGGAGGTGGGATGTGATATTGACCATAATGCCCTAACTTTAGAAGCTCTATAAATAGCAAGATCACAATTCATTTGTTGGTTGTTAGTTTTCATCCAACATTAAACAACTTATTGGTTAGAGAGAATAAGCACTTTTAAGACAAACTTCCATATTTGTTCCAAGAAGGAAAAGAACTAGTTCATCAAGGGTAAGACTCTTATCCTATATTCTTCTATCTCTAACATGATAGCTTGATAGAGAAGTGATGATCATGTATGCTAAGCAATCATAAGAAGAAAATAAGCAATGGACTTAAGCCGAATAAGTTATGAATAAGTAACTTGAATCTAAATAAGTTATTAACTTATGATAAATTTGTCATATGATTGCCATATGAAGTTAATATGTTTGATAATATGTGAGAATGTTGATGAAAGGACTTAAATCAATAATAAGTCATAAGGAATGAAAACTTGTAGTTTATAAGTTATTAAGTCATGAACTTATGAAGAATAAGCCAAAACTTGAAATGAATATAAGTTGTTATAATATATAAGTTGAAATGTCTATAGAATGAATTGAATCCCTTTAGAACGATGATCAAATCATTAGTAATGAAGTTTTACCGGAATTTACACGATTGGACGATAATCGTCGAATTCGTGAAATTTTCAGAATGGAAGTCGAATTTTATGTTTGAACTTACAAACGTTGGTTTTCGATGGAGACAAGTCATATTTGACATTATAGAGTTGCGGACTCGAAAATGACCGTATTTCGACTTAGAACGAAGAAACAAGCGTTGAACGTTCACGAACGTTTACCATTTTAGTTAAAAGTGAACTGATAGGTGAATTTTTAGCAAATGAAGTCAAATAAATAAAATTCTTGCATGAACGTGTAGAGTATGTAATTTGTGAATCGTAGGCTTTGAACGAGCCAATTCAGACTTATAACGAAGAAGTTATGCGTCCGGGAATTTCACAAAGTTAAATGTCTATCAAAAAAAATTTGGTGCATAGAGTTGGTGTCGCGGCTCCAACCCAAGGTATATAATTGTATACCGCAAATCATTATCATACAATACCATCTATCTTGAGAGTCATGCCAAGTAGTGAAATTTGAGAGAGTAATGTGTGGCACCGCAGCGCTAAGACCGGATGTTAGGTACTGCTAACCCGCGCCGCAGCGTGAGTTGAAGGGCAATGACCGGCGTCGCAGCTCCAGTCCTAGGGTTTAGCTAGTAAAGAAGGTTTTCAAGTATGACATGAGTGATAACTCATTAGTAATGAACAAAAGCTTGATGACCTAATGCATTATGTCATGTTATCATTTACTATAAAGACTTAAAGACTTAAACGAGAACGTGTTATAATTGTAGCAGACGCTGAAGGCAAGAATTCTAGCCCTTGTTTCAGTTCGATCTGGACAAGCTTTTTGATTCATGTATTCTTACGCATGAATTGATGTATGATGAAGTCAAAGCTAATTCTTTTGGCTAGACTTAAGATGTTTTGGATTTCTTATAATCTATCAAAGTATGGTCAATATTTTACCAAGTTATATTGGTGTGGTTTCCAAATGAAGATTGAGTATGCTGAAATGTTTTGTCGTCAAACGACAGGCACGTGAGGTTGCCACAACTTAAACGTGCATACGTTTAATGAATGTAGTGTTGATCAACATAGAGTACTATAGGCTGATCACCTAGACATGCTCGTAAGTAATGTCGGACTTACGGACTTAGTGCCGGGATGTCCTTTTCAAAGAACTTATGAAATGCTCAAGGTCTTGGACCGAAATTGATGTTTTACTGAATATTGTTGTTGTAAAACATTTTGAAAGAAAAGATGCTAGTTTGAATTATCGATAGTACTTCATAACTATTATTCAGTTATTCAAGATATATGATTCCTATGTTTCAAGCATGTTGTTTATTAGAAATGTTGTACTTGCTGAGCTAGTCATTCTCACTCTTGTTTGAACTATATGAACACAGCTAAGATCGAACGGACTGAAGGCTCTGGCAAGGATAAGGGCAAGGCGAAGATGAACCCGTAGAATATTTATGTAATAGTATAGAGTGAATGATTTTAATATATTTGATATTATGACAAGAACAAATGTAATGATTATAAAGAACCTGGGGAATGTTAATATTATTTTGAATATATAGAAGACATATTCGTTCCTTTGAGACTTTTCAACTGAATGTATGTGTGAATGGTAGTACCGTGTAGCACCATCTGTCAGGTTGGAAGATACCCGGATTTGGGGGCGTCACAGGTTGGTATCCGAGCATTAGGTTATAAAACTTAAGGGGGGAAATAAAACCTTAAGTCATAACCTTAAGAGAAGTCAAAGAAGTGAAAGAAGAAAATAACCTTATAAAAATGCATTATGAATATGTTATGTGTTTTTAATATTCTACTGACATGTACTAATCAACTTAATTGTTTTGTGTAGATGTTAGGAGTAAATAAAATGCAGTTAAATGTACAAGCAGTTAGTGAAGAATCGGTTAACCAAATAGAGGTTATACCGAACCCCATAGCAGAAGAACCAGAGATAGTTGTCATTGAGTCTAGAGACTTAGAGGATCCCGATCTCATGTCCGTGTTCAACGACATGATAAAAGAGGAGGTGGAGGTAGTGTCCTTCAACCCGGTAGCAATATCAGCAGAGATGGCTCCTGGGAGTCAATGATGTCATTGTTTATGTTAGTATTGGATAGAAATATCCATTACTGTCAGGAGTTTAAGGAGCTGAAAGCAGAGCTCTAGGCTATTATAGAGGATAAGATGGACGTGGAGTCCATGTGGGAACATGAGCGCGATGAAAGGGTTTTGGCTAAGGACAAGGTCCATGAGCTGAAACATGAGGTCTTTGAGCTCAAGGAGGAGCTAAAGACCAAAAAGTAGAAAATTGGGAGAATGTCCTATATTCATAGGAGTTCTCATGCAGACTTCCAGCAGCAGGTAGCTGGTTACCCCATAGAGGCAGGGCAGACGCGGCATACTATCAACCGTGATATTATTACCGGTCTTGCCAAGGTAGATTTCGATAATGCCTTAAGGTAGATGTGATCTAGTACTAGCTAGAGTAGTTTAGATATGTAAATTTTTTGTATCTAGTAGTGACGTAAAAACCCTCTTTTGTATAACAAAGGGTAGTCTTTTGTAAATCCCAATTTTTGGAAAGCAATAGCGGGAAAGTAATGTAATCAACTTCGTCTGTGTAATGTAACCGATGTAGTTTTATACTACAATGAATGAATGAATATAAGCCTTTTTTACGGAACAAATGAGCTATGGATGTTGAAGTTATTGTTTTATATCGAATAATAACCAACTAATAAGCAAGGAATAATAACGTAATGTGTTGTTTGTTGTAACAGTAAAATGCCGCCGAGAAGAGTACAACGAAACCAAGGAGCTAATGTAAATCAACAGGAGGGAGGTCCAGTTAACCTTATACAGGAGTTTGTTAATCTTTTAACAGCCACATTTAATAGAACTGGGGCTAATATCCCCGTAAATTCGGGAGTAGCACGAGCTACTACCTTTAAGGATTTTAAGAGCGTGGGTCCATCGGAGTTCAAAGGAACTACGGAACCTATCGAAGCCCAAACGTGGGTGAAAGAAATTGAGAAGGCATTTGTGATAGAAAATGTCGAAGAGGCTCAGAAGGTTGCCTTTGCAACCTATATGATGAAGGGAGAGGCCAACTTTTGGTGGGAAGCCAATCAGGCTAGGGTCGGGATAGAGAATCTGACGTGGGTGAGGTTCAAGGAGATATTCTTCGAGAACTAATTTCCCACGAGCATGCAGGGAAGAATGGAGATGCAGTTTCTCGAGTTGAAATAAGGGGACATGTCGGTTCTCCAATACGCTGCCAAGTTTAATGAACTGGCGAGGTTCACTCCACACCAAGTGGACACCGAGGTTAGGAAGGCGCGACGGTTCGAGCATGGCTTAAAACCCTGGCTCTATAACCATATTTCTGTGTTCCAGAGTACATCGTTTGGGACCATTTTAGAGAAGGCGATAATTGCCGAGGGTGGTAGCGAGGCGTTGAGCCAGTACCACAAAGATAAGAAGAATAAGGGGAAAGTGGATGGGGGAGTAAAATTAGAAGGAGCCAGTGGAAGTGGTGAGGGACAGAAGAGGAAAGTGTTCAGCTCTGGGAATACCAGAGTGAAGCAAGGAGACCCGAAGAGAAGGATGGAGGCCTGCAAGACCTGTGGGAAGACTCATTTAGGAGTCTGTCTCATGGGGAAGGCCGTATGCTACAACTGTGGACAAGAAGGGCACATCTCGCCTAACTGTCCAAGTCCGAAGAAGAACCACGGATGCTTTATGTGTGGGTCAACTGACCACATGGCAAAGAATTGCCCGAAGAAAAGGACGGATTGAAACGGGGCACTAGTAGCGATAAGTTAGCTATTAATGGTCCAGCACAGCCGGGTAAGCCAATGGGTCGTACCTTTAACATGACAGTCCAAGATGCAGTTGCATCAGGGGACGTCGTCGCAAGTATTATTCTGATCAACGACATCAATGCTTACGTGCTGTTTGATTCAGGTCCTACTTGTTTGTTTATAGCATGTGATTTTGCTAGACAATTAGGATTACTTCCCAAAAAGTTGCCTATACCTTTAAATATTAATGTAGCAAACGAAGAAATAATTCCTGTTGAAGATGTTCATAGGAGTTGTTGCGTAGGTATATGAGGTTATAAATTATCGGTAGATTTGATACCGATAAAGTTAGGAGAATTTGATGTAATTCTCGAAATCGATTGGTTGGTGAACCATGGGGCAATTATAGATTGTCAGAAGAAATGTGTGAATATTAAAGCATTAAGACAACCTCAGGTAGTATTTTACGAGAATAGATCTCCAGGACGTTCATGTTGTCTAACCATGACACAAACTAGGAAATTATTGAGGAAGGGGTGTGTAGGTTATCTGTGTCATGTTGTTGATACCTAGAGAGTGGTAGCAAGCATAGAACAAATACCTATAGTTAGAGAATTCCCCGATGTATTTCCCAATGAATTGTCGGGTCTTCCACCGGATAGGGAGACCGAGTTTGTAATAGACATCGTGCCAGGAGCGGCACCAGTTTCCAGGGCACCTTATCGTATGGCGCCAGTGGAAATGAAGGAGTTAATGGTGCAGTTACAAGAATTGTTGGACAGGAAGTATATACAACCGAGTGTTTCACCGTGGGGAGCACCGGTACTGTTTGTCAAAAAGAAGGATGGATCGTTAAGACTGTGTATCGACTATAGAGAGTTGAATAAGTTAACGATAAAGAATAAATACCCATTGCCCAGGATCGATGATCTCTTTGATCAGTTGAAAGGGGCTAGGTATTTTTCAAAAATAGATTTTAGGACGGGCTATCACCAGTTGAAGGTTAGGAAGGAGGATGTACCAAAGACAGCATTCAAGACTCGTTATGGTCATTACGAGTTTCTGGTGATGTCATTTGGGTTGACTAATGCACCAACTGCATTTATGGATATGATGAACAGAGTGTTTAAACAATATTTGGACAAGTTCGTCGTAGTGTTTATCGATGATATTCTAGTCTATTCTACGACGTTAGAAGATCATGCTGAACACCTAAAATTAGTGTTGGAGACACTAAGGAAGGAGAAGTTGTATGCGAAGTTCACTAAGTGTGAATTTTGGTTAGAGAAAGTGCAGTTTTTAGGTCATGTTATTGACCATGAGGGGATTTCAGTAGATCCAACGAAGGTGGAAGCTGTGATGAATTGGGAACAACCAAAAACGCCGACTGAGGTACGGAGTTTCCTAGGGTTAGCGGGTTACTATCGGAGATTCATCTAGGATTTTTTGATGATAGCTACTCCGTTGACTAACTTGACAAGGAAGATGGTAAAGTACGCGTGGACTGATAAATGCAAGGACATTTTTCAAGAACTAAAAAAGAGATTGAGTGAAGCACCTGTTTTGTCATTACCCGATGACACATGAAATTTCGTAGTTTATAGTGATGCTTCGCATAGAGGACTTGGTTGCGTGCTCATGCATCATGGCAAAGTCATTGCGTATGCATCAAGGCAGTTGAAGGATTATGAGAAACTCCTGATCTGGAACTGGCCGCAGTAGTTTTTGCTCTAAAGTTATGGAGACATTATCTTTATGGAGAAAAATGTGAGATATACACGGACCACAAGAGTCTAAAATATATCTTCACACAGAAGGAGTTGAATATGAGACAGAGGAGATGGCTGGAGTTGATAAAGGATTACGACTGTGAAGTCATGTATCACCTAGGAAAAGCCAATGTAGTTGTCGACGCCTTAAGTGGGAAGGGTCGGGAGAAGTTGTCTATGTTAACGGCTCAAACTGAGTTAATAACAGAGATGGCTAGGATGGAAATAGAAGTGAAGTTGCCGAGAGAATCGGAGCAGATGTTGTTTGCAACAGAGATTCAATCTACCATTATAGAAAGAGTCAGGAGGTGAAGCTCAAAATTGATGAGGGTAACAGGGTAAAGGAGCGGCTAATCAATGAAACAGATACTAAGTACAGTCTTGATAATGAGGGATTATTAAGATTTGAAGGAAGACTTTGGGTTCCGAATGAGGCGGAATTAAAGGAGCAGGTATTACAAGAGGCTCACAGTTCGAGGTTTTTGATTCATCCTAGGAGTACTAAGATGTATCAAGACCTTCGATAGAGTTTTTGGTGGCCGAACATGAAGAGAGAAATAGTTGACTATGTAAGTAGGTGCTTGACTTTCCAGAAAGTTAAGGTCGAACATCAACGACCAAGTGGCTTGCTATAGTCATTGGAGATTCTAGAGTGGAAGTGGGAGCATATCACGATGGACTTTGTGGTGGGACTTCCGACTACAACAAAAGGGTATGATGCAATTTGGGTAATAGTGGACCGGTTGACGAAGTCGGCTCACTTTTTGCCAATTAGGTTTAAGTATAACTTAGACCAGTTAGCTAGACTTTATGTTAAGGAAATAATTTCCAGACATGGAGTACCAGTGACGATTGTGTCAGATCGTGATCCACGATTCACATTAAACTTTTGGAGGAGTCTGCAAGAGCAGTTTGGAACGCAGTTGAAGCTGAGTACGGCATATCATCCATAAACCGATGGACAGAGTGAAAGGATAATTCAGATGTTAAAAGATATGTTAAGATCTTGTGTCATGGATTTTAAGGGTAGTTGGGATGATCATCTACCATTAGTAGAGGTTGCGTATAATAATACTTATCATGCAAGCATAGGTATGTCGCCTTACAAAGCTTTGTACAGAAGGAAGTGCAGAACACCATTATATTGTGACGAAGTGGGAGAACGTTGAATGCTAGGACCTGAATTGGTGCAGTAAACAACGGACATTGTTAAACTAATACGAATGCATCTAATAGCAGCTCAAGATAGACAAAAGAAATTTATAGACTCGCATCGAGAAAATAGAGAGTTTGAAGTAGGATCTTACGTATTTCTAAAGGTATCTCCCTGGAAAGGAAAGATATGCTTCGAAAAGAAGGGAAAGGAAAGATACGTATTTCTAGGACCTTTTGAAGTGTTAAAACGGGTAGGTGAGGTAGCCTATATGATAGCTTTACCTCCAGACCTAGAACGAATACATAACGTGTTTCACGTATCGGTATTACGTCCATATAAGCCAGATTATAAACATGTAATCGAGTATGAACCTATTCATATCGAGAAGGACTTAACGTACGAAGAGACGCCGATTCAAATTGTCGATAGGAAAAAACAAGTTCTGCGGAATAAATTTATACCTTCCGTGAAGCAGTTATGGAGGAACCACGATGCAGAATAAGTAACATGGGAATTGGAAGAAAAGATGAAAAAGAGTTACCCTCAATTGTTTGTGTAATTTTTTTATATAGCGAGATTCTGGGGACAGAATCCTTATAAGGGGAAGAGAGTGTAACGCCCCAGAAAATCGGACCTTTTATAAATACTTTAAATAATGAATAAAATAATATTATTTGTTATTATTATCTGTTAATAAGATGAATGTCGTTCTATAACCTAGAAATGTCAGAAAGACGTAGTATTTTAACTATGTGAATGAATTAAAGTGTTTGAATTTCTAAGACGAAAATAAAAACTTTTCAAGAAATTTTCCGAAAAACACTATTCATCGATTTCCGCTCGGGAATTATTTTTGAACTTCCGAGATATACGTAACCTTATAATATCAAGGTGAGATGGATTATGTAATAATAATCTAAGTATGGAAAACGCAATATTTCACATGCGGACTTAATTAGAGAACGTTAGGACTTATTAATGAAAATAAGTTGTTATAATATATAAGTTGAAATGTCTATAGAATGAATTGAATCCCTTTAGAACGATGATCAAATCATTAGTAATGAAGTTTTACCGGAATTCACACGATTGGACGATAATCGTCGAATTCGTGAAATTCTCGGAATGGAAGTTGAATTTTGTGTTTGAACTCAGAAACGTTGGGATTCAATGGAGACACGTCGTATTTGGCATTATAGAGTTGCAGACTCGAAAATGACCAGATTCTAACTTAGAACGAAGAAATGAGCGTTGAACGTTCACGAACGTTTACCGTTTTTGTTAAAGTGAACTAATAGGTGAATTTTTAGCAAACGAAATCAAATAGATAAAATTCTTGCATGAACGCGTAGAGTATGTAATTTGTGAATTGTGGGCTTTTGAACAAGCCAATTTGGACTTATAACGAAGAAGTTATGCGTCCGGGAATTTCGCAAAGTTAAATGTTTGTCAAAAATTTTTCGGTGCATGCGAGTTGGAGCCGCGATTATACAACCCCAAGGTATATTGGTGGCGCTTCTGACACCATATCTGAAAGGTACATACCTACTACTGAGTCACGCAGTGGCTACCGGAGAGAAGAGTAATGTAAGGCCTTGCAGCCGCCAAGATGGATGTTAGGTATCGTTAACCCGCATGAAAGACGAGTTGAAGGGGGCAATGGCCGTGCCAAAGTCGCCACTCCTAGGGTTTAGCCAGTGAAGAAGGTTTTCAAGTATGACATGAATGATAACTCATTTGTAATGAACTAAAGCTTCATTATAATATTGTTAAGACATGTTTAAACCTTAAGTATTATCAATTAAGGTTAACGTAAGTCAATTGTATGTTAATGTAAGAAAGACGTAACGAAAAGCCAGAACCAATAATAACAAATCTAAGTCGTAATTAGATTGAGAAGAAGGGTAAGATTCTTTAGGAACCATGTATGCTCATTCATGACCTAAAGTGTTATGTGATGTTATCATTTACTGTAGAGGCTTAAAGACTTAAACGAGAATGTGTTATAACTGTAGCAGACGCTGAAGTCAAGTATTCTAACCCTTGTTTCAGTTCGATCTGGACAAGCTTTATGATTCATGTATTCTTGCGCATGAATTTGTGTATGATGAAGTCAAAGCCAATTCTTTGGCTAGACATAAGATGTTTTGGATTTCTTATAATCTATCAAAGTATAGTTAATATTTTACCAAGTTATATTGGTGTGGTTTTCAAATGAAGACTGAGTATGCTAAAATGTTTTGTCGTCAAACGACATGCACGTGAGGTTGCCACAACTTAAATGTGCATACGTTTAATGAATGTTGTGTTGATCAACATAGTGTACTATAGGCTGATCACCTAGACGTGCTCATAAGTAATGTCGAACTTACGGACTTAGTGCCGGGATGTCCTTTTCAAAGAACTAATGAAATGCTCAAGGTCTTGGACCGAAATTGATGTTTTACTGAATATTGTTGTTGTAAAACATTTTGAAAGAAAAGAAGTGCTATTTTGAATTATCGATAATACTTCATAACTATTGTTCAGTTATTGAAGATATATGATTCCTATGTTTCAAGCATGTTGTTTATTAGAAATGTTGTACTTGCTGAGCTAGTCATGCTCACTCTTGCTTGAACCATATGAACACAGCTAAGATCAAATGGACTGAAGGCTCCGGCAAGGATAAGGGCAAGGCGAAGATGAACTTTTAGAATACTTATGTAATAGTATAGAGTGAATGATTGTAATATATTTGATATTATGAAAAGAACAAATGTAATGGTTATAAAGAACTTGGGGAATGTTAATATTATTTTGAATATATAGAAGACATATTCGTTCCTTTAAGACTTTTCAATTAAATGTATGTGTGAATGGTAGTACAGTGTAGCACCATCTGTCGGGTTGGAAGATACCCGAATTTGGGGGCGTCACATTTATGATCCATATAGATCTCCACTTTCTCCCTTATACAGGTAATGTCTCCAGATCTTTAGCACAAAAATGACTGCTGCCAACTCTAGATCATGAGTAGGATAATTCCTCTCATATTCTTTGAGTTATCGTGAGGCATAGGCTATGACTTTTCCATATTGCATGAGAACACATCCTAAACCTCTACCTGAAGCATCACTGTAGATGACAAATCCCTCTGAACCTGATGGTATTGTCAAAATAGGTGCTGAAATGAGTCTCCTCTTGAGTTCTTGAAAACTCTTCCCATATTCCTTGCTCCAATCGAATTTTGTATCTTTTCAAGTCAGCTGAGTTAATAGAGTAGAGATTTGAGAAAATCCTTCCACGAATCTTCGATAATAACTAGCTAAACCCAGAAAGCTATGTACTTTGGTTACTGACTTAGGTTGATCTTTGAATTGCTTCAATCTTCGTCGGGTCAACAGATATTCCATGATTCGATATCACGAGTCTAAGAAATGCTACTTCCTCAAGCCAGGACTCCCATTTCTTTAACTTGGCATATATCTTATTTTCACAAAGCTTTTGGAGTATCAGTCTCAAGTGTTGCTCATGATCTTCACGACTTTTGGAGTATATGAGGATGTCATCAATAAAGACAACCACAAAATGATCCAAATATTCCTTAAATACTCGGTTCATCATATCCATGAAGGCAGCATGAGCATTAGTCAATCCAAAAGACATGACTAGGAATTCATAATGCCCGTACCGAGTTTTAAAAGTAGTCTTTGGAATGTCATCAATTTTAATCTTTAACTGATGATATCTGGAACGAAGATCGATCTTTGTAAAGAATTTCGCACCTTACAATTGGTCAAACATGTCATCAATGCGAGGCAACGGGCACCTATTTTTGATGGTGACATGATTCAACTCCCGATAATCAATGCAAAGTCGCATACTCCCATCTTTCTTCTTTACGAATAGAATAGGAGCACCCCAAGGAGACATACTCAGATGAATGAAACTGATGTCTAACAACTCCAGCAGTTAGGTTTTTAACTCCTGAAGTTCAATAAAGCCATTCGATATGGGGTTTTGGAAAGAGGTTTTGTACCGAGTTCAAGGTCAATACTAAATTTGATTTTATGCTCTAGGGTTAGGCCAGGAAATTCTTCAGGGAATACATCAGGAAATTTATTAACAATAGAAATATCATTCAAATCTGACGTACTTTTGTTTAAATCCGTGACATGGGCTATGAAAGCTTGACATTCATTTTTCAATAAATGAATGGCTTTATGACTTAATATGACAGTGATTAACTTTAGTGGTTTGCTTGTTTGAATTCGCATAATAGGTTGGTTAGGAATATGAAAGCTAAAAACCTTACAAAAATAATCAATTTTAGCATGATGAGTAGTTAACCAATCAATGCTTAAAATCACATCAAATGCAAGTATTTTCAAAAAGATGAGATCGGTAGGTAATGTGAGGGTGCCGATTTGAATCAAACAAGATTTATAAACAGTGGATGTAATGAAGGTTTCTCCCAATGGAGTTTCAATAGAGAAGTCAAACTCTAATTTCTCTAGAGTTAAATTTAAACGTTGAGCGCAAGCAGGTGAAATAAAAGAATGAGTAGAACCGATAACAAATAAGGTATAGACTCGCAAGAGTTTATGATTAGCTTACCTGTTGTTGGTCGATTTCTCAATCAATGAATACGTGCAAGTATACACGGTCAACAAGTAATAAAGTGATAAGATAGAGTGTCGATCCCACAGAGAATTCTAATCAATAAATTCCAACTACTAGTACTATATCAATTCAATTTTATTAAAACAACCTTAAATTGTGATTTTTTGAATTAAGAGAACTAAATTAAGCAATTAAAATAGATTATTCTAAAATAAATCAAATAAATAAAACTAAGATTTTAACGAATGAATTCAGATAAATAAAGATTAAGACTTCAATATCCCCAATTATGAACTATAAACCAATTATCCAATTATCCCAATTATTATGCCTACTGAGTTGTTAACAGGAATTCTCAAATGTTAAAAGCCCTTTCCCAAGTGATCAGTTGACTTTTATTTAATCCAGATTAATCTTGCTATATTCTTATGCAAAACAATTGAATTAAACTCCTTCAATCCCAATTCCTTATTTGTTACATGCGGTGAACAAATATTTCCATTCAATTCACAAACCTAATTATTTGCTATGCAAATAACTAAGTCACATATTATCATGCTCAGTTTTAACCCTAGAATTCCTCTTTCAATTCCTTCTAGAGTAACAAGGTAATTATTGGCCAAATAATTAATCAGTAAACCCAAGGCACGATAAACAATTCACTTCAACACAAATAATTGGAATAAATCAAATAACTAATTTATAGCCATAAAAGGTTAAATTGAAATCTTAAAGAAAGAAATTAGTTCATAGCAGAAATTAAAACCAACAATCTTTTGCAAATCATCCTTAAAGAATTACACAAGTTGAAAGAATGGAGAAGAAGAAACTCTAAGTAAAAATCCTCAATCTTTAATTGCTTCCTTGTTTATCCTTCAATTGTGTAGTAATCCCTTCAACTTCAGCTAAACAAACTTTATATATTCACCTCATCTCACCACAATCCTTTCTCAATTCAAATTCTGAATTAAATCTACAAAGCCAAGTCAAACGGATGGTCAAAGCGCTGCGTGTTCGGTCAATAAAGAACCACGACCAAGCACCCGGTACTGGGATTAATATGAATGTAAGCGCCACACAGATTTCAACATATTTATGAAATTTCCATTCACAGCTCAAACTTCCCAATTTACCCATGTGTCTCCCAAATCTGCAAAATAATAACAATTCATAATAAAAGATTCTACTAAACAACTTGAGAATACAATAATTTAAGCTCGATTATACTCAATTCATGGGTATATTACCCAATCATCAAATACCCCCAAACTTAAATTGTTGCGTGCCCTCAAGCAACAAAACACAAAACATCACGACAAACTAAACCAAAATGCCAATGCACCTCTAACTATCTATATGTTCGTAATTCTAGCAATTAAATAGCACACCGTATATCCATAGGCCTCGAAAAAATTATAGAAACATGCTAATACATCATGTTAAGGCAGATCAATAATATCCCAACAATAAACAAATCTAAATCTGTTATTACTAATATCGTGAGTGTGTGTGTTCAACAACAATGCTAACCAATGAAAAGCAAAAATATGAAAGATAATAGACTTCTTAGTAGGCATCATACAGTGTAAACTCGAGAACTTCTCAAATAAACTTGATCAGGCTAATATCAAACAATTACCAAAATTCAAGGGTCAAAATGGAATACTTATGCTTTTTTTTCATTAACGGGTCTTTTTGCACTCTTCCCGCTTTATTATAACTTTTTTTTTTCTCTCATGACTATGAATTGTCCTATTCCCTTAGGCTTTCCAGTGCTACCGTAACGAGCTTTCGACCAACGACTCTCAAGTCATTAAGACCTTAGGGCGCTAGGTGTAAAGACAATCCCCTCGGGCTTACTTACTCAAGTAACAAAGGCCACAAAACTAGACATGCATGACACGGTGTTTATATATATATATATATATATATATATATATATATATATATTCCAAGCTTATATACTCCAAATACTTTTCCCCCAAACTTGAGTTTATATCTAAATTCAGTCATCTCTAGCTATTCAAATTATTCCTTTATTTCACTAGCATTTATCCTTTAGAAGTCTATTATCTATCCATTTAACTATCATAGCCAACATGGTCATTTTTCAAAATGTGCTATCCTGATAATATCAGTGTCAAACAGATAAAGATTTAAATCATGTCAAGAAAATCATATCACTAGCTTAACAATCCTTACTAGACTTGTTCATGCAATTTTAATTTCATCATTGGCCCCAAACATACGTACTATCAAAAGCTGGAATTAACATGCAATCCTACATGCAACATATAACCAACAATAACAACCCAAATTATCCACAAACTATTAATAATCTACAACTGCAAATAAAAGTTAACTACCCCCAAACTTATCTAGAGCAATGTCCTCATGCGAAAAATAAACAAAATAAAACAGAGGACTTCCCTGACGAGCTTATTCCTCGGGTGGAGCATCATCATCCTCGCTTATCTCTAGATTAGAAGGGAAACACAGAGAAAAGGGAGCAGAGGAATCGATTAAGATTAACGCCTGTGCGGTTGAGGCGTTCATGGCATACAAGCGACAAATTGGTCGACCAAATATTTGTAGAGAACATCTTGACGTTCAGACAGACGGACATTCTGGGATTCAAGGTTGTAAAACCAGCCGTCTATTTCACACTGGACAGCTTCAAGGACAATACCACAGTGAGCTACGGAGGAAGGACCATATGTGGGTGGAGCCGAAGGTGGTGGAGCTTGTGGAGCCTCCACTTGGGGAATTATAAAACCCAATCCCCTAGGGTGGTTTTCCCCACCAGTCCATACTCTATACCTACTGATCAGTTTGTAATCCAACACTGGCATGGGAGTTTGAATCATCTCGCCCGACTTCCATTTGACCCCAAAATTTGCATACAAGACACAAATAAGAGATGGATGGGGTAAACCTCCCGTGGTTCCTCCTCTTGCAGCCCGCAAAATTGATTGTTGAATAACATGACTAACATCTATCTTCAATCCTTGAATGATGGAATACAGCAGTACAACCCTCTCCTTGGTGACATGACTTACATGTGTGCATGGCATGAGCTTGGCACAAATGAAAGCATACCACGCCTTTCTATATAGACTGAGGTGAGACAGAGGAAAAGTCATGCTGCCACGTTCATGTAATGTCCATGTGGTGCCCGATTGACAAAGTTCTCGGATTATTTTCTCGTAGTCTGGACCTTAACTTACAAGACTGGCATACTCGTTGTTGAGTCCCTCTAATGGCAGTTGATAGCACCCATTAATGTCTTCTTCACCAAACTCCACAGTTTTACTTCTCACATATACCCCATAGTGGAAATGTTCAGATACATTGGCGTAAAACTCTTTTACTACTGCGCAATGACTGCTGGGTCGGGTTGGGCGGTGAGTGTGAACCAATTTCTCTTAGCAATCATGACTACCATGTCCCCATCCTTGGCTTAATCAGGCTGTAAACCGCGTTCGGGGACTAGTGAGCGGGTAGCTATGCGGTTATAGCGTTCTTGAGCCGCGGCATTGACAAAATGTCGGCTGTCAAATTTTGGAGGTGGAGTCAAAGCGGTCCCTAAACCTTCACTGCGTTGACGCTTTGATGCCATTGAGAAATTTTTGCAAGAATTCGAATTCACAAATATTAGCATTAGACACAAATTTAGTTTGGTTACATGTACCCATGACACTACCCCCAAACTTCAAAATATATGTGTACGTTGAGTACATGGTTGGGGGTGGGCCATGACACATAATAGCATGACATGCACAATTGTACCGATTAGACCCAAGTATTATTCAAATTCTACAATTTGCAAAAGAACACAAGATATGCCCAAAAGATGTGCCATGTAAAGCAGTATGATCACACGCATGCAATAATACCATTTAGCCCCCCTCAATAGTGAAATAGGTGTGTGATAGTAGACCCATGATATTTTTGTGGCAATATGTCGAAAAAACTCCGTGTGTGAATATGATACTGTGTGGTATTTGCCAAGATACTTGACTCAGGCATAATCTCAAACACTTTGTGGACAGTGTATAACTTTCCTTGAATACCCCTATTAGTAGAGCAAGCCTTAAGCATTCTATCACCATTGACACACAACATATGCCTACCAATTGAAACTGTTTCACACGCATTCAAGGGAATATAGCCACATAGAGTGATAATATACACCTAAGCCATGACATCCTTTTAGCACTTACCGGTATGTAATTGAGATTTGATGTAACAGAGACTGAACATTAAATTCGTGCATACCTTGTATATGAGAATAGATGATGGGATTTACTAACCAAAGTGAGGAGAAAGAATCGAAATTTGAAACTGTGGCACAAGTTTTTACAATATCCATATATTCTAGATTCAATTATTATGTGAAAGCTTTGGTGGGTATAAGAGAAAACGTGGTGGGAATTTAAAGAGAAAAAAATGGGAACCGAGCAGATGCGTTAACCCCTCTTGTTATGCTTAGTTCCCCGTATGGCAAGTATACTGGGTTATAAAGGCTCGATAGCGTCGGGGCGCTACTAACAGCAACTAGAGAAAGGTCTTAGCGTCGGTATTTGTGGTTGTTTCGTGAATGGAGCGTCGAGGGCCTTTGGAAGGTCAATTTCGACAAAGTGACCACTAGCTCCGGCGCTTATATTTGTAATGAAAAGGAGAGCCAAGGTTGAAGATCGATTCTGGCAGAGGTGCCTGCCGGGCTAGTCAGAAGCGTGAAGAGTCGTATGCGGGGGCACTATGTACCAAACCCCTAGTAGTCATCAGCTCCGCTTTTATTGCTTCTATACCATATGTCTTCCTAGCATTTATCCTGCAAGAAATTCATGTCCAGTAGTGAAATATTAAAACCTCTTACTACTAATTTAAATGCATTTAAATACTGAAAAGATAAAATAACAAAATAACAGAATAAGATTAAATTCTTGGGGTTGCCTCCCCAGAGCGCTTGGTTTATAGTCGTCAGCCAGACTTTGCAGTGTTGCTCAATTGTCCACTGGTTCGGAGAGGTACATAACCGTGGACTGACGTTCGATGGGTCCACTCCAGTAATGTTTAAGTCGTTGACCGTTCACCTTAAATGTGCATTTTGAATTCGGTTCTTCGACTTCGATGTTTCCATGTGGAACGATAGATATAATCACGAACGGCCCAGACCAACGGGATTTCAATTTTCCAGGAAATAAACGCAATCATGAATTAAAAATCAAGACTTGTTGGCCCGGTTCAAATCTCCGATCAAGAATTTTCTTATCGTGCCAGGCTTTGACTTTCTCCTTATAGAGTTTTGCGTTATCATAAGCATTGAACCGAAATTCATCCATCTCATTTACTTGAAGTAACCTCTTCTCACCAGCTTCTTGTAGATCGAAATTAAGTTTTCGAATGGCCCAGTATGCACTATGTTCTAGTTTGACCGGGAGATGACATGCCTTTTCGTAGACCATTCTATAGGGTGACATGCCGATTGGATTCTTGTATGTTGTTCGATATGCCCATAGGGCATCATCTAGACGCAAGGACCAGTCTTTTCTTGACTGATTGACCACCTTTTCCAGAATTCGCTTGACCTCTCTATTGGAGACTTTCGCTTGACCATTCGTTTGGGGATGATACGCGGCAGCAATTTTATGACGAACCCTATACTTTATAAGCAATTTAATCAACTGCTTATTATAGAAATGAGTTCCCTCATCACTTATTATCGCCCTCGGCGTCCCAAATCGTGTGAAGATGTTTTTCTTTAAGAATCGGAGGACAACGTTGGCATCATTCGTGGGTAAAGCTGCGGCTTCTACCCATTTGGAAACATAATCTACCGCCAACAGAATGTATTGATTATTAAAGGAAGATGGGAAAGGTCCCATAAAGTCAATTCCCTATACGTCGAATAGTTCTACCTCCAAAATTATGTTAAGTAGCATTTCATTGCGCTCGGAGATATTACCTACGCGTTGGCACCGATCACACTTCAGCACATAGAGGTAAGCATCTTTGAATAGATAAGGCCAGAAAATCCCGATTGTAACACTTTAGCTGTTGTTCGATCACTGGAATAATGACCTCCGTAATCTGAGGAGTGGCAATGTCTTAAAATGTTGTCCATCTCTTCATGTGGCATACAACGTCTAATCATTTGATCCGCATAAGCTTTAAACAGAAATGGTTCGTCCTAATAGTATTGCTTAACATCATGGAGGAACTTCTTTCATTGCTGTGAGTTCAAATCCGGGGGTAACACTTTAGCAACCACATAATTCACGTAATCCACATACCATGGCAATATTGTTGTTACTCAGAGAAGCTGTTCATCCGAAAATTTTTCATTGATCATTACGTTGTCTTTTTTCTGCACCTCCGCGTTTTCCAACCGAGAAAGATGATCCGCCACCTGATTTTCGGTACCTTTTCTATCCCGGATCCCTAAATCAAATTCTTGTAGCAACAATACCCACCGTATTAACCACGGTTTGGCATCCTTCTTCTCAATCAAATACTTAATGGCAGAATGATCAGTATAAACGATTACCTTGGTCCCAATAAGATATGCTTTGAATTTGTCGAAGGCAAACACAACTGCAAGTAATTCTTTTTCAGTGGTTGTGTAGTTCAACTGGGCATGGGTCAACCTCTTGCTGGAGTAGTAGATAGTGTGAAAAATCTTGTCGTGACGTTGTCCCAACACTGCTCCAATTGCGTAGTCACTGGCATCGTACATCAATTCAAACGGTAAAGACCAATCGGACACCACAATAATTGGCGCTGAGACCAATTTCTTCTTTAATACCTCAAATGCCTCGATGCATGATTGATCCATCTTGAAAGGCACATCTTTCTCCAACAGGGAACATAAGGGTTTTGAAATTTTTGAAAAGTCTTTAATGAAGCGTCTATGGAAACCCGCATATCCCAAGAAGCTCTGTATTCCTTTCACCGATGATGGAGGAGGTAGTTTCTCAATCGTCTCAATCTTTGCTTTGTCCACCACTAACCCTACTGCAGAAACCTTATGCCCCAAAATAATCCCTTCTTTCACCATAAAGTGACATTTTTCGCAGTTAAGGACCAGGTTAGTCTCCACGCATCTCTTCAACACTAAAATTAGATTTTTGCAAACATAAGTCGAAACTATCACCGAACACGTAGAAATCATCCATAAATACTTCCAAGTTCTGTGCAACCATATCGGAGAAGATCGCCATCATGCACCGTTGAAAGGTTGTCGGTGCATTACATAATCCAAAGGACATACGCTGGAATGCAAACGTACCGTATGAGCATGTGAATGTAGTTTTCTCTTGATCCTCCGGGACTATGGCAATTTGATTTTACCCAAAATATCCATCCAAAAGATAATATTATTGACATCCCGCTAACCTATCCAACATCTATGAATGGCAGGGGAAAGTGATCCTTGCGTGTGGCTTTATTCAGCTTGCGGTAGTCCATACATACTCTCCATCCTGTAACGGTTCTAGTAGGGATGAGCTCATTAGCTTCGTTCTTCACCACTGTCATACCCCCTTTCTTTGGTATGCACTGTACAGGACTTACCCATGAACTATCCGAGATTGGGTAAATAATACCGGCATCCAACCATTTTATGATCTCCTTTTTCACCACATCCTTCATAATGGGGTTTAGCCTTCTTTGCAGTTCAATGGTTGGTTTTGCCCCCTCTTCCATTAAAATCTTATGCATACAGAATGATGGACTAATTCCTCGAATATCCTCTATAGTCCACCCAATTGCTGTTTTGAACTCTCGCAAGACCTGTAGCAGTTTCTCCTTTTGCGTGTCAGTTAACTCCGTCGAAATAATTACTGGTAGGGTAGCATCTTTTCCCAAGTAGGCATACTGCAGATGAGATGGTAGCGGTTTTAGTTCCAACACCGGTGGCTCTTCAATCAAGGGTTTGCACTTTTTACCTTCCGTTTTGGGCCTATCAAGGATGTCGAATGGTTGATTTCTTTTTCGGAAGAAAGATGATGTGTCAAGCCAATTGACATACTCAATGTCGTCTTCAATACCATTTTCATCCACCCCAAGCAAAATGGATTCTAGCGAGTCCTAAGAATAATTTCCATGGAGCTTGTCATTAACCAATTCATCCATGATGTCCACCCGCAAACATTCCCCTTTTTCTTTTGGATAAGATATTGACTTAAAAACATTAAAGGTGACCTGTTGATCTTCAACTCGCATCGTCAATTCACCTTTTTGCACATCAATCAAAGTTCTCCCTGTTGCTAAGAATGGTCGCCCAAGAATAATTGGGATTTCTCTTCCACTTCACAATCCAAGATAAAGAAATCTGCGGGGAAGATGAACTTATCCACTTTTACTAACACGTCTTTAACTATACCTCGTAGCTATGTAATGCATCGATCCGCTTAATTAGAATCGACATTAAATCGGTTTGGGCTTGGAGTCCAAACTGACTGTAGATGGATAGTGGCATCAAATTTATACTAGCCCCCAAATCACATAGTGCTCGTCTCAAAAACTGATTTCCAATTTCACAAGGAATAGTAAAACTACCTGGATCCTTAAGCTTCGGCGGTAACTTATTCTGAATGATCGCGCTGCACTCTTCGATCAACGCCACTGTCTCGAACTCACCCAATTTCCTCTTTCTCGACAAAACCTCTTTCATAAACTTGGCGTAACTCAGCATTTGTTCCAAGAATTCGGCAAAGGGGATATTGATATGCAGTTTTTTGAAAATATCCAAGAATCTTGAAAATTGCTTATCTAGCTTGGATTTCTGAAACCTTTGTGGATATGGTATGGGAGGCATTTTGATGGTGGGTTCCGGTGCTTTTTACTCTAAAGTCTCATCGTGGCATTTTCCATTGTCCACCACTTCCTCTATTTCATCTGTTACATTGTCCCTCTTTTCCTTATCCTTGACTGTTTCTTGCAAATCCTTTCCACTGCGTAAAGTCACGGCCTTGCAATGCTCATCTCTACCCGGATTTATCTCTGTATCACTAGGGAGTGTTCCATGTGGACGGTTGTTCAATGAATGTGCTATCTGCCCCAATTAAATTTCAAGATTCTTTATCGACGCACCTTGACTTTTCACATTCATATCTACTTGATTCAATATCTTGTCTTGTGCCTCGATTTTTTTTGTCAGTAGCTCTAATGAATTTTTCCAAGGCTTCCTCCCAACCTGGTTTCCCTTCTGGTTGTTATTGAGTCTGATTTTGAAATTCGGATGTGTTTTGTTGTCTAGGTGCTTGAGCTTGAGCTTGATTGTTACTCCAAGAAAATTCCGGATGATTTCTCCAACCCGGATTATATGCGTTTTGATTCGGGTAAGGTTGGGTAGATCGATTATAGCTTCCTACGAATTGAGCTGATTCTGAATTTATGGCATATTGATCCGTGGCATGACCCCCAGCGCATAATTCACAAACCATTGCTACCTGCTGTGTGGATGGTGGACTCCATGTTTCCATTTTCTTAGCTATTGAGGCCACTTGTGCTGATAATGCTGTCATAGGATCCACTTCAAACTTTCCCGGTGTTTTCGGAGGGTTCGACCTAGTCATGGGCCACTGATAGTTGTTATTGGCCATCGTCTCTAACAGCTGATATGCCTTATCAAACTTCTTAGACATGATTGCTCCCCCTGCTGCTGCATCAATACTGGCTCTAGTGGTCGCGTGCAACCCATCACAAAATATCCCAACCTGTATCTACTGTGGAATTCTGTGATGTGGGCATTTCCGAAGCATGTCTTTGAATCTTTCCCACGCCTCATATAACATTTCGGACTCGAACTGTGCAAAGGTATGAATATCATTCCGTAGTTTTGTCGACTTAGCTGGTGGGAAAAACTTAGCTAGAAATTTTTGAGCTAAGTCGTCCCAGGCTGTGATTGACCCAGGAGGCAAAGAGTGTAACCAACTCCGCGCTTTATCTTTCAATGTAAACGGAAACATCCTCAACCTTATAGCATCCTCCGATACATTATTGAACTTGAAGGTGTCGCAAACTTCCAAGAAACTTAAGATGTGCTCATTAGGATCATCTATCGAACTACCCCCAAACTGGCATGTATTCTGAAGCATCTAAATTGTTCCCGATTTTATCTCGAAACTGTTCACATTGATTGCCGGCCTCCTAATACTTGACTGTATATTTGTGACATTCGACATGGCATAATCCCTAAGCGATTTTTGTTCGTCCCCTGCCATGTTCACTGGAATTTCTTTTTCTGCCAGATTTTCTTCCACAGGTGACACCGCACTATTCAACTGCAATTTTTGGAACTTCCTTTCAATATCGTCTGTATAAGGAAAAAGTTCCTTTTTAGCCCTTGATCTAGTGTGCATGCACTCGCAAAGAATTCCTGCAAATACAAGAAGAAAAATAAATAACGTTTAAATTAAGACCGAATTGATTACAACTAATATGGAATTAATATTAATAAAGAAGTTCCCCGGCAACGGCGCTAAAAACTTGTTGGCCGATTTCACAATCAATGAATACGTGCAAGTATACACGGTCAACAAGTAATAAAGTGATAAGATAGAGTGTCGATCCCACAGAGAATTCTAATCAATAAATTTCAACTACTAGTACTATATCAATTCAATTTTATTTAAACAACCTTAAATTGTGATTTTTTGAATTAAGAGAACTAAATTAAGCAATTAAAATAGATTATTCTAAAAAAAATCCAATAAATAAAACTAAGATTTTAACGAATGAATTCAGATAAATAAAGATTAAGGCTTCAATATCCCCAATTATGAACTATAAACCAATTATCCAATTATCCCATTTATTATGCCTACTAAATTGTTAACAGGAATTCTCAAATTCAAAAGCCCTTTTCCAAGTGATCAATTAACTTTTATTTAATCCAGATTAATCTTGCTATATTCCTATGCAAAACAATTGAATTAAACTCCTTAAATCCCAATTCCTTATTTGTTACATGCGGTGAACAGATATTTCCATTCAATTCACAAACCTAATTATTCGCTATGCGCATAACTAAGTCACATGTTATCATGGCCAGTTCTAACCCTAGAATTCCTCTTTCAATTCCTTCTAGAGTAACAAGGTAATTATTGGCCAAATAATTAATCAGTAAACCCAAGGCACGATAAACAATTCACTTCAACACAAATAATTGGAATAAATCAAATAACTAATTTATAGCCATAAAAGGTTAAATTGAAATCTTAAAGAAAGAAATTAGTTCATAGCAGAAATTAAAACCAACAATCTTTTGCAAATCATCCTTAAAGAATTACACAAATTGAAAGAATGGAGAAGAAGAAACTCTAAGTAAAAATCCTCAATCTTTAATTGCTTCCTTGCTTATCCTTCAATTGTGTAGTAATCCCTTCAACTTCAGCTAAACAAACTTTATATATTCTCCTCATCTCACCACAGTCCTTTCTCAATTCAAATTCTGAATTAAATCTACAAAGCCAAGTCAAACGGATGGTCAAAGCGCGTGCCTGGTCAACAACAACCACGACCCAGCACCCCGGCGTTGGGATTAATACTGAATGTAGCGCCCCGACGCTGTACTTCAACATATTTACGAAATTGCCATTCACAGCTCAAACTTCCCAATTTACCCATGTGTCTCCCAAATCTGCAAAATAATAACAATTCATAATAAAAAATTCAACTAAACAACTTGAGAATACAATAATTTAAGCTTGATTATATTCAATTCATGGGTATATTACCCAATCATCACCTGTGATAACTTTGTTCGAGTTCCTCACTTTTTGGGAGGTCACGATAAGCGCTCTCCCTTAAACTATCGACTTTGACTTGTCTGGGATAGCCTTTGGTGTCACCGTCTCAACTAGACTTGATTTCGCTGTATGACAAAATCGAGCTAAATGAGCTTCCTTTCTGCAATTGTAACACACTTTGGGTTGCTGCGTATAGTTTGGACTGATGTGTCCTTGTCCGCATTTGTAGCATACGACCGGTGGTTGTTCTCCTTCTTTGAAAACAGGTGATGGTGCTGCTGTCTTTCCATCATTATTGAATCTCCTCTTTTTGAAAGTTCCACTTCTATTATCTTGGCAAGTATTACTGTAACGACCCAATAATTTATACAATTTAATTCTCAACTTTGGTCGTTAATAACACATCTACCTTCTGATTTTACATTATTATTCGATGTTAAACTTTATAAAATGCAGAATAATTTAAACTTTTATGTCTTTTTAGTTTAATTCCCTGAATCAAAACCTTTATCATCTACATGTCTTTGAATCAATCTTATATTATGATTCATTTTATCACTGTTATTATATAAAATTTTACATTTTAATCCGATAACCTTTATATATTAGATAACTCTAACTTTAGCTTTACAACTCAACATAAAACTATACATCATAAAACATTTAGTACATCTCATGAATCTTAATCATGGTATAAAGAAATAACAACTTTAGCTAAAATATTAATCTTCATGTATTATTTCTGATCCACGTCATTCAAGTAGTACATAGTGTTACCTTCGATCCTTAACCTGCAAAAATGGTTATTTGCAAGGTTGAGCTCGACAGCCCAGCAAGATCTAACAGTTTTCATGCATCACATAACACATAATAACATGCTCAACATATAACATACATGCTGCAGTTCATATACCAAGTATAAAGATTGAGTTCCTTACTCAATCAGCATGGTTAAATTAATCAACGTAGTCATAAATTAACTTCAACATTTCATACTTTCAACATATAAATAACACATCATGCTCTTTGCAATAAAGATTTAAAATAGTTAATCATCAAGTTCACATAGCAAATAGGAACTGAAAGACTTGCCTGATTCATAGTTTATGATCTACGACTTAACTGCTTAACGCGTATCTGCACTTTGTGTATTCCTACATAGTTATATAATCATGGATTCACATCCATTAGTCATATATTTCATACATTCTTAATATAATAATAATGTTACATTATTTTCTAACTAGGTTTGTAAAACCTACATTTCACTTTCTCATCATACTCTTAGAATAGCTAGGTATGTATAGGTATACCTTAACCACTCGTACTTTACATCAATGTTCATATATATCAATTACACACTTAACTCTCTATGTGTTCGTTACACATTTCAAACTAATAGATGCATGATTCACAAAGTTCTTGCATTTTGCAAAATTTAACAACTCTGTGTTTTATATAACCATTACATGCTCTTATGCTTAAAACATCATCTATGTCAAGTATTATAGCTTTAAGGTCTAGATTCACACCTATTGCAGCAACATCTATTATAGTATCACCTATAATAGTATATTATAATAGTATCATCTATTATAGTAGTATTATATTATCTATTTATTCATCTGTTATTATGTGTTTTATTCACCTATTATAGTAGTATCATCTGTGTTTTGAGGTCTAGCTTTAAGTAGTATTGTAGTATCTAGTTCATACCTATATGCTTTAAGGTCTGGATTCACAGTTAAAATAATAAGGTATCATTGCCATTTAGTATGCAATTGCGCCTTCTAGTTAAGCTTTATGGATGCCAAGCAATGCTACCATCCCTTGGCTGCACTCAAGGTTGGGCTTGCACTTCCTGTTTATGTCCAACTCTAACACACCTATTCACTTATACTTTAACATACATACATGTTAGAGGTTCTCACATAAGCATATGACAATTCTTGAGTTCATTTTTACAAGTTTTAGTTCATGACTCTCCATGAAATTAAAGCATAAAAGGTTAAGTATTTATCATGCTTTATAAATTTGGTCATATTTCTACATATAGAAGTCTCACAATCTGTTAATACATATGATCATGATGTTCATATCATTCATTCATAACTAGCATTGTTTAACACTTTGCAATATGCTTTAACTCATGTTTGATTAAATCATCTATATGTCCATTACCTACGAATCATGTTTAGAGACATAATAAAACGTAAAATGGCATCTCAAGCCTTTAGAATCTAAATACTCATATGTAATGCAACATAAGTTCAAAAACATATCACGTTCATTACTTATAAATTCTTTTACAACTTTAAAATTATCAATGACATGACACGGTTCTGTTTTAACCTCCTCATTACATGTTTGACACATTAACACATCACTAAACTAGGTTACATTAAGGTTTCAAAGTCCTGTACGGCGTGAGACTTCATCGTCTCACATCGTAGTATGGCGCAATTGCGCCATACTTAAACTTCTGAGACCCGTGGCAATGCTGCGCCATTTTTTGGCCTTAGCACCACCAATTGGTGCACGCATGTAAATGTAGCGCTTGACATAACAATGTTTCGATTTTAGCCCAACTAACACGAATTTCACCCACAAAACAATAATATTAACATAGACAATTGGTATAGAACTAACACAAACATGATTCATCACATATTCAACCACTTAGAACAATTTAACAACTTTAACTAATTAAATCCTTAAATTTCATGTTTTTGTATAAAAAATTCAATTTTTGACATCCTTCACAAAAATCATCACTGTGATCACAATTCTACACCAAATTACTTCGTTCAAACTATGTTCTCTTCGTTTCTTACCGAATTAGCATAATTAAGACTCAATTTAAAGATTATCATACAAGTTAACCACCATATTTGGTACTTTCAAAGCCATATGTAAAATATACGCTGAAAATAGTTTTTTCTTTCTTTTCTAAACGTAATTAGCATACAATTCCCTATCTAAACATAGACTCTAGCATTACAATTACTTACAATTGCCATAATTCAGTTGTATAGCAAAAATTCAAAAAATAGAATCCACAGAACATAGAAATTGTATGCCGTAAAACTCATATATACATATATATATATATATATATATATATAATATTAAGGTGTTAAAGAAAATACCTTCAAATGGTAGGACAATCCTTGCTAAACACAGTAATTTGTTTGAAAATCTCAGAAATTTCTCAAATCTCTCCAACTCTCTCAACTCTATCAAGTTCCCTGCAACTTTTCTCTCTGGAAACCCTTCTTCTCTCTTTCTCAATATAACATAAAGCCAACTAACACTCAAGCGTAAACATAATAAACTGATAGGCTAGTCATAATACGTATACTAAATATATCAGTTACAAAATATTAACGTATAGATTATAAATATATTTTATTTATTATTTGATTTATTATAATAAAATTCAAAATTCAAAAGCCATAAGGCTTTGTTTGGCAAAAACTCCTTAAAAACTAAAGACTTAATATCTTTAAGCCTTGTTTGGCAAAACAAGATTAAAATAAGAATTTAAAAAGCTCTACGGCTTTGTTTGGTAAAACTAAATTAAAACTCTTTTAATCTATTTTCATAAGTCATATTTATTGTCACATTTTATTTAAATAAATTCTCATATTCAAATTAAACTAAATCTAATAACAATTTATTAAATCCATTTACCACACAAACCAATACAATAAAATTATAATTTTCATTATAATTATAATTTTATTTAATAAATTAACACATCACTTTAATTACCAAAATCAAATTAAATAACATTATAACAAACCATATAATCCTTAATAACTCTCTAATTTAGTTATTGAGTTAAATTAGAGTATTATCTCATAAATTTAATTAATCACTCTTTTATCTTAATTAAGTTAATTTCTATAACTCATGAATTATTTACTTACTAATAATCCAACAAATATCTACTAAACAACAAACACATCAATTAAAAATATTTATTTAATTCAATAAATATTTAAAATTATAAATAAAATTCTGGATTGTTACAATTACCACTGAAGTGGTTACCATTTCTGGCATGATGATTTCATCCATGTTTGTTGTCACCACTTCGATGACCGCTACCGCTGGTATGACTATTATCATTTTGTCGACTGCTATCTTTTGGTTGGGCTGACTCATTATCGCGTTCCAATAATTGAGCCCTATTCACAATATCTGAATACAAGTAAAGTTTATGAGAAATGAGGTATTGACGTATTTTGGGTTTCAAACCTCGCAGAAACATTCGTGTCATACGCTCCTCATTATCTACCAAATGGGATGCAAACCGGGATAACTCCGTAAATTTAGCCTCATATTGCGATACGATCATATTATTTTGTTCCAGCTTGATAAATTCTACCTCCTTCATGTGACAAATACTCTCAAGAAAGTCCTTGTCGTTAAATAATTCTTGAAACTTCTCCCAAGATATCTTCAGTGCTGAAGGTTGAGTACGTTTTACATATTCCCACCAGTAATCTGCCTCTCCTCGCAACATGAAGGTGGCAAAGGGAACCTTTTGCTCCTCGGAGTATCCCAAGACATCAAATATCTTAGTGATCTACTTAGTCCACGTCTCTGCCTTAAGTGGTTCTGGATTTCCCAAAAACTCCAGTGGTTCTAGCTCCTTGAATTGCTTAGCAATGACCAGCCGAGAGTATTCATTGTTTCCACCTGCATTTTGAACATGAGTTTCTCTCGCTTAGTGTTACATGAATTGCAGAAAGCTCCTAAACATCCCGTCGTTCATCATTTGGTCGGTGTTGTTGTTTACATGAGGATTATTACCTTCCTGATGCACATTTTCCTGGTTATTAATCGGCGGTGACTCAACGGTCTCATGTGCTCTATTACTTATCTCAACATTTTTAGATGCCATTTTCAAACACTACCACAAAACAAAGGTTAATTGACATGCCATATATTATCCCTATATTCTGACTGACCAATTAAATAAAAAATAAACTTAGGTAGGTCACACTACCGAAGGATTTACCCGTCTCTCCCCTCCTAGTTCTAGCCTCAAATCTCATCCAGGGATCATATCCCTAAGCTTTGATACCAACTGTTACGCCCCCAAAATTGGTATACACAACCCATTCTGAGTTGCCAAATACATGGTACAGAATTCAAATACAAACTTGATTATACAATTGTCGTTCAAAATACAATAAAACATAAGCTGAGAGTTTTAACACGAATATTGTCTTGTAGAAAATATCCAAACTCAAATGTAGTCCTCATTAAAATTATTATCACACTATTTTATAGAATAGTGAGGACTACTATAGCCACCATCTCGGACCATCACTCTATTCCCTGACTAATCCCAGCTATATTCTCATTTCCTAAAGAGAACAATGAAAGAAAAGGGTGAGCTCAACTAGCCCAGTAAAGAATATTATGACTAAGATAATATAGAATAAATAATCGTTAGCCTTCAACAGTGTAAAAACTGAAAGAATACAATAGACAACAAGTTTAACTACAACGGAACAAGCAATCCATTAGAAGAGTCAAGTAGAGCATGATATCTACTATCTTCTATGATTTAAAAGTTCATCTTCAATATTTTTTCTCTGTAACACATCTTAATAAATAATCCACATCACCGAATTATCCATACACTACGGGCCAAGGATATTCATTAGTATCACATCCGCGAATTATCCATGCACTACGGGCAAAGGATATTCATTATTATCACCAATGGTCATGATCATGCCAACAACTGTCCATCAATGCACTACGGGTCAATAAGGACTTTTACCACATCATTTGTAACATTACAAGTCATGATTATACTGATACATAATTCTTAGTCATAATTATACCGATCAACAGTCCATCTATGCACTACGGGTCAAAGGTGACTTTTATCATAATATAAGCACGAGGATGATGACAATGATATAAGAATTCAATTAATTGAGATCAAGGATAAATTTTAAATATTTATAAATCAATTTATCTAGACTTTAAGAATGTCCAAATTGTCACCATGATAACTATTTTGTGGAGTAAAATTTAAGAATAATATTCATGTATCAAAAATAATTTGGACAAAAAAAAAACCAATTTTTTGTCGTGAATAGTACCCCGTGAATTGTACTTTGTGAATAGTATACTGTGAATAGTACTTTAGGAATAGTACTGATAAGTAGGTTTTATATCTACTTATTCGGTATCTATTACTTGAATTAGTTGCTTGAACCTATGTTTCTTAGTTATTTTTAATACATTTTATGTTATTTTGTAGGCTATGACATGACATTGGCATGAAGAAGCAAGGATAAGCTATTCGGACATCTTTTGGACCAAAATGCGCAAGCAAATGCAAGAAGGGAATATTGAAGGACTTTTAACACCAAGTTGGATGCATGTTCTTAACTTGGAACTTGGATTTTATTGAAGCACTACTTCTTAGCTTTCCAGAACATCTTGAATCATTCCAATCGGAGTTTGGATGTGAGAGTTATGGCCTTTTTTATCAACGAAGATCAAAACTAAGAGTTGTCATGTTTTCTATTTACATAGCATCTACTTCAAGCCCGATTTCCGCCTTGATCAAATCCGAATCTATCAATCCTCAAGGAATGAAAGTTGTAGATCTCGTCGTTATCTTCGATTTGATAGGTGGCAGGCCTTGTAACTCCAACCGAAACAAAAGTTATGCCTATTTTACCAAAGGACGTCGCATCAGAAAATAGCGTAGCGCGGACTGCGCTATAAATGAACTACGCATAGCGCGGAACGCGCTAGGCCACCAGATTGTCTGACCCTATAGCACGGGGCACGTCCAGAATGGCTTAGGGACAGCGTGGGGCGCGCTAGGCGGCGGGGGAAGAGCTAAAATGGGTTATTTGATGTCCAAATTGAGCTAGAATATGATTTTCTTAGTTGCCTAACTTTGCTAGGATATCCATTAGAACTATAAATACTTGAGTTTAACTTGGATTGGGAGGCTAGTTCTAAGATTCCATTAAATCCCTCTTGGGATAGATTTCTATTAACTTATTCTTTACTTTCTTTCTTAGATTAGGAACCCTAGATTAAATTAGAATTGGAGATTGAAACAACTTGGAGACCATTGAAGATCAAGAGCATGAGCTTGAGGAAGATGAAGATTTTCTGACAACAGATTCAATTCTTTTCCTTAATCTTATTTTTATCTTTCGATGTTATTTCAAGTGTGGATTCTTAGTTTTAATTCAATGAACTAATTCTTTGTTTGAGATTACAATGGATCTTATTGTGTAGTTTATTTTAATATGCTTCGTTATCAATTATTATGTTCTATTGTAAGAATTGTCTATTGTGATTTGGACTTAATTGTCTAATTGATTGGCCATTAATTACCGTGATAATCTATATGAACTCGAGAGATGAAGTATATGTTTAGATCTGATCATGATAGCATGTGTTTGTGATTTCTGCATAGATGGAATTCATAATTCGTGTTTAGGATAGAGATATGCCTTTACGCCATATGTAATCTTATAGAGAAATTGTGCCTTAAATCCTTTTTAATTGTAATTCACATAGAGATATAGTGGATTAGTTAATTAGGGTGTCTTGCTTAATTCTATCATCTATGGATTTAAGTGAGTATGGGTATTATGCATCGAGAGGTGGTTTTATCTGCTTTAGTGTTCTTAATTAACAATTCAGGATAGAGAATAATTGATGAGAAGTGTGTTAACTTAAATGAAGCAATAAGTGAAGTTGTGATCTTAAATCTCCGTAATCTTAATTTAACTAGTGGTAATTAGAATTAGTTTACTTATAAATTGAAATTCATTCGTTTAAATAAGATTGAGTTGATTACAAGTTAGTACTTGGTGATTTTTATTAAATAATTCTCTGTGAGAACGATACTCAACTTATCACTTTATTACTTGTTGACCACGTATACTTGCGTGTTGTGCGTAATTAGATTTTACCCAACATGTTTTTGGCACCGTTGCCGGGGAATTAGTTTAATATTTTTTTCCAATATTAATTTTAATCAAATTAGTCTTAATTTAAACATTTTTATTTTTATTTTTAATTCTCTTCCTATATTTCTCTCTTTTCAGGTACCATGGATGACTTTGCGTATCAATGGCCATACACGAACATGACTCAACCAAGGGAAATGGGGATTGATGGACTTAATGCATTTTCTGCAATATCAGCACAGATTGAAGAACTTTCTAGGAAGTTGGACGTTTTTGCAGCCCAAAGGAGTCGAAGGATGGCATTATGTGTGACTATTGTGTTGGCGATCACCCAGTAATCAATGCACCATCAATCTTGGGCCGGTACAGTACGGTGGTGAATACCTCAACGATTATACATATGGTAATTATCATCAAGTTTGGGGGTATCACCCGGATTCGTCATGGAGCTATACTTATGAAGACCAATACTAAGCTCCAAATCCAACATATCCATCAAATTTCTCAAATCCACCTCTAATGCAACAAGAAGACAATTCAGAGTTCACTAAATTCATATTAAGGATTATAGCAGAAAAAGAAGAGATGATAATGAGTCAGGAGTTATCAACCCAAAATTCTAATAATCGAATGGAACAACTCATCACTACCTCAACCAATGGTCTTCAATACATGGCTTCTGAGACTGAAATAGAAAATTCAAGGCTGGGGGAATTATTGTCCAAGTTCATAGTAGCTGAGGAGAAGATGAGTAATCAAGTGAGGTCAAGTCAAAATCTTGCGGATCAGATAGAGCAAATGGCCAACGCCGTAAACAACCTTCCTCCAAACACTTGGCTTTATGACATGGATTCCGAAATTGATGGAGAACCCGAACCAAATCTGCGACTGGATGAGGCACAAGATATCGGAAGTGTGGAGACAATTGGGGATAATGAAATAGTGGTCGACGAAGATCTAAATGGATCTCTACTAAAGATCAACGAGTTAGTCAGATTTGCAAAATCATACTCACTTGATAGTCATGTCGTCGGTGAAGCTCTTAATGACATAAGAGCGAGTACAATTTTGAATCCATGGTGGGACGAGAAAGAGAAGATAGACGAAGAGCCCATTGTGTGTGACACGATTCCATGCCCCAAAGTGATCACATACACAATGGAGAAAACACCTAGCTGTGGGACGTTCTTGATTGAGATCATATCAAATCAGAGCATGCTAGGTGATTTTGATGCATTGGCCATCACAATTAGGAACTTACCAAAAGCTACATTATTTTCGATGGATGGAGGGTTCCTCAATTATCGAAGAGGAATTGGATAGCATTGACCAGACAAAGTCAGGCTGAAAGACTATAATTCAAGCGCTAACTGGGAGGCAACCCAAGAATTTTTCTATTTATTTGCTTTACTAGTTTATTTAGTAGATAGGAATTAATTTTCTTATTAAGTTCTCTTACCAATCCAAAGTGTTATTCTAATCCATGTTGTCTCTTTTCATTGCAGGTATTGGAGGTTCAATGGACAGCCAAAAGATTATAGAAAGGTTATGCAAGTCAAACTCAAGTGTGATGCCCGATTCATTCCAATGTGCTTAACCTATTCTTCAAACTTCGCAGACAAGGAGATAAGTTGCTATATGTCAGGGAAGTCCTCTCTTTTAATTTTTCCTATCTTAGCCATTGAGGACAATGTCTGTTTTAAGTTTGGGGGTATTTATCATGTTTAGTTTTTACTTGGGTAATGTTTTGATGGAATTTGATTTTGGCCAAGGATAAGTGGGTGGTTGATATTGTTAACTCTTGGAGAATTGATGAGCATGCTTAGTCTATATTTTAACTAGTTAGTTGGGTTTCACATTACTTTGGGAATAGTACCTCGTGAATAATACTTCATGAATAGTACCGTATATATGAATAGTACTGTATGAATAGTACCGTATGTATGAATAGTGTCATATGTATGAATAGTACCCATAAATAGTACTCCGACATGAAAAGCTTAAAATTTCAAAAGAAAGTTCAGAAAAATATTTCTGTGAAACGATTATAGATTAAGCGCAAATTTCAAGGATATTATACTAATTTCAAGGAGTATAAAAGCAATACTTATCAAAATAAGTGTAGAATTAAGAATATGAAACGAAATAATATTACTTACATACTACAGAGTATGGAAGAAAATATTATTTCTTACGAATATTGAACAAAAATAATATCCCTTACCTTAAAAGGAGAGTACTTCTGAATGGTATAGCGCAACAACTTGTACTATTTTCTACACTCAAAGCTTTCTTAAATTCAAAAGAAATACGTTTAATATTATAGAAGAAGAATTTTCTAATTCTAGTGTGATTTTCATTTCTAAACTGAGCATCCTATTTATAGGATTCAACAGGGCACTATTTGAATTAGAAAATCACGGGTGACAAATTTGACAAATATTTCAATGACAGGGCACTATTTGACAAATACGGGCGACAAATTCGACAAAAATTAAATTTTTTATTATACATCACTATGCAATAAAATATTCTAATAAAATGAAAACTTTAAATAAAATATTATATATTTTATTTATAATCTAATAAAACGAATAACTTTATAAAAAGTATTCTATTTTATTTCTATTATAATAATAATAAAAACAAAACTTATATATATATATATATAATTATATATATATAACACACTCATACACATGGCACACACGCACACACACATATATATATATATATATATATATATATATATATATATATATATATATATATATATATATAAGTAATAAAACAAAATTGAGATAACTTTCTACCGACGATTTTGAAAAATGAGTAAGTGGGGGTCCATGGAATAAGCTAAATTTACAACAAATATTTCATAAAAACCCCTCTATTTATCTCAACTCACTTGGCATCATTAAACACATTTTTAATAACATTTATTCATCATTAATATTATAACTCACAATATTAACAACAAGATCATTCCCAGAAAAGAGGGGGCTTTCCGATAAGGACTTCTCCTTATTGGCGCGCAATTAAGTGACCAAACCCCTTTGCTCGACAGAACTTTCTAGACATTGTCAATAATGTAAATAATAATATGAATAACTTTGTCGTCTCAATTATTGATTTAATAATTGTGCAGATTATAATGTGACAATAATTGAATCAATAATATGAGATACTATGCAGCAATTATTGTGGTAATAATTGAATAAAACTGAGTGACTTCTCACGTAAGCATCAATAATTAACGATACTGTACAATACCGTGTGCTACTATGCAACCACGCGTATTACTGTACTTTTATCAAAGGGTATTTCAATAGTTAAAGGTAAAAGTTTTGACGTTATTTTTATAAAAAGCTATTTCTGTCATTTTCTAACTCCGACAGTAATTCTGTAGTGGGGTCCACCGATGATTGTGTCATCGTACGAATATTTCTTGATAAAACGAATATTTCCCGACCAAATGAATATTTTATGACAACTTTCTTACTTTGCAAAATTTGTAAATATTACCCACAACTATAACATTATATCAAATCCACATCATTTTACTCAAAATGATATTTAGAGAAAATTAAATATTTATTCATAAAAGTTGGGGTCTTACAGGCGTGGGACGCGCCATTGATGACTTACATATGGCGTAGTAAACCTTTGGGTTGATGAGACATTACGTCTAAGCGGTAGCCATGGGCGCGCTTACTTTTATAAGGAACATGGTTGGGGGGCCGGTCTTACGTCCTGGATGTTGATTTTGTTTCCTTATGCGTAGAAGTTGATTCAAGTAAGGATTGATGATTGTCTTATGTAATGGTTAGGATTATAAAAAGAGAATTATTCATTAGTTTTAGATATTCTTCTGATTGACAACCATTGGGGGCTACACAATTGAAGCTTTTGGATCTTGCATTGGAGGTATTGTAAGTAGATTTTGGAGGGCAAGATTGAAGATCATCGATAGAGTTTTTCCTTCTTCCTCTTAAATTAATTTCTGTACTCAAGATATTTTCTAATAATTAATCGTTAGTTTTAATTATGATGATGAACTAACTTGTTTATTAGGAGTACAATGGAACCTTTTGTGATGTATTAATTAAATTATATTTATTCTCACGTATTGATTATATTGAGTTGATTATTATATTTTGTGCTTCATTAAATAATTGTTTGGCCAACAATTAATTTGATATCTTTGATTGAATTGAAAGAGGAAATCTTAGATTAGATCTGAATATAATAGCGCATGATCTTGTTGATTCTTTTGAATAATGTAACAGTGTAAGAAACGAAAGTATTTATATGTCATGCGTAACTTTGTTAGGAGTTTGTGCTTAATGAATCTGTTTTAAGTGTCTTGCACGAAAATAGCAAAATAACTGAAACATATCTTTTTATTAACCATTAAAAGATGTTAGTAAATTGATAAGTAATCCTAGTTAGCAACTCATTGGATTAATTAAGTGGGAATAAGATAAAGAAATTATTGCAAAGCAATTGGTAAAATTGTATTCCTAAACTTTAATCATCTGGTATTCGATATTTGTCAGTTTAATTAGTTTTTAACTATCTTATTTTAATCAATTTTTACAAACCAATTGGAGTGACTGTTTAAGTGAACTGAATTGATAAAACTTGTAAATTAGATTAGTTATTAGTAATTGTTCTTTGTGGGTTCAACAACCTTTCTTATCACTTTATTACTTGATTGACCGTGTACACTTGCGCGTATTTATCATTATATAAATCGAAAAAAACTATGTTAGAAGTTTAAGATTATGATGTAATAAGACCTATTTAATATTATGTATTAAGTTATGTTTGAATTTAAGTTATGTATTAAGTTAGTCATGGTTACGAGACCTTGGGACGAGAATATTTATGTTATAACAATATATTATTCTGTTGTTTGAGATTTTAGTATGTTATTAGAATTAGATCATGAAGCACCGAATTTGAGATATAAGTATTTAAATTGGGGGGGGTGTCACAAGTTGGTATCAAAGTATTAGGTTATAAACCTTAGGAGCGAGAATTCTTAGACTATAATCTTAGAAAGAATTTAGGAGAATAGAAGAAGATAAAACTCATATAGAGTTTTCTTAGTAGAGTTAGTAGGATTGTGGAATATATTTTCATTCTATACAATGAATTTATATTGTGAAATACTAATGAAGTATGTTATTATTTGTTTTGTGTTGGTGGTTGTAGGATGCCAGAATTGAGAGAACCTAGTGGATCGTAGAGGAGGAGCCATGTGACATACACGTGGTGTATGACGCGCCCCTGATAGCTAAGCCCATTTCGACAGTGGCCCCTGTCGAAAATGAGGATGAAGACGAAATGGAGACGAATCCTGAGAAAGAACCCATGTGGGATGAGCCCGTGGGAGATTCCGATGGAACCACATTTGAAGATCAGATGTTGGGCGAATACGAGGAGCAAATCCTGGACTTAGGGAGCATTGTCGAAGAGCTAGAGAGCGAGGCCCATGAAAGGTGAACTGAGATACAGAAACTGAGGGCTGAGACACAAGATAGACAGATTAAGATGGAGGAGATGGAGGTAGAAATTTCATATCAAAAGGAAGCAAGGACATAGCTAGGAACCCTTGTTCACCGTTTGTTGTCCAGAAATTTGGAATTGGTAGGTAAACTAGAACAGCATGAGTCAAGGGAGTTGAGTGAGAAAGCTGAGAAAGAGACTCTTCGCACGCAACTTAAGTTAGAAGTCATGGAGAAAATTCATTTTGAAGAATAGTGGGAAGAAACTCCTCATAGAGCTGAAGATTTAGAAGATGAGGTAAGATGCAAGAAGAGGAGGATGAACAGGATGAGCTATGCATTTCGCACAGCTATGGAGCGATGGATCGATGGCGTATACCACTATCTGGCATGTAAGACCCCAACTTTTTATGAATAAGATTTAATTTTCTTTATATATTATTTTAAATAGTAAGGTGTTAATTTGATATGAAGATAAAGTTATGGGTTATATATGCAAAGTATAGAAAATATATAGTGTGTCGGGGAATATTCATTTTGTTAAAGAATTTTCGTTTTGTCGAGGAATATTCCTTCTGTCTGGGAATATTCTTTTTATCGGGGAATATTATATTTAGTAAAGTACGATGGTGCCGCCGAAGGAACCAATCATTGGTGGGTCCCATAATGGAATAAATGTCAGATATAGAAAGCGACTAAAATAGCCTTTTTATAAAATAACGGCAAAACCTTTATTGTTAACTGTTAAAATACCCGGTGATAAAATTACAGTAGTACGCGGTATTGCACAGTATTCTGATTATTAATTCTTACGTAAGAAGTCACATAGTGTTTTATTTAATAATTGTCACAGTAGTCATTACATAGTAATTCATATTATTGATTCAATAATTGATACAGTGATAATTGCATAGTATTAACTAAATAATGGTTATAGTAGCATCTCCATAATATTTTATAATAGTAAATCAATAATCATCATGACACAGTAACTCATATTATTGAAATGATATTATTAGATAGTATTATTGACAATGTCTAGAAAGTTTTATCGAGGAAAGGGGTTAGGTTATATAATTGCACGCTAGTAAGGAGAAATCCTTATAGGAAAGCCCCCTCTTTCCTGGGAATGATCTGGTTGTCAATATTATAAATCTATAATATTAATTAGGAATAATTATTGAAAGATTAAAAATGTGTTGATTGAAGATAAATGATTTGCGGTAGAAATTTATTTAATTTTTGATATAAATTTATTCCATAGACCCCCACGTGCCAATTTGTCAAACCGTCGCAGATATTTATCTCAGTTTTGTTTTATTACTATTATAATAGTAATAAAATAGAAAATTGTTGCTTGATTTCGCAATCGATAAAACACGCGCAAGTATACGCGGTCAACAAGTAATATAAGATAAGTAGGGTGTCATACCCACGAGGACTAAGTCTTAAGAGCTAATCAAGTACTAAGGTAAGCTATACCGTCTCATCTAAACAAATTAAAGAAGATGGTGTGTTAAGCTAGATAATTAAAACTGTAGGACTAAGAGATTCAGTGGTACACGGAAGTCAAGTTAGGATTACAATTCTCTTAATGTGTCGCCTAATCTCTCCTAATTCTCCATAATAATACAAACAAATCAAGGAATGGTCAACCGAGAACAGCAACTACACATAAACTCCTTTCAAAAGTCAAATGCACATCCCTTGTGACGCCCCCAAAATAGGTATACATCACCCATCTTGAGTCGCCAAATACATGGTACAAAATTCAAATACAACTTAATTATACAACAATCGTGTAAAATACGACAAAACATAACCTAAGAGTTTTAATAAGAATATTGTCATCTAGATAATATCCACACTCAATGGAGTCCTCATTACATTTATTGTCACACTATTTAACAGAATAGTGAGGACTAATAATGCTATCATCTGGACTGTCACTCTGTTCCCCGACTAGTCCCGGCTACGTTCTCATTTCCTGAAGAGAACAGTGAAAGAAAGGGTGAGCTCAACTAGACCAGTAAGAAATATTATGACTAAGATAATGTAGAATAAATTATCATTAGTCTTCAACAATGTTAAACTGATAAAATACAATAGACATCAAGTTTAAGCTGCGTGAATGAATAAGCAATCCATTAGAAGAGTCAAGTAGAGCATGATATCTACTATCTTCTATGTTTTAAAATGTTTTCATCAATTTTTATCATTTGAGACTCAAAGATAATAAATAAACCACATCATCGAATCATCCCCACACTCACTGGCCAAGGATATTCATTAAATCATCAATGGTCATAACTATACCGAATAATCCCTGGTCATAATCATACCAAAAATTGTCCATCAATGCACTACAGGCCACTGAGGACTTTTACCACATCATTTATAACATTACAGGTCATGATTATACCGAATGATCCCTGGTTATAATCATACCAAGTCCATCTATGCACGTAAGCCAAAGATGACTTTCATCACAATATAAGCATGAGGATGATGACAATGATATAAGCATTAATCAAACGAAAACAAGGATAAATCTCATGAAGATACTTCTGTGTAGAAACCTTAGGACAACCTTGGCATCATTTGTCGGAAGGGCTGCCACTTCTACCCATTTTGAGACATAATCCACTGCGAGCAAGATGTAGAGATTTCCGTAGGAAGAAACAAAAGGTCCCATGAAATCAATCCCCCACACATCAAAAATTTCTACTTCAAGGATCGTATTCAGGGGCATTTCATTTCTTTTCGAGATGTTCCCCACTCGCTGACATCTATCACATCGCTGGACAAAACTATGTTCATCCTTGAAAATTGTCGGCCAATAAAATCCTGCTTGCAGTACTCTAGCCGCTGTTCTTTCTCCCCCATAGTGACCTCCATACACCGAAGAATGACAATCCTGCAAAATCCCCTCGGTCTCGCTGTATGGAATACACCTCCTTATCATTTGATCAGAATACTGTTTAAACAAATAAGGCTCATCCCATATATACCATTTAACATCATGCAAAAATTTCTTCTTTTGATAACCCACTAAGTCAGAAGGTACCATCTTACTCACCAAATAATTTGCGTAATCTGCAAACCATGGCACCTCCCCTTTAACCACAAACAACTGCTCATCTAGAAAGGTCTCATTTATTATAACGTTATCGTCTGCCTACCTTTCCGGATTCTCTTGTCGCAATAAGTGGTCCGCCACTTGGTTTTCGATGCCCTTTCTGTCCTTGATCTCCAAATCAAATTCCTGTAGTAATAAAATCCATCTGATCAACCAAGGTTTTGCATCCTTCTTTGCCATTAAATGTCAAATAGTCGTGTGATCCGTATACACTATCACCTTTGTGCCAATCAGATATGCTCGAAATTTATCAAAGGCGTACACCACTGCCAATAACTCTTTCTCTGTGGTGGTGTAGTTTAACTGTGCATCTATAAGGGTCTTGCTGGCATAATATATCACATGAAAAATCTTCTCTTTCCTCTACCCCAAAATAGCCCCTACAGCGTAATCGCTGGCATCACACATCAACTCAAATGGCAATTCCCAATCTGGTGCGGTAATCACTGGTGCTGAAGTTAGTTTTCCCTTTAAGAGCTCAAATGCTGACACGCAAGCTTCATCAAAATTAAACTGTATATCCTTCTCCAATAGACTGCATAGTGGTTTGGTTGTTTTGGAGAAATCCTTGATAAATCTGCGGTAGAAACCTGCATGTCCCAGGAAACTGCGAACACCTTTTACTGAAGTAGGCGGTGGAAAGTTTTCGATCGTATCCAAATTCGCTCTATCCACCTCAAGTCCCTTCTTCAAGACCTTGTGTCCCAATATGATTCCTTCTTGTACCATGAAATGGCACTTTTCCCAGTTAAGCACTAAGTTTGTCTCAACACATCTCTTCAAAACCAGAACCAAATTCTCGAGGCATAGATCAAACGAGTCCCCAAAAATCGAGAAGTCATCCATAAATACCTCCACATTCTGCCCCACCATATTTGAAAATATAGCCATCATGCATCTCTGAAACGTGGCAGGAGCATTGCACAACCCAAAAGACATCCTTTTGAAAGCAAAAGTGTCATATGGACATGTGAAGGTAGTCTTTTCCTGGTCTTCTGGAGCTATCATAATCTGATTGCAGCCCGAATATCCGTCCAGAAGGCAATAATACTCATAACCTATTAATCTGTCTAGCATCTGATCAATGAATGAAAGTGGAAAATGATCATTTCTTGTAGCTTTGTTAAGCCGGCGGTAGTCCATGCAAACTCTCCATCCCGTCATTGTTTGTGTTGGAATTAATTCATTATTCTCATTAGTCACGACTGTCATACCACCCTTCTTCGGTACACACTGCACTGGGCTCACCCATGAGCTGTCTGAAATTGGATAAATTATTCCTGCATCCAGCCATTTCAATACCTCTTTCTTGACCACTTCTTTCATTATCGGGTTAATCCTTCTTTGTTGTTCAACCGACGGTTTACTCCCTTTGATATCTGCTATGGTCCATCTAATAGCTGATTTGAACTCTCTAAGCACTCGTAGCAAATTTTTTTCCTGAAAAGATGTTAGTGCAGAAGAAATAATCACATGTAATTTTGAATCTTTATTTAAAAATGCGTACCTGAGATGTTCTAGAAGTGGTTTTAATTCAAGCTCTGGAGGTATCTCAAGAGATGGCTTTAATTTTATCGATGATTCTCCAGCTTTCGTCAATGGCTCGACAGGTATTCTGAATTTCCTGAATTTTGGGGTGATATCTAGATATTTCACAAGTTCTTTGACTTCCTCATCCTCCAATTCTGTATTTTCAGCAATGATACTTTTCAAAGGTTCGTAATCCACCAGACTTTGTACCTCATCCTTTACGACCTGATCCACCAAATCAACCAGAAAGCATTCATCTTCAGGTGTTGGGAACTTTATAGCTTTGAAGACATTGAAGGTGACCTCTTGATCCTGAACACACATAGTGAGTTCCCCTTTCTGCACATCTATTAAAGTCTTTCCTATGGCTAAGAATGGTCTCCCCAGTATTATTGGTATGCTTTTGTCTTCCTCGTAATCTAAGATGATGAAGTCAGCCGAAAAGATAAATTTGTCCAACTTTACCAACACATCTTCAACAATTCCCCATGGATACGTGATGGATCTATCAGCAAGCTATAATGAAATGTTTGTCGCCCTTGGTGCTGGCAATCCCAACTGATTGAATACTGACAAATGGCATCAAATTTATGCTTTCCCCTAGATCACAAAAACACTTACTGAAGCTAGTCTTCCCGATTGTGCACGGAATTGTGAAGCTGCCCGGATCCTTCGGGCTTTTTGAGGTAATTTATGAAACCTTTGACCGCATTCCTCTGCCAAGGCTACTATCTAAAATTCATCTAATCTCCTCTTCCTTAACAATATACCCTTCATGAACTTTGCATAGCTTGGCATTTGTTCCAATGCCTCGGCGAAAGGTATGTTGATTTGCAGCTTTTTAAATACCTCCAGAAACTTGCTGAATTGTTTATTTTCCCTTTGCTTATTTAATCTCTGCGGATACGAAACCTGAGGGTGAACTGGTGGTACTGAACTGTTAATCTTTTCCTCTGAACCTGCTTTATCCTGCCCGATCTGCTGCGACTCAGATTTTTCCAACTTTTCTTTCTCTTCAGTTAATTGTTCTGCCTCGCGCGGCCACGCGGTATCCTCAATGTAATCCTGCACGGGCGCGCGACTTGCAGTGCCTGTAAGATTTTTCCTAGATCTTAACGTGATCGCTTGGCACTGTTCCTTCCCGTCTCTTTGTGGATTTGTCTCTGTATTACTTGGCAATGAGCCTTGGGGCCTGTTGTTAAGCATAATCGCCATTTGCCCCATCTGAGTCTCCAAATTCTTAATAGCCACTTCTTGGCTTTTAATCATAACTTCTGTGTTTGCCATGTACTTCAACATCATCTCCTCCACTTCTGATTTTTTCTCTTGTTGCGGTGCGGCTGGAGTGTGATGTTGTTGTTGTTAAGAAAATCCCGGCAGGAATGATGGTTTTGGTGTAAAATGTGGCTGAGACGGCTGTGACTGAAAGTGTTGATTCGGCTAAAACTGATTCTGCTGATTCCCTTGGTTATTAGACCAACTGAAGTTTGGATGGTTTCAGTTGTTGGGGTTGTATATGTTCTGAAACTGTCCTTGGTCTTTCCTGTAATTACTCACATACTGTACCGACTCCGAGCTAATAGCACACTGATCTGTCGAGTGTGACCCCACACAAATCTCACATATGAAGGCAACTGATTTCACTTTTCTCTCTGCCAGTGTACCTATTTTCTTTGCCATAGCTGTCATCTGTGCCGACAACTGAGTAATAGCATCTACCTCCAACACACCTGCAACCTTGGGATGTGGCATCCGAGATGTAGGATTCTGGTAATCATTTGCAGTCATAGTTTCGATAAGTGTATAAGCCTCGTCATAGTTGTTTGCCCATAATGCCCCTCTTGTAGCTGAATCCACAATAGGTCTCGACTGCCATCCCAATCCATTGTAAAATGAGTTGATCACCATCCAATCTGGCATACCGTGATGCGGACACTTCTTTAGCATCTCTTTATATCTCTCCCATGCTTCATATAAGGACTCGTCATGTTGTTGCTCAAACTGAGAGATAGCCGTCCTCATCTTTGCAGTCTTAGCCATTGGGAAAAACTTGGCTAAGAATTTCTATGCTAAGTCCTCCCATGTAGTGATTGACCCTGACGGCAAAGAATGCAGCCAACTTCGCGCCTTGTCCTCAATGAGAATAGGAATAGCCTAAGTCTTATAACATCCTCCGTCACACCATTGAATCTGAATGTATCACAAATCTCGATAAAACTCAATAGGTGTTTATTTGGATCGTCCGTAGCAACACCCCCAAACTGTACCGAATTCTTCACCATCTGAATAGTGCCCGGTTTAATCTCAAAAGTATTGGCTGCTATCGCCGGTCTGACTATGCTAGACTGTAGTCCATTAATATTTGGCATGGAATAGTCCCTTAGAGCCCTGTTCTCCTCTCTATGCTCAATTCTCTGGTCTTCTGCCATACTAGTTGTAGTACTTTTTAACTGAGCTTGCAAATTTCTCCGCACACTTGCTTTCCAACCTCTTCCATTAATGTTATCCTACGCTGGTGTTAATTCTGAGTTGGATGATCGCGTGTGCATAAAAATCTACAAGTACCTGAGACCAAAAACGAAAACAAAAATAGAAATGAGAAACGATCAGAATTGTCTAAGTCATATAATATAGCTTAAAATTGATGATAATTATTTAAATTTAAACGCCTTTCCCCGGCAACGGCGCCAAAAACTTGTTGCCTCTTTTTCAGTTCTAACAAAAGAGCTCTAACTCATGCAAGTATACATGTGTCAACAAGTAATACAGAGTAAGTAAAGTATCGATCCCACAGAGAAAGTTGTCCAATTTAAACTCTTATGCATCAACTAAATCACTACTTTTATATGCTTAAACTAATGAGTAAAATTGTGAATTATTATAAATGCAAATAACAACTAAAATGAGTATAAGAATGGAATAAATCAAATCTAGAAATAATGGGATCCTAACTTCATTTATTACTTCATCTAATTACCACCATCATGCAAGAACGTTCACCTATCACAGAAAAATAGCCAAGAGCACTAATATAGACATAGCCATTTTTCAATGCACTATGCCCTGCTCACATAACATCCACATGTGATAGACACTGTAAGACCCCAACTTTTATGAATAAAAATGAATTTTCTATAAATATCATTTTTGAATATTATGGAATAAATTTGATATAATGTTATAGTTGTGGGTAATATTTATAAATTTTGTAAAGTACGCAAATTATTATATAATATTCGATTGGTCGGGGAATATTCATTTTAAATAGGGAATATTAAATGCGACAAGCACACAATCATTAGTGGACCCCACCTGGCGGAATTATTATCGGATTGAGAAAACGACAAAAATATTTTTTATGAAAATAACGGCGGAAGTTTTACCGTTAACTGTTGAAACACCCGGTGTTAAAAGTACAGGAATACGCATGGTTGCATAGTAGCACACGGTATTGATTATTGATGCTTACGTGAGAAGTCACTCAGTTTTGTCCAATTATTGCTTCAGTAATTGTTGCATAGTATCTCACGTTAATTGATTCAATTATTGTTGTTATTTTATAATTGAGATGACGAAGTTATTAATATTATTATTTGCAATATTAACGATGTCTAGAAGTTCTTCCAAGGAGAGGTTTGGTCACCTAATTGCGTGCCAATAGGGAAAAATCCTTATTGGAAAGCCCCCTCTTTCCTGGGAACGACCTGGTCGATTAATAGTGTGAATAATAATAATGATGATGAAGTTTTGTTTTATTACTATTATTAATGTAATAAAACAGAAAAGCTTTTTATATAAAACAAAATACTTTTATAAAGTTATTCATTTTATTAGGCTAATAGTAAAATCTTTTTATATAAAACAGAATACTTTTATAAAGTTATTCGTTTTATTAAACAATAATTAGAATATATTATATTTTAATATGCATAATGTTTGCATAGTGCCTGCATAGTGTTTGCATAGTAAAATCTTTTTAAAAGTTATTCGTTTTATTAGATTATAAATAGAATATATTATATTTTATTGCAAACCAATCTGAACCTTCCGTTTAAAGTAAATCAATCTGGATCGTTCATGGATTGGTTAGTATTCAGTCCATTCTTCTATAAATAGAAGCTCATTCCTTCATTATTTCTTACGAATTTACTAAAACTCTAGAAAGAGAAACTGTAGAGAGAATTCTTCTTCTATAATCTTGAGTGTCTTTCTTTAGCGTTTAAGAAAGCTTTGAGCGTAGTGCAAGTTTCTTCAAGTATATCCCCGCCCTACCGTCAGAGTACTCTTCTTTATAAGGTAAGGGGTATTATTTTTTTTCATATTCATGAAGAGAACTTCTGTTATTCCATTCTTTATTATTCTGTTGGAATAACTTGTATACGCGGTCTACCCTATACTTGGTGAAATTCTTCTGTTATTCCATTATTTATTATTTTGCTGGAATAACCTATCTATGCGAAGTACCGCATACATGGTAAAATTTTGTTGTTATTCCATTCTTTATTATTCTGTTGGAATATCACATCTCATGCGTTTTTGGGACGGACCGGGTTAAAATCTTTATTATTACGTTGGAATATCACATGCATGCGTTTACGCTGGACACGGGTTCCGTTATTTATTATTCTATTGGAATAACCTATCTATGCACAAGTACCGCATGCATGGTGATTTCATTGTTATTCCATTCTTTATTATTCGTTGAATATCCCGCTTGCATGCGTATTACGCTTGACACGGTTCCGTTATTTATTATTCATTGGAATAACTCCGTCCATGCCAAGTACCGCATGCAGGTGATTTCTTTTGTTATTCCATTCTTTATTATACAAATTGGTTAAAGTTTTGACTTTTTATACTCTATGAAATTAGTGGAATATCCTTGATATTTTGCGCTTCATCTAGTATCTTTTCATGGAAATATTCTTCTGAGCATTCTTGAATTTTACTCTACAAAGAAGTATCATGTTGACAATTTGGACGTTATTAGTTCCTGGATAAATTAATTCTTGAACTTGTTTTATTGAATTCTTATATCATTTTCATCATCCTCATATTTATATTTTGTTGAAAGTCATCTGTGGCCTGTAGTGCATAGATGGACTTGGTATGATTATGACCAGGGATTATTCGGTGTAATCATGACCGTAATGTTACAAATGATGTGGTAAAAGTCCTCATTGGCCCGTAGTGCATTGATGGATTTTATTGGCATGATCATGACCATTAATGAATACACAAATATCCTTGGTCCGTGGTGTATGGATAAATTGTGGTTGTGATACTAATGAATATCCTTGGCCGTAGTGCAGGGATGATGTGGATTATTTATTAAGTTGAGTCCCAACGATAAAAGTGATGAAAACCTTTTAAATCATAAAAGATAGTAGATTTTATTCTATACTTGACTCTTTTAATGGATTGCATGTTCCGCTGTAGTTAAAATTGATGTCTATTGTATTTTATCAGTTTAAAATTGTTGAAGACTAATGATAATTTATTCTGCATTATCTTAGTCATAATATTTCTTACTGGGCTAGTTGAGCTCACCCTTTCTTTCACTGTTCTCTTCAGGAAATGAGAACGTAGTCGGGACTAGTCGGGGAACGGAGTGATGGTCCAGATGATAGTATTAGTAGTCTTCACTATTCTGTTAAATAGTGTGATAATAAATGTAATGAGGACTTATTCTGAGAGTGGATATTGTCTAGAAGACAATAGTTGTATTAAAACTCACAGCTCTCTTGTTGTATATTAAAGATTATATTTGTATTTTGTACCATATATTTGGTGACTCAGAATAGGTGATGTATACCTATTTTGGGGGTGTCACAGTTGGTATCAGAGCTTAGGGATATGATCCCTGGCTGAGATGTGAGACAATAACTAGGAGGGGAGAGACGGGGAATTCCTTCGCTAGTATGACCTACCTAAGTTTATTTGATATTTAATTGGTTGGTCAGAGTATAGGGATTATATGTGATATGTTAATTAACCCTTGTTTTGTGGCAGTATTTGAAAATGGCATCCGAGATTGTTGAGAACATCAATAGAGCACAGGAGACCGTTGAGTCTCCACAGATCAATAATCAGGATAATGTGCATCAGGAAGGCGACGATCCTAATGCAAACAACAACACTTACCTAATGATGAACAATGGAATGTTCCGAGGCTTCATGCAACCTCAGGCGAGAGCGGCTCCTGTCCAAAATGCAGGTGGAAACACTGGCAACTCTCGGGGATGTAACCGCCAAACAGTTCAAGGAGCTGGGACCACCGGAGTTTTTTGGAGAGCCAAAACCACTTAAGGCGGAGACGTGGATAAAGCAGATCAACAAGATATTTGATGTCTTGGGATGCTCCGAGGAGCAAAAGGTTCCCTTTGCCACCTTCATGTTGTGGGTAGAGGTAGATTACTGGTAGGAATCTGTAAAGCGTACTCAACCTGCCGCACTGAAGATGTCTTGGGAGAAGTTCCAAGAACTGTTCAACGACAAGTACTTTCCCGAAAGTATTCATCACATGAAAGAGGTAGAGTTCATTAAGATGGAGCAAAACAACATGACCGTGTCGCAGTACGAAGCCAAGTTTGCCAAGTTGTCCCGGTTTGCGTCCCATTTGGTTGATAATGAGGAGAGAATGACGCGAATGTTTCTAAGAGGTTTGAAATCCGAGATACATCAATATCTTATCTCTCATAAACTGTGTTTGTATTCAGATGTTGTTAATAGGGCTCAGTTATTGGAGCGCGATAATGAGTCAACCCAACCAAAAGAGAGCAAAAGCGCAAGCAAAATGATAATACCAAAGGAAAAAACCATCATGAAGCGGTGACAACAAGCGTGGAGGGAATCAACAGGCCAAAAATGGTAACCACTTCGGTGGTAATCAGGGCCAAAATAATAAGAATGGACATTTTAAGAAGAGGAGATTCAACAATGATGGAAAGACATCAGCACCAGCACCCATTGTTAAGGAAGGAGAATGACCACCTATCATATGCTTCAAATGCGAAGGGGAGGGACACATCAGTCCAAACTGCGCGATGCCGTCCAAAGCATGTTATAATTATGGAAGATAAGGTCACCTGGCCCGATTTTGTCATTCACCGAAGACAAGTTCAGCTAGGATGGAGGCACCAAAGGACACCCCAGAAAAAAGTCAAAGCCAGTAGTGCAGGGGAGAGCGTTTGTCGTGACCTCCTAGAAAGCAAGGAACCCGAATGAGGTCATCACGGGTAAGCTTATCATAAACTAGCGAAGTATATACCTTATTTGATATCGGTTCTACCCATTCCTTTATTTCTCCTACTTGCGCTCAACGTTTAAATTTGACTCCGGAGAAATTAAACTTTGACTTATCTGTTGAAACTCCGTTGGGAGAAACCTTCATTACATCCACTGTTTATAAGTCTTGTTTGGTTCAAATTGGTACCCTCACATTACCTGTGGATCTTATTTCATTGAAAATACTTGCATTTGACGTAATTCTAGGGATTGATTGGTTAACTACTCATCATACAAAAATTGATTGTTTTTATAAGGTTATTAGCTTTCATATTCCTAATCAACCTATTATGAAAATTAAAGTAACCAAACCATTAAAATCAATCACTGTCATCTCAAGCCATAAAGCTATTCGTTTATTGAAAAATGGATGTCAAGCTTTCTTAGCTCATGTCATGGATCTAAACAAAAATACGTCAGTTTTGAATGATATTTCTATTGTTAATGAATTTCCTGATGTATTCCTTGAAGAACTTCTTGGCCTACCCCCAGAACGTGAAATTGAATTTTGTATTGACCTTGAACCCGGTACAAAACCCATTTCCAAAGCCCCATATCGAATGGCTCCTATTGAACTTCAGGAGTTAAAGACCCAATTGCAGGAATTGTTAGACATTGGCTTTATTCATCCTATTACTTCTCCTTGGGGTGCTCCTGTTCTATTCGTGAAGAAGAAAGATGGGAGTATGCGACTTTGTATTGATTATCGGGAGTTGAATCATGTCACCATCAAAAATAGGTACCCATTGCCACATATTGATGACTTGTTTGACCAGTTGCAAGGCGCCAAATTCTTTTCAAAGATTGATCTTCGTTCCGGATATCACCAATTGAAGATTAGAACCGATGACATTCCAAAGACGGCTTTCAGAACTCGGTACGGGCATTATGAATTCCTAGTCATGTCTTTTGGATTGACTAATGCTCCTGCTGCCTTCATGAATATGATGAATCGAGTATTGAAGGAATATTTGGATCACTTTGTGGTCGTCTTTATTGATGACATCCTTATTTATTCCAAAAACCGTGAAGATCATGAGCAACACTTGAGGCTGATACTCCAAAAGCTTCGTGAATATAAGCTTTATGCCAAGTTGAAGAAATGTGAGTTCTGGCTTGAAGAAGTAGCATTCCTTGGGCACGTGGTATCAAGTCATGGAATATCTGTTGACCCGGCAAAGATTGAAGCCATTCAAAGTTTGGAACAACCTAAATCAGTGACCAAAGTATGTAGCTTTCTCGGCTTAGCTGGTTATTATCAGAGATTCGTAGAAGGGTTTTCTCGAATCGCTACTCCATTAACTCAGCTGACTCGAAAAGATACAAAATTCGGTTGGAGTGAGGAATGTGAGAAGAGTTTTCAAGAACTCAAGAGAAGACTCATTTCAAAGACTGCTCTCGACAATACCATACGGCTCGGAGGATTTTTCATCTCTGATGATGCTTGAGCAAAGGGTTAGGATGTGTTCTCATGCAACATGGGAAAGTCATAGCCTATGTCTCTCAACAACTCAAAGAATATGAGAGGAATTATCCTACTCATGGTTATTATCAGAGATTCGTAGAAGGGTTTTCTCGAATCGCTACTCCATTAACTCAGCTGACTCGAAAAGATACAAAATTCGGTTGGAGTGAGGAATGTGAGAAGAGTTTTCAAGAACTCAAGAGAAGACTCATTTCAGCACCTGTTCTGACAATACCATCTGGCTCGGAGGGATTTTTCATCTACAGTGATGCTTCAGGCAAAGGGTTAGGATGTGTTCTCATGCAACATGGGAAAGTCATAGCCTATGTCTCTCAACAACTCAAAGAATATGAGAGGAATTATCCTACTCATGATCTAGAGTTGGCAGCTGTTGTCTTCGCACTTAATTTGGAGGCATTACTTGTATGGGGAGAAAGTGGAGATCCTTACGGATCATAAAAGCTTCAAATATTTCTTCACTCAAAAGGAACTCAACATGTGATAGCGACGTTGGCTTGAACTGTTGAAAGATTATGATCATACTATCCAATATCATCTTGGAAAAGCAAACATGGTAGCTGACACATTAAGTAGAAGATCATATGCGAGTACGAGTGCGATATTGCCAACACAAAGGCCCATTTTGTATGACTTGCAAAGGATGGAGATAGAGATAAAAACTCCAGGATGAGTAGAACCGACTTTAATCGATAAAGTTAAAGCTGCTCAAGCTACAGACCTGGAGTTGATGCATATGAGGAAGAAAGTACAAGAATGTGCTATGCCGGAAGAAAGAATCGATGAAGAAGGAATACTTCGAGTCAACCCCAGACTTTGTGTTCCTAACAACCTTGATTTAAAGTATAAAATCATAATGGAGGCGCACAACACACCGTTTGCAATCCATCCTGGGAGTACCAAAATGTATCATGATCTTCGACATATATTTTGGTGGGGCAATGTGAAGAGGGAGATAGCACTGTTTACCTCAAGGTGTTTAACCTGTCCACGAGTCAAGGCGGAACATCAAGTACCAAAAGGTCCATTACAACCACTTGAAATTCTAGAATGAAAGTGGGAGCACATTACCATGGATTTTGTTACTGGTCTTCCCAAGGTTTCTCAAGGCATATATGCAATTTGGGTCATTGTTGATAGATTGACCAAGTCTGCTCATTTCTTACCTATACGAGAAACTTATACACTTGAACGTCTTGCTCGTATGTACATAAACGAGGTTGTAAGATTGCATGGTATGCCAGTATCCATAGTTTCTGATCGAGACCCAAGATTTACTTCACGATTTTGGCTTAGTTTGCAAAAAGCTATGGGCACGGATTTACGATTTAGTTCGGCATATCATCCTCAAATGGACGGACAATCAGAGAGAACTAATCAAACTCTTGAAGATTTATTAAGACTCTGTGTCCTTGACTTCAAGGGAAGTTAGGACAAGTTCTTACCATTGGTGGAGTTTTCCTATAATAACAGTTATCAAGCAAGTATTGGCATGGCTCCAGTATGCTGGGATGAGGTGGGTGAAGCAACGTTGTTGGGACCAGAGTTGGTACGTATGACTATGAAAAAGATTCAAAGGATCCGACAACGTATAAAAACCTCACAAGACCAAATAAAAGAGTTATGCCGATCTTCATCGAAAGGACGTGGAATTCGATATTGGAGATCATGTGTTTATTACGTGTTGCTCCATGGAAAGGAGTTCTGAGATTTAGAAAGAGAGGAAAACTCAATCCTCGATTTATTGGCCCATTTTAATCCTCGATCGAGTAGGGACTATAGCCTATAGACTTGCTTTTACCGCCAAGTATGTCTCGTGTTCATAACGTTTTCATATATCCATGTTACGTAAATATGTGAAAGACCCGAACCACATTATTGAGTTAGAAACAGGATGAAATAGCGGAAGATTTAATGTATGAAGAGGTTCCTATTCAAATCTTGGATAAGAAGGAACATATTCTACGCTCCAAGGTTATACCTCAAGTCAAAGTTTTATGGAGGAACCACGATGTTGAGGAAATGACCTGGGAGTTAGAATCTGAAATGAAATCAAGGTATCCTTACCGCTTCAACATACCAGGTATGTACCCTAATTTCGAGGGCGAAATTTCATAAGAAGGGGGGATTGTAAGACCCCAACTGTTATGAATGAATTTTCTATAAATATCATTTTTGAATATTATGGAATAAATTTGATATAATGTTATAGTTGTGGGTAATATTTATAAATTTTGTAAAGTACGCAAGTTGTTATATAATATTCGATTGGTCGGGGAATATTCATTTTAAATAGGGAATATTTGTACAACAGCACAATCATTGGTGGACCCCACAACAGAATTATTATCGGATTGAGAAAACGACAAAAAGATTTTTATGAAAATAACGGCAGAAGTTTTATCGTTAACTGTTGAAACACCCGGTGTTAAAAGTACAGGAATAAGCGTGGTTGCATAGTAGCGCACGGTATTGATTATTGATGCTTACGTGAGAAGTCACTCAGTTTTGTTCAATTATTGCTTCAGTAATTGTTGCATAGTATCTCACGTTAATTGATTCAATTATTGTTGATATTTTATAATTGAGATTACAAAGTTATTAATATTAATATTTGCAATATTAACGATGTCTAGAAGTTCTTCCAATGAGAGGTTTGGTCACCTAATTGCGTGCCAATAGGGAAAAATCCTTATTGGAAAGCCCCCTCTTTCCTGGGAACGACCTGGTCGATTAATAGTGTGAATAATAATAATGATGATGAAGTTTTGTTTTATTACTATTATTAATGTAATAAAACAGAAAAGCTTTTTATATAAAACAAAATACTTTTATAAAGTTATTCATTTTATTAGGCTAATAGTAAAATCTTTTTATATAAAACAGAATACTTTTATAAAGTTATTCGTTTTATTAAACAATAATTAGAATATATTATATTTTAATATGCATAATGTTTGCATAGTGCCTGCATAGTGTTTGCATAGTAAAATCTTTTTAAAAGTTATTCGTTTTATTAGATTATAAATAGAATATATTATATTTTATTGTAAACCAATCTGGACCGTCCGTTTAAAGTAAATTAATCTGGACCATTCATGGATTGGTTACTATTTAGTCCATTCTTCTATAAATAGAAGCTCATTCTTTCATTATTTCTTACAAATTCACTGAAACTCTAGAGAGAGAAATTGTAGAGAGAATTCATCTTCTATAATCTTGAGCGTCTTTCTTTAGCATTTAAGAAAGCTTTGAGCGTAGTTTAAGTTTCTTCAAGTATATCCCCGCCCTACCATCAGAGTACTCTTCTTTATAAGGTAAGGGGTATTATTTTTTTTCATATTCATGAAGAGAACTTCTGTTATTTCATTCTTTATTATTCTGTTGGAATAACCTGTATACGTGGTTTACCCTATACTTCGTGAAATTCTTCTGTTATTCCATTATTTATTATTCTGCTGGAATAACCTATCTATGCGAAGTACCGCATATATGGTGAAATTCTGTTGTTATTACATTCTTTATTATTACATTGGAATATCCTCGTCATGTGTTTTCGTGGGACTGGTTAAAATCTTTATTATTCTCGTTGAATATCCTCACATGCATGCGTTTTACTTGGGACACGGTTCCGTTATTTATTCTTTGTTGGAATAACTTTGTGTCATCTGAAGCACCGCATGCATAGTGATTTCATTGTTATTCCATTCTTTATTATTCTGTTGGAATATCACGCTTGCGGTGCGTATTACGCCTCGACTTGGTTCCGTTATTTATTATTCGTTGAATAACTTTTGTTTCATGCGCAAGTACCGCATGCATGGTGATTTTTTTTTTTGTTATTCCATTCTTTATTATACTCGGTTGGTTAAAGTTTTGACTTTTATACTCCATGAAATTAGTGGAATATCCTTGATATTTTGCGCTTCATCTAGTATCTTTTCATGGAAATATTCTTACGAGCATTCATGAATTTTACTCTACAAAGAAGTATCATGTTGACAATTTGGACGTTATTAGTTCCTGGATAAATTAATTCTTGAACTTGTTTTATTGAATTCTTATATCATTGTCATCATCCTCATATTTATATTTTGTTGAAAGTCATCTCGTGGCTTCTGTAGTGCATAGATGGACTTGGTATGATTATGACCAGGGATTATTCGGTGTAATCATGACCGTAATGTTACAAATGATGTGGTAAAAGCCCTCATTGTCCCGTAGTGCATTAATGGAAAGTTGTTGGCATGATCATGACCATTAATGAATACACAAATATCCTTGGCCCGTAGTGCATGGATAAATTGTGGTTGTGATACTAATGAATATTCTTGGTAGTAAAAGGGGGATGATGTGGATTATTTATTGTTGAGTCCCGGCGATAAAAGTGATGAAAACCTTTTAAATCATAAAAGATAGTAGATTTTATTCTCTACTTGACTCTTTTAATGGATTGCATGTTCCGCTGTAGTTAAACTTGATGTCTATTGTATTTTATCAGTTTAAAATTGTTGAAGACTAATGATAATTTATTCTACAATATCTTAGTCATAATATTTCTTACTAGGCTAGTTGAGCTCACCCTTTCTTTCACTGTTCTCTTCAGGAAATGAGAACGTAGTCAGGACTAGTCGGGGAACGGAGTGATGGTCCAGATGATAGTATTAGTAGTCTTCACTATTCTGTTAAATAGTGTGATAATAAATGTAATGAGGACTTATTCTGAGAGTGGATATTGTCTAGAAGACAATAGTTGTATTAAAACTCACAGCTCTCTTTTTGTATATTAAAGATTATATTTGTATTCTGTACCATGTATTTGGCGACCTAGAATAGGTGATGTATACCTATTTTGGGGACGTCACAGACGCCATGTAATCATCAATATAACCAAAATCACTATATGTCTATGTGAAATTGCACTTATATTGAATTTAAGCACAAGCCCTTATATTAACTCATACGGTGAATTAGTATATGTCTATCTAATTCACAAAATACACAAGCCATGCAAAACAGCCCCATATACGTATGCTATCATGATTACAATCCATACTCGCATGTTCATTGTCAATTCCATACAAGTACTGAAACGAATGGTGATCAGTCATTCATGCATGCAAAACAACCATGATAGAAATTCCTATTGATAAGAAACATAGTCCAGCAATCAAGCACGCAACCAAACTACATATTAAAATCCATTAGAATCCCATAATGGAGTTTAGTTCATGACTGAACCAAAAGCCATTATGGGATTAAAGCAATACATGGATAGTAAGCAAACAATTGAGAGAGAAGGGATAAAAATGATCAAACCCAATTGTTGATTATGTTCCAATAATAACGTTCAAATCCTCATATAAATCCAGCAAAATAATAATAATGATCCACAATGATAGAAAATCCCGCGAAGAATTAGAAAAGATAGAGTTTTGGCTTTGTTCTTCGTTGGAATCTCTCTCCAAGTGTAAACCCTAGTTACGATATGAAAAATACGTCAAAAGTACTGAATGATACGTCTGACACCAGTCAAAATAGTTTTAATTAATTACAACTCTTCAAAATTAAAAATTAAAATAAACAGCTCAGCAGTCAGCAGTCAGCAGTCATCGCCAGCGATTGCGCGCTCCCCAGTGTAATTCTCGCGCGGGCGTGCGTCTTCAAAACTCGGCAATCAGGGCCATAATACTGGCGCAGGCGTGTATGCTCAGTATAGTAGTCATGACCGCATGGCTTCTGCAGTCTGCATTCTGGTATTGATTTTGGTTCTGGTTCTGCAGTGTTGCTGCTGCTACTGTTCATTCTTCTCCTTCATTCCTTCATTCTCAGTCCCTTTGCTCCACTAGCTCCTCACGCCATGCATCCATTAGCCTCATGCCATCGAACACCACCAATCATGCCATATCCTACAATTGTTCCACCAAAGGAGTTTTAAATAAATGCAATGCGAAATAACATGGAATATAGCTAAAAACATACTAAAATGTATTTGAGATGAGCATAATTCGCGTAAATTAATATCCAATAAGTAGGTGTAAAACCCATTTATCATATTATCAATCACTTTAATCTGGAAGCAATCTTCAGGGGTATTCAGATATTTCATTGACCTGAACACATTGAAGGTTACTTCCTGATCTTGTACTCTCATAGTCAACTCCCCTTTCTGCACATCTATAAGGGTCCTCCCAGTTGCTAAGAAATGGTCTGCCCAGTATTATCGGGACCTCCCTGTCTTTCTTAAAATCTAGGACAATAAAGTCTGCTGGGAAGATGAACTTGTCCACCTTAACAAGCACATCCTTTATGTAATAACCCGATACTTTCTATATAATAAAATAAGAAATTTTGCGTATAAATTTTTTTTTATTAAAGGTGGAAATATGTGGCAGATAATGTGTATATGTATTTATGTGATAAATAAAAATTTATTTATTACATGAATAATTATAAATAATTTTATTTTAGAATTATTGATTATTATAAATTATATTCTTATAATAATTAATTTTATAGTAGAAATATTTTTATTAATTATTTTCCATAAAAATATAACTATATATTATTTAAATAATAGATGAAATGATTATAGAATTATTATAATAATTATTTTATTTTATTATATGAATTTATTTTGATTATTTAAGTTAATTATTTTTAACTTAATTAATAATGTTATTTATGCGAGGATAAATCAGATATGGAATTCATACCCTAATTTTGGATTTTGATCAAGGATAATAATATAATATTAATTATATTTTGATTTTTCGATCTTTATAAATATAAATCGTATGTACGCATTGTTAATGATTGGTCAATGATGGTGCAAGATTTAAAAACCCTCAGACATCGATAAACCCTAATTGTCGAAGTCAAATGAGACTTTAAAAATCTGATAAGACACTGTGTTATATGTTATACGAATTGTATTTTAGGTAAAGCCTTATTATTATGGAAAACCATAATTATAAATTTAAAACCCTAATTTCTATATTTAGCAACCCTAAGTAGTAATTTTAAAACTTAATTACTAATTATAAACCCTAATTGCTAAAATTAGCAAGGTTAATTAAAATTAGTAAATTGTAAACCCTAATGTTCCTGTATAATGTAATTAGAAACCTAATCTAATTAACAAACCCTAATTTTCTATTTTTAGAAACTAATTTTAATTTTATTTTAAACCCTAAATTGAAAGTCTAGAAAATTTAGTTTTTAAAAACCTTAGGGTTAAACCCTAATGGTTTGCCAAGTTTACCAATGTACCATTAAATTTGTAATTCAAATGACCAAAAAGCCCTTATGCACATTTTTTTTTTTATTAAGCTTACCTGTGGATCTTGCTAAGATATGGGTTAGGTGACCAACTTATTTAACCATGTGACATAAAATAAACACAAAAATCTCCAGCAAATCAGTTCTTGTATCAGCCATTTACATTTGCAAGTGGTATATATATTGATTGGGAGAGAGAAAATACCATTTGTCAGCTCATTTGACACAAGCACTCAACCATTTCCTCTCAACTCAAAACCAACGAAAATTATAAGTTATTCAGTCCCATATTCAAGCCCCACTAACACTACTATCAAATCAGAAGCCTTGAATCAGACTTTGTTCTTAGAAAGGTATAAAACCCTAAGCTACAATCTGACCATTGATCTGTTGTTAGATGTTAAATTTTTTGTGTTAAATATGTTATATATATTGTATAATGATGATATGGGTTACTAGATGTTAGATCCATAACATCTAGAGGCTCAGATTTAAAATTTTACAAAATCTAGAAAAATATTTTTTGTGTCTGACAGCCTAATGTCAGCCCCTGTAGATCTTTCTCTATTTAAGTTTTTGGTTGTTTTAAGCTTTGATCTTGTAGTATGATATGAGCTCTTTAAACTGGAACTTGAATCAAGTTCATAGCATTAACCGATTGGAAGTTATTGATAGTCAAAAGCCGTTGACCGGCCATGACTGGGCGTTTCTGGGTGACCTAGAAACTGCCTAGAAAAGGCCTGACAACGTTTTTTAGCGACCAGATCTTTCTGTTGTTAGTTGTTTTGATATGTTTGTTGTATGTATATGGTAGTCTGGTATGTGTAATATAAGTTAAAGCCATTAGAACACCAAAATGATTATTATATCTCATACGGTGGACGGTCAAACCAGACAAAAAGATCACAATTTCTATTTTTTGGGTAACCCAGAAAACGTTTAAAGGTGATCTCTGACTTGGTTTGACCGAACCATATCATCTTGATCCGTTGTTGTTATGGTGATGTTTTGTTATGGATCTGTAGTCTTACATGTTTACTACACACTGAAACTTTTAAATCACAAAAACAACACATGGATTGCAAGTTGTGGAAGCCCAAATATGAGCAGTCGAACTGTTCTTCATTTCTGGGTAACCCAGAAAATGAAGAATAGCTCTGACAGCTTGTTCAAGGCTCCAGATCTCACTTATGTTATACTTGTTGGCCATGTTTGTGATTGGATCATGTAGTATTGTATTAGTACTACAAGATCTAAGTCATAATTTGGCCAGAAACACTTTATGTTAAGAATCAATCTTGGTCAAAGTAGGCCACTTAATCACTGACATGCATGTTCTGGGTTTGATGAAGAACATGAAGAACACATATAGTGATTTGTTCGTCAGCTATATAAGATCTTTAATGATGATTTCTTTATAAAAATTATATTTTTATTAAATAATTATAGAAAATTAGTTTCTAATTATTAAAAATACCAAATAAATTATTAAAAATTATTTTAAAGTCTAAAAATTAGTTTTTAATATATTTCATTAATAATTAATATTTTTGAAATATTAAATGTATTTAATTTATTAAATTATTAGATTAAATAAATTATTTAAAAATGATTTTAATACTTGAAAAATCATTTAAAATTATATAATGATATAAGAAAATATTTGAAGTTATTTTAATGACTTTTAATATTTTGTGATAAATTTTATTAATAAATTAATATTAATGGTAATTAAGTTATTTAATAAATGAATTAAATAAAAATAAAAATGATTTTTATTATATTAAAATTATTTTAAATAATAATAAGGTATTTAAAATATTTTTAAGTTATAAAATATAACTTTCAATATTTAAAGGTAAATTTTATTAATTAATTATTATTAATGATATTAAAGTTATTTAATAATTATATTAAATAATTTAGTTTTAAAATGATTTTATTATTATAAAAATCATTTTAAATGAAAATAAAGTGTTGAAATATATTTTAAGTTATAAAATATAACTTTTAATATTTAAAGGATAATTTCATTAATAATTTAATATTAATGATATTAATTTAATATTAATGATATTAAATTTATTTAATAATTATATTAAATAAATGGTTTAAAATGGTTTTACTAATTTAAAAGGATATAAATGAATTAAAAATATTTTAAGTTATACTTAATGACTTTTAATATTTTGAGGAATAGTACATTAATATTTAAATATTAATGGTAATTATTTAAAATGATTTTAAATATTTTAAAAATCATTTAAAGGCAATATAAATGTTTTTAAAAATATTTTGAGTTATTATAAATAACTTTAATATTTTGGCAATAGTTTCATTAATAGTTTAATAGTAATTAAATACTAATGATAATAGAATTGTTTAATATTTAAATCATTTAATAATGATTCCGGTGTTTGAAAATTCATGATAAATTATAATAAATGTTTAAAGATTATTATAAGTCATTTAAAAATAATATGACTGATACTTACAAATATTGAGCTACAGGATAGAGTCTTAGACTTGATAATTACCCAATAGAACCGTTGGTAGACCGATATGTTTCAGAAATTGATCTGGACTTAGATATTTTGACTGTATTAATGTTTGTTTGTGATTCAATGACTGTTGAATATGTGTAACAAGGTGATTAGGTTATGTGCTGACTGCAATAAGCAGTGCTATGTGTTATAGTATGTTATTCTAATCGAACGAATGATCTTATTAATGATAGGTCTTGATATAAAAGATAAAACTAAGTTGCGTATTGTAAGCAGCAGACCAGGCAAGTATCCTACATTTGTATTTTCTTTATGCAATGGACATGAGTAAGAACGGTTCAGATTTATATTATTATTTTACCAGATTATTAACCCTATTGTTATATATATTATATCTGATCATTATTTATCAACATGATATTATATTATATAATTCATATATATATTCTGTTCGTTAATTTCTAAATATGGTTATACAAGTGTCCTCACTTGGATAATCATTGTATTTAAACACATGTTAAACACATTTAAACACATCTTTTGTGTGAGATGTGGGATAGTTTATGTAAACCCCAACTTATGGTCTGTTAGAGGGGTAGTATGTGGGTATTCCCCACCTTTTGATATAGTAGGGGATAGATGTTAGCATTTATATAAGTATGCTAGGAGACAATCTTAAACGATGTACTGATTTTGGCATATGAATATAAATGTTTTTATTTAAATGTATTATGTGATTACAACTTTTAAAAGATTAAATACTTAAATAATATTATAAGGTAATAATATGAAGTTATTATTTCAAAAAATGTCGCCCAGACGTAAACTACCAACACCGAAAGAATCGGTCAATAATGAAATAGATCAAGTAGACCCTATCCAACGGTTTGCCGACTTATTAGGAGAAGTCCTTCAAGGAAGAAATAATGAACCCGTGCTTACCAACCCCCAAGCGGTTCCAGTAACCAACTTTAAAGACTTTAGGAGTGTAGGACCTCTAGAATTTAGGGGAACTACCGACCCAATCGAGGCTCAAATTTGGATCAAGGAGATTGAGAAGGCATTCGCTATTGCTCATGTGGGGAATGACTAAAAGACTACATACGCTACCTACATGATGAAGGGTGAAGCGAACTTCTGGTGGGAGATGAAATAATAAAGAGCTGGAGAAGGAGTTATACCATGGGAGAGGTTTAAGACGCTGTTCTTTGAGAATTACTTCCCAAAAAGAATGCAAAATTGAATGGAGGTTAAGTTCTTAGAACTAAAGGAGGGAGAGATGATCGTGGCTCAGTATGCCGCAAAATTCAACGAACTTGCGCTTTTTGCATCACACCAAGTTGACACAGAAGAACGAAAAGCTTGACATTTTGAACAAGGATTGAAGTTGTGGTTGTACAATAAGGTATCGGTACTCCAAATCGGTTCGTTTGCTACACTATTAGAGAAGGCTATTATCGTTGAAGGAGGTAGTGAGGCTCTAAGTCAGTACAACAAAGAGAAGAAGAATAAGAATATTGGGGGAAAAATTTATGGAGGATGAAGTAGTAGGGGACACAATTTAGGAAAGAGGAAATGGGATAACAATAACAGAAACAACAATCAGACGGGAAGTCATTAAGGAGGATTCAAGAAAAGAAGTGAGGTTTGTCCAAAATGTGGAAAGAATCCACCAAGGGGAAAGCTGGAAGGGGAGCAATGTTTGTTAGAACTATGGCCAAGAAGGGCACATTTCACCAAACTGCCCGAAACCAAAGAAGATTAGAGGATGTTTTGCTTATGGCTCGACAGAGCATCAAATTAAGGACTACCCGAAGAAGGGAAACAGGGGAGGAAGCGGAAATCAAGGAGGAGGTAGCAAGCTGATGATTGGTGGATCAGCTCAACCCAACCGATCGACTTCCAGAACATTCAATATGACGGTCCAGGATGCAGTAGCTGCAAAGGACGTGGTGATTTTCTCAATCAATAATATAAATGCTTACATATTATTTGATTCGGGTGCTACCTATTCTTTTATATCTGAAGAATTTTTTAGTCAACTAAATTTACCCCAAGAACGATTAAAAATTCCCTTAAACATAGAAGTTGCAAATAAGGAAGTAAGCCCCGTAGAATTTGTTTACCGAAATTAGGGGATATAAACTGAGTGTAAACTTGATTTTGATAAGACTGGGAGAATTTAATGTAATACTAGGAATGGATTGGTTATTTGTTGTTGGTGCTGAGCTGCTAAGATGTCTTGAAGCTTGAACACCTATTGTACTTAGCAGCTTGACGTGGTCCTCTTTGCATTCTGTGTAGAGTCTGGACCACCTCTCTTCTCCCATGTGGTGATCTTCACATCGCTTATCTCATCTTCATCCAATGTCAGCTTTGCACCATCACCAGTTGGGTTTGCTAAGTCTTTGAGCTTTTAGTTGACTTCGTCTGGTACTTAGCATTCCCTGAACCTTTCTTGAATGATTTGCAAACATGGTTATGCATCTGTTCTATTTCATCTTTTAGTTCCTGGTGATTCGTAGAGTGGCTCTCTAGATCTTCTTTGTGCTCTGCCACTTTTCTGAATGCTATCTTCTTGGCCTTCTCGGCACTCAACTTAGCTTCCATCTTCAGTGGCATTCTCATCCTTATTCAGTGAAGCTTTAGTCTGTTCAAGTCCTTCTTCAAATCTTATTCACTTCCACCTCCATAGTCTCACTCTCATTGAGACTTATTCCGTTCAGCTCTGGTGGAACTCGTATAGTCAACACTATAGCCTTCCAATAACTCAACGCTCCTTCAACTCAGCTACTTTTGATCTTTGAAGATCTGGCTGATATATAATCCTTCACAATCTTCCCGTTAGAATATAGCCGTTGGAATCTATTTGAATTACTTCGTAGATCTCAAGTTATTTGGTGCAGACTGCTTGATGTGACATAACAGCTCCTTTTTGACTATACTGACACAGCAGTCTGCTACCTTACCTACCGCCTTAGAGTTGTCATCTTTCCGTGTCAGGCAGGTAGTCATCTTTATTTCTTCTTTCTGACTTCTCGATTAGAACATCAGGAATTGTCTTTTTGCATCGATGCTCTCAATTAGTAATGTTCGAATATCAGTCTTCAGATTGAACCATTTCCAATGCTTCAATCTTCAGATGACCGAACTCTAAGATTCTGATACAGATGTTCTTGGACCTGATCGTAGTGTGTCTTGTTGAATGTTGCTCATTTATTGATTGAGACAACACTACGATCCTGAAGAGTGTTCATTGGATCTTCAATGTAGAACACCTCTTCCTTCACTTCTGCAGTGCTTCAACACTTCTGTTTGCCTCAACTGATGTCAGGAACTAATAGCTTGACTCCTTGTTTTGGTCTCTTCTGAATGGTAAGACATATCAAATTTATGGCATGCCCAGCTCTCTTTCTCCTTGTGATCTCCCGTTCATTTATCATCAATGGTCTGACCCATTCTTAATCACGTTCGCCTTGTTCTTCATAAGATGACCAGTATCTCTGTATAAACTGCATCAGTTCCTGCTTTGTTTGGCAAACACTACGATCCTGGTTGATCCCAAGATCGTTGTCTTCCCTTAGACAATCACTTTTATTGAAGTCTTCTTCTGATCGACTTGTGGAAGACTTCATCTTGAATATCTTCACAACTCAATCTGGATGTTGATTAGGTTGGTGCTTAGATCTTCTGTTAGCTTGCATGTCATTCGTTGAGTGCTCTCTAGTTTCCTTCAGGTGGAACGTATCTTTGCAACTCAGACCAGAGGCTTCATACTTTGGATATTCTAGGATTTCTCATTAGTTGAGAATCGTGTTGACTCTACAATTCTGTCGTGGCATTGTAAGCACCTCTGTTGAAACCTTAGCTCTGCAGACTATGATTTAGCTTTGGTCCTGCAGACACTACGATTCCAAGATCAGACCTTGACAGATTACAATTTCTATCTTTATGCTTGTTGTCCTCATCTGATCTGGCTCGACTATGATTTCTACCTTTGATATTATCAGTAGACTCTACAAATTCAAGTGTGGTTTACAATTCTTAAGATGGCTTTGGCAGATGCTCGGTCGGCTCTTAGACAGGTTATCTCTACGATTCTGAATATGACTTCCTCAACAGACTACGGCTTTGAAGAAGTTTTCTCGACACACTACGATCCTTCCTCGTCTCTCTTGGCAGTCTACGAACTCCTAGATCTACTATCTTGCAGGCTACAATTCTGCTTTGATAGTTCTCGAGCTTTCCTTGACTCTCCTGGCAGACTACGATCTCTGATGCAGTGCTCAACGATCAGACATGCCTATATATTACATTATAAGATCAACCTAACAAGTTTGATCTTTCTATATTTATAGTCCTTGTACATTATTTCTTTTTAAGGACTTTACAGAGTTGTTTTGCTTATGTAGGATCAACCTAACATATTTGATCAATTCATTCTAAGTCCTTGTACATATATTCTTATTATCTATCAAAGGACTATACAGCTTTCTTTAATGCAAGCATACTTTCATATTCATTCATTTATATCATAATCAAATCATATATAAATAGGAATAACATTCTCATGTATATTCCTAACAGTATCTTTCCAAAATTTTTGAAATTTTTAGAGTACAGGAAATGGACGAAACTGCCCTTTAAAGGGGCTAGCCAAAAATTATCCTCTTAACATTTGTTCAAAATGGGTTGTTTTGGATCCAACAGCCCTCAAGGCTCGAAAAAATTTATTTTTCAGTGCTACAACTTGAGCTTACTAGTTAACTTACATATCTAGCACCCTCGCCCCCGCCCCCTTTGACGGATCATAAATAGGAGATGTAGATTTTAAGTTATACATGATCCAAGTGAAGAAAATCAAGGGTTTTCACCCTTTAGGAACACAAGTTCATTTTCTTCCTTTGGATCTTCATTCTAACACTCAAAATGGTTAGATCCTTACATGAGACATGTAGATATAAGAGTTAAAACTTTGAAAATAAACCAAAATAGAAAGGAAGAATGTAGTTGAAAGTATCACCTTGATTTTCTATCATTTCTTTACCAAAGTACCTAATGAACAAAGGATACATAAATGATGAAGCTCTCTCTCCCTTTTTCTCCTCCAACCCCTGACCTCTCTCTCTCTCTCTCTCTCCCTCTTCTTTTTCTTTACTAAGAAGTGAAATGAAGGAGAAATGAAATGAAAAAGGAAGGAAGTATTAGTTATTAGTACTATAGATATACATCCTATATCTATATTTTTTTCCCTAATACTTCTTATCTCTACTAATTCTTATCTTTTTAGATTTCATGTAATCTAAATTAAGGATATTGGACCAATGGGAGCATGACATATAAGTCATTTATGTAGATAAAGAGATTAGTTAACAAAAATGGCAATTTAATCATCACATCATAAGCTAAACATGGCCACTAGTGGTCGCATTATTACCCCTTTTTGCCCCATTTTTGCTTTATTTTTAATGCCAAATTTGATTAATCAAATGTGCAAAATGTCCCTTGATAATTGGGCTAAAGATTGGTTCTTCAATTTAATTCTTTTTGGACTTCCTAATTAATTGTGTGGACCATAGGGGTAACATAGTCCACTACTTCTAATCTATCTTACCCTAATTATCTATTTAGGGTTTTTATCCCCACTCTTATGGAATTAAATACTTACTCAAGTTCATTTAATTTTATAACCCAATTAGACTTGCTTTAAATATGTTTAAAATAAATAATAACTTGAGATAATAAAATTAATCTCTTAAGTTAGTATAAATTCTGAATACTAACATAACTCAATACCATGACCCTTAGGTTATTTAATTACTACACCTAAGGTATAATTAGGTCATGTAGATTTCCTTTTTAATTCTAATTACATAATTAGTATATATATATATATATATATATATATATATATATATCCATACAAACAATGTATTTATTTATTTAACCATACACCTTCTCCACATAAGTCATAACTTATTTATCATCATTGATAAATAATTATTAAATTCATTTATTAGGTTATATTCAACTCATATTTTAGTAAAACCTTCTAATATGGTTTGTTGCCTTCAATAAACCATTTTCAGTATGGCTGTGATGCCCCCAAAATAGGTATACATCACCCATTCTGAGTCGTCAAATACATGGTACAGAAAACAACTACAACTTTATTATAATTGTCGTGCAAAATACGACAACACATACTGTGAGTTTAAATACAAATATTATCTTCTAGACAATATCCACACCCAAATAAAGTCCTCATTACAATTTTTGATGCACTGTTTTACAAAAATAGTGAGGACTGCTAAAACAACTGTCTAGGACCATCACTCTATACCTCGACTGGTTCCTGCTATGTTCTCGCTTTCTGAGAAGAATAATGGAACAAAAAAGGAAAAGGTGAGCTCAACTAGCCCAAGAAGAATATTATGACTAAGATAATATACAACAAATTATCCTTAGTCTTAAACAGGAAAAAATCGATAAAATATAATCGACAACAAGTTTTAGATACACAAATTAGCAAATCTGAAACAACAATTCATTAAAAGAGTTAAGAGAGAATGAAATCTACTATCATCTATGAATTTAAAAGTCCATCATCAATATTTTATCCTCGTAACATCAATCAATATACATCTTGAATCAAATATTCATCTTTGCACACTACACGCCAAAGATATTCATTTGTATCACCAATTGGTCATGTTCATCTCAACACCTATTCATCTTTGCACTACGGGCCAAAGATATTCATCGAAGTAATCATTCATCTTTGCACCATGTGCCAATGATATTCATCAAGTATCACCATTAAGGACTAAAGATGATGAAAAACATTTTAGAGAAACTAATCCAAGGAGATGTAGGACAAATATTAGGGATTCAGTATTTCGGTTTATCCAAATTCAATAATACTCCATAATAACCAATTGTGAAGTAGAATTCAAAAATAAAGATCAAAACATGGATACAATTAAAGATAGTAAACATAAAAGACATCTTGGACAAAAAGGAAAATTTTCATTTTTCGGTGAATAGTGTTATATTCGTGAATAGTGTCGTATACGTGAATAGTAACCCCAACACAAAAAGGTAGAAATTCCACAATAAAATTCATAACAATATCTCAGCATAATGATATTAAAGAAAATAATATCATTTAAGAAGAAAATAGCATCCCTTACCTCAAAGAAACAATACTTCGGAATGAAAGGTCGGATGTGATGCTGAATGAAACTTGTACTAACTAGCAACTCTCAAAGTATCTAAATACTCACAAAATATGCTCGATAATATATAGAGAGAAATCTTATGTTTCTGGTGTGATTTTCAATTCTAACTTAAGCACCTATTTATAGGAAAATGCTAGCACGCCGAAGCAGACTTGACCTGCTAGGCTTTACCAGCTATTATTGCCACCCACCACATTTGAAATAAAATTTGAGCACATTTCCCACCAACCAAAAGTGGGGCCCACTCAATTCTAGAATTTTCCACCAAAAATCATTTATAACATAATTTTCGAATCAGTCACCTCTTAAAATTCATAACAAATCATACCTTCATTTTTAACGGTTCAAAATTTGTGGACATATACTCAACTTATATATGTATAACATATCCAAAAATCACAACGATCCAACGGTCGGATTAAAAATTATAACTCACACAATATATCTCAAGAACACTGATTTTCCTTCGGACCAGTTTCCTTCATTTATAACCACATAAAATAAATAAATCCATCATGTATATCCACACAAAATAAATATTTCCTTATCATATAAATCAATAAATAATTATTCACAAATAATATTACAGAATCACAATAATGACAATCAGCCGCTCCGTGAAAGAGGGGCTTTCAATAAGGATTTCTCCTTACTAGCCAAGCAATTAGGTGACCAAACCTCTCCTGATGTAACTTTCTAGACATTGCCAATAATGCTATCTAATAATATTATTCAAATAATATGAATTATTAATCGATAATGGAAATATCAGGCAAAGATGACAATTATTGAAACAACAATAATATAAAATATCAACGCAGCAATTATTGAATCAATAAAATAAAATATTGAATAAAGAATTATCGTAACAATTATCGAGTAGTGCCTTCTTACGTAAGAATCAATAATTCAAAAATATCGCGTAATACGCCATCTGCAACCGCATGTGACATCGTATTTTAACCACCGGTATTCCAACAAAGGTTAACAGAATAACTACGCCGCTATTTATAAAAACTCAAACTTGTCGTTATCTTCATCCGACGGTTATTCTAATGCAATAATGTGATTTAGGTCGTCCACATATTTACGTAACATCGATACGTGAAAAACACTATGAACATGCGACATACTTAGCGTTAAGGCGAGTCTATAGGCCACAGTTCCTACTCGATCGAGGATTTCAAATGGACTAATAAATCGAAGGTTTGAGCTTTCCTCACATCGCCGATTTTTGGAATAACGACTTCTTGCATCTTCTTCTTCATATTCATCAGCTCCAGGCCTGTAGCTTGAGCGACTTTAACTTTATCGATTAAAGTCGATTCTACACGTATATTTGACATCATAACGTGGGTCCTTAGAGTCTTTAACTCTATCTTTATCGTTTGTAAATTATACAAAATAGGTCTTTGTGTTCAACAATATCGTACTCGTACTCACGTACGATCTTCTACTCAACGCGTCAACTACCACGTTCGCTTTTCCAGGATGGTATGGTCAGAACAGGTGCCGAAATGAGTCGCCTCTTGAGCTCTTGGAAAATCTTCTCGCATTCCTCGCTCCATACGAATTTTGTATCTTTTCGAGTCAGCTAAGTTAACGGAGTAGAGATTCGAGAAAATCCTTCCACGAATCTCCGATAATAACCAGCTAATCCTAGAAAGCTACGTACTTTGGTCACCGACTTCGGTTGCTCACAACTGTGATTCATATCCCAATCTTGGATAGCACGTCACAATGGCACCTATCGTTTTACCACCACACAAATATAGAGTCCCCTACGGAGAGTCTGGCTTTGGTGCATTCCACAAAGGAAGTCACCAGATAGAGGCTCGGGTACCAACTCTTATACTTGGATTTTTAACTCCTGAAGTTCAATAGGAGCCATTTGATATGGATTTTTTTTGAAAATGGGTTGTGTACCAGGTTCAAAGTCGATACAAAATTCAATATCACACTCTAGGGGTAGGCTAGGAAATTCTTCACGAAATACGTCAGGAGATTTACTAACAACAGAAATATCATTCAAATCTGACGTATTTTTGTTTAAATCCATGAAATGGGCTAAGAAAGCTTGACATTCGTTTTTTAATAAATGAATGGCTTAATGGCTTGATATAAAAGTGTTTGACTTCAATGGTTTGGTTGCTTGAATTCACATAACAGGTTGGTTAGGAATATGAAAACTAAGAACCTTACTAAAACAATCAATTTTGGCATGATGAGTGGTTAACTAATCAATCCCTAAAATCACATCAAATGTAAGTATCTTTAAAGAGATAAGATCAACAGGTAATGTGATTGTGCCAACTTGGATTAAACAAGATTTATAAACAGTGGATATGATAAAAGTTTCTCCTAACGGAGTCTCCACAGATAAGTCAAAGTCTAATTTCTCCGGAGTCAAGTTTAAACGTTGAGCACAAGCAGGGGAGATAAAAGAACGGGTAGAACTGATATCTAATAAGGTATAGATTTCGCAAGAATTTATAATTAACTAACCCGTGATACCTTCGTTCAAGTTCCTCGCGTTTTGGGCAGTCGCGACAAACGCTATTCCAGAAATCGCCGACTTTGTTTTGTCCGTATCCGCCTTTGGTGCCACCGTCCCTGCTGGACTTGATTTCGCTACAGGATAAAATCGAGCTATGTGACCGTCTTTTCCACAACTAAAACATACCTTGGAAGGCTGTGAACAGTTTGGACTTATATGTCCCTCCTCTCCGCATCTATAACATCTAACTGGCGGTCGTTCTCCTCCCCTAGAATTTGTTGTTGGTGCTGGTGCTGTTGTTGATGTCTTCCCATCATTTTTGAATCTCCTCTTTTTGAAATTTCCACTTGACTCACTTCTCCTATTATCATGACCATGATTACCACTCGAGTGGTTACCACTTTTGTCCGTATTTTTCCCTCCTCGCTGGTTATAATTGTGACGCCCCCAAAATAGGTATACATCACCCATCTTGAGTCGCCAAATAAATGGTACAAAATAAAAATACAAACTTAATTATATAACCGTCGTGTAATATACGACAATACATAAACTGAGAGTTTTAATAGGAATATTATCATCTAGACAATATCCACACTCAAAGGAGTCCTCGTTACATTTATTGTCACACTATTTAGCAGAATAGTGAGGACTACTAATGTTATCTTCTGGACCGTCACTCTTTTCCCCGACTCTTCCCAGCTATATTCTCATTTCCTGAAGAGAACAGTGAAAGAAAAGGTGAGCTCAACTAGTCCAGTAAGAAATATTATGACTAAGATAATGCAGAATAAATTATCAATAGTCTTCAACAATGTTAAACTGATAAAATACAATAGACTTCAAGTTTAACTACAGCGGAATAAGCAATCCATTAGAAAAGTCAAGTAGAGAATAAAATCTACTATCTTCTATGATTTAAAATGTTTTATCAATTTTTATTCTTTGAGACTCAAACTTAATAAATAAACCACATCATCGAATCATCCCTCGCACTCACGGCGAGGATATTCATTAAATCATCAATGGTCATGACTATACCGAATAATCCACGATCATAATCATACCAAGTCCATCTCTCGCATCGTAAGCCAAAGATATACAACAATAAAACCAATAATCAACAATCCATCTTTGCACGTAAGCCAAAGATATATAATTCAATAAACAACAGTCCATTTTCGAACGTAAGCCAAAGATAACTTTCATCACCATATAAGCATGAGGATGATGACAATGATATAAGCATTAATCAAACTAAAACAAGGATAAATATTAAAGACTTTAAATTTATCCAAATATTATCAATCACTTAATAAACTCATAATCTAATATTATTAATATAATAACAATATTTTAATCACTTCTTAAACTTATAAACAATTTATCTCAATTATTTACACTTTATCAAATAATGCATTTAATCATTCAAAAATGCCATACTCATAAGATTTCATCACCAATGATCAAATCCCTTATCAACAATCTACATATACCTTATATAGGATTTTCAAGCCATAAAATCCTATTTTCCAACTTTGTTACTTCACATAACATATTTAACTCATATGTTCGTAACTAAACCATTTTCATGAAAATACCAAATCGGGCCCAAAATATTTCTTTTCCGGGATTTAGCATAATATAGTCCCATAAAGAACATATATTTTTCTCTGAAATTTTAAAATTCATTTACTATTTTTCAAAAATCAATTTCCAATTAATTCCTTAAGAAATAAGTTACCTCAAGTTTAACTCCAAAAATTCCCAAATCTTGGAAGAATCTTACACATGTTAATGTGAGCTTCCAGTTTAAATTTCATGGTCATCAGAGTTATAGAACTCCAGTTATAGTATTTTTTGTCAGAAAAACCTAAATATTGAAATGGTCATAAATTGCTCATTTTAAGTTGGAATGAGCTCTTTTTTGGACAGGAGGTACCTTATACCATATACGTTCATGTCCCAAAAGGCCAGAATTTTTCTCATAAATTAAGTGGCCGAAACAGCCCTTCTAAAAATCTGGACAGTAGCATTTTCCTCTTTTGTAACTTTGGACTCTTTTGCTAAAAACAGTCCACACAAAAATCTACAACACCTTTTCCAGTGATTCCACTTGGAGATGCTACAAAACTCATAGATCTAACTCTAGAACTTGACCACACTCAAAAATTCAAAATATAATAGGAGATATGGTCAATTTAATTTCATGTTCCATTTTAACCAAAATCTGATTTTTCAACCCTTTGTGATTTCTAAGAAACTTTCATATTTTCACATAATAACCAACATAACTCATCATAACACTTACTAATACTTCATATACCCATGATTTTCATCAGTCCAATGCTTTTATTATGACTCTCATCATAATCAACGTAACCAGATTATTTCCATAATTTAATAAGGAATGATTACGAAGGATCATTCACCATGCATGTGGTAATCCACTTATACAGGTTATTCCAACAGAATAATAAAGAATGGAATAATAGAAGGATTCACCATGCATGTGATAGAGACCGCATAGATAAAAGTTATTTCCAATGTAATAATAAAAAGGCGGAACCGGTCCCGTAAAAACGCATACAGAGCGAATATTCCAACAGAATAATAAAGAATGGAATAACAATGTAAATCACCATGCATGTGGTACGTCGACAGGACAGGTTATTCCAACAGTAATAATAAATAACGAAACCAGTCGAGCAAAAATTAGACCGCAATGCGAGGATGTCCCAGCAGTAATAATAAAGAATGGAATAACAACAGAAATCACCATGCATGCGGTGCTGATGATAGACAAAGTTATTCCAATGTAATAATAAATGATGGAACCAGTCCCACGTAAAACGCGCAAAGACAAGATATTAAATGAGAATAATAAATGCGGAATAATAAATAATGAAACCAGTCCCCAGAAGCATTATGCATGTGAGGATATTCCAATGAATAATAAAGAATGGAATAATAGAAGAATTTCACCATGTATGCGAGACTTAGATAAACAAAGTTATTCCAACATAATAATAAGGAATGGAATAATAGAAGAATTTCACCATGTATGCAATACTTCGCATAGACAGGTTATTCCAACATAATAATAAGGAATGGAATAATAGAAGAATTTCACCATGTATGCAGTACTTTGCATAGACAGGTTATTCCAACATAATAATAAGGAATGGAATAATAGAATAATTTTACCAAGTATAGGGTAGTCCACGTATACAGGTTATTCCAACAGAATAATAAAGAATGGAATAACAAAAGTTCTCTTCATGAATATGAAAAAAATAATACCCCTTACAGGTACAACAAATAATGTGACGCCCCCAAAATATGTCCATTCCATCCAACCTATTCTGAGTCGCCAAATACATGGTACAGAAACAACTACAACTTTATTAATACATTTGTCGTGCAAAATACGACAACACATCTACTGTGAGTTTAAATACAAATATTATCTGCTAGACAATATCCACACTCAAATAAAGTCCTCATTATAATTATTGATACACTATTTTACAGAATAGTGAGGACTACTAAAACAACTATCTTAAACCATCACTCCACACCCCGGCTAGTCCCCGCTATATTCTCGCTTCCTGAGAAGAAAAATGGAACAAAAAAGAAAAGGGTGAGCTCAACTAGCCCAGTAAAGGATATTATGACTAAGATAATGTACAACAAATTACCCTTAGTCTTCAACAAGGAAAAATCTGATAGAATACAATAGACAACAAGTTTTAGATCAACAACTGCAGCGAAAACAACAAGTCATTAGAAGAGTTAAGTAGAGAATGAAATCTACTATCATCTATGAATTTAAAAGTCCACCATCGATATTTTGTCCCTGTAACATCAATCAATATACATCTTTAATCAAATAGTTATCTTTGCACTACAGGCCAAATATATTAATCAGTCGGTCATGTTCATCTCAACACCTGTTCATCTTTGCACTACGGGCCAAAGATATTCATCAGAAAATCATTCATCTTTGCACTACAGGCCAAAGATATTCAGTTATATCATCATTTAGGACTGAGGATGATGAAAAATATTTTAAAGAAAACGAATCAAGTGAGACAAAAGAATAAATATTAAGGATTCGTACTTTAGACAATTCAAGTTTAAAAATACTCCATAATAAACTATTGTGGAGCAGAATTCAAAAATGAAGATCAAAACATAGATCCAATCAAAGATAGGAACCATAACAGACAATCTTGGACACAGAAAAGAACATTTTAATTTTTCTGTGAATAGTGTCGTATTCGTGAATAGTGCCGTATACGTGAATAGTACCGTATACGTAAATAGTAACTCCGACACTAAAAGGTAGAAATTTCACAAGAAAAATTATCATGCTTCATGAATAGTACTCGTGAATAGTAACTTGTGAATAGTAATTCATGAATAGTAACTCGTGAATAGTAACTCATGAATAGTAACTTCGACATAAAAAGATCAAAATTTCACAAGAAAAATCTTACCAATATTCCGGCATAATGATATTGAAAGAAATAATATCATTTCTAAAAAAAATAACATCCCTTACCTCAAAGAATAGTACTTCTGGCTGGAATAACAGATATAACAATGAAAGGAACTTGCACCGTATAGCAACACTCAAGATATCAAAATACTCACAAGAATACGCTCGATAATATAGAGAGAGAAAACTTCAGTTTTTGGTGTGATTTTCAATTCTAACCTAAGCACCCTATTTATAGGAAATTGCTTAGAACACCAAAGCAGAAAATTTATTAAAATAATTTTATTTATTAAATTTTCAAGCCCACCACCAAAGAATCTGAATTCAGCTCATTTACCACACATGTGGGGCCCTCCAATAATGAAAAAAACGTTTTTCTTACAAAAAATAATTAAAACTTCAAAAATCAATTATTTTGGAACTTCGGAACTTCAATAATTCATAATAAATAGCCCTTTTATCAAAAAAAAATCAAACCTTATGACCTTTCCATAGGAAATTCCATTCTCTACAACTTTATAGAAGAAGTTTTCCCAAATTCCAAACAGAAATTGACCGAAATTCACAAACGGGTGATTTTACACGCTATAATCAAATTTCAGTCAAGAAATGGTGTCCACAAACATGAAAAACGTGTTTTTAATATTTATTGTAACAAAAATATTCTTCCTCCTCATTGATTCATATATCACACTTTCATTGTAAAAATATCATCATTATTATATTATTAAAATATAATAATATATTTAAATGAATTATTTTATCAAAAAAAGATAAAATATCAATTTTCAACAATTGTCACATTAAAAATTTTCTCCATCTATATCCACATAAAATGAATATTTTCCTTATCATATAAATCAATAATTAATTATCCACAAATAATATTATGAGAATCACAATCATCGATAACGAGGTAGTTCTAGGAAAGAGGGGGCTTCCAATAAGGATTTCTTCCTTACTGGCGCACAATTAGGTGACCAAACCTCTCCTTAGACAGAACTTTCTAGACATTTCCAATAATGTTATCTAATAATATTATTCAAATAATATGAATTATTGATCTGATAATAAAAAATACTGTGTAGTAACAATTATTGAAACAACAACAATATAAAATATCAACGTATCAATTATTGAATCAATAAAATAAAATATTGAACAGTAATTACTGTAACAATTATTAAGTAGTGCCTTCTTACGTAAGAATCAATAATTGGTGCAATACAGTGTGCTACTGTGTTTTAACCACCAAGTATTCCAACAGTATTAACGGTAACAACTACGTCGTTATTTATAAACAACTTATACTTGTCGCTTTTTTTCATCCAATCGTTTTTTCCGTTATGGGCCCACACAAGGTCTTGGTCGTCGCATTTAATATTCTCCGATAACAATGAATATTTTATAACCACTTGCTTATTTAAAATATTTACGCATTTTACCCATAACTAACCATATTAATCAAATCAACCCTTACTATTTCAAAATAATAAATAGAGGAAATTCAATTTTATTAAAAAAAAATTGGGGTCTTACAAATAATATCCCTTACCTTAGAAGAAACTGGATATTGAAATAGAAAGGTAGCAGACTTCTCTTCTTCTTTCTCTCTATAGATTTTCTCTCTATAATTCCTCTCTCTAGAGTATCAGTGAATTCCTAAGAAATAATGAAGGAATGAGCTTCTATTTATAGGAGAATGGACTGAATAGTAACTAATTCATGAACGGTCCAGATTGATTTACTTTTAAACGGACAGTCCATATTGATTTACTATTAAACTTTAAACCAATGGTCCATACTGATTCACTATTAAACTTTAAAGCAACGGTCCATACTGATTCACTATTAAGCTTTAAAGCAACGGTCCATATTGATTTACTAATATAATTTCAACCAACAGTCTGAAAAATTAGCACATCTCCTCATGGAATAATATTGTACCCAAAAATTATTTGGACCGAAAAGAAATATATTTTGTTCGGGTGAATAATATCCCGTGAATACTAACTCATGAATAGTAACTCATTAATAGTAACTCATGAATAGTAACTCGTGAATAGTAACTTATGAATAGTAACTCATGAATAGTAACTCCAACACGAAAAGTGTCCCGAATACCCGATTGAACAATATAACCTCCAGACATCAATTATTATCGAAATAAATGTCGACTTCCACTAACACTAATAATCCAACACAATGGAACTATCAAATTCATCTTTAATCAACACGAACTTATTCTTCATTAATATTATAACTCACAATATTTAACAACCAGGTCATTCCCAGGAAAGAGGGGGCTTTCCAATAAAGATTTCTCCCTATTGGCGCGAAATTAGGTGACCAAACCTCTCCTTGACGGAACTTATAGACATTGTAAATATTGTAATTTAATAATATGAATAACTTTGTCGTCTCAATTATTGATTTAATAATATATCATATTATGCAGATGATACTGTGACAATAATCGAATCGATAATATGAGAGATATGATGCAAAGAATTATCGTAGCAATAATTTAGTATAAGCGAGTGACTTTTCACGTAAGCATCAATAATCAATACCGTGTGCTACTATGCAACCACGCCAGACATCTTTACTTTACTACCGAGTTGTTCAACAGTTTTAACGGTAAAACTTCCGTCGTTATTTTCATAAAAATAATTATGTCGTTTTATTACTATGACAATACTTCCGTTGTGGGTTCACCAATGATTGTGCCGTCGTACGGATATTCCCCGACAAAAAGAATATTCCCCGACCAATCAAATATTATACAACAACTTGCATACTTTTCAAAATTTATAAATATTACCAACAACTATAACATTATATCAAATCCACACCATAATATTAAAAAAATATTTCGAGAAATTTAAATCTTTATTCATAAAATTTGGGGTATCACAATCTCCCCTCCTTATGAAATTTTGCCCTCGAAATTTACGTATGTACCTGGTATGCCAAAGAGATGAGGATACCTTGACTTCATTTCAGATTCTAACTCTTGAGGTATAACCTTTGAGTGTTGAATACGATCCTTCTTATTCAAGATTTTAACACGTATTTCCTCATACGTTAAATCTTCCACTATCTCGTTCGGTTCTAAATCAATATGATTAGGGTTGTCCACATATTTACATAACATTGGTACGTGATAAACGTTATGAACACGTAACATATTTGGCGGTAAAACGAGTCTATAGGCCACAATCAAGGATTTTAAATGGGCTAATAAAATCGAGGGTTGAGATAACGACTTCTTGAACCTTCTTCTTCACAATCCTCAGCTTCAGGTGTGTAGTTTGAGCGGCTTTTACTTTATCGATTAAAGTCGGTTCTACTCGTATATTCGCCATCATCACATGGGTCCCTAGAGTCTTTAACTCTATCTCCATCCTTTATAAGTTATACGAAATGGGCCTTTTGCGTTGACAATATCGCACTCGTACCCGCATATGATCTTCTACTCAACACGTCAGCTACCACGTTCGCTTTCCCATGATGGTATTGAATGGTATGATCATAATCTTCAACAACTCGAGCCAACGTCTTTGGCACATTATACGTTCGTTTTGGTTGAAGAAATATTTAAGGGTTGAAGAAATGGGTTTTGTACTGGGGTCAATACAAAATTCGATTTCACGCTACAGGGTAGCAAAGAAGTCTTCAAGAATACGCCAGGAAATTTATTAACAATAGAAATATCATTCAAAACTGTGACTCTCATCCAAGACTTGGATAACACATGTAATGAAGGTTTCTCCTAACAGAGTTTCAACCAATAAGTCAAAGTCTAACTTCTCTAGAGTTAAATTTAAACGTTGAACGCAAGCAAGAGAGATAAAATAATGGGTAGAACCGGTATCTAATAAGGCATAGATTTCGTAAGAATTTATAATTAACTAACTCGTGCTAACTTCATTCGGTTTACTCGCTTTTTCAGAAGTCACAAAAAACGCTCTTCCTGAAACCATCGACTTTGTTTTGTCCGTATTCGTCGTTGGTGCCACCGTCCCAGCTGGACTTGACTTTGGTGCACGACAAAATTGAGCTATGTGACCATCTTTTCCACAACTAAAACATACCTTGGAAGGTTGTGAACAGTTTGGACTTATGTGTCCCTCCCCTCCGCATCTATAGCATCTAACTGGTGGTCGTTCTCCTCCCCTATAATTTGTTGCTGCTGCCGACGTCTTCCCATCATCGTTAAATCTTCACTTCTTGAATTTTCCACTTCTATGATCTTGGCCATGATTACCACCAAAGTGGTTACCATTCTTGCATGATAATTTCTTCCACGATGGTTATCGTTGTTCCGATGGTCGTTGCCACCGGTAAGATTATTATCATGTTATTGGTAGTTGCCTTTTGGTTGTGCTAACTCATTATCGCGCTCCAATAACTGAGCCCTATTCACAACATCTGAATATAAATAAAGTTTGTGAGAAATGAGGTATTAACGTATATCGGGTTTCAAACCTCTTAGAAACATTCGCGTCATTCGCTCCTCATTATCGACAAAATGGGATGCAAACTGGGATAACTCCGCAAATTTAACACTGTCACAAAACAAGGGTTAATTGACATATCACATATTATCCCTATACTCCGATGAGACCAATTAAATACCAAATAAACTTAGGTAGGTCATACTAGCGAACTAATTTCCGCCTCCCCTCCTAGTTCTTGTCTCACATCTCGATCAAGGATCATATCCCTAAGCTTTGATACTAACCTGTGACGCCCCAAAATAGGTATACATCACCCATCTTGAGTCGCCAAATACATGGTACAAAATACAAATACAAACTTAATTATACAACCGTCGTGTAATATACGACAATACATAAACTGAGAGTTTTAATAGGAATATTGTTATCTAGACAATATCCACACTCAAAGGAGTCCTCATTATAATTATTGTCACACTATTTAACAGAATAGTGAGGACAACTAATGCTATCTTCTGGACCATCACTCCTTTCCTCGACTCGTCCTAGCTATATTCTCATTTCCTGAAGAGAACAGTGAAAGAAAGGGTGAGCTCAACTAGCCCAGTAAGAAATAATATGACTAAGATAATGCAGAATAAATTATCAATAGTCTTCAACAATGTTAAACTGATAAAATACAATAGACTTCAAGTTTAACTGCAGCGGAATAAGTAATCCATTAGAAAAGTCAAGTAGAGAATAAAATCTACTATCTTCTATGATTTAAAATGTTTTCATCAATTTTTTTCATTTGAGACTCGACTTAATAAATAAACCACATCATCGAATCATCCACGCACTACTAGCCAACGATATTCATTAAATCATCAATGGGTGACTATCTTAGAATAATCCTCGGTCATAATCATACCAAGTCCATCTCTGCACGTAAGCCAAAGATATACAACAATAAAACCAATAATCAACAATCCATCTTTGCACGTAAGCCAAAGATATATAATTCAATAAACAATAGTCCATCTTCGCATGTAAGCCAAAGATAACTTTCATCACCATATAAGCATGAGGATGATGACAATGATATAAGCATTAATCAAACTAAAACAAGGATAAATATTAAAGACTTTAAATTTATCTAAATATTATCAATCACTTAATAAATTCATAATCTAATATTATTAATATAATAAAAATATTTTAATCACCTCTTAAACTTATAAACAATTTATCTCAATTAATTACACTTTATCAAATAATGCATTTAATCATTCAAAAATGCCATACTCATAAGATTTTATCACCAATGATCAAATCCCTTATCAACAATCTACATATACCTTATATAGGATTTCCAGGCAAAAAAATCTTATATTCCAACTTTGTTACTTCACATAACATATTTAACTCATATGTTCGTAACTAAACAATTTTCATGAAAAATACTAAATCAGTTTCAAAAATATTTCTTTTCTGGGATTTAGGATAATATAGTCCCATAAAGAACATATATTTTTCTCGGAATTTTTAAAATTCATTTACTATTTTTCAAAAATCAATTTCCAATTAATTCCTTCAGAAATTAGCTACCTCAAGTTTAACTCCAAAAATTCCCAAATCTTGGCAGAATCTTACACATGTTAACGTGAGCTTCTAGTTTAAATTTCATGGTCATCAGAGTTATAGAACTCCGGTTATAGCGTTTTTCGTCGAAAAAACCTAAATATTGAAATGGTCATAACTTGCTCATTTTAAGTCGGAATGAGCTCATTTTTGGACAGGAGGTATATTATACCATATACGTTCATGTCCCAAAAGGCCAGAATTTTTCTCACAAATTAAGTTGCCGAAATAGCCATTCTAAAAATCTGGACAGTAGCATTTTCCTCTTTTGCAGCTTTGGACTCTTTTGCTAAAAAGCAATCCACATTTAAAATTCATAACACCCTTCCAAAGGTGATTCCACTTGGAAATGCTACAAACTCATAGATCTAATTCTAGAACTTAACCACACTCAAAAATTCAAAATATAATAGGAGATATGGTCAATTGAATTTCATGTTCCATTTTCACCAAAATCTAATTTTTCAACCCTTTGTGATTTCTAAGAAACTTTCATGTTTTCACATAATAACCAACATAACTCATCATAACACTTACTAATACTTCATATACCCATGATTTTCATCAGTCCAATGCTTTTATTATGACTCTCATCATAATCAACGTAACCAGATTATTTCCACAATTTAATAAGGAATGAATACGAAGGATCATTCACCATGCATGTGGTAATCCACTTATACAGGTTATTTCAACAGAATAATAAAGAATGGAATAACAGAAGGATTCACCATGCATGCTATAGAGACCTCACAGACAGGTTATTCCCAACAGAATAATAAAGACGGAACCAGGTCCGGCGTAAAACGCACAGACATGATATTCCAACAAAATAATAAAGAATGGAATAACAACAGAAATCACCATGCATGCGGTACGTCGCATAGACAGGTTATTCCAACAGAATAATAAATAACGGAACTAGGTCAGGCAAAATTCGCACCGACAGGATGTCCCAACAGAATAATAAAGAATGGAATAACAACAGAAATCACCATGCATGCGGTACTTTGCATAGAAAGGTTATTCCAACAGAATAATAAATGATGGAACCAGGTCCGGTGTAAAACGCATAGACAGGATATTCCGACAGAATAATAAATGCAGAATAATAAATAATGAAACCAGGTCCGGCGTAAACGCACATACAGGATATTCTGACAGAATAATAAAGAATGGAATAATAGAAGAATTTCACCATGTATGCGGTACTTCGCATAAACAGGTTATTCTAACATAATAATAAGGAATGGAATAATAGAAGAATTTCACCATGTATGCAGTACTTCGCATAGACAGGTTATTCCAACATAATAATAAGGAATGGAAATAGAAGAATTTCACCATGTATGTAGTACTTCGCATAGACAGGTTATTCCAACATAATAATAAGGAATGGAATAACAGAATAATTTCACCAAGTATAGGGTAGTCCACGTATACAGGTTATTCCAACAGAATAATAAAGAATGGAATAACAAAAGTTCTCTTCATGAATATGAAAAAAATAATACCCCTTACAGGTACAACAAATAATATCCCTTACCTTAGAAGAAACTGGATATTGGAATAGAAAGGTAACAGACTTCTCTTCTTCTTTCTCTCTATAGATTTTCTCTCTATAATTTCTCTCTCTAGAGTTTCAGTGAATTCATAAGAAATAATGAAGGAATGAGCTTCTATTTATAGGAGAATGGACTGAATAGTAACTAATTCATGAACGGTCCAGATTGATTTACTTTTAAACGGACGATCCATATTGATTTACTATTAAACTTTAAAGCAACGGTCCATACTGATTCACTATTAAGCTTTAAAGCAACGGTCCATATTGATTTACTAATATAATTTTAACCAACGGTCTGAAAAATTAGCACATCTCCTCATGGAATAATATTGTACCCAAAAATGATTTGGACCGAAAAGAAATATATTTTGTTCGGGTGAATAATATTTCGTGAATAGTAACTTGTGAATAGTAACTGACACGAAAAGTACCCTGAATACCAGATTGAACAATATAACCTCCAGACATCAATTATTATCGAAATAAATGTCGACTTCCACTAACACTAATAATCTCAACACAATGGAAATATCAAATTCATCTTTAATCAACACGAACTTATTCATCATTAATATTATAACTCATAATATTTAACAACCAGGTCGTTCCCAGGGAAGAGGGGGCTTTCCAATAAGGATTTCTCCCTATTGGCGCGCAATTAGGTGACCAAACCTCTCCTTGATAGAACTTCTAGACATTGTAAATATTGTAATTTAATAATATGAATAACTTTGTCGTCTCAATTATTGATTTAATAATATATCATACTATGCAGATGATATTGTGACAATAATCGAATCAATAATATGAGAGATATAATGCAACAATTACTGTAGCAATAATTGAGTATAACTGAGTGACTTTTCACGTAAGCATCAATAATCAATACCGTGTGCTACTATGCAACCACGCCAGACATTGTACTTTTACTACTACCGAGTAGTTCAACAGTTTTAACGGTAAAACTTCCACCGTTATTTTCATAAAAATAATTCTGTCGTTTTATTACTAGGATAATACTTCCGTTGTGGGTTCACCAATGATTGTGCCATCGTACGGATATTCCCCGACAAAAAGAATATTCCCTGACCAATCGAATATTATACAACAACTTGCATACTTTGCAAAATTTATAGATATTACCCACAACTATAACATTATATCAAATCCACACCATAATATTAAAAAATATTTCGAGAAATTTAAATCTTTATTCATAAAATTTGGGGTCTCACAATCATCGCTCTGATGACTGCTGTCACCGGTATGACCCTGGTTGTGGTCCTTCAGTTGAACATACTCACTATCTCGCTCTAATAATTGAGCTCTGTTGACAACATCTGAATACAGAGAAAATTTGTGAGAGATAAGGTATTGACGAATCTCGGGTTTTAGACCTCTCAGAAACATCCGCGTCATACGTTCCTCATTCTCTACCAAATGAGGTGCAAACCTAGATAACTCCGCGAACTTCGCCTCGTACTGGGACACCGTCATGTTGTTCTGTTCCAATCTAATAAACTCTACCTCCTTTATATGACGAATACTTTCAGGAAAGTACTTGTCATTGAACAGTTTCTGAAATTTTTCCCAAGACATGTTGAATGCGGCTGGCTGGGTACGCTTCACAAATTCCCACTAGTAATCTGCCTCCCCACGGAACATAAAGGTGGCGAATAGAACCTTCTGTTCCTCCGTGCATCCCAAGACATCGAATATCTTGGTAATTTACTTAACCCACATTTCTGTCTTGATTAGATCCGGCTTTCCAAAGAATTCTGGTGGTCCTAACTCTTTGAACTGCTTGGCTGTGACAAATCGCGCGTTGTTATCACTTCCACCCGTATTTTGTACACGAGTCTCCCTCGTCTGATTTTGCATGAACTGCAAACATTCCATCACTCATCATTTTCTCGGTAGTGTTGTTTACAGGAGGAATATTGCCATCCTGTTGCACGTTCTCCTGGTTTGTGGTTAAAGGTGTCTCCACAGTCTCATACACTCCATTGTTAATGTTCTCAGCTGCCATTCTTAAATACTGCAATAAACAAGGGTTAATTAAACAAATTAACATATCACATAATATCCCTATATTATGACTGACCAACAAAAAATCTTAGGTAGGACACACTAGCGAAGGATTTACTCATCTCTCCCCTCCTAGTTCTATTCCCCGATCTCCGCCAGAGACCATATCTCTAAGCTATAATACCAATTGTGACTCCCCCAAAATAGGTATATATCACCTATTTTGAGTCGTCAAATACATGGTGCAGAAAATAACTACAACTTTATTACAATTGTCGTGCAAAATACGACAACACATACTGTGAGTTTAAATACAAATATTGTCTTCTAGACAATATCCATACCCAAATAAAGTTCTCATTACAATTATTGATGCACTATTTTATAAAAATAGTGAGGACTGCTAAAACAACTGTCTAGGACCATCACTCTATACCCCGACTAGTTCCTGCTATGTTCTCGCTTCCTGAGAAGAAAAATGGAACAAAAAGGAAAAGGGTGAGCTCAACTAGCCCAGTAAAGAATATTATGACTAAGATAATATACAACAAATTATCCTTAGTCTTAAACAGGGAAAAATCTGATAAAATATAATCGACAACAAGTTTTAGATACACAACTGCAATGGAAACAACAATTCATTAAAAGAGTTAAGTAGAGAATAAAATCTACTATCATCTATGAATTTAAAAGTCCATCATCAATATTTTATCCCTGTAACATCAATCAATATACATCTTGAATCAAATATTCATCTTTGCACTACGGGCCAAAGATATTCATTCGTATCACCGGTTGGTCATGTTCATCTCAACACTGTTCATCTTTGCACTACTGCAAGCTAAAGATATTCATCAGTAATCATTCATCTTTGCACTACAAAGCCAAAGATATTCATCAAGTATCACCATTAAGGACCGAGGATGATGAAAACATTTTAGATAACGAATCCAAAGGAGATGGAAGGACAAATATTAGGGATTCAGTATTTGGTTTATCCAAATTCAATAATACTCCATAATAACCAATTGTGAAGTAGAATTCAAAAATAAAGATCAAAACATGGATACAATTAAAGATAGTAACCATAAAAGACATCTTGGACAAAAAAGGAAAATTTTCATTTTTCGGTGAATAGTGCCATATTCGTGAATAGTGTCGTATACGTGAATAGTACCGTATACGTGAATAGTAACCCTAACACAAAAAGGTAGAAATTCCACAATAAAATTCATAACAATATCTCAGCATAATGATATTGAAGAAAATAATATCATTTAAGAATAAAATAACATTCCTTACCTCAAAGAAACAGTACTTCAAAATGAAAGGTCGGATGTGATGCTGAATGAAACTTGTACTGAATAACAACTCTTAAAGTATATAAATACTCACAAAATACGCTCAATAATATAGAAAGAGAAAGAGAGAAAGTTTATGTTTCTGGTGTGATTTTCAATTCTAACCTAAGCACCTATTTATAGGAAAATGCTAGCACGCCGATGCAGACTTGACCTGCTACCTGATGGCTTTACCAGCTATTATTGCCACCCGCCACATTTGAAATAAAATTTGAGCACATTTCCCACAAACCAAAAGTGGGGCCCACTCAATTCTAGAATTTTCCACCAAAAATCATTTATAACATAATTTTCGAATCAGTCACCTCTTAAAATTCATAACAAATCATACCTTCATTTTTGACGGTTCAAAATTTGTGGACATATACTCAACTTATATATGTATAACATATCCAAAAATCACAACGATCCAACGGTCGGATTAAAAATTATAACTCACACTATATCTCAAGAACACTGATTTTTCAGATTATGAGTCCTTCGGACCAGTTTCCTTCATTAATAACCACATAAAATAAATAAATCTATCATGTATATCCACATAAAATAAATATTTCCTTATCATATAAATCAATAAATAATTATTCACAAATAATATTACAGAATCACAATAATGACAACCAGGCAGTTCCCAGGAAAGAGGGGCTTTCCAATAAGGATTTCTCCTTACTAGCGCGCAATTAGGTGACCAAACCTCTCCTTGACAGAACTTTCTAGACATTGCCAATAATGCTATCTAATAATATTATTCAAATAATATGAATTATTGATCTGATAATGGAGATACTGTGCAGTGACAATTATTGAAACAACAATAATATAAAATATCAACGCAACAATTATTGAATCAATAAAATAAAATATTGAACAGTAATTACTGTAACAATTATTGAGTAGTGCCTTCTTACGTAAGAATCAATAATTCAAAAATAATGTGCAATACCGTGTGCTACTGTGCAACCACGCGTATTATTGTATTTTAACCACCGGGTATTCCAATGTGTTAATTGATAATAACTACTACTAGTTATTAATAAAAACTTAAACTTGTCGTTTTCTTCATTCGACGCTTATTACATTATAGAGGGTTTATGAATGGTCACGCGCCATTATACGAAAGTATTCCAAACAACAAGAATATTCCACGAACAAACGAATATTCCCCGACAAAAATGAATATTTTATAACCACTTGCTTATTTTGTAAAAATTGCACATTTCACCCATAACCAAAGTATTATATCAAATTAACTCCTTATTATTTCAAGATAATAAATAGAGAAAATTTAATTTTATTTATAATAAGTTGGGGTCTTACAATGGCTTGTCATATATATTATTTTTACTTGCCACATTCTTAATTCCTTTTTGTTTCACTATTTCACTAATCCAATTAGCCTTAATTGGCTTGATGAATTATTATACATCTTTATCCCTTTATATTAGTTATACTAATTAATGACTTAAAGATTATAAATCTTTCTATTTACCATTCAAGGCTAACACTCAAGCTATGTTAACAGATAATAATTTGTCACTAGTTTCAGAAATGAGAATTATATCTCATGGTTATGAGTATCTACCTGGATCTCCTCCTTTTGCCATATTATTCCGTATTCATCTTAAAGTTTTGACTACTTTAAACCCTTATATCTCTTATAATATTGATTTTCCTGAATCATCTAGATAATCTGTGTCTGAACCTTTAGAATCTGTTTATCAAGAGTCTAAAAAATCCAGTAATGAGTCTGTTAAAAATGAAGACTTAATAAAAGGAATACATATTTCCGAAAATCAAATACCTCATGGTATTTATGAAATAAATATTCCTCAAAACAGAGACCTTATAGTCCAACTGCTAGTGATATGCATTTTGAATGTTAATGGATTTTTCTCCAAATAGTGAAATTCGTCAATTGGTATTTTAAAAATCATCATCATAATAATAAATTAGCGGAAACAAAAGCTAATTATTATTCTTATATGAATATATCCTGTGTATAATATCGTTTACTAAATGGTATTGCAATTTTGTTTTAAAAATAAAATTTTACACAGAAAGTCAACTGAATGTGTTAACTGGTATTCAAAAGGACTGGATTACCACAAGTGGTAATATTATCCAATCCATTCATCCCCCTCCCTTGAACTTAGCTCAGGGAATGAAAATTTAAAACCTTTAGTTATTAATCTGTACGTTGATATACCTGAAAACCCCTATCAACAAGAAGAGGTAAAAATAAAAGATATTTTGCCTTTATCTAAACAGAATAATTATACTAATCTATTTCTTCAAATAGTAGGAAAATAGTTAACCAGAATAGAAGAACAAATTAATCATATTAATGATAAATGTCAAGTTGTTATCCAAAAGATAGATCTTCAACCTGTAACCATTAAACCACCTTTAGAAGTTAGTAATTTTAAGATGAAATCTTCTAAATCTGATGATGAGTTTATTGATAATCTTTTAAATAAAATAAAAGATTTATAAACTACAACTGCATCTACATCTCAGTTAAATATGATGTCTGGAGAGCCCTCTTCACATACCAGTAATAATAATACTGATGATGATGAAGAAACTGATGATATTTCTCATGTTCATATTTTGGAAATCCAAAATAATTTTCAAGAAATGCAGCATATTAATAAAACCACTTATAGTCAAAAACCAATAAATCGTATGGCTTTATCTGGACCTAGTAGGTATTATTAACCCAAACCTACTCCCCGGGATATTCTGTTTGAAGAAGATTTTCTTCATTCTCAAAAATATTACCACGGTAAAACCATTTATGAATGGAATATTGATGGTAAGACATAATATCAAATTTATGAAACTGTCGACGTCGAGATTTTTTAGTGTCCCTTTTCGTTACTTGTTCTTTGGTGTTCTCATGTTAATGTGAGATTTATTTGAAAAAACAAGTGAAAAAGGTCCGACATGTATAATGTCAATTTTTTGACTTTAAGAGTCGCCAGTTGGTGTATTTAACTGGTTGCACCAACGCAACCGAAAAGGTTTGCACATTGACCCAGTGATATGACACTAGTAAACGGGTCTGTAAAAAAATCGAGATTCATTTGAGTTCGGAGGCTTGATTATGCAGAGGGAAGGTGTTAGGCACCCCCCGACATCCGTGTTGCCACGGTGACTGCCACTTTTCAAGAAACTATTATATGAATATGTATGTCTGTGTGTGTGTGGATCAATGTGCAATTATTTGGAAGTAGTGATATGCCTCGTTCGCACCTACATACAAAGGGTTTGAATTTATAAAAAAATTCAGTTTTAACCAGATATAGCAATGAAGTTTTGTAAAAAGAGTTTTTTCAAACCCTGTGCTCAATAGTAATTGAAGCCTTTGATACTTCCATTTTATTATTAAATGGTCGGCTTGTTTGCTTTTATTTTTGAAATGCGAAGCATCTTTGAGAAAATAATATACAACATCGCCAAACTCCTCATGGGCATGACAGTCATCCAAGGAAATTCAGACACTGTAAAATGTCCATCATGGGAACCGAATCTAGATTCAGTAGACTGAATCTGTGATCACATGATTCCTGTGCTCACATGATACTGCAGTTTGTATGGAAAGCAGTAAGCAATTATATATATATAAGCTGTAAATATATAAATACATACATGATCAACCACCACGAAGTAACTCCACGGGGGATCGGAAATGTAAATATATAAAAGCGGTAAATATATATATATGGACATGATCAACCACCACGAAGTAAACTCTGTGGGACGAAATGTAAATAAAGTTGTAAAACAATCAATCGCACTTAAGTAAACTCTGAGCGAGAATGAAATGTAAATAAAGTCTGTAAAAGTAATCAACTACCATGAAGTAAACTGTGCAAGACAAAATGTAAATATATATATATATATATAAGTTAAAGTAAATGCAGGATGTAAATCAGGGCTCATCTGATATGTCCAACAACAATATATATATATATATATATATATATATATATATATATATATATATATATATATAAGGTAAATGCTAGGATATAAAATCCAAAGCTCATCGAGATATATCCGATAATAATTATATATATATATATATATATATATATATATATATATATATATATATATATATAAAGCAAGTAAGCGCTCCGCATATAAGTCTCGGGCTCAATCGAGGCATAACTTCGATAATGTTAGTCCATATATGAAATATATACATATATAAGTATATATATACAGACAAAAATGAAAAACCATGAATAGGAAGTCCGCAAACGCACACAACGCGACTCTCAATGTGTATAATAGTGTGTGCTAATATGAAAAGAAAGGCTTTATAGAATGTGAGAAGTCTTACAGTGGGCTGCCAAAGTAGACTTCTATGACTCTATGTGTATAAATACTCAGCTCCCGTCGGACAAAAATATAGCTATATGTGAGCTGACAGATGAAGAAACACTCAATATGGATGTGTACAGAGTAAATTGGATAGGGCTTCCTCGCCTTTCTCTCTCCTTCTCTCTCAAATGGCTGACCCCAAGGTCTATATTTATATCTCGATGGTCAGCGAGGTGTGTACTGCTGGTACCGCATGACATACACTGCACAGTAGCAGATTACACTCGCTGGGTCGGTCGAGGTGTCCCCATACTTCGCGGGTACCATCGTCTCGAAGTGCGTGCACTCGTGCACTGTAATGTCCGCTCGAACTTGCAGAACTTCAATCCGAGCATCCGAACGAGGTATATGTGACCTTCTTTGGACCGCTTGTGTCGAGAGTTACGCAATGACATGGATTAGAGGTTGTACGAAGTCAGGAAGAAGGGACCATGCCCATAGTCTTCAAGCTTTAAATTCTATCTGGTGTACTGCCACGCGTAATAGTCACTCGGGATTGTAATTCCTCGGTTCTTATGGGACATTGTTGTATGTATGTATGTATGAAGTGTTGAGACGACGCGCAGGTGTTGATATGGGAAGATGACGTTTGACTCTTTGCCGGGGTTATCGCCGGATTGAGTTGAAAGTAGACGTTGCTCAGTGTTACATCTAAGATTGGACTGCTGCAAGTGTTTGAATGCCACAAGGTCATCTTGGGAGTGTGTCTGTCTACTTGTTATTAGCTCCGTGTCTGAGGGATGAGTGCCTTGGCAGGAGGTCTGAGATTGAAGCTGGTAGTATGTAATTAAAACAAGCATTTCCGGAGTTATCGCCGGAACTGCAATAGCATTCCTTGGGGTTATCGCCAAGGATGAAACTTGGGGTTATCTCCGAGGTTGGAAATGATCCTTCCGGTGTGTGTTCCGGGGTTGGAAATGATGTTCTCGGTGTGTGTCCCGGGTTTGAGCTTGACTTCCGGTAGTATCCGGAATGGATGTGAGCTGTCTTCCAGGGTTATCTCCAAAAGACGAATCTGCCCTCCTGTAATGTTAGTAATAGATGTGCAGAAAATTTCGAGTGTCTACAAATGCCCCTCTTTATCATATTCATGCAATGCAAGGCATGGATAGGATAAAGAATCCTAGACACTTGAAATGCAAGTGAAATAAACATGATGCTATGTGCAGCAATATGATGCAAATGTATGATGCATGATTGTCAGGTAATCCTACTGGGATGACAATCAGTGTTGGCTTGGACATGCGATCCAAGTCTTCAGGATGTTGACGTTGGGGCTATCACTAAAGTCTCGAATCCTAGACACTGGCTTATATTCCATAGAGGTGCCTCTTGTGTGCAAGAGATCTGTGGGGATAAAGCTTTGTCTGTTTGAGGATGTGTATAACATATTCCCTCATCCTGTCGGAGTTACTGCCAACAGTCTGTTGTCGTCAGGGTTGCCCAACCTTCGTTAATGTGTGTATCACCGGATAGATCCCTGCTAGGTGCATTATCAAGGTTGCTTGACCTTCATTGATGTATGTGTCAATGGTCGCACTACGTTGTAACCCCCGCCAGGGATACTTGTATAAGTTGCTTCGATGGGTTTATTTGCCATCGGCTGACATGACGTCAAGGCTGCTTGACCTTCATTGATGTGTGTATCAATGGTTGAGAATTCGCTGTAACCCCCGCCGGGGATACGTGGATGCTTGAAAGATGTGCGTTATGACTTCATAGGGGATACTTTATAAGTTTATAACTTGACGTTGTAATTTCATTGGGAAGTTTAGGTTGTGACCTCGCAATGACCAGAGATCGGACCTTTGTGGGGTATTACCGAGCATGATTTGTGAAAGCTGAGCTCATCGATATAGTATACCCTGCATTCAGGCGAATACCAATGAGATGACGGGAGTTCAATTCTAACCCGTACAAAACCAGGATTCCAGGTTATTCCGCTCAATCGCGTAGCATTTTTATTCCTTATTTGGCCTTTTTAGCTTGTGAGATCTCTTTTGCAACTCTAACTGGAGTGAGCCGGAGGTGTGGGACCCACATAGGAGTGCCGCAGGTACACCTACAGCAGCCGCAAGTGGATCAGCGGCCAACCGTGGCTATGTAAAGCCCAAAGGTTGCTTTCACAAGTTATTTTCAAGGCGCATCGCTGAAGGAAATCGAGAGCTCTTCTTGGATCCACGAAGTTCGGGCAACTTTCTGCATATTCTGCCACCGTACAAGCGTTCTTCACTATCCTTGTAACATATGCATGTATTTTTTTCCACTTTCTATCCGTTGGAAAATGACTTATCACATGAAATGCATTTAGACACATAGTAGTGAATATGCATGCTGATATGACTTGATAAAAAATATTCAACATAGCAAATGTTAGTATTAAATCATGTTGAACATAATGATGTGAAAAAATTTGACTTTTGAAACAGTAAAATTAGCACCTTTTACTGTCATTTCTTATCCTATCTGAGGACAAATGAGTAAAGGTAGAAAAGAAAAATAATCCTGGTAATTAGACTACACTTACGGATTTTTTACTGTGATGTGATAATGCATGTAAGATGTATATGACTGTGTATAGGTGTGCTACTGAATGGCCACCTAGTCATGCCTAAGTGCATGTGGATAGTCCCATTTACAAAGGGGGCTATGGCAAAAAATTTCCAAAATGTAAGAATTGAGTAGTCATGCATTTTTAACTCTACTGTAGACGTATGTTAAAACAATGCATGCATGCATGTAATCATAAGATGCATTTTGAAAAGCTCCAGGTAAGAATTTACCACACCTTTTCTGAGGTGATTTGGAGACTTGTTGTCCAGATATTATGAATCCGGATCAACTGAGTAGTTCCCGTAGGACCACTTCAGGTGTACGGAGGAGGGCTTCTAAAGAGCCTTAACGCCGGTCTGTCAGACAGCCTCGTCGTTTAGTGGAGGCAGTGATACGTCCTATCCGGGTTGAAGTGCCAGATATCGAGGACGAGGAGGAGGACATACCGATTAAGGTTCCTGCTCCTGCTGTACGTGTTCCCCGTAGGGATTTGCCAGGTATTCAAGTGGCGAACCCAGATCTTCAGGGTGACTTGAGTAGGCATCCTTCAGCATACCTGCACGCAAACGAGGTATGAAGTTAGATCTTTAATCTTCCTTATTTCCTATTGATGAGGAGTCAAGGATTCTGATGTTGATCTGCATTTGATGTAGGTTCCCGGCTTCAAACAGCCTTGAGGGAACTGGTTTAGCATCCACTCTATCTATCAGGCTTTGCATGATGACTACAGAGTGATTGTACATGGCTGGGGATTTGGGGCGTTCTTTTCCATTCTTCCCCATCGTTGTCCCTGGGGTTACCTCAGGGCATTGTCTGAGTGGTGGTTTCACCAGACTCAGTCACTCCATTTGTTGCACTATGATATGATGATGACGCCGATGGATTGGCGGTTTATCACAGGTATGGAGTTTGGAGGGGATCTAGTGCCTTGCACGGCGGATATTAACCCTACTGTCGTCAGATCCTTATTGGGAGTTTTTTTACGGAGACGCCAAGGGCAAGGGTGACTATTCGACAGTGTCCTTTGGCGTAGATGCTATGATGATGGTCGTTGAGTGAGCCTATACCCGATGATGTGAGAGTCAAGGATCGCATTCTTCAGCGATTGTTCCTGATGATCATTAGGGGCTGCTTTATAGAAGATAATTCCTCTACGGTGTCCTTCGCTTTGATCAACGCCACTCGATACGTGGACCGTATAGGAGAGTATGATTAGGGTTCCTACACCTTTGCCTACATCCTCAGGGGAATGAGCATGCGATCGCAGGGCTTGACCGAGGCTTGGTTAGGATTCTACCCATTTCTGCTGGTGAGTGTTTCTCTTGTCTTTTCCCATATATAGGTTAAGAGTGTTGACTGACAACAGATGTTGCCTTTGTGTTAGCAATTTTGTGCCTATGAGAGGCTTCCATGTTTGCGTCCTATGAGCGTGTTAGGTTTAAACACCTATCCACGAGGACGGAGATGGCATCATTCCATACTGGCGGAGGTTCCTGTTGCTGAGGGTTTCACCCATTGCCGCCTACAGCTGGAGTTGTTAACAGCGGATGTCGTCACATAGGTTCCCTACTCTGGAGAGCATTTGGGAATTAGATTTGAGGATGGGTACCCGACTGGAGTTGAGTACGTCATGTCCACCCGCAGGATTCCTCTCTTCACAGATGGAGGATGGGATCTCTACTTAGGAGAGCGTGCTATCAGGAGCACTATATGAGAGATTTGCATGCCGATCTTACCTCATGTCAGGCGTTATTGGCCTATTTCGCAGTCACCCGTCATTGACATCCAATTGTTGGGGATTGACGATTTTACATTGTCAGAGGGCCCCTGAACTCAGGAGATGTTCCAACATTGGTGGATCCCTCGTATTATTGGAGCTCAGACCCACACCACCACGCTTTATGGGGATATGGTTCCGAGGATCCGTGATGATGTGGATTGGCTATTTCGTGTCGAGATCCAACTCATGTGACATGATTGATGATTGACGGCAAATTGGACCAACACATATTTTCATTCGACATTTGGGCAGAGATCCTTCAGAGGTAGATACTTTTGATCCTTTCAGCTCTGGTACTGGCCCCTCAAGTGACCCATATGGCTTTGCCGGTGCAGATCCTCCCTTGTATCGGCCTGACATCCTTGTAGATAGAGATCCAGTGACTCAGTAAGAGTTACATCAGGTGGATAGGATTGATGATATAGACATCGACACCATTGACTTTTTTTGATGTATTTCTCGTTATCTCTTTTGATAGGCCTCTGTTAGCTACTGGGTAGCTTCGCCCCATTCTCGCTATATCTTTTGATAGGCCTCTATTAGATGTTGGGTAGCTTTGCCCCATTTCCATGTATTTTAGCTGTACAGAGATGTATTAGATGATGATGATATACTTAGAAATGTATGCACAATTTTCCATTCCCTATATCATATTGCCATCTATTGTATCATGTATGTTATTATGTTATGCATATATATGTATGTCCAGAGATATTCAGCATTGACCCCTAGATGGTCTTATAACACGACCCGCACAGATATCTTCTTCGATAGTTAGCCGTATTGATCATACCCCACCATTTTTGGTGGTATCTGGTATGCGCTTATGGTATGATACTATATCACCATCAGACATGGTGATTGTAGATGATTTACTGCAGCATGCTATGACCTTGTTGATGTTTCAGGTCCCCACAGGGTTTGTAAAGGGTATGCTAAAGCACTGGGTATCGGATAGGCAGGTTTTCTGATTTGGGACCCAGGAGTTGACTCCTACTTTGGAGGAGTATGCACGGTTAACGATCCTGCCGCTGGACAGACCTTGCGTGCATATGGCTATCGGAGACATGAGTAGAGAGTTCATGACCCTCACCGGATTGAGACGTAGAGTGGTACAGGATGAGATTACATCCGGCCACGTGATATCCCAGCGTTTTTTGTTTGACAAATTTGGCTCTGAGGATAGTTATGCACGGCATTCCGGGGATTTCACCACACCGAAGGACCATTGGAGTTCAGCCATAGTGGATGTACTAGTTGTGCGTATTATCATACGTCTTCATGCCACGGTATATGGATGAGCTGGATATCGGCGTCATTATGGTAATGAGAGCTCTCAGGGAGGGTCATACCATTATACCGATGATTATTGCAGAGATTCTGAGGTCAGCTACATACTGCTGCACTTATCCGACAGGAGTGTTTACAAGTAGCTCGGTCATGATGTATGTGTGGTTTATGTCACACTTGAGACCGATTGGTACACTTAGACGGCAGGGGTTTTGTTTCACCCATGACATAGCCATGTCATACTCCTTTCAGCCTACGGAGTGTACAGATGCTGCATCGTGGTTAACTTTCCTGGCAGGGATTAGGGATCCATTTGCTATATATCCGTGTTTAGGGCTTAGCTCACCCTACAGCTTTAGTACTCATGCTCCGGGCATGGATTATCTCCCTCTGGCAGGATTGAGGGGCATGATTACTTACCACCCACTGGCCGTGATGTGTCAGTTTGACCAGTTTCAGGATTTTCATCATTATGAGGGGGGCAGTGAGTCAGCGCTTCGCTTCACACCATTTATTAGGGGAGGACAGATCCAGGTTGTATGCCTGTTGGGATCAACAAGAGCTGGCTGGGTTTTTTGTCAGTCATCCGGGTTGTTCTGCAGAGTATTCTGCATGGATGGAGACAGAGACTGCATTGGCTACGGTAGTGTCCACAGTGCAGGATGTTGATTCTGACGATGAGGAGCCTATAGAGGAGGCTGATATTCCCATCGGTGATTTGAATCTTTGGTCGCCAACTTTTGTGATGGATTCTCCCACCCCGAAGTGCCATCTGTTACTCAAGATTCTAAGACAACATTTGGAGCAGAGCTTACATCCGATGACCTATGATAGAGATCAAAGCTAGGGTAGTGATGTTGTGACTCTTGATAGGAGACACCGCTCTGTTAGAGAGGGATGAGGCTAGATCACCAGGATGCATTGATTGTGGAGCGGGATGCCGCCTTTATCTGCTAGGGATGTGGCAGTTGCGTAGAAAGTACTTGATGAGATCCCAGATGACTATCGATCTTCCGACATGAGTGCTTACATTGATGAGCATTATGCCACCATGCGATTAGCCCTCGATCCGCTAGCTCGTCGTGTAGATACCATTGGGAAGCTTGACTTGCGGCGCATACCTCCGTTTGAGAGAGGGGTTCCATGTTAGATCTAATAGTCCGCATATATACAGATCTGTAGATAGCTTTATATTTTCTTGCACAGACTAGCTTAGACATTTTGTCATGTACAGCACATATGTATATATCAAACAGTATTATGTATGGCAGGGAAATATATTTTGATTCACTTCCCTTTTAGTTAGGCCTTGAGACTTGCTTGATATTTGCATGTTTCTTCAGGGCCTTGTGATCTTAATGCATTCTGAACTTATCCTTGATAGGTGGATATTGAGACGTCGCAAGATCTCTCAGAACGGATCATTGATTTCTGTATATCCCTACCATCTTTGATGTCTTGGGACTGGTATATGTATGGAAAAATGGAGAGGAGGGTGGTTTTTCCTCTCTGAGATTGACCGCACCACAGATGGTCGCCAGTACTTCTATTTATGAGAAGCCTAGTTAATTCCATCTCTTATGGGTTGGTATTGCTCTTTGAGGCACGATCGCAGCTTAGATGGTCACCGAATCTTCTATTGAAGGTTGATCTCAGTACCGTGTGACAAGTATTTTTTTTTGTTTTGGTAGGGGTTAGACTGAACCATAAATGGCTGCCTACGTACTCCTATTGAAGATGAGATCAAGTCTGCGTGGTTCGAACCTGGTGTAAGAGGTTCAGCTGAATGCGAAAGGCAGAAGCTTTATTGATGAAGAAGGGTGTAGAAGTATTTTTGTGGTTTTTGTATTGAAAGGGTAGAAATGTTTTTTGTTGTTTTTGTTGTTTATTCGTAGGGCCATATAGAATATGGTTGCCTATGTACCCGGGTATCGAGAGAGATCAGTCGACGTAGTTCACCCTCGGGATGAATCGCACCAAAGAGAAGTGTGAATCCCGTATGCGAGCTATATCATTGGGAGAAGTTTAATCCCATAATGGGGATAAACTGTAGGTGTGGAAAAAGTTTGATCCCTTCTTCAGGACAAACTGCAAGCATAGAAAAGTTTTAATCCCGTCTTCAGGATAAACTGCAGGTGTAAAAGGTTCAATCCCGTCTTCAGGATAACCGAAATTGTATGTAAGATTTGAAATGAGGTGAAACCAGGCTGCTGGTTTAAAGTGTATGTTTCCCTGAGGGGCAGAAGAGTATGTAAGAAAGAAAGGGTTCAAAACCGGAATGACTAGTGATTTGATGATCAAAACTAGGATGTTTATTTGATGGTAACTTCAGACATAGTACCGTTTCACGGTGTCCGAGTTGATAAGCTGTGGAAATTCATCGCCATCCATTTCTTGTATTCTAAGAGCAGCTCCTGTCAATACTTCCTTGACAACAAATGGGCCTTCCCAGTTAGGAGCGAATTTTCCCTTACATTGATCTTGGTTGTCAATGATCTTCTTTAAAACCAAGTCATGTTGTTTGAACTTCCGTAGTCGGACTTTTTTGTTGTAGGATCGTACGATCCTTTGTTGATATAACTGACCATGGAAGATAGTCGCGGTTCGCCTTTCGTCTATTAGAGAAAATTGGTGATACCTGTCTTGTACCCATTGATCTTAATATAACTGAGCATCCATCAACACTCTGAGGGATTCCATTTCCACCTCTATGGGGAGTACTGCTTCCATCCCATAGGCTAATGAGTAGGGGATTTCCCCAGTGGAAGTACGCAGGGAAGTTCTGTAGGATAATAAAGTCAAAGGCAAGAGGTCTGGCCATCCTTTGTGATTGGCGGACATTTTCTGCATGATCTTTTTGATGTTTTTATTAGCCGCTTCAACAACACCATTCATCTTTGGACGGTAGATGACGGAGTTAAGGTGTTTGATGTGGAATTTTCTACATAACTCCTCCATCATTTTGTTGTTGAGGTTTTTAGCATTGTCTGACACAATGACCTCTGGTTGTCCATATCGACAGATGACATTGTTTCTGATGAAAGAAATGATAACTTCTTTAGTAACCACGGGAAGGAAGTCGCTTCTACCCATTTGGTGAAGTAATGATCATGGTGAATATGAATCGATGTCCATTCTTGACTTTTGGGCTCGATGGGTCCGATCACGCCCATTCCCCACATTGAGAAGGGCCATGGCGAACTTATATTATGGAGTTCCCTTGGAGGGGCGTGGATAGCAATCCCATAAATCTGGCATTGATAACACCTCTTGATGTGATCATCACAGTCAGCTTTGAGTGTAAGCCAATACTGCCCTATTCTAAGGATCTTCTTGACAAGTAGGGGTCCGCTCATGTGAGGGCCACATACTCCACCATGGATCTCATCCATGAGTCTCTGAGCTTGGTCTTTATCCAGACATCTGAGGAGACCTAATCCTACATCTCTTTTGTAGAGTGCATCTCCGCTCAGGTAGAATTCATAAAAAATGGAAGGAGATATACATGCTCCTGCCTGATTAATTGGCGTGTGACTTGATCTTTGGTGGGTCACCGATTCGCTTGATGCTCAATTTGTTTGCAAAGAGCTTTCATCTTTCGTTCCATAGTAAACTGGAACTTTGCATAATCCCATTTGTCAACACCATCTTTGATGATCGGGGATGATTCACTGTTAAAATCGGAACTCTGTCCAGTGCTCCAACTGATCATGTTGACCTCTTCTTCTTTGTGTTTAGGAAGAGGGTTGTCTTGCACATGAGGTTGATTTGGTTTGGTGACCACGATCTCACCGTTGTCTATTAAGTCTTGGATCTTGTGTTTCAAGGCCCAACAATCTTGAGTATCATGTCTAGGTGATCCGGCATGATAAGCACACTTCCGAGTAACATTGAAATCCATCCCATTAGGGTTGGATGGTGGAAGAATACGCGTGATTTTCTTCTAAAAAGAGAAAGAATATTCTCGAGCGAGTCCCCTAAGGGTGTGAAAGTTCGAGGGCGCTTTGCATCTCCACCTTTGGGCAATTGAGGGTTTGAAGACTGTGCTTGGAAAGGGGAGTAGTTTCTCCTCTGTATAGGCATGTTCTGACTGTCTTTTTGACCTTGTAGTATCTAGGAAACATCGTCCTCTTTCTTTTTATAGACCCTCCGAGGGTTGTTTCCATAAGATCCAGATTGGATGTGCTCAGCAACTGCTTTAAGAGCGGCTAGGTCTTGAATCTTTCCTGACTTCAATCCCATCTCAGCCATCTCTCCGTGCTTGATCATTTCAGAAAATGGTTTGCCAATACCAGCTAAGACTCTCTCATAAAAAGGAGCTTCCTGTACATATATGAATGTCATGACCATTTCTGATTCCGTCATGGAAGGAATAACTTGAGCAGTAGACTGTTTCTTGACCTTGGTAATTTGGTACCGGTCAAGAGCCATCTGAGATTGAAAATTGTATTGAGTGAGGAAGGTATGAGCCAGCTCTTCCCAACTATGGATCTTTGAGTTGTCTAATCTGGTATACCATGAACGGGCTTCTCCGGTGGATTTTTTCAAACAATTTGCATTCGAGCTTTTCATTTTCCGCGAAGATCCAAGTTCTCCAATGAATACCTTTAAATGGGTATAAGGATCCCCTAATCCGTCATACTTTTCAAAATCAGGGGTTTTAAATTTCTCTGGATAATGAACACCAGGGAAGATGCAAAGGTCAGCATATGAAACACTTCCATGTGTTCCAATCCCTTTGAGAATACGGATAGTTTCCTCCATTTGGAGTACTTTCTTCCTGACATCACCAGTGTCTAGATCTCCTCTGAGATGGGTGCTTTCAGGGTCTTTGTTGGTCATATCCAACTGAGGTTCTGGAATTGTTTTTTTCAAACCTTGAGCTCCTCCTTGTGTAGAGGATTCTGTATCTGGAGGCATTTTTGTGCCCTGAGTGGACTGATGCAATTCTTAAGCAAGACAGCCAAATTTGTGATTTTCTGACTTAATTCGTCAAATTCTTCACGAGAAACAGGATTAGATTGGTTAGACGAAGACATAATTGGCTGTAGGCTCGTGGCCTTTTTGGATTTTGAGAGGGTAACAGGCCCAATGATTTCCCTACCAAAGACTTATGTAGTTTAGTCTTAGGGTAATGTAAATATTATCATAAGATGTCCGTTTTAGGAATATTGTCCTGCAAAATCGGGTGTTAATTGATAACATGCATGCACAGATAATCTTCATATTTTCCATTACATAAAGATGGACATGGAATAAAATTACAAGTAAATGCTTTTACAAGTAATTGAAAATGGAAAGCATGAAGAGACTTTCCTCCGCATTTGGTTTATCAGAGGTTGACCTATCTTAGGGTTACTCTCGCGGCTTTTTGGCATGAAGGTTCCTAGATCATCGCAATCTACTTGACGGGAAGTTAATCCGGTCTTTCAAATGGAGAGAATTTGGGTGGTGCCTTTCCTGAGCCCCGTTGGAATTATTCTTCCTACGAGTCCAGTAATCAAACACTGACAGGATAGCCTCTTAGTGGAGGAACCACACAACATACATTCACATACAACGTGTCTCACCGTTTATGAAAATGATGACATGTGCGAAGCACTAATATCACAGATAGATATAGTATAGAGGAGTAAGTAAAATGCATTCGTACACATTCATCATAAATGTAAATACAACATTCACACACAAGCATATGACAGTTTTGAAAAGCTTGTAATAGCGGCTTAAGCCCTCTTACTGGAGTCCCCAGCAGAGTCACCACATGTTAATGTGAGATTTGTTTGAAAAAACAAGTGAAAAAGGTCCGACATGTATAATGTCGACTTTTTGACTTTAAGAGTCGCCAGTTGGTGTATTTACCTGATTGCACCAACGTAACAGAAAAGGTTTGCATATTGACCCAGTGATATGACACTGCTAAACGGGTCTGTGAAACCGAGATTCATTTGAGTTCGGGAGCTTGATTATGCGGAGGGAAGGTGTTAGGCACCCCCCGACATCCGTGTTGCCACAGTGACCGCCACTTTTCAAGAAACTGTTATATGAATATGTGTGTGTGTGTGTGTGTGTGTGTTGTGTGGATCAATGTGCAATTATTTAGAAGTAATGCTATGCCTCGTTCGCACCTATATACAAAGGGTTTGAATTTATAGAAAAATTCAGTTTTAACCAGATATAGCAATGAAGTTTTGTAAAAAGAGGTTTTTCAAACCCTGTGCTCAATAGTAATTGAAGCCTTTGATACTTCCATTTTATTATTAAATGTTCGGCTTGTTTTCTTTTATTTTCAAAATGCGAAGCATCTTCGAGAAAATAATATACAGCAGCGCCAAACTCCTCATGGGCATGATAGCCATCCAAGGAAATTCAGACACTGTAAATAATATACAAGTTGCTTACAGCTGAGAAATGTCCATCATGGAAACCGAATCTATATTCAGTAGACTGAATCTGTGATCACATGATTCATAGGCTCACATGATACTGCAGTTTGTATAGAAAGCAGTAAGCAGTTATATATATAAAAGCTTTAAATATATATATACAGACATGATCAACCACCACGAAGCAACTCCATGGGGATCGAAAATGTAAATATATAAAAGCGGTATATATATATATATATATATATATATATATATATATATATATATATATATATATATATATATATATATATATGGACATAATCAATCACCATGAAGTAAACTCTGTGTGGGACGAAATGTAAATAAAGTCAGTAAAGCAATCAACTACCACGTAAGTAAACCTGTGGGACGAAATGTAAATAAAGTTGTAAAAGCAATCAATCGCCACGAAGTAAACTCCAAAGCAGGACGAAATATAAATAAAGTCGTAAAAGCAATTAAGCGCCACAAAGTAAACTCCGTGTAGATTTAAATATAAAATATATATATATATGTACATATATATAAAAAAGAAAGAACGCACCGGATGTAAATCCGGGCTCATCGGATATGTCCGACAACAATTATATATATATAAGCAGGTAAATGCTCCGGATATAAAATCCAGGCTCATCAGATATGTCTGACAACAATTATATATATAAGTATATATAAAAAGCAAGTAAACGCTCCAGACATAAGTCTAGTCTCAATCGAGGCATAACTCGATAATGTTAGTCCATATATGAAATATATACATATATAAGTATATATATACAGACAGAAATGAAAACCACGAACCGAAGTCCGGGCAAACGCACACAACGTGACTCTCAATGTGTATAACAGTGTGTGGTAATATGAAAAGAAAGGCTTCATAGAATGTGAGAAAGCTTATAGTGGGCTGCCAAAGTAGACTTCTATGACTTTATGTGGATAAATACTCAGCTCCCGCCGGACAAAAATATAGCTATATGTGAGCTGACAGATGAGGAAACACTCAATATGGGTGTGTACAGAGTAAATTGGACAGGGCTTCCTCGCCTTTCTCTCTCCTTCTCTCTTAAATGGCTGACCCCAAGGTTTATATTTATAGACCCGATGGCCAGCAGTGTGTACTGTGGTACCATGCATACACTCAAGGGTTTGGTCGAGGTGTCCCCTAAGCCATGGGTTCTCGCTCATCTCGAATCGTGCACTCGTGCACTGTAATGTCCACTCGAACTTTTAGAACTTCAATCCGAGCATCCGAACGAGGTATATGTGACCTTCTTCAGACCGCTTGTGTCGAGAGTTATGCAATGACATGGATTAGAGGTTGTACGAAGTCAGGAAGAGGGGACCATGCCCATTGTCTTCAAGCTTCAAATTCTATCCGGTGTACTGCCACGAGTAATAGTCACTCGAGATTGTAACTCCTCGGTTCTTGTGGGACATTATTGTATATATGTATGTATGAAGTGCTGAGACGATGCGCATGTGTTGATGTGGCAAGATGACGTTTGACTCTTCGTCGGGGTTATCGCCGGTTTGAGTTGAAAGTAGACGTTGCTCAGGGTTACATCTAAGATTGGACTGCTGCAAGTGTTTGAATGCCACAAGGTCATCTTGTGAGTGTGCCTGTCTACCCGTTGTTAGCTCTGGGTCTGAGGGATGAGTGCCTCGGCAGGAGGTCTGAGTGAAGCTGATAGCATGTAATTGAAATAAGAATTTCTGGAGTTATCGCCGGAACTGCAATAGCATTCCTTGGGGTTATCGCCAAGGACGAAACTCGGGGTTGTCTCCGAGGTTGAAAATGATCCTTCCGGTGTGTGTTCTGGGGTTGGAAATGATGTTCCCGGTGTGTGTCCCAGGTTTTGAGCTTGACTTCCAGTAGTATCCGGAATGGATGTGAGTTGTCTTCCAGGGTTATCTCCAAAAGACGAATCTGCCCTCCTATAATGTTAGTAACGGGTGTGCAAAAAATTTCGAGTGTCTACAGAAACCATATATCATATCATGATGTATGCAACAGTCTGTAAATAAAATGATAATACAAACCATCAGATATGTCGTTTCTTAGCAAATGGATTTACTGACATTCTTAAAGGATGGTGGGATAATGCACTTACTGACAAACAGAGAACTGAAATTCTTCAATCCTATAAGAATGAAACAGATCATATTACTAAAATTAAAACAAAAAGAGAAGATGCTTGTAACACCTTACTACAAGCAGTCATTCATCATTTTGTTGGACCAGGACTAATGAATACTGACAGGAGTAGAGAGCTTTTACAGAATCTTCGTTGCCCATCCTTAACCCATTTTAGATGGTATAAGAATGTCTTTTTAATGAAAGTAATACAAAGACCGGATGCCAACAGTGAACATTGGAAGGCCAAGTTTATTGATGGACGTCCTACTTTCTTTGCTGAAAAAATCCGTAGAAAATTAAGAGATAAACATGACCGTATGAGTATTCCTTATGACCAGTATTCATATGACCATCTTATTTCAATAATTATTGAAGAAGGATTATCATTATGCAATGATATGAAGCTTCAACGGTTAATGAAAAAATAGAATCTCACCAAAAGACATGAGATATGAGAATTTTGTTATCAATTCTCTTATGAAAGAAAATTACAATATCCTCAAAAGGTTAAAAAAATAATAAAATTCTAAAAATCCAAAATCTTACCGAAGAGGTTCGTCTAAAAAATCTTCTAATAACAAAACCCCTGAAAAATCTACTAAGAAAAAGAAGAACAGTAATAAAAAAGATAAATCTAAAATAAAATGTTATAAATGTGGTAAAACAGGACACTTTGCTAATAAATGCAAATCAAAAATAAAACAGAAACTTAATGAAATATCCCTTGATGAGGACATTTAACAACAAATTTTAAATTGTTTATCTAGCAGTAATTCAGAACTAATTTTAGATGATGATTTAGCAGAAATCTATTCTAAATTTGGCAATGATTCTTATAATGAACAATGTCAAACCTGTACAATAAACAACTGTAATACAATTACTGAAGGTGACTATTGGAAAGCTATCGTCGAGATGAATGGTTTAGATATTGGAGGACCCAGTATCAATGTCTTAACTGACACACAGAAATCTCTTATTGACTTAGCTGATCAAATTAAAGATCTAGAAATTAAATTAAATTTTTGGAAATTTGTTATAAAAATCAAAAGACAGAAGAAATTCTTCCCGTTGATCAATATAGCATGAGGGAAGTTATGAAACGTATGCAAAATGTTTCTACCACTGAAAAATCGACTATTATTCATCACCTTAAAAATGAAATAAATATTTTAAAATCTGAAATAAAATAGTTACAAAATAATAATTTTATCGTTTTTCAAGATTTTAAAAATATTAAATAGCAATTAAATCATAAAAAAATATAATAATGCAGAAGCCCTTGAATCCTCTGATAAACTAGAGTCTTTTGAACAATATTTGATGCTTATGAATCAAGTAGTCTTTCAGAAGTGGTATATCAAAATTACTTTTATTATCAAACCGGATTTTATTATTAAAGATGTCATTGCCCTAGTAGATAGTGGTACTGACATGAAATGTATTCAGGAAGGATTAATTCCTACTAAATACTTTCAGAAAACCACTCAATCTTTAACTAGTGCAAGTGGTAATACTATCAGTATTAAATATAAAATATCAAAAGCCCTAATCTGTAATCAAGGTTTATGTTTACCTACTTCTTTTGTTCTAATCTGTAATATGAATCAAAGTATCATCTTAGGCACCCCTTTTTGTGTCTCCTGATGCCTATTTCAAAAATTGATACTTTGGGTATTCATACTACTCTTAACAATAGGCATATTGTGTTTGAATTTATAACAGAACCTTATACAAAAGAATTAAACCAAGTTAAGCACGTGATTTATTCTAAAGAAAAACAAATTAATTTTATTCAGAAAGAAATAAAATTTCTTACTACAGAACAGAGAATTTTACAACCTTCTTTACAGGAGAAAATAAAATTAATTCATAAGACTCTTCAAGTTGAAATATGTAGTGATGTTCCTAGCGCATTTTGGAATAGGAAGAAACATATTATTTCTCTTCCTTATGTTCCTAATTTCAACGAGAAAAATATTCCTACTAAATCTCGACCCAGTCAGATGAAGAAAGAATATTTAATTCATTGTAAAACTGAAATTGACTCTCTTAAGCAGAAAAAATTAATAAAGCCTAGTATTTATCCCTAGAGTCGTACATCCTTTTATGTTACTAAAAATTCAGAAATTGAACGAGGAGCACCCAGACTCGTTATCAATTATAAACCGCTTAATGAAGTCCTTTAATGGATAAGATATCCAATCCCTAATAAAAAAAATGATCTTCTTGACAGACTTCATGATGCCACTATTTTTTCTAAATTTGATATGAAATCAGGATGTTGGCATATTCAGATCAGAGAACAGGATACTTACAAAACTACTTTTACAGTACCCTTTGGCCATTATAAATGGAATGTTCCATTTGGAGTTGAGAATGGACCTTCAGAATTTCAACATATTATGAATGATATTTTTAATTCTTTTATTGAATTTATTATCTGTTATATTGATGATGTCTTAATTTTCTCTTCATCTATTGACCAGCATATTAAACATTTGAATATTTTTTAAAATGTTATTATAAAAAATAGTTTAGTAGTTTCTGCCCCTAAAATGAAACTTTTCCAAACTAAAATCAGATTTCTTGGACATAATATTTCCAATGGAACTATTATTCTAATTGATAGATGTGTTAAATTTGCATCTAAATTTCCAGATGAAATTAAAGATATTAATCAACTGCAAAGATTTTTAGGAAGTATAAATTTCATTCGAGAATATTATCCAAATCTTTCCCAGTTTGCTTCCATTCTGCATACTCGGTTACAGAAAAATCCTTCACCTTGGACTACTGAGCATACTGATGCAGTAAAAAAGATTAAAACCAGGGTCAAACAACTACCTTGTTTATCTTTACCTAATCCTGAATGGAAGAAGATCGTTCAAACTGATGCTTCTAATATAGGATATAGCGGGATCCTAAAACAATTTAATCCTAACAATAAAAAAGAGGATCTTATACGTTTTGCTTCAAGAGTCTAGAAAGGACCTTCTTTAAATTATCCTACAATTAAAAATGAATGTCTTTCAATTGTTAAATGCATTTTAAAATTTCTGGATGATCTTCTGAACCAGCATTTTTTAATCCGAGTTGATTGTTCTGCTGCAAAACAAATATTTAAAAAAGATGTTCAAAATCTAGAATCTAAACAAATATTTGCTACTTGGTCCGTATTTGACTTTGATATTGAATATATCAAAGGAAAACAGAATTATTTACCATATTTTCTAACCAGAGAATATTTACAGGAATAATGACCAGTAGAGACAGTGACCACAGTCAACGAGGTCGAGACAGAGGTAATATGTATTATACAGAATGTCCTAGTTTGAATATTCAATCTAGTAATTCTTCGGCTTCTTCCAGCCAACCAACAGTAAAGGATGTTCTTTTATTACCAGAATAATACATACCAATCAGATATATAGAAGAAACAATATTTATTATTGAACCGAATGATGAAAAATGGATGAAAGGTCCATGGGAAATAAAGAGGCATTATTTAACGACTCAACGATTTCCTCCCCGTTTTAACTAGTATAGATATGTTTATGAACAAATTATCATTGAAACAACATCTATGGACATTAAGCATACGCTTCATAATCCTACAAAGCCAACCGGCCCAATTCAAAACAGTAAAACAACTATCAAGAACATTATGCCTCTTGCAAATTGGGGCATTTATCCTCATACTACCCGTACTATTGAATCCAGTCATACCGAAACAAAATACAACTATTGACATTATATTGATTCCTTTACGCAGGTATTTTATTACCAAAAATCTATTCATAACCATACTTGGTTTACCCGTATATGTCCCGAAGTACTTAAAAATGAAATTCCAAACTGGTTTTTCATTTGGTGGGATATATTCAGTATTACTATTGAAACCTTACCTGAATCAATCCAAACAGCATTTAAGGAGTGGCAAGTCACCTATTCCCATATACCAGTAAACAAAGATTTATCTATGTTAAAGCTCCTTGCTCATTTCATTATCCGTTTTGGAATCCCTTGGATCTGGAAATGGGATTTTCAATGTGACTACCGGAATAAGATTCCCCGTCTCAAAAGAGTATTTTTTACAAAATGGTGGGACAAAGGACTTAATCCTACGATTCCAGAATTAAACAAGGCCATTAAGAATCATACTCAGGCCTGCCTAGACGTTATTCCTAAAATCCTCCCGGCACAACCAAAAAATCCATTTGTCAAGATAAAAACAGATTTAAAACAGAAATTTTTGGATTTAGCTGAGACTGAATTGATTGTAAAAACTATGGATTATATGAAGAATCAATTCCTTTAATCTGTAGTCCAGGATGATGGTTTTATGAAGACTATTAGCAGTAACAAAGGATCTGATCAGGATGATAATGAGTTCAATGTCTTGGCTGGAGAATGCCAAGAACCAAAACCCATCATGGGAGATTTTTGGGATTCTCTCACTTTGATGATTTACGAAAAGATGGAGCAGAACAAGAAAGAAAAAGAGAGTCTACAGTTATTCTCCACTACAGCAAAGAAGCCCAATAATCAGAAGAAGACAACCAGCTGTCTCCAGTAAAAGAGAAGCTAGCCATCCACTTTCTCAATTATCAGATGACGGCATCCAGCTGTCCTCAATAATTCTCCATTCAACCGACAATCTGTCTCTTGTCATCCCATTTCCTATGGCTGAGATTTAAAGAAGAAAGAATAGGATTGACAAACCGACTCCACTAACAAGTGCACGCTTCAATCCTTACCTTTCTTACTTGTATAAATTGGGAGCCCTCACTCATGTTGAGCCAGACCTTTTCTTTAGATTATCTCTCTTTGTATTCTCTCTCTCTCTCTCTCTATTCTCTCTATAAAATAATTAATATATAAAAGTTTGTAGTTTGAAGATATCTACAAGACTCATCTGTAAGTTTTAATTATCTACAAGACAGAAATAGCAGCTTGCTCTCTTCAGTCAAAGAGAAGTAAAGTGATCAGATTGCTCTGATTTCTCCCTTTGTTTTGTTTAGTTTTTGGCACTGGTTTTCTATGTATCTTCTTATTCTTTTTACATTTTCCTTTTGCTTTTTTCTAAATGCAAAGGTGGACAATTGAACAAAGCTTTTAATGAGATCAACATAGTCGTTGGTCTAAATTTATACCCAAAAATCCATTAGAATTATACACTTCCTTATTATTATATGCTTCCTTATTATTCTTGAACACCTTACACTTGCATTTATGTCTTTGAAATTTTGAATATCGATTCTTCTTTTTCATTTTCTACACCATTTTCCTCAACTGTGTTTTGAGAAAAAGAGGTATTCCCTTAACAGAGATCCAAACATATATATCTCTTGTACTAATCTTTCAATTCTGTCTCTAATTTTTCTTCTTTCACAAAAATATTTTTCAATTTCATTCCTTTTAGTTTCCAATTTTTACTTTCCTCTAGTCTAGGCTCCAGCACACACTATAATTTTTCACTGTTCTCTGTTGTTATTCTGTCGAAACATGCCACATCTGACCTCAAGTACATAATGCCAAGTAAATAAATAAGTATTCCCTCTCTCAAAATATAATACAAATTCATTAAACAAAAATTAGATTAACAAAAAAAATAATAAATAAAGAAGTAAGTGGTTAAAGAGATTTTGATGCGGAGGGTTTAAATTGTTTAAGCATTCAAAATTTAGGGGTGCTTCTAATTAAAATGAAAATCGAATTTGGGCATAAACTGGATGAATTTTTTTATTTCTCAATAACCCGATATATAGGCATGTGTCTGTCATGTGACATAAAAATTTCAGACCAGAGAGCTCATTCATTTTGTTTCTCTCTTTCAATCCTTGAAAGGTTGCATTATTTTCTCTCGACTCCTAATAATCAATTGTTATCTATTATTCTTAGCTCCCCTACAACAAAATTAAACCTAATTTGGTATGTAAGAACCCGGGTCAAACCCTAATTTCTCCTTTCAAAATCTTAAGTCCAATTCGAATTATGTTAGAGAATCATAAATCTCAAGAACTATAGCCACAGATTTTGAAGAAATAATTCTCAAAAGTAGCAATTCTACTCATTTACCCCCCCTTCCCTTTTCTTGCATGTGTTTCTCGTAGTAGCAATTATACTTATTTCTTCTTCAAAACAAGTGTAATAATTGGACTTGAAGCATAGAGGCAATTTCAAAAACTGGAAGTGGTCAAAAGCGTAGTAATGGCATTGTCAAAAGCATCAACTTTTTAAGCTCCAATAATATTCCGTTACAATAGCTTTTCTTAAAGGAGTGATCTCTTATCTGCGAAGTGAGGATTGAGGATGACCATTTCCTCAGTTTAACTTAATTGTAACACTACATATTCTAAAAAATTTGGTAACACTACGTATGTTGATATTTATTAACACTTCAAATCACTCATCAAGATCATTTCCCTTCAAAATTAATACTTGTAGCAACATAAACAATGAAACACTCCCTTTCCAAATAAGAAAGAGAGGTCACATGCAAAACACAACAAACCTCAAAACTGTAAATATTATACTAATACTTAAATATATTTAACAATTAATAATTTATAAATGGAAAATTAACTATAATTCTATAAAATTTCCATAATAGTCAATTAACAAAACCCAAAGATTCAACCTAGATGGACAAATGTAGCTCTATTCACACGGCACCCTGATCCCCCCTGCAATCCTGCTGAAAGAAAAATACAGCACGAGTCAAATGTCCAATACTGATAAAAATATACTAGAGAAATAGCTGAAACACATAACTAATTGAACAAAATATTGAGTGAAGCCTCAAACATAAATATAAATGGTAACATATTCTCCAAAGTCTAGACAAAATATTAATAAATTAAGAGAACTAATGAAATGAGATAGAATGTTGAATCAAAGTGGCTAAGTGATTATTTCATACTAAGCTTAGAACAAAACAAAATACCTTACCAGACAGACAAGTCAAAGTATTGCAATATAGGCAAGTCCAAAATAATGTGACATAGGAAAATCAAAATAATGCTACATAAGCAAATCACGCATTAGACCAACCATATCCAGATGCATGCAAATTGAAAAATGTGTCATGCACACACATCATCAAAGAATAACAAAACAGAAAGCTAAGATCATACACCTCCGAAAACAAAATCATAATCACAAAATAGCCTACTCCCACTATAGCACAAATGGAGATGTTGTGACTGCTCACACTCATACCACCCAAGATGGTGTCATGCCTTAGTGTCAAGGGAGCACCCTTGTGGTACCCTCACATGCGATTATAGCTCAAGTATACCCTATCATTTACTTTACCAAAGATATGATGTCATAATACATACAGCACAAACCAACAAAAAGGTTCTAATCGTACATGTTGAACCAAATCAAATCATAAACAAAATATCCCTAAAAAAATATAACATGTACCAGTCTACAAAGATCAGTAAAGTTCTATGCATGATGAACAAGTCTAAAAGAGTACAAAAGTTCATAATAACAAGACTAAAACGAAGTAAAATAAGAATTTGACTATAAATGAAACAATTAAGCGAGTACCAAATTCTGAACAATTAGAAAAACAAATAAATTACATAATGAGTGTATTGTGACGCCCCCCAAAATCGGGCCTACACAACCCAATTTAAGTCGCCAAAATATAAATAGTATACATAAATTCTCCTATTTTTTATTATTATAATATAGTGTATAGCACGACAATACACATACGAAGTCCACACTATAATTATTATCACACTATTTTATAACATGGTGATGACTACTACAATTACTAACTCGGACTATCATTTTATTACTCTATTCTCCCCACTAGCCCCAACTACACTCTCATTTTCTGAAAGAAATTATGAAACAAAATGGTGAGCTTAAATAGTCTAGTAAAGAATATCATAATTAAGATAACGAAGAGTAAGTTATCATTAACCTTCAACAGTGATAAATCAGATATTTAAAAAATGATAAACAATATAAATTTTCAACAAATAACTACGCCGGAATGAGCAATCCATTAAAAAAGTCAAATAGATCATAATATCTAGTATCTTCTCATATTTAAAATTTCACCATCAAGATTTCATCAACTTTAACACCAATGGTCATGATCATGTCAATTAATAGTTCTTCTTTGCAACCAGACCAAAAAAAAAATTCACCACATTTCCTTACCACACAGGCTAAAGACATTCAACAATCATATTGTCTTTGCTCCCAGGCTAAAGACATTCAATTGTAACACCAATGGTCATGATCATGTCAATCAATAGTTCATCTTCGCACTTAGACTAAAGAAAACATTCATCGCATGTTCTTACCACATAGCCTAAAGACACTCAACAATCATATTGTCTTTGCATCCAAGTCAAAGGCATTCACAACAACTTAAGTCCTGATGATTAGTACAAATAACAATAATATAAAGGATTGATAGAAATAATAAGAATAATAAGATAAAGAATAAAAATTAGAAATTTGTAATTTAATTTATTCAGAGTCCAATAATATCCTATTTGTCAACACGATATCCAGAATATCGATTCGAGTTCAAGAATAATATTTAAGGTTTACAATTCAAATATAATGGTTAAATTTAACAAGAAGATTTAGGTCAAAAGTTACTAGATGAAACACCAAATATTAATGAAACTCTAATCATTTTAGGAATTTTCATCGTTTAATGTTAAGGGTTGTAGAAACGAACAATATTTTCTTACCATAGTAAGTTTAAATTTTGGAGTATGAAAGAAAATATTAACTAATTTTACCTTAGCACGTGACTAGATACTGCTTTCTATGTAGTTGACAACTTGAACAATTCTTGTACTCTTATTGATATTCTCCAATACTTAAGTTAACCTTAGCACACTCAGAACAATACTTACACTAATTAATTTATAAAGAGTAGAAGGAAAGGTAATCAAGAAAGTTATGAAACTCCTTATACTAAACCCCCCTATTTATACCCAAAACTTAACCAATATCTACCACGCATCAATTAACCACACTTTTCACATTTCAAGATTATCTTTCATCTAACACATTAATTACTCACATTTCAATATTACCTTTAATCTACCACATATATATTAATTATCCATATTTTTCTTATTTTAAGATTATATTTTTCTTTACTATTCACACTTATTATTATATAGTCCATCTTTTGCATTATTGACTGAATGTATTAATATCATAGATATTAGTGTTTTTCAAATAATGAGTCTGTCTAACTATTTAATACACGTGACTTTTCATTACTACCCGTGTTATGGTAATAATTATTGGCTCAATAATGTGAAATATTGTGCATTTGCTACCGTAACAATTATTGATTTAATAATATAAAATATTATGTATTTGCTACTCTGACAATTATTAGTTTAATAATGTGAAAATATTGTGCATTTTTTACTGTGACAATTATTGGTTCAATAATATAAAATACTGTGGAATACTGTGTATTACAGTGGAATACCGCTTGCTACTGTTTCTTTATCATCGAGTATTTTAACAGTTTATTGTAAAACTTCACTGACAATTTTTTTATTAAAAAGGTTTATGATGACACGAATTTTAAGAAATATTAAAATAAGAATTTAATAAATAAAATTCTTATTATATGATATGATATGGGATATGTTATGTGATAAGTGAATATGTGCTATGCAGTATGTGACTTTTGTGAATAATAAATATATATTATTAATATATATTTATTATATGTAAATAAATTATGGGAACAATTTATAAAAAGAAATGAGATGAGTAGGTTATGGTGAAGGAGATTATTATAAGTAAATTATAATAATTTAAAATATTAAATTATTTTAATAGTAAAATGGAGGTATTGAATATATTTAATAACCTCCATTCGATTGAAAGAATGTTGTGATTATGTTACATTATTGTGTATAGACTAAAAGACAAAATGAACCCTAAACTTTACGTTTATGTTGATATTTGCACCCCAAAGTAAAAAAGGTGTCTAAGTACATCCCAAACTTTACTCATGCTAAACAAATTGCACACTTTGCACACTTAACCGGTCAAAAGTGACCGGATAAGGCTATAAATCTTATTACATAGGGGTAAGTTTGATATTTTACATTTATTATCTTCCTCTTTTATCTCTCTCCTCCATAACCAAGCAAACAATGGCATCTTCACCTGCACTACTATCATCATCACCTGCATCACCGAGCTGAACAAGGCTTCCAAAACAAACATTTGTGAGATAGATTTCAGAGGTAACCTCAATTCATGCCATCAACACAACTAAACTACCGAGGCCTTAAAAGATTCTACGTGCCCCTTCGAATAACATTTTCTTCCTCTCACAGTCTCCCCAAGGAATCTAGTAAAGCCATAATTTAATTATGACATCCATTCCAATCGAATCATGCTTGCATCAGATGATCATTCTTGACAAAAAGAAAAAAAAGACACAAAAGTTGAAAAAGAACATAAACCAAGTAATTGTTAACAGCAGAGGGATTTGCACCTGAAACTTTTATCTTGATATTCATTCCATGTTTCCATCCTGCTCCCAACTGATAATTTTTCTTTCAGACAAGCTTCCACACACACAAGCTCACAATTTTGATTCAATCGACTGATATTTTAACTGTTCAACCTCGATAATAGAACTCCTAAAAGATATCAAGAATGTGAGTAAACCTTGCACACGACAACCCTTTTACATTTACCCTCATCATCCGATTCTTCTTTTCTTTCGACTTGAACATATATTACGGGACACCATTTTGCACTTCAAATTTTGATACAAGGAGTAGATCAACAGAGAATCAAAGAACCCAATTTCCATAATCAGGAGACATTGTATGGATGACAAAGTATAATGGAATAGTGGAAATTTATATAACTGTGTCTCGAGTGGACTCTCCACATCCCCTTGAGTTGTCCTAGAAAGATCGACCGAACCCACCGTCCCCAATTTTGCATTTTGGGTCGAAATGATTGGTGGAGGAGTCGAGTTCCTCGTAGGTGAATACTGGTGGGAGGAGACTAGGCGGAGCGGTGGTAGCGAGATCGAGAGAGTTCACTAAAACAACATTAACAGTTAGTGGTGCCCAATACCTTATTGAGCGGTGGCCACTCGATTTGTCCAATCTCCTCCCCACTCCGCTCCAAAAGTTTTCACCTCCTTTTCTCTCTCTCTCCTTCATTGCCTTCTTAATCTCGAACCCAATTCGGATAATTCATCTTCCTTTTGTTGGGTACCGAGATTTGATTCAGATTCTTCGGAAGAGACGCATTTGTTGCTTTTGGGTTCTTCAATGGCGTTGATAATGGTGAATCGCTTGTTTTCGATTTTGGGATAATTGATGGATTTGGTGGTGAAAATTGGTCATGTGTGATTCGTGAGGAGATGATTGGGTAATTGGGTTTTCGTGAGCTTCAGAAGGATGGTAAGACTGGGAACCGGGAGAGAGACTGCCATTTTTTTGCGTATGATATAACAAGGAGATTTTCTTGATCGATTTTCTAAGATCGAGCACTATGCTACTGAATGACTGTAATAACGTTGAAGAAGATAAAAGAAGGAAAAAGTCTGAAATACCCCTTCAGATGTGGATCTGTGCTTTAGCCGGTTACTTTTGACCGGTTAAGTGTGCAAAGTTGGCAATTTGTTTAGCATGAGTAAAGTTTGGGGTGTACTTAGACACCTTTTTCACTTTGGGGTGCAAATATCAACATATGTGTAAAGTTTGGGGTGCAATTTGTCTTTTAATCTTGTGTATAATGTGTGTATATAGTGAATGTATTATATTTACTACAGTTTAATAAATTGTGAGAAAACAATTTATATAAAGAAAAAAAATGAATATATTATGTTATATATATTTGTTTCTAAAGAATAAGAGATATGTACACATTAAAATAATGTGTACATAATTTATGTTGTTATACTACTTACGTGGTTACGTGTGGTGTATGTGATTATGTTGTGATGTGATAAATGTATTTGTAGACATATATTTATTACATGTACAGAGGCGGAACTAGGGGCGAGGGGCATCCGCCCTTGAGTGAAAGTATGGCTGGCCCCAGCGAGAATGGGCAATTTTGGCTAAGGCATTCACCATGTACCACCACCACTCTCTCTCGAGTGTGGGGAGAAGGTCACGAGGTTTTTTGCTTGTTAGGGTTTGAGATATTACTCATTGTGAGAGTGAGAGGTGATGGTGGTGGTGGGGTGGGGTTTAGGGATGGTGCCATCATTGATGGCGGTATGGGGGGTTTTGTTTGTCTTGGCTCGAGAGACGGTTTTAGTTATTGACTACTACCCCAAAAGGACATAATTTGAATAGTAAAATGATAAAGTGATAACAATATTATTAATAAAATTGATTACAATTACTCATTATAATACTAGGTCATTTATATGGCTCAAGTGTTTATAGCCATCCGAATTATAATATATATATATATATATATATATATATATATATATATATATATATTCATCAATCTACCTCGCTTAGAGATGCTAGATTTTTAAATTACTATCCAAGCATTATTGGTGCAATGGAAGCAAGTTTGCATAATGGACCTATCCATTTCAACCGCTTTCCGATTTCACCTTAAGTCTCAAATGATCAAAACTTATTTAAAGCCTTATCATTAAATATTAAAACCGATGGAGAGATTACTCAAATGATTGAAGGATCTCAACCCATTGCTTTGATTTCTGGATTTATTATAAGGCGATGAAGTCAAATTTGAACGTTCATGCTCTTAATAAAAGCCCAAAAGATCAAAACAGTTTTAATTCAAAGTTCAACTAGTGATGCTAATATCCGGATCCCAAGAACAATTCTTTGGAAGGATATTAACTTACCTAATCAATGGACTTTACCAAATGAATTACCACAAGAACCCATAGTTAACAATTTATTGAATATTGAAAATATCCAACAATTTTCGATGGAAACTGTTAAAATTAGTTTTGAACGATTTAGGTCACCGATTATCATTGAAGATATTTCTAGTTCTTCGGTCCCTTGATTATCCACACTAGAAGAGATACCGAGGTCCTAAGTAATCCTCTTGTTAAAGATATCAAACTTAAAGGTATTCTTAATGAAGGACAAGTTAGTCATCCTCGTTATACTCGTAACGATACCTGGTCAAAGATGAAAACTCTTCTTCCCTAAGATCCTCTCTGTTTATCCCATTGTTACCGATTTTAATGCCCCTATTCATAATCAACTAAGAGTCATTTAAAAGGATTTCGTGTTAAATTGGGATAACTTAGTTAAAGATTTTAATTCAAAATCTAATAAAGAAAAAAGACATCTATTTATATCTATCCATCCAACTGAAAAGGAAAGAGATAAGATAGTAAATAGATGGAAAAGATTTATAAAAAATGAAGAAATTAACATCACTTTTTATGACTGGTATGTACTGTATCAAGGTAAATGCAATGTTATTAGTAAAACTCAATGGATTAAAGAAGACAGATCCAAAGTATCACCTATCATCCCCATTAGAAAGCATTTCTAATTCCGATTAAAAACACTTCATTATTGCTAGTCCTTCAAAATAATTGACGGAACTAATAACGACAAAAAAATAATTGAACAATTAAACTTTAGCAATCAATATCTAGCAACGATGAGGAAAAAGCGGCTAGATAGAATTGAAGAAAAATTTGAAGAAGGTATTATCAAAAACCCGATTCAAAGATAGAACAACCTTTACTAAATTTACCGTAAAAGCAGATATAATTTAAGTTTACCTAATAAAGATGACGAATTGGTCCAATCCATTGAAAAATTATTTAAAAACTCAAAAATGTAACCAGGTCCAAGTGGAACTATTGTCAACATTATTGATCGGTGGAATCGATGATAATAATGAAAGTTCTTCCCGACCACTCTTCTATTTCAAACCTTAATGATCAATTAAATAAATTAATCGTTAATAACACCAATATCACCGTAAATTGGTATTCCGCATCAACTCCTCCGGATTTACAATTCAAGAAAGAAATCTAGATAAACAATTTTCAGATCCTCTAATAAAATTTATGAATGGAATATAGATGGATTTAGTGAACAAGAAATTCTTAATAAACTAAATCATATGTCTATGGTAGCTAATGATTACATCACTAAATTCAACACTTTGTCTCAACCAGCACATTGTTGAATTATTAGCTAGTGGATTCACTGGCATTCTTAGGTCTTGGTGGGAAAAACATCTCACAGAAGACATTAGAATATCCATAATTCATGTTATTCAAAGAGATAAAGAAGGCAATCCCATCTTTGATGAAGATGTTGGTATTGGTCTTCCAGATGGAAGTTAACACTTTAATATTCACCATAATTAAACATTTTGTTGGAACCCCTAGCAATATTACGTAAAGAATTCATGATCGATTTATAATCTTACTTGTCCCACTCTAAGTGATTTTAGATGGTACAAAGATGTATTTACCTCTAGAGTTATGATGAGAAATGCGGTAATAAACCATTTTGGAAAGAAAAATTCGTTAATGGTTTGCCATCTTTATTTGCTCACAAAGTTAGGGAAGAATTAAGCAAAAACCTAGGATATATTGATTATGATAATTTAACTTATGGAGATATTATTAGTCATATCCAAAAATTTGATTAAAATGTGCATTGATTTTAAATTAGCGAAACAAGCTAGAAAAGACAAAAATAAAGCTAAATACGAAGTTAGGAACATTTTGTGAGCAAGATGGTTTATCTTAGGTGGCTCCTCCCCAAGGAAGAAGCAGTGCATAAAGATAAACATATTGAGTCACACAAAAATCATAAACACCGTAAGTAAGAAGAGATATACTCACAACAAAAATAAGAACAATAATCAAGATAATTATTATAATAAACCTAAGTCATCAAAGAAAAAATCTTATAAAAATCAAAATATTTGATAAAAGTAAGATTGTTCTGTCACAATTGGGATGTAAAGGTCATTACAAAAGTGAATGCAGAGTTAAACAAAAATTAGCTCAGTTAAATATTTCAACTGAAGATACGGAACAATTATTAGAATTAATGAGAATTGATAATAAGAGTAGTAGCAGTAATGAAGAAGCTTCTGATGTTCCAGAATCTTCTAGTAACAACTCATCCAACGTAAATTTCGATAGTGAAAATGAAGTCACTATATGTACGTAAAATTGTAATAAAAAGCTAACGTAAAAGGGTTAGTGTAATTACAAAAGATGAAGAAGAAAGCTCCTTATTAGTTGATCTAATCAAGAAAAAATTATCGATCCGGAATTAAAAACTCAATATCTAAAACAATTAAAAGATTTATTAACTAAAGATAAAAAGGTCACTGACAAGGTTCTTAGAGCTAAAGAAAAACCCATATTCAGTTTAAATAAGACTCTTGAAAGATTCAAATCTCCGATTAAAGAAATTACACTTCACGAATTAAATCAAGAGGTTAATAAACTTAAAAAGGAGATTTCTAATTTAAAGATTGAGATTTCTAGTTTAAGAAAAGAGATTGACAATAAAAAATCAGATCTTCAAATTAATGATTCTTCTTCTAGTGATGAATGTCACGAGGATCCAGAGTCATCTATTGCCAAAGATTCGATCACTTTATTCAAGGTCTCTCTTAAAAGAATTAAAGATATTACTATTCAAAATGGTATATTTCCATTAATTTAGTCATTGATAAAACCTTTTCAAGATCTGACTCCGCCTAGTAGATATCAAAAGTGCAGACTTGAATTGTATTCAAGAAGGTATTATCCCACTAGATATTATAAGAAAACTAGTGAAAAATTAAATTAAATTTAAACTGAGTCAAATGGAAATAAAGTACAAATTACCTAAAGTACACATATCTGTCAGACAACATGTGTTTCAAGACCTCGATTCGTCTTAGTTCGCAAATCTTACCGACAAAATTATTTTAGGATTACCATTCATATATTTGCTTTATCCATTTACCACTAGTAATAAAGGTTTAAGTTTGCGAACATTTAGGAAAGAAAATTATATTTAAATTCTTAATTAAACTAAAAGAAAGAGATTTAAAATTTATTCAAGAAGAATCAATTTCTAAATCATTAAATCTCATAAATTGTAAAGTTACTCACCTAAATTTTCTTAAAGAAGAAATTAAGTACCAACAAGTTGATGACCAACTTAAGAGTATGAGGTTCAAGAAAAATAAAAGAATTAAAAGATTATTTAATAAATAACTTATGTTCGATTCTCCCAATGCTTTTGGCATAGGAAGAAGCACACGATTAGATTACCCTATGCTAAAGAATTTAAAGAGCATTTAATTCCTACTAAGGCTAGGCCTATTCAAATGAGTCATGAACAAATGGAGTTATGTAAAATTGAAATCAATGATCTCCTCAGGTAAAGGGCTAATTAGACATAGTAAGTCCCCATGGTCCCATCCACCTTTCTATGTTAATAACGAAAAGTTGAGAAAGAACGAGGTGTCCTCGCCTAGTCATTAATTATAAACCATTAAACAAAGTTTTAGAGTGGATTAGGTACCTTTGCCCAACAAGGATGATCTCCTTGGTAGGTTAAGCGTCTCCACAATCTTTAGTAAATTTGACCTCAAGTCGATTCGCAAGTTGCCATTCACCCGGATGATAGGTACAAATCGCATTTACCACTCCGATTCGGACACTACGAATGGAATGTTGATCATTTGGTCTTAAGAATGCACCCAATAATTTCGAATATTCTTAATAATATTTTGAATCCCTTCATCATTTTATCATTGTTTACATCGATGACATCCTTGTATTCTCCAAGACTATTGAAGAACATATTAAACATTTGAATTCATTCTTCAAAACAGATTAAAACCAATGGTCTTGTCCTTTCTCCTTCCAAGTGTAGTACATTTTTTGACTAAAGTCGATTTCTCGGTTTAATCCTCTATCATGGACTCACGCCAATTGGACAGAGCTATTCAATTCAATAAACCGGTTCCCGAATAAGATTACCGACAAGAATCGCCACAGAGGTTTCTTGGCTCATTTCAATTATATTGGCGCTTTTTACAAGGACCTCAGGAAGATTTGTAAGCCTCTCTTTCAGCGCTTGCAAAGTAATCCTCCTCCTTGGACTGACATTCATACTTCATCGTTCAAAGAAGTTAAAAAATATGTTAAGGTTTTGCCCGCCTTGGCATCTCTAATGATTAAAGATTCAAAATAATTGAAACCGACGCCTCGACATTGGATTGGAGGCATACTCAAATGTAAATTGACTCTATTTCTAATGAACAAATTGTTCGTTTTCATTACGGCGCATGGAAGGCAAAAGACATTACCTAAGAACACCAATAATCAGACCCAATTGGTTGATTGCAACACATATGGAAACAGTGACCTCAATTTTCTTGAAATAAGGTCTCAATTCTCAAAGCAATTAAAATTCATTGAGAACTTTATCAATTGGCAATGGCTATTAGAATTGATTAAAGATCCAAATAATTTTGACAATTTTGAACATCGTCAAAATACATCAATTAAGAACTCACAATTACAATTATAACGCTATCAAAGTAATCATAAGTGGATGAAAAGCCCAATATCAAATTTTAAATAATAAATATTTTTACCTTTTTTTACATAAAAAGTGTATTTATAAACATGTTATATATAATAAATTAATCTAAAAAAATCAACATAAAAAGAGAACTTTGTTTACCAAATTTTAACAATGCCAGTTAAAACTTAAAAAAAAAAGTTAAGTTGTGATAGTGTGTATTGGACCAAAGCCAACTAGTAAGAAAATTAGTACACGCCAAATTTCTTCATCACAAAAACACCGACCCAACAAGCAAAACGCCTAGCATTATCTCGAACTCAATCTCACCGCCACCACTGTGTCCGCCAGGAGTCGAGTCCACTGGGCCCGATTCACCGCATGAATTTTGGCCATGCCCTCGTAAATAAAGCGTCACCACACTTTATCCGACAGCGACCTCACCGCCAGCGAGGTCAACACCATATCGAGGCATTTGAGAGTAGATCTGAACTTCTTCCACTCCATTTTTTACACTACACAACACTGAAGAAAAAGAAGAAGATGATGATGGCAGATCAAAGTAGAAGAAAGATTGATCGGCCGGTGCCCCCCCCGCCTCGCCCCCTTACCCCCCGCCTCCCCTAGACCCTTGGACCGTCGGCTGCCATCGGGGCGGATGCCCTCCTAGCCTTTAGTTTCGCCTCTGCTCACATGGCACCGTTGAACTCTACAATAGAAATCCATTGGATACTTTCAAGGTCAATGGCCAACGGTTAAAGCATTACTGGGGTGGTGATTCAAATTGGGATGTCGTCAACATTACCCTTGCCGATGCACAGTGATACAAGAGGCACCGTCGGGCTTACGACGTTAAAACTAGCGCTACTTGGGAGGTAACCCAAGCTCTAAACTCTTTCTCTTTTAGTTATTCTTTATATTTTAGTTTATAACTATGCGTTTTTCATAGAAGTTTGACTACATTTTTCGAAGATTCGCAGGTAACTCAAGAAAAATTGAGACATCTGGCTACTGACCCCCTAACGCGGGTCGCGCTACCCAACGCACAAACACAGCGCGGGATGTGCCACTACCCCAGACACTTACTGACATGCCAGTGCGGACCGCGTCAATTCGTCGATCCCACAGCGCGGGGAGCGCTATATCCAACGTACAATGGGTGTGTGGCGCGCCACTGCTCCATCATGTTACTGACCCCCTAGCACGGGCCACGCTACCCAACACATAAACACATCACGGGCGCCACCACGCAAAGAATCATCGATCTCTAATGGGCGCATAATCTCATGCAAAATACCGTGTGGCAGCCGCGCCGCACTCGGAAAACCCAGTACCGAACGTGTTTTAATTGTCGTGTCTTAGGCCATAACTACTTCACCTCTCCTTCGTTCACTTAACTTCCCCACTTCTCCTACACCCTTAACACTTCTACTACTCCATAACTCCTCTAACCCCCACTACACAATCTCTACTTCTCCTTCTCTTTTTCAACTTCCATTCACATTAAACCCATACACTCTCCATCTCCCAACCCACGTTGGTTTTCAATCCCCTATATGAACTCCAACCATACAAGTAGTCAAATTCATATCAGATATAAACACTACACTCCAATCCTAAATCTAATTCCTTCCTTGCACAAATTCATTCAAATTGGGACATCTTTATAAAGAGAGAAACACAAAATTATTCAAGGTAATCACAACTTACTTCATCCTCAATATTCTTCTCTTTTATTGATATCAATTGGGTGGAAAACTTTGGAAATTGGGTGCCCAAGGAGTGTATTGTTTGATTTCACATATTGGCTAGCAAGATAATACCAAGCAACCAATTTTGGGGGGAAGTACTCAATCCGCTCACCAACTGTTTGATAAAAGTCCTGAACCAAATTTTGAGCCTAAACATCACCAGAAACACCATGTCTTCCCACAAAAGACAATTCCCATCCACATCCACTACTCGGCCTCAATATGATCATACAAAATTTATTAGTGAGAGGGTTGCAGAACGATTCAAGTCATCCATCGACAAGAAGAATTTGGTGCTAGAACGTGGATTGAAGCCGGATGCTAATTTGGATGGTGATATGGCTTTGCAAATTGTAAAGCGTAATTGGTTTCAGTTAGTAGAACAACCACTTCCAGCGGTGATCAATATAGTGAAAGAGTTTTATGCCAACGCAATGGAACATGTCAATCACGTAGCCATGGTTCGGGGTAAACCGGTGGCATTTCATGCTGATGCTATCAACGCGTATTTTGGGTTAGAGGCACCACAAGCTGACCGATATAAAGATGGTTTGCCCGATCTAGATGAGTTGATTGTCAGATTATGCAAACCAGGAACTCAATGGGTAATTCAAGCCAGAACGGATGAAAAGATAAGTTTTCCCCACTCAACACTTAGTCGATATGGTAAAGCTTGGTATACATTTATATGTGCCCGTTTAATGCCCACACGCCACCAAAATGATGTAACCAAGGCACAGGCTCGGCTATTATATGGGATTGTTCACCACCATTACCGTGTGAAGAACTCCATTGCATTCTACAATGTCGATGTGGGGAGTGTATTCAAGAGTCCATTAACCTAATATGATGGGAGTACTACACGGAGGTTTGCTACATGGTTTCTTAATCACTGATCTATGTCGTAAAGTTAGGGTGCAGTGGCAACCTTCTGAGCCTGTCCAACAACCGATGGATATAATCGATCATGATACAATTGAGAGGTACAAGGCATGGGAAGGGGCGAGATCACATCCACGTGGAGAAGGCTATATTATGATCCGCCAACCCTCACCCCCAGTTAGAGCGGAACCTATGCAAGAGAAACCACCTCGGGGCTCAACGAATCAATTTATGTGGTTGGCCCAACGTCAAGATTTAATGCATCAGTACAATGCCAGTGCATTCAACACGCTTGCTGATGCATTTTCCCGCTGCAATCCTAATGCACATCCGGTGGTCATGCCTATTCCTCCTATTCTGCCAACATATCCTCATTCGGACGACGACGAGCAGTAACTCATTTTTAGGGAAGTCCTCATACTTTTATATGAATTATTTTGACGTAATGAGGACATTACTTGATTTAAGTTTGGGGGATTATGTTTTTCGCTCGTTGGTTAATTAATGAAAATTTTAAATATTCATGTTAGTTAGTGTTAGTTAATTTGTTTAGTCTCTATAATTGTTCGTATTCATGGCATTTAGTTTATTATTTTCGTATAAAATATATATATATATATATATATATATATATATATATATATATATATGCATGTAGTTGCATGAATCCAGTTATTAGATTGTAAAAGTTTGTTCTTGGCCAATGATGAGATTGGAATTCGGTAAACAAGTACAGTGCCAAATAAGAGAACTTTGATGTAATTTCTGTTATGAATTGGATCTTTTTCTGTTTGAAACTAGTATAATAAGGATAGCACAATAAAAACAACTTGTTGATTGATTGAGTTTAAATTGATACATAATGGGACTCTAAAGGATAATGCTAGTTTGAATGAAAGAATGATAAGAATAAGTAGTGATGACTAAAGTTAGACAAGAACCTAAGTTTAGGGGAATATTTGGGGTATATAAGTTATATAAAAAAAGGAAAAAGAAAAAAAAAGAATGAATAATCACCGTGGCGAGCTTGTCTAGTTTTGTGGCCTTTGTTACTTGAGTAAGTAAGCCCGAGGGAATTGTCTTTACACCTAGCGCCCTAAGGTCTTAATGGTCTGGGAGTCGTTGGTCGAAAGCTCGTTAAGGTAGCATTGAAAAGTTTAAGGGAATAAGACTAATATAGCTATGTGTATATAAAAAAAATGAATAAAACAGGAAATAAGAGCAAAAACCCCTTGTAGATGAAAAATAAAGCATAAGTATCCCATGTTGACCCTCGATATTGGAAATTGTCTGATTTTAGTTGGATTTAGCTTGTTTTTGGATTTCTTGAGTTTACACTGTATGATGCCTTCGAAGAGATTTGTTATGTATTGAATTTGAATTTATATCAATTAGCATGGATGTGGAGCGCACACACACTATACTAGTGATAACAGTTTAAGATACAAGGATTGATAAGGAATTGTGGATTGGTTTTCTTATGAAGTGTTGACATGTTTACTTAATTTATCTGAGGCCGTATGAGTAAACTATCTATACTGTCTTAATACTGGATTCGTAGTTGTTAGTTGTTAGTTGCATTGCATTGCATTTTGCTTGAGGACAAGCAATGTTCAAGTTTGGGGGAATTTGATGAGTAAGTTTTTAACCTATGATTTATATTCGTTTAGCTTGTTATATTGTTCATTTTTGGTTACTTTCATGTTACTTTTGATAGGTTCTGTGCTTGTTGTAGGATAATCAGTAAGCTTATCAAGATGCTAGCATTGGAAGGATTTTTCAAGCAATTATGGACATTCGACTTGACTAGCTACATGGGCGACTGTAGTGCCGAGTAAAGCTAGCGAGGGGCCCTAGTCGTGGTGGCTTCTTACTAGTACAGTAGCGCGGGCCGCTCTGTCAGAGAGTACATCATAGCACGGGGCGCGCTGTTACGTGATTTGAGCTGGGCAAGATTAGTATGTGCTGGATGATGGGCAGTGTTGGGAGCTATAAGTTTTTTATGTAATACGATTATAATAGGATTGTGTTATGGTTGTTATTTCATGCTCTTGGGAGTCTTTGACTAATGACTTGTTGGTTTTGAAAAGGATTTGGACTTCTTTTAGATTTTCATGGTAATAAGTTAGAGTTGGATTAGGATTGATGGTGTGGAGCTGAAGTGAGGCAAATTTATGCTATGTATAAAAGGAAAAATCATCATGATAATTTAGACACACTTTGGAAACAAGATTGAAGAACAAGAACTTGGAGGAACGAAGAAGAGGGGGATTTTCACAAAGATTGCAGAATTGAAGGACGAGAAGGGTGGTGTATTACTATTCTCCTTTAATTTCAATTTGTGTAATTGGGATGATGTTTTCTTTTATTTATTCAGTATTTAATTCATTTATTATGAACTAATTTACTTTTTAGGCTTATGATGGATCCTTAAGTAAAACGATGATTATGTAACTTTGATTTCCAGTTTAATAATCTATTATCCAGTTTATCTATATTAATTTGAGCTTGAATTTATGAATTCCCTGATCAACAGTTCTTTGTGGATTTGTATGAATTCGAGAGAGGAAGTACGAATCTAGACTTAGTTAATATAGCATGTGTTCTTGAATTTTGTGAATGAACAGAATCTTGATGAATGTTAAGGTAGAGATATGTTTGACATCGCATGTAATTGGATAAAGGACTTAATCTTAAACCTTCTTCAATTATAATTCGCATAGAGATATAGTGAGTTAGTTGATTAAGGTGTTTAACTTGTTTCTATATAATTTGTGGATTTGAGTTAATACGGTATTAGTGCATCGAGAGGTGGTTAGTGCTACATTCGTGTTCTTGATTAATAAACTGGGATAGTGAATTGAACTGGAATAAAAGTGTAAAAATCAGAGTGAAGCTTAGGGTGAAATCGTAAGCTTAATTCTCCATTAGTTGTTTGAAATTTCATATTTTAATATTTGTGATTAGTTTGTGATCTTATATTTATTAATAATTTAGTTTTTATAATTTTAATCATTGATTTGGATAGTTTAATAAAATTAGGATTACTAGGAAATTAATAATTGTGAGGTTAAATTCTTACTTAATTGTCTCTTTGGGAACAATACTTACTATTATATTACTTGTTGACCACATATACTTGCGTGTTGTGCGTAATTAGATTTTACCCAACAGTTATATGTGTCATGTTGTTGATACCCAGAGAGTGGGAGCGACCATGGAACAAATATCTATAGTTAAAGAATTCACGGATGTATTTCCAAGTGAATTGTCGGGTCTTCCACCGGATAGGGAGATCGAGTTTGTAATAGACATTGTGCCAGGAGCGGCACCAATTTTTAGGGCATCGTATTGTATGGCGCCAGTGGAGATGAAGGAGTTAATGGTACAGTTACAAGAACTGTTAGACAAAAAGTACATAAAACCGAGTGTTTCGCCGTAGGGAGCACCAGTATTATTTGTAAATAAGAAGGACGGATCGTTAAGACTTTGTATCGACTACCGAGAGTTAAACAAGTTAACGATAAAGAATAAATACCCATTGCCCAGGATCGATGATCTCTTTGATCAGTTAAAAAGGGCAAAGTATTTTTCTAAAATAGATTTGAGGACGGGGTATCACCAGTTGAAGGTTAGGAAGGAGGATGTACCAAAGACGGCATTCAGGACTCGTTATGGTCATTACGAGTTTCTGGTGATGTCATTTGGGTTGACTAATGCACCAGCTGCATTTATGGATATGATGAACAGAGTGTTCAAACAATATTTGGACAAGTTCATCGTGGTGTTTATCGATGATATTCTAGTCTATTCCAAGACGCCAGAAGAACACTTAAGAATAGTGTTGGAGACACTAAGAAAGAAGAAGTTATATGCGAAGTTCACTAAGTGTGACTTTTGGCTAAAAAGGGTACAATTTTTAGGTCATGTCATTGACCATGAGGGGATTTCAGTAGATCCAGCGAAGGTGGAAGCCGTGATGAATTGGGAACAACCAAAAACGCCGACTGAGGTGCGGAGTTTCCTAGGATTAGCAGGATACTATCGGAGATTCATCCAGGATTTTTTGAAGATAGCTACTCCGTTGACTAACTTGACAAGGAAGACAGTGAAATACGTGTGGACTGAGAAATGCGAGGACAGTTTTCAAGAACTGAAAAAGAGGTTAAGTGAAGCGCCTGTTTTGTCATTACCCGAGACATTATCTTTACGGAGAAAAATGTGAGATATACACGGACCATAAGAGTCTAAAATATATCTTCACACAGAAGAAGTTGAATATGAGACAAAGGAGATGGCTGGAGTTGATAAAGGATTACGACTGTGAAATTCTGTATCACTCTGGAAAAGCCAATGTAGTTACCGATGCCTTAAGTAGGAAGGGTCGGGAAAAATTGTCTATGTTAACGGCTCAAACTGAGTTAATAACAGAGATGGCTAGGATGAAGATAAAGGTGAAGTTGCCGAGTGAATCGGGATAGAGATTTAATCTACCATCGTAGAGAGAGTCAAGGAGGTGCAGCTCAAAATTGATGAGTGTGACCAGATGAAGAAGCGGTTAACCAATGAAAAAGATATTAAGTACAGTCTCGATAACGAGGGGTTATTGAGATTTGAAGGAAGAATTTGGGTTTCAAATGAGACGGAATTAAAGGAGAAAGTCTTACAAGAAGCTCATAGTTTGATGTACTTGATTCATCCTGGTAGTACTAAGATGTATCAAGACCTTCGACAGGATTTTTGGTGGCCGAACATGAAGAGAGAGATAGCTGAGTATGTGAGTAGGTGCTTGACTTGTCAGAAAGTTAAGGTCGAACATTAATGACCAAGTGGCTTGTTACAGTCATTGGAGATTCCAGAGTGGAAGTGGGAGCATATCACGATGGATTTTGTGGTGGGACTTCCGATTACAACGAAAAGGTATGATGCGATTTGGGTAATAGTGGACTGGTTGACGAAGTTGGCTCACTTTTTGGCAATAAGGGTTAATTATAACTTAGACCAGTTAGCTAAACTCTATGTTAAGGAAGTTATTTCCAGACATGGAGTACCAGTTTCGATTGTGTCAGATCGTGATCCACGATTCACATCGAACTTTTGGAGGAGTCTGCAAGAACAGTTGGGGACGCAGCTGAAGTTGAGTACGGCTTATCATCCACAAACTGATGGCCAGAGCGAGAGAACAATTCAGACGTTAAAAGATATATTAAGATCTTGTGTCATGGATTTCAAGGGTAGTTGGGATGATCATCTACCATTAGTAGAGTTTGTGTATAACAATAGTTATCATGCAAGCATAGGTATGCCGCCTTAAGAAGCCTTATACGGAAGAAGGTGCAGAACACCATTGTGTTGGGATGAAGTGGGAGAACGCTGAATGCTAGGGCCAGAATTGGTGCAGCAGACAGCGGATGTAGTGAAGTTGATACGAATGTGTCTCGTAGCAGCTCAAGATAGACAGAAAAAGTATGCGGACTCGCATCGAGTAAATAGGGAGTTTGAAGTAGGCTCTTACGTGTTTCTAAAGGTATCTCCCTAGAAAAGAAAGATACGCTTTGGAAAGAAGGGAAAGTTAAGTCCAAGGTTTATAGGACCTTTTGAAGTGTTAAAACGGGTAGGCGAGGTAGCTTATATGATAGCATTACCTTCAGACCTAGAACGAATACATAATATGTTTCACGTATCTGTGTTACGTCCTTATAAGCTAGATTATAAGCACGTAATAGAGTATGAGCCTATTCATATCGAGAAGGACTTAACATACGAAGAGATGTCGATTCAAATTATCGATAGAAAAGAGCAAGTTCTGCGGAACAAAGTTATACCTTCTGTAAAGGTGTTATGGAAGAATCACGATGCCGAAAAAGCAACGTGAGAATTGGAAGAAAAGATAAGGAAGGATTACCCTCAGTTATTTGTGTAATGGAAGACAAGATTCTGGGGACTTTATAAGGAGGGAAGAATGTAACGACCGAGAAATTCGGATTTATTATAAAATAATTTTATTTAATTAAATAATGAATAAAATTATATTATTTGTTATTATTATGTGTTAGTAAGATGAATGTCGCTCTATAACCTAGAAACGTTGGAATGTCGTAGTATTTTGACTATGTGAAGGAATTAAAGTGTTTGAATTTCCAAGACGAAAATAAAAGTTTTCCGAGAAATTTTCCAAAAAACACTATTCACTGATTTCTGCTCGGGAATTATTTTTGAACTTCCGAGAAATATGTAATGATAGAATATCGAGGTGAGATGGATTATGTAATAATAATTCAAGTATGGAAAACGTAATTTTTCGCATGCGGACTTAATTCGAGAATGTTAGAAAAAGTAAAGCGTTAACTAGTTAAAGCAATGATCGTATAATACGTAGGTATTGTACGAGGTAATGAATATGAGTATGATACGAAGTATTATAGGAGTATGTATGAATGATGGTATGTCGTATATGTTGAATAAATATACGAGTTAGAATACGAGATTAATACGTAGAGAATACGTACTAAAGCTTTAAGCCATATGTAATTGGACTTGTGGGATGTGTGGGAAGTGTATAATTTAATTGGGATTATGATTAAGCCCAATGTAAACTATTGTTAAAGCCCAAGTGTTTGTTAATGTAAATTCCAAAGTGAATTAATGCAAGCCCAAAAGCATAAGTTAAGCTAATTGAATTAAAGCCCAAATTAAGATCCATTGGGTAAAGAAGATCCATGGGGCAACCCATGTGGGGCCATTGTAATGACCGTGAATTTTAAACTCCTTATTAATTAAATATGTGATTTAATTGTAATGAGTTAGTTTTGTGAGATTATTTAAACCTTAAGTGGTTATGTGAATTTACGAAATGATTAAAGGGAATCACTAATAGTTGATTTAAATTAGTGGACTAACCCTAAGATTCTAATATCAAAGACTTGATAAGAGTATTAATTAAATATTTAAGTTATTTGAATATAGTAGCAAGAGTTGAACGTATTGATTAATTTCATTTATGAGTAATTAATTGATAATGTGTTAATTAATAATTATTATGAATAAATAATAATTAATATGTAAAAGATTAATAATTTATAAAATGATTATATGTTTACTTGATTAATTTGTGCAATATAGTAAACCTTTATTATATGGTAGTTAACTATATATAGTACAAGGTGGCACATTAATATGTCTATATATAGACTATATAGTAATGAATTATTTGCATTCATGTGTGTTGTATAATAATATTGTTATATGATATGAAGTGTGTGGATAAACAGTCATGTATATCCTATTGACATATAATAATATCAATTGTTAAATTAATAATGATTTCATTAAGTTATTATAATAATAACAGTCATGGTAATTGAAAATGTACATGAATTATATGCATGTGCACTATTTGATACCTTGTAATTGAGTATTACATTGCATGCCTTTAAATCATTATAACCTATGTTATGTGAAATGAATTTTGCATACATAAATTGATAACCAAAGTTTATATTATGTGTATATATGGTTTAACCAATTGTTGCATTTCATTATGCAAATGCTGAGAATTATTTCCTTGTCCCAAAATGAGTGTCGCATTAGTACATGAACAGTAGTAAGAAGCTAGTTTATGTAACTTTCAAGTGGCTAACCTTAGGTGATCATTTGCTAGCCAATGGTTGGTGGTGAGTTGCTCAACCACTCCTTAACAACCAATGTATTTTTCCTTTGCACCATGAGCTCCAACACTTGTGTAATGTGATTATCTAGTCCAAGCTTCTTCTATAAATACAAGCTTCAAATTCAGTTTTTGTTGTTTGTTAAGTCTTAGTTAGAGAGTTCTAAGTTGTTGAGCATTGTAGAAGCATTCTCAGATTGTAAGAGGTCCAATTCAAGCTAAGAAGGTATAAGTTCTAATTAAATTCTTGAAATGGGTCTTGTTAGTTCTTGAGAATTTCTTGAATCCATATGTTAATCAATGTGAATTATCATGCCATGATATATTTATGATATATGTCTACATGTTTGAACTCTTAAATGTTGGTATGAAGTATGTTTAATTCAAGGAGAATGGTAAAGGGTTAAGGCTCTGCAAATAGTCTGCATCTCTCGTCTCTCGATATGAACATTGGCAGCTAAATTGCTACCAGATTTGTACTAGGGGTGTGTATTATTGCTACCAGTAACTCGAACTTAGTTTTTTTCTCTCGTACGTGGCGCGCAATTGCTACTTGATCCCGCACTCAACTCGATGTTTTTGTTTTGTTTCTGTTTCATGCTAACTTGTTAGTACATGGTAGAGCAAGCTTGTAAACTAATTTAACATGCACACGTAAACACATGCATGTAGTATGAACAAGTATAGCAATGATGGACACAATACTTGTGGTCTTGAAATGAGGTTTGTGATTTCAAAAGTGAACTTTGTCAAAACACAGCATGTGAGCATTCTGACTTTATGAGTATGTTAATATGGTTTATATTGACATGAAATACAAGATTAAAGTGGTTGAACACACTAGCATACATGATTGAAAGATTAGACTAGTTCAAAGATAAGAAACTTGAGACTTGCAAAGTGAACCTTACCAAGACTTTTATCTAGTAAGTTCTGACTATTTGAGCATACATATATGACTTTATTATATGTTGTAAATACATGAGAGTTATATGCTAATATGCCTTGTATATGCTAAGTTGACTTAGTGTAAAATTCAAAGAAAATTAGAATGAGAAAGCTAATGTCATCAAGAAATGAGTAAAGTACGTTATGACCATGCAAGCATGTATATTAGGACTCATTATGCCTATAGATATATTGGCATGAACATCGTTTGGTTAATGTATGGTTTTCACTTATTCACACATAGTCATAAAAAGGGAAATTTCTAAAATATGAACTATGTGAGTAAAGTATACATGTGTTGTGTATATATACAAGCATGACTATTGAGTATTGAATGATCAAGTTGTAAGGCACAAATGATTACATGACCTTGTTATGTTTTAATGACATATAAATTATAAACTTGTGATAGTGAAGTCAAGTATGGTCATGTGTTATATGTGAAAATCTAGCATGTATGTATGTTAAAATACATGTATAATTAGTGTGTTAGAGTTAGACTGAAGTCAGGAGAGCAGAAGCTCAACCTTGATTGCAGCGAGAGGGACAAATAGCAATTGCTGTAGATTCCCTAAGCCTAAACTGTAGCCTTGTTCATACCGCCCGCTATGATCTTGCCAAGATGATCTGTTTTTGGTCTGAAGTATTAAGGCATGCTTATATGATTACTTTATCTTGTAATATATGACCAATGTGCCATGTAATGTGTTGAAAAGCATGCTATGTGATGATTTGATTCTTTAAGTGTAGACTCGTACTAGTTTACACATACTAATTGAAATGATCGACTTGATAATGTTAGGTCGTTTCAACGCGAGTTAGTTAAAGCTAGTATTATATTATAGCTGAGCAATCAGGCAAGTTTTCGAACTTCATTATTTGGTTATGCAAGTATCTTAAACCCTTGCATTACTTTTTTCGACGCATATCGTAAGCAAGTTCCTTGAACCCTACTTTTGTTAAGCAAGTTTCCCTAAACTTACTCTAAATTATATTGAGCAAGTATCCGAATTTATTGTGTTTCAAGTTTCCTAACTTACACAACTTTGAGTTTGTGAAAGTTTTCCTATCCTTCTCATATTGCATTGAGTAGGATATTATTGAATTGAAAGTTATTCATTTAAGCTTGAAATCTTATTTCTAAGTATGTTATTAAGTGGTTTAATTACTTTACAGTTATTCCGCATCGATATCATTGACATTCACACTTAGTGCACTTAAGCTCATACAGTCTTGCACTTGTACATCATTTAAAGTTCAATAATTCTTGAACTGTGGTAAATAGAGTCTGAACCTTTCCCACGGTCGACAAACTATGAAGTTTTACAAAAGCTATCCAAACCAATTGATGGTAAGGATTCTTAGGTGAAAGAACACCCTCTTATGATAGGGGAGTACCCCAGGTATCTAATATAAGATACAACAGAGTAGATTTAAATGTTATGCATATACATAGGGTACATGAGGCTGATCCCCTCAAGTACTTATTCTGTAGCCAGTAACCAAAGGGTCAATTAGCTATTGATTCCATTGGAGTGTTATAGTTCAAAGTCTACTTGACTAGCAGATATTCTAAAAGCAATCATTATCTTTGCTTATGATATTCATATTGTTGAATCCTTCAGATATTCATATTATTGAATCCATTTCCAGATATTTTTCCATTTATCATGATATATCCTTATTATTGTATTTAAACTTGCTGGGAAAACTTGTTGCTCATCCTTGCTATATCATGAATTATATTGCAGCTAAGCCCAAGACCTCGGGAAAGGACAAGGGTAAAGGGAAGATGTAGGATAATTACGAGAAGTAGAATTTATCTTATGCTTAGTTTAAATTACAATTATGTAATGTGAACCCTAATATTTATTTTAGGGTATGATTGTACGATGATATTAAGGTTATCGTATCTTGGGACTAGTAACACCTTTTGAATGAACGACGTACGTTTATTATATTTCGCATTTTAGTTATCGTATGTTGTTTAGAGGTGGATGTTAGTATTTTATCGTGATGACCGAATCGAAGTCAGAGGACCCGAATTCGGGGGTGTCACAGCCATGATCACATGGGTGATCTTGGTGGCCAAGAAAATAATGTGATGAGAAAGAAAAGGAAGTGATAAGCAAGTTAACTTAATAGTTAAGTAATGAATAATAAGGAGGTGATTAAGGAGGTGGGATTTGGCTATTGACTATTATACCCTAACCTTAGCAATCTTATAAATAGAAGGAGAGTTGGATCACTTTTACACTTATTCATTTCATCCAACAACTTACAACTTATTTGTTAGAGAGAATAAGTAAAAAAAAGCTAAACTTTCATTAGTAGAAAAGAAGAAAAACAAGCTTGATCATCAAGGGTAAGATTCTTATACCATTAATCTTCCAACTCTTTAATACTAGTTTGATAGAGAAGTGTGGATTACTGAAGTATGTATGCTAAGAAGTAAAGAAAATGGATAATCAAAGGACTTAAGTCTTAATAAGCTTGAATAAGCAATTTGTTCATATATAAGTTATGAACTAAGTAAGAACTTGTAATATGTTTACATTAATGAAGTTTGTATGATAAGAAGAAGCAATGATGGTGGTTAGAAGATTAAAACCATGATAAATCATGTGAAATGAAATCATAAGTAGTTTATACTTTTATAAGTTATAAACTCATGAAGAACAAGTAATAACTTATCATGTAAATAAGTTAATGAAATATGTATGTTAAGATGTTAGTATGATGGATAGAATCCATTTGAAACAATGAACAACTTGTAAGTAACGAAGTTTTGGCGAAATTCACGAGTTCGGACGATAATCGTCGAAATCGTGAAATTCTCGGAATGGAAGTCGAATTTTGATATTGAGCTCGAAAACATTTGTTTTCGATGGGGACAAGTCTTATTTGGCATTATAGAGTGGCGGACTCGAAAATGATCGAATTCTAACTTAGAACGAAGAAATGAGCGTTGAACGTTCACGAACGTTTATCGTTTTCGTAAAAAATGGACTAATAGGTGAATTTTGAGTTAACGAAGTTGAAAATGTAAAATTCTTGCATGAACATGTAGAGTATGTAATTTGTGAGCTAATGGCTTTTGAACGAGCCAATTCGGACTTATAGCGAAGAAGTTATGAGCCCGGGAATCTCACTTAAAAAAAATTCTGTCAAAATTTTCTATGTCTCAGAGCCGGCGCCGCAGCGCCACCCAAGGCATTGTCCTTGAAAGCAAGCCAGCCAGATTGACTAGCAACCACCGTAAAGTGGTGTTGCGTACGTTAATGAACTAGGACTCGCGTCGCAACGCCGAGTCCGGACATATGACTTTGAGAGTGGCAGCAGCATGAGGCAAGCAGAGAGAAAGAGTGAGTGGCAGTCAGCCAAAAAAAGTGAAGAAGTTTATACCGAAACTCACGCCGCAACGCGAGTTGTAGAACAATAGCTGGCGCCGCAGCGCTAGCACTAGATCATGCACAGTAAAGAAAGAAAGTTAATTAATTAGTAATGAACTAAAACTTAATGTAACATTGTTTAAGACATTGTTAAACCTTAAGTATGATCACTAAAGGTTGAAGATAATCAATCGAACGTGAACGTAAGAACGATGTAAATTATAACGGCAAGATGGAACCAATAGTAACAAATCTAATACATGATTAGATTGAGAAGAAGGGTAAGATTCATTAGGAACCATGTATGTTTATTCATGACCTAATGTGTTACGTTATGTGATATATATTGTAGAGACCTTAAAGACTTAAAGAGAAAGTGTATTAACAGTAGCAGACGTTGAAGGCAAGTGTTCTAACCCTTGTCTATGTTCAATCTGGACAAGTTTTGTGATTCATGTATTCTTACGCATGAATTGATGTATGATGAAGTCAAAGCCAATTCTTTCAGCTAGACTTACGGTATGTTGAATTTCTTATAATCTATCGAAGTATGGTCAATGTTTTACCAAACTATTTTGGTGTGGTTTTCAAATGAAGACTGAGTATGCTAAACAAATGTTTTGTCGTCAAACGACAGGCACGTGAGGTTGCCACAACTTAAACGTACATTTTAAAGAATGTAGTGTTGATCAACATAGACTACTATAGGCTGATCACCTAGACATGCTCGTAAGTAATGTCGGACTTACGGACTTAGTGTCGGGTTGTCCTTTTCAAAGAAAGTATGAAATGCTCAAGGTCTTGGACCGGAATTGATGTCTTACTGAATATTGTCATTGTAAAACGTTTTGAAGAAAAGAGAGGTGCTATTTTGAATTATCGATAGTACTTCATAACTATTGTTCAGTTATTGAAGATATATGATTTTTATGTTTCAAGCATGTCGTTTAAATGGAATTGTTGTACTTGATGAGCTAGTTATGCTCACTCTTGCTTGAACCATATGAATGCAAATTTAAGATCGAGCGAGATAGAAGGATCCCAGAAAGATAAAGGAAGGCTAAAGCGCATCGCTGAACCTGCCTCATGTAATAATATAGGTTTAATGTTGTAATGTATTTGATATTATGATAAAGAACTTATGTATTGGTTATAAAGAACTTGGGAAGGGAATATTGTTTGGAATATATATAAGATATATTCGTTCTTTTGAGGCATTTCAATTGAATGTTTGTGTGAACTATAACACCGCGTTGCACCATATGTCGGGTTGGAAGATACCCGAATTTGGGGGCGTCACAGGTTGGTATCAAAGCATTAGGTTGTAAAACTTAAGGGGGGAAATTACAACCTTAAGTCATAACCTTAAGAGGAGTCAAAGAAGTAAAATATGAACTTAACCTTAAAAATGCATTATATATATGATATGTGTTTTTATTATTCTACTGACGTGTACTAATCAAACTTAATTGTTTTGTTGTAGATGTAAGGAAAAATTGGAATGTATAGAGACGTACAGGTAGAAAGTGAAGAATCGGTTAATCAAATAGAGATTATACCGAACCCAATAGCAGAAGAGACAGAAGTGGTGGTAATTGAGTCTGGAGACTCAGAGAATCATGATCTAATATCGGTGTTCGACAGCATGTCGGAAGAAGAGGTGGAGGTAGTGTCCTTCAACTCGGTAGCACTTGCTAAAGAGACACCTCAGGGGGAGTCAATGATGTCACTGTTTATGACAGTGTTGGACAGAAACCTCCATTACTGTTAGGAGGTGAAAGAGCTAAAGGCAGAGCTCCATGCTGTCTTGCAAGATAAGACAGATGTGGAGTCTATGTGGGAACAAGAGCATGATGAAAGAGTTTTAGCCAAGGACAAGGTCCACGAGCTAAAACAGGAGGTCTTTGAGCTCAGGGAGGAGCTAAAGACCAAGAAATAGAAGATGGGAGGATGTCCTATATTCATAGGAGTTCTCATAAGGATTTCTAGCAACAAGAAGATGGGTATCCGATAGAGGCAGGGCAGACTCGACATACTATCAGCCGTGATGTTATTACCAGTCTTGACACCGCGAATTTTGATAATGCCTTGCTGCAGATGTAATCTAGTAGTAGCTAGAGTAGATTTGTTAAATTAATAAATTCTAATAGAAACTAGACTTTAAGTACTACACTAGTCACAAAAATCATCCAAATCGGATTTGAAATCATTAGGTTGTCTATTTTTGAAAATGAGTATTCAGGGTTTATATATTGAGTCCTTCTGCGCAGACAGTCAGGAAAATTGGACCGGTCCAATTCTTATATTTTTTCTTTTGACTCCCGAAAAATTTATAATATTTATTTTAACCCAAATTTTTACAGAATCTAGTGATTTAGGTGTACTTTGGATACATGTAAAAAACAGGTTGCACAGACGGTACAATCCTGTTTTTTATATGTATCCAAATTACACCTAAATAACTGGATTCTGCAAAAATTTGAGTTCAAATAAATATTATAAATTTTTTGGGAGTCAAGAGAAAAAAAAAATAAAAAATTGGACCTATTCAATTTTCCTGTCCAATGCGTAGACTTTTTCTTATATATTGGGAATTATGTAGTATTATTTCTATTGAAAATAATATAATAAAATCATTATGAGTTTTCGTACTCTCCCACCCTTGTTGTTGGCTTAGAGTAATGATTGTTTCTTTGTCGATTATATACCGGGGGCAGAGTCTATGGCGATTATAGAGGCATGGAAAGAAGTTATCTGGTTGAAAGAAATCAATATTGATTATGCATAATGCATGGAGTTACTATCGTTCCTGGTTATAGTCAAAGAGCTCTACATGCATGTCTGATTAAGGATCAAATGTATCTTGAGAGGACGGAATATATTGATGCCGGGTATTATTTTGTTCAAGACAATATTGCAGATGGTGCTTTAAGATCTTAAAGATTAGTACGTACTGTAGACGTACAATTTTCAGCTCATTTGGAAAATAAATAAATATTCTCACTGTTTCAAAATATAAAATAAAAACTGATTATCGTTAAATAAAATCTAAACAAAAATTCAATAAATAAATTAATATTTTTAAAGTAAGTTTATCAAAAATTGTCCGGAAACCATTTTCTAAACAAGTCCTGCTATATATTCGAAAATATTATGCCGAATTACTAATTGCATTGTACTCCCACCATCCCTTAATATAAGTGGTTTTAGAGTTGTGCACAAGTATTAAGAAAATAATTATATAACATTAAATATAAGATCAATTGCGCATATTATCCTTATATTGGAAAAAGAGAGTGCTATTTATTAGGCAAAAAATAGTGAGAGGACCAAAGTTATATTTAATACTTGAGATAATATTGGAAACTAAGCAATTAATGCTTACTTGAAATTCTAAAATGACTTATATTAAGGGACAAAAACACTTATCTAAAACGATTTATATTAAAAGACAAAGGGAGTATATCAATACATTAAATTAGATAGAATTATAAAATTAACCCATTGTATTAAATACATCTTAAAAATATTACTCTGTACTCCCAACAGGGGGGGCATAAGTTGTATTAATGTTACTCTGAATTTGGAGTTCATTTGTTGGGACTAGGTTATGCGACTCTAGGTACATTTCTTTGTAGTTTTATAACGTATTTATATACTAGAATAATAAGCATTATTTAATGTCAGAAAATTTAAGAAATAAGGAACTGGAGTACTTTTTCACTCAAATTTTTGATAATAGATATGATACAACTTATTTTATAAAAAGACTAGAAGGAATGCGTATTAATCATTTTAAATAATAGATATGACAAACCCACAACTTCCTTTCACATAGATTTTTTTAAATGATTAGTTTATGTATTGTAGAATTAGCCTACACAATGGAAGTAAACGAGAAAAGTGACGTCTATAGCTTTGGAGTGTTGTTACTAGAAGTGATTATGGGGAGGCATCCAAGTGATGACATCTCATATCTTTCATCAACATGTGCTTGTGGTGTACTATTGACAGACTTGTTGGACCAACGCCTCTCACCCCCACCAATGAAGTGGCAGAGAAAATGGTTTTTGTTGCGAGGCTCGCATTTGCTTGTTTACATCTAAGTCCAGAATGTAGGCCTAACATGAAACAAATTTCTATGCAACTAACAAAGAAAAAGCCTCCACTTCAAGATTCACTGCACATGGTTACAGTTGGCCAACTATTTGATCCCCAAGCTCAAAGATCCTGATGACATCTCTATATATCCAAACTTCAAATTTTCCACTCACATCTTGTTATGTACTATTTTGATTTCCACATTGTCCGATTAGAATGTTGTATTAATTATGCTATAATAGATTTTATAAATATGTAGGCTATAAACTGGTCTACTTATATGGCATGTCCCAATCCTTTAGAATTCTTAGCATTTTACTTGGAATGAAAATATGCATGGATTGAGACTGTAATCTAGGACTAATTACATAATAAAATAGTGAATAAAAATATTCAACTAATTCAAATAGTCCATTTCTCCATCCATTATTAATGTTTTAAACTAACATTGTCCTCCAAACACAAACAGATAATAGAATACAGATAATGGAGGCACATTGCCTCTATTAAATGAGAAGCCATTCCTTGATTCCCCAAACCTATTTCCCTTGAGGCTATGAACATGAAAACAAAACACAAGGAAAAAATACAGTTGAAGAATATATACACACACACATATATATACATTTTATATATAGGGGAGGATAATATCTTAATTAATCCTCAAATATAGTTGTTTTTCACGTTTAGTTCCCTAATTACATGTTATTAGTATTTCGTTGTCAAACTTTATCATTTCTGCAATCTCAATCCAACAACACAAAAAAATAGAGCAATTAAAATGAATTAAACTTGAAAAATAAGTGTACTTTGAGGATTAAACATGAAAACAACTATAATTTAAGGACTAAACATGAAAACTAGCTATAGTTAGTGACTAACGACAGTTGGAAGACAAAATATGCAAAAAAAAGTAAATAAAAAATAAAATAATAGTTAGGAGACTAAACATGAAAAACAACTACAGTTTGGGGGATTAAAGAAAGGATTATCCACCAAAAAATGGAGATTTAAATAATTCCATTGTGCTACTTCAACATAATACTTGTTGATATTAATTTCTTTTAGAGGTATAGACTTTTTCTTTTAACTTTGTTTTCTTTTTCCCCTCTTTTCCTTTTCCTTCTTTTCTCAAGTTGAAATCATAGCTCTAAGAGATATCATCATATCATGCATCCTGCATTTTCAAATAAAATTGCTACTGCAGCTCCAAAATGGTTGTTTACAAGAGAGAGAATAGAAATAGTGTCTTCACTTACACACATAAAGTATGCTAAATTTCCACACCAAATCAATGCATCTTCATCTATTTAGAAAGTTCTCCGCAGAAACAGAACATATGTAGAATGGCTTTTCCGCATCACTCTTCCCTTTCCACAACTAAATATACTTTTCTTGTAATTCTCTCTTACCTTGCACCACCCACCTTTTCACAGAACCCTAGATCAGTTCCCACCATCACCCAATGTGGGACAAGCCTACTACCTTTAGCCTCGTGCGCACCATTTGTTCAGGGTAGAGTGCCCTCTCCTGCACAAACATGTTGCGATAACCTAAAACAAATCTACAACCAGCAAACTGGTTGTCTTTGCCTCTTACTGAATGACTCTACTTTGAGTTCTTTCCCTATCAATCGCACACTTGCACTACAGCTCCCACTTCTATGCCATCTCTAAGTTGACATCTCAATTTGTTCAGGTTCACACTTCCTCAACATATAGATATAATGTACAGTATCCTAGTTTCACATTTTCCTCTGAAATCTATTTTGTACATTTTTTAGATGCTAAACAAATATGCTAAATGCAATAATATATTATTGCTGTTGTGTTTTGTGAAGGGGCTCCTTTGCCTCCTACCTCACCTGCTTCTCAGATTTCCTTTGGTACCAAAACCAATTCTACTGTTGTCGGTAACCAGACTTGCTTAGACCTCATAAGATGTGTCATTTAACCGTCTCTGGTTGCCCTTGGACGTGCTTTTATTGTGTGTATACATATATAGGGATGTCCAAACAGGACCTTATTTTCTGGAATATTATATTGTAATAATATTTTTTAAAAGTCTAGTTATGAAGATTAATTTCTGATTTCTAAATCAAATTTCTTGAGATGCTCCTTTTCTTGTGTTTTCAGCTTCCCCAATAGTTATGGTGACGCCCAGATCAAGCATTATGGGACTTGGCTTACACAGAAATGCATGTATGAATTTTAAGACAGAGATTCACTTGTGGGTGGTGGTAGCTGCAATGGTGTCTTTGTCTGTGCTGATAAACATTATATGTTGAGTTCTGAGTTTCAAACTAATTAGAGTTTTCTAAGATATCATAATATAGTGTTCTATTGTTGCTTATGACATGTCTATGTATTTTATTTCTATTTGAAATCAATTACAGCTTGACTAAATTTATTATTAATGGATTGCTTATTAAATTTTATTTATTACTGGTATTGAAGTTTTATTGGTTTAGGCAATAATTTAATGCTTTATCAAAGAAACAGAGGCATTGTCAAAAACAATATTTTGACAAATAATATAGTACTTAATTTCCTAAATAGAAGGATCAGTAATCAAATTGCTCTGATTTCAGACCTTTTACTATTTGAAGAGGAAACTCGATACTCAAAAATAGAAACTTGCTCTCCAGTCAAAAGGAAGTAAAAATTGTTGCTTATACTATGAACAAGATTAACTTCCGTAAGTTATACACAAGAAGATATCTCAAGCTTAGTTACTAAATTCTTAAGGTTAAAACATTTTTTCCAGTATTTAACTATAACTCAAATCATAAAGTAGTTATATGAACAATATGAAACACATTTCCACAGTCAGAAGACTATCAATTCTCCAGTTTACTCGTACATCATTTCTATACCGATCTAACAATACAATAAACCAAAAAAAAATTACAGCATATAACATTACCTTATAACTTGAGGACAATTCTTTGTGGCTGGATTGTTTCTTTGCCTAAACTTTGTAACATTCCAAGGTATAACATCCATGGATTCACATGGAACAACTATTCCAAACTAGGTGCCTCTTCAGTTGGGTTAGTCTCGAAGACATCCAAATTAGATTCCTCAGGTTCTTCTAATAGCTCTTGTGATTGAATTGATTCCTTGTACGCAGGGGTCTGCTTAAAATCTGTTGCACCTTCATTATACGTCGCCACCGCAATTCCACTTGAAATTAACTATAAGAAGAAAATGGAGAAAAGTTTAAAAAGCCAACCTTAAGAGTCATAATTAAGTCGTGAAATTTTATTAGGAGAAAAGAGAGCATGAAAGTAGCAACAGTAGTGCAACTAATATATATATATATATATATATATATATATATATATATATATGTGTGGGAACGATCCATAACATCTATATGCTATGGGATAAAAAGTGGCACATAGGCTCTAAACCGTCCGGTTACATTGATGAATGGCTGAGATAGGTTTGGATGACTACCGTCCGCTAGTAATTCTAGCGGAAGTAGTTAGTAAAATTACTGGACGCTTATGCCCCTCCAATAGACGAAATACAAACCATATATGCAGTAAGAGTACAGAGTCCGCTAGACATACTAGCGGACGGTAAGAGAGTTCACAACCAACGACTTCTTCCTATGTATTAACTGATAACTACAACTTCCAGACAATTACAACACAGGTAACTGATCCAATTCAGAAAAAAAAAAAAAACAATAACTCTGTACACAGCAAAATGTACAGACCCTTCTCAATAATACGAGTGGAGTAGTCTCTTATTGAATCAGATTTCGAACCTCTCTCGTTCTCTCTCCAATATATACTCTAGTTCTCTTCGCTGAGTCTAGCTGTGGCTTATTTGGCTTGACTAGACATGTATGTAGTTAATGTTCAAATTTCAAAAGAGAAACAACAATATAATAGTTAAAATTCAATCATAGCCAAATGGACCAAGTTTGAGTCGCACAAAACAATTGTAGAAAAACCTCGCACTATTAGCAAAATCATTTAATTGATCACAGCCAGATAAAAGAAATCACAAATTCATATATTATTATTGTTGTACGTACAAAGTAGAAACATAAAAGTGTAACAATGATACATAATTTCTCCCCTGAAAAGGAAGAAGGGAACACATCTTTCACAGCAGATGCAGAAGTCAAGTAATTAAGCTTATTCCTCAAAGTCTCTTTCTCTCTCTTCAACCTCATTGCCGTATCCTCCAACTCCAGCAGCGCCTGCTGCTCCATTGGCGCCCCCTCAAATGTACTCCCAACAAAAACAATAACTCTGAATTAACTGATACAAACTTTCAAATTCACTACAACAAAAACTCCTTTATAATAACAGTTTTAATTCACTGCAAATACAAACTGTTGCAATTCCCATCAACAAGAACTCATCCGTAAGTTACTGATACTGGTGATTTGGGGCAAAATTATATTCTAGGGTTCGTCGGTTTTCGCCCAAATTCGTAGAACTCTCATGAACAATAACTCTGTATTTACCTTTGTTACCTTTCCCCCAATTGTGTAAGTTAACTACCATCCGCTAGTAAGTCTAGCGGATTGTGTATATTCTGTATTTGTCTTGGCTGAATGGGCTAAATGAGGGGCATAAGCGTCCAGTAATTTTACTAACTACGTCCGCTAGAATTACTAGCGGACGATAGTCATCCAAACCTTATCTCAGCCATTCATCAATGTAACGGACGGTTTAAAGCCTATATGCCACTTTTTATCCCATTGGCATATAGATGCTATGGATCGTTCCCCACACACACACACACACACACATATATATATATATATATATATAAAGCATGAGTCATGAAAAATGTCCCTCATGCTGCTTAAAGGGGATAAAAAGTAACTCCCTCACTTTTATAATACATAAAAGTGAATGTGTGTCAGCATAGAAAATCCATTAGTAGGATTTTAATTTCTTATCGACTATCGTTATACATGAAAGTGTTGATTCCTGGGACACTTGGTAGGGTGAAGTATTAATGCCTAACATGATTACATAAAATTGAATGTTTGTCAGCATAGTTTAGAATTAGTATCCAACACATTATACCAAACATGCGACCAACATTCTCGTCGAATCAAGATACACAGCCAACACACTCTCCAACCAAGAAATAGAAGACAGAAGTCATAGAACCATTTGTTTACAACAGGTCTTTTGAATTCTTCATTAGGCTGCCCAAGGGGGTGAATGGTGCACAAGTCACTCATAGGACCCTATATAATGATAATAATGAACTTAAACAAATAGATTATAGCTCCAACCATGCATGCTATTCTTTCTATTCCAATGTGTGACTTCAACCTTATTCATATAACTTACAGTCTCCTCCATTTAGATGTGAATTCACTAAATAAATACCTAGCCCTCACTCATAAAACCCAACTCTCACATGCCTGCGCATTGAGTTGCATGGCACAAAACCAATTCCAACATGGTTTTAATGTTGTTATCAGGGGTTACAAAGATGAACGCAATGAAGAAAGGGACAGAGATAATATTTCCAATCCTGAACTAAAACCTAAAGCAAACAAATTTGCGTCCTTGATCATGAAAGAAGTCATGGTTCCTACAAGTCAATAGTTGCCAAACTTTTCTTCTCTCTTTTAGCAGTTCTCTTACTGGAAATAGTTCGAGCACTCTGCATTCTAGAGAGACTGAATTTGTTTTTTTCCTAGAATAAAAACTCTTTTCAATGCATTATTATTACATTAATCGACCTATTTCAGTTATAAATCAGGGTAAAGTTCTCCTCCAAACCATTGGAGATTAGCATGTTCAAATCATTTTGTAATCAAAACAAATTAAGTACTAATAACACAATCCCCATTACAAATATATTGAACCTTGTACTTATGATTATGAAACACTTACTAAGTTACTATTCCAATTTAACAAGCTAATGAATGTCCAAATAATCCAATTATTAAAAACCCATTTTGGAACATCAAACCATAAGCTCATTAAACATATTCAACATAAAATAAACCCCCAAATCCATGATAAATCATTAATTAAACAAGAAATCTAAGAGAGAGAAATACCGCAAAAACGATACCAAAAGCCCACAAATACTGAATGAAGAAGCCAAAAGCATCCCATTCCGGCCCTTCCCAAAAATCTTTTTCAGTCCCAGGAAGGTCGGGCAAGATATACCCGTCAAAATTTTCAACACCCCCAGAATCAAAGCTCCCTAATCCACCACTACCATTGGAGCTTCCAATCTCAGCCGTTCGTTCATCCCCTTCTTCTTTTGTTGAAGTTGAGCTCCTCTTGTTCTTGCTGTCAAATTTCCCTGTTCTAGAGGAGAGCTTCTTGGCAAAGGAGACTATGTGAGAAGTTCTTGAGGGAAACGGCGGGGACCCACGTGGGTTTGATGGGAAGAAGATCGGACGGTGGAGAAAATGGGAGGTGTATTGTGATTTGGTGGGAGTGTTGTAGAGGATTCGAGTGGTTGTGAGAGCCATTGGAGTAGCTGCCGAGAGTGTTGGGTTCTTCTTCAGAAGTGTAATCAAAGGCTGGGGGAGGTGGATAAGAAGATAACTGTTTTGTATTTGATGATCTTGAACGGTTAAGGGACCATGTTCAACTTTCAAGTATTTTCCCTTTTTTAACAAAAGTAATCCTCAAATTCACTATGTGCATCTTATTTATTTTTTTAGGAAATTGATATATATATATATATATATATATATATATATATATATATATATATATATATATATATATTGATTGTTTCTGATGCAGATGGTTTGTTGTGAATATAGGTGTAAAAGGAAAAAAATTGGGAGAATGATATGATAATTTGACTAAAAACGTGGTTAGAAAACGTTTTGATTTTACGAGGCTTATGATTTCATGTCACTTTTTTTTGTTGTGAATTAGAAGAATAATTATATTTAGTACTATTTTAACAATATATTTGGCATTCACGTATTAATAATCAAAATTCCAAAATTTTCGTAGTAGAAATCGGGAAAACTTTATCTGTTTGAGTTTGGGTTTGGGTTTGGGTTTGGGTTTGGGTTTGAGATTTGATTTTGATGACAGATCAGTAAATATTATTTGTGACCACTTGTTTTTATTTCTGGTTATTGTGTTTAAATTAAACAACAATAGTTTAAAATGACAAAATTTTCTTGAGCTTACTTTCATTAATTCGGTATTGTGCTATTAATACTAAACTAATATCTTATATATTATTTTGAGGGTAAATACATAAAGGAAAGTGGTATACTTTTGTTTTGTTTTGTTTTTTTGAAACCCCGCTTTTTTGGGAATACAAGAAAAAAATAAACTCATTTTTAAGTCTCACTTTTTGAAAAATACATTATAATTTCATAAACAAGTACTTCATCACTATTACAATATTAAGAATCAATTAAACCTCATCAAAAGAGGAAGAAATAATTCATAAATTAAACAAACCTCACATAGAGAAAGCTTCACATAAATGAAGAATAAACTCAAGTTTTAACAAATCTTAATTTATTTATCACAGTAATTTAGTAATGAATTCAATATTATTATTCAACTAAGCTATTAATATATGACAAAGTATTTAACAGGGAAAAAATATAAATAAATAAATAAGCAAAGACACCGCCCTAACAGGTAACCTGCTGTAATAATACCAAGGAGCAAATAAATAAGACACTGCCCCTAAGATACAGTTGTTGCTGGTAACCACCTTTGATCAATGCAATCTCCTTTGCCTCTAAAAATTTAATAATTAAGATTCTGTAAATAAAGAGGGAAAAAAAACAGAATAAAATGTTAGATTTGGAAACAATCAGGGATTTCAAAAAACATTCATCATCAGCAAAAACAAAAAAAAAACAAAAAAAAAGTCAGAATTCTCTACACGATAAAATAAGATAACGGACCTAAGCAAATATTTTATTATTATCTAAGGCTAAAAAATATTGCTGATAAAAAAATTACACGTTAATGGCCATACACTCGGATGACACAAATCAATATTACTAAAGTCATCAAAAAAAAAGAAAAAAAAAACCTTCTGAAACCCATAAGAACCCATAAAATTCTTCAGAATCACTAATTCTGTGAATCCATATAGTATTTGATAAATTTATGCGGCATACAGTTGTGATTTCCATAAGAACGTCCCTCAATCACCCTTTCACCCATTCAATTTAAAACCTTCCTCTTAGGCCTTAGCAAAGCTTAAAAAAGAAACTCACTTGAAAACAAACTCCATAATGAAATAATACTAATATTCTCTCAATTAATATTTAACACAAAAAGTATCGGCGGTGATATATAACTGTTTTCAAAGCTAAACAAGCTCACTTAAAACTCACAAGACATCCTTCAAAAACTCCCTCATAAACCTCCACTCCTCCTCACCCTGTACCCACAAAACCAACTAAAGATAACAAAACAAAACACAAAACTTCAGAAAGAAACTCCCTCAAAACAAAGCTACAGACTACCCTCACCACCACCAAATAAAAACAGAGAGCTTTTACAAATTTATAAACAGAACAGATCAACAGACATTTCTCCAAGATTTGCCCTTCAGCATCTTGAGAACTCCAAAATTGCTTTGCCTAATTAAGGTCGGTCCCCTTGCATACCTACAAATCAGTGAATCACAGTCGAAGGAGAGCTGCTTTCCAGCAGAAGGAAAGGAAGAAGCAAAAGCTTTAAATTTCCCCTTTTGCTTGAAATTGAACTTTCCCTAAATCCCATACTTTACTATCTTGATCTCTACTTAAAATCTTGAACTTGACATAAGATCCAGCATCCTCACTTCTTGTTTATTTCCATATCTGCCCTCTTTATTTGATTAGGCCTCTCTTTTCCCATTAATTTCAGATTGACCTCTTGACATGCTCATTCAGAATTCCATTTACCTTGTTATTATCAAAAATGTTGTACAGAATCCTCACTTCTCCTCTGTATCAATTTTGGTGCTGTCATTTAAATCCTTGAGATTTCAATTTTGCTTCCTTGAATACGAATTAATTTTGGTTGTAGCTCTACCTTTCAACTTCCTCTTGAAAGTTTGGTGATCTTTCCAAATCCAACCAAATCTCCAGCGCTCTTACCATGCTCAGTTCTTTTTCAGGCAATTTCATTTATCTTTATCCTTTCCCAAATTCTTTTTCTGACTATTTTTGTTCCCCAATCTTAGTCCATCCTTCTGGCATACTTCGTCACATATTTTCTTCACCCCAGTTTCTTGAAATGATTCTTTAAACTGTATTTTGAATCTTTCTTTTTCCTTTCTTAAAACAACAGCTTCTTATTAATTATTCTTCAGTAAAAACCATAATTCACACCTCGTCCAAAGATATCATATATTTGGTCTTCTCATCACAAGCAACTATCCCCCCCAACGAGATAATAATCTCTAAAAAGTTACCTCCAATCATAATCTCACTAAAATCCCTATAACTGCTAGCCATGGAGCTTGAATATAATTTGTTGGCCTCTTGCTTAACTAGTTAACTTCACCACATAAGTGAAAATCTGCCCAAGTCCTTTCCAATCGTCTACTTGGTTTTACCAATAAATCTCCTCATTCAGGCATTGCAAAGCTTTCATCCCCATTTTTAAATTCAATATATAATAGTCACAAGGCTAAACCTAAGGCACTTAGATTATACTCCCCCATCTCCGGGGAAAAATCCTACTTTGATTTGGAAAGATCATGGAATTTAATGAAATAAAAACTACAACCCCACCCCACCCCCAAAAAAAATACAAAAAATAAGAAAATAAAAAAACACTAACCAATGAAAATGGGTGTGGATTACATAATATCAAAACTAACCGTACAATATAACCAGATCCAAAACTGAAAGGCCCAAATAACTACTGCTATGCCCGGTAACTTCAAATAGAATTGTAGCTACAGCATCCCATGTCAAAGCATCATTATGAGCTATTGAGCTTACATCAGATTACATACTCATCATCTTCATCTTGTTCTGCATCTCTTAAAAGGTAACAATTCACTCAAGACAAGGGTGAAACAAGAATGATCAGAAAAATTACAGTAAGTGTTTGAGATGTCCCGTCTTGTGTGAGCAACAAAATGAGGCGGAAAGAGGCATTGATATACACTATTAGCCAATTAAATGACCTGAAAAAACTCCGAATAGGTTTCCAATCTTTGCTAAGGGGTGTATTCAATTAATATTTTTAAAGACTTTTTTTGAAGTAATAGACTTTCGTAGAGTTTATGAATTTTAATGACTTTTAAAGACTTTTTTAAAATGACTTTTATAAATTCCATGAAATAAGTGACAACTTTAACCAAGATTTTGATAGACTTTTGTATACTTCTAATATATCTTGCACCTTATATTAATTGTTAATTAGCTCATGTGTCATCTCCCTTTTTTTTCATGAACTAGAGGAAATCTCATTATTTTATTAAATTATTGTGGCATGAGATTTTATTTATATTGAAAGCATTCATATTATTCTATTCATGATAAATTTGGATACTTGAATACGAATAAAACTTTAGAAGCTACAGACGCAACACAAAAATTAAGCTCACTTTTCATTGAACTATATATACTATATATGCATACGTTTTTTTAATAGGAGTACCAAACTCTGTTTTTCACAAAATAATATGACAATGAAAATCTATATGATCAAAAGTCGTAAAACTTCATACATGTGAGTAAATTGCCACCAAGTTATAGAAAATTTACCAAAGATTTTTAGTCGTCGGTAAGCCACAGAAAAAATTGCCAGAGAGATTTTATTTTTCTTAAAATTATTAATAGTTGTTAGTGAACCAAAATTGACCGTTAAAAAAATAATTATGCGATTTTTTAATTTATTTATGATGTTAGAAATTAATTAATTAAAATGCTACATAACTAATTTTTTAACAGTCAACCGTTGTCATCTTTTAACTATTTTTTTTAATTTTGACGAGTTTTAGAATTTATCAAGATTCGTATATATCATACTATATCTATATAATATAAAATATATATAATATAATATTAAAAATCAAAATTTACTGTTTGGTTTTTCAAAGTCATAACGAGATATTCATATAATAAAAGTTTGTGTAATTTATCTAATTTTTAATAAATTTAGTAAAAATATATAAACTGTTTATAATTTTAATAATTATATTTTCTAAAATTATTAGATTAATTTATATTCATTTTAAAAGTTAAAAATTTACCAGAGTCTTGCGACTTTTGAATTTTTCATAAAATCTCTATGACAATTTCTTTACTGGCGATTTGAATTTCCACCTTTGTGTTTAATATTTGGAAGTCTTTAGAAATCTTTAGAGATGAGATCAGATTTTGGATATGGGTTGATAGTTATAACTTTTCTTCTAAAGTCGGTCAAACTACCATTTGATAGAAATCTGAAAAATCTATGACTTTTTGAATACCAAAATACTTTTATAGACTTTATAAAGTCTCAATTTAATACGACATAACTTTTAAAGACATTACAAAAGTTGTAATTGAATATCAGTAAACTTTTATAAACTCTTTAATTGTTTTAATTGAATACAACCAAACTTTAAAAGTCTTAATTAAATACAGCCTCCTAAATTAGTGAACTTAATCACAACTAATTTATCCTGCTTAGCCATGTTAACACTAACAACTATATTATTGTTCAGTAATAGAACCTGAGATGCTCTCAAAGATAAGTATACATGTATGAAGCCGATGATGTTAGTCCACAGGATATTATGGATATGCACCAACCTTTCTCACCCATAAAGACAATCAAACAAATGACTTCCCAAAAGTAGACTCCACCCGCAACCTAAATCAAGACTGTTTGAAGAGACGTGGAAATTTGGGGTCACCCATCCTCGAGCATTGGACCAAGTTTTCAGCTCCCATTATTCCATTAACCATACAATTAAGCACAAAAACTTGAAACAAAATTTATAACCACTTTCTCCAACTACCTGCAAACCCTTCATCTCCATGACTTTTTCCAATATCAAGTTAACCCCATAATATGTTGTTTCAAAACTCACTCAACTTCAAGTGCAAGTGTTTTTTTAAAAATTAATAAGACATTAATGCGACATAAAAAATATGATGTCAGATGCCCTAATACAAAAGCATTAGGAAGGGTTAAAACTTGAAATTTTTAATAGAAACATGGATGGACTTGCAGTGACATCACATAATCCAACAGAAAAATATTATTTGTATGGAGATGGAGAAAATATAATGAAGATGGATATATACACGTATACTCTCCGGTCGGGTAGAATTAGGCTCCTTATTTCAAAATGATACTTCAATTAGGGGAAAAAAAAACTAACTGTGCCCCCAAAAATAAAAATAATAGAAATTTTACCAAAAAGCCAGACATTGTAAACACATTGTTTAGTTCTCAATTTTAGACCAAAGTAAGTTATAACAGGTAAGGTCGGTGGCAGGTAGAGAAGATGAAATTTAAAAGAGTTGTTAAATCTTGTTGAGACAGGAAAGGCCGAATACCTCACCGGTGGACAGGTGGAGTCACCCTTGCCTGAAACTGTAAAAGTGGGCCTGAAAACTATTGCCAGTCTGTGTAGGGAATGGTTAGACCTTGGAGTGGCTATTCGACTCCCTTAGAGGAGCATCACCCATGTACAACCATTCCCAGAAGGAACACCATTTAAGTAGACATAATTTTTTAAAATGTTCAGTTGTACTCTCAAAGGCATGATGCTCTCAACTCAATAGAATAATAAGCACACAAATTATTTCTTTTTTCTTTATTCCATAATTTTTCAAAACATTTAAGTTGGAATATTTCAAAAAATATTTGACTTATTTTATTTCATTTTTTAACTACGGTGATACGAGTTTGTACCAATTTACCAATAGTATATTCTAGCCCTATGAAGTTAACTTTTAACTTTCATAAGAATATACTTAGTATTTGCTACTATTAAAACATTGTTCTTTTGTTCATAGCTTGTTTATTCAATTTGATCAAGCTTTTACAGCAGTTCTTCTCTTCCCTTTTTTATGTTGTGAAGTATGTTCATGCTCATCCAATATTAGTCTTTTGAAGATACACTCAACCAAAATTAAATGTAAACTAGTGATAGGAGAACCTAATCACGCATTGGGGTGCCCGTTAGCGAATCAAGTTTTGACAAACATTAAAATTAATTAAGAAAAACAAAAAAAAACAACAAGAAAAGTAAGATGGCTAAAGAAAGTAGCAACTCACAAATAAGATTTCTCTGATGCCTTGTCCTGAAGTCCTTGAGAACAATGGTGCAGCGCCTGTAACAGTAGAAAAGATTTTGCCCACACATTATGTGTGTCTTCCTTGGCAGTAAAAAACACTTCAAAACTCTTGGTTTGGGGATGGTAACTAAAGATCATATTAGGAATCCCAATGAAAATTACATCAGAGAATGGATGTAATGCATAAGGATTGAATAAAATCTTATAGCACTGTTTTTGGAGAATTGCTCCGTGAGGAGACTTGATCAAATCATAAATCTCTATGTTGTGCTTCAGCGTCCAGAAATAGTCACCACCACTGCCGCCACTACTGTCCTCGAATAACCAAACCTTCATGCTAAACGAATCATTATTGGAGTAAAAAAGGTTTCCATTGGATGCTCCAATAAATCCATAAGGTTTGGTTCGTTTTTTCCCCGGTAATTGAAAATGCTGAACATTCAGGTTTTGGTCAAAACGCAAGAGATAATAAGCCTTTGTTAACACGTACAAAATCCCATCTAAGTAAACAGGCCCCCTAGCCATCTTATCGTGTTCAGGAAGAACAGGTGTGAAACGGGTAACCTATTATGTGTAATATATAATATTATTTAATATATATAAATATAATAAATCGGAACATGATTTTATATATATACAGAAAATATGAATAAATAAATCTGAGTCCTTCGAATTTATAAAGTCTCCTTAAAGCAAATTTATTCCCTCACTGGTGCTAAGGATTCAATGAATAATTGCTTCCCAAGATAAAACGGATTTTCAGTTCTTAACTAGATACAAACCCGCGCGATGCGACGGAATTATTCAAATTTTTAATAGTAAATATGTGCGTACAATTAATAAATTAAAATATAATAAGAAGATAGTATATTATTGTGCGAGGATCAAATTTTATACAGAAAAACAAATGAATATACATTATAGGGGGTAGTGGTGAGATTTTACTGATTTGTGCCTAATTTTCTAAGTATGTGACTATTGCTTTTAAGCTAGTGGCAAATTAAGTGACCTCAACTTGTGGACAAATCATTTTTTCTACTCTTCCCTTTTTCTATTTTTTTTTTCAATTTTTCTTGACCAAAGTGTAGCCAACTGTTTATTTTCCCTGTCCTTTACTACTTTTGTATTTTGTTTACTGCAAATAAAGGGTTGCCACAAAAAGAGAAGAAAAGGGTATGCGAAGGTTTAAAAAATCTCTTAAAAATACATTTTTTTTTTGTATATATTTCAGAATTTTTTTTTAAAAAAAACCACAAGTTTAACTAATGGAATATGTTCACTATTCAATTGGGAATACTCTCCCTTTTGAATCTTTTGATCAAGAAAAATTTATGCTGCCTTCTGAAGTCAAGAAAACAATATACCCAAGAGTACTACTTAACAGGTAAAATAGCTCAGTCTGCTAAGTGTATTTAGGATAGCTTTAGTCTGGCAATCTCTGAATATATAAACACAGTCGGATGGCTAAGTTCAACTTTTCTATCATGAACGATATTACAGATCCTAGTTGATATTGAAAGCTACTCTAGAAATCTACATAGATGTTCATCAAATTTCTATGTATTAATATCAAAAGAAATATAATTTCCAGGTGTTGCTACAAGTAAACCTAAATACTCTTCCATTATCTATGTGGCATACTTGCTTTTTTCATGGAGCAGAAAAAGAAAATTGTAGAGGCATAACCAAAATTCCCTAATTTAGCAATATATTTGGGTAAAGAGTACAAAAAAGGATTAACAACTTTGACTTAGAAACTGCTGCGGATGGCATAACTTGCATATAAGCAGAGCCAACTTTTTGCCTCTCATGATAATTAGATAAATATCGCCAATACAACATCATACAAATTAAGTAACAAAACATATTTTGGTAAAAATGGCGTAATAATAATAGACAATAAGAGACATAACTAAGTAGATAGCTAAGTTCTAAATGTGAGTTATTGTAAATTGCCAACTGGTTACTTTGCTGTCTGTCTAAATAGCTCGTATCTGCCTATCCTGACAGATAGAGATGGGAATATGTCAAAATTTGACCATTTTCCCATCTATGATGTACCAATGTGGATTCTGTTCAAAGGACGTCACCAGTAATTGCTAAGCCTTGTCAAACATTACCACAAAAAGAGTAAAAAAAGCTAAAAAACTCAAACACATAATAACCTACACAGGCCCGATATTATATTCATATGAGATTTTAATCAATTTTTGTATCCATAGAAAATGGAAAAATAACACTCAAAGATAACCACCACCTCACTTAAAATCATACAAAAACTTTTCATTTGAGAATAAAAAGAAAAGCGAGAAAGGCAAAATCACCCACCTTGTCAGTATCCACATCTTGAATAATAGCATTAATGACTTCTTCATTATTGGTGTCAACTTCAGCCAATGCTTCCCTTAGCTCTTCGATCTCTATGTATCTGTTTTTGTTGTGATCGAAGAATGCAAATGCTTTATGAAGGTGATCATCATTGCCCAATTTTTTCAGGTGGACAAAAATTGCTAAGAACTCTTTGTAGTTTTCAAGGCTGTTATTTCCTTCTTGTTTGCAAACAAAAAGTTCTTAGGTTTAAGATCCCTATGCATAACCCCATGCTTGTGGCACATCTGCAATATAAAAAAGGCACTAATTTATTTAGAATTTCTTAAATCTATAATTTGAGTAAAAATATGAGAAGCACAATAACAAAATTATGGCGGACTTGAACATTACAAATAATACAAGTTACGCAGTTTGGCTCCTTATCGTTACACTGGGACCAAAAATATGGTAAAAGGAATAACCATCTTCACCGATAATAATTTACTGCATTGAGACCGAGGAGAATAAATGGCATATTCAATGGCGGATGAAGTGCCTTGTAAAATGACTACCATAAACCAATAATAATAATCGCAATTAAGAAAAGGATACAAAATATTCTAAAACCTAGAGGCCTCCAAAAATCCTTTGGAAAGAAGATTTTAAAAGAGAGAATATTAAAAAAAACATAAATGGAAAGCAAAAGATTTTAATTCACAAGACTCCATCAACATGAAAATCATGGGAAAAACTCAAAAGGTCATCATTTACCATACTCCAGCAATGATGGAAAAAAAAACTCTGAAAACCCTTCCGACCTAGCGCTTCATCCCGCCTTAAATCCCCTTCACGAGAGATTTAATGGGGAAAAAGATATCTGCTGTAGGAAAATATACCTATATTCAACGCAAGATACTTTATATTTTATTGTAATTTTTAGTTTTTTATATCCTAGAATTTTCTAGGATTAATTTAGGCTCAACTTCAGGCTATAATAAAGGGATTTAAGCCCCACTTAGCAAGTATATCACATAAAAGTCAACTTAGAGCAATCCTAGGAAATCCAAATAGATTTGAATAATTCCAATAGCACAAGGATATAGATTTAAGTAAGAAATGTCTATGACATCGAGAACTTCTTTGATATAACGCTACCTGCAAGCAAACAATGGCAGCTACTTTAGCCTTCGAGCTGGTAATGTTGAAAGCTTCTTTTGGTGATCCATCACTGTCACTGTAATCAGAATCAGATAACACGTGATCAACTAAAGAAAATTCATGATATGAAAAAACCATAGAGTCAGGCTTAATTAGCTGCAGCATTTTTTGGTCCTTTTTGCACAAATACGGAGGCCTGTATGGACCAAAGTATGTCAAATTTGTATTAAGGCTTGTAGCAGTATCTTCCTTTTGACTGGCTACAATTAACACGGTTTGTGATTTATGAGTTAGGCCATAATTAAATAACATCCTCAATGCCGCTACAAAACCAGCAACCTGTAAAAACATAACAAATTCGTATAGGTAAAAGAAATGGAATGAAGAATATAACTCTTATTTAATAGGAGATATAGGAAAATTATCATTAGATTGTATATATTCATTTTTGATAGAGCACAATTATATACTTACATGATCAGAAAGGGATCCTTTTGGATCTATGAGAACTAAGTGCAAGCAATGCAACAGTGTGGTATGAAACCTGCAAATAGAAGCACCACCAATGACTTATTTAAAAATTACTGATGGGAGGGTGATAGGGATACTTGGCCAAAATATTGTCTTCCAGTAGGAGGCCTTTGGCTGCCAATACATCCATTACTTTCCTAAAAACCTATTTTACAACAGATTAACTAAAGTGACAATTCAAAGTATATCTTTTCTAGTTCCAACTATGTAAGAACCAAGAAGACCATGCCTACCTCAACTGTTGATTACCAATGGTCAACTGGTAAATAAGTCTCAACCCTTAAATATACTTCACTAATCATGGTGAATGCATTTATGCGAACTTCCCATGAATCTGTAGCGTCCGGATGCTCTATTTCCAGATTCGAACCACGCATCCAAGAGACACTTGTGTGAGATGAGTCAATTAACTCAGTTTGAAAGCGTAAAGCTATACTCAGAAGGAAATTCAAAAGTGGAGTATTTTCTGATAATGAACTTGTTCTCTGATACACAGTAGAAACACACCTGGGGGATAATTGTCTAATATATGAGCCTCTTAATATTCCAAGAAATAAACATTATTTTAAAGCTCTGATTCTGAAATATTCCCAATGAAAACCTGCTAATTAGTTCCATCTCCAATTACCGCTACCAACTCTTTATGTATGCTCCTCAAATTCTTAACCAGCATGTGCTTGTCTAAAAGCAAGGATCGAGCCATTACCTGTAATGCCATAATTTAGAAATTAAGTGCATCTTCTTAATTTACTGATTTAGCAAGTACTATTAAAATCAACTGTACACCTAAATTCTGGAGTTTTAATGCGAAATTCTGGTCCTTCTATGGCCAAACCTCCTTCAGTGAGTATCCCACATTCTTTTGCAATGGCCTTGGCTGTGTTAATATTGTCACCAGTGACCATGCGCACAGACATAGAAGTAGAGGATACAGACCGGAACACAAGATTAATAAACAAATGGCATACGGTATCAGTATATTAACATTTAACATTTAAACACAAACTCAGATTAACAAAATAGAGCATAATCCACTAAGATAAAGAGAATAAATACTTACAAGACATTAGATACGACAGGCCAACAACGCATATGATCAGAAAATCAATCCGCTTTTTGGCTAATAGTAAGCTAAAATCGTAATATTGAACCATTCATGATAAAATCAAAATAAAAATAAGTCTTACAGATCGAAGGTTATAGTAAGAATCAGCTTCCTCTATTGGGTCTATTTCTTCTTCTTCGTGGCCTCCTTTTTCTTCGCCATGATGTGCTTATAGATTGAATGGGAAGTGGGAGATCTGGAGAACATATTTCGAGGAACAATATGTTTTTTATGAAATAGCAAATAAATAATCACCACCATATAAGAATCAAATTGAGAAAATTAACGAATGAAAAATGGAATCCAATTACTTTATTTATTTATTTAGAGGATCCAAAATTGAGGGGAAATGGGGATTATACGAACTAACCTTTTTCTTTTTGATAATCTGGCTCGCCATGATTTTTTGATATTGATTGCGAGATGGCGATTTGGGAGGGCTTTGGTAGTTCGTCAAAAATCATAGCTATTGAGGCCGAGTATGGCGTGTGGGTTTGAACCATACCTTGTCTAGGTCCTCTCCCTTCCACAAAAGTGGGGTGCCCCTTGGGGCCCTTCCCATTGAGCAAACATCCCATATATATGTTCTTTATTTTTTCCTCTAATGCCCTATGTGGGACTTTTGCAATTGACAACATTCAAGTAGGTGACTTTGGAGTCAATTTTCTCATTCAATTCTTAATGGATTTGAACATATAAATATACCAAGTTATACTCCTCACGAAGGAGAACACATTGGTGCAAAGACCCGACATTTCCGAAATGTGGGTCTCTCATTTAATTGAGCCTCAAAATGCTCTAATATTTGATATTTCAAATCTCATTTCCAACAATCCCCCACATGAATGTAAAATTGGCTTTACAATATGCAAAATATATTATGAATATGCAGACACTAGTTCGAGTACATGAGAAAAGATATTTCATCGGGTTAAGTAGCCTAGTGGCTTTGAACTTGCCCTAGTAAAATCTATCGGATTTACTTGGCTAATCGATGAACTTGATGTCTTTGAGCTATCGACTTTTCGTGTAAACCAAGATGATAGAATTCACAAAATATCTCTTGAGACATAGTTGGTTCTCACACGTTTGTGTTCATTTTGGCCTTGAAACACCTCTTGGTTAGTGAGTATATTAGAGAATTGACCTTCAAAATTCTCACAGAAGTGCCCCCTTCTTACTCACGTAGGTGACTTTATCAAAGTATCTGCAATACCCACTTGAACATATTTCAAGATATAAAAATCATTAAAAGCGTAACTTATCACGATTCTCATGGCGGATGTACCTTTGTCTCATAATAGGAATGGTTAGGAGTAAATATCTCCTCGGTGCTTTCTTGAGTACTACATAGATTCGGTTTGCCCATTGAACCTAGATCTTGGGATCTCCGGTCGACTAGGTTGGGTTGCCACTATAGCGACTCTTATTTAAGCGATGAGGCTTTAAACCCATTCCCTTCGATGATTTTTCCACTTGCTCTCTTGTTAAACCTTTTGTAAGCGGATCGCAATATTATCTTTTGACTTTACATAGTCGATTGAGATAATTCCATTTTGAAACAATTGTCTAGCGGTATTATGTCTTCGTCGTATATGGCGTGACTTACAGATTATATAAATGACTCTGTCTTCTCTTCAATTCTTTGATTGGCTATCACGAGTGTATACATATATTTGTACAGTCTTGACCAATTTGGAATATCCTCTAAGAAATTACGAAAGCCACTCTAACTTCTTCTCGACTTTGTCTAAAGCAATGAATTACGATTCCATTGTAGACCTTGCAATACACGTTTGTTTTGAGGATTTCCAAGAATCTGCTTTACCTCCTCGAGGTAAAGACATATCCACTTGTGGATTTTGAGTCTTTATTATCGGATATCAATTAGCATCACTATATCCTTCCAATCTTCTTTGGATATCTTGTATAGTGCGATCCATATTTTTTGAGTATGTTTTAAATATCCTAAAACTCTCAAAATTGCTTTCGATGATCTTTACGGATTACTCGTATACCTACTTAGCTTACTTTAGAATAAGCTATATACGGTCTAAATGATTCATGACATACATTAAAGCGCCTATTATACGAGAATATTCTAGTTGAGATATCTTTATCACCTTCATTTTTAGCTAAATGAAGATTTATATCAGCTGAGGGTCTTATTTAGAATTATATTATACTTGTTAAATTTTTCAAGTATTTTTTCAATGTAATGAGTTTGAGATAATATAATTCCATCGGATGTTCTAGAAATCTTGATTCTAATATTATATCTATGCAACCCCCAAGTCTTTCATATCAAATCTATTTGACAACATACGTTTAGTAGAGTTGATAACTTCATTATTTGCTACCCATGATTAACATATCATCCACATAAAGACAAACAATGACATATTCCTTTTGAGTGCTTTTGACATAAACACATTTGTCACACTCATTGATTTTAAATCCATTTGATAACATAACATTATCAAATTTCTCATGCCATTGTTTTGGTGCTTGTTTTAATCCATACAAAGGATTTAACAAGTTTGCATACTTTCCTCTCTCTTGTCCGGGAGCTATGAAACCTTGAGGTTGTTCCATATATATTTCTTCATCTAATTCACCATTTAAGAATGCGGTCTTTACATCCATTTGATGTATTTCAAGTCTATTTAAAGATCTTTATTGCTATTAGCATCGAATAGATGTAATTCTTGTAACGGTGAATAAGTGTGAAATAATCAATCCTTCCTTTTGTCATAGCCTTTAACAACAAGCCTTGCTTTATATTTATCAATTGAGCCATCGACTTTCATCTTCTTTTTGAAGATCCATTTATACCTAAGGGTTTAGAACCGGTGGAAGGTCCACGATTCCGTATATGATTTTGCATAATGGACTCAATTTCACTATTAATTGCTTCTTTTCAATGAGAAGCATCGGAGAGGATATTGCTTCCTTATACGTTTGAGGATCGTTTTCTAACAAAAATGTTAGAAAATCGGACCAAAAGACTTTGAAGTCCTTGCCCTTTTCTCTTCGTCTAGGTTCATCAATCTGAGACTCTTTATACATATTTTGAGGATTATTACTAGTAGCATCAAAGGTCTTTTGTTTGAATTTGAATCTTTATTTTCATTATATGGAAAAATATTCTCAAAAAAGAATGATGCATCTCTTGATTGATAAATGTATTAACATGAATATCATTAATTTTGATTTATGAAAAAGAAAGCGATAAACAACTTCTTTATTATTTGCATAACCAATGAAAACCACGATCGATTGTTTTTGGTCTATCTTAACCTTTTTAGGTTTTGGAACCATCACTTTTGCTAGACACCCCACACTCTTAAGTATTTATAGCAAGGTCTATGACCTTTCCATAATTCATAAGGTGTTTTGTGAGTTTTCTTATGAGGCACTTTATTAAGAATATAATTGGCAGAAAGCAAAGCTTCCCCCCACAAGTGCAGGGTGCTCGGGCTATTTAACATAGCATTCAACATTTCTTTCAATGTTCGGTTCTTGCGTTCAGCAATACCATTAGATTGAGGTGAATAAGGAGCGGTAGTTTGGTGAATAATACCATGAGTAGAGCATATCTCTTCAAATGGTGATTCATATTCACCACCTCTATCGCTTCTTATTGCTTTAATCTTTTTGCTAAGTTGATTTTCAACTTCATTTTTATAAAGTTGAAACATTTCTATTGCCTCATCTTTGCTTCTTAGCAAATATACATAACAATATCTTGTGCGATCATCAATAAAGGTTATGAAATATTTTTCCCACCTCTTGTTTGCACAAACTTTAAGTCACATATATCGGTGTGAATTAAATCTAGAGTTGATTTTCCTTTCAATGAGAATGAAAAGGTAATCTTGTCATTTTGATTCCACACAAATTTCACATTTATGTTTTTTGATTAATATCAAATTTAGCAAGAATTCTAAATTAATTAATCTCATGAAAGTATTATAATTAACATGTCTAATCTAGCATACCATATATTTGAAGATTCCAACAAGTAAGCGGAAGAATTAATTTTATTATTATCAATAGACTTGATGGTACATGATTATAACATTCATCTTAAAGAGCCCATCATTCATGTAGCCCTTTCCTACAAACATATCATTTTTAGTAAGTACAAACTTTATGGAACACAAACACCAACTTGAAGCCATTCTTGCTAAGTAGTGACCCGAAACTAGATTTTTGCGGATATCGGCACATGAAGCACTTCATTCAAAAGTCGGTTCTTTGCGGATGTCATTTTTGATATAATCTTTCCCGTCCTTGACCTTTGAACTTGAGGAGTTTCCCATGAAGAGTTGATCATCATTTTCTCTTGGTTTGTAAGTAGAGAACATCCATTTGTTGGAACAAATGTGGCGAGTAACCCGGTGTCCACATACCATTCTTTGGGGTTTCTACCAAATTACATTCGAGATCTGCTGCGAGAAAGATTAATATCTGAAACATTTTCAGAAAACTTTTCCAATTTTGTCACATTTTCTTGAGGCTTTTGTTCTTTCTTAAACTTCTTTGGCTTGCGACATTCACTTGATTTATGCCCTTGGATGCCACGGTTGAAGCATTTGCCTTTGAATTTCTTCTTGGCCTTGAAAGCTTCTTTGCCTTCACGCTTCCTTTTGTTGTTGTTTGGCCTTTGTTCTACCACATTTGCCTTTGCTTCAATGAAGTTTCTTCCACTCTTCTTCTCGGATACTCGATTGTCCTCTTGATCCTAAGTCGCACGATCGATTCTTCAAGATTCATCTCTTTGCGTTTATGCTTTAGATAATTCTTGAAATCTTTCCATGATGGTGGAAGTTTTTCAATCATTCTTTTGCAACTTGGAATGAGTCACTTAATGACATTCCTTGAGAATGAATGTCATGTAGAATTACTTGTAATTCTTGAACTTGAGTGATAATTTGCTTTAGAATCTACCATTTTATAATCAAAAAATCTACTGACTATGAATTTCTTCATGCCGACATCTTGATTTTATATTTCTTGTCTAAAGATTCCCAAAGTTCTTTTGCGGTTTGAATTGTACAATATACATTATATAATGTATTATCTAAACCATTCATCACATAGTTCTGCGCAAAAAAAAAATGCATGTTTCCATGCATCGGCAATGACCACTTTTTCCTTGTCGGTTTCCCCTTGACAAGTTCGGTGTTGTAAGAGTAGGACGATCCTCTTGTGAAAGAAACCTTGAACCCAAGTTCGGTGTTGTGAGATAGAAGAGCATCTTTTACAAAGAACACAATTAGCGCTTGAAATCAGTTCCATTTTGAACCTTTTAGAAAATTTTTTCTCCATGAGATTATACTCACGGCGGGAATGGTATTAGTAGATGCCATTTTAAATTTTATATAAAACAAAAGTTTAATAAATTTGTATCTATAATAAGACAAGTTTAAATAAATGATTATCTTGTCAATCACATATTATTACGATTAAAAATTCTAACAACAATTTGATTTAATATTCAAAAAATACTCATATCAATGAATCTAAATATAACCTGAAACTATAGTATACAAAGTACATTAAATATATAAAAATATTCAAAATACCATACACTTACTGTACCATGTATATAAGATATTGCATGCACCATGAATCACTTATATATATATATATATATTGATTGATTAACCATGCATATTTCTTGTGGCTTTATATTAACATGTAAACTATGTATAAATATTTCAACAAAATTTGCAGAAATTCAATGAATCAAATTCAGTTTCTACAACAGAAACACTTCAACATTCTGTTTTAACATGCAAACAAAAATAGAATATTATGTATATTAACATGCAACAAATATTCTGTTAAAACAATTTCCTATTCACATTGCCACCTACTACCATCTGACATATCCCCGATACGATGGGTTCTTAATTCATCGCATGGAACTTATCCACTTTGCTTTTGGCCCATTATTACATACCATTGTGAAGTACTATAATCCCATCCACATTAATGCATGGCAGAAAAACAATTTTCTGTTTACCTAAAACAATACTATAATTACAGAAAATTAAATTTGCTCTAAGATTATTATGTGCAATATATAATATTATTTAATATATATAAATATAATAAAACGGAACATGATTTTATATATATACAGAAAATATGAATAAATAAATTCGAGTCCTTTGAATTCACAAAGTCTCCTTAAAGCAAATTTATTCCCTTACTGGTGATAAGGATTCAATGAATAATTGCTTCCGAAGATAAAACGGATTTCCAGTTCTTAATTAAAAGCACTTCAAAATTAAGAACAATTTGAACCAATATTTATGTTATGTACTGAACTTACAAAATGATGCATGAAAATTAATGCATGTATATACTTACGTAAAGCGGGAAATATGCGTAAGCAGAGGGACAGGAAAAACGGAATGGGACTGGAACACTTTTGCAGAGAACGGGATTCTGCAGAACGGACTTTTGCAGAAACATAACGGGAATGGGAATTGCAGAACGGGGAAGGAAGGAAAGGAACGGGACGGGAAAATTTTAATCAGTTCTGTTGGCGCCCATACTAACTATTTTATAGCCTACGATGGCAGTTTATTACCGTTGGCCCCATCAAAACTACGTAGTATCATGATAATAATTAAAACAAAATCTGATAAATTATTAAACAAATTTTGTTCAAAAAATTATATATCATGGCCCACTCGCCCGAACCCGAGCCCGGCCCGACCGGACGAACGGTCCTCTCCCTTCCATGCCTTGGCTAGGTCCTCTCCCTTCCACAAAAGTGGGGTGCCCCTTGGGGCCCTTCCCATTGAGCAAACATCCTATATATATATTTTTCATTTTTCCCTCTAATGCCCTATGTGGGACTTTTGCAATTGACAACATTCAAGTAGGTGACTTTGGAGTCAATTTTCTCATTCAATTCCTAATGGATTTGAACATATAAATATACCAAGTTATACTCCTCACGAAGGAGAACACATTGGTGCAAAGACCCGATATTTCCGAAATGAAGGTCTCTCATTTAATTAAGCCTCAAAATGCTCTAATATTTGATATTTCAAATCTCATTTCCAACATAACCCACTTCCCTGTCTATGACGAGAAAACATCCACCTTTCTTTGGTACTTAGAGACACTACAAATGTGCAAAATCCGGTAGTTAGGGGAAAGGGATGGATCAAAAGCAAGAAAAGTGGCATTGGTGTTCTTTGGTGTGTGCGAGGATACTTGAGGATGGGAATGCATTGTTTAGTAAATGGATTACACAAAAATAACTCCGATGGAAGGACATTGCTATTAAGGAGCGATGGTGACCCATTACTGCAATCATGATCTAAAAAATCTTTCTTAGTAGGCTCAAAAGGGAATAGAGACGAAAAAGAGCTCACAAAGTCACTACCTTTACCCTCAATTTCTCCATAACAACAACAAGAAATATAATCCAAAAATTCCTTTGGAAAACGTTTCTATCCATGTATAGAAATCCAGAGAGGGGTGCATAAATAGTTGAAATTAAAATGTACCATAATTTGGAGACACATTTATATCGGGAAAGAGGCTTCACGGTACCCTCTTGAGAATCTCCATCTGCATCTCTTGAATAAATTTAACCAATTGAATAACGATATCTCCATCTCAATTTCCTCCATCCCAATTTCTGCAGCAATTGCAAACCCTAGGTTTTATGCTCACTAATGGGCCTGTTCGGGTACTACTTATTTTAAATGACTAAGTTAAAATATAAGTTGATTTATAAATTATTTTAAGTTGTAACTTATAAGTAAAAATGTTCGGCATCAATTTGACTTATAATTCAGAAATTAAGTTAAAACAAGTCATGAAGGTGTTCGACTCATAATGATTTATAAGTTAAAATAATATAAAGATTACTAAAAATGACATAAATAATAAAATAGGCAAAATAAAATAGTGACAAAATAGACATTACATTTGGTCAAACTAACTTATTTAGAATGACTTATAAGTCATTTTAAAATAAATCACAAATAATTACTTATTCTTTTTGACTTATAAGTCAAAAAATAAATTGCAAGTAAACACTCCAACAGTAGAAAATAGCTTTATAAGTTGGTTTGACCAACTTATAAGCTGCTCCCGAATAGGTCCTATGTGGCACATGCGATACGCCTAAAAATTATTTGTGACAAAATATAAATTTTATAAAATTTAAACGATTAAATAAAAATAAATGGATATTAATATAAAAATGACCAAATGATAATCTATATATCTTTTGTGTTATAAAGTAGGAATGAGCATGGTGCGGTTTGAAGCTCAAACCGCACACGAAATCGTTTAGGTGCGGTTCGATAAATCCAAAATTGTATATGAAACCGCTTGAAATTGGTGTGGTGCGGTTTTGAACCGTGCGGTGCAGTTTCATTTGGTGCGATTTCGGTTTCAAAACCAATTGAAATAACAAACTTTTATACAATTTAAATTAAAAATTTTAACATCACACAATATTAAATACCACTTTGATAATATACACAACTTTTGTGACGCCCCCAAAATAGGTATACATCACCCATCTTAAGTCGCCAAATACATGGTACAAAATTCAAATACAACTTAATTATACAACGATCATGTAAAATCGACAAAACATAAATTTTTAAATAAAAAAGAATTTCCTTTATTTATTATTTTGAAATAAGTCATTTAAGGGTTGATTTGATTAATGTGGATAGTTATGGGTAAAAATCAAAAATATTTTAAATAAGCAAGTGGTGATATAATATTCATTATTGTTAGGAGAATATTCGTTTTGGTAAGTGGAATATTAAATCTTGTCGGAGAATATTAAATGCGGTGGTATGACCGTATGTGTGCCCCCATAGCGGAAAGCGATTGGAGGAAAGCGACAAAAATAAGTTGTTTAAAAATAACAGGCGTAGTTATTCAGATTTACCTTTGTTGGAATGCCGGTGGTTTAAAACACGATGTCTGGCGTTATTGCCGCGATGGCTTGCGGTATTGCATCAATTATTGATTCTTACGTGAAAGGCACTACTCGATAATGGTTACGATAATTCTTTATTCGATATTTTATTTTATTGATTCGATAATTCTTTGCGTTGATATTTTATATTCTTTGTTGTTTGATAATTGTCATTACACGATTATTTTTCATTATCGAACCAATAATTCATATTATACGAATAATATTATTAGATAACATTATTGGCAATGTCTAGAAAGTTACATCTAAGGAGAGGTTTGGTCACTAATTGCGGCGGCGATGAGGAGAAATTCTTATTGGAAAGCCCTGCTTTCACTGAGGCGCACTGGTTGTCGATATTGTGATTACGTAATATTATTTATGAATAATTAATTATTGATTCATATGATGAGGAAAATATTGATTTTATGTGGATATAGATGGAAAATTTTTATAGTGACAATTGTTGAAAATTAATATTTTATCTTTTTTTGATAAAATAATTCATTTAAATATATTATTTTAATAATATATTACGATGATATTTTTACGATGAATGTGGGATATATGAGTATATGTGGAGGAGAGTATTTTTGTTACCAAAAATGTTTAAAACATATTAAACATGTAAATTGGACCCCATTTATTGGTGAAATTTGATTATAGCTTTGTAAAATCGTAGTTTGTGGATTTCGGTCAATTTACATTTGGAATTTGGAAAAACTTTCTTACGCAAAGTTGTAGAGAATTGAATTTTCTATAAAAACTCATGAGATTCAAATTTTCTGATAAAAGGGCTATTTATTATGAATTATTGAAGTTACGAAGCTCAAGAAAGAATTGATTTTTGGAAGTTTTAATTATTTTTATTATATAAAAACGTTTTTTTATTAGTTTTTCTAGAAGGTGGCATGAGAAATGCTAAGTGGCTGAAATCAAACTCTAGAATGAGTGCGTAGGAATTGTTATATAATATATTAATATTATATTAAATTTTTCTACTTTGGTGTTTAGCGATTTCTATAAATAGGTCTTAGGTTAGAATTGAAAATCACATCGAAGCTGAAGTTTTTCTCTCTCTATTATCGGCGTATTCTTGTGAGTATTTTGAGTATACTTTGAGTATTGCTATCTGGTGGTGAAAGTTCAAGTCATAGCTTTATATCAGGTGTTTTATTAGAAATCTTGTCTTTCGAGGTAAGGGATGTTATTTTCTTCTCGAATGATATTATTTCTTCAATATCATTATCTTTGAAATATTGGTTGGAACTTTTATCAAATTTGGAACTTTTTTAGGTATCGGGGTTCTTATTCATGAGTTCTTATTCACGAGTTCTTATTCATGAGTTCTTATTCACGAGATTCTTATTCACGAGTCTTATTCACGAAGCGTGAAGATGTTTTTTGTGAAATTTCTATCTTTTGGTGTCGAGATTCTTATTCACGTATCACGGCCTTTATTCACGTATCTGACCTTTATTCGCGAACGGCCTTATTCATAGAAAAATGAAATTTCTTCTTTTTGTCCAAAATATCTATTATGGATACTAGCTTTGATTGTATCCATGTTTTGATCATTCTTGAATTTTACACCACTATGATTATTTTTGAGGTATTTTTGGGCGTGGATAAAACAAAATCGAATCCTTAATCCTTAATCCTTGTCATTTTGTTTCCTTTGGATTCGTTTCTTTAAAAAATATTTTTCATCATCCTCGGTCTTAAATGATGATATTATTGAATATCTTTGGCTGTAGTGCAAAGATGAATGATTTATGATGAATATCTTTGGCGATGGTGCAAAGATGAATGATTTCGATGAATATCTTTGGCACGTAGTGCAAAGATGAATGATTTCGATGAATATCTTTGGCCGTAGTGCAAAGATGAGCAGTGTTTAGATGAACATGACCATTTGGTGAATATCCTTGGCTTTTGTAGTGCGAGGATGAATATTTGATCGGATATATATTGATTGATATTTACGGGGATAAAAATAGGCGATGAACTTTAAAATTCATACATAGAAGATAGTAGTTTGCATTCTCTACTTAACTCTTACAATGAATTATTATTTCATTGCGAATATTGATTTAAAACTTGTTGTCTATTGTATTCTATTATATTTTTCCTGTTGAAGACTAACGATAATTTTGTTGTATATTATCTTAGTATAATATTCTTTTCTTTGGGCTAGTCGAGCTCACCCTTTTCCTTTTTGTTCCATTTTTCTTCTCGGGAGGCGAGAAATGTAGCGAGTCTTAGTCGGGGTATGGAATAAAGGTTCTAGAAAGAGTTGTTTAGTAGTCCTCACCATTTTTGTAAAATAATGTATAAATAATTGTGATGAGGATTTATTTGGGTATGTATATTATGCAGAAGACAATAATTGTTTTAAACTCACGATATATATATGTTGTGTATTTTTGCACGACAAATGTATTAATAAAGTTGTAGTTATCTACTGTCTTATGTATTTGGCGACTCGAGAATGGGTTGGATGGAATGGACCTATTTTGGGGGCGTCGCGGTTAATATCGAGCTTAGGGATATGATCTCTGGCGGAGATCGGGGAATAGAACTAGGAGGGAGAGGCGAGTAAATCCTTATTTAGTGTGTCTACTAAGCTTATTTGTTAGTTAGTCGAGTATATAGGGATATTATGTGATATATTGATTTCCTTAATTAACCCTTGTTTTATGATAGTTTTAAGAATGGGCTGCTTTGAGAGCGTTAACAATGGAGTGAATGAAATCGTGGAACACCTCTAATCATTGTCGAGGATAATGTGATGTCGGTGAAGAAGGAATTAGAGATATCCGTGTGGTGAGTGAAGAATTGATAGTTACTTTTGAGATAGTCATGAGAGGTAACGGTTTGAGTGAGGAAGAAGAGGAAGAAGAGGTACACGAGGAGAGTTTATTAGAGGTATTTTATGATCAAAATGTAGAATTGCAAAATCGTATTTATGAGTTAGAAGAAGCGAAATTTGAAGAATTGCGAGGCGATCGTGGAGCAAAAGGATCTGACGATTCAAGCTTGTGTTACCCGATATGTGATCTTTGAGCGAAGCACTCTTTGGCGAGTATAAGATGATAAAATTTGGAATACGAATTTGAAAGAAGAAATAAGCGAGCAGTGAGAATGAGTGATGCATGGATAAAAGCGCCTGACAGCGTTGATATTATGGAAAGAGATGTCAATCTAAAAAAGAAGATTTAACGATGGCGGGAAGGCGTCGGCGATAGCATCGACACCAATGACAAATTCTAGGGAAGAGAACAATCGTCGGTTAGATCTTAGATGCGGAGAGAGGAGGGACATATAAGGTCAAAGCTGTTCAAAGTCTTCAAGGTATGTTTTAGTTGTGGAAAAAGCGGTCACATAGCTCGATTTTGTCTATAAGCGAAATCAAGTCCGGTTGGGGACGTTGGCACGAGGCGGATCTGAGAAAAGTCAAAGTCGGCGATTCTTTGGAAAAGCGTTTTCGTGACTTCTCAAAAGCGAGTAAACGACGAAGTTATAGCGGGTTAGTTAATTATAAATTCTTCTTGAAGTTTATACCTTATTGAATCTTGGTTCTACCCATTCTTTTCTCTCTCTTGCTTGCGTTCAGCGTTTGAACTTGACTACGGAGAAATTAGACTTTGACTATATGTGGAGACTCGTTAGGAAAACTTTCATTTCATCCTTTGTTTAGAAATCTTGCTTGATTAGGGTTGGCTTTATCACATTACACATTAACCTTATTTGCTATAAAGATATTTGCTTTTGATGTGATTTTAGGGATTGATTGGTCAACCACTCATCATACCAAAATTGATTGCTTTTGTAAGGTTGTTAGTTTTCATATTCTAAGCAACTTTGTTATTGATTTAAGCAACAAACCATTGAAGTCAAACTCTTTTATATCAATAGTAAAGTCGTTCGTTTATTGAAAAGCGAATGTCAAGTTTTCTTAGTCCATGTTATGGATTTGAATAAAGACACGTCGATTTGAATAATATTCTGTTGTTATTGATTTTTACGGCGTATTTCTGAAGAATTTCTTGGCTTACTTCGGGCGTGATATTGAATTTGTATCGACTTTGAATCGGTACAAAACCCATTTCTAAAATTTCATATCGAATGGCTCTATTGAACTTGAGGAGTTAAAACCCAATTGTAGAAGTTGATACGAGCCTTTATCCGGTGACTTCCTTTGTGGAATGAATTTGAAAGCAGGACTCTCGTAGGGGACACCATATTAGATGCGATAGTAAGCGATAGGTGTCATTGTAACGTCTTATCAAGATTGGGATGTGAGTCGCGAGTTGAGAACAACCTAAGTCGGTAATCGAAATATGTAGCTTTCGAAGGCTTAGTTGGTTATTATCGGAGATTCGTTGAAGGATATTCTCGAATCATTTATTCCATTACTTGGTGACTCGTAGAGATACAAAATTGAATGGAAGCAAAGAATGTGGGAAGAGCTTGAAGAACTTAAGAAGAGACTCATTTCGGCACGTGTTACGACCATGATATCTGGAAAAGCGAGCGTGGTAGGCGGCGTGTTGAGTAGAAGATCGTATACAAATCTGAGTGCGATATTGTCAAAAACTAATTTAGTATAATTTACAAATAATAGAGATGGAGATGAAAACTCTAGGTACCCGCGTGATGATATCTGAGTATAATCGACTTTAATCGATAAAGTTAAAATTTTATTGAAGCTACACACGGGTGATGAATTTGAAGAAGGAGGTGCGAAGTTGTTATTTCAAAAGCGAGAATCGGTGAGGTGAGGAAAACTCGAACCTTGATTTATTAATTCATTTGAAATTCTCGATCGAATAGGGCTGTGGCCTATAGACTCGTTTTCTTGCCAAAGTAATGGCGTGTTCATGCGTTTTTCGCGTATCGATGTTACGTAAATATGTGGGATGACCGAACCACGTCATTGAGTTAGAAGCCAGGACAAGATAGTAGAAGACTTAACGTACGAGGAGGTACTGTCAAGATCTTGGATAGGAAAGAACATGTCTATATGTCTGGGGTTATACCACAAGTTAAAGTTTTGTGGAGAAACCATCTTTATTGAGGAAACTTTGGGAGTTGGAAGCGAAAATGAAAGCGAGGTATTTTCATCTTTTGAAACACCGAGTCGTCGTCGATTCGAGGACGAAATTTCATAAGGAGGGAGGTTGTAAGACCGAAATTTTTTAAATAAAAGGAATTTCCTTTATTTATTATTTTGAAATAGTAAGGGTTGATGTGATTAATGTGGATAGTTATGGGTAAAATCATAAATATTTTAAATAAGCAAGTGGTGATATAATATTCATTATTGCCGGAGAATATTCGTTTGGTCGTGGAATATTAAATCTTTGTCGAGGGAATATTAAATGCTGACAGTAGCGACCATGTATGTGGGCCCCATGCGGAAGCGATTGGAGGAAGAAAGCGACAAAAATAAGTTGTTTAAAAATAACTTGGCGTAGTTATTCTGATTTACCTTTGTTGGAATACCCGTTGGTTAAAACACGATGTCTGGCGTTATTGCCGCGATAGCTTTGCGGTATTGCATCAATTATTGATTCTTACGTGAAGGCCTACTCGATAATGGTTACGATAATTCTTTATTCGATATTTTATTTTATTGATTCAATAATTCTTTGCGTTGATATTTTATATTCTTTGTTGTTTGATAATTGTCATTACGATTATATTTTCATTATCGAACCAATAATTCATATTATCTGAATAATATTATTAGATAACATTATTGGCAATGTCTAGAAAGTTACATCTAAGGAGAGGTTTGGTCACACTAATTGCTTGGCATGAGTAAGGAGAAATTCTTATTGGAAAGCCCCCTCTTTCTGCAGAGGCTGCACTGGTTGTCGATATTGTGATTACGTAATATTATTTATGAATAATTAATTATTGATTCATATGATGAGGAAAATATTGATTTTATGTGGATATAGATGGAGAAAATTTTTATAGTGACAATTGTTGAAAATTAATATTTTATCTTTTTTGATAAAATAATTCATTTAAATATATTATTTTAATAATATATTAACGATGATGATATTTTACGATGAATGTGGGATATATGAGTATATGTGGAGGAGGAGTATTTTTGTTACCAAAATGTTTAAAACATGTTAAACATGTCGGTGGACCCCATTTATTATTTGAAATTTGATTATAGCTTTGTAAAATCGCTTGGTTTGTGGATTTGGTCAATTTACATTTGGAATTTGGAAAAACTTTCTTACGCAAAGTTGTAGAGAATTGAATTTCCTATAAAAACTCATGAGATTCAAATTTTTCTGATAAAAGGGCTATTTATTATGAATTATTGAAGTTACGAAGCTCCGAAAGAATTGATTTTTGGAAGTTTTAATTATTTATTATATAAAAAACGTTTTTTTTATTAGTTTTTCTAGAAGGTGGCATGTGAGAAATGCTAAGTGGCTGAAATCAAACTCTAGAATGAGTGCGTAGGAATTGTTATATAATATATTAATATTATATTAAATTTTCTACTTTTGGTGTTCTAGCGATTTCTATAAATAGGTGCTTAGGTTAGAATTGAAAATCACACGAAGCTGAAGTTTTCTCTCTCTATATTATCGGCGTATTCTTGTGAGTATTTTGAGTATACTTTGAGTATTGCTATCGGTGAAAGTTCAAGTCATGCTTTATATCAGGTTTTTATTAGAAATCTTGTCTTTTCGAGGTAAGGGATGTTATTTTCTTCTCGAATGATATTATTTCTTGATATCATTATCTTTGAAATATTGGTTGGAACTTTTTATCAAATTTGGAACTTTTTCGTATCGGGGTTCTTATTCATGAGTTCTTATTATTCACGAGTTCTTATTCATGAGTTCTTATTCACGATTCTTATTCACGAGTCTTATTCACGAAGCGTGAAGATGTTTTTTGTGAAATTTCTATCTTTTGGTGTGGGAGTTACTATTCACGTATTGCCTTTATTCACGTATCTGACCTTTATTCACGAATCTGGACCTTTATTCATAGAAAAATGAAATTTCTTCTTTTGTCCAAAATATCTATTATGGATACTAGCTTTGATTGTATCCGTGTTTTGATCATTCTTGAATTTTACACCACTATGATTATTTTTGAGGTATTTTTGGGCGTGGATAAAACAAAATACGAATCCTTAATCCTTAATCCTTGTCATTTTGTTTCCTTTGGATTCGTTTCTTTAAAAAATATTTTTCATCATCCTCGGTCTTAAATGATGATATTATTGAATATCTTTGGCACGTAGTGCAAAGATGAATGATTTATGATGAATATCTTTGGCGATGGTGCAAAGATGAATGATTTCGATGAATATCTTTGGCCGTAGTGTAAAGATGAATGATTTCGATGAATATCTTTGGCGTAGTCTGAAGATGAGCAGTGTTTAGATGAACATGACCCATTTGGTGAATGTCCTTGGCACGTAGTGCGAGGATGAATATTTGATCGGATATATATTGATTGATGTTACGGGGATAAAAATAGGCGATGAACTTTAAAATTCATACATAGAAGATAGTAGTTTGCATTCTCTCTTAACTCTTCTAATGAATTATTATTTCATTGCGAATATTGATTTAAAACTTGTTGTCTATTGTATTCTATTATATTTTTCCTGTTGAAGACTAACGATAATTTTGTTGTATATTATCTTAGTCATAATATTCTTCTTTGGGCTAGTCGAGCTCACCCTTTTCCTTTTTGTTCCATTTTTTTCTTCTCGGGGAGGAGGCGAGAATATAGCGAGTTGTTTAGTAGTCACCATTTTTGGGGTATGGAATAAGGTTCTAGAAGACAAAAGAGTTGTTTAGTAGTCTCACCATTTTGTAAAATAATGTATAAATAATTATGATGAGGATTTATTTGGGTATGTATATTATCTAAGAAGACAATACATGGGATTTTATTTAAACTCATTGTTCGAATTTTATATATGTTGTGCGTATTTTATTTTGTACGACAAATGTATTAATAAAAAAAGTTACCCACAAGGAGTTAGTTACTTTTAAAATAGTCTTTTACAAACCTCCTAATATATACATCCAAAATGTATTTGGCGAAAACTCATCAAATTATCATTTCAAATTTTCGAGAATGGGTTGGATGGAATGGACCTATTTCAGAACCGGTCATGCGTAATTACATACGAGACAAGATATTCCAATGAGAATAATAAATAATAGAATAACAATAGAATTCACGGGCATGCGATAGATAGCAAGACAAACAAGTTATTCCAACAGAATAATAAAGAATGGAATAACAAAAGAATTTCACATGTGTATGCAAATTACTTAGCATGGGCAGTTATTCCAACATAATAATAATGAATGGAATAACAACCCTTACGAGTATTGAAAGAAAATAACTCTCTTCATAAATACGAAAGAATAATACCCTTTACCGTAGAAGAAACTGGATATTGGAATAGTGAGATAGCAGACTTCTCTTCTTCTTTCTCTCTATAATTTCTCTCTATAATAATTGCTCTAAAGCTTTAGTGAATTCATGAGAAATGAAGGAAGAATGAGCTTCTATTTATAGGAAAATATAGTTTCGATAATTACACGTTTTGGGGCTTGAAATATTACAGTATAATACCTTTCTCTTTTTCTTCATTTTAAATTTAGTCCCGCAAGTATTATCAAACTTGCACCACCTCCCCTAATAGTAAATCATGTGAATTAATAGTTCATTCATGTGACTCAATAGTATAATCATGTGAAAAAAAACTAAATACAATATAGTACCTTCAACTATACCTCTATTTTTAATTTAGTCATGCAAGTATTATCAATCTTGCACCAACTCCCCTAATAGTACATGAATGTAAATCAATAGTATACACATGTGAATAAATAGTTATATGCATGTGAATTAATAGCAATTAATTGCTCATTTATCCGATTAATTACCCGATAACTTCCAGACATCAATTATTATTGAAATAAATGTTGATTTCCACTAACACTAATAATTCCCACACAATAGAACTATCAATTTCATCTTTAATCAACACGAACCTATTCATCATTAATATTATAACTCATAATATTTAACAACCAGGTCGTTCCCAGGAAAGATGGGGTTTTCCGATAAGGATTTCTCCTCATTGGCGCGCAATTAGGTGATCAAACATCTCCTTGACAGAACTTCTAGACATTGTCAATATTGAATAACTTTGCCGCCTCAATTATTGATTTAATAATATAACATATTATATAGATGATACTGTGACAATAATTGAATCAATAATATAAGAGATATGATACATCAATTACTGTAGCAATAATTGAGTATAAGCGAGTGACTTTTCACGTAAGCATCAATAATCAATCTGGTGTGCTACTATACAACCACGCAGCGTATTCTTTGTACTTTTTTACTAGGGTAGTTCAACAGGTTTTAACGGTAACACTTTCATAGTTATTTTTATAAAAGATAATTCTATCATTTTCTAACTACGATAATACTTTTTCGTTGTAGGGTCCATTGATGATTTGTGTCGTAAATACGGATATTCTCCAGATAAAAAGAATATTCCCCGACCAAACAAATATTTTATAACAACTTGCATACTTTGCAAAATTTATAAATACTACCAACAACTATAACATTATATCAAATCCACACCATAATATTCAAAAAAAATATTTCGAGAAATTTAAATCTTTATTCATAAAATTTGGGGTCTCACAATCTCCCCTCCTTATGAAATTTCGCCCTCGAAATTTACGTACGATACTGGTATCTTAGAATAGGTAAGGATACCTTGACTTCATTTTGATTCTAACTATTGAGGTATAACCTTTGAGTATCGAATGTGATCCTTCTTATCCAAGATTTTAATCGTATCTCTCATCATCGTTAAATCTTACGCTATCTCGTCTAGTTTCAATTCAATAATGTGGTTTGAATTAGTCCACATATTTACGTAACATTGATACGTAAAAAAATGTTATGAACACGCGACATACTTGGCGGTAAAGCGAGTCTATAGGCCACAATTCCTACTCGAGCGAGGATTTCAAATGGGCCAATTAAATTGAGGGTTAAGATTTCCTCTATTCATCGATTCTTGCTTCTAGAATAACGCCCTCTTGAACCTTCTTCTTCACATTCATCAGCTTTGGGTGTGTAGCTTGAGCAATTTTAACTTTATCGGTTAACGTTGATTCTACTCGTATTATTTGACAACATCACGTGGGTCCTTAGAGTCTTTAACTCTATCTTCATCATTTGTAAGTTATACGAAATGGGTTTTTGTGTTAACAACATCGCACTCGTAAACACATATAATCTTCTACTCAACGCGTCAGCTACCACGTTCGTTCTTCCACAATGATATTGAATGGTATAGTCGTAATCTTCAACAGCTCGAGCCAACATCTTTGGTGCATGTTACGTTAGTTTTGGGTGAAGAAATACTTAAGGGTTTTAGAAATGGGTTTTGTACTGGGGTCAATACAAAATTTGATTTCACGCTCTAGGGGTAGGTTAAGAAGTCTTTAAGAATACGCCAAGAAATTTATTAACAATAGAAATATCATTCAAAATTGTGACTCCCATCCAAGACTTGGATAACACGTCACATTGATACCTATCACCTTGCCACCGTTATTCACGACGTCCCCTACGAAAAGTCTGGCTTCTGTACATTCCACACAAGGAAGTCACCAGATAAAGGTTTGGGACTCTTTACTTATGGCTTGATATGACAGTGATTTGACTTTAGTGGTTTGGTTGCTTGAATTCGCATAACAGGTTGGTTAGGAATATGAAAACTAACAACCTTAAGAAAATAATCGATTTTAGCATGATGAGTAGTTAACCAATCAATCCCTAAAATCACATCAAATGCAAGTATTTTCAAAGAGATAAGATCGATAGGTAACGTGAAAGTGTCGATTTAAATTAAACAAGATTTATAAATAGTGGAGGTAATGAAGGTTTCTCCCAACGGAGTTTCAACAGATAAATCAAAGTCTAATTTCTCCGAAGTCAAATTTAAACATTGAGCGCAAGTAGGAGAAATAAAAGAGTTGGTAGAACCGGTATCTAACAAGGTATAGACTTCGCAAGAGTTTATGATTAACTTACCGTAATAACCCGTTCGGGTTTTTCTCAAACAAACGCTCTCACTTAAACCTACGGATTTAACTTTGCTATAGAGTACATTCCACCCTTAATTGCTTCGTCACATTCCTGATCCATGATTCAAATCATTATTCTCCGATCCATATCGAATTGGGTTTGACTGCTCTGCACAGGGTAATTCTGAATTCGATGTTGGATTCTCCCAATTGTTGTCCAAAAAGCGAAATCCATTTCATCTAATTTAACTTTATTGGATCGGACGTCTTTTTCTACAATATCAATGCATCATGCGGCTTTTACCCATGCATCATCTATTCTCCTTCATTCAGTTGCTTCTTCTTTCATCAGAACTTTGATCATAGCATTCTCAGATTCCAACTCTAATATCTTATACTCTGCCAAGGAGTGCTTCTGTTCAAGCATCGCACATCGGGAACACAATTTTGAATTATTGCATCTCTTTGCTCCACAACCGTCTGCCGTTCTTCAGCCTGCTCTTCTAACTCATAAATACGATTTTTTAATTCTAAATTTATATTATAAAATTCTTCTAATAAATTCTCCTCAAGTTCCTCTTCTTCCTCACTCTCAGCTGCTACCTCTGCAACTAGCTCAGGTGCAACTATTAGTTCTTCACTCACCACGTAGATATCTCTAATTTCTTCTTCGTCTGACATCACATTAACCTGATTAGTGATTAAAGGTGTCTCAATGGTCTCATTCACTCAATTGTTAACATTTTCAGCTGCCATTTTTCAAACATTGCCACAAAATAAGGGTTAATTAACATATCACATATTTTCCCTATACTCTGACTGACCAATTAAATACCAAATAAACTTAGGTAGGTCATACTAGCGAAGGAATTCCCCGTCTCTCCCCTCCTAGTTCTTGTCTCACTTCTCAGCTAGGGATCATATCCCTAAACTTTGATACCAACTGTGACGCCCCCAAAATAGGTATACATCACTCATCTTAAGTCGCCAAATACATGGTACAAAATTCAAATACAACTTAATTATACAACAGTCGTGTAAAATACGACAAAACATAATCTAAGAGTTTCAATAAGAATATTGTCATCTAGACAATATCCACACTCAATGGAGTCCTCATTACATTTATTGTCACACTATTTTATAGAATAGTGAGGACTACTAAAACAACCATCTGGATTGTCAATCATGGTTTCCAGGCTCGTCCCAGCTATATTCTCATTTCCTGAAGAGAACAGTGAAAGAAAGGGTGAGCTCAACTAGCCTAGTAAAAAATATTATGACTAAGATAATGCAGAATAAATTATCATTAGCCTTCAACAGTATAAAAACTGATAGAATATAATAGACAACAAGTTTTAGATCAACAACTGCAGCGGAATAAGCAATCCATTAGAAGAGTCAAGTAGAGCATAAAATATACTATCTTCTATGATTTAAAAAGTTTTTTCATCAACTTTATCGCTGAGACTCAGCTTAATAAATAAAATTGAATCATCCCTACATCACGGCCAAGGATATTCTTGTAATCATCAATGGTCATGATTATACCGAATAATCCCTGGTCATAATCATACCAATAACTGTCCATCAATGAACTACAGGCCAATGAGGACTTTCACCACATCATTCGTCACATTAAGGTCATGATTATACCGAATAATCCCTGGTTATAATCATACCAAGTCCATCTATGCATGTAAGCCAAAGATGACTTTCATCACAATATAAGCATGAGGATGATGACAATGATATAATCATTAATCAAACGAAAGCAAGGATAAAAATTAAAGACTTTAAATTTATCCAGAGTTTAAAAATATTCAAATTGTCAAACATGATACTGCTTTGTGGAGTAAAATTCAAGAATAATATTCATGTACCAAAAATAATTTGGACAGAAAAAAAATATATTTTTCGGGTGAATAGTACTCCGTGAATAGTAATATTTTTAATGATTTCATAACACCTTAATTCAAATGTTATCAATCACTTAATAAACTCATAATCTAATATTATTTATATTATAACGATATTTTAATCACTTCTTAAACTTATAAACAATTTATTTTAATTGTTTACACTTTACAAATAATGCATTTAATCATTCAAAAATGTCATACTCATAAAATTTCATCACCAATGATCAAATACCTCATCAAAATCTGCATATACCTTATATAGGATTTCCAAGCCATAAAATCCTATTTACCAATTTTTCAACTTCACATAACATATTAAATTCATATGTTCGTAACTAAACCATTTTCATGAAAAATACCAAATCAGTTCCAAACATTTTTCTTTTCTGGAATTTAGCAGAATATAGTCTCATATTGAACATATATTTTTCTCAGAATTTTTAAAATTTATTTACTATTTTTCATATGGCCAAAACTGTCGAATATTTAGACATTTATCATAAACTGTACTTTTATCCAAAAATTCTGAAATTTACATGGTATACTCCTGTTATATACATGTACTCTCAATAAAAATTTCACCAATTTTAGAGTTACCCACAAGGAGTTATAAGGGTTTACTTTTAAAATAGTCTTTTCCCATAAAATTCATAACTCCTAATCTATACATCCAAAAATCGCCATTTTTGGACACAATCTAGAAAACTCATCAAATTATCATTTCAAATTTTTCTAAAATTTTTGAGGGTCAGAAGAATTACGAAACTACAAATGGATTTTCACCCGCCATGCGGTAATCTACATAGACAGATCATTTCCACAATTTAATAAAGAATGAATACGAAGGGTCATTCACCATGTATGCGGTAATCCACATAGACAGGTTATTCCAACAGAATAATAAAGAATGGAATAACAGAAGAATTCACAATGCATGCGATAGACCGCACAGACAGGTTCTTCCCAATAAAATAATAAAGAATGGAACCAGGTCATGCGTAATCCGCACAGATAGGATATTTCAACAGAATAATAAAGTATGGAACCAGGTCATGCGTAATCCGCAAAGACAGGATATTCCAACAGAATAATAAATAATGGAATAACAACAGAATTCACCAGGCATGTGATAGACCGCATAGACAGGTTATTCCAATAGAATAATAAAGAATGGAATAATAGAAGAATTTCACCATATATGCGGTACTTCGCATAGACAGGTTATTCCAATATAATAATAAAGAATGGAATAACAACCCTTACGAGTGTTGAAAGAAAATAACTCTCTTCATGAATACGAAATAATAATACCCTTTGCCTTAGAAGAAACTGGATATTGGAATAGTGAGATAACAGACTTCTCTTCTTCTTTCTCTCTATAATTTCTCTCTATAATAATTGCTCTAAAGCTTTAGTGAATTGGTGAGAAATGAAGGAAGAATGAGCTTATATTTATAAGAAAATATAGTTTCGATAATTACACGTTTTGGGGCTTGAAATATTACAGTATAATACCTTCCTCTTTTTCTTCATTTTTAATTTAGTCCCGCAAGTATTATCAAACTTGCACCACCTCCCCTAATAGTAAATCATGTGAATTAATAGTTCATTCATGTGACTCAATAGTATAATCATGTGAAAAAAAACTAAATACAATATAGTACCTTCAACTATACCTCTATTTTTAATTTAGTCATGCAAGTATTATCAATTTTGCACCAACTCCCCTAATAGTACATGAATGTGAATCAATAGTACACACATGTGAACAAATAGTTATATGCATGTGAATTAATAGCAATTAATTACTCATTTATCCGATTAATTACCCGATAACTTCCAAACATCAATTATTATTGAAATAAATACTGATTTCCACTAACACTAATAATTCTCACACAATGGAACTATCAATGTCATCTTTAATTAACACGAACCTATTCATCATTAATATTATAACTCATAATATTTAACAACCAGGTCGTTCCTAGGAAAGATGGGGCTTTTCGATAAGGATTTCTCCTTATTGGCGCACAATTAGGTGACCAAACCTCTCCTTGACAGAACTTCTAGACATTGTCAATATTTCAAATAATAATATTAATAACTTTGCCACCTCAATTATTGATTTAATAATATAACATATTATATAGATGATACTGTGACAATAATTGAATCAATAATATGAGAGATATGATGCAACAATTACTGTAGCAATAATTGAGTATAACTGAGTGACTTTTCACGTAAGCATCAATAATCAATACCGTGTGCTACTATGCAACCACACGTATTACTATACTTTTACTACCGGATAGTTTAACACTTTTAACGGTAACACTTTCTGTTATTTTTATAAAATGATAATTCTGTCATTTTCTAACTACGACAATACTTAGTTGTGGGGTCCACCAATGATTGTCTTGAGTCGCATACGGATATTCCCGATAAAAGAATATTCTCCGACCAAACGAATATTTTATAACAACTTGCATACTTTGCAAAATTTACAAATACTACCCACAACTATAACATTATATCAAATCCACACCATAATATTCAAAAAAAATATTTCGAGAAATTTAAATCTTTATTCATAAAATTTGGGGTCTCACAACTTTACTTATAATGTTTTGTCTAAACAAAAACTAAATAGAACCTGATTAATTATTATTTTCTTACATATGAAAATTCTAAACAAAGATAATTAGTTAATTACATGAAACATAATTCCAAATTAATTACATATGAAAATTCTAATTGGTGCAGTTTCGGTTTTATGCGTGCAGTTTTGGCTAGTAACCGAATTCAAACTGTGAATTCGATTTTTCAACCCACCTAAAATCGCCACATACGCCGGAACCGTTTATGCGGTTTTTGGTGCGGTTACGGATGCAATTTGGTTCCTTACTCAGCCCTATTATAGCAGGGAACTTTTGTGTAAACAATTTTGATGAACCTTTTTGACTTTTCCAAAAATACCCTTTCACTTTTAACACCAAAAGTGAAGTTTTTGTTTTTTTTTACCCTTTAAATTCATCTCTCCCATTAACTCACATCTCCTCTCTTTTAAGATCATTTCTCATTTTTAACACGCACGTCATGTGATGTGTGCCAGTTAAACTAATCTATATTAAAGAGCCCGAGAAAATCTTGACAGATAAAGTTAACAATTATATGAAATTTTTTACTTTCCTTTTCTTCACCCTTCTCCATTATTCCTACATTTTGTCACCGCTCACCCACTTATTTTTCTCCAGTATCTTTCTATCTCTTTATTATCTCAAATTTCTCTTATTAATTATTTAAAATAATTAACACACGCGTAAGTGTGTGCCAGTATACTAAAATAATTAAAGTTGTGGCGATAAACCAGAAAAAATAATAATGCGACACAATTTTACTGTTAATGTCAGCGGCGTAAGAGAGCTAGCTTATAATAAGATACATAATTAAAGTTGTAAGGACTAAAGAAAAAAATAGTATGACAGAAAACTGTTAATATCAACAATAAGAGAGCCGCTTTATAATAAGAGATATATTTGTGGGATGTTTTTTTTCTCATTTGGTTCATAAGCAAGTATTCTTTCAAAATTTCTGGTAAGATTTCACACACACACATATATATATATATAATATTGTCTCATTTTCAAAATACAATGTTATTATTAACTTTTTATAGTTAATTTAAGACATTTTCGGACTCAAATTGACATATTTGTTATTTAATTTTAGTCGATATAATGATAAATATCATAAACTATCTAAAAAGTATTATTCATTGTAAATTTTATTGTTTTATAATTTTTAATTTATTATTTCAATTTTAAATTTAAACATGTTATTTTGACTTTTAAAAGTCAATAACGAGTATTTAACAACAAAAATATTATTTTGATGGTGGTACTAAAATTAACAAGTTTAGTTTTATCGCTAGATATAAATTTTTTGTGATTAAATGTGCACCGATAAAAATTGAAGAATTAGAATCTCATTCCAGTACATCTTTCAATACATATGCAAGGACACTATTGTTTTTAACAAAAGTACTAACTACACAATTATATGCAACAAACTTTATTGTGTCATTAAATATAATATTTGTGAGACTAAATGAATATTGAAAGAAATTGAGTAAAAGTGTAATGAAAGAGATATTAACCGAAATTGGGAATGTGATATCCAAATATTTATAAGACTTATAAATAAGATTTTGAATAATTAAATAAAGGTTAAAATTTAAAACCTAGATTGAGAGCAGAAAAATATGTAAAGAAGTGATTAAAAAAAAAATTAGGATGAACATAAACGGTTTAATATATGAAAGAACGTAAAGAGAGACTTTGGTGTAAAATGTTCTAAGTAGGCACACAATAGATCTAGTAGGTAGGGGTGTTCAAACTGGTCGGTATATTCGATTTTTAGGGAAGCAAAGAATGGTTAGAAGCCGGTTGGATTCGGTGCAAAAGATGAACCTACGCTGCATGAATAGGTACACAAAATCGATACATACTAAATTTTCGGTTACGGTTTTGATAGGGTGTTTGGCTTGGTCGGTGAATCTTAGAACCAAGGCTGGTTGTCTTAGGTTATTTAAATAATATATTAAAAAATAACTTGAAAGACCAATTCTTTAAGACTTTTTTGTCTAAACATATAAAATTAACTTGAAAGTCTCCTCTATTTATAGAATAGAGGTAAGACAAGAGATGGCATACTAGACAATGTGGGATGAATTTAAAAAATAACTTGAAAGACCCTTTCTTTAGACTTTTTATCTAACCATGTAAAATTAACTTGAAAGTCTCCTCTATTTATAGAATAGAGGTAAGACAAGAGATGGCATACTAGACAATGTGGGATGTATTTGAAATTTGGTGTGGCTTCCTTACATGCAGTAGTGGTCATTCAATGTGGGACTTATTAGACAAGAGATGGCATACTACATGTCGACGTCGGGATTTTTAGTTGTTCCTTTTCATTACTTGTTCTTTGGCGTTTTCATTGTTATGTGAGATTTGTTTGAAAAAACAAGTGAAAAAGGTCCGACATGTATAATGTCGACGATGAACTGTTAAGAGTCGCTAGTTGGTATTTTTAACTGGTTGCACCAACGCAACCAAAAAGGTTTGCACATTGACCCAGTGATTTGACACTGCTAAACGGGTCTGTGAAACCGAGATTCATTTTGGGTCTGGGGGCTTGATTATGCGGAAGGAAGGTGTTAGGCACCCCCCGACATCTGTGTTGCCACGGTGACCGCCACTTTTCAAAGAAAGTGTTATATGAATGTGTGTGTGTGTGTGTGGATCAATGTGCAATTATTTGAAAGTAGTGCGAGGCCTCGTTCGCACCTATATACATAGGGTTTGAATTTATAGCAAAATTCAGTTTTAAACAGATATAGCAATGAAGTTTTGTAAAAGAGGTTTTTCAAACCCTATGCTCAATAGGAATTGATACCTTTTCATACTTCCATTTTATTGTTAAATGTTCGGCTTATTTGCTTTTATTTTCGAGATGCGAGGCATCTTAGAGAAAATAATATACAGCAGTGCCGAACTCCTCATGGGCATGATAGCCATTTAAGGAAATTTGTACACTGTAAATAATGTACAAGCTGCTTACAGCTGAAAAATGTCCATCATGGGAACCGAATCTAGATTTAGTGGACTAAATCTGTGATCACATGATTCCTAGGCTCACATAATATCGCCGTTTATATGAAAATCAGTAAGCAGTTATATATATAAAAGCTGTAAATATATATATATATATATATATATATATATATATATATGCATGATCAACCACTACGAAGCAACTCCATGGGGGATCGAAAATGTAAATAAAGTAATAAATGCGATCAACCGCCACGAAGTAAACTCCAGGCGGGACTAAATGTAAATAAAGCAGTAAAAGGCCACGAAGTAAACTCCAGGCTTGACAGAAATGTAAATATATATATATATATATATATATATGCAATAAACGCTCCGGATGTAAAATTGGGCTCATCGATATAATCGATAACATGATATATATATAAGTATATATATATAAAAGCAAGTAAACGATTCGGATGTAAAATTGGGCTCATCGAATGAAATCGACAATAGTTTATATATATAAGTATATATATATATATATAAAAGCAAATAAACACCTGGACATAAGTCAGGTTCAATCGAGGCATAACTCGATAATGTTAGTCCATATATAAATATATACATATATAAGTATATATATACTGAATGAAATGAAAATCACGAGATAGAAGTCAGGGCATACGCACACAACACGACTCTCAATATGTAGAATAATGTGTGCAAAGATGAAGAGAAAGGCTTTATAGAGTGTGAGAAGGCTTACAATGGGCTGTCAATGCAGGCTTCTATGACTCTAAATGGATAAACACTCAGCTCCCGCTGGTAAATGTTTAGCTATATGTGAGCTAACAGGTGTTTTAAAAAGAGCAAGCACTTAATATGAGGTGTGTACAGAGCAAATTAGACAGGGTTTCCTCGCCTTTTCTTTTTTTAAAATGGCTACCCCAAGCCCTCTATTTATAGAGGGGAGAACCGCAGGTGTACCTGCGGCAGCCACAGATGCACCTACGGCTACCCGGGGTACCCCGGGCTTCGCGAGTCCCATCGTCTCGAAGTACGTGCACTCATGCACTGTGATGTCCGCTCAAACTTGCATAACTTCAATCCGAGCATCCGAATGAGTTATATAAGACCTTCTTCAGACTGCTTGTGTCGAGAGTTACGCAATGACATGGATTAGAGGTTGTACGAAGTCAGGAAGAGGGGACCATGCCCATGGTCTTCAAGCTTCAAATTCTATCCGGTGTGCTGCCACGCGTAATAGTCACTTGGTATTGAAACTCCTTGGTTCTTGTAGGACATTGTTGTATGTATGTATGTATGAAGTGTTGAGACGACGTGCAGATGTTGAGGTAGCAAGATGACGTTTGACTCCTCACCGGGGTTATCACCGGTTTGAGTTGAAAGCAGACGTTGCTCAGGGTACATCTGAGATTGGACTGCTGCAAGTGTTTAAATGTCGCAATGTCATCTGTGAGTGTGCCTGTCTGCCCGGTGTTAGCTCTGGGTCTGAGGTATGAGTGCCTCGGCAGGAGTTCTGAGATTGAAGCTGATCGCATGCACTTGAAACAAGCATTTCCGGGGTTATCACCGGAACTGCAACAAAATTCCTTGGGGTTATTGCTAAGGACGAAACTCGGGGTTATCTCTGAGATTGGAAATGATGTTTTTGGTGTGTGTTCCGGGGTTGGAAATGATACTCCCGGTGTGTGTTCCGGGGTTGAGACTGAACTTCTGGTAGTATCTGGAATGGATGTGATTTGTCTTCAAGGGTTATCTCTGAAAGACGATTCTGCCCTCCTACAATGTTAGTAACAGGTGTGCAGAAAATTTTGAGTGTCTACAGATGCCCCTCTTTATCATATTCATGCAATGCAAGGCATGGATATGATAAAGAATCCTAGACACTTGAAATGCAACAAGATAAACATGATGCTATGTGTAGCAACATAATGCAAATGTATGAATAAGATGATTGTCGGTTCCCTGTTAATCCTGTTGGGATGACAATCAGTGATGTCTTGGACGTGCGATCCAAGTCTTCAAGGATGTTGACGTTGGGGCTATCACCAAAGTCCGGAATCCCAGACACAGACTTCTATTCCATAGAGGTACCTCTTGTGTACAAGAGATCTGTGGGGAGAAAGCTTTGTCTGTTTGAGGATGTGTATAACATATCCCACCATCCTGTTGGAGTTATTGCCAACAATATGTATTTATCAGGGTTGCCTGACCTTCGGTGATGTATGTATCACCGAATAGATCCCTGCTGGGTGCATTGTCAAGGCTGCTTGACCTTCACTAATGTGTGTATCAATGGTCGTATTACGTTGTAACCCCCACCGGGGAAGGTTGTCATGGATAAGTTGCTTCGATGGGTTTACTTGCCACCAACTGAAGTAATGTCATGGTTGCTTGACCTTCATTGATTTGTGTATCAATGGTTGAATTGCGTTGTAACCCCCGCAGGGGAAGGTTTATGACTCGCAACTTTGGCGTTGTAACCCCCGTCGGGGATACGTCTTTAATTCATAACTTCGGCGTTGTAACCCCCGCCGGGGAAGGTTTAGGGTTGTGACCTTGTACTGACGACATCGAACCTTTGTGAGGTATTGCCGAGTATGATTTGTGAAAGCTAAGGCCATTCGTATAGTATACCCTGTATACAGGTGAATACCAATGAGATATATGGAGCCAGAGCTTGGCTCATGAAAACCAGAATTCCAGGCTATTCCGCTTAATCGCGTAGCATTTTTATTCCTGATTTGGCCTTTTCAACTTGTGAGACCTCCTTTGCAGAACTGTAACTGGAGCGAGCCGGAGGTGTGGGACCCATATAGGGGTGCCGCAGGTACACTTGCAGTAGCTGCAGGTGGACCTGCGGCCAACCGTGGGTATGTATTCCCTGCGGGTTACTTTCATAAGTCATTTTTAAGCTGCACGACGAAGGAAATCTGAGAGCTTTTCTTCAGACCTATTGAGTTTGAGCAACCTTTTGCATATTCTGCCACAGTACTAGCATTCTTCACTGTCCTGGTAACATATGCATGTATTCTTTTCCAGTTTCTATCCGTTGGAAAATGACTTATCACATGAAATGCATTTAGACACATAGTAGTGAATATGCATGCTGATATGACTTTACAAAAAATATTCAACATAGCAAATGTTAGTACTAAACCATGTTGAACATAATGATGTGAAAAAATTTGACTTTTAAAACAGTCAAATTGGCACCTTTTACTGTCATTTCTTATCTTATTTGAGGACAAATGAGTAAAGGTAGCAAAGTAAAATAACCCTGGTAATTAGATTACACTTATGGATTTTTTACTGTGATATATTAAATGAATTTAGGATGTATATGACTGTTGGTAGGTGTGCTACTGAATGGCCACCTAGTCATGCCTATGTGTATGTGGATAGTCCCATTTACAAAGGGGACTATGACAAAATTTTTCCAAAATGTAGGCATTGGGTAGTCATGCATTTTAACTATATTATATGTTAAAACAATGCATGCACGCATTTTGAAAAGCTCCAGGTAAGAATTTACCACACCCTTTCTGAGGTGATTTGGAGACTTTTTGTCCAGATATTATGGATCCAGATCAGCCGAGTAGTTCCCGTAGGACCACTCTTGGTGTACGGAGGAGGGCTTCTGAAGTACCTCGACCCCGTTCTGTTAGACACCCTCGTCATTTGGTGGAGGCGGTGATTCGTCCTATCCAGGTTGAAGTGCCGGATGTCGAGGACGAGGAGGAGGATGTACCATTTGAGATTCCTGCTCCTGCTGCACGTGTTCCCCATAGGGATTTGCCAGGTATTCAAGTGGCGAACCCATATCTTCTGGGTGGCTTGAGTCGGCATCCTTCAGTCTATTTGCACGCAAATGAGGTATGAAGTTAGATCTTAATCTTCCTTGTTTCCTATTGATGAGGAGTAAAGGGTTCTGATGTTGATCTGCATTTGATGTAGGTTCGACTTTTTACCTACCGAGAGGCGGTTCAACATCCACTCTATGTATGTCGGCTTTGCATGATGACTATAAGCGATTGTACATGGTGGGGATTCGGGACGTTCTTTTCCATTCTTCCTCGTCATTGTCCACTCGGGTTACCTCGGGGCATTGTATGAAAGCGATGGTTTCACCGGACTCGATCCACTTCACTTGTTGGACTGTGAGGTGATGATGACACCGATGGATTGGTGGTTTATCACAGGTATGGAGTTTGAAGGGGTTCCGATGCCTTGCACGATGGATATCACCTCTGATGCCGTAAGATCCTTGTTAGGAGTTCCGGCGGAGGCGCTCAAGGGCAGGACTGTTCGTACAAGTCCTTTGAGCGTAGATGCTATGAGCGAGCTATGGAGTGAGCCTATACCCGATGATGTGAGAGTCAGGGATTTCATTCTTTGACGATTATTCCTGATGATCATTAGGGGCTGCTTCATAGTAGATAACTCTTCTATGGTGTCCTTCGCTTTGATCAGCGCCACTCGACATGTGGACCGTATAAGAGACTATGATTGGGGTTCCTACACCTTTGCCTACTTCCTCAGGGGAATGCGCATGCGATCGCAGGGCTTGACCGAGACTTGTTTAGGATTCAACCTATTTCTGCTAGTGAGTATTTCTCTTGTCTTTTCCCATGTACAGGTTAAGAGTGTTAACTGACAACAGATGTTTGCCTTTGTGTTGGCAGTTTTGGGCCTATGAGAGGCTTCCATGTTTACATCCTATGAGCGTGTTAGGTTTAGACACCTATCCACGAGGACGGAGATGGCATCATTCTATACTGGTGGAGGTCCTTGTTGTTGAGGGTTTCACCCATTGTCACCTACAGCTGGAGTTGTTGACAGCGGATGTCATCACATGGGTTCCCTATTCTGGGGAGCACTTGAGTGTTGATGGGTACCCTACTGGAGTTGAGTACGTTATTTCCACCCGTAGGATTCCTCTCTTCACAGATGGAGGATGGGAGCTCTATTTAGGAGAGCGTGCTATTAGGAGCACTACAGGAGAGATTCGCATGCCGATCTTGCCTCCTGCCAGGCGTTATTGGCCTATTTCCCAGTCATCCATCACTGATATCCCATTGTTGGGGATTGACGGTTACACATTATCAAAGGGTCCTTACACTCAGGAGATGTTCCAGCATTGGTGGTTCCCTCATACCATTGGAGCTCAGACCTGCGCCACACAGTTTATGGGGGATATAGTTCCAGGATCCGTGATGATGACAGATTGGCTAGCTTTCGTGTCGAGATCCGACTCATGTGACACAGATTGACGATTTGACGGCGATTGGGACAGGACACATTTCTTTATCCGTATTTGGGTAGAGATCCTTGAGGTGATACTTTTAATCCTTCCAGCTCTGGTTTGGCCCATCAGTGACCCATATGGCTTTGCTGCCGGTGTGAGATCCTCCTTGTATAGGGCTGACATCCACAGTAGATAGAGATCCGGTGACTCGGGAGGAGTTACATCGTGTGGGCAAGGATTGACGATGTAGACATCGATACCATTGACTTTTTCTGATGTATATTTCTCGCTATATCTTTTGATAGGCCTCTGTTAGTTGTTGGGTAGCTTCGCCCCATTTCCCTGTATTTAGCTGTACAGAGATGTATTAGATGATAATATACTTAGGAATGTATGTATAGTTTTCCATTCCCTATATCATATTGCCATCTATTGTATCATACATGTTATTATGTTATGCATATGTATGTATGTCCAGAGATATTCAAAGATTGACCCTGAATGGTTTTTATGACATGGCCCGTCATGGATGTCTTCTTGACGATTATTGTATTGATCATACCCCACCATTTTTGGTGGCATCAGTATCGTTAGTGGTATGATAATATGTCACCACCGCATGGGGTGATTTGTAGATCATTTGTTGCGACATACTATGACCTGTTGATGTTTGAGTTCTATAGGATTCATAGAGGGTATGCTAGAGCATTGGGTGCCAGAGAGGCAGGTTTTCCAATTCGGGACCCAGGAGTTGACTCCTACTTTAGAGGAGTATGCACGGTTGACGATGCTGCCGTTGGACAGACCTTGCGTGCACATGGAGATCGGAGACATGAGTAGGCAGTTCAAGACCCTCACCGGATTGAGGCATAGAGTGGTACAGGATGAGATCACATCTGGCCACGTGATATCCCAATGTTTTCTGATTGACAGATTTGGCTCTGAGGATAGTTATGCACGACATTCTGGGGATTTCACCACACCGGAGGATCATTGGCATTTGGCCAGAGTGGATGTACTTTTATTGTGCGTACTGTCGTACATCTACATACCACGATACATGGATGAGTTGGACATCGAGGTCATTATGGTAGTAAGAGCTCTCAGGGAGGGTCATACCATCATACCGATGATTATCGCAGAGACTCTGAGGTCAGGTACATACTGCTGCACTTGTCCGGCAGGAGTGTTCATAGGCAGCTTAGTCATGTTGTACGTGTGGTTTATGTCACACTTGGGACCGATTGGCACATTCAGACGGCATGGTCATTGTTTCACCCATGATATAGCCATGTTGTACTCCTTCCAAATTTCTTTGAGTGTCACTGAGATCTTTGCATCTTGGTCAGCTTTCCTTGCAGGGATTGGAGATCCATTCGCTATATTGCCATGTACAGGGCTTAGCTCACCCTACAGCTTCATTACTCATGCTCTGGGCATGAATTATCTTCCTCTAGTTGGTTTGAGAGGGATGATCACCTACCACCCACTGGCCGTGATGTGTCAGTTTGACCAGTTTCAAGATTTCCATCCATTTGAGGGAGCAGTGAGTCAGCGCTTCGCTTCTCGGCACCTATCATCAGCAAACAGATCCAGGTTGTATGCCTGTTTGGATCAGCGAGAGCTAGCTGAGTTTTCTATCAGTCATCCGGGTTATTCTGCAGAGTATTCAGCATGGATGGAGACAAAGACTGCATCGGTTATGGTAGTATCCACAGTGCAGGAGATTAATTCCGACGATGAGGAGCCTATGAAGGAGGCTGGCATTCCCATCGATGGGGACTTGGCTCTTTGGGTTGCAAGATATGTGATGGATTCTCCCACCAAAAGTGCCACTCTGTTACTCGAAGATTCAAAGACAATATTTGGAGCAGAGCCTATATTTGATGACCTATGACAGAGATCAGGCTAGGGCCTCAATGTTAACAGCTCTTGACGAGAGAGACGCTGCTCTATTAGAGAGGGATGAGGCTATATCAGCCAGAGATGCATTGATTATGGAGAGGGATGTTGCCTTATCTGCTAGGGATGTGGCCATTGCAAACAATACTTCCGTGAGATACCAGACGATTGACATCCTTGCCGATATGAGTGCATATATCGATGAGCATCATGCCATCATGTAGTTATCCTCGGATCTTCTTGCTCGTGTAGATACCATTGGGCAGGAGCTTGCAGCTTTACCTCCTTCTTTGGAGAGGGATGCTATGCTAGATCTGATAGTCCGCATACACACAGATCCATAGATAGCTTTGTATTTTTCCTGCACAGACTAGCTTAGCCATTTTGTCATGTACATCACAGATGTATATATCAAACAGTATTATATATGGCAGAGAAATATATTTTGATTTACTTCCCTTTCAGTTGTGCCATGATACTTACTTGATATTTTCCTGTTTCTTCAGGGCTTGTGATCATGATGCATTATGAACTTATCCTTGATATGTGGATATTGAGCTATCACAGGATCTCTCAGAATGGATCATTGATCTGTGTGTATCCCTACCATCTTTGGTGTTTTGGGACTGGTTTCTGTATGGAAATATGGAGAGGAGTGCGCCTTTTCCTCTCTAAGATTGACTGCACCACATATGGTCGCCAGTACTTCTATTTATGAGAAGCCTAGTTAATTCCATCTTTTATGGATTTGTATTGCTCTTTGAGGCACAATCGCAGCTTAGATGGTCACCGAATCTCCTATTTATGAGGAGAGGTTGGGTAATTCCATCCCCTTGGTCTGAAGCCGATGAAATGTGGTGGATTTAAGGTTGATCCCAGTACTGTGTGACAAGTATTTTTGTTCTGGTAGGGGTTAGACTGAACCATAAATGGCTACCTACGTACTCCTATTGAAGAAGAGATCAAGTCTGCGTAGTTTGAACCTGGTGTAAGAGGTTCAACGCTGAATGTGAAAGGCAGATGGGTGTAGAAGCTTTATTGATGAAGAAGGGTGTAGAAATGTTTTTGTGGTTTTTATTTTTGTAGAGAAAGGGAAGAAATGTTTTTGTTGTTTTTTGTTTATTGCAACTGGGCCATATAGAATATGGTTGCCTACGTACTCCCGGGTATCAGGGAGATCAGGTTAACGTAGTTCGCCCCTCAAGACAAATTGCAGCTAAAGAGAAGTGTGAATCCCATGTGCAGGCTATACTGCGGGGAGAAGAAAGTTTGATCCCATAATGGGGACAAACTGCAGGTGTGGAAAAAGTTTGATCCCATCTTCAGGAAAAACTGCAAGCAATGAAAAGTTTAATCCCGTCTTCAGGATAAACTGCAGGTGTGAAAGGTTTAATCTCGTCTTCAGGATAACCAAAATTGTATGAACTGTTTGAAATGAGGTGAAACCAGGCTGTTGGTTTGATCACACCCATTTCAAATATCTTATTTAATATAAATAAAATATAATAACTTCTCATAAATTCATATAGTCACATAATTAATTTCCTCATTAATTAATAATGTCAAATTATTAACTCTCTAATTAATAATTAAATTAATTAAAATACAAATATGCTTATTAAATATTTCTTTTAATACAATAAGCTCACATAATCACATACTTTGATAATAAAACTCTACATTAATTTAATAAATGTAACACATATAATTAAATTAATCTACCACAATTAACGTCAATTAATTATTTAATCTAATAATTAAATCATTAAAAAATATTTATTTAATTCAATAAATATTAAAATTAATTACAAATTCTCGTTCGTCACATTGACTCGTTGACAAGTTAGACACCTTGAGATAAACCCTGCAATCTCTCTCTTCATATTGCTCCACCAAAATGTATGTCGAAGATCACGATACATTTTGGTACTCCCAGGATGGATTGCAAACGGTGTGTTGTGCGCCTCCATCATGATTTTATACTTCAAATTAGAATTGTTAGGAACACAAAGTCTGGAGTTGACTCGAAGTATTCCTTCTTCATTGATTCTTGCTTCTGAAATAGCACCTTCTTACACTTTCTTCTCATCATGCGCATCGGCTCCAGTGCGTAGCTTGAGCAGCTTTAACTTTATCAATTAAAGTCGGTTCTACTCGTATATTCGCTATCATCACATGGGTCCCTGGAGTCTTTAACTCTATTTCCATCCTTTCCAAGTCATACAAAATGGGCCTTTGCGTTGACAATATTGCTTTCGTGCTTGATATGATCTTTTTACTCAATGCGTCGACTACTACGTTCACTTTTCCGGGATGGTGTTGGATGGTATGATCATAATCTTTCAACAACTCAAGCCATCGTCGTTTGTCGCATGTTGAGTTCCTTTTGAGTGAAGAAATATTTGAGGCTTTTATGATCCGTGATAGATCTCCACCTTCTCTCCATACGGGTAATGCCTCCAAATCTTAAGCTTTAAACGCATTTATTGCCAACTCTAGATCATGAGTAGGATAATTCCTCTCATATTCTTTGAGTTGTCGCGAGGCATAGGCTATGACTTTCCCATGTTGCATGAGAACACATCCTAACCCTTTGCCTGAAGCATCACTATAGATGACAATCCCTCCAAGCCAGATGGTATTGTCAGAACAGGTGCTGAAATGAGTCTTCTCTTAAGTTCTTGAAAACTCTTCTCACATTCCCCGCTCCAACCAAACTTTGTATCTTTTCGAGTCAGCTGAGTTAATGGAGTAGCGATTCGAGAAAACCCTTCTACGAATCTCCGATAATAACCAGCTAAGCCGAGAAAGCTACGTACTTTGGTCACTGACTTAGGTTGCTCCCAGCTTTGAATTGCTTAAATCTTTGTCGAGTCAACAGATATTCCATGATTTGATATTACGTGCCCAAGGAATGCAACTTCCTCAAGCCAGAACTCACATTTCTTCAACTTGGCATAAAGCTTGTTTTCATGAAGCTTTTGAAGTATCAGCCTCATGCGTTGCTCAAGGTCTTCACGGGTTTTGGAGTATATGAGGATGTCATCAATAAAGACGACCACAAAGTGATCCAAATATTCCTTGAATACTCAGTTCATCATGTCCATAAAGGCAGCAGGAGCATTAGTCAATCCAAAAGACATGACTAGGAATTCATAATGCCCGTACCGAGTTCTGAAAGCAGTCTTTGGAATGTCATCAATTTTAATCTTCAACTGATGATATCCGGAATGAAGATCAATCTTTGAAAAGAATTTGGCTCCTTGAAACTGGTCAAATAGGTCATCAATGCGAGGCAACGGGTACCTATTTTTGATGCTGACATGATTCAACTCCCGATAATTAATACAAAGTCGCATACTTCCATCTTTCTTCTTCACGAATAGAACAGGAGCACCCCAAGGAGACAAACTAGGGACGATGAAGGCGATGTCTAACAATTCCTGTAGTTAGGTTTTTAACTCTTGAAGTTCAATAGGAGCCATTCGATATGGGGCTTTGGAAATGGGTTTTGTACCGGATTCAAGGTCGATACAAAATTCAATTTCACGCTCTGGGGGTAGGCCAAGAAGTTGTTCAGGGAATACGTTAGAAAATTTATTAACAATAGAAATATCATTCAAATCTGACGTATTTTTATTTAAATCCGTGACATGGGCTAAGAAAGCTTGACATCCATTTTTTAATAAACGAATAGCTTTATGACTTGATATGACAGTGATTGACTTTAGTGGTTTGGTTGCTTAAATTAGTATAATAGGAACCGGTTAGGAATATGAAAGCTAACAACCTTACGAAAATAATCGATTTTAGCATGATGAGTAGTTAACCAATCAATCCCTAAAATTACATCAAATGCAAGTATTTTCAAAGAAATAAGATCAACAGGTAACGTGCGGTTACCGATTTGAATCAAACAAGAATTATAAACAGTGGATGTAATGAAGGTTTCTCCCAATGGAGTTTCAACCGATAAGTCAAAGTCTAATTTCTCCGGAGTCAAATTTAAACGTTGAGCGCAAGTAGGAGAAATAAAAGAATGGGTAGAACCGGTATCAAATAAAGTATAAACTTCGCTAGAATTTATGATTAGCTTACCCGTAATCACCTCATTTGGATTCCTCGCTTTTTGGGAGGTTACGACAAACGCTCTCCCTTGAACTACCGATTTTGTCTTGTCTGGGACACCCTTTGATGCCTCCATCCCAGCTGGACTTGACTTTGGTGTACGAAAAAATCGAGCTAGGTGGCCTTCTTTTCCACAATTGTAACACGCTTTGGACTGCATCACTCAGTTTGGACTGATATGTCCCTCCCCTTCGCATTTGTAATATACGATCGGCGGTCGTTCACCTTCCTTAACAACAGGTGTTGGTGCTGTCGTCTTTCCATCATTGTTGAATCTCATCTTCTTGAAATGTCTACTCTTATTGTCATGGCCATGATTACCACCGAAGTGATTACCATTTCTGGCATGTTGATTCCCTCCACTCTTGTTGTCACCGCTTCGATGACTGCTACCACTGGTATTATCGACTTGTTGGCTGCTCTCTCTTAGTTGGGTTGACTCATTATTGTGTTCCAATAAGTGAGCCCTATTCACAACATCTGAATACAAACACAGTTTATGAGAGATAAGGTATTGACATATTTTGGGTTTCAAACCTCTTAGAAACATCCGCGTCATTCTCTCTTCAATATCAACCAAGTGGGACGCAAACCGAGACAACTCGGCAAACTTAGCTTCGTAACGCACCACGGTCATATTGTTTTGCTCAAGCTTGATGAACTCTACCTCCTTCATATGACGAATACTTTCAGGAAAGTACTTGTCATTGAACGATTCTTGGAACTTCTCCCAAGACATCTTGGTCTGGCGCCGGGTTGAGTGCGCTTTACTGATTCCCAACAAATGAATCTGCCTCACTTTCGTAACATGAAGGTGGCAAAGGGAACCTTTTGCTCCTCGGAGCATCCCAAGACATCAAATATCTTGTTGATCTGCTTTATCCATGTCTCTGTCTTAAGTGGTTTTGGCTCTCCAAAAAACTCTGGTGGTCTCAGCTCCTTGAACTACTTAGCGGTAACCGTCCGAGAGTTGTCAGTGTTTCCACTGCATTTTGGATGGATGAGCCACCCCTACTTTGATGTTGCATGAATTGCATAAAACCTCTGAACATCCCATCGTTCATCATTTGATCGTTGTTGTTTACTTGAGGATTATTGGAATGTTGCACATTATCCTAGGTATTAATCTGTGGTGACTCAACGGTCTCATGTGCTTCATTGCTTATCTTAACATTTTCGGATGCCATTTTTAAATACTGCCACAAAACAAGGGTTAACTAACATATCACATATTATCCTTATACTACGACCGACACCAATTAAATACCAAAAAAAACTTAGGTAGGTCATACTAGCGAAGGAATTCCTGTCTCTCCCTCCTAGTTCTTGTCTCACATCTCAGCCAAGGATCATATCCCTAAGCTTTGATACCAACTGTGACGCCCCCAAAACAGGTACACATCACCCATCTTGAGTCGCCAAATACATGGTACAAAATTCAAATACAACTTAATTATACAACAGTCGTGTAAAATACGATAAAACATAATCTAAGAGTTTTAATAAGAATATTGTCATCTAGAAAATATCCACACTCAAGGGAGTCCTCATTACATTTATTGTCACACTTTTTAATAGAATAGTGAGGACTACTAATGCTATCATCTGCAGACCATCACTCCATTCCCCGACTAGTCCTTGGCCACGTTCTCATTTCTCAAGAGAAAACGGTGAAAGAGAAAGGGTGAGCTCAAGTAACCCAGTAAGAAATATTATGACTAAGATAATGCAGGATAAATTATCATTAGCCTTCAACAATGTTAAACTGATAAAATACAATAGACATCAAATTTAACTGCAGCGGCATAAGCAATCCATTAGAAGAGTCAAGTAGAGCATGATATCTACTATCTTCTATGATTTAAAATGTTTTCATCAATTTTTATCGCTGAGACTCAGCTTAATAAATAAACCACATCATCGAATCATCCATGCACTATGGGCCAAGGATATTCATTAAATCATCAATGGTCATGACTATACCGAATAATTCCTAGTCATAATCACACCAAAAACTGTCCATCAATGCACTACAGGCCACTGAGAACTTTTACCACATCATTTATAACATTACTGGTCATGATTATACCGAATGATCCCTGGTCATAATCATACCAAGTCCATCTATGCACGTAAGCCAAAGATGACTTTCATCATAATATAAGCATGAGGATGATGATAATGACATAATAATTCTATAAAACAAGTTCAAGAATAAATTTTTAAAGATTTATAAGTTAATTTGTAAAACCCCAGCTTATTTTAAATAAAATTAAATTTTCTCTATTTATTATTTTGAAATAGTAAGGGTTGATTTGATTAATGTGGTTAGTTATGGGTAAAATGCGCAAATATTTTAAATAAGCAAGTGGCTATAAAATATTCATTGTTGTCGGAGAATATTCGTTTGGTCGTGAAATATTCTTACTGTCGGGGAATATTCGTACGACGGCGCAGCCTTGTGTGGGCCCCATAACGGAAAGCGATTGGATGAAGAAAATGACAAGTATAAGTTGTTTATAAATAATTGGCGTAGTTATTCAAGTTATTATCTTGTCGGAATACCCTTGGGTTTAAAAACACGATAGCATACGGTATTGCACCAATTATTAATTCTTACGTAAGAAGGCACTACTCAATAATTGTTACGGTAATTCTTTGTTCAATATTTTATTTTATTGATTCAATAATTGCTGCGTTGATATTTTATATTGTTGTTGTTTCAATAATTGTCATTACACAATATTTTCCTTTATCAGATCAATAATTCATATTATTTGAATAATATTATTAGATAACATTATTGGCAATGTCTAGAAAGTTCTGTCTAAGGAGAGGTTTGGTCACCTAATTGCGTGCGAAGAAGGAGAAATCCTTATTGGAAAGCCCCTCTTTCTTGAGAAGCGGCCAGTTGCTTTAGTATTGTGATTCTGTAATATTATTTGTGAATAATTAATTATTGATTTATATGATAAGGAAAATATTCATTTTATGTGGATATAGATGGAGAAAATTTTAAAGTAACAATTGTTTAAAAATTGATATTTTATCTTTTCTGATAAAACAATTCATTTAAATATATTGTTATATTTTAATAATATAATAATGGTGATATTTTTACAGTGAATATGGGATATATGAATATATGAGGAGGAAGAGTATTTTTGTTGCAAAAGTTGTTTAAAACAAGTTAAACATGTCTGTGGGCCCATTTCTTGACTGAAATTTGACTATAGCCTGTAAAATCGTCCGTTTGTGGATTTCGATCAATTTCGGTTTGGAATTTGGAAAAACTTTCTTCTGCAAAGTTGTAGAAAATGGAATTTCCTATGGAAAGGAAACGAGGTTAGAATTTTTCTGATAAAGGGATATTTATTATGAATTATTGAAGTTCCGGATTAATTAATTATTACTATTTTTTTGGAGTTTTAAATGAATTAATTGAGAAAAACGTTTTTGTGGTTGTTATTGAGGTGTGGCTGATGTCTAGACTATATTGGTGTGTGTAGGAAAGTTAAGAAAAATAAATTATTATTTTATTAAATTTTCTGCTTTGGTGTTCTAAGCATTTTCCTATAAATAGAGTGTTTAGGTTAGAATTGAAAATAACACCAGAAACTGAAGTTTTCTCTCTCTTTCTCTCTCTATATTATCGAGCGTATTCTTGTGAGTATTTTGATACTTTGAGTGTTGCTATACGGTGCAAGTTCCTTCAGCGTTATATATGATATTCTAGCCAGAAGTACTATTCTTTTCGACGTAAGGGATATTATTTTTTAAAAAATGATATTATTTCTTTCAATATCATTATGCCAGAATATTGATAGTATTTTTCTTGTGAAATTCTTGTCTTTTAGTGTCGAGGTTACTATTCTCGTATACGGCACTATTCACGTATACGGTACTATTCACGAATATGACACTATGCACAGAAAAATTAAATTTTCATTTTTGTCCAAAATATTTATTATGGATACTAGCTTTGATTGTATTCATGTTTTGATCATTCTTGAATTTTGCTCCACTATGATTATTTATGAAGTATTTTTGAACTCGGATTGTTTAAAGTACGAATCCTTAATATTTGTTCTTTTGTTTCACTGGATTCATTTTCTTTAAAATATTTTTCATCATCCTCAGTCCTAAATGATGATATTACTGAATATCTTTGGCCTGTAGTGCAACGATGAATGAATTTTTGATGAATATCTTTGGACTGTAGTGCAAAGATGAACAGGTGTTGAGATGAACATGACCGACTGATGAATATCTTTGGCCTGTAGTGCAAAGATGAATATTTGATTCAAGATGTATATTGATTGATGTTATAGGGATAAAATAATGATGATGGACTTTTAAATTCATAGATTATAGTATATTTCATTCTCTACAAAACTCATCTATGAATTATTATTTCTGCTGCGAATATTGATCTGAAACTTGTTGTCTATTGTATTTTATCAGATTTTCCCTGTTGAAGACTAACGATAATTTTTTCTATATTATCTTAGTTATAATATTCTTTACTAGGCTAGTTGAGCTCACCCTTTTCCTTTTTGCTCCATTTTTCTTCTCAGGAGGCGAGAATGTAGCGAGTTCTAGTCGGGGTGTAGAATGATGGTTCTAGAGAGTTGTTTTAGTAGTCCTCATCATTTTTGTAAAATAATGTACCAATAATTATAAAGAGGACTTATTTGGGTGTGAATATTGTCTAGATGGCAATATTTGTATTTAAACTCACAGTTTTTATGTTGTATTAATAAAGTTGTAGTTGTTTTTGTACCATGTTATTGACGACTCAAAATGGGTGATGTATACCTATTTTGGGGGCGTCACATAATTTATCCTGAACTCAATAACGTCCAAATTATCAACATGATATTGCTTTGTGGAGTAAAATTCAAGAATACTCAGAAGGATATTTCCATGAAAAGATATTGGATGAAGCGCTAATATCCAAGATATTCTACTAATTTCATGGAGTATAGAAACCAAAACTTTAACCGTGGAGACACCTTTACTCACCAACGAGGAGAACGTGCAACAGGCTGGCAATGTTCCTCCTGTAAACAACACCACTGAGCAGATGATGAACGATGGGATGTTTAGAAGCTTTTTGCAGTTCATGCAAAATCAGACGAGGGAGACTCGTGAACAAAATATAGGTGAAAATGATAACAACGCACGGTTTGTCACAGCCAAGCAGTTCAAAGAGTTGGGACCACCAAAATTCTGGGGAAAGCCGGATCCGATTAAGGCAGAAACGTGGGTCAAACAAATAACCAAGATATTCGATGTCTTGGGATGCACGGAGGAACAGAAGGTTCCATTCGCCACTTTTATGTTCCGTAATGAGGCAGATTACTGGTGAGAATCTGTGAAGCGTACCCATCCAGCCGCACTTAGCATGTCTTGGGAGACGTTTCAGAAACTGTTCAATGACAAGTACTTTCCTGAAAGTATTCGTCATATGAAGGAAGTGGAGTTTATTAGACTGAAGCAAAACAACATGGCCAATTGTCCCAAAGACGAGGCGAAGTTTGCGAGTTATCCGGTTTGCACCTCATTTGGTGGAGAATGAGGAACGTATGATGCGGATGTTTCTGAGAAGTTTGAAACCCAGCATACGTCAATATCTCATTTCTCATAAATTTTCTCTCTATTCAGATGTTGTCAACATGGCTCAATTATTAGAGCGAGATAACGAGTACGTTCAACCGAGGGACCACAACCAGGATCATCTGGGGTGGCGGCGTCATCATCGAACAACGATAACCAGCGGAGAAAGAAAAATACGGACAAAAGCGGCAACCACTCTGGTCGTAATCATGGCCATGAAAATAGAAGAAGCGAGTCCGGAGGAAATTTTAAAAAGAGGAGATTCAACAATGACCATGTGAGAAGGCGTCGGCACAAAGAGTAAACCGGTACTAAGGGAGGAGAACGACCACCGGTCGTATGCTATAAATGTGGGAAAGAGGGACATATCAGCCCAAACTGACCACAACAGTTCAAGGTATGTTATAATTGTGGAAAGGAATGACATATCACTCGAGATTGTACAGTAGCGAAACCAAGTCCAGCGGGGATGGTGACTCAAAAGGCTGTCCCAGAAAAGTCAAAGTCAACGGTTCTTGGAAGAGTGTTTGTCGTGACTGGTCAAAATGTGAGGAACCCAAATGAGGTGATTACGGGTAAGCTAATCATAAATTCTTACGAAGTTTATACCTTACTAGATCTAAGGTGCTACCCATATCTCTCTCCGCTTGTGCTCAACGTTTAAACTAAACTCCAGAGAAATTAGATTTTGACTTATCTATAGAGACTCCGTTAGGAGAAACTTTCATCACATCCACTGTTTATAAATCTTGTTTGATCCAAGTTGGCACCATCACATTACCTGTTGATCTTATCTCTTTAAAGATACTTGCTTTTGATGTGATTTTAGGGATTTATTGGTTAACTACTCATCATGCCAAAATTGATTGTTTTCATAAGGTTGTTAGTTTTCATATTCCTAACCAAACTTTGTTATATTTAATTCAAGTAACTAAACCACTAAAATCAATCACTGTCATATCAAATCATAAAGCTATTCGTTTATTGAAAAATGGATGTCAAGCTTTCTTAGCCCATGTATGGATTTGAATAAAGACACGTCAGATTTGGATAATATTCCTGTTCTTAGTAAATTCCCTGACGTATTTCCTGAAGAACTTCCTAGTCTACCCCCAGAACGTGAAGTTGAATTCTTTATTGATCTTGAACCTGGTACAAAGCCCATTTCTAAAACCCCATATTGAATGGCTCCTATTGAACTTCAGGAGTTAAAGGTCCAACTACAGGAGTTATTGGACATCGGTTTCATTCGTCCTAGTACATCTTCTTGGGGTGCTCCTATTTTATTTGTAAAGAAGAAAAACGGGAGTATGCGACTTTGTATTGACTATCGGGAATTGAACCATGTCACCATCAAGAATAGGTATCCTCTACCTCGTATTGATGACCTGTTTGACCAGTTACAAGGAGCAAAATTCTTCTCAAAGATCGATCTTCGTTCTGGATATCATCAGCTGAAGATTAGAACTGAGGATACCAAAGACTGCCTTTAGAACTCGGTATGAGCATTATGAATTCTTAGTCATGTCTTTTGGATTGACTAATGCTCCTGTGGCTTTCATGGATATGATGAACTAAGTATTCAAGGATTATTTAGATTAGTTCGTTATTGTCTTTATTGATGACATCCTCATATATTCCAAAAGCCGTGAAGATCATGAGCACCATTTGAAGCTGGTACTCCAAAGGCTTCGTAAAAATAAGTTATATGCCAAGTTGAAGAAATGCGAGTTCTGGCTTGAGAAAGTAGCATTCCTTGGGCACATGGTGTCAAAACATGGAGCATCTGTCGACCTGGCGAAGATTGAAGCAATACAAAGTTGGGAGCAACCAAAGATGATGGAATCAAGTCACGTAGCTTTACGAAGCTTAATTTGGTTATTATCAGAGATTCATGGAAGGATTTTCTCGAATCGCTACTCCTTAACTCAGCTAACTCGGAAGGATACAAAATTCTTATAGAGCGAGGAATGCGAGAAGAGTTTCCAAGAGCTTAAGAGGAGACTCATTTTAAGACTGTTTCGACAATTCCATCCTGGTTCGGATGGATTTGTTATCTACAAATGATGCTTGAGCAAAGGGTTAGGATGTGTTCTCATGCAACATGGGAAAGTCATAGCCTATGCCTCATGACAACTTAAAGAATATGAGAGGAATTATCCTACTCATGATCTAGAGTTAGCGGCAATGATCGTTTTTTTGCGCTTAAAGATCCGGAGGCACTATCTATATGGAGAGAAAGTGGAGATATATTCAGACCATAAAAGCCTCAAATATTTTTTCACCCAAAAGGAACTCAACATGCGGCCGACGTTGGCTCGAGCTGTTAAAAGATTATGACCACACTATTCAATACCATCCTAGAAAAGCAAACGTGGTAGGTGACGCGTTGAGTAGAAGATCATATGCAGGAACGAGTGCGATGATGTCAAGTATACGCATAGAACCAACTTTAATCGATAAAGTTAAAGTTGTTCAAGCCACCAACCCGGAGCTGATGCGTATGAAGAAGAAAGTACAAGAAGGTGCTATTCTGGAAGCGAGAATCGATGAAGAAGGAATACTTCGAGTCCACTCCAGACTCTGTGTTCCTAACGACTCTGATTTGAAGTACAAGATCATGACGAAGGCACATAATACACTGTTTGTAATTCATCCTGGAAGTACCAAAATGTATCGTGATCTTCGACATACATTTTAGTGGAACAACATGAAGAGAGAGATCGCGAAGTTTATCTCGAGGTGTTTAACTCTTCAACGTGTAAAGGCGGAGCATCAAGTGCCAAAGGGTCCATTGCAACCACTTGAGATTCCAAAATGGAAGTGGGAACACATTACCATGAATTTCGTTACAGGTCTTCCCACAGTTTCTCAAGGCATAAATGTTATTTGGGTTATTGTTGATAGATTAACCAAGTCTGCTCATTTCTTGCCGATATGGGAGACTTATTCCTTTGAACGTCTTGCTCATATGTATGTAAATGAGATTTTGAGATTGCATGGCATGCCAATATCCATAGTTTCGGATCGTGACCCAAGATTCACTTCACGATTTTGGGTTAGCTTGCAAAAAGCTATGGGAACGGATTTTCTGATCTGATTGCATACCATCCTCAAAGCAGACGGATAATCGAGAGGACTATTCAAACTCTTGAAGATTTATTAAGACTCTGTGTCCTAGACTTCAAAGGGAGTTGGGATAAGTATTTACCATTGGTGGAATTCTCCTACAACAATAGTTATCAGGCAAGTATAGGTGTGGCTCCATTCGAAGCATTATATGGACGAAAGTGTCGCTCTCCAATATTTTGGGATGAGGTGGGTGAAGCAACATTGTTGGGACCAGAGTTGGTACGTATGACTACAGAAAAGATCCAAATAATTCGACAAAGTATACAAATGGCACAGGATCGACAAAAGAGTTATGCGGATCTTCATCGAAAGGACGTGGAATTTAGTATTGGGGATCATGTATTGTTGCGTGTTGCTCCATGGAAGGGAGTTACAAGATTTGGGAAGAGAGGAAATCTCAATCCACAATTTATTGGCCCATTTCAGATTCTTGACCGAGTAGGAAATGTAGCCTATAGACTCGCATTACCTCCAAGTATGTCTCGTGTTCATAATATTTTTTATATATCTGTGTGAAAGACCCGAACCATTATTGAGTTAGAACCGGACGAGATAGCTGAAGACTTAACGTACGAGGAGGTACCTGTCAAGATCTTGGATAGGAAGGAGCATGTCTTACGTACAAAGGTCATACCACAAGTCAAAGTTTTGTGGAGGAACCATCTTTATTGAGGAAATGACGGGAGTTGGAAGCGGAAATGAAAGCGAGGTATCCTCACCTTTTCAAACACTGTGTATGTACGTCAATTTCGAGGACAAAATTTCATAAGGAGGGAGGTTGTAAGACCCCAGCTTATTATAAATGAAATTAAATTTCCTCTATTTATTATTTTGAAATAGTAAGGGTTGATTTGATTAATGTGGTTAGTTATGGGTAAAATGCGCAAATATTTTAAATAAGCAAGTGGTTATAAAATATTCATTGTTGTCGAGGAATATTCGTTTGGTCGTGGAATATTCTTCTTGTCGGGAATATTAAATGCAATAGTAGCGACCTTGGTGTGGGCCCCATAACGAAAAGCGATTGGATGAAAAAAAACGACAAGTATAAGTTATTTATAAATAACCAGCGTAATTGTTACCATTAATACTGTTGTTGGAATACATATTGGTTAAAACACAAGTAGCACACGATTGCACCAATTATTGATTCTTACGTAAGAAGGCACTACTCAATAATTATTACGATAAATTTATTCAAAATTTTATTTTATTGATACAATAATTGTTGCGTTGATATTTTATATTGTTGTTGTTTCAATAATTGTCATTACACGATATTTTTCTTTATCGGATCAATAATTCATATTATTTGAATAATATTATTAGATAACATTATTGGCAATGTCTAGAAAGTTACATCTCAAGAGAGGTTTGGTCACCTAATTCTTGGCGTCGAGAAGAAAAAATCCTTATTGGAAAGCCCCTCTTTCCACGGAACTACTGGTTGCCACTATTGTGATTACGTAATATTATTTGTGAATAATTAATTATTGATTTATATGATAAGAAAAATATTCATTTTATGTGGATATAGATGGAGAAAATTTTAAAGTGATAATTATTGAAAAATTGATATTTTATCTTTTCTGATAAAAGAATTTATTTAAATATATTGTTATATTTTAATAATATAATAATGGTGATATTTTTACAATGATTGTGGGATATATGAATATATGAGGAAGAAGAGTATTTTTGTTGCAAAAGTTGTTTAAAACATGTTAAACATGTCTGTGGGCCCATTTCTTGTTGAAATTTGATTATAGCTTTGTAAAATCGCTTGGTTTGTGGATTTGGTTAATTTACATTTGGAATTTGGAAAAACTTTCTTCCGTAAAGTTGTAGAGAATGGAATTTCCTATGGAAAGGACATGAGGTTTAATTTTTACGATAAAAGGGCTATTTATTATGAATTATTGAAGTTAGGATTAATTAATTATTATTATTTTTTTGGAGTTTTAAATGAATTAATTGAGAAAACGTTTTTGTGGTTGTTATTGAGGTGTGGCTGATGTCTAGACTATATTGGTGTGCGTAGTATAGTTAAGAAAAATAAATTATTATTTTATTAAATTTTCTGCTTTGGTGTTCTAAGCATTTTCCTATAAATAAGGTGCTTAGGTTAGAATTGAAAATAAATAATTTAAACCTGAAATTTTTCTCTCTCTCTCTCTCTAAATTATCGAGCGTATTCTTGTGAGTATTTTGATACTTTGAGTGTTGCTATATACTGGTCTGCAAGTTCCTTTAGCGTTATATATCGATATTCTTGCGGAAGTCTATTATTCTTTTCGAGGTAAGGGATATTATTTTTTAAAAATGATATTATTTCTTTCAATATTATTATCTTAGGAATATTGATAGTATTTTTCTTGTGAAATTCTTGTCTTTTAGTGTCCAGGTTACTATTCACATTATACACTGATCTTATTCACGAATATGGCCTTATTCACGGAAAAAATTAAATTTTATTTTTGTCCAAAATATCTATTATGGATACTAGCTTTGATTGTATCCATGTTTTGATCATTCTTGAATTTTGCTCCACTATGATTATTTATGAAGTATTTTTGAACTCGGATTGTTTAAAGTACGAATCCTTAATATTTGTTCTTTTGTTTCACTGGATTCATTTTCTTTAAAATATTTTTCATCATCCTCAGTCCTAAATGATGATATTCTTGAATATCTTTGGCTTTTGTAGTGCAACGATGAATGAATTTTGATGAATATCTTTGGACCAGTAGTAAAAGATGAATAGGTGTTGAGATGAACATGACCGACTGATGAATATCTTTGGCCTGTAGTGCAAAGATGAATATTTGATTCAAGATGTATATTGATTGATGTTACAGGGATAAAATAATGATGATGGACTTTTAAATTCATAGATTATAGTAGATTTCATTCTCTACATAACTCATCTATGAATTATTATTTCCGCTACGAATATTGATCTGAAACTTGTTGTCTATTGTATTTTATCAGATTTTCCCTGTTGAAGACTAACGATAATTTGTTCTATATTATCTTAGTCATAATTTTCTTTACCAGACTAGTTGAGCTCACCTTTTTCCTTTTTGTTCCATTTTTCTTCTCAGGAGGCGAGAATGTAGCGAGTTCTAGTCGGGGTGTGGAATGATGGTTCTAGAGAGTTGTTTTAGTAGTCCTCACCATTTTTGTAAAATAATGTACCAATAATTGTAAAGAGGACTTATTTGGGTGTGAATATTGTCTAGATGACAATATTTGTATTTAAACTCACAGTTTTTATGTTGTATTAATAAAGTTATAGTTGTTTCTGTACCATGTTATTGACGACTCAAAATGGGTGATGTATACCTATTTTGGGGGCGTCACATAATTTATCCTGAACTCAATAACGTCCAAATTGTCAACATGATACTGCTTTGTGGAGTAAAATTCAAGAATGCTTAGAAGAATATTTCCATGAAAAGATATTGGATGAAGCGCAAATATCCAGGATATTCTACTAATTTCATAGAGTATAGAAGCCAAAACTTTAACCGTGGAGACACCTTTACTCACCAACAAGGAGAACGTGCAACAGGCTGGCAATGTTCCTCCTGTAAACAACACCACTGAGCAGATGATGAACGATGGGATGTTTAGAAGCTTTTTGTAGTTCATGCAAAATCAGACGAGGGAGACTCGTGCACAAAATACAGGTGCAAATGATAACAACGCACGGTTTATCACAACCAAGCAGTTCAAAGAGTTGGGACCACCAGAATTCTGGGGAAAGCCGGATCCGATTAAGGCAGAAACGTGGGTCAAACAAATAACCAAGATATTCGATGTCTTGGGATGCACGGAGGAACAGAAGGTTCCATTCGCCACTTTTATATTCTGTAATGAGGCAGATTACTGGTGGGAATCTGTGAAGTGTACCCATCCAGCCGCACTTAGCATGTCTTGGGAGACGTTTCAGAAACTGTTCAATGACAAGTACTTTCTTGAAAGTATTCGTCATATGAAGGAAGTGGAGTATTATACTGGAGCAAAACAACATGACGGTGTCCCAGTACGAGGCGAAGTTTGCAGAGTTATCCAGGTTTGCACCTCATTTGGTGGAGAATGAGGAACGTATGACGCGGATGTTTCTGAGAGGTTTGAAACCCGAAGATACGTCAATATCTCATTTCTCATAAATTTTCTCTCTATTGAGATGTTGTCAACAGGCTCAATTATTAGAGCGAGATAACGAAAGTACGTTCAACCGAGGGACCACAACCGAGGATCATCTGGTGTGCAAAGTAGTCATCGTAACAACGATAACCAAATGGATAAAGAATAATATGGACAAAAGCGGCAACCACTCTGGTGGTAATCATGGCCATGAAAATAGAAGAAGCGAGTCGGGAGGAGATTTTAAAAATAGGAGATTCAACAATGACCATGTGAAGACGTCAGCACCAGTAGCAACTGGTACTAAGGGAGGAGAACGACCACCGGTCGTATGCTATAAATGCGGGAAAGAGGGACATATCAGCCCAAACTGACCACAACAGTTCAAGGTATGTTATAATTATGGAAAGGAAGGACATATCACTCGAGATTGTACAGTAGCGAAACCAAGTCCAGCGGGGATGGTGACTCAAAAGGCTGTCCCAGAAAAGTCAAAGTCAACGGTTCTTGGAAGAGCGTTTATCGTGACTGGTCAAAATGTGAGGAACCCAAACGAGGTGATTACGGGTAAGCTAATCATAAATTCTTACGAAGTTTATACCTTACTAGATACCGGTGCTACCCATATCTCTCCTGCTTGTGCTCAACGTTTAAACTTAACTCCAGAGAAATTAGATTTTGACTTATCTATGGAGACTCCGTTAGGAGAAACTTTCATCACATCCACTGTTTATAAATCTTGTTTGATCCAAGTTGGCACCATCACATTACCTGTTGATCTTATCTCTTTAAAGATACTTGCTTTTGATGTGATTTTAGGGATTTATTGGTTAACTACTCATCATGCCAAAATTGATTGTTTTCATAAGGTTGTTAGTTTTCATATTCCTAACCAACCTGTTGTACGAATTCAAGCAACTAAACCACTAAAATAAATTACTATCATATCAAATCATAAAGCTATTCGTTTATTGAAAAATGGATGTCAAGCTTTCTTAGCCCATGTTATGGATTTGAATAAAGACACGTCAGATTTGGATAATATTCCTGTTGTTAGTAAATTCCCTGACGTATTTTCTGAAGAACTTCCCGGTCTACCCCCAGAACGTGAAGTTGAATTCTTTATTGATCTTGAACCTGGTACAAAGCCCATTTCTAAAACCCCATATTGAATGGCTCCTATTGAACTTCAGGAGTTAATGGTCCAACTACAGGAGTTGTTGGACATCGGTTTCATTCATCCTAGTACATCTCCTTGGGGTGCTCCTATTTTATTTGTAAAGAAGAAAGATGGGAGTATGCGACTTTGTATTGACTATCGAGAATTGAACCATGTCACCATCAAGAATAGGTATCCTCTACCTCGTATTGATGACCTGTTTGACCAGTTGCAAGGAGCACAATTCTTCTCAAAGATCGATCTTTGTTCTGGATATCATCAGCTGAAGATTAGAACTGAGGATATTCCGAAGACTGCCTTCAGAACTCGATACGGGCATTATGAATTCTTAGTCATGTCTTTTGTATTGACTAATGCTCCTGCAGCTTTCATGGATATGATGAACCAAGTATTCAAGGATTATTTGGATCAGTTCGTTGTTGTCTTTATTGATGACATCCTCATATATTCCAAAAGCCGTGAAGATCATGAGCACCATTTGAAACTAGTACTCCAAAGGCTTCGTGAAAACAAGTTATATGCCAAGTTGAAGAAATGCGAGTTCTGGCTTGAGGAAGTAGCATTCCTTGGGCACATGGTGTCAAAACATGGAGTATCTGTCGACCCGGCGAAGATTGAAACAATACAAAGTTGGGAGCAACCAAAGACGGTAACCGAATTACATAGCTTTCTGGGCTTAGCTGGTTATTATCAAAATTTGTGGAAGGATTTTCTCGAATCGCTACTCCTTTAACTCAGCTAACTCGGAAGGATACAAAATTCTTATGGAGCAAAGAATGCGAGAAGAGTTTCCAAGAGCTTAAGAGGAGACTCATTTCGGCACCTGTTCTGACAATACCATCTGGTTCGGATGAATTTGTTATCTACAACGATGCTTCATGCAAAGGGTTAGGATGTGTTCTCATGCAACATGGGAAAGTCATAGCCTATGCCTCGCGACAACTTAAAGAATATGAGAGGAATTTTCCTACTCATGATCTAGAGTTGGCAGTAGTCGTTTTTGCGCTAAAGATCTGGAGGCACTATCTATATGGAGAGAAATTGGAGATATATTCAGACCATAAAAGCCTCAAATATTTTTTCACCCAAAAGGAACTCAACATGCGGCAACGACGTTGGCTCGAGCTGTTAAAAGATTATGACTACACTATTCAATAATTACACATTTTGGGGCTCGAAATATTACAGTACAATGCCTTCAACTTTTCTTTCATTTTTAATTTAGTCCTGCAAGTATTATCAAACTTGCACCACCTCCCCTAATAGTAAATAATGTGAATCAATAGTTCAATCATGTGAATTAATAGTTATATTCATGTGAAAATATGAATTACAGTATAGTACCTCCATCTACACCTCCATTTTTAACTTAGTCATGCAAGTATTATCAATCTTGGACCAACTCCCCTAATAGTACAAGAATGTGAATCAATAGTACACACATGTGATCAAATAGTTATAATCATGTGAATTAGTAGCAATTAATTGCTCATTTATCTAATTAATTACCCGACTGGTCAGTATAACTTCCAGACATCAATTAATATCGAAATAAATGTCGATTTTCACTAACACTAATAATTCCAACACAATGGAACTATCAATTTCATCTTTAATCAACACGAACTTATTCATCATTAATATTATAACTCACAATATTTAACAACCGTGTCGCTCCTGTGGAAGAGGGCTTTCCGATAAGGATTTCTCCTTATTGGCGGCATAATTAGATGACCAAACCTCTCCTTGACAGAACTTCTAGACATTGTAAATATTGTAATTTAATAATATAAATAACTTTGTCATCTCAATTATTGATTTAATAACATATAATGCGATGATAATCGTAATAATAATTGAATCAATAATATGAGAAATATGATGCAAAGAATTATCGTGAAAGTAATAATTGAGTATAATCGAGTGACTTCTCACGTAAGCATCAATAATCAATACCGTGTGCTACTATGCAACCACGCGTATTACTATACTTTTACTACCGGGTAGTTCAACAGTTTAACGGTAAAACTTCCGTCGTTATTTTTATAAAGAATGACCAATCGAATATTATATAACCACTTGTTTACTTTGAAAAATTTGTAAATATTACCCACAACTATAACATTATATTATATCCACACCATAATATTCAAAAATATAATTCGAGAGAAAATAATCTTTATTCATAAAAGTTGGGGTCTTACAGTAGCTCATCCGATACTTCTCCAACGTAGTTCCCATAAACTGGGGCCTTTTGCAGGGCAAATGTGATGCTTAGCATGTTTTCCTTGTTAGGTATGTGAATCAAGGAGGCCAACGTTGCTAGTGCATCTACAAAATCATTCCTATTACGAGGAATGTGTAGAAAGGAGATTTCTTCGAACTCCAAAGCCATCTGTAAAACTTGCCGATGGTAATGTAACAAATGTAATTCTTTGGTTTGATAGATTCATGTGGATTATTTGATTACCAATTCGGAATCCCCAAAGACAGTTAACCGCCTGATGCCCATTAAACATGCAAGTTTTAGCCCCATGATCTGACCTTCATACTTTCAAATTTGTGTTGTTGGTGCCGATAAACCGCAATTTGACTACGACGGATATCGCTTCCTCCGCATCGAACACTAGAACTGCTCCAGCTCCAGAGCCTTCTGTGTTAACAGCTCCATCAAAATACATTTTCTATGTGTGGCATGCATCGTACTAATGGTACTGCTGAACTGCCATTACCCCTTCATCGGGGAAGTATGTTTCTAAGGGTTTGTAATCCCTTGCAGGTGCGGCGGCTAGTTGATCCGCAATTCCTTGACCTATGACAGACTTTTGCATCACATAGATGATGTCAAATTGCTGTAGGATCAACTGCCATCTGGACAGCCAATAATTCAGTATGGGCTTACTGACCACATACTTGAGAGGATCCACACGGGATATGAAATGGGTTGTGTGACCATGGAGGTAATGCTATAACCTCATGGAAGCCCATGCTAAAGCACAACAAGTCTTCTCAATTAAAGTGTACTTGTGTTCACTGATGCTAAATCTTTTGCTGAGGCAATAGATAGCTCGTTCTTGGCCTCTATCGTCTTTTTGCCCCAGCATGCAGCCCATGGCATTGTCATTAATAGACAGGTACATGAATAGGAGAACATCATCCCTGAGAGGTACTAAAACAGGAGCGTTAACCAACTGCTCTATAATGGTAAGGAAGGCTTTCTGCCACTCTTCGTTCTATTTCATAGAGGAGTTCTTCCTTAATAGCTTGAAGATGGGCTCACAAGTTGCTGTGAGATGAGAGATAAACCTGCTAATGAAGTTGATTCTTCCCAAAAATCCCCGTATTTCCTTCTGTCTGATGAATGGGCATTTCCTTGATGGCCCGGATTTTGGTAGGATCCAGTTCAATCCCTTTGTGGTTGACTAGGAAACCTAGCAACTTGCCTAATTTGACACCAAAGGCGCACTTGGCTGGATTCAACTTCAAGTTGTTATTACTAACATGTTGAATAACTTTTTGAGATGGTCTAAGTGGTCTTCCTCCCTTTGGGATTTGACGGTGATGTCATCCACGTAGATCTCTATCTCTTTATACATTAAATCGTGGAAAAGAGCCATCATAGCTCGCTAATAGGTTGCCCCGGAATTGATGAGGCCGAATAACAACCGTCTATAGCAAAATGTTCCCCAAGGCGTGATGAAAGCAGTTTTTTCACGATCTTCCTCAGCAACCATAATCTGATGGTACCTCGCGAAGCAATCCGCAAAGGAGTACATGTCATATTGAGCAGTATTGTCAATGAGAATGTGGATAAAGGGTACGGGAAAGCTATCTTTAAGGCAAGCTTTGTTTAGATCCCGATAATCCACGCAAACTCGCACCTTTCCTCCCGATTTAGGCACGGGAACAATGTTGGATATCAACTCCGGATATGTAGACACCATGATAATGCCAACTTGAAATTGTTTCACAATTTCTTCTTTGACTTTTAAACTCCACTCAGGTTTCAATCACCTGAGTTTCTGCCTAACTGGCTTGAATCCTTCCTTAATGGGAAGGCGATGAAGAACAATGTCAGTGGACAAACCCACCATGTCTTCATGAGACCATGCAAACACATCCTGGAATTGGGTTAATAGCACAACCATGTTATTCCGTTGGTTTGGGGTGAGGTCTGAACCAATCTGGATTAGCTTAGGGCTTTCTAAGGTTCCAAGATTGAAAGAAGTGGTTTGGTCAAGGTTGGATTTAGGTTTGTCTGTGACCCATTCCTTAATCTCCTGAGGTGTCTCAATGTCCTCTTGTATTTCCATCAAGTCTGAGTCTAACTTTACATCAAAGTTACAGCCCTTGTGGAGAGAAGGCACATCATCAGCAAGTACAGGCATATCTAAATTTAGAGTCCTGAAATCAAAAGATACTTTCACTTAATATATGAAACTGTTTAATCATACAAAAGTGTTAGTATGTACTGATAAAATAACTGTTAATACTGTATAGAAAAGTATGCAATTAAAGTTATCTACAGGGCAGAGGGATTTTCTGCCCGTTTTACCCTCATCGACCAATGCATGGAGTGCTGCTCCAATTGTCGAGGGCAAAGTCCTGATGGACTACAGTGATGGAGGGGTTGTCATTGTCCTCCTTCTCCCGAATGATAACCATGACGTATGGGCAATCATCGTCTAGGGTATATCTGTTTGTATGTTCATCATGGACAATGATGCGCATGCCTGACATCATCAAGGCGATGTCATGTTTACGTTTTCGCTCCATTTCTTCCACTTCGGGATCAGGAATCAGCACCTCTTTTGCTTTGAATTACTGGTTTGGGAAACAGCATAGCCACAACATGGGCTGGAACCTTTACTAGAGACTATATCAGCTCATGCGGTGCATATGGAAAAAATCGTCGTGTGGCGGAAGCTTGAGGAACCTGCTTGTGCTTATGAGGATTCCTATGACTGGAACTGGTAGAATAGCCTAGTCCAGCTGTCTCGATTTGACTGGACACTTGAATAGGGTGCTTAATACCCTGCTAATTTTTACCAAGCCCTTGTCCAGGCTGATGACCCAATGACATCATTTCTTGTGTAGCCAATATAACCTCGGCAGAAATCTTGGGCCTAGGAAGTGGTGCTCCAATAGGTTGATATTGAGTGTTACTCACTTCTAAAGTATAAAAACTGGTCGGCTCAACTTCTGAATTGAAGCTGATGATTGGTAGACTTCCTTGTTTAGGACATTCCGGCTCAGCGTTGACAATAACTAGACTGTTGTTGACAATGTATTTGATTTGTTGATGTAATGTGGAGGGAACGGCTCCAGCCATGTGTATCCATGGTCTCCCCAATAGCAGGTTGTATCCTAAATCTATCTTGAGGACGTGGAAGGATACATTGAATGTATTTGGACCCATCTCAATTGGCAGCTCAATCTTTCCGACGGAATTTTGTCGGGATCCATCAAAAGCTTTGATAACCGTATGGCTGCTTTGGATCCGTTTGAGATTGACATTCATCTTCACCAAGGTGGCATAAGGACAGATATTCAGAGACAAACCTCCATCTATCAAAACTCCAGATAACATATACCCGAATGACAAAACTGTAATGTGCAATGGCTTGCAATGATCGGTCCCTTCAGGCGGTATTTCGTCATCAGTGAAGGATATCACATTGTTGTTGAAAATGTGATCAACCATATGTTAAAATTTTTCCACATCCACTGATTTCGGTAAGTAGGCTTCTTCCAAAACCTTGAGTAAGATCTTTCGATGATCCTTGGAAGAGAAAACCAAGTCCAGTATTGATGTCAGATCTCGAATTTTATGAAATAAAAGTATTCAATTTTTCTATTTTAGTAAATAGTTAAATTGATAAAAGGTTAAAATTAAGGGTGATATTTGAAAAATTTTCAAAGTAAGAAAGTTTTCATAAAATAATCGGTGATAAAAGTACATTAATACGCTTGGTTTCATATTAACACACAGTATTGATTATTGATGCTTACGTGAGAAGTCACTTAGTAATACTCAATTATTGCTACAGTAATTGCAGCATCATATCTCTCATATTATTGATTCAATTGTTGTCATAGTATCAACTGCGTAATATGTTATATTATTAAATCAATAATTGAGACGACAAAGTTATTCATATTATTATTTACAATATTGACAATGTCTAGAAGTTCTGTTAAGGAGAGGTTTGGTCACCTAATTGCGCGCCAATAAGGAGAAATCCTTATCGGAAAGCCCCCTCTTTTCTGGAAATAACCTGGTTGTTAAATATTGTGAGTTATAATATTAATGATGAATAAATTCGTGTTGATTAAAGATGAAATTGATAGTTCCATTGTGTTGGAATTATTAGTGTTAGTGGAAACCGACATTTATTTCGATAATAATTGATGTCTGGAAGTTATATTGACCAATCGGGTAATTAATCGGATAAATGAGCAATTAATTGCTATTAATTCACATGATTATAACTATTTATTCACATGTGTATACTATTGAATCACATTCATTTACTATTAGGGGAGTTGGTGCAAGTTTGATAATACTTGCATGACTAAGTTAAAAATGGAGATATAGATGAAGGTACTATACTATAATTAATTTTTTCACATGTTAAGAACTATTGAGTCACATGATTTACTATTGATTCACATGATTTACTATTAGGGGAGGTGGTGCAAGTTTGATAATACTTGCATGACTAAATTAAAAATGAAGAAAAAGATGAAGGTATTATACTGTAATATTTCGAGCCCCAAAATGTGCAATTATAACTATATTTTCCTATAAATAGAAGCTCATTCTTCCTTCATTTCTCACCAATTCACTAAGTCTCACAAGAGCAATTATTATAGAGAAATTATAGAGCGAAAGAAGAAGAGAAGTCTGCTACCTCACTATTCCAGTATCCAATTTTCTTCTAAGGTAAGGGGTATTATTTCTTTCGTATTCATGAAGAGAGTTATTTTCTTTCAATACTCGTAAGGGTTGTTATTCCATTCTTTATAATTATGTTGGAATAACCTATCTATGCGAAGTACCGCATACATGGTGAAATTCTTCTGTTATTCCATTCTTTATTATTCTGTTAGAATAACATGTATCGTGTATGATCTATCGCATGCCCGTGAATTCTGTTGTTATTCCATTCTTTATTATTATGTTGGAATAACTGCATCTATGCCAAGTACCGCATACATGGTGAAATTCTTCGTTATTCCATTCTTTATTATTACATTGGAATAACTCGCCTATGCTTGATCTATCTCATACGCCGGTGAATTTTGTTGTTATTCCATTCTTTATTATTATGTTGGAATAACATGTCTATGCTAAGCACCGCATACATGGTGAAATTCTTCATTATTCCATTCTTTATTATTTTGTTGGAATAACACGTTCTGCATTGCGGCCTATCGCATGCCTCGTGAATTCTGCCGTTATTCCATTCTTTATTATTATGTTGGAATAACTCGTCTATGCGCAAGTACCACATACATGGTGAAATTCTTCGTTATTCCATTCTTTATTATTCTCATTTGAATAACTCGTATGCAAGGTCTATCGCATGCCCGGTGAATTCGTTGTTATTCCATTCTTTATTATTATGTTGGAATATCACCGTCTGTGTGGATTACGTATGACTGGTTCCATTCTTTATTATTACGTTGAATATCCTGCTTTTGTGCGGATTACGCATGACTCAGTTCCATTCTTTATTATTCTATTGGAATAACTCAGTATATGTGCGGTCTATCGCATGCATGGTGAATTCTTTCGTTATTCCATTCTTTATTATTTCGTTAGAATAACTCCGCCTATGTGGATTACTGCAGATGCATGGTGAATGATCCTTCGTATTCATTCTTTATTAAATTATGGAAATGATCTGTCTACGTGGATTACCGCATGGCGGGTGAAAATCCATTTGCAGTTTCGTATATTCTATTATACTCGTCTGAGATGTCATTTCTTTTGTACTCGTCATGGAATATCATTTTCTTTGATATTTTTTTTACGAGTTACTATTTATGGGTTACTATTCACCCGATTACTATTCACTCTAGTATTATTCACTCGGGTATTCGAGGCACTTTTCGTGCTGAAGTACTATTCATGAGTTACTATTCACGGGTTACTATTCACCCGATTACTATTCACTCTAGTATCATTCACTCAGGTATTCGGGACACTTTTTCGTAGTTTGGGTATTATTCATGGGTACTATTCATTTAAAACTATATTTCTTTTCTGTCCAAATTATTTTTGGTACATGAATATTATAATTGAATTTTACTCCACAAAGCAGTATCATATTGACAATTTGGACGTTATTGATTCCTGGATAAATTAAATTATAAATCTTTAAAATTTATCCCTGAACTTGTTTTATTGAATTATTATGTCATTGTCATCATCATCATGCTTATACTGTGATGAAAGTTATCTTTGGCTTACGTGCATAGATGGACTTGGTATGATTATGACCAGGGATTATTCTGTATAATCATAACCGTAATGTGACGAATGATGTGGTAAAAGTCCTCATTGGCCTGTAGTTTATTGATGGACAGTTGTTTGTATGATTTTGACCAGGGATTATTCGGTATAATCATGACCATTAATGATTACATGAATATCCTTGGCCGTGGTGCAGGGATGATTCGATTTTATTTATTAAGTTGAGTCTCAGCGATAAAGTTGATGAAAAACTTTTTAAATCATAGAAGATAGTAGATTTTATGCTCTAGTTGACTCTTCTAATGGATTGCTTATTTTCGTTGCAGTTGTTGTTCTAAAACTTGTTGTCTATTGTATTCTATCAGTTGTTATACTGTTAAAGGCTAAGGATAATTTATTCTGCATTATCTTAGTCATAATATTTTTTACTGGGCTAGTTGAGCTCACCCTTCCTTTCATTGTTCTCTTCAGGAAATGAGAATATAGCCGGGACGAGTCGGAGAATGGAGTGATAGTCCAGGATAAATGGCTTTAGTAGTCCTCACTATTCTACGGAATAATGTGATAATAATTGTAATGAGGACACCATTGAGTGTGGATATTGTCTAGATGACAATATTCTTGTTTAAACTCTCAGCTATGTTTTGTTGTATTTTACACGACTGTTGTATAATTAAGTTGTATTTGAATTTTGTACCATGTATTTGGCGACTCAAGATGGGTGATGTATACCTGTTTTGGGGGAGTCACAGTTGGTATCAAAGCTTAGGGATATGATCCTTGGCTGAGATGTGAGATAAGAACTAGGAGGGGAGAGACGGGAAATTCCTTCGCTAGTATGACCTACCTAAGTTTATTTGTTATTTAATTGGTCGGTCAGAGTATAGGGATAATATGTATGGCATGTCAATTAACCCTTATTTTGAAACTATATTCTAGAATGATATTTGAAATACAGGAGATGAGAAATGGGAAAATCATGATAGAGAGGAAATAACCGGGAAGGTACAATCCAAAAAGAAAGCAAGGTATTCTCATCTCTTTGAACTATCAGGTACGTAAATTTCGAGGGCGAAATTTCATACGGAGGGGAGATTGTGAGATCTCAAATTTTATGAAATAAAAGTATTCAATTTTTCTATTTTAGTAAATAGTTAAATTGATAAAAGGTTAAAGTTAAGGGTGATATTTGAAAAATTTTCAAAGTAAGAAAGTTTTCATAAAATAATCTGTGATAAAAGTACATTAATACGCTTGGTTGCATAGTAGCACACAGTATTGATTATTAATGCTTACGTGAGAAGTCACTCAGTAATACTTAATTATTTCTACAGTAATTGTTGCATCACCCTCTGAGGAAGATACAGTGGATTTTCCTTCGACACTGTAGCAGTAGTATGAGACGTGGATCCTTCAGCTTCTCCATAATTCCATGGAACATTGTGTAAGCTGACAATAGGATATTGTGGTCTGAAAGGTAAAGAAATTGGCTCTGATGTGGCCACTTTCAAAGGATTGTCAGCTCTTTTGAGTTGAATTGCTTGTATGAGAAATGATTTGACAGTCTCATCATCCTCGTCGGATATAACTACTACTGATCCCTTCCATTTGGTAGGACATGTATTCCCACTCTCAAGTTGCATAGTGTCATCGTCTTCCAGCTGTAGGACATCGCTATCAATAAGATTCTGAATGAGATGGCAGAGTGCCCAACATTCTTCTGTGCTGTGACCGCGAGAATGTGAATGATATTGACATACTCCATTGGAGTTGAACCGTCTTGAACGGGGATTGATTGGAGGCAGAAGGGAGGTAATTCTTCCTTCATTGATCAACATTTGAAATATCTCCTACATAGATTGGTCCTGATAGGTAAATTCCCTCTGATTAGCAAAATCCCGACGGGCTTTAGCATTTGCTCTCTTTGCAACCTTATCCTCCATAGCTTCGCTTTCTAAAGGTGATGATGGAGCATTTATAACAAAAGGGAGGAGATAGCATGCTCCTGGCTGACTAATTGGCGTGTGACTTGATGCTGGTGGGTCACCATTTCTGCCAATTGCTCAATTTTCTTGCAAAGAGCTTTCATCTTTCATTCCATAGTAAACTGAAACTTTGCATAATCCCATCTGTCAACATCGTCTTTGATGGTCTGGGATGATTCACCGTTAAACCTGGAATTCTGTCCAGTGCCCCAACTGATCATGTTGACCTCTTCTTCTTTGTGTTGAGGAAGAGGGTTGTCTTGTACATGAGGTTGATCTAGTTTGGTGACCACGATCTCCCTGTTGTCTATTAAATCTTGGATCTTGTGTTTCAAGGCCCAACAATCTTGAATATCATGTCCAGGTGCTCCGGCATGATAAGCACACTTTCGAGTAGCATTAAAACCCCTTCCATTAGGGTTGGCTGGTGGAAGAAAACGTGTAATTTTCTTCTGAGTAGTTAAAAGAGCAAGAATATTCTAGAGCGAGTCCCCTAAGGGTGTGAACGTTCGAGGGCGCTTTACTTCTCCACTCTTAGGTAATGGAGGGTTTGAAGACTGTGCTTGGAAAGGGGAGTAGTTTCTCCTCTGTATAGGCATGTTCTGACTGCCTTTTTGACCTTATAGTATCAAGGAAACATCCTCCTCTTTCTTTTTATGGACCCTCCGAGGGTTGTTTCCATAAGATCTAGACTGGATGTGCTCAATAACTGCTTTAAGAGCGGCTAGGTCTTGAATTTTACCTGACTTTAATCCCATCTCAGCCATCTCTCCGTGTTTGATCATTTCAGAGAATGGTTTTCCAATACCAGCTAAAACTCTCTCATAGAAAGGAGCTTCCTGTATATCTATGAAAGTTATGACCATTTATGATTCTGTCATGGAAGGAATAACTTGAGCAGCAAGGCGCCTCCACCTTTAAGCATACTCTCTGAAAGACTCAAGAGATTGCTTTGACCTTGGTAACTGACAATTTGGCCAGAGCCATCTGAGATTGAAAACTATATTGAGTGAGGAATGCGTGAGCTAGCTCTTCCTAGCTATGGATCTTAGAGTTGTCTAATCTGGTATACCATGAATAGGCTTCTCCAGTCAGACTCTTTTGGAACAGCTGCATTCTGAGCTTCTCATTTTTCTCATAAGATCCAAGTTCTCCAATGAACACTTTCAAATGTGTCTAAGGATTCCCTAATCCGTCGTATTTTTCAAAATCAGGGGTTTTAAATTTCTCTGGATAATGAACACCAGGGAATATGCAAAGGTCAGTATATGAAACACTTCCATGTGTTCCAATCCCTTTGAGAACATGAATAGTTTCCTCCATTTGGAGGACCTTCTCTTCCCGATATCAAATTGTCCGGATCTCCTTTGAGATGGGTGTTTTCAGGGTCTTTGTTGGTCATATCCAACTGAGGTTCTGGAATTGTTTTTTCCAAACCTTGAGATCCTCATTGTGCAGAGGATTCTGTATGTGTAGGTTCGTACCTTGAGTAGACTGATGCAGTTCTTTAAGTAGAACAACCAAATCTGTAATTTGTTTACTCAATCTGTCAAATTCTTCTCGAGAAACAGGATTAGACTGGTCAGAAGAAGACATGATTGGCTGTAGGCTCGTGGCTTTTTTTGGATTTGGAGCGGGTAACAGGCCCAATTGCTTCCCTACAAAAGACTTATGTAGTTTAGTCTTAGGGATAATGTAAATGTTATCATAATGTGCCCTTTTTAGGAATATTGTCCTGCAAAAACGGGCGTTAATTGATAACATGTTATGTATGCACAAATATTCTTTATATTTTCCACTACATAAAGATGAGCATGGAATAAAATTACAAGTAAATGCTTTTACAAGTAATTGAAAATAGAAAGCATGAAGAGACTTTCCTCCGCGTTTGGATTATCAGAGGCTGACCTATCTTAGGGTTACTCTCGCGGCTTTTTGGCATGAAGGTCCCCAGATCATCGCAATCTACTTGACGGGAAGTTAATCCGGTCTTTCAACTGGAGTGAATCTGGGTGGTACCTTTCTTGAGCCTCGTTGGAATTAGTCTCCCTACGAGTCCAGTAATCAAACACCGACAGGATAGTCTCCTGGTGGAGGAACCACACAACATACATTCACATACAACGTGTCTCCCCGTTTATGAAAATGATGACATGTACGAAGCACTAATATCACAGATAGATATTTAGCAGTGCAGTAAGTAAATTGCATTCATACACATTTAGCTTGATTATGTGAAGGAAGGTAGGCACTTCTACATCCGTCCGTGTTACTTTGACCGCCACTTTTCAAAGAAATCTATTATATGAATGTGTGTGTGTGCGTAAGTGATGATTGGGTAATATACCCATGAATTGGATATTCGTATGCTTAAAAGTGTTGTATTCTCGAGTCATTTAGAAGTTTTGTTATTTTCTTCTCGTAGGGGCAATTTGGTGATTTAAGCAAGGAATTTTCGTAATTAAAATTGATCCAAAGATGTAATTTTTTTCTTAAGGATAACCAAGTAGCGCGTGAGTTTTTGGCGGGAAAAGAAGTTGTTGGACTTTTGGAAAATTTAAAGGCCATTCTTTGAATTGAACTAATTACCATTTGGAATTAAGAATTTCTTGATGATTGAAGAATCCTTTAGAGTTTTTTTCTTTCCTAATTTTCAATTTATAAATTAGAGTTTTTGCAAAAGATTTTGGTTTGAAATTATTATGAACTAATTCTTTAATTAAAATTCAATTGAACCTTTTTGTCTATAAATTAGTTATTCGATTTATTCCAATTATTTATATTGAATTGTTTATCCAATAATTACCTTGTTACTCTGAAAGGATTAGGAAGAGGATATCTAGGGTTAGAATCGGGCATGATAACATGTATGTTTAATTATTTGCATGATGAATAATTAGGGTTGTGAATTGAATGGGAATATCTGTTCACTGCATGTAACAAGTTGAGAATTGGGATTGAAAGGGTTTAATTTAATTGTTTTGCATAGGAATATAGTAAGATTAATTGGATTAAATAGAAGTTAATTGATCACTTGGAAAAGGGCTTTTGACACTTGGGAATTCCTGTTAACAATTCAGTATGCATAATAATTGGGATAATTGGATAATTGGTTTATAGTTCATAATTGGGGATATTGGAGTCTTAATCTTTATTTATATGAATTCATTCGTTAAAATCTTAGTTTTGTTTATTTGATTCATTTTAGAATAATCTCTTTTTAATTGTTTAATTTAGTTTTTCTTATTTTGAAAAATCACACTTTATGGTTGTTTAAATAAAATTGGATTGATATAGTGCTAGTAGTTGGAATTTATTGATTAGAATTCTCTGTGGGATCGACACTCTATCTTATCACTTTATTACTTGTCGATCGTGTACATTTGCACAAATTCATTGATCATGAAATCAACCAACAAGTTTTTTGGCGCCATCACGGGACATCTTTATTAATATTAATTCCATATTAGTTATAATCAATTTGGTCTTAATTTAAACGTTATTTATTTTTCTTCTTGTATTTGCAGGAATTCGTTGCGAGTGTATACACACTAGATCAAGGGCTAAAAAGGAACTTTTTCCTTATACAGACGATATTGAAAGGAAGTTCCAGAAATTGTAGTTGACTAGTGCGATGTCACCTGTGGAAGAAGATCTGGTAGAACAAGAAATACCAGTGAACATTGCAGGGGATGAACAAAAATCACTTAGGGATTATGTCATGCCGAATGTCACAGATATACAGTCGAGTATTAGGAGGCCTGTAATAAATGCAAATAGTTTCAAGATAAAACCAGGAACAATTCAGATGCTCCAAAATACATGCCAGTTTGGGGGTAGTTCAACAGATGATCCTAATGAGCACATCTTGAGTTTCTTGGAAGTTTGTGACACCTTCAAGTTCAATACTGTATCAGAAGATGCTATAAGGTTGAGGATGTTTCCGTTTACGTTGAAAGATAAAGCTCGGAGTTGGTTACATTCTTTTCCTCCTGGTTCAATCACAGCTTGGGACGACTTAGCTCAAAAATTTCTAGCTAAGTTTTTCCCACCAACGAAGTCGGCAAAACTATGGAACGATATTCACACCTTCGCACAGTTCGACTCAGAAACGTTATATGAGGCGTGGGAAAGATTCAAGGATATGTTCCTTAAATGCCCACATCACGGAATCCCACAGTGGATGCAGGTTGGGATATTTTGTGATGGATTGAAAGAGCCCACAAAAGCCAGTATTGATGCAGCAGTAGGTGGAGCGATCATGTCTAAGAACTTTGATGAGGCTTATCAACTGTTAGAAACAATGGCCAACAACAACTATCAGTGGCCCATGACTAAGTCTAACCCTCCGAAAACACCGGGAAAGTTTGAAGTGGATATAGTGACAGCATTAGCAGCACAGGTGTCCACAATAGCTAAGAAAATAGAAACATGGAGTCCACCATCCACGCAGCAAGTAGCAATGGTTTATGAGTTATGCGCTGGGAGTCATGCTACGATCAATGTGCCATAAATTCGAATCACTCGGTTCAGAGGAGCTATAATCGATCAACCCAACCGCATCGAATCAAAACGCATATAATCCGGGTTCGAGAAATCACCCGGATTTTCATGGAGTAACAATCAAGCTCAAGCACCTAGACACAAAACACATCCGGATTTCAAAATCGACTCAACAACAAACCAGAGAGGAAATCAAGTTTGGAAGAAGCTTTGAAAAATTCATTTTTAGCTATCGACAAAAGGATCTATGAACAAGAAAAGTTATTGAATCAAGTAGATATGAATGTGAAAAGTCAAGGTGCTTCGATAAAGAATCTGGAAAATTAAATGGGTAGATATAGCACATGCGTTGAATAACCGTCCACATGGAACACTCCCAAGTGATACAGAGATAAATTCGGGCAGAGATGAGCATTGAAAGGATGTGACTCTACGTAGTGGAAAGGATTTGCAAGAGACACTCAAGGATAAGGGAAATAAGGACAATGCAACAGGTGAAACAGAGGAAGGTGTGGAAATCAAAAATCGTCAAGATGAGACCTTAGAGTAGAAAGCACCGGAACCACCCATCACAATGCCTCCCATACCGTATCCGTAGAGGTTTCAGAAATCCAAGTTAGATAAGCAGTTTTCAAGATTTTTGGATATTTTCAAAAAACTGCATATCAACATCCCATTTTCAAGCCTTGGAACAAATGCCGAAGTTACGCCAAGTTTATGAAGGAAGTTCTGTCGAAAAAGAGGAAATTGGGTGAGTTTGAGACAGTGGCATTGATCAAGAGTGCAAACGCAATTATCCGTAATAAGTTACCTCCAAGCTCAAGGATCCGTGTAGTTTTACTATTCCATGTGAAATTGGAAATCGCCGGACGAGCATTATGTGATTTGGGGGCCAAGATAAACTTGATGCCACTATCCGCTCTACATGATTAGTTTGGACTTCAAGCACCAAAACGAATGTTAAATGTTAGGTTAGCGGCGGATCGATCCGTTACATATCCATGAGGTATAGTTGAAGACATGTTAGTAAAAGTGGATAAATTCATCTTCCCCATGGATTTCTTTATCTTGGATTGTGAAGTAGATAGAGAAATTCCAATTATTCTCAAAGCACCATTTTTAGCAACTGGGAGAGAATATGATTGACGCAAAAGGTGAATTGACGATGCGAGTTGAAGATCAACAGTCACCTTTAATGTATTTAAGTCGATGTCTTATCCGAAAGAGAAAGGTGAGTGTTTGCGGGTGGATATCATGGATGAATTAGTTAATCACAAGTTCAGCGGAAATTATTCAGAGGACCCGCTAGAATCCATTTTGCTCGGGATGGACGACTATGGTATTGAAGATGACATTGAGTATGTCAAATGGCTAGATGCATCACCTTTCATCCGGAAAAGTAATCAACCCTTCGACACCCTTGATAGGCCCGAAACGGAAGGTAAAAAGTTCAAAACCTCAATAGAAGAGCCACCGGTGTTGGAATTAAAACCGCTACCATCTCATCTGTAGTATGCTTATTTGGGAAAAGATGTTACCCTACCAGTCATTGTTTCGACAGAGTTAACTGACACGCAAAAGGAGAAACTGCTACGGGTATTGAGAGAATTCAAAACAGCAATCGGATGGACTATAGCGGATATTCGAGGAATTAGTCCATCATTCTGTATGCATAAGATTTTATTAGAAGAGGGATCAAAACCAACCATTGAGCATCAAAGAAGGCTAAACCCCATTATGAAGGATGTGGTGAAAAAGGAGATCATAAAGTGGTTGGATGTCGGCATCATTTATCCAATCTTGGACAGTTCATGGGTGAGTCCGGTACAATGCGTACCAAAGAAAGGGGGCATGACAATGGTGAAAAACGACTCTAATGAACTCATCCCCACTAGAACCGTTATAGGATGGAGAGTGTGTATGGATTACCGCAAACTGAATAAAGCCACACGCAAGGATCACTTCCCCTTGCCGTTTATTGATCAGATGTTAGATAAGTTAGCGGGACATCAGTTCTACTATCTTTTGGATGGATATTCCGGGTATAATCAAATTTCCATAGCCCCAGAAGATCAAGAAAAAACCACATTCACATGCCCGCATTTGCAGACGTTTTGCATTCGCCGTATATCTTTTGGTTTATGTAATAACGCAACAACCTTTCAACGATGCATGATGGCGATCTTTCCAGATATGGTCGAACAGAATTTGGAAGTATTTATGGATGACTTCTCTGTGTTCGGTGATAGTTTCAACTTATGCTTGAAAAATCTGGTTTTAGTGTTGAAGCGATGCGTGGAGACTAATCTAGTCCTTAATTGGGAAAAATGTCACTTCATGGTGCAAGAGGGGATAATTTTGGGGCATAAGGTTTCTGCAGCAGGGTTAGAGGTGGATAAAGCGAAGATTGAGGCAATGGAGAAACTACCTCCTCCATCATCTGTAAAGGGAATTCGGAGCTTCTTCGGACATGCGGGTTTTTACACACTTCATTAAAGATTTTTCCAAAATTTTGAAACCCTTATATTCCCTTTTGGAGAAAGACGTGCTTTTTAAGTTGGATCAGTCATGTATCGATGCGTTTGAAGTATTAAAGAAGAAATTGGTCTCAGCTCCAATTATAGTGGTGTCCGATTGGTCTATACTGTTTGAATTGATGTGCGACGCCAGTGACTATGCAGTTGGAGCAGTATTGGGACAACGTCGCGATAAAATTTTTCACACTATCTACTACTCAAGCAAGACGTTGACGGATGCTCAGTTGAATTACACAACCAGCGAAAAAGAATTACATGTAGTTGTATTTGCCTTTGACAAGTTTAGAGCATATCTCATAGGGACCAAGGTAATTGTCTACACTGATCATTCTGCTATTAAGTATTTGATTGAGAAGAAGGATGCCAAACCGTGGTTAATATGGTGGGTACTGTTGCTACAAGAATTTGATTTGGAGATCCGAGATAGAAAAGGTACCGAGAACCAGGTGGCGGATCATCTTTCTCGGTTGGAAAACGCGGAGGTGCAGAAAAAAGACAACGTCATGATTAATGAGCGGTTTTCGGATGAACAGCTTCTTCGAGTAACAACAACATTGTCGTGGTATGCAGATTACGTGAATTACTTGGTTGGTAAGGTATTACCCCCGGATTTGAATTCCCAACAACGAAAGAAGTTCCTCCACGATGTTAGGCAATATTATTGGGACGAACCATTTCTGTTTAAGGCTTGCGCTGATCAAATGATTAGACGATGTGTGCCACGTGAAGAGGTGGATAGCATATTAGGTCATTGTCATTCATCAAATTATGGAGGTCATTACGCCGGTGATCGGACAGCTGCCAAAGTGTTGCAATCGGGATTTTTCTGGCCTTGTCTATTTAAAGATGCATATCTTTATGTGCTAAAGTGTGATCGGTGTCAACGAGTGGGCAATATTTCCAAACATAATGAAATGCCATTTAACACAATTTTGGAAGTTGAACTATTTAATGTGTGGGGAATTGACTTTATGGGACCTTTCCCATCTTCATTCAATAATCAGTACATTTTGTTGGCGGTCGACTACGTTTCCAAATGGGTAGAAGCCGCAGCTTTACCCACTAATGATGCCAACATCGTACTACGATTTTTAAAGAAAAATATCTTCACATGATTTGGGACACCGAGGGTAATAATCATTGATGAGGGAACTCACTTCTGTAATAAACAGTTCATTAAATTGCTCATAAAATATGGGGTTCGTCATAAAATAGCAGTCGCGTATCATCCCCAAACCAATGGTCAAGCGAAAGTCTCGAATCGGGAGGTCAAGAGAATTCTGGAAAAGGTGGTCAATCCATCACGAAAAGATTGGGCCATGCGACTAGATGATGCCCTATGGGCATATCGAACAGCATACAAGAATCTGATCGGCATGTCACCCTACAAAATGGTCTACAGAAAAGCATGTCATCTCCTGGTCGAATTAGAACATAGTGCACACTGGGCCATCCAAAAACTGAATTTTGATCTACAAGCAGCGGGGGAGAAAAGGTTACTGCAATTAAATGAGATGGACGAATTTTGGTTCAATGCCTATGAGAACGCAAAACTCTACAAGAAGAAACTCAAACCCTGGCACGATAAGAAAATCCTTGATCGAAAATTCGAACCGGGCCAACAAGTCTTGATTTTCAATTCAAGATTGCGTTTATTCCCCGATAAGTTGAAATCTCGCTGGTCTGGGCCGTTCGTGATTATATTTGTCACTCCGCACGAAAATGTTGAAGTCGAGGACCCGAACTCAAGTAGACCATTCAAGGTGAACGGCCAAAGGCTCAAGCATTATTGGAGTGGACCCGTCGAACGTCAGTCCATAGCTATGTACCTCAGCGATCCAGTGGACAATTGAGCAACCCAGCAAAGTCAGGCTGACGACTATAAACCAAGTGCTATAGGGAGGCAACCCAAAAAGTTTTAGTTTATCTTGTTTTACTTCATTTAAAATATTTGTTCTTTTAATTTATTTAATTTTTATTGTTACTTGCTAGTATATATTCGAGCATAACATTCTTCATGGATTTCTTGCTTCCAGGGAGGCTGCAAATTGAGAAACTGCCATTATAGGGATGGTGATCAGCTCCCCGGCGCTTGTTATCCACATGAAGACAGAGCCCCGACGCTTGAACATAGTAGGTGCAACATAGCTCCAGCGCCCCGACGCCCACAATGGCCTAGATCACAGCGCCTCGACGCTCATAGTCAGTGGTTGATCCCTGTTCCAGCGCCCCGATGCTCTAAACCATACTATCCACAACGCCCCGGCGTTGAGACTCGTCACTAGACACTGTTTTCCAGTGCCCCAGTTCCCAAAGACTACACAATCCAACGCCCTGACGCTAGGTATGTACATACGTTTCTGAAGGCCAGCGCCCCGGCACTCTAAACAGCATATAACCCAACGCCCCGACGCTGAGGTTTGAATTGAGAGTCCAACAGGGGCTTAACTGCTGAACGGTTACACTTCTTCCCTTTTAAATTCTCCTCATGTTTTCTCTCATACGCCTCTAATACTCTCATATGGTAACTGTACTTGGGATAATTTTTCTATAACTTCCTACTATCTAACACAATTCCACATCTCACGTTTGGTTCCTCAGCCTACGAATTACTTTTCATCTGCTATCTCTAATTCAAAGGTATGTAATACATTACATTCAAATGATTGTGGAATCAAATCTTGTTAATTATTAAAATGGTAAGTTAATATGCATCTTGATTCACATTCTCCTACATCTAAAGTGCAGATTTTCTTCTTCTGATTTTGAATATCTCATATTACATGTATGTGAATCACTTTTTGATTGGGATATCAAGCAGATGTGGTGATTAAATGCTAGGGGTTTGAATTGCTAGAAAATCAATAGTGTTCTAAGTAAAATATGAATTGCCCATAAGGTGTTTGATGTTTTGCCTGACTCAATGCTCATGGTTAAATTCGCACATAGAACCATATCCACACACTAAATTTACTTGCCATCCTGCCACCCCAATACCATAGGTCTACTGTCAAACATATATATCACTATTGTGGGAGGCTAAACTGTATTGATGCATACGTGGGGTCATATTTCTTTACATGACACATCTTTTGGGCGTATCTTATGCTTCTTTTGCCAATTGTAAGATTTGAATAATATCTACATCTAATCGGTACAATGTTGTACTTTCATGCTATAATGGGTCATGCCACACCCCCAACCATGTACTTAACGTGCACTTATTTTGAGGTTTGGGGGTTGTGATATGGGTAAGCTTATATATATTCGATTCCTGTCCAATTCTAATACATGTGACTGCACCTTCTTGCAGATTTTTCTCAATGGCATTGAAGCATCAACGTGGTGAAGGTTTCGAGACCGCCCCGGCTCCGCCAAAATTCGATAGCCGAAGGTTTGTCAGCGCCGAGGCACAGGAATGCTACAACAGGATGGCCACCCACTCTCTCATCCCCGAACGAGGTTTAAGGCCCGATCAATCCAAAGACGGGGACATAGCGGTCATAATAGCTGAGAGGAATTGGTTCATACTCACCGAACAACCCGATCCAGCAGTAATTGCAGTCGTCAAAGAGTTCTACGCCAATGTTTTCGAACACTTCCACTATGGGGTCTATGTGAGAGGCAAGACTGTCGAATTTGGCGAAGAAGACATTAACGGTTGCTATCAACTGCCGTTAGAGGGACACAACGACGAGTATGCTAATCTTATGAGTCAAGGCCCTGACTATGAAGTAATTATCCGCGAGCTTTGTCAACCGGGCACCACATGGACCATGCATGAACGGGGTAGTATGACATTTCCTCTGTCGTACCTCAGCTTATATGGAAAGGCTTGGTATGCCTTAATATGCGCTAAACTTATGCCATACACGCATGTGAGCCATGTCACCAAAGAGCGGGCGGTGCTGTTATATTCCATAATTAAAGGCTTGAAAATTGATGTCGGCCACCTTATTCAGCAGTCCATTCTTCGAGCGGCACAACGAGGGACCACAGGAGGTTTACCCCATTCGTCTCTCATTTGCGTTTTATGTGCCAAGTTTGGGGTCAAATGGAAGTTGGGTGAGATGATTCAACTACCAATGCCAGTGTTGGACCATAAGTTAATCAGCAGGTATAAGGTGTGGACAGGCGGGTCCAACCACCCTAGGGGATTAGGTTTTATAATTTCCCAAGTTGAAGCTCCTCAAGCTTCACCACCTTCGGCTCCACCCACATATGGTCCTTCCTCCGCAGCTCACTGTGGTGTTGTTCCTGAAGCTGTCCAGCGTGAAATTGATGGGTGGTTCTATAATTTAGAATCTCAGAATGTCCGCCTGTCTGAACGTCAAGATGTCATCTACAAATATTTGGTCGACCAATTTGTTGCACAGAATGCCATGAACGCTCAACTGTACCCGGGCATTAATCTTAGCCAGTTCCCTACTGCTCCTGTTCTGCCTATGTTTCCCCCTTCTGATCAAGAGATGAGCGAGGATGATGATGCTCCGCCTAAGGAATAAGCTCGTCAAGGAAGTCCTCTATTATTTTTATTGCTAAATTTTTCGCATTAGGACATTGCTCTTGATAAGTTTGGGGGTAGTTAATTTTATTTGCATTAGTAGATTGTTAGGTTTAAGTTTAATAGTTTGTGTTATTATTGTTGGTTAAGTGTTGCATCTAGGATTGCATATTAATTCCAGCTGTTTAATAGTTACGTATGTTTGGGGCCAATGATGAAATTAAAATTGCATGAACAAGTCTAGTAAGGATTGTTAAGTTAGTGATGTGATTTTCTTGACATAATTTAAATCTTTATCTGTTTGACACTGATATTATCAGGATAGCACATTTTGAAAAATGACCATGTTGGCTAAGGAAGTTTAAATGGATAGATAATAGAGTTCTAAAGGATGAATGCTAGTGGAATGAAGGAACAATTTGAATAGCTAGTGATGACTGAATTTAGACATAAATTCAAGTTTGGGGGAAAAATATTTGGAGTATATAAGCTTTGAAAAAATAAAAAAAAAATTAAAATAAAATAAAATAAACACTGTGGCATGCTTATCTAGTTTTGTGGCCTTTGTTACTTAAGTAAGTAAGCCCGAGGGGATTGTCTTTACACCTAGCGCTCTAAGGTCTTAATGGCTTGGGAGTCGTTGGTCGAAAGCTCGTTAAGGTAACACAAGCATGCGAAAAATTTACACCTAGATTTGTCTTTACGTATGTTTGATTTTAGTAAAATCTAGTTTATTTGAGGAGTTCTCGAGTTTGCATCGTATGATGCCTTCTAAGAATAATAGATTTAGATTTATTGATTGTTGGGATATTATTGATTTGCTTAATATGATGTATTAGCATATTTTTGTGATTTTTCTGAGGCCTAATGAATATACGGTGTGTTATTTAATTGCTGGAATTACAAACATGTAGTTAGTTTTAGGTGCATTTGCATATTTTGTTTGGTTTGTCATGTTGTCTTGTGTTTTGTTACTTGAGGACAAGCAACGATTTAAGTTTGGGGGTATTTGATGATTGGGTAATATACCCATGAATTGGATATTCGTATGCTTAAAGTGTTGTATTCTCGAGTCATTTAGAAGTATTTTTAGTGTGTTTAGTTGTTATTTTGCAGATCCGGGAGACGTAGGGGCAATTTGGTGATTTGAGCAAGGGAATGGCAATTTCGTAATTAAAATTGATCCAGCGTCGGGACGCTATGTTTTGAACTGAACCCAGCGTCGGGGCGCTGGGGTTTGATCGGGTATGCAATTGACCAAGGCGCGTGAGTTTGGCAGGAAGGAAGAAGTTGATTTGGACTAGGATTGAAGCAGCATGGAAGAAGAGTATAGAAAGGCCAGTTGCTAGAATTGAAAGGGAGATCTACCACAATTGGAGGCTAAGCAAGGAATTTCTTGAAGATTGAAGAATCTATTTTAGAGTTTTTTTCTTCTCCTAATTTTCAATTTGTGTAATTCCTTAAGGATGTTTTGCAAAAGATTGTTGGTTTTAAATCTTGTTATGAACTAATTCTTTAATTAAGATTTCAATTGAACCTTTTATGTCTATAAATTAGTTATTCGATTTATTCCAATTATTTATGTCAAAGTGAATTGTTTATCTTGTCTTGTGCTTATTGATTAATTATTTGGCTAGTAATTACCTTGTTACTCTAGAAGGATTCGGAAGAGGATATCTAGGGTTAGAACTGGGCATGATAACATGTATGCTTAATTATTTGCATGATGAATAATTAGGGTTGTGAATTGAATGGGAATATCTGTTCACTGCATGTAACAAGTTAAGAATTGGGATTGAAGGGGTTTAATTTAATTGTTTTGCATAGGAATATAGCAAGATTAATTGGATTAAATAGAAGTTAATTGATCACTTGGAAAAAGGTTTTTGACACTTGGGAATTCCTGTTAACAATTCAGTATGCATACTAATTGGGATAATTGGATAATTGCTTTATAGTTCATAATTGGGGATATTGGAGTCTTAATCTTTATTTATCTGAATTCATTCGTTAAAATCTTAGTTTTGTTTATTTGATTCATTTTAGAATAATCTCTTTTTAATTGTTTAATTTAGTTTTTCTTATTTTGAAAAATCACACTTTATGGTTGTTTAAATAAAATTGGATTGATATAGTGCTAATAGTTGGAATTTATTGATTAGAATTCTCTGTGGGATCGATACTCTATCTTATCACTTTATTACTTGTTGACTGTGTACACTTGCAAAAATTCATTGATTGCGAAATCAACCAACAGTGTGTGTGTGTGTGTGTGTGGATCAATGTGCAATTATTTGAAAGTAGTGCGAGGCCTCGTTCGCACCTATATACACAGGGTTTGAATTTATAGCAAAATTCAGTTTTAAACAGATATAGCAATAAATTTTTTGTAAAAGAGGTTTTTCAAACACTGTGCTCAATAGGAATTGAGACCTTTTCATACTTCCATTTTATTGTTAAATGTTCAGCTTGTTTGCTTTTATTTTCGAGATGCGAGGCATCTTCGAGAAAATAATATACAGCAGTGCCGAACTCCTCATGGGCATGATAGCCATTTAAGGAAATTAGTACACTGTAAATAATGTACAAGTTGCTTACAACTGAAAAAGGTCCATCATGGGAACCGAATCTAGATTCAGTGGACTGAATCTGTGATCACATGATTTCTAGGCTCACATGATACCGCAGTTTATATGAAAAGCAGTAAGCAGTTATATACATAAAAGCTGTAAATATATATATGTGTGTGTGTGTGTGTGTGCGCGCATGATCAACCACCACGAAGCAACTCCATGGGGGATCGAAAATGTAAATAAAGCAATAAATGCGATCAACCGCCACGAAGTAAACTCCAGGCGGGACTAAATGTAAATAAAGCAGTAAAAGGCCACGAAGTAAACTCTAGGCCTGACAAAAATATAAATATATATATATATGTGTGTGTGACGCCCCCAAAAATAGGTCCACCCGACCCATTCTGAGTCGCCAGATATCATACTATGAAAATCAAATACAAACTTCATTTATACAACTGTACAAATGTCGTGCAGAGTACGACAACAGATAAGCGGTGAGTTGCAATACAAAATCTATGTAACTCTCATGGTGCCTCGACCACAAAACCTTACAAGGGTACGTTACATAAAAGTACAGTCAAAAACTGTTTTAGAAATTAAAATATTTGGAAAGTGCTCAAGGAAGCCTTCGTACATGGGAGGCCATGCGTCTAGGTTATGATAGATATCATATGTCCACAGAATTATCCTTGGTTAACCCAATAGACCCCAAAGAAAAACAAGAAGATTACTATCATATTCCTTCCAATGATGAGTCTTCTCTTGACATATAATTATCTCAGTTGTCTTCAAGTGAGAATTATATTTCAAATATACTCCAAGATCATATAGGTAGTGCTCGTAGATATACTCAGCAAGTGGATGTGCACAACCCTGTCTTATGATAACACGAGATTGTATGTCAAAAGACATCTTATATGATAGTGGCAAAACACCCTTCCAAAGTTGGGTTCTCATCAACCTATTGTTGTTCACCAAAATCAATTTATTAAGTTACGTATAAAATACGACACGCACATCTTAGGTCCTCAATGCAATATTATATTGCATGTCATGCCGTTTTATAATGTATTGAGAAACTTCAACAGTCTCGGACCATCTCACTATTTCCCTGCTATCCCTGCTCGACCCAGCTACACTCATATTACCTGAAAGGAATTGTGAAGCAAAAGGGGTGAGCATAACTAGCCCAGTAAAGAATATCATGACTAAAGATAATTAAATTATCAATAGCATTTATCAGTAATAAATCAAAGATTTAGAACATATGGTAGATGATAAAACTTTTCAACCATAGTTGCAGCAGAACGAGCAATCCATTAAAAGAGTCAAATAGACCATCAGGTCTATTATATCCTCCATGTTAAAAGTCCACCAATAATGTTTTATCCCTGCAACATCAATCAACAATTCCTGTCCACAATTATATGAATAACTCATAATCATAATTGTGTTTCTGAATTCCTTTTCGCACCCAGGACGAAGATAGTTTATATCACATGTCTTCACCTGAAACATCAAAAATCATGGTTATACCAAATCACAATTCCTGCTCATAATCATACTAATAAATTCATCTTTGCACTACGGCCAAAGATATACAACTTTATAACCAATAATCAACAGTTCATCTTTGCACTACAGGCCAAAGATATACAACTGTAAAACTAATAATCAACAGTTCATCTTTGCACTACAGGCCAAAGATATACAACTGTAAAACCAATAATGCTGAGACTCAGCTTAATAGTATCACGACCACAAATTATCCATGCACTACGGGCCAAGGATATTCGTGTTTTCAATTACGGTCATGATTATACCGAATAATCCCTGGTCATAATCATACCAAGTCCATCTATGCACTACGGCCAAAGATGACTTTTATCACATCATTTATAACATTACGGTTATGATTATACCGAATAATCCCTGGTCATAATCATACCAAGTCCAGGCCACAGATGACTTTCAACACAACACAAGCATGAGAATGATGACAATGATATAATCATTAATCAAACTAAAACAAGGATAAATATTAAAGACTTTAAATTTATCCAAATATTATCAATCACATAATAAATTCATAATCTAATATTGTTAATATCACAACAATATTTTAATCACTTCTTAGCTTATAAATAATTTATTTCAATTGTTTACACTTTACCAAATAATGCATTTAATAATTCAAAAATGTCATACTCATAAGATTTCATCACCAATGATCAAATCCCTCAACAAAAATATGCATATACCTTATATAGGATTTCCAAGCCATAAAATCCTATTTTCCAACTTTGTTACTTCCCATAACATATTTAACTCATATGTTCGTAACTAAACCATTTTAATGAAAAATACCAAATCAGTCCCAAAAATATTTTTTTTCTGGGATTTAGCATAATATAGTCCCATAATGAAAATATATTTTTCTCGGAATTTTTAAAATTCATTTACTATTTTTCAAAAATCAATTTCTAATTAATTCCTTAAGAAATTAGCTACCTCAAGTTTAACTCCAAAAATTCCCAAATCTTGGCAGAATCTTACACATGTTAATGTGATCTTCCAGTTTAAATTTTATGGTCATCGGAGTTATAGAACTCCGGTTATAGCGTTTTTCGTCGGAAAAACCTAAATATTGAAATGGTCATAACTTGCTCATTTTAAGTCAGAATGAGCTCATTTTTGGACAGGAGGTTCTTTATACCATATACTTTCACGTCCCAAAAGGCCAGAATTTTTCTCATAAATTAAGTGGCCTAAAATGCCCTTTTAAAAATATGATCAGTAGTTTTTTCAAAATTTCCAGCTTTTGACTCCTTTACTAAAATCAGTCCACACGAAAATCTACAACACCTTTTCCAGTGATTCCACTTGGAGATGTTACAAAACTCATAGATCTAACTCTAGGAGTTGACCACACTCAAAAATTCAAAATATAATAGGAGATATGGTCAATTGAATTTCATGTTACGTTATCGAATACTTTCTCTACCTCCATGATCCAGGTCTATGCCTCAACTGGATTCATGGACCCACAGAATTCTGGTGGTCCAACCGCCTTGAAGTCCTTAAACGTTGTAGCTTGATTCTACGGTTGATTCTGCAGGGCACCCGTCAGTAACGTCACAAGCTGCTGAACTGGGTTAGCATCAACATTATCGTTATTGGTGGTTCCCTCATTGGTTTTTTGTCATGGTTGACGTCTTGGAGGCATTTTCTGTTAAAATACACTCATTAGATTATTACTCAACTCCTTTAAGTATTTTCTACATAAATTGCACCTCATAAAAGAAATCATAACATAACACCTAACACTTTGAATAAAATAAAATAATAACTTTTATTCATTCATAATCTTTTTGAAAAACATAAGAACAATAGCATCACTACTATTTACATTACTTTCTTGAACTACAAAAGTTTCAGGATAACATCATCATTCATCATCATATCCCATAGGTTACATAACACTTGGGATTTTACATATTATTTAACATTTTATTAATCGTATAACATGTACATTCCCTACGATGTACTACTAAGATACTGCGTAGCCTTACGACGCTCTTCCTCCATAATTCGGAACATTGTTCTACGATCTAATATGAATGATGGCAGCGTCTCGAACTGAATCGGATAACCCATGACCCGATCTTGAGCTCGATTAATCACGGTGTTGAATATGTTATTCATCTCCTCCATCTTCATCCTCTTTGCTTGTGCGTCTCTCTCTGCTATTCCGGCTCATTGATAAACTTCCTCATACGCGTCTTCTACTCTTTCCCTCTTAGTAGATTCTTCTTGCAACTTGTTCTTTAGTTATGCGATTTCCTCGGTCAGTTGTTCATTCTCTCCTTCAGTGTGGACCAGTTTCTCTTCGACATTATTCAGACGCTCATCTCAATCCTGGATCTCATCGTCCTTCTGTGCCATCGAGGTCTATTGTTCAACTACAATCTCTTCCAGCTCCTCGACGGTATCCTGAAGTTCCACATTGCGGTCGTAAACTTCATCGTACATACGAGCAACGATCGAGTTCAGTGGAATCTCTTCCTCCTCGTCCTCATCATCCTCATTCGATTGTGGCAGCTCAACAGGATCCTCCTCATCCGTCTCTACATCATCATCCTCATCAGGTAAACCCTCCTGCCCAACCACTATGACCAATGGAGCTGACTCCCGTGGAAGTAGTTGTTCCCAGACCACCTGAATGTCACGAGGCTCCTCCTCTCTAGGCATCTGAGGTCCTTCCTCCCTAGCCTGACTGGATTCTCCTACATTAGCCATCCTGACAACAAAATTTTTAAGTTTTAATTATTAATCATTATTACTCGACACTCACGAGCACATACGTTGTAATCACATAAGCACATAAGTGTTTTATTACTTCTTCCTTAACAACTCGATAAGAGTTTATCACCACTATCTTTTCAAAGGTTACTTCTTAAGGCTTTTCCCCCACCTAAGGTTCATAACCTAAAGCTTTGATACCAACTTGTGACACCCCCAAATCCGGGTACTTCATTCCCACAGGATTTGGTGTACCAAAATCTGATTTTTCAACCCTTTGTGATTTCTAAGAAACTTTCATGTTTTCACATAATAACCAACATAACTCATCATAATACTTACTAATACTTCATATACCCATGATTTTCATCAGTCCAATGCTTTTATTATGATTCTCATCATAATCAACATAACCAAATCATTTCCACAATTTAATAAGGAATGAATATAAAGGATCATTCACCATGCATGTGGTAACCCACATAGACAGGTTATTCCAACAGAATAATAAATAATGGAATAACAGAAGGATTCACCATGCATGTGATAGAGACCGCACAGACAGGTTATTCCCAACAGAATAATAAATAACGGAACCAGGTCAAGTGAAATTCACACCGACAGGATGTTCCAACAGAATAATAAATGCGGAATAATAAATAATGGAACAAAGTCGTGAAATTCAATCAAGCAAGGATATTCGCGAGAATATTAAATGCAAAACAATAAATAATGGAACCAGGTCCGGCGTAAAGCACAGACAGGATATTCCGACAGAATAGTAAAGAATGGAATAATATAAGAATTTCACCATGTATGCAGTACTTTGCATTTACATGTTATTCCAACATAATAATAAGGAATGGAATAACAGAAGTTCTCTTCATGAATAAGAAAGAAATAATACCCCTTATAGGTACAACAAATAATATCCCTTACCTTAGAATAAAGTTGGATACTAGAATTAGAAATGTAGCAGACTTCTCTTCTTCTTTATAGATTTTCTCTCTATAGCTTCTTTCTATAATTTCTCTCTATAATAATGGCTCTAAAGCTTTAGTGAATTGGTGAGAAATGAAGGAAGAATGAGCTTCTATTTATAGGAAAATATAGTTTTGATAATTACATATTTTGGGGCTCGAAAAATTACAGTACAATACCTTTAACTTTTTCTTCATTTTTAATTTAGTCCTACAAGTATTATCAAACTTGCACCACCTCCCCTAATAGTAAATAATGTGATTTAATAGTAAATCATGTGAACAAATAGTTCTAGACATGTGAAAATACAAATTACAGTATAGTACCTCCATTTATACCTCCATTTTTAACTTAGTCATGCAAGTATTATCAATCTTGCACCAACTCCCCTAATAGTAAATGAATGTGACTCAATAGTACACACATGTGAATAAATAGTTATATAAGCATGTGAATTAGTATCAACTAATTGCTCATTTATCCGATAAATTACCCGATTTATCAATATAACCCCCAGACATCAATTATCATTGGAATAGATATCGATTTTCACTAACACAATAATTCCAACACAAAGAAACTATTTTTATCAAAAATATAAATTTTAAAATTTTGAAGTTTGACTTTTCTCAAAAAAGTCAACTGTTGACTTTTTGACCAAATAGTAAAACTCGGAAAATTTTGTGTTTATAGTCTATTTTTACTAATTTCATCGTTCCGGACTCAAATATCACGTCCGCGTCTCTAAATTCAACTTTGAGCACAACTTCAATTTCAATAACATTCATCATTAATATCATAACTCACAATATTTAACAACTAGGTCGTTCCCAGGAAAGAGGGGGCTTTCCAATAAGAATTTCTCCCTATTGGCGCGCAATCAGGTGACCAAACCTCTCCTTGGCAGAACTTCTAGACATTGTAAATATTACAATTTAATAATATTAATAACTTTGTCGTCTCAATTATTGATTTAATAAAATATCATATAATTCAGATGATACTGTGACAATAATCGAATCAATAATATGAGAGAAATGATGCAACAATTACTATAGCAATAATCGAGTATAACTGAGTGACTTTTCACGTAAGCATCAATAATCAATCCCGTGTGCTACTATGCAACCACGCGTATTTTACCACCTATTATTTTATGACAACTTGCTTACTTTGAAAAATTTTCAAATGTCACCCTTAACTTTAACCTTTATGAATTTAACCATTTACTAAATAGAATATTTATAAGAAAATTGAATACTTTCATTTCATAAAATTCGGGGTCTCACATATATATGTATATATATATATATATATAAAAGTAGTAAATGCACCAGATATAAATGTTGTCAGACATATCTGATGAGCCTGGATTTTACATCCAAGTGCATTTATCGCTTTTTTATATATATATATATATATATATATATATATATATATATATATATATATATATAAATAAATTATTGATGAGTCGACAATAATTTATATATATATATAAGCAAATAAACACTCCAGGACATAAGTCTAGTCTCAATCGAGGCATAACTCGATAATGTTAGTCCATATATAAATATATACATATATAAGTATATATATATACAGATAGAAATGAAAATCACGGATAGAAGTGGGAAGCATACGCATACAACACGACTCTCAATGTGTGTAGAATAGTGTGTGCAAAGATGATGAAGAAAGACTTTATAGAGTGTGAGAAGGCTTACGGTGGGGTACACAATGCAGCTTCTATGACTCTAAATGGATAAACACTCAGCTCCCGCTAGTAATTGTATAGCTATATGTGAGCTAACAGGTGTTTAAAAAGAGCAAGCACTCAATATGAGGAGTGTACAGAGCAAATTGGACAGGGCTTCCTCGCCTTTTCTTTTTTTAAAATGGCTACCCCAAGCCCTTTATTTATAGAGGGGGAGTCGCAGGTGTACCTGCGGCTACCCGGGGTGCCCCGGGCTCCACGGGTCCCGTCGTCTCGAAGTACGTGCACTTGTGCACTGTGATGTTCACTCGAACTTGTAGAACTTCAATCCGAGCAACCGAACGAGGTATATAAGACCTTCTTCGGACTGCTTGTGTCGAGAGTTACGCAATGACATGGATTAGAGGTTGTACGAAGTCGGGAAGAGGGACCATGCCCATGGTCTTCAAGCTTCAAATTCTATCCGGCAGGCCGCCACGCTGCGTAATAGTCACTTTCGGATTGAAACTCCTTGGTTCTTGTAGGACATTGTTGTATGTATGTATGTATGTATGTATGTATGAAGTGTTGAGACGACGCGCAGATGTTGAGGTAGCAGGATGACGTTTGACTCCTCACCGGGGTTATCACCGGTTTGAGTTAAAAGTAGACGTTGCTCAGGGTTACATCTAAGATTGGACTGCTGCAAGTGTTTGAATGTCGCAATGTCATCCGTGAGTGTGTGCTATATCGCTTGGTGTTAGCTCGGGTCTGAGGTATGAGTGCCTCGGCAGAGTTCTGAGATTGAAGCTGATCGCATGCACTTGAAACAAGCATTTCTGGGGTTATCGTCGGAACTGCAACAGCATTCCTTGGGGTTATTGCCAAAGAAGAAACTCGGGGTTATCTCTGAGGTTGGAAATGATGTTTTCGGTGTGTGTTCCGGGGTTGGAAATGATACTCCCGGTGTGTGTTCCGGGATTGAGACTGAACTTCCGGTAGTATCCAGAATGGATGTGAACTGTCTTCCAGGGTTATCTCCGAAAGATGATTCTGCCCTCTTGCAATGTTAGTAGCAGGTGTGCAGAAAATTTTTAGTATCTACACTACATTACTACCAAGTGAAGCCCTTAGTATTTGGTTGTCTCCAAGTCCCATATTGGCTAAATTGGTAAAACTTTAAGGAAACTTTCCTTATAAATTGATTATCGTGTAATAATGAATTCAAGATAACAAGTAATCAAAGTATTATTACTTATTAATATTGGGATGTAAATACCAACTTGACCCTCATCAAATCCACTATAATGACACTAATAGTGATGTTGTTGGAAGAATGCATATTGTGATTTGATGTTTAAAGTAAATGTTCATGATTATATGTAAAGTCCTTCTAGGAATATATGTACAAGGACTTAGTGATAGATCAAATTGTTAGGTTGATCTAAGCTTTTAATGTTTATCATTTTGTAAATGAATGTATAGATAAAGAGATCAAAGATGTTAGGATGATCTATAAAATGTAATAGATAGGCTTCAATAAAATCGCAGCCTATTGAGCTGATCAAGAACTTGCAGAAGCCAAGGCAAAATTGTAAAGTATCGAGTATCGTAGTATGTCTGCCTTGAAAGACCACTCCAAAGATTGTTGTATGGTCCAGACGTTTTTTGAAGCCAACTCAGAGATCGTAGTGTGCTCTCGGAAACATAGAGTCTGCAATACAAGCAAGTGAAGATCGTAGTGTGCCAGCCCTTAAGAGAAATCGTAGTGTTCTCGGTTGGTAGCATTAAGCACCAAGGTGGAAAGACACCACGATAAGAATCGTAGAGTATCATCTGGCTGTGTCAAAAGTTGTGGATCCTGGTCAGTTGTTTGAAGATAAAATCTTAACAAATGTGAAATGGGTTACAAACGTTGAAGTAATCACCAGTCCCAATGGCATGAAAATATCCATAATACGAAACAAAAAGACATATTGAAGAAGCTAAGAAAAGGACCATGGGACAGAGGAAAACACCTTTTCAGGTGTTAGGTGAGAAAGCAGTCTGCTATGTCAGTGGGCCAGAATGCATTTCAGAAGATATGTAGAAAAGTCTCCATCAAAGTTCAGAAATGTCAAATGCATTAAATGCTTCAACGGATGGATTCAACGAGCAGATTTCAAAGATCACATATATGCAAGACATCTGCAAATGATAGAAAAAAAAGCAAGCAATTGAACAAAAAGAAAGAATACTCAACGCTCAACTCTACGATCTGAGAAAAAGAAAAAGCTTGCACAACTACTCAGTTCTTTCGAACAAGAGCTTAATAGCAACTGAGTAGCACCAACCAAGAACTCAACAACTACCAATCAACTGAAGTAAGAGTTCCAAGTCAGAAGGACTTGAAGAGTTCTAAGTGAACTGTGAAGAGCCAAGTGTCTTTGGACTTGAGGAGTTTAAGAGTGAACTAAGAAGTTCTAGGCTCATTTGGTCTAGAAGGAATCTGTGAGATTCGAGAAAGTGTAAAAGACATCCTTAGTGGATTTCTACCGAGGAGTAGAAGAGTGGACTAGGAGCTTTAAGTGCTCGAACCACTTAAAAGCATTGTGTCTATTGTATTCTCGCTATAATCGCTATAATTGCTATAATCGCCATAATTGCCTCACTCTCATTAATTCAAGATATCTTAATGGAGATTAAACAAATTCTTATTCCGCTAAGTTTTAATCATTATCAAAACTAACAAAGTAAAATGAAAAGATTTTTAAATATCTATTCAACCCCCCCCTTTAGAGATAACTATTGTGCCTCAAGGAACTAACAATTGGTATCGAAAGGAGTTCTATTATATAGCTTACAAAGCTTGAGTAGATCTAATGGCACACTTACCAAGCGAATCAAAGATCGGAGGAGGCAAAGAAGCCACCTATGTGCAACAAAGATAAATTTGCCAACCGGAAAGTTCGGATGCAAAAGCTACATGGATTCAATAGATGAAGATCTATTTGAAAGCTGTTTCGTGAAGGGCCCTACGTTCCTACAAAGCTTGCACCAACTATGATGATGATCCAAAGCGAGAATACGTGATCAAGGTCAAAGGAGAATGGATGAAAACGAGAGAGAAATGTTCAACTCGATAAAAAGGCCAAGAACATCTTATTCCAATCCTTAGAAGATGATCTGTTCGAAAACGTGGTCAACAGCAAAATAGCGAAGGAGGTTTGGGAAGCATTGCTCATCATGCATGAAGGAACAGAAGAAGTCAGAGAAAACAAACAATCCCTCTTGACTCAGCAATATGAGATGTTTGCTGATGTTCAAGGAGAAAACATCTTGCCACCTACGAGAGATTTAATGTTCTGCTCAACTCTCTAAGAGCCTATGGAAAGATCTATCCAAACAAAGATCTAATCATAAAGTTCATGATAGCCTTACCAAGCAAGTGGGATGCCAAAACCACTGCCATTAGAGAGTCAAAGAATCTACATGAAATGATTATTCAACAGTAATATGGCAACCTTCTTACATACGAACTGGAGCTGACTCAACGAGCAGAAACTCTGTCTGAAGGAAGAAAGAAGGACAAAGGTGTTGCTCTCAAAGCAACTGAAAACACCTCCAAAGTCAACACTGAAGTTGACTTTGACTATGATGAAGATGATGATGAGGACTTTGCAATGCTGGTGAAGAGACTCAGAAGGTTCATGCGTCAAGGAAAAACCAGCAAGCCAAAGAAAGTCAGCAACTACAGCAGCCAGGAGCAAATGAACGATCTATGCTACAACTGCAAGACACCTGGCCACTTCATTGCTAACTGCAACAAATCTCTCAGAGAAGAACTAAAGAAGAAATCACATTCAAAGAAGGAATAAAAGGCAACAAAAGGCCTCGTAAGAGAGACAAAGGCCTGTAGAATGGAGGATCGTGGAGTGACTCGAGACAATGACTCAACTCCGAATCTGGAGATGATGAAGATCCTCAAATGGCAAATCTTTTGCACGATGGCCAAAACGCTAAGGACAAAGCAGAACTCCAACATACATGAAGTAAGTATAGATGAGGTATTTGACTTCAACTCTCCTGATGTAGACATTGATGACTTAAGAACTGCACTTCATGACATAACATCTGATCTGCATCAATACATGAAATGTTTAGAGTTCTGACTAAGGACTATTCACTTCTTCAAAAAGAGAAAGAAAAAGTTCAAGAAGAACTGGAAACATCCCTTCTAAGTACTGATTCTCTCTCTAAGTTTGAAGCTGAGAATAAGCTCTTGAAACAAACCAATGAGTTCAATGTAAAAAGAGAGTCAAGTCTAACCTCTAAAATTGAGGAACTAGAAAAGACAATCTCTACATGGAATAAATCCTCTTCATCCATGGACTCCCTAATCTCTAGCTAGAGAAGTATCTCTGACAGAACAGGTTTAGGCTTTGGGGAATCTGCCTCAGAGCCATGTGTGGAAAAAGTAAAGGAAACTAGCACTAGTAATGCTTCAAATTTTAGTAGAAGCATTATATTTGTGAAATCCTCACAGAAAGATGAGTCAGTCAAACCCTGCATTACTGGTTCAATCCATATTCCAAGAAGTAAGGGATCTCATACTGGCCTGGGTTTCAGAAAAGAGAAGAGTAACCCAGCTACTACTCACCAACCTCAAAGGATCGTAGAGTCAAGTAAGATCAACTCTACGAACCAACTGGGAAGGTACAGTAGAGGTAAGGTACATTCCTCACAAATCATGAAACACAAGGACACATAGAAAAAGAAAAATTAGCTTAACAGAAAAATGACTAAAGATCCACAAAATTCCAAATGGAGGAAGAATTCTCACACACACATAAACATGCATCATATTAAATGTTTTGTGTGCTATAAAGTTGGCCACAAGGCTGCAAAGTGCCATTTTAATTCCATGTATATGAGACCCAAAAGAAAACAGATTTGGGTCCCCAAGGGTACTAACAAAGTAGGACTCATGCAAGTATGAGTACCAAAATGAAGGTTTAATGTTACCACAGGAAAAGAGCTCCACGATTACAACCTGGTATCTGGACAGTGGATGTTCAAGGCACATGACTCGGAACAAAGCCCTTCTGTCTAACTACATAGAGAAGGAGGGTCCCTCAGTCATCTTTGGAGACAACGGCTCTGGCAAGACAAGAGGATATAGCTCAGCTGGAAATGGTGCAGTATCCTTCAATAAAGTGGCATATGTGGGAGGACTACAACACAATCTTCTAAGCATTAGCCAACTCTGCGACAAGGGTCATCAAGTAACATTTCTCAACAATCAATGTCAAGTCTGAGACCTGAAGACATCTGCTGTAAAGTTAACCGGAACAAGAGAGGGAAATGTCTACACAGTAACTCTTGGTCAACTAAGCTCAGACGAGACAATATGCTTTTTGGCTAAAGCATCTGAAGAAATGAGCTGGTTATGGCATCGAAGACTGTCTCATCGCAACTTCAAGAGCATGTCCAAGCTAGCCTCAAATGATCTAGTTGCGAGCAGCCTACCTAAGTCAAACCGTTAAAGAAAGGTCGTGCAATGCATGTCAGCTTGGAAAGCAGACCAGAAGCTCATTCAAGAGCAAAACTGCCAACTCAATTGACAAGCCCTTGCAATTGCTACACATGGATCTATTTGGGCCAATTCCAATGACGAGCCTTGGAGGGAAGAGATACTCTCTCTGGTCGTAGTCGACGACTACACCAGATTCACTTGGGTGTTCTTTATAACCTCAAAGGATGAAATAAGCTCCCAACTGATCAAGATGTTCAGACTGGTAATGAACGAGAAAGGAGAAAAAATCAAGGCTATAAGGAGTGACATGGCAGAGAATTCGACTTCTTAGAAATGGACCAGTTCTGCACAGACAACGACATCAGTCACAACTTCTCAGCTCCACGAACTCCTCAACAAAATGGAGTAGCTGAGAGAAAGAACAAGACATTGATAGAGGCTGGAAGAACTCTACTAGCAATGACCCATCTGCTGAAATACAGGCGTAAGGCATCAACAATGCATGCTACACTCAGAACAGATCACTCATACACTCTACGTTTAAGAAGACTCCCTATGAACTGTGGAAAGGAAGAAAGCCAAGTGTCAGCTACTTTCATGTATTCGGTTGTGCATGTTACATTCTCAACAATGGAAAGCAGTACCTGACAAAGTTTCAACCCAAGTCAAACGAAGGAATCTTTCTCAGATATGCCACAGACAGTAAGTCCTATAGAGTGTTCAACAAGAAGTCACTGAGTGTTGAAGTCTCGATTCACATCATCTTTGATGAGACAGACTTAGACAAAACAGTGCTTCAAGACACTACGACTGACGGTTCAGACACTACAAATGAGGTCGTCGAGCTCAACACTACGATCGTAGTACCAGATAGTGAAATCGTTGAGCAAGAAAATGAGATCATAGAGAGGCCTATGCCAGACAACGAACCTCCACACCAAGAAGAAGAAGAAATAGATCTTGAAGATCTAAGACAAGAAGGCATAAGGACAGATGTCCCAACAAGAAACAGATGGGCAAGAGATCACACTCAAGACTTAATCATTGGGGATCCAAGTGCAAGAGTCAAAACAAGAGCTGCCACCCAAAATGAATGTTTCTATCTAAGCTTCCTGTCACAAATGGAACCTAAAAAGATAGAGGGTGCTTTGGAAGACTCCAGCTGGATAGAAGCCATGCAAGAAGAACTTAATCAGTTCGAAAGAAGCAAAGTATGGAGATTGGTACCAAGACTAAAGAATCATCATGTCATAGGAATGAAGTGGGTCTTCAGAAACAAGATGGATGAAGATGGAGTAATAACCAGAAATAAGGCAAGACTAGTGGCCAAAAGCTACTCTCAGGAAGAAGGCATTGACTACGATGAGACATTTGCACCTATTGCCAGATTAGAAGCCATCAGAATATTCCTCGCCTTTGCTGCTCACATGAAATTCAAGGTCTTTCAGATGGATATCAAAAGCGCATTCTTAAATGGTGAACTTCAAGAAGAAGTCAATGTAGAGCAACCTCTAGGTTTCATCAATCCATCTCTTTCAAATTATGTTTATCGATTAGATAAAGCCTTATATGGTCTTAAACAAGCACCTAGAGCATGGTATGAAACACTAACTAACTTTCTTATTGAAAATGGGTTCACTAGAGGTAGAGTAGATACCACACTATTTCTTAGAAAGCATAAAGATAAAGTCTTATTAGTTCAAATATACGTTGATGACATTATTTTTGGATCTCCTGATGAAAATTTATGCAAGAGATTCTCTAAGCTTATGCAGAGCAAGTTTGAAATGAGCATGATGGGTGAGCTGAATTTCTTTCTTGGACTACAAGTAAAGCAAACTGATGAAGGAATCTTCATAAATCAAGCCAAGTACATTAAAGATTTACTTAAGAAGTATGGCATGGAATCAGCCTCTCCCATGAAAACCCCAATTGCTCCTGCAACCAAGCTTGACAAAGATGAAAAAAGTAAAAGTATTGACATAACTCAATACTGATGTATAATAGGCTCTCTTTTATATCTAACTGCCAGTAGACCAGACATAATGTTTGCAACATACATATGTACTAGATTTCAGGCTAATCCTAAAGAATCACATTTAACTGGTGTAAAGAGGATTTTCAAGTATCTCAAAGGTACACCTCACTTGGGGCTTTGGTATCCCAAGGAGTCCTCATTTGAACTAACAGGATACATGAGACATCGATTTTGCAAAGTCGCAAAATAGATAGAAAAAGAGTACCGATGGCTGGCACCTCACAATTGCTAGGAAATAGACTTGTGTCTGGTTTAGCAAGAAGAAAAACTCAAGATCTACTCAACCGCGGAAAAGGTGAATATTTCTTCTTTGGCATTCTTTGTCTTTCAGATCCTATGGATGAAAAATTAGCTAGCAGATTATGGGTTTGAATTCAAATCCATACCTATTCAGTGTGACAACACAAGTGCAATAGCTATAACTCATTACCCTGTCATGCATTCTAGGACTAAGCATCTAGAAATAAAGTATCACTTCATTAAGGATCATGTGAAAAGTGGAACTATATCTTTACAATATATCCCTACTGAAAATCAACTTGTTGATATCTTTACAAAGCGACTAGATGAATCTAGGTTTAACAAGTTAATAAGTGAGCTAGGCATGCTTAATTTACAACCATAAAATCTATGCTCTAGTTTGTGCTAACCATGCAGATATAAAAGGCTATGTTCAAAATTGTAGACATGAAAAAAGGAAGTCCATGATCGTAGAGCTGCAGTGACAAGAAAGACATCGATCGCAACACAGACTCAACGATCGCAAAATAAAGGAGCTTCCTGTGATGATAAAAGTTCAACAAAACAAGGAAATTTCTCTGATAAGCGCCTCAGGGACAAACCTAACTGTGAGACCCCAGATTTTATGAATAAAGATTTAAATTTCTCGAAATATTTTTTTTGAATATTATGGTGTGGATTTGATATAATGTTATAGTTGTGGGTAATATTTACAAATTTTAAAAAGTAATCAAGTGGTTATATAATATTCGATTGGTCGGAGAATATTCGTACGACGACACAATCATTGGTGGACCCCACAACGGAAGTATTGTCGTAGTAAGAAAACGACATAATTATCTTTTATTAAAAATAACGGTGAAAGTGTTAACAAGATTAAAACATTGAACTACCCGGTAGTAAAAGTACGATGTAATACACGTGGTTGCATAGTAGCACACACGGTATTGATTATTGATGCTTACGTGAGAAGTCACCGGTTTTACTAAATTATTGCTACTGATAATTCTTTGCATCATATCTCTCTATATTATTGATTCGATTATTGTCCATCAAGTATCATCGCATAATATGATATATTATTAAATCAATAATTGAGACGACGAATTTATTCATATTATTAAATTGTAATATTTACAATGTCTAGAAGTTCTATCAAGGAGAGGTTTGGTCATCTAATTGCGCGCCAATAAGGAGAAATCCTTATCGGAAAGTCCCCTTTTTCCTGGAAACGACCTGGTTGTTAAATATTGTGAGTTATAATATTAATAATGAATAAATTCGTGTTGATTAAAGATGAAATTGATAGTTCCATTGTGTTGGAGTTATTAGTGTTAGTGGAAATCGACATTTATTTTGATATTAATTGATGTCCCGGAAGTTTCTTGACGATCGGGTAATTAATCGAGATAAATGAGCAATTAATTGCTATTAATTCACATGATTATAACTATTTGTTCACATGTGTGTACTATTGATTCACATTCTTATACTATTAGGGGAGTTGGTGCAAGATTTATAATACTTGCAGGACTAAATTAAAAATGAAAGAAAAGTTGGAGGTATTGTACTGTAATATTTCGAGCCCCAAAACGCGCAATTATCGAAACTATATTTTCCTATAAATAGAAGTTCATTCTTCCTTCATTTCTCACCAATTCACTAAAGTTTTAGAGCAATTATTATAGAGAGAAATTATAGAGAGAAAGAAGAAGAGAAGTCTGCTACCTCACTATTCCAGTATCCAGTCTTCTTTTGAGGTAAGGGGTATTATTTCTTCGTATTCATGAAGAGAACTATTGTTATTCCATTCCTTATTATTCTGTTGGAATAACCTATATACGCGGACTACCGTATATATGGTAAAATTCTTCTGTTATTCCATTCTTTATTATTATGTTGGAATAACATATCTATGCGAAGTACCGCATACATGGTGAAATTCTTTTATTATTTCATTCTTTATTATTGCATCGGAATATCGTATACGTGCGTTACGCGTGACACAGTTCCATCATTTATTATTCAGCCGGAATATCTCGCATACATGCGTTCGCATAACACTTCTGTTTGCCTTTGACTAATCTCAGAAATTGCTAGCTTGACTCCTTATTCTGGTCTCTTCTGGATAGCAAGACACCTCAAATTTGTGGCATGCCCAGGTCGCTTTCTCCTTGTGATCTCTCGTTCACTTATCATCAATGGACTGACTCATGCTTAATCATTTTAGCCTTGTTCTTTAGAAACTAGCCAATATCTCTGTGTAAACTATATCAGTTCCTTCTTTGCTTGGCAAGCGAAGACGATCTGATTGACCTAAGATCGTTGTCTTACATTCATTGACATACTCACGTGACTTTAGCGACTTTTTCCTTACACTAGTACAAAATTATAAAAAGACAACACTTAAAAGATGACGTTTTTATAAAAAAATGTTATGATATTTTTTTTACAACGTTTTTTAACAAAACGTTGTAAATACATATAAAAAAACGTTATGTATTTATAAGAGTAATTTTTAGTTTTAAATAGATAAGGTTTTTTAAAAAAAAACATTATTAAAAAACACGGAACTCAATTTGAAATTAAAATAAAACGCCAGAATACTCCCAAAACCCTAGCCTCTCCTCTCTCACTCCCTACCTCCACAACCATCAGAAATGGCTGCCGCCGCTGGTCGCCCCTGGTTTCGATTCAAACCCTTGAATCCGACATGTCCAAAGATGGCCCAGACGCCACCAACTCCCTCCCTTTGCCGGACGTCATGATGGCCCAATCCGTCCCGATCTCGTCAATTCTGTCCACGCACTAATGAGAAACAACTCTGTCCACGTTTTGAACGGGTCTAAGGTTTTGACCAATGAGAGCGAGGTGTCTGAGATTGAAAAGGAGGCGTGGAAGCTACTTCGAGGTGTGATTGTGGATTATTGTGGGAATCCGGTTAGGACTGTTGTAGCTAGTGATCCAGCTGAAAAGATATCTTTAAACTATGACCAGGTCTTCATTCGTGATTTTGTCCCATCAGCTCTTGCATTCTTTCTTAATGGAGAATGAGAGATTGTCAAGAACTTTCTGCTTAATACACTTCAATTATAGGTATTTATCAGTACTTTGGCTCTATCTTATTTAACCCTATGGTTTTCCTAATTAGTATGTAATTTACTTATCTTATTATCTTTACCATAAGCAATATCTATTTTGGGATTTTTTTTTGCTACGGTGTTAAACTTCTTGCATGTATAAGTCAATGTTTTGGTCATCAAATGCACAATATGTTGCTCAATTGTGCTCTATATAGCAGTTTAGTTTAAGGTCATTTTGGTATGGTGTGATAAGGATAAACATAGATGATATTGATTTAGTCTCAAGGTTGTTCAAACAGTGACACAGAGTCAGTGTGGTGTATTTTTGCAACTAAATTTTCTAGTTTATCCTAGAAACTTATTTTTATCACAATGGAGCTGAGCTTAGAATATTGTGATGTCCAGGTGGTCGAAAGAGAAGTAGTGGCATACTTGTGATTGTGGTTATTATGTTCAAAAGTAGTTCTCCTCAAATGTTACCTTGAAACTAAGGGGGAATATATTGAAATGCCATAGGACGTGTCTAATATGCTGCAGTAACTTTGTCCATGCATCTTAGCTACCAAGGGGATTATTTCTTTTATCATACCTTGTTATGATTTGTGGAAAATAGTTTGCTTAGCATAAGGTGACCTCAGTTGCCTCTGTCAATTTTCCATCTGCAAATTTAACTTTGTTATTTTTGCTGTTCGTTATTCAGAGTTAGGAAAAAACCGTCGACTGCCACAGCCCTGGGCAAGGGTTGATGCCTGCAAGTTTTAAAGTTAGAAATGTACCCCTTGATGGAAAAATTGGAGAATTTGAGGATGTTTTGGATCCAGATTTTGGTGAATCAGCCATAGGGCGTGTTGCTCCTGTTGATTCTGGTAAGCTAGGCCACATTTAAACTCTATGCACTGTCAGCTGATTTTCATATAAATGAACTGAGGGATCTATTGCCAATTGTTGTTTAGCTAATTTTTTTTGGGTGTTCGTTTACTGTTTCCAAAAATGTTTTGTTTTCTAACCTGAGTTGATTTGGAAAGATAGGCCACGCTGTATATTGTATATACTGTCGATTGTTTCACCTTTAAATGAGCTGGTACTTAATTATAATTGTTCCTTGGGTGTTTAATTTCTGGGTGTTAGTTTGGTGTTAATGTTTACTTTACTTTTGTTGTCATTAAAGCATTTTTTTTTTCAATAACTGTGAAATTATGCACTGAGCATTCACTGAAAGACAATTATTGGCTACTTTGACAGGGTTGTGGTGGATTATATTGTTGAGAGCTTATGGAAAGATCACAGGGGACTATGGGTTGCAAGCGAGGGTGGATATGCAGACAGGCATAAGACTGATACTTAATTTGTGCCTGACAGATGGTTTTGACATGTTTCCTACTCTTTTAGTCACTGATGGTTCCTGTATGATTGATAGAAGGATGGGTATTCATGGCCACCCTCTTGAAATTCAAGTAAGACATTTCCTTCAGATATTTTTTGGTTCGATCAAATTGGAGAATATTTTACATTTTAGTGCAAGTTAATGATGATTAGATTTGTACTGGTTGTGGATATAGGCTTATAGTTTTCAATATTGAATTCAAACCATCCTGCCACATTACTATCTTGATTTAATGAGGAATAATTGTACTTCTTGTCGCATGTAGTATGACATGAAAAGCTTGGGGACATCTCTGCTGTAGTGAAAGCATTTGCTGATTATGTTGACAGTCTCTGTGGGACCCCTTATCCTATGGATTGTGAAATATGGCTAAGAAGGTTAAGGCGACATATAAATGAAGAAGACCATGGGAAGGAAATTGACACATCAAGTTAGATTTTCTTTCACTAGCTACCCGAGTAGAACTGTAATACTTCACACCTTAATCATAATCTCACACAACGGGGCAGTTTTTTTTGCATTTTGAGCAAGTTTATGGAAGTTGGAGCTTCAAATTATATTCCTGGTCATAGGTTATTTTGTGGCTGCGAACTCACATTCAGATTTTCAGAGAATGTCTAAGATCACCATTTGGTGCTACTTTGTATGCAGTTCAGCAAGTACCCAAGTTGGTACAAGTATAATTGCATAGTTGAGGAGATGTTGTATAAGTTGTCATTATTTCTGTAAAGATAGGAGTCACTCATATTATTTAGAAATTTGCGTAATTGATCAGATTGAGCTTAAATGGAGTCCGCGAGGCAACTCTGCAGGTTTAGGGGTATCATCTTTTTTGCTGTAAGTGGGGTCATCAGTTTGTTAATGGCATCTATTTAAATTACCTTTTTGGTTTTCTGTTTCTAACCACATTCCTCTTCTTTCTCAATGTATGATCTACTCAGTTCCACCTTGAAATCGCAGATTATGCCTCTTGCTTTATTGTGGTCTAATTTTGTCTTGTAGGATGAGATTGGAAAGTTGGTGACAGCTATGGGAGGCATGCTGCATACTAAAGCATCATTGGATGTTAACTTTGTTATTGTAAAGAGTGTTTTAGCTGCCAAATACAAGGTTTTTGATTTCATTCATTGTTTTATTAAAGCGGCTGCCGACTAGGCTCTCCCTATCTCCTCCCCCTGCCCTCACCCAATTCGTGGTTTTTTGGTAATTTTGGAATATGTATTTTTTTAATAATTAAAATTATAGAAGGAATATTTTCTCAAATTCGCAGCGTTGACATTATTTCTATGCTATACCCTAATCTGTTTCTATGAACTGTATTCCATGCTAACCAATTTTTTGCTGGTGTAGCAGATTTTAGGACTATACAAGATAATCAAGCAGCTAGGATTTCTTTGACTGCCACAGTCCACACAAACCTCTCTCAAGTATACTTAGGGTGGTTGTTGAGGTTTTTGAAGTTCTCCGTTGTGGTCTATAGAACCTTAGATTGATTTTTAGTCCTCGACAGAAATGATAGGTGTAACACTAATAATATGGCCTTTAGGTGCACAGGCCTTGCACAAGCTATGTTCTGAACGTATATGTGATGTGCATGCAAACTATTGAGACTCGCACTAACTAATAATATGGCCTTTTGCTTGGTTTGGTTGTTTCTTCCTAACTTGTTCATGCTAGAAAGATTATTCTCATATTGTACCTTCATAAATGGTAGAATTGTGTTCTTGAATCAGTGTTTAAACTGCTATATGCTAGAAGACAAGTTGAGTACTTTTATTTCTTTAGGTATCGTGCCCGAAGAAAAGTTTAGTATTCTATTCTAGCCACACACTCCGGGTTCATTTTTTTTGGAGTGATTCAAGTCATTCAATCAGGTAATGCCACTGCTTATGATTGTCAGTACATTTACTAATTAGTGTGATGAACTGCTTATGTTGTAAATTGTCTTTGGGTATATATTTGTTTTTTAATTGTATGCTCTATAAGGGTTACCCTACGTTGATTTTTAACTCGTACTAGCTCTAAAACTTCTCTACTTCAATTATTTTGTTCAAATGATACTAATATTTGTGTACCATTTTCAGGCGGCAGCTTACTACTATAACGGCTTGATCCTCGATAAGGGTAATGAACTATCCTGCCACATTACTTTTGCATGTTGCTTCCTTGCTGCAGAAGAACTTCTGGCTGAGAGCAAAAAGGCTTGTTTAAGCTTCTGCCTTATAATTTGGTTGGGGGTTTTTTGTACATTAGACGTATTATATTTTATGGAAAGTTTAATTAGGTAGTAGTTTACTTTTATGGGTAGTTGGTATATTTTGTGGATGTAGTCAATTCACAATTCAATATAGTAGTAATTATATTGAAAAGTGAATTTGAGATGTATAGATAGCTTGGTATTATTGGGATGTAAACGAATATATTGTATGGTATTAATATTCTTTGTAATTGGTATATTTTGAATTTGAGATGTATGGATAGTAATATTATTTGAAATTGGTATATTTTGAATGTTTGATACATTTTGGCTTTAAATAGATGATACCTTCTAAACGTTGTATAAATATGTTTTAAAGTTGTCTGATGTATCAAATTACAACATTTCAAGGCAGAAAAATGTTATGGAATCATACTATCTACAATGTTTTCAAGCATCTAATGATTTTTGAAAAGCAAATATATAACGTTTTTTAAGAAAAAAATGTTGTGTAATGTGTCATATCATAACGTTTTAAAAACGTTGTATAAATGTGTCAAATAGATGACACCTTTAACCACGATATTTCTGTAAGACTTTATACAACGTTTTTTACGCGTTATCTATTTATTGTTTTGTAGTAGTGTTAGTCAGTCACTTTTACTGAAATCTTCTTTTGATCTACTTGTAGAAGACTTCATCTTGAATGGCTTTACAACTCAATCTGGATGTTGATTGGGTTGGTGCTTAGATCTTTTGTTAGCTTGCAAGCCATTTTTTGAGTGCTCTCTGATTTCCTTTAGGTGGAATGTGTCTTTGCAGCTCAGACCAGATGCTTCATCCTTTGGATATTCTGGGAGTGCTCATTTGTTTGAGAATCGTGTTTACTCTACCATTCTGCCTTGGCGTTGTGAGCACTTCTGTTGAAGCCTTAGTTCTGCACTCTACGATTCGGCTTGGGTTCTGCAGACACTACGACTCCGAGATCAGATCTTGACACTACGATTTCTGCCTTTAAGCTTGCTGTCTTCATCTGATCTGGCTCGACTACGATGCCTGCCTCTTATTTGAACAGTAAACTCTACGACTCCGAGTGTGATCTACGATTTTTGACTTGTCTTTGGCAGATGCTCGGTCGGCTCTTAGACATGCTGTCTCTACGATTCTGAACATGACTTTCTCAACAGACTAGGACTTTGAGGAAGTTCTTCTCGACACACTACGATCCTTCCTCGTCTCTCATGGCAATCTACGAGCTCCGAGATCTACTATCCTGCAGACTACGATTCTGCCTTGATAGTTCTCGAGTTTTCCTCGACTTTTCTGGCAGACTACGATTTCTGATTCAACGCTCGACGATCAGACATGCCTATCTATTACATTATAAGATCAACCTAACAAGCTTGATCTTTCTATATTTATAGTTCTTGTACATCATTTCTTTTTAAAGACTTTACAAAGCTGTTTTGCTTATATAGGATCAACCTAACACATTTGATCAATTCATTCTAAGTCCTTGTACATATGTTCCTATTATCTATTAAAGGACTTTACAACTTTTCTTGATGCAAGCATACTTGCATATTCATTCATTTATATCATAATCAAATCATATATAAATAGAAATATCATTCACATGCTTATTCTTAACAAAGTTGTTAGATCAGTCATTAAAATTAGGTAGTTTAGTGGCTCGACAAATTATTTTATAAGATATAAATTATTTTGGTTGAGCGAGAATAAAAAGAATTAAACGCAAATGATAGAAATGTTGAAAAGTAAGAAATGAGAAAATAAAGAAAGAAGTGAGAAGATTGAGATATATGAAATCTTAAAAAGAATGTTATTATATAATACTTTAAAAGAATTTCAATTATTCGATGATGGATTGGCCATGTTATAAATGAAAAAAGAGAGAAGAGATAATTATAAGAAACAAGAGAGAAAGGAACGAATGTATGAAAGGTTATGATTATATGACGGTATGATGTATTATGTCAAATTAATGAAAATAAAATAGTATTATAAAATAAAGTTTACGTACGAGATACGATAATGAAGATGTTAAAAACTTGAAAATAAGCATGTAGTTATGAACTAAAGTTAGATAAGACTTGGGCTAAGAATAGATTTTTATCGATGAACTGGATAAGAAAGAGTAAATGAAAGAGATAATAAGATAATTCGATAAAGTTATTCGATGAAAAAGATTATGTCAAATTCTAAAAATAAACCGAATATGAATGTTACGATAATAATGATTTCGAAAACAGAATCTTTATAAGGGGCCGTCACAGGAAATCTAGCTTATCAACAGCTTTATTAAAATTTTATTTTAAACAATGTTAAATATAACCGTCAGTTCCTAAGAATTTATTTCGGTAAGAGAAAATTTTGATGATATGTATAGGTGGGCCTAGAAAGATAAATTTCAAAACTTTACCTCAAGTAGTTCCTAGTATTTGGGCATACACTAACGTGTGTGCGCATAAAATTAATGTGTAATTGTGTCTAGAAAAAGTCAAAATATGTAAGATACTAATAATAAGAACATGAACATCAACATGAGTTAAAAACTACTAAAGAAAGTTAATTAAACAAATAAATAGAGAGAAAAATAAGAAAATGGATAGACAATGGACAATTATTAACCTAAAAAGAGTACTCCTTCCATTCCATTATATCTGACGTTCTAGAGATTTTCATATAGATTAAGAATAGATGTAGTTTTACTATTTTAGTCTTAATTAATACTTTGATCTCATTTAATTCTCTATTAACACCAAACTTAATTTCACACTCTCTCTCCTAATTAAAGAATAGAATTTAAACTATTTTTTGAAAATAGAGAAAATAGCCATTAATAGTGGTGGTGAAGGAAGGGTAGAAAAAGAAACAAATAGACAAAATATTCTTGATTTTGTAGAACGTAAAATATTTTGGGAAAAAAAAAACCCCTCTATAATGTCAGATATAATGGGATGGAGGGAGTACTAAATAACGTTAATAACTATGAAACTAAAATTTTTTAGTTTTAAAAACATGATATAATGAAAATTTTAAGATGATGACGTATAAAGAGTCCAACTACTTTGCTCTCATTTAATATTATAGATATACACGTAGTATGAAGTTTTAATTCAATTCGTTACTTCCAAAACTCAAGGGAAAAATGAAGGAAAAGGAAAGGAATTTTTTGTAGCATTTTTTGTACTATATTTTAACATTGTTTCTAATATTTTATCTATTTAAAAGTATAGATGATTAAATTTATATCTGTTGATATAGATATACATATTTTTATTTTATTTTACTTTTTCTTTTTCTTTATTTTCCTCGATGCTTTGTAAGTTTCAAACGGAGCCTGAAAAAGCTTGTACAAGTGAAGTGAAACATTACGAGAGTTTCACAATTCAATATCTAAAATATTAGGATATAGGAGCACAAGATTGTTTCCGTAGAAGTTATAACTATTTGCACCAAGTAGGTATCATTTTCTATTTGCACCAAGTAGATATCATTTTTTTCACTTGTACGCAATATTGATAGAAATTTTAATGTAAAATTATCTATACACTATAGATTATATTGTACAATTATTTATATGCAAATATGCAATATAGAAAACATATCAAGGATGGTAGAAATCAAAGAAAACCTCTTTGGAAGAGGATGATAGCACTTGTTTCAGTTTCAAACTTCTCCACAAAGTAGTTTGACAAGCATACACATTGACACAAATTACTTGTTCACAAATTACTGTCTTCTTTCAACAGGAAAAAGCACAAAACCAAGCATAATAACATTCCAATACTCAATATAATATCATTCAATATTATGCAAAGGACATTTAGTATGACTAATATTATCAAAGCCTTGGTGAATTGGTGAACCAAGTTGGTTTATGCATAGACAGAAGTCACAGAACAAATATACACAACTGTTTGATACAATAAAGTCTGTTTTAGTACCCGCGCTTGTGGATGATGTCAGTGAACCAAAATGATTATTATATCATAATGGATCACCTTTTTTGGTTGTTGAATCATTCAAAATCATCCAAAAGGAAAGAAAACTAGAAAAGCCATTCAAGTTTGATACACCAGATATAGTAAAGCAATTATTGTATGTGACTGAGTTTCAAGTTGAATGTGAGAAGAATGGCAGTGTGTGACTGTGGAACTGTATAGAATTTGAGTGGTTGTTTACCATACTATCAGGGATTAATGGGAAGGAACTAGCAACTTCTGAAGTGTGACTATATCCTCAAGATGCTTCAATATATAGCACCAGCCTCATCCGATTCCCATGGAAATCTGGCAACAATATCACTTAAGGATGGACGTAGGCTTGGATCTGCATCCAACATTTCCTTTATCAATCCAGTAATTCTTTGGTCTGCATCCCAGTCTTGTGGAAATACCTTATTCACCAGTTCTGTGAGGGTCTTAATTCTTTCCATCTCAGTTTTCATTGGATAGAGAATCTCAAACAGCAGTACCCCAAGACTAAAGATATCTGCAGCAGGACTGACGTGAACTGATGAAATCTCTGGAGCTCTATAAAATGCTTTTCCTACCCAGCCATCCTCATCTAGGTCAATTCCCTTGGAGGGTTCCATAGCTGAAAAAAGAAGTACATGTATGAAGTTCCAATAGTCCATTCAGAAATCAGAAATAGAGCATTACATGTATGAAATTTAAATGATGGTTGCATAGTCTATATAACACAATCCAATACCTAAGCTGAAATCACCATTTTGATCTTGTCAAATGAATCAAAGAAAATGTTGTCCCTCGTTAGATCTCTGTGAATCCAGCCGTTATTGTGGAGATGTTTCACCCCCTTTAAGATCTGACGAAAATAGTCATAGGCCTTCTCCCTTGTGATAAGTTCCTTATCCATTTCATCCTGTAATGATCTGCATAATAAAAATTAAAATAGCACCCATTAGTTTAGTGGGACTGTTTTGCCATTCAGACATGATTCTATACCTTGGACAGGTCTCTAGTATTATGAAACAAGTGTTAGTTGGTGGGTCAATTTCTTCATCATCTTCTTCACTTGAATTCAATTCTACAGAAACACAGTCCTCCTCCCATGCCTGCCAAAAAAAACAAAACAAAGTAAAATAGTTCAAATTTTATCCATTACCTAAAACATAAAAAGCACTTTATTCATTTATAAATAGGTCCAACAATGTAAAAAGTTGGTTACTTTAAATACTAATTAATGTTCTACATAAAATCATTTAACTTTGAATAATAAAATTATACTTTAAAGCAATTAGGTACTGCAAGAGAGGCAGGGGTATGACCCCTCCCAACATATCGGGATCAAGGCTAATCTAGCTACTGTTTCTGATGTCCACCGATGAGGGAGAGGAACAAGTATATCTAAGTTACAGGAAAAAAGACAAAAATAAGAGGAAAAGGAGAAGGGGACAAAAACAAAAAAAATCAACAAAAAATTTGAAAAAAGGCAAGGGAAAAAAGAAGGAAAGTGGAATTGATTCAAATTCTGAAGTAAAGAGAGAAAAGATTTTCAGCAGCAAGTTTTCTAAATTCATCAAAGAAATTGGCTCAACTTGAGATGAAGGTAATTATGGGAAACTAAATGAATTAGAGGAAGTGATAAATTGCATTGGGGAAGTGTGATAGAATTAAACTGGAATTTAAGGGGGTTAGGAAGCACATTAAAATATAAAATGCTGAAGTTTGAAGAGGGCAATGGTCGTAAAGAACGCAAACTTTTGTTTGTCTATATCAATGATAATGGTGGTATTTTAACATGCAGTTGGAAGATGTATGCGTTGTGATTTCAGCTTTGTAGTTTTTCATAATCCAAAAGATTTGGATTATGGGTTTCAGTTTCACAGTTAATAAAACAAAATTGGGTTAAATTCAGATGACCACCTGGGGTTTGGGCGGTTTTCCACTTAACCACCTGTAGTCAGTAAAACTACATTTAAACTCTCGACTTTTTGAGTTGAAGTGAAAAAGTGATTTTCGTCTTAACTCCGTTACTTTATTTGACTAAAGACTTAATTACCCTTTATATATATATTGAAAACCAAAACACTCACTCATTCATCATTCTCTCTCTATTACAAAGACTTTCTCTCTCCAAAATCATATTGATATTATTATCATCCAAATATATACATCCCCAGGGCTTGAATGCATCGACCATGTATTTGAGCAAATTAAGGACTTGGGGGTCTTATATCTTTCCATCTCTATCTCCACTAATAGATTATAGCAGGAAAATAGATGCTCCTGTTGATGTGCCAGGAATTAATCAGGGGTGGCCATAAATTGTCATATCACGAAGCTGACTAAAAAAACTTCAATTGGGTAGAGCAAAAAAAAAAAACCTCACTTTTTCTACAAACCCCCAAGAGGAAATCACATTGAACTTGAAATCAATTGTTTTTCTTGTTAATTGATCATCACTAGCTGCTAAGACAGCAGCTGCCGCGACAACAGATGGTCGATGATCCATAATATTAATCTCTGTATCAAGAATTAAGAACTCAAATGCTAATGATAAATTCGAATTGAATTGACCCTGATAATTGTAGTTTACCTTTCATTATAGAGAAAATGAGTTGAACAGCCCTGGTAACCAATTCTGTAGGAGGCGTAGTCATCACAGAACTTAGTGATGAAATAGTGGAGAAACTCTGTAAAAGGGCTTCAGTATTTGAGAGAGAAAAGACGTGGGTGGAAATTGAAGAAAAGGGATCAAGATTATCAAAGCAACAACACCAACCACAAAATCATGAAAAACAACTAAATAAAGAAAAACAAGAGAAAGAATCTCATCAAAATGACCCACAACAGCCCAAATCCACCGTGGGTACAAGCATTCAACAAGTTATTGAGCAACAATTACTTGAGCTTCTAAAGATAGAAAATCAAGAAGATATCAGATCTGATCTAGAAACTAGAATCAATCTCCAAATTAAAAACATTAAAAGATCGAATTCACACTAATCTTGTAAGAAGTCTTCAATGGAGAAAGAAAAAGATAAATCATTGAATTCACACTAATCTGGAAACTACAGACTGAAAAAAAAAGAATATTACACTATTAATTAGTCTAACCCTCGTCCTCCTTCACAGGCACAGAATCCTCAACAACACTCGCAAAATTATCAGTCCCCTGCCTCCAATCACCCACCATTTTCTCTATTTTCTCTGTCCTCCAAACCTTAATCCAATTCCTCGGTGAAATTGCACCGCTACCCCAGGCCGCTCGATATGGTAACCTGACCTATCACACCTGGCATGAAAAAATGTTTGAAAACGCAGAATCCTTCATCCTAGAAGTTCTTTCGGATGAACTGAAATCTGCGATGTTTTTATTCAAACAAAAAAAAGAGGGTTGCGATGACTAAAATGATGACGGATCTGGATTTTTGGTAGAGAGGACGAAATCGCGTGGGGTATAGTGGCCGGTTAAGGGGAGTTAGCCTTCGTTGTGAGCTCGATCGAGGGTTTCGTCGGCTTTGGAGGTGGTGCGGTCGTAGACGGAAATGGGGAAGCCTTTATCGGCGATGGAGGACGAGGGTGAGTCACTTTAATAACTTTGTTAATAACAAAGAGGAAGAAGAAAGGCTATTTTAGACATTTACCAGTTGTTTTTGACTGTTAGAGCTCTTTCTCACGCGCTTTTGGCGTCTGACATACACGCACAATTAAGTTGGATGGAAAAGGTGATTTTTTCATTTTAACTCAAAAAGTCGAGAGTTTAAATGTAAGTTTACTGACTACAGGTGGTTAAGTGGGAAACCGTTCAAATCCCATGTGGTCATCTGAATTTAACCCAACAAAATTTTGTATTTTGCCAAAAAAGCTACTTTTAGCCACTTATTGTAGTCCCCTTAATAATCATCCACCAAAGCATGTGGCATACTACTTAGAATGAAGAGTCAAAGAATAAAACATAAATCTCTATTTCCTTGATGTGTAACCTATGGCCTAAGCCAAATTCCTCGTTATTATTCGTCATCATTGACCACATAGTTATTTGACTAAAAGAAATGAACCTGAAAGTACTGCATGACATAGCGGTGTTGTAGAGCAGCCAAAGCTTGCACCTCCTTAACACACAAAACTTAATTAGCTCCCTCATTTAATGAGTGCAAAAAGTTAAAACAGAAAACATTAAAAGCTTTACCTTTTAACTCTGCCTTCACTTTTACGATTAAATGGTATCTTCTTTACAACATAGTTACCCAGGTCAAACCTGTTGGTACAGCTGAAAGCAGCTCCATCCGCGCCTTTCCCAATCCTCCCGCCATGTTCAGTGAATTCAATATCATATGAGCGGTAAGGATTAGGACCCTTATTAATCTGATACTCTTAATATAATGAAGTTTCTGCCTTTTTTTAGGAAAGAATTATAGGAGATAAAATTCTCTTACCTCCCTTTCATCTTTGCTTTCACTACCACCAACTTCTTCAAGCTCTTTGGAATCCTGACATTCCAAATAACATCCAAAATACTCTGTCCAATTACACTGTCCAAAATGGGTTACATGAGTTCAATTGCAAAAATATCCAAAATACACTGTTCAACTCATACGTAATTAGCCTATATATGCAAATGTGCCTCTACCTTATTCTAAACAAAATATTCTCCAAACACTATGAAGCAACTGTAATATCCAAACTAAATCACCATATCAAATGTATATTTACAGAGTCCAAATATACTTAAACTCATTGACAGTGAGCACAAAAGCACATTCATGAGTTCAACTTGTACCTGATAAAAGATAATCAAACAAGAATATGGGGTAACATCCCAATTGTTTTCTAAAAAGCTGAATATTAATCTTATTCATCACTCCTGTTGTTTCTGCTCTAAAGACTACTGCTACAGTAACAATCAAGTTGATCCCATTTTCCCCTGCTCTTTGATTTATCTTGGCATATTTTAAATTTTTTCCTCAACTTTCGAATAAAATCTCTGCATCCTTTTAACCTGTCGGCAGCCTCATTCTTGTTTAATGGTGCATCTTGAAAATTATTTCCCTCCTGCTTTTTGATATAGAAAACATAACGCTGATATTGAAGCGCTGCATGTACTACAATAGCCTTTCATCATTTCATCAACTAGTTAACAAAGTTACTTTACACTAACACATAAAGCAATTACTGTCTTTTTTCAACAGAAGAAAAACAAAAATATATGCATGATATCATTCCAGTACTCATATACTCCCTCCTATTCAGATTAAATGACATTTTAGAGTTAAGCACACTTATTAAGAAATAACACAAAATATCTTTTATGTCCCTAATTAATTATTTCTCTCTCCACAATTGTCTCTAATTAATTATTTCTCTCTCCACAATTGCATTTACTAAACATATTAAATAGAGGGGTAAATTAGGAAAAAATAGTGCAATATTGCATAGAGATTCCAAAATGACACTTATATAGAATAAAATTAAACTCCCTAAAACGTCATTTAATCTGAATAGGAGGGAGTATATTGTACAAGGATATGTACCGTGACTAATATCATTGGTTATTCAAATTGGTTACATCCTAATATAGGGTGCATGGATGGAACAAACCTGTGCATAAAATACACGAGTATGTTTTGATAATGTGATTTAGATACAAATTACGAAAACCATTACTTTGAAAAAAATGAAGTTTTTACCTTTTTTAGGAAAGAATTAAAGAAGATATAGTCTTTTACCTCCTTTGCATCTTTGTTTTTGCTACCAGCCATTTCTTCAAGCTCTTTGGAAACCTAACATCCAAAATACACCGTCCAATTACAATGTGCAAAATGGGTGGTTACATTAATTCAGTTGCAAACACAATATCCAAAATACACTGTCCGAGTCACACATAAGTAGACTACTGCTACAGTAACAATCAAGTTGATCCCATTTTCCCTTACTCTTTGATTTATATTTGGCATATTTTAAACTTGTTTTTTACATTACTAAGTTCAATGCAAAATCTTCAGTGACTAATATCATATTTGTGATCCAAATTGATTATAGCCTAATATGGGGTGCATTGACGGAACAAACATACGCATAAAATATTTCCTTACTTTTAGCTGCAGCTAGCAGTCCCGAAAACAGTAAGGATGCAGGCAAAGTTGTCAATATGGTGTTGAGAGAGACATACCTTGTTCTAACTCCTGGCAGTAAATATCCTGCTTGTATAAGGGTAGAAAATTTGAATTAAAGAGAGAATGTCAGGACTGGTTGAATCAGACTTAGGACTTTAAGATTCACACGTTACACAACAAAACTATCATTACTCTAAAATTTCTTGCTTGAACTAAACACTATCTATGGCTGCCTCACTATCCAGTAGAAGGAGCTTATGCAATGTTTAAGACTTACACAACTACTTGGCTTAATTTGGTGGAGTTTCAAGTACATGATATCTCATTTTTAACCAATGCTCTAAAAATGAGATTGATCACGTTAGGAAAAGGTACAGAAAAAGAGAGTTTGAGTAATGTAAATGACACTAACACTAGAATTTAGTTAATAGCAGTACAAGAATATGCATCAGATATATTGCATACTAACACTTTTAAGGTCCGGTAGTAATATAATAAAAATTAGCAATTAAACCAAGAGGAAATTACTTGATCTGCAAAAGTTATGCAGCCAAACTAGCTGATTCTAAAAAAAATGAAGGAAATTAAAATTGAGTGTAAAATATAATCAAAAATAGATCTAATATATACATAAACAACCGTCAAGCTCAAATTATTTGTCAAACCTATATCTCAACACAGAATAAATCTAGTTCTAAATTTTGATAGATTAAGCTAGATTGATGAAAAGAAATGGAGCGAATATAGAACTACCAAAGCATCAAGCAGATAGACGATTAAATCATCGGCAAGCTAGATTTCAAGCAACTTATATCAATCAAACAAATAAGACGATTACTACTCATGTAAAAGCACAGTACTGAATTTCTAACGAATGAATGTTCCGACAATTAACAAAGCATCACATATGGAGAGAAACTAATAATAATAATAAATATAAAAAAAAGGAACGAAATTAAGATTGAGTGCAAATACAATCAACACAGGTCTAATATACACAACAATAAATGAACAAGTTCAAATAATTGATCAAAACTGTAAATCGGCACATAATAGTTCTAGTTCTGGAAAGCTAAACGGAATAAGCTAGATTGACGAATACAAATGCAGCGAATACGGAACGATGAAGATATATCAGCCAGAGCATCAACAAATCAACGGTTAAAACATCTTCGAGATAGATTCAAGCAACTTGAATAAGACGAGTACAAATCATGTGAAAGTACTTACAGTACTGAATATCTAACGAATGAATGTTCGGTTAACGAAGATAATTACAGACGAAGAGAAATTAATCAAAAAAGAACGAAATTAAGATTTAGTGTAAATACAACCAACACAGGTCTAATCTACACAAAAATAAATGAACAAGTTCAAATAATTGATAAAAACTGTGTATCGCACATAATAAATGAACAAGTTCAAATAATTGATAAAAACTGTGTATCGCACATAATAAATGAACAAGTTCAAATAATTGATCAAAACTGTGTATCGCACATAATAATTCTAGTTCTGGAATGCTAAACGAAATTTCGATGGATTAAGCTAGATTGACGAATTCAAATGCATCGAATATGGAACCATGAACATATATTAACCATAACATCAACAAATCAACGATTAAAACATCTTCGAACTAGATTTTAAGCAACTTATTTCAATCAAACCAATAATACGTGTACAGATCATGTAAAGGACTTACATTACTAAATTTCTAATAAATGAATGTTCGGTTAACGAAGATCATTACAGACGAAGAGAAATTAATCGAAATAAAATAGCATTTCAGAAATGTGCGTGTGCGCGATAGAGAGAGAACCTTGAGTCACGCCAAGTCTGAGGAGCGATGACTGAAGCTCTCAGAGAGAGAAATGACAATTGGCGATTAAATTCAACAATTGTTATATATACTGTGTTCCGGGACATTTTAGGTATTTTGTGGAAATTAGAGGACTGATTCGGAAATTACCCACAGACCGCACATGATATTGGTGTATTCTGAATGTAAGAAATTTAAATTTTAAATTGTTTTTTTTAAAAAAACAAACAAATTCGCTAGTCTTTTATTTTTGGACTTTAAAGAAATACTTTTTTAGTTTTAAAATAAAAAATGCATTTTTAAAGCGATAATTTTAAGTATAATTTATGCATCAAATTTATCATTAATATTATATATATATATATATGTTTGACTTGTTAATATTCTAACCTTATTGTTTTGATGATGACTTGATATTTTGTACTAAATTGTTTATTATGAAATTTCAAGAAGTTGATAAAAGGGTCAGTGATGAAAGACTTCGAAGACATTTGTGTACTAAGAAATTAATGTAAAGTCATTGCAAATATTTAAATTTTCAATTCAAGACATTTTATGTGTGCATTTAATATAATTAGTATTTTATGCTTGCTTAAAATTGAAATGAAATGTTAATTGTTTTTTATTATTCGGGAATTGCAAAATTAATTAATTAAGTCTTTGATTAGCACATATGGGTATTACTAAAGTGTTTGATCAATTCAACTATTTGTTTAGATTTCCGAGGGCATCCTAATTTAATGGGATATAGGCATGTACACGTATAAAATTTTATTGTGGATCTGGATAGTGCATATTTCGTATATCAATAAGTCTTGCCGGACAGGAAAGCTGGACAGGATTATTGGACAGGCGAATTTTTTATTTTTTTTTTTTGTTTGTGACTCCAAAAAATGTGTAGTATTTATTCTAACAGAAATTTTTATAAAATATAGTATTTTAAGTGTAATTTGGATACACATACAAAAATAGGGTTATAATCTTGTCCAACTTTCCTGTCTGTGTAGAAGCACCGTTCTTATATTGGAAGTTGTTTGAAAAAGACGACAGTGTAATGATTACTATTTAGTGGCTTACCTGCTTACATCTTGGAAATTGCATATCATGATTATCCCGAGTAAGTTGGTTTATGATACACTTGTTAATAATTACGAAACTAACACCCCAAAAATATTTCTGAGCTATTTATTTCAAAAGCAATGTTTACCTTGACACTTTTCACGGAATTGATATACATTGGTAATACAATGTGATAAGTGGCGGCAGATTTAACAATCATGATTGTTATAGGAGACTTGGTATTGAAGAAGTCAAAGCATATAATATTACTTGAGATATACATAAAACAGTTTCTATCTTAATGATTACCTTTGAGATAGTCTAACAAACATCTGTTTTGGATTATCCTTCAAATTGGTTCTAACGGAAATAAATTGTTAAATTGTTTTCAACGGGACCATAATTGCAACGGTAATAATTTTTGGCTATAAATTCAACAGAGATATTAGTGATAAAAAGTATAACACTCAAATTAATCTTTGCACTAATATACTTGAAAGATATTCTATCATTTTCGGTGCAAGCTGCTGTGCAATTATATTGATACTATTTTCAGCTAATTTTCGTGAGTTACAAATTGGTATTATTTCTTTTACTCTTTGATCATTGCATACATTAGTTGAGCCTTGCATTGTTAAATTTCCTATTTACTTTGATCATTAGACCTCTATAATTGCAATTTTATTATTTAGACTAAGTGTTGTCTAAAGGAATTTAATCCAGGTGGATTAAGGTTTGCTTACAAACAGGTTCAAGGAAGCATAGATGCTTAATGAGTGCATTGGTGCACAAGGAGCAAAAAAGCTCAATTGAATTATTGTAATTCAAAATTTGATAGAATATATTTTGCAACAAGAGTCATTTTTAAAGAAATAAAGTGAGTCTCCAATACTAGTTGGTATTGGACGTGGACTAAGCTATTATTATAGAGGGTAATAGCTGAACCACGTAAAAAATCTTGCTGTTAATTTTATTACTTGTTTTACTTTAATTATTCACAAAAGTTAGTTAATTATCTTAATAATTAAAATTTGAATATTTTCATTATCTTAAGATAATTTATTAACACCAAGTATTTTCACTAAGTTATAAATTCAGCAAGATATTTTTATAAAATCAAACAGTCAATTCGGTAGGCCATATTAATTCAGCAAGCTGTATTCATTAATATAGTAGGCTGAATTTAACATTTTGGTTTAATTCAAAAATTGGTCATAGATTGTTCCCACACTTATTCAACCCCCCTTTTAATTGTGCCTTATCTGAATTTCATTTGGTATCAGAGCTCGGCTCTACTTATATTGGTCTTAAAGGTGACTTGTAGGGAAAGATTCTGACATGGCACAGTTCGGGAACAACAATCAAGAAGGTCAATCAACAAATAGACCTCCTCTGCTGCATGGAACAGAAAATTATAATTTCTGGAAATTCTGAATGAGGATCTATCTTAAAAGAAACCCTTGGGAATGGTGGGTTATGGAGAATGGACCGGTTATTCCAAGGAAATATGACGATACTCCAAAGACTTTGCTAGAGATGGACTCAACTGAGACTTTCATGGTTTCCTATGATTCAAGGGCCATGAACACATTATTTAGCGGCATGGTACAATCCGAGATCGATAAAGTTTCCTCATGCAACACAACTAAGGAAATTTAGGACACTCTAGTGGTGAGTCATGAAGGAACATCCAAGGTTCGAAAAGTTAAACTAAGCATGCTCATGCATGACTATGAAATATTCAAGCTTGACAAAGACAAAACCATAAAAATGGCACAAGCAAGGTTCCTTGTTCTTCTGAACTCCTTAAAGCTACTTGAAAAATCCATTCCACAAAGTGAGATTAACTGTAAGTTACTTCGGGCTATGCCCAAGAGGTTTGCTTCTAAAATTACTACTCTTCAAGATTCTTCTACTATTTCAACTACAGATACACTAACTCTTTTAGGTGAACTTGAGGAATATGAACATTAGTTAAAGAGATATGATGATGAGGAGGAAACTCCTCGAAGAAAGGTTTTAGCTTTTAATGTAGGAAATGAAGAAGAGCTTGATGATGATTTGGATGAAGAGATAGCCATGATGTCAAGGAGGCTCAAAGGATTACTACAAAGGAAGAATAAAAGGAAAAATACCTTCAACTCAAATAAAGTCAAAGGAATGCAATTTGAGGAGACATATTTCGAATGCGGATGTTTAGGGCACTTCAAGAAAGACTGCTTTCAACTAAAGAACAAAGGAAAAATGAGCTTCAAAGATAATAAAAGAAACAAGGCACTTATCACTTGGAGTGATAAAGAGGAGTCCAAAGTTGAGGTAGAGTCCAAAGTTGAAATAGCTCAAGTATGCTTCATGGGAATAGAAGGTGAATCAAACGAGGTATCTAGTTATGAGTTTAATTCTTTGAAACAAGAAAATAAAAAATTAAAAGAAAAGAATGCATATTTGAAAGACTTGGTAAATATATTAATGAGTGAAGTTGATTATTTGATAAATGAAAAGAAAGATATCGAAAAGGAGTCTACATGTAAAGAAGAAAAGATTTTGAATGCTAAGATTGATTATCTAGATAAATATAACAAAATACTTTTTAATAAGGTAAATTATTTGAATAATGAAGTTCAAAAATTGACTAATGGACTAAAAATGAGAGATGTATGTATTGATGCATTTAGTGATAATTCTCTTTGTAAAACTACTCCTACTAATGAATTTCAAAACGAAATAGATTCAATAAAATTATCTCTTGCTAAGTTCGTTCAAGGAGAAGAAAACTTAAATGTCATATTGGGTAAACAAAGACCTAGTTTTGAAAGATAGGGAATTGGTTATAATTTTATGCATAAAAAGGGTGACATAAAAATGCTAAAATCAAAATCACGTTTTAGCTTGAATTATTGTTCTCCTTTCACAATGTGTAGAAATTGTGGTATTAAAGGTCAATTGGACATAAACTATTTTAAGAAAAATAAGATTAAAAAGGTATGGGTTAAAAAGGATGATTTACGTGCAATTAACATTAAAGGACCCAAAAAGATGTGGGTACCAAAAGGATGAATTATTTTTTCTTGACAAGTATGTCTCAAGGCAAGGGTTCCATCTCAAAAATAGATTCTTGATAGTGGATGCTCTCCTCACATGACTGGTGACAAATCAAAGTTTGAAGAGCTATAAATCAAGAAGAAAAATGGTACGGTTACATTTGGAGATAATCGAACTTTTGAAATAATTGGAAAAGGTAAAATAAGCAATGGAAAGGTCAATATTGATAATGTACATCTTGTTAGTGGACTTGAATTTAATCTTATAAGTGTTAGTCAATTAATGGATAATGGTCATCAGTTTAGTTTTGAAAAATAAAAATGTACAATTTCTCATGGTACTAACAATACTACTCTAGTTGCACAAAGGGAAGGAAATATATATACTATTGATTTTGAGCAACAGGATGAAGAACTATGTATTGCATCTGTGCAAGATGAGGCTAATTTATGGCATAAGAGGATGGGACATGTTCACATGGATTTAATCAAGAAATTATCCTCAAAGAATCTCGTCAAAGGGTTGCCAAAAATAAAGTATGAAAAGAAGGGAATATGTGTTCCTTGTCAACTCGGGAAACAAGTAAGAACATCGTTTACGGCAAAGAACATGGTATCAACTTCTCCTCCTTTGTAACTACTTCATCTTGATCTATTTGGACTAGAAAGACATGCTAGTATTAATGGTAAGTTTTATGCATTTGTAATAGTAGATGATTTCTCTAGATATATATGGGTATTATTTTTTAGAACTAAAGATGAAGCATTTAAAGAATTTGAGAATTGACAAGAAATTTGGAAACAAAATATAGTCTCAAACTTGTAAAAATTAGAAGTGATCATGGAACTGAATTTCAAAAGGATTTTATAGTATTTTGTGATAAAAAAGAAATTAGTTATAAATTTTTAGCCCCTAGAACCCCCCAACAAAGTGAAGTAGTGGAAAGAAAGAATAGGAAATTACAAAACATAGCTAGAACTTTGTTACAAGAAAGTAAACTTCCTAAAAAATTTTGGGCCGAAGCTGTAAACACATCTTGTTACGTTTTGAATAGAATACTTATACGTCCAATTATTTTGAAAACTCCTTATGAACTTTTAAATAACAAGATTCCTAATATAAGTTATTTTAAAGTGTTAGTTCCCAGTAGGCACACGATAGATCTAAAAGGGGGGTTGAATAGATCCTTTTTGTTTTCAAATACTTTTCCCTTTTATTTGATTATTGCTAAATCATTAGCAAATGACAAACATAAGAATCTTTTCAAGCACAGCGGAATAAGTAAAAGATCCCCTTCATTGATATATTCATAATCATACATACATTGTTCTTAGAGTTAGTTAAGCTGTAAGCATTAATACATACATAGTCGTTGTAGCAGTTAAGTACATAAATGTAAATGACATAAAGTAAATGACACAAGGGATTTTAAGTGGTTCAGAGACTCAAGCTCCTAATCCACTCTTCTGCTTTCAACTAGCAGGATTTCCACTAAGGAAGGGCAGCACCCAGAATCGATAAGATTCCTTCAAGGCCAGCAGCCTTGGAACTTTAGTTCACTAAGAACTCTTCAAGGCCAGCAGCCTTGGAACTCCACTAGTTCCCTAGGAACTCTTCAAGCCCAGCAGGCTTGGAACTTTGTTTAGTCTCTCAGGATAAGGACCCCTCAGGCCCTGGCTTCTTATTGTTGTAGTTGTTGTTGGTGCTGAGCTGCTAAGATGTCTTTAAGCTTGAGTATCTTATGTACTTAGCAGCTTGGCACAGTCCTCTTGGCATTCTGCTTTGAGTCTGGACTACATCTTCTTTGGTGCAGCTGATCTTTGCTCCTTTCTGCTCATCTTCATCTGATGTCAACTGTGCACCATCATCGTCTGGATTTGCTAAGTCTCTGAGCTTTTGTAGACTTCGTCTGACACTTAGCAATTCCTGAACCCTTCTTGAATGCTTTATAGACATGATTCTGCATATGTTCTTTTTCAGTCTTTGGTTCATGGTGATCTGTAGAGTGGCTCTCTTAATCTTCTTTGTACTCTGCCACTTTTTTGAATACTATCTTCTTGTCCTTCTCGGCTCTCAGCTTAGCTACCATCTTCAGTGGCTTTCTCATCTTTTTTGAGTGAAGCTCTAGTATGTTTAAGTCCTTCTTCAAAGCTGCTTCACTTCCACCTATGTAGTCTCACTGTTACTGAGACTTGTTTTGTTAATCTTTGGTGGAACTCGTAGAGTCAACAATAGCATTCTACCAACTCAACGATTCTGTAACTTGGCAATCATCAGCAACTCTTGATCTTTGAAGCTCTGTTGATTTATACTCCTTCCCAATCTTCTGGTTGGAAAGTAGTCATTAGAAGCTTTTTGAATTGCTTCGCAGATCTCGAGTTATTTGCTGTAGACTGCAGATGTGACATGACATCCCCTTTTCTGACTTTTTGACACTGCAGTCTACCGTTTCACCTACCCTGTCAGAGATGTCATTTTGATATCTCGGGCAGGTAGTCAACTTTATCTTCAGACGATCGAACTCTACGATTCTGATGCGTATCTTCTTGGACTTGATCGTAGTGTCTAGTTGATAGGTAGAGATAACACTACGATCTTGAAGAGTGTTCATTGGATCTAAAATGTAGAACACTTCTTCCTTCTCTTGTACAGTGCTTCAACACTTCTATTTGCTTCGACTGCTCTCAGATACTGATGGCTTGACTCTTTGTTCTGGCCCCTTCTGAATAGCAAGAAACTTCAGATTTGTGGCGTGTCCAGCTTGCTTTCTCCTTGTGATCTCCCGTTCACTTATCATCAATGCACTGACCCAATGCTTAATCACTTTAGCCTTATTCTTCAGAGGCTGACCAGTATCTTTGTGTACACTTCATCAGTTCCTTCTTTGTTTGGCAAACACTACGATCTTGGTTGCTTTCAAGATCGTCGTCCGATAAGTGGTTTTATAACCACTTATTTAGATATTAACTGACTTGAATTTGTGCTTAAACTCATGTTATTGTATAGATTTTTATGCTTTTGTGCTTTGTTTTGCAGTGTTAGTATTGGAAACTCCCTCGGTGTTATTTGAGCTAAGTTGTGCTCATAGCTATGATAGATTGATGATGGAAAGGAAAATGGAGCTGAGCATGTTGCCAGATGTTGGAATGAAGTTTTGGAGTGAAGTACCTTGAGTCTAAAATGTAGCAAAAAATTGTAGCAGAACAATCAGAACAAGCTGAGCCCGGTGATGATGCTACGAAGTCATGACTTTGCTTTATGACATGACAAGTACAATTTTGCACCTGATTGACCCAGATCAGATCCAAAGACAAATAACAAATTATTCCCTATGCAAGGCTTATCACAACGCAGCTGCGCTAGTCTTAATTCATCAGTTGACTTTCAATTGAGCGATCTAACAGGTTGATTGCTTGGAGAGGAATGTTATGACTGAGACTCTTAATATATTAGACTTATTATCATTATGTAAACGTATTCCACCCCTTTGGGGATCACGTAGCTATTGTTGCTTTCTTTCTTTAATTTCAATAATAGAATAAAGTAGATTAGTGTAGTTACTTTCTAGATTTGATTAGATTGAAGACTTGAAGCAATTGGAAGGCATTAAAGATTCAATCTTGGATCATGAGAACAGATTTGCACTTCAATTCTCTACCCTTATTCTCTCTTGGATTCCTAATTGTATCTTATGATGTTTATTCAATATGTGGATGATAGCGTTGATTCAGTTATGATTTAAATCCTATTCTGAGATTGTAATGGATTCTATGGATTAGTTATTTCTGATATGTTTTATTGTTAGCCTTATTGATTGCTATGGGATTATTTATTAAGATTTATGCTTAATTGCTTAGTTGATTGGCCATCAATTACTATAATAATCCATATGGACTTGAGAGATGAATTATGGGTTTGGATCTGATCTTAATAGCTTATGATTGTATATTCTACATTGTGTTGAGATGTATAATTTGTGTTGAGGATAGACATATACCGAAGCACCATTCGTAGTCAATTGAGAACTTGGGCTTAAACCCTAATTATTTGTAAATTACATAGAAATATAGTGGTTTAGGTAATGTGGGTGTTCAGGTGTATTCTATCAATTGTGGATTACATGTGATATGGGTATGGTACATTGAGAGATGGCTATACTTTACTTTCGTGTTCTTGACTAATAATTCGGTACAATTAGTTTGGCTTAGCAAGGAGTGTGTCGATTTAAATGAGTCAATAGATGAAATTATGATCTCAGGTCTTCATTATTTAGTCTTATTCTAGGGATAATCAGGTTTATTTAATTCAGCAATTAATATTTATAAATAGCAAATCATTCGTATAAATAAGACTGAAACGGTTATGGGTTAGTGCTTGGTGAATTTTTATTAAACAATCCCTCGTGGGAACGATACTCTACTTTCACTTTATTACTTGTTGACCATGTATACTTGCGTGTTGTGCGTAACTAGATTTTACCCAACAAGTTTTGGTGCCGTAACAAGTTTTTGTTGTTACGCACAACACACAAGTCCATACTTGGTTTTCATACATGGAGTCCATCTCGAATTTCATGGCTTTTTTCCATTTTTCTGAGTCTTTATTACTTATAGCATGTTCGTAATTCAATGGATCATCATCATCTATGATGCGTACCTCATCGTCATCCTCTATGATAAGTCCATACCTATCAGGTATCTTTGGTACTCTTCCATATCTACGGATAGGGTGTGGTACAGAAGGAATCTCTACTTGGTTAGGTACCTCACTTTGATCTGTAGTATTTTGTGGTTCTTGAACCTCTTCAAGATATATCTTACTCCCACTGACCCCTTCAAGGATAAACTCCTTTTCCAAGAAAGCAGCATGTTTCGCAACAAACACCTTTTGATCAGTTGGATGATAGAAATAATACCCCGATGTTTCTTTAGGGTATCCCACAAATCTACATTTGTCAAATCTAGTCTGTATCTTATCGTTTTCAAACTTTTTGACATAAGCTGGACAACCCCAAGTCTTAACATGCTTAAGATTTGGTTTCCTCCTTGTCCATAACTCATATGGGGTCTTGGAGACGGATTTTGTAGGTACCTTGTTAAGTAATTATGCAGCCGATTCTAGGGCATATCCCCAGAAGGAAACTGGAAGGTCGGTAAAGCTCATCATAGATCGAACCATGTCCAATAATGTTTGATTTCTCCTTTCAGATACACCATTCATCTATGGCGTCCCTGGTGGAGTCCATTGTGAGATTATACCATTTTCTTTGAGACAATTGAGAAACTCACCACTTAAGTATTCTCCTCCTTGATCAGATCGAAAAATCTTAATACTCTTACCAGTTTGCTTCTCTACTTCACTTCTGAACTCTTTGAACTTTTCAAATGATTCAGATTTGTATTTCATTAAATACACATATCCAAATCTTGAGTGATCGTCAGTGAATGTAATAAAATAAGAATACCCTCCTCGTGCAGTCATTGTCATAGGTCCACATACATCTATGTGTACCAACGCTAACAACTCTGTAACTCTTTCTCCTTTTCCACTAAGAGGACATTTAGTCATTTTGCCCATGAGACAAGATTCACAAGTTGGATATGATTCATAATCTGATAGCTCTAGGAGCCCATCTTTATGCAACTTGGATAATCTTGTTTCATTAATATGACCGAGTCTACAGTGCCACATGAAGGTATAATTAACATCATCTCTTTTCCTTTTCTTAGTTTGTTCAATTTGAAGTATATTTTCATGCAAGTCAAGTATATAAAGTCCATTTCGCAAATTACTAACACCATATAAAACATTATCATTATAAATAGAATAACTGTTGTTCTTTATTATAATGTTAAAACTATCCATATCCAATATAGAGATAGAAATAATGTTTCTAATGATATTTGGAACAAAATAATAATTATTTAAATTAATGAACTTGCCCGTAGGCAGTGCTAAACAATAAGTCCCTACAGCTAATGCATCAACTTTTGCTCCATTTCCCACTCGTAGGATGACCTCATCCTTGTTCAGCTTTCTACTTCTGATCAGTCCCTGCATATTATTACATATGTGAGAACCACAGCCGGTATCCAATACCCAAGTAGAAGATTGACTTTCAGAAAAATTAATTTCAATCATAAACAAACCTTGATTAGGATTCGAAGCTTCTCCAAGCTTCTTCTGCTTTTGTTCCGCAAGATAATCCTTGTAGTTACTCTTCTAGTGACCCGACTTGTTGCAACGGAAGCAAATTCCTTTGCTAGCTGGATCAAGTTTCTTTTGATCCTTCACTTTCGCCTTTCCCTTAGCCTTCTTGGATTTCTTCTTTTTAGAAGATACCTTGGGCCTCTTCCTTTTCTTGGAAGAATCATCCACCAGTAAGACATGGTTCTTCTTGGATGGGAGTGACCTTCAATAGTTTTCAACATGTTAAGTAATTTAGGCAAGCTGACATCTAACTTATTCATGTGAAAATTCACAACAAATTGTGAGAAGGTGTTCGGGAGTGACTGCAAGACTAAATCTTGACTCAACTCCCCATCCATGACAAACCTAAGCTGTCCAAGATGTTCAATCAGATTGATCATCTTTAAGACATGAGTCTCAACAGTAGTACCCTCGGTCATCCGAGATCAGAAGAGCTCCTTAGATATTTCATATCTAGCAGTCCTACTTTGCTCACCATACAACTCTTGAAGGTGCAGGAGCATAGTAGGAGCATCCATGGTTTCATGCTAATGCTGAAGCTCGTTACTCATGGATGCGAGCATGATGCATTGAGCCACAAATGTATCATCTTGCCACTTTTTAAAAGTAGCAATCTCTTCCTCAGAGGCTGTCTCTGCAACTTTTGCAGGTACGGGCGAATTTAGGACATAAGAAATCTTTTCAGCAGTGAGAACAATTCTCAGATTCCGTAACCAGTCCGTGTAATTCGGTCCGGTCAGTTTGTTGGCATCAAGTATGCTACGCAGCGAAATTAGTGAATGTGACATTTTCAAAATTCTGCATGTAAAAAGACAATATTTTAGCAAACATTCATTTAATTAATTACCAAAATAAATTAGGTCTTATTTTATATTGGTATCTCCCACTATTTTCTTCAAACTATATTACCCTCAATTATATAGTTCGGCAAAATCTAATTAAAGTTTTTGCTAGTGAGAATAAGGATCCCATTTCAAATATATATAGCCTTGTGGTGACATAACAAACTATATATAAATAAATAGGTAGACAACTCCTTGTCAATTACATCATCATGTAACTCCTTATGTTTTGCCTCTTAGATTATTTTGATCAAGTGGTGGCACATCCGAATCAAAATTATCTAAGTTAAGTCCAACCTAGCACTTCCATATATTCAAAAAAGAAAAATATTGTCCTTGTGGTGACACAACAAAATAATATTGTTTAATTTTCTTTATAAGCATCAAATGTGATAAATTAACATCTTAAATATTTAATACTTGCGTTGTGGTGACACAACAAACTCATATTAAATATTTAATACTCTATTAATTTTATCATGCTAGAAGGCGACGTTTGATATTCTAAATATCTTTGAACGCTTAAGACTCAATATATAAAAACTTTGAGGGATTTGTTATTATTTGTCTCATGTTGTTTAGCGCGCATGCAAATATATATATAAAATACGCGTCATATTATTAAACATGCGCAACATATTTGCATAATATATAATATATATATAATACTAGCATGCACATATAGAATACTATATTCTACCCGGATTGATTATGGACTTTTATTCTAGTTTGGTTCACTAGAGCCACCAAGTGAATCAAAAGGTCAAACCCTAGGGTGCAAGAATAAACATTTAAATATAACTATTACATTTAAACCCGGGCTCCATTACAAACGTGTAAGACCCCGAATTTTTTATAAATAAAATGGAATTTTCTTTATTTATTATTTTGAAATAGTAAGGGTTGATTTGATTAATGTGGTTAGTTATGGGTAAAATGCGCAAATTTTACAAAATAAGCAAGTGGTTATAAAATATTCATTGTTGTCGGGGAATATTCGTTTGGTCGTGGAATATTCGATCGTCGGGGAATATTAAATGCTGACGGCCATGACCATGTGTGAGCCCCATAACTGGAAAGCGATTGGAGAAAGAAAGCGACAAATATAAGTTGTTTAAAAATATACTTGGTAGTTAGTTATTACCGCTTACAATTGTTGGAATACCGGTGGTTAAAACACGAGAATGGCGTTGTCAGACGCAGTAGACACTACACAGATTGCACTAATTATTGACTCTTACGTAAGAAGGCACTACTCAATAATGGTTACGATAATTACTTTATTCGGTATTTTATTAATTCTTTGCGTTGATATTTTATATTCTTCATTGTTTCAATAATTGTCATTACACAAGTAGTTTTCATTATCGAAGCAATAATTCATATTATCTGAATAATATTATTAGATAACATTATTGGCAATGTCTAGAAAGTTACATCTAAGGAGAGGTTTGGTCACCTAATTACGCCCGAAGAAGGAGAAATTCTTATTTGAAAGCCCCCCTCTTTCACGAGAACCGCACAGTCATCAATATTGTGATTACGTAATATTATTTGTGAATAATTAATTATTGATTCATATGATGAGGAAAATATTGATTTTATGTGGATATAGATGGAGAAAATTTTTAATGTGACAATTGTTAAAAATTAATATTTTATCTTTTTACGATAAAATAATTCATTTAAATATATTATTTTAATAATATATTAAGCGGTGATATTTTACGATGAATGTGGGATATATGAGTATATGTGGAGGAGGAGTATTTTTGTTACCAAAAATATTTAAAACATGTTTTTCATGTCGGTGGACCCCATTTCTTGACTGAAATTTGATTATAGTCTGTAAAATCGCCTGTTTGTGGATTTCGGTCAATTTCTGTTTGGAATTTGGAAAAACTCCCTTCTGCAAAGTTGTAGAGAATTGAATTTCTTATAAAAACTCGCAAGATTTGAATTTTCTGATAAAAGGGCTATTTATTGTGAATTATTGAAGTTTCGAAGCTCTGAAATAATTGATTTTTGGAAGTTTAAAATAATTTAAATAAGAAAAACGTTTTTGGCATTAATGGTGGGTCTTGCATGTGATGTTAATGAATGATTTTAGTTCTTCAAATGTTGGCATAGGAATATTAATTAATATATTATTAATTTATTAAATTTTCTGCTTTGGTGTTTTAAGCAATTTCCTATAAATAGGGTGCTTAGGTTAGAATTGAAAATCACACTGTAAATCAAGTTTCTCTCTCTATATTATCGAGCGTATTCTTGTGAGTATTTTGAGTATACTTTGAGTATTGCTATACGGTGCAAGTTCAAGTCATAGCCTATATCCGGTATTTCAACTAGAAGTACTGTCTTTCGAGGTAAGGGATATTATTTTTTTTCGTAATGATATTATTTCTTCAATATCATTATGTTGAAATATTGATCTGAAGTTTTTATCAAATTTGAAACTTTTAGTGTCGGGATTACTATTCACGTATACGGCACTATTCACGTATACGACACTATTCACGAATACGGCACTATTCATCGAAAAATGAAATTTTTTCTTTTCGTCTAAAATATCTATTATGGATACTAGCTTTGATTGTATCCATGTTTTGATCATTCTTGAATTTTACACCACTATGATTATTTTTGAGGTATTTTTGGATGTGGATAAAACAAAGTACGAATCCTTAATCCTTAATCCTTGTCATTTTGTTTCACTGGATTCGTTTCTTTAAAAAAAAAATATTTTTCATCATCCTCAGTCTTAAATGATGATATTACTGAATATCTTTGGCTGTAGTGGCAAAGATGAATGATTTCGATGAATATCTTTGGCCCTGTAGTGCAAAAGATGCATGACCAATTGATGAATATCCTTGCCTGTAGTGCAAGGATGAATATATGATTCAAGAGGTGCATTGATTGATGTTCTGAGGGATAAAAATATTGATGATGGACTGTTAAATTCATAGATATTAGTAGATTTCATCCTCTACGTAACTCTTCTATGAATTAATATTTTCTCACTGCAGTATTGATTTAAAACTTGTTGTCTATTGTATTCTATTAGATTTTTCCTGTTGAAGACTAACGATAATTTGTTCTCATTATCTTAGTCATAATATTCTTTTCTTGGGCTAGTTGAGCTCACTCTTTTCCTTTTTGTTCCATTTTTCTTCTCGGAGGCGAGAATGTAGCATGATGCATGAATTGGGGGTATGGAATGATGGTTTTAAAGAGTTGTTTAGTAGTCCTCACCATTTTTGTAAAATAATGTATCAATAATTATGATGAGGATTTATATGTGGATATTGTCTAGATGACAATATTTGTATTTAAACTCACAGTATATATGTTATCGTATTTTGCATGACAAATGTATTAATAAAGTTGTAGTTATTTCTGTACCATGTATTTGGCGACTCAGAATGGGTTGGATGGAATGGACCTATTTTGGGGGCGTCACAAAACGGGTCTTCGAGCGCTCCTTTCTCCTTGATCTCCGGTTCTTCGAAAAAATTCTAACTAATCCTATTACATAAACTATTTAATTTAAATAGAAACCTTGATCAGCAGTCAAGGGGAAGTACATAGGAGAGAGATAGAATTTACATCAAGAAAAAAATCAGAAAAGACAAGATACGCAGACCTCATTTAATAAAACCAATTCATTCATACATCCAACCAAAATAAATCCAATCACATTGGTTAATTGTCCATAATCAATCCCATTTATTATCATACATATCATCATATGTATCAATAAATAAAAGTATTCCATATATATATATATATGAGTATCATTTAATGGGTATTTTTAAATTGCATGAAATCCAATTTCAAGATTAAAATAAACTCTTTATTTTAATTATAAAATTATTAAAAATATTATATATATTACCGTTATACATATATTAAGTTAATATGGTTATATATATATATAATAAGTATAAGTAATCATACTCCTAATAAAAGACGTAATCATACTACTGCGAATGCTGCAGGATCACATGGATTAGTTAATTCGTTATTCTATATATATATATATATATATATATATAGTAACCGAATATATATACAGCATCTTCACATCAATCAGATTAGAAACAGTTGACACGTGAATAACCGAATTTCAAAACAGATTTCGTCAATATGATTACGGTTTTTTTAAATAAATTTTATACAAAAAAATTTTGCCCAATAAATTATTCTAAATACATACCCATATATATATATGAAATCAAAACAATTAATAATTTGCATAAAGTTTGACTCTGATGCCACTGTAAGGTTTTTTGTGAAAATCAAAGTAGCAACCAAATTACAAAATTAGCGGAAGCAAAATAAAATCAGATTTTATTTTTTTCACAAACCAATTATCCAGATCATCCTTTATGCATATTATTAATTAAAATGAAGAACAAGAAGTTATGGAATCATACCCTTGTAGATGCGAGCTTCCACAGGTACGAGTTCACCTCCTACTTCTCTGCGATCTCCTTGAATCTCCGGGTAGATTCCTTCCTTTGATCAATATTAGTCACCCAAGTGTATGGCCTCTAGAGGTGATCCACCAAGGAAGAAGAATTTTCAAGAAGAAGGGTGTATTGACTCAAACCCTAGTTTTTCCTATCTCTATAGAAAAAGGGGGCGTACTCTTCAACTATTGGAATTACGTATATATGATATATGATATAAGACTCCTCTTATAAAGATATCAGTTAACCCTATTAAAATAAGGTATTATTTATTTAATTAAACTCTTTTAATTAAATGGGCTCCCTAATCTTATTAGGGATAATTAATTAAACTCCTTTAACTAATTTTCCCTCCTAATCCTATTAGGAATAAATGAGAGTACTTATATTAAATTAATTTCTAAACTCTTTCAAAAATTAAAATAATAATACTTGTAATAATATTAATAAGACTCCTCTTATTAATTTATATTTAATATTTCTAAAATATTAAATAATAATATTAAGCTATTTAATTTATTCTATCACCATAGATTAAATTAAATATATTTAAATATATTATTACGATTATGCCATTAACTTCTTAAAAAATTATTCTTCCTTTTATGGTGTGACCCTTTAGGTTCTCCATATTAAACCAATTGTGAATAAATCAATTAAAACAATTCTAATCTTATTTAAATAAATAAATGAAACAATTAATTTATTTAAATAAATAATATTTATTCTATAATAGGGATAAGCCTCCCTAGCGATCAACGACTTGCCAGATAATATAGATTTCAACATTAATTATAAAAGAACCTTTGAGTAAATAGTTACCGTACAATTCAATCCTTCCACCATACAATGTCCCAATTAAATATAAGACATGGAATTACTGTCAAGTCTTATTTTATTTAATTATATGTATTTCGATTTCTAAATACACAACTCCTAATGAATGCAAATTAGAAACTACTTTCTAATTTCATTCCACCTTGGCCAAGGATTCCTGGGTTATCATTTATCGAATCACATAGGACATTTCTCTTCTTTTACTAGAAGTGGTAGATTCTTTATTGATCATTCATTATCTCCATATATAACTTATTACACCCAAGCATACCCTTTGATATACTCTAAGAGTCTTAAGGAATAAGTTAAAGCGTAATTCATTATATATAAGATACTATGATGATCTCAAGTCTAAGGATCATTTATACTACTATCACTACAGGAATTCCTATTGACAGGCAAGTAAAACTCCATTAGGTATTCCTTAGCGAGTCACGTTCAGTGAACTTATTCTTTAATAAGCACCTACATACTTGCTTTAGTGTCTCCACACAAATGATCATGAGATCAATCATCCTCATCCAATGAGCAAGCAACGTACGTACCAATCTATCCGGATTCACTAATCCCCTTTTTATTAATCCATTGATTGGGAACATTTTAGTTTTAAGCTATCTAAGAATTTAGATCTCATTAGCATGATCTCATCATGATTCTAAAAGCATTGCTTAAAACTATGGGTTTGTCACATATTATTAAAACAACACCATGTTGATAATAAATGCCTTTAATAAATAATTTTTTTATTAATAAATAAATAAGATTGATTACAAAGTATATGCTTTATCATCATACATGATTGGCTTGTATGCATACTACTTTCAGTATAAAGATTGAGTTCCTTACTCAATCAACATTCATTATTCAATCAACGTAGTCATAAATTGACTTTGACGTTTCATACTTTCCATATATATAGAACACATCACGCTCTTTTCAACAAATATTTAAAACAATTCATCATCAAGTTCACAAAACAAATAGGAACTGAAAGACTTGCCATGTTCGTTGTTTACCAATAACAGTTTAACAACTTACAGTTATCCGCACTTCACGTGCCCTACACAATTATATAATCATACACATCAACTATTAGTCACATAACAACACAGTAATTTTAATGTAAACTCTACTCCACATCTCATAATCCTTCATGTTAATTAGCACACAATGTTTAACTAGATTGTGTTAACTTTTCGACTTATGTAATATTCAAAATTCATTCAAGTGTTTAAATCTTGCTAAGAATCATTACTGGTTTTATATTAAACTCATTTCATATTTTATAATATTCATTTTATTTGACTTAAAACACTTTTTACGTTCATTAACACTTATCACTGCGTTTGAGCGTTTATTAAACCGCATACTTGGAATTGTCTCTCTTGTGTATGCTTACTATGCTTCTACAACTTATATAATACATTATTTATTAATGTTAAGCATCATTATGTTTACTAACATTCATGTTTTATAACTTAGAACAACATCTTTTATCGTCAGAAGCACTACACATGCATACATGCATGCCCGACGCCCTCCGATTGCCCCCAAAAATATAACAGTCCTAAAGATGACCATTTTTACTCCTGTTAACAACCCCAAATTGAAAAACGTAGAGAACAAAAGTTGTAGGTCTACTCGTTCTCGTTCCGAATCATCTTGAATCACCTCAATAAGAGTTTGTATGAAAATATTATGCTTATTTTAGTAAAACATGTCCGATCAGTTTTTTTTCCAAAATTTGGCTAGATAGACTACCCCCCCCCCCCCAACCAGGGCGGGGGTCCCTTTTGCTAATTCACGAATTTTCATCCCAAACACTACAGAAAGCCAAATTAGGCCTACAAACTCCTTTCTAACAACCACACCAACCTACCCAAGGTGTAATATGTTTACAGAAACATAAACTAATGTTTTTACTACGTTTCTAACCACATAAAACACATAAACATCAAAGATTACAACCTTTAATTTTACTATTTCTCTTATTTCCTCTTCTTTTGACATTCATAGCGAAATTCTTCATTGTGAATTCGTTTTTAAACCAATTCAAGTAATTCCAATTGTGATAACTCATATTCTTAACATATTAACATAATACATGATCAATTTCAACAATAAATCATAACCAAACATCAATTTGATAGTTTCAAAAGCCATTTTTTAGAAATTAATTCACAGAAAATCATTATGACCAAAATTCCTCTTGTTTATCAAAATTACATGGATTAAATTGCTAGAACAACCATATAACTCATAATATATCATAATATAACCCATATTACACATAACTCATGCTCACATCAAAGATTTAAGCACAATTTTTAACATAACTTCATAATCAAACACTATGAACATGATTTGATCATGTTCATCATATCTTTGTGAATTGAAACTTTTGAACAACTATAAAAATCTCATGTAAGCGTATACATGAAAGCATTTGAACACCATATATGCATATAAATTTACAATCATGAAAACCTAATTTTACAAAGACTAAATACAAAACATCTTAATTTAGTATAAGGGTTAGTTTGATACCTTTCTAGGTTGAATTAGGAGAAAAGATGGAGATAATGAAAGCCTTTCTTTTGTTTTCTCAAGGTTTCCCTTCTTCTTCTTCTTCTTCTTCTTTTTCTTTTTCTCTGTATTCTATCTTCTTCTCTTTTACCAATACGTAATATAAACTGATATATGATAATATAATATATGTATACTTATAATACCTATTAATATACAACATAAATACATATATAACTGATGTTAGTTATATTATTTGAAAATCAAAAGCCATAAGGCTTGTTTGGCTAAACCACTTTAAAAAAATTAATAACTTACAACCCTTATGCCTTGTTTGGTAAAACCACTTAAAATAATGACTTAATCATTCCTTAAGCCTTGTTTGGCAAAACAAGAATTTTAAAAGCTCTAAGGCTTTGTTTGGTAAAACCAAATTTAAAACTCTTTTAATTTATGTTAATAACTCATTTATCATATAGTTTTATTGTCACAATTTATTTAAAAAATTCTCACTCCTCTAATTTAATTATTTAATTAAATTAGAATATCACCATTATACTCGCGTAATAATATACGTATAAATCTCATCTATTCTATCACACTTAAATAAATTATCCCATAATAATTTTCATCAAATATTTATTTATTACCATAAATATTCATTTTATTCCATAAAGTTTCCAACTAAAATATTTAATGTACTTAATAAATATTTTACTCGCATTATACTAACATTTACATTTTTATGCAATATATTAGCTTCTCACTTTATTAAATCAATTATACTTGTATTAATTCACTATATGCTTAGTAAATGCAATTGTGGAGAGAAATAATTAATTAGGGACAATGAGAAGAGACAATTGTGGAGAGAGAAATAATTAATTAGGGACATAAAAGACATTTTGTGTTATTTCTTAATAAGTGTGCTTAACTCTAAAATGTCATTTAATCTGAATAGGAGGAGTAATAATTTGGTACATTATATATATATATATATATATATATATATATATATATATATATATATATATATATATATATAATAAAAACACAACCAATTTTGAATCCTTCTCCACTTAAAAAGTTGAGAAACCACAACAAAGGCTCAGATTTAATCTAAGTTAATCTAAAGGTCATATTTCAATTGAGACAAAAAAAAAAAATTACCGCCCAAATACTCTCCTTCCCGTGTACTCTTCCCCTCTCTGTCTCCTTACCGTTACTCTCTTCCTCTCTTTGTCCACTCATCTTCCTCTCTTTGTCTCTTTAACGCCACCCCCCAAATCAAGATTGCTTGCTAAGCGGATTCAACTCCGGTGAGTTACGTCTTCATCAGACCACAGCGTCGGTCACAAGGTATTCATAGTCCCTCCGTCTCACAATGTTAACTCTCATTTTTTTTTATTTGTCTTCATCTCTACACTCTTAGGAGGTTCAACTATTTCGTAATATGTAGAGAATAAACTAAGCAAGGTGTTAGCCCTCAAGGTGTTTGTCTTTATGCCTGAACAAATTGAGCAGAAAGCTCATTGGCTCCTTCTATTTGTGATCCTTTGTGCATATGCCTGTGTGAGTGTTCCTGTTATGATGTCTGTCTATACATAGAGGATATCAATGACTTATTGGCTATTGCAACAAACTTTGAACTATGGGCTGGCTTATGAGTGACTTTTGACTAAATGTGGCATCGCACAGTTCCATATCTTATGGTTGGAGTCAATAGAAATGGAATTGCACCATTCATGATTTTGTGGATGCTCAATTTGTTCTTTGTAAATGACGACATTTTGTGGATGCTCAATTTGTTCTTTGTGATCAGCAGTGAATTAATGCTACTTTCGTCATACACATCTCTTTAATTGTCTCTCTTTCAATTGAAATAAGTGGTGATGTCTTTGATTTTAGTTACTTTTGGGTAAACTTACTTTTGGGTTTACTTATTATGTCTTCAAATCTGAGTATGATTTTAGTTACTTTTGGGTATAATTTTTGATTTTGCTTTTTTTTGTTCCTGATTACTTCTCTCGTTCTTCAAGGAGATTGTTTTGTTGTGCCTCGTAAATTAAGTGGGTGCTTGATTTTTATACTCAAAGTTTGCTCATCTTTGTTACCAAGAAAAATCAAATTTGAAGCGATAAGCTGAGCTCTGGGTCGTACTTTCAAAGCTATTTTTTTCTTGCAATGGCGGTGGATTCAAGGGAAAAGGTGAGATTTATTCTCTAATTCTAAGCTTCATTTTAGTGTTTCTTCGTACCCATCTCTTTGCATTTATCTTAAAAATCGTTCTGCTTTTGTTTAATTAAAGTTGGTTAATTAAAGGAGTAAAGGCTTTTTTTAGAACGGAAGGGTAAACACTATTTCTCGTTTTTTGGAGTATGAGTGGAATTAATTTTTTGGACAAAATTAACTTACTTTTTCTAATATTAACATTTAACCAACTATCAAATAAACAACATGCTAATAATAATCATATTACTCTCTTAAAATTTCGATTTCACTAATTTTACCAACTTATTTCAAAAAATTATGTAACGTAACATATTTAAAAACAAGAACAGTAATATTTTTTAAAAAAATTAAAAATTAAAAAAATAAGAACTGAGCTTGCTAATTTAATTTTTTTTTTCGATTTCACTAATTTTACCAACTTATTTAAAAATTAAGAAATAATAAAACAATGTGAGCTAACCAACTTATTTCAACAATATTTAAAAGTTTATAATTAATTATTCATCATTTTTATTGGTAAAGGTATAATAGTCCAAACTTTTAATCTTTTTTTATCTAATCTTTTAATTAATCCTAAAAAAAACATAAATGAAATTATTTTAAGTTATATCATGAATAATTCCATAAAAAAACAAACATGTACGTCCTAGGATTAATAGTCTTGGGATTATAATACCATGAATTATAATCCTTGCAAACAAACATGAACCTAGAGAAAATGTTAATAGTATAATCTTTTAACATTCCCTTGAATGAAAACAATTAATTTCCAAGTAAATAAAACTCTTTCTATAAGGGAGGAGTAATATCAATAGTAGCTTAGGTAGACAGTAGTTTTATTGAAGCAAATGGTTATATTGTGTTGTTTGGCATCATGGAGCTGCAAAACATGCTTGAAAAGTGTTTTCTATTTTCTATTTTGTTTGTTTGTTATAGTGCAACCGATTTTTTTGACTTGAAGAATTTATAGTGAATATAGCTCAGTCCATATGCCTTGGAGAATACAGAATGTATAGTGAATTTACTTCCACTGTTTGAGTTATGTGTTGGGCTTTTGACGTAAAATGCCACAATGAAATTTAAATTTTATAGCAATTTCAAAAACCTAAAAGCAGGATCCATGCGAAAAATCAATTAATTCAGAGGTTTAGAGATTATACGAGATATGAAAACGAGAATCAAATCGATCGTGCCTCGAATCTCCAACATAATACAAACCGATCAAGGCTTCTACGGTATCCACATGAACGCTTGCACGAACCGTCGAACGATTCTGCAATAAGAAGGACTTGCGGTACTAGCCACCAAAAGGAATGGATTTTCTGAAACTGTTTTCTCTCTAGTCTCTCTCTAAGAGCAGCTAGGGTTTTTCAATTATGATATCACCCTAAGTAGCTGCTATATATCATATATATAGTAGTTAAAAGGAATTAATCAAATCAAAACCTAATTTCATAAAATCCGAATTTATATATATATATATCTCTTAATTAAGTCTTACTTAATTAATATACATATATACAAATTATCCTTTTAATTTAAATTCGTGATTTAAATACTATTAATCATATTAATATATTTAAATCATTAAAATTTAAATTAATTCCCTTTTAAATAACGTTCTATGTGTGTGACCCTATAGGTTATTATTACGTTGGCAATAATTTTAAAATCATATTATAAAATTATAAACGATTGGTGCAGCATCTAGTAATGCATTATCGCTACCCAAGTAATAATAAGATCGATGATTCGATGCAACCTTTTCGTGACCAATGTTTCAATGTAATTTAATCCTTTTAACCTTAATATCCTAGATTAAACTCGAGTCATGGAATGTGTCATACTTTTCATAATTTAATCTGAAGTTTTCTTGATCAATGAGTAGACTATATGAAACAAATCACTATTTGAGCATGGCCATACATTTCATAGTCCTACTCAATCAAGAGGCCTATGGATATCACCCATAATATATAGGATGGTTAAATTCCATCTAGATCACTCATATTTCTCACACGATTAATGATGAACCCAATAATCACCTTTATAGTCCACCCTATTAAAGGTGACATTTGATGATATCAAAGTACATAAATTCTCGTGTAGTAATATAAGCGATTTCAAGTCGGAGGACCATTACATCATTGTCACTATGAGAATTGCTAATGACACTTTCGCATAATGCTCCATATAGAATTCTCATGGTGGGTCCATCCCAAAGACATCGTTCTCTAACATGTACCTATGCATTGACTTAATATCTCATTATTTATGACCAATGAGATTTGGTCATCAGTCAATCCACATACTAGTCTCAATGCATCATTGTTGTTCGATCAACAATGATACTCGACTAGGGACATTTAAGAACACTGATACTAATGGTAATATATAATCTCATGTTCAAGTCACATACTTGAAACTATATAATTTGTATCACTATTCTAAGGAATTTTATTATGTTAACAATTATATTATATTAAATAAATAAAACCATAATAAAATCATATATTTATTCAATCAAATATAATATCAAAACGTTAATCAATTATATCAAATAATTGGCCTATAGGGCATAAACTCTAACAGTCTCCCACTTGCACTAGAGCCAATCACTCATGTATCTAATACCCATGGAACTAGTGTGACCGTCGTGCTTCAACTGCTGAAAAAAAAGCCTTGGTTAGTGGATCGCAACATTATCATCTGTTGGCACTCTTCCTATATGTACATCTCCTCTATCAATGATTTCACGGATGAGATGGTAACGCCTAAGTATATGCTTGGATCGTTGGTGAGATCGGGTTCCTTAGCACCGTGCAATGGCTCCATTATTATCACAAAGATAGAGCAACCGGATCAACATGGTTGGAACAACACCAAGTTCGATGATGAACTTTTTAATCCATCTGACCTCCTCCTTAGGGTCGCACTCTAGAAGCAAGACAATATACTCAAACCTCTGTTGTAGAATCGCCATCTCTTGCTTTGAACTTTTCCATTAAAGACCACCATTAAGGCAAAACACAAAACCGATCGAGACTTATAGTCATCATTGTCACCGAAACTAGCATCTGTGTAACCCTTTCTCGCTAGTTCGTCTTCACCTCCATATACCAAGAATGAATCCTAGTCCTTTTCGGTACTTGAGGATATTCTTGATCACGTCCGATGACCTTCACGGATTCGATGGTATCTCGCTCGTCATGCTTAAAGCATACGAGACATCCCGGACGAGTACATATCATTGCATACATGATAGATCCAATTCTTCAAGCATAAGGGATCTTTCTCATACGCCTCCTCATCATCTTGTGATTTAGGACATTGGGCCTTAGAGATCTTTACACCATGAGTCACGGGTAAGTTTCCTCTTTTCGCCTCTTGCATCTTTGAATCGTTTCAACACTTTATCAATATATGTACTTTGACTTAGTCGAGCATTTTTCTTGATCTATCTCTATAGATCTTGATACCTAAAATGTAAAAGATCGCCTTCAAATCTTTCATGGAGAAACATTTTCCTAACCATGTTTTTACAACTGTAAGGAAGGAATGTCATTCCCAATAATTAATATGTCATCAACATATAATACTAGGAATACAATGTGACTCCCACTAACCTTCTTATATACACAAGGTTCATCTTCATTTTTAATAAAGCCAAATTCTTTGACTGCTTCATCAAATCGAAGATTCCAACTCCGAGAGGCTTGCTTCAATCCATAAATGGATCGCTGCAGCTTACATACCTTTCTAGCATCCTTTGGAGTGACAAAACCCTCAGGTTGTGTCACATACACATCCTCAAGGAGATTTCCGTTAAGGAAAACAGTTTTGACATCCATCTGCTAGATTTCGTAATCATAAAAAGCTGCAATAGCAAGTAAGATCCTGATGGATTTAACCATTGCCACTGGAGAGAAGGTTTCATCATAGTCAACACCTTGAATTTGTTTGAAACCTTTTGCTACCAAATCGGCCTTTATATGTTTGTACATTACCATCCATATCGGTTTTCTTCTTGAAAACCCACTTGCACCGATTGGTTTTACCCCTTCGGGTGGATCAACCAGAGTCCATACTTGGTTAGTATACATGGAGTCCATCTAAGATTTCATGGCTTCAAGCCATTTCTCAGAATCTGGTCCATTCATAGCTTCTTGGTAGGAAGGGGCTCATCTTGATCTATGAGCATCATCATCGCTTTGAGTCACAAGATATCCATAATATCTCTCGGGCTCTTGGCGTGTCCTACCAGATCTACTGAATGACTTGTGTAATTTGAGCGAGTTCACTTTCCACAATTTCTTGTGGTTCTCGCTCATGTTCCAACTCGAGTTCAATGATATTTTGTGGTTCTCGAATTTCTTTGAGTTCTACTTTCCTCCCATCGTTTCCTTTAGAGACAAATTCTCTCTTCTAGAAAAATACCAATTCGAGCAACAACCACTTTGTTCTCAGAAGGTTTGTAGAAATAATACCCTTTTGTTTCCTTTGGGTATCCCACAAAATTACATTTGTCAGATTTGGGTCCGAGCTTGTCAGAATCCAGACGTTTTACGAACGCCTCGCAACCCCAAATCTTCATGAACGACATACTAGGACGTTTCCCAGTCCACATTTCATATGGTGTCTTCTGAACCGTCTTTGTAGGAACACGGTTAAGTGTGAATGCAGCTGTCTTTAGGGCATGACCCCAGAAGCTTATTGGAAGATCTGCATGACTCATCATTGATCGTACCATGTCCAACAAGGTTCGATTCCTCCTCTCAGATACACCATTCCATTGCGGTGTTCTAGGTGGAGTGAGCTGTGATATAATACCACACTCCTTTAGAAGGTCATCAAAGTCTTGGCTTAAGTATTCACCTCCTCGATCGGATCGAAGGGCTTTTATGCTTTTGCCAAATTGGTTTTGAACTTCATTCTTGAATTCCTTGAACTTTTCAAAGGATTCAGATTTGTGTCTCATAAGATACACATATCCATATCTACTAAAAGTCGTCGATAAATGTAATGAAGTAATAAAACCTACCTCTTGCTAACTGAACTCATGGGTCCACATACATCACTATGTATAAGTCCCAATACATATTGCTTTATTCATCGTGTCCAAGTGAAAGGGGCTTTAGTCATCTTGCCTAATAAACAAGACTCGCATTTCTCATATGATTCAAAATCAAATGAATCCAAGAACCCGTCTTTATGGAGTTTGGATGCGCGTTTCTTTTATATGGCCTAAACGACAAATGCCAAGAGATATGCTTGATTTGAATCATTTGATTTAAATTGTTTTGTATTTATGTTATAGATAGGCATTTCTAAATCAAGAATATAGAGACCAGTTAAACAATTGTGCAACACCATAACAAATATCATTTAAGTAAAACAAACAACGATTGTTCTTTATTATAAATGAAAAACCTTTCTTGTCCAAACAAGAAATGAAATAATGTTTTTGCTTATAGCAGGCACAAAATAACAATCTTCTAATTCTAAAACTAGCCCAAAGGCAAAGATAAATGATAAGTTCTACTACGGCCGGGCAAAGAACTTTTGCTCTATTTCCAACTCGTAGGTCAACCTCTCCTTTCATTAAAGTTCTACTCCTTCTGAGTCCCCCGCACATTAACACAAATGTGAGAACCACATCCAAAGATCCAATACCCATGATGTAGAAGTAGCCAAGTTGACTTCTATAACATATATACCGAATCAAGTCGACTTCCTTTTCTTTTCTTCACTTCTTCCAGATAAGCATGACAGTTCCTTTTCCAATTGTCCGTGTTTTCCATGTAGTGACATTCACCTTCTTTAGCCACCCCACCTTTAGGTTTTAAAGCCTGTTTAGTTTTGGAATTGGGTTTGGCAAAAGATTTAGATCTTATCTTTTTTTTTTTTTGATAATGTGGGGTTTCCAACCGCAATCGGACTAATCCCCAGTAGGACTCGACCCTTTTTGCTTTCGACCAGCCTTTGCTGCCCGTCCGTGTACAGTCACACGAATTAAAGAATTCTCACACTTGGGGCAAAGGGACTCGATCCGGGATGTCCGGGTCTCACGGCTCACCCTAGGTCGGCTTACTGCATTGCGCCAAGTGTCCGTGGTTCCTATCTTCTTCTTGCCTTTCCAATTTCCTTAGCATTCCCTTTTGCACCATCATTATGGGAGCGGGTCCTGCGCTTTTTCATGTTGTTTCTCAGTTCTTAACATGCTCAACAACTCGATGAAGGGGTTTCTCAATTTCATTCATAAGATAGTTCATAACAAATTGAGAGTAGGCTGCTTTGTTCAAAGATTGCAAAACAAGGTTAGTTTGGGCTTCCGGAGTGATTAGAAAACCCAACCTATCAAGGTACTCAATATACCTAATCATTTTCAAAGACATGTGGACCAACCGGATCACGTTCACCCATTTTACAAATGATACAACGCGCCTTGCTTGTATCATACCTCTCTGTCGAGCATGCCCTTGAACAATTTCTTGAGATGCTCGATCATCTCATAAGCATCCATCAACTCATGTTGCTTCAAGCTCAAAGATTCATGGTTGCTAGCATGACACAACTCACATCCAGAGCATCATCTTGATGCTTCTTGTAAGCATTGTGCTCCGCACGTGGTGCAATGATAGCTGGTGCTGCAGGAATGGGCCCATCAAGGACATATAGCTTACGCTCTTGTTTGAGGACAATCCTCAAGTTCTTATGCCAGTCAAGGAAATTAATTCCACTTAGCTTGTCCTTTTCAAGGACTGATCGTAATGAAAGACTATTTGTGTTGTTGTTGTTTGCCATTTGATATCTACAATTTATAAGTGCAACAATAATAAGTCAAATTACAGAGTTGATATTATATAATTGATAATAGTACATTCAAAATATACCTCCCACTATTTTATTCAAATTAATAGCCCTCACCATTAATTCGGAAAGTATTTTTATTAAATCTTTCTAGTGAGCTAAGATCCATATTTCATTATGCCTTAAGTTAGCTTTGGCTATTCTCTCAAAACATAATTATTTAGGTAGACAACCCTTTGTCAATTATATCATATATAACTCTGGATAGTTTGGTAAACAACATTTGTTTCTAGTCCATCTAATGGTACCAACCAAACTCTATGCCCCTAAGTCCACAATCCTATTGAGATAACTTAGTTAAGTCAGCCCAATGATTTTAATAGTTTGGATATCACAATTATCCTATCGCATCTTACCTAGATAAATAGGGTACTTTTCTTTGGCAAACCTACATCTATTGATCAAGGTCTTGATGAGTGTTATTCATTGGAAAGCATCTGATTTAGACTTAATAATTTAATGAGGGATTTTATTAATTTAGATCTCACCAATTTTAATCTTATTAAGCATGCACATTATTAATCATATCATATCGCATACAAGCATAAATAAAGTGCAAAATTAAATGTGTCATGATTATGGCCCAATCCACTATCAATCTTTTTTCAAGCTAATGAAAGATTGAAGGTCAATCTAAGGTGGTAAAAGATCTTAAAATAAATAGCTTCCTTGGATCTTCCTCTAGCTTGCGCGCCTCCTCTCCATCATCATCTTTCCATTGTGTTCTCCATCTTGACATCTTCATCAATTACAAATTATTACATGACATAAAGAAACCTCGAGTTACATTCGAGGGATTTAGATGAGAAGAGAATATTACATTAGAATTTATAGAAAGGCACGACATGCAAGCCAGTATTTCAAAACAAAAACCACTAACCTATGGGTCAAAAGGCCATAACTGTGCACCATGCATATCACAATAAGCACATAACAATTTATATATAATTAAAGAAAACTATATATAAAATATAGGGGACACGACCATCGTGCGCTACGACGGGGGGGTCCAAGGGGGTCTCCCTTGGCGGTGAAGTCTGCAGCTACATTACGTATTGCAGAATTTTTCCATCTGAATCTAAAACAGTTTGAATCATACATTTTAATCCACCAAAACACCCATAATAACAAATCATATATGTCGATTTCGATTTAATCATATTAAAACGAATAACAAGATTACCGTAATTTATCATATATTTCCAGTTTCGATTAATCATATTAAAACGATTCTTCATGCTTCTAATCTGATTAGAATAGTTATATTGTTATTCCACCGATTAAAGATACGATTAACAGTATCATCATATATATTACCAGAATACACATACAACGGAATATCATATATTCAATTTTATATCGGTAAACATGCATCATCATATATCATATATATCGAATACAATTAAAACACGTAATCTGAATTAATCTTTTCGCAAGTAGCTCTGATACCACTGTTGGGCTTTCGGCACAGAAACGCACAGCGAAAATTAAAATTTTAAAGCAATTTCCGAAACCCTAAAACAGGATCCATGCGAAAAATCAATTAATTCAGAGGTTTAGAGATTATACCAGATATGAAAAACGAGAATCTGAAACCGACTGCGCCTCGAATCTCCAACCTTGAATACAAACCGATCATGCGCCTACTACAGATTCATCCATTTAACGCCGCATTAACCGTCGAACGATTCTCGCAATAAGAAGGACTTGCAGATTAGCCACCAAAAGGAATGGATTTTTGAAATCGCTTTTTTCTCTAGTCTCTCTCTAAGAGCGGCTAGAGTTTTTCAATTATGATATCACCCTAAGTAGTATTATGCTATATATCATATATATAGTAGTTAAAAGGAATTAATCAAATCAAAACCTAATTTCATAAAATCAATTTATATATATATATCTCTCAATTAAGTCTTACTTAATTAATATACATATATACAATTATCCTTTTAATTTAAATTGTGATTTAAATACTATTAATCATATTAATATATTTAAATCCTTAAAATTTAAATTAATTCCCTTTTAAATAACGTTCTATGTGTGTGACCCTATAGGTTATTATTACGTTAACAATAATTTTAAAATCATATTATAAAATTATAAACAGTGAGCGGCATCTAGTAATGCATCACTGCTACCCAAGTAATAATAAGATCGATGATTCGATGCAACCTTTTCGTGACCAATGTTTCAATGTAATTTAATCCTTTTAACCTTAATATCCTAGATTAAACTCGAGTCATGGAATGTGTCATACTTTTCATAATTTAATCTGAGTTTTCTTGATCAATGAGTAGACTATATGAAACAAATCACTATTTGAGCATGGCCATGCATTTCATAGTCCCACTCAATCAAGAGGCCTATGGATATCACCCATAATATATAGGATGGTTAAATTCCATCTAGATCACTCATATTTCTCACACGATTAATGATGAACCCAATAATCACCTTTATAGTCCACCCTATTAAAGGTGACATTTGATGATATCAAAGTACATAAATTCTCGTGTAGTAATATAAGCGATTTCGTGTCGGAGGACCATTACATCATTGTTACTATGAGAATTGCTAATGACATTTCGCATAATGCTCCATATAGAATTCTAATGGTGGGTCCATCCAAAGACATCGTTCTCTAACATGTACCTATGCATTGACTTAATATCTCATATATTTATGACCAATGAGATTTGGTCATCAAATCGATCCACATACTAGTCTCAATGCATCATTGTTGTCCCATCAACAAATGATATTTCGATTAGGACATTTAAGAACAACCGATACTAATGGTAATATATAATCTCATGTTCAAGTCACATACTTAAAACTATATAATTTGTATCACTATTCTAAGGAATTTTATTATGTTAACAATTATATTACGCAGTAAATAAAACCATAATAAAATCATATATTTATTCAATCAAATATAATATCAAAACGTTAAGCAATTATATCAAATAATTGGCCTCTAGGGCATAAACTCTAATATTATGAGAATGGTTAATTTGAGTTATGTAATATGTATTATGAGAATGGCTCATTTCACATAATAAGTGATATGTATTATGTAAACTTAACAAATGCATGTACTTTTTAACAAATTCATTTTCCATATCTTATAAAATTTACTGTGTAGGTACAACCGTTTCAACAACACAATCATCGACCAATGGATGATGTTGTTATATTTGGTAGTGTAAGTTTATCATCTGATTAACTCTCTCTAAATGTATCTTATTGATTTTTTAATAACTTATTTATTTTAACTTATTTTCATTAATGTCGTGACAGATGGATAACCACCTAGCAAACACCGTATGATAATAATTTCTTACTCATCATTTTCTTACTTTTTTTCTTATCTTTTCACCAGCTTATTTACTATTAAACGTTCTTTTGTCTACAGGTTCGAATACTTCATCATAATAAAGTAGGAGTGGTGATTCGCAATGAGTATGAACTAAATTGTCTCCGTTTACGTGAGGTATTGTATACTCACACCTATTTCCTTTTTTTTCCTTGGGCAATGATTATTTTATTACATGAGCATATCCATTACAACCTGCAATTTCCTAAGAATTTTTATTATGATATCTCAATGCTATTTTTTATATTATTAGTTTTATTATTTTGCTTTGGTTTTGTTGTGCTCTCTCTTTTGATTTTGTTAACAAGTTCTATATATAACAAGCACCTGTGCTTTCTTTTTTTTTTGCTATTAAGTAGTGTTTCCTTACGAAAGAGAGAAAAAAGTTACGATGCTTTAAGCGAATGCCAAATTTAAGGGGAAGCAAAAATCAACTTCTTCTACCCAAGGAAGAAAACATAAAATTGTCAACTGGTATCACTTTTAATCATATTCTTTTCTCTCTATTTTTATATTGGATTTGGATGTTACTGAATTTAAAAAAATTTGTCAACATGTTTTTGGTTTGTCTCATTTAATATTACTTATTTTTTAATCGTGTTCTTACACGTAAAGGAAAAAAAGTCGATGCTTTGCTGCATCGCTAAATTTAAGGGGAAACAAAAATCAATCTCTTCTACCCAAGGAACAAAAAATACAGATTACAAACTGGTATCACTTTTAATCATATTCTTTTTACAGATTTCGTGTTATTCTGTTGCTTTGTAACCTTTAAGCTTCTGTTATGACATATAATTTGAATCTTTTGTTGGGTCCGATTTTATTAAACTCTAAATTTGTTTGAACATTCCATAATTTGAAGCATCGATCAATAGTAAAACCTCAACCTTTCCAAGTAGTTTTGATCAGATTTATAGAATACCTTTCAAGCTGTTAAATTCAATATGTTATTGATCGAGCATATTACTATAGAACAATGTGTTGGATACAGGGCTATGGTGTTTTATTTTTGCATCAAACAAAAACTTTATTATAATTATAATGTTGATAAATGGTTGGGTAGATAGTTCTGTTAATGTAACACTTTATTGTCATGTTACATCACGTTGTTATATATACAAAGTGCAAAACGATACGATATACCTTAAATCAACAAAATAATAATTAATTTTTTATGAGTTTGTGGTTTAGGCACCAAACTATAATGTTGTATCAAAATCAACATTGCCGCAATGTACAAGACTTGCTCCAAAAATGTGTTATGCTGGGAAAGAAAATGAGTGCTCTAAACGTCAATTGGGACAACTTGCACGTTACGAAAGAGAGCGATCAAAACATTGTGCCCCCGTCCAGCCTAGATTTTTTCCTTCTTTACCACCAAGTCGTCGTCGCCGAGCATGCCTTGAACGAGAATCAAATAAAAGGTCCCGCCTTCAACCACCTGTAATAGACAGTATAGTGACAACAAATGTTTTAGAGTCATCGCCAACCACCTTACTTCAAAATCTTAATGAAGATACTACAACAATTGTTTCACGGTGGTTGTCTGTGGCCATCATGAATCAAGAAAATCCTCAAAATCTTGAAGAAGGCACACCAACAAATATCTCAAGGGTGTTGCCTGTGACTACCATGCTCCAAGACTTGCCTCCTCAAAACCTATACAAAAGCACAACAACAGTCTTGGAACCATTCTCCCCACGTTCCCCAAGGGCATCATATATGACAAACATGTTCCAACAAATGCGTAATCCGAATGAAGGCACCAGGTGTTCAATATAAGTTTTAATTTTCTATTCTCACACTTGCTGTCTTATTCATGTTCTCCTTTTAAAAATTGTATGACATTTATAATTTTATCTGTAGTGCCTACACAGTAGAAGATGTAACTATGGATGTTGCATTTAATCCTCGAAACCATGAAATTCCAGATCGTCATTCCCTCGGCTTGATGAATCGAACATGTCCTCATTGTTCTGCCTTACACTGGCTTGCTGAAAAATTAACAAATTCATCTGTATCAAATCCTCTCTTTGGTAAATGTTGTTTACAAGAAAAAATTAGACTACCGCCACTTATTGCACCTCCTTTAATGCTTAAAGCATTGTATGACGGCAATGATGAACAATCAAAATTATTTCGTCAGCACACACGAGAGTATAATGCAGCTAATGCGTTTACGAGTCTTGGAACTACTTTGGATGACAGATTAATTCCCGGGAGGGGGCCTAAAACATTCACCATCCATGGAGAATTACTCCATCGAACAGGATCGCTTATGCCACAGCCAGGGTGTGAACCAATTTATTCTCAACTGTACATTTATGATCCTAATTCAGCTTTAGATGTTCGCTGCAACAAAAATCCTAACTTGAGAAGAGATGTTTTAAAAACCATACAAGATTGTTTATTGCAAGTAAATCCATTTCCTATAAAATTTCGACAGGCTCATAGAATTTTAAGTGAATTGGAATTGACGGGTGTGAATTTACCGGCCTATCTTCACTATAGTTCTGTAACAGACCGGCGTCGATATAATCTCCCAACAACCAATGAGATTACGGTAATATTGGCTGGAGATGGAGCTGAATCAAGTGGAATGAGAGATATTATGTTACATTTGAGAGGGGATAATGGTTTGATGCAAATTAATGAGTGTCATCCCGCCTATTTGCCATTGCATTATGTGGTATTGTTCCCTTATGGTGAGCTAGGATGGAACCCAGATTTGAAACAGTGGAATGCTTCCCAATGTGGACCTTCATCTACTCGACTGACACAATTGCAATATTACAGTTATCGTATGTTCCAACGTGACACTGAGTATTCAACAATTTTGAGAGCCGAAAAACTATTTCAAGAATTTGTAGTAGATGCTTGGGCCGCTACTGAACAAAATCGGTTGACATACTACAAGTTGAATCAATCGAAGCTTCGTGCAGAACTTTACCAAGGTCTTACAGATGTTTGTGCAGATGAGCTTGGTCCTGAACAAGTTGGTCAACGAATGATTTTGCCATCTTCATTCACTGGTAGTGCAAGACATATGTTTGAAATTTTTCAAGATTCGATGGCTATCACGCGGTATAATCAACACCCAGATATTTTTTTAACTATGACTGCAAATCCCAAATGCTTCGCTTCATGGATTTAAGGACCTCAAGGATTTCTATATCGGAGACAGGGCTTCCCAGTTTAATGGCTTGTGCATTACTAACCAGCCTAGAAGGAGTGGAGTCAAAATTTGCAAACCCAGGATACGGCTCCTCAATAGTGTTGAAAAGATTGTCAAAGTAGCCTACCGCAACATCTTCAATGTTTCTTTGGCCATGCACTAAAGAACCTGCTGAGTTCATGATGGATAAAATTTTATTAGAGTTCCAACGGTTCTTCATTATGTTGGCAAAATAGCTAGAGTTTCGATCACCCAAGGCCAGCCAGTTAGCTCTAGATTTCTGTTGAAGAAGAATTTCCTCTCTTTCCAAGGCAGTCCAGAGTTGCCAAATCAGATCCCTACTGACCGTCCTGATTTAGTGGCCCGTGTTTTTGAGTTGAAGCGGAATTTTTTGATGAAGGAGATAGAAACAAACAATTATACATGCACTTTTGTTCCTTCATGGTTCAGATAAAATTCATACATGTGCTCAAGTGGACAGAGTAGTGTGTGCTGAATTTCCGGATTACCAAACTGACCCATTGCTTTTTGAAACAATTATAGGTTGCATGGTACACGGACCATGTGGTGCTCGAAATCCACAAGCACCATGTATGGAAAATGGGGTGTGTACCAAGCGATACCCTCGATCATTTGTTGAATCAACAAGTATGGACTCTGACGGATATCCTGTCTATCGTCGTCGTAATACTGGTCAGAAGTACATCGTGAAGGGGCAAGAAATTGATAATAGAGACGTTGTGCCACATAACCCGTATTTATCAAGAATGTTCAATTGTCATATCAATGTTGAAGTTTGTGCAGGAGTCAGATGTGTAAAATACATTCACAAGTATATTTATAAAGGACATGATCGCGCAACAATGGTACTTGGAGGAATTAATGAGATCCAACAATATCTTGATGCTAGGTATATTGGACCTCCAGAAGCCACATGGCGATTGTTTGGTAATCCTTTACATGAAGAGATTCCTTCAGTTGTAAGATTGACACTTCATTTGCCTGGGATGCATCGTGTTGTCTTTAACCCTGTTGAATCTTTTGATATGATCCTTTCTAAAGGTTCACATCAAAAAACAACTCTAACTGGCTTTTTTGATTGTTGCGCTACAAATGAATCTGCCCGTGTATTAACTTATCAGGAATTTCCAGAAAAATTTGTTTCGAACAAGTCTATCAATAAATGGACTCCAAGACAAAGGGGTTATGCAATTGGTAGAATGTACTTTGCTAGCCCTAATTTAGGTGAGCGGTTTTATTTGCGTTTGCTTCTAACTGTTGTTAGAGGACCTACTTCATTTGACTGGCAACGCACGGTAAATAATGTTATGCATGATACATTCAAGTCAGCATGTGTTGCAAGAGGACTTCTTGAAGATGATGAAGAATGGATACAATGTCTTCACGATGCTGCAATTATGAGAACGGGATACCAATTTATTTTTTTTTGCTAAGTTTGTTTGTTTGTATAAAAGGACCAAATACAATGGCTAAGGGGCATACCCCAGAATATAGGTGATGATCTGAAACACGGAAGAGATCCCAAAATAAAGTTAAACTAACAACCAATTACAGTAATTTGAAACAAATTGAGAGCAGCCTAAACTAGTCGTCCCAGCTCGTCCACCACTCAAACGCAGCACTACTCTCGCTCAAGCCTCAAGCTTGCCAAGCTCACTCGAAACCACATGCTCGCTGAAACCATAATTTGGGCTTACCATAGACTACCACATGCTCTCCCAAAACTATATGCTGGACCGAAGCCATACCTTGGGCTTACCATCGACCACCAGATGCTTGCCCGAAGCTAAGCTGACCCGAAGCCTAGCTCGCTTCAAGCCTTGCTCGCCCGAAACCATGCTCGCTGGAGAAGCCATACCTTGGGCTTATCATCGACCACCACATGCTTGGCAGAAGCTAAGCTGGCTCAAGCTTAGCTCGCCCAAGCTGCTTCGCTTGAAGCCACGTGCTGCTTGAACTTGACTCGTCCAAGCACCCATCCAACCTAAATCAATGCAACTGTTGGAGAGCTGGAGATTGCACGTACCTAGCTACCCACTAGCTAAAATGGCTAAACTAACAACCAATTATAGAAATGATTACAATTTGTGGCCTTGATAAAAGAGTTACATTTAGAAAGTCTAGACTTAATGAGATGGATAACATCTTTGGCTAGGATCCTAGGAGGAATAATGGAGCCATTATGGATCTTGTTATTCCGAGCCTCCTGACTTTATAGAAGCAAGTGGGCGCGGTTAAGCATAGGATATTCTTGGACAAAAAGCGAGCCTTGGTATGAAATCGGTAACCAATAATAGCATCCCAAGAGAATGGAAAAGTGGTCCAATTTCCTAAAGTCACGGCACTTTGGAGAATGGTTGAAGAGTAATCACATTCAAAAAAACAAATGGTTAAAGGATTCTAACTGTTGATTGCAGAGATGACAGCCCATGTTACGCCAAATGTAGTGTTTGGTCCTATTGTTTGTGGAGAGTTTTGAAGGAGCCCAAGCCGTAGAATGAAGGAAAAGCGAGGAACATGAAACTTATTCCAAAGAATAGAGCTCCAAGGAACCTTGGGAGATCTTGCTTTGATTGATTCCCAAATCTGTTTGGCCTTAATGATCTTAATATTACAAGTTCCCCCAAAAAAACTTGGTGGGCCTAAGAGAAGGGATGGGAAGGTGGCGGATTTGTCTTGAGGAGAGAATGACTTCGTGGTGGTTCTTGTTGGGAGGGCCAGGAGTTGCAGAGAGGAGAAAGCTAACCGTGGCAAGTGGGGAAGTCCAGGTGGAAAGGAGAGAATGAGAAGGGTTAATAGTTGCCCCATTCAACCAAGGATCATACCATAAGCTTATGTGTTGTCCATCCCCCACAATGTACTTTAGATGTCAAGAGCGAGAGGCGTAATTTGAGGAATTGCTTCCATATCCGAGAGCAACCGGGGAAATAGGAACTTGCCAAATAGTCTTAAATTTTAAGATAGTAGCTTTCATCCGATTTTCCCGAGAGAGAGTGGGATTGATAGGTGATAAGGTGAGGAAATGTTGCAACAAAGTTAGAGCTTTATTCCAATCTAATGATTTTTAGTCCCAACCCTCCCTCATCTTTGGGTAATGTGAGATTAGCCTGTGCAACCTTTGCACCATACTTACACAAAGTTGGACCCTTCCACAAGAATCAGCCTAGTAATGCTTGAATGTCTCTTAAGACGCTGCCGGGAGCATGAAATGAGTGCACCAAGAGACTTGTAAGGAGAAGAGAATGGAATGGATCAATTGTAACCTCCCAGAAGGCAAGGACCTTAGATGTCCAAGAAGTGGGCCCGGTTGGTAATCCAGATTGAATAAGAGGTACTTGGTCAGTGAAAGAGAGCTTTTGGATAATAAGGGTACTCCCTAGGAATTTAGCGGTAAAGATCCTAATTGAAACCCAAGAAGGGAGAGAATGTTGCAGTAGAGGTTGCATCGGTGTTGGCTAGGTAAATGATGACTCTTGTGGGTATTTGGAATAAGACCAGAGACCGAGAGAGAAGGATAGGATGCAAGAATTGACAATAGCAATGGAGGGTAGGCTTGCATGGTCGAAAATAAGGATATCATCGGCAAAAAAGGAGGTGAGTAAGTTTGCAAGCCTCTGCCTTCCAATGATAGGTGAATTCAATGGCGGAGGTAGCTTTGTTAAGATGAAGGAAAGCATCTCCATAACTATGACAAACAAGAAAGGGGACAGAGGGTCTCCTTGGCGAAGCCCACGTGAGCTACCAAAGAATCCAGCAAGAGTTCCATTCAATTTAATAGAGAACACGGCTGAGGTAGTACAAGCTTTGATCCATTCTATGAAGATGGCTGGGAACTGAAAAGCTTTGAGGGTATCAAACAGAAAATCCCAACGAACCGTATCAAAAGCTTTCCTAAGATCAATCTTGAGTGCACATCTAGAAGGTCCTGTCGTCCTGGTGTACCCTTGGAACAGTTCTTGAGCAATTAGAATATTGTCACTAATACTCCTACCTTTTACAAAGGCTGATTGTGCTGTGTCAATAATATGGGGCAGCACTTCCTTGAGTCTGTTAGAGATGATCTTTGCAATACATTTGTAAATGGTGTTGCAGCAGGAAATAGGCCGAAAGTCTGCCATTGATGAAGGGTTGGGGCATTTGGGGATCAATGCTAAAGCTGTGGAGTTAATCCCTTTGGTGAGCCGGCTAGCCGAGAAGAAGAAATGGACAGCTTTTAATCCCATTGCATCCATTTGAATTGTGGAAGCAATTCTCAGCATATATGTGATGATTTGGCACACATGATTCGTACTAAGTTTGGGATTTTGAATCCAACTGATGATCATATTGAAGATTATAGCTTATATTTGATAAATCAATTGCTCCATGAGTCGGGAAAGAGTTTAGTTGACTTTCCACCCATGCCACAACCAACTGAAAATTGGAATGCAATAGTTGGAAATAGATTACTGTTTGAGCACCAACAACTTGAGAATGAAGCACAACAGTCTGATGCACAAATTAATGTTGACAGACTTAATGATGCACAACTTGCTGCTTATACTGCTGTCACAACGTCAGTATGTGAAAACAAAGCAACTACTTTCTTTTTGAGTGGAGGTGCTGGGACGGGAAAAACATTTTTGTACAATACCATTGCAACCAAATTGCGTAGCTATGGACATGTTGTTGTTACTGTGGCTTCATCTGGTATTGCATCTTTGTTATTGGTAGGGGGCGCACTGCACATTCTACATTTTGTATTCCTTTGGAAACCCTAGATAATTCAATATGTGGGTTCACTAAACAATCAATGCATGCCGAGTTGTTTAGGAAAACAAAGCTGATAATATGGGATGAAGTTCCTATGCAACACCGATATTGTGTTGAGGCAGTTGATCGCACCCTTCAAGATATCAGAGACGATAAAAGACCTTTTGGGGGTATCACTGTTGTCCTAGGTGGAGACTTTCGACAAATATTGCCTGTTATTCCTAAAGGCGTTCGTGAAAAAATTGTGGGTGAATCATTGAGACGGTCTTCGTTATGGAAAGATATATGTGTTTTGACTCTGGGTTTAAACATGCGATTAACTCACACAGACGTTCAAAATATTAATTTTGCTCAATTCTTAATGGAGGTAATACTTCATTCAACCTTGAATTAAATTTTTATAACATGATATTATTAATTAAATCTCATTTTGTGAATATTTATACTTTCATTTTCTAGATTGGGACCAATCCACAAGAAATTATGCAACTTCCATCTACAATAAACCGATGTTATAATCTAAATGAATTGATATTTAGAATCTATCCACAATTGGATGTGGTTGGTATAGTGACTCAAATCTTTCTCACTAAACGGACAATTCTATCTGTTCGCAATGACGACGTCAGTGATATAAATGCTGCAGCACTGAATATTACTCCGGGAGAAACAATTACTTTTTTAGCTGCAGATAAAATGTGAGAAGGTGATGAGCTCAATCATAACATTAGGAATCGATATCCTAACGAGTACTTAAACTCGCTGAATCCTTCAGGGTTGCCACCGTTTAAATTGGAGTTAAAAGTTGGATGCCCAATAATGTTGTTATGAAATATTGCACCGAAAGATGGACTTTGTAATGGCACGCGATTGATGGTTGTTAGATGTGCCTCAAGGGTAATCGAAGCTCGGATATTAAATGGAGATAAAATTGGTAATTTAGTCTTCATTCCGAGAATATCATTGACACCAACATCTTTGGAATTGCCTTTTCGAATGACAAGACGTCAGTTTCCTATCCGATTAACTTATGCTATGACAATCAATAAAGCCCAAGGACAACCTGTTAAGTTTGTTGGGATTGATTTGCGAACACCTGTTTTTAGTCATGGACACCTTTATGTGGCACTATCTAGATGCACATCTGCAGATCATATTCTCGTCCTCCTTAGGAAGATGGGGTGAATGAAACCACAAATATTGTTTACCCGTAAGTTTTATTATGATATTCTTACGACAAGTTTATGGTATAGTTTAAACAAGTTTATTTCTACTAAATTATGTAATCTTTTCAACATTTCAACTTTTAATTTTACAACGAGGTTCATTCTTTGTAGGATTGGAGTGAATTTGTCAACGAGAACAATAAAATATATACAATGGACCTTTGTGGATGGGGCCGACGTAATCAGGTAAATCTACTTTTATGTCACTGCATCAAAATAACTTTACTATTCCTATAATATAAATAGTTACTTTTATTGTTTATGTAAATAATATAGGTGGTTGTGCATTCTCCTCATTGGGCAAAGTACGTTCGTATTGATACGAGGACATTAAGGATATTGATGAAGAGGAGATTTAAAGGGATGAAAAAGACATTTAAGAGAGTTAAATGATATGCAATCCAATACTGACATGTCCACCTTTGACGATTACTAACCTACCACTGACCAAACAATTGTCTAGGTGTGAAAGTCTCTCTTACTAAGACTATATTTCTCTACTTCTCATGCAAACACATAGTATATGCACAAAAACACACACATAACTGTAACCAATCAAACACTCGCAAATCATACTCACACACCACCGATACAAATTTATGATTTAAATCATTAAGCAAATGAACTGTTCGTTGAGATAGTAGTAAGAAAACTTTATTTTATTTTAAGTCCATATTTTTCCTTAAAAAATTGATTATTTGTTACAATCTCTCTAAATTCTTACTGCAATCAATCTAAATCATTCCTCCTACATACAAATATGTGTGCTCATTTGTTTCAGATTTATAATTGTTTTATTTTACTCACATATTTCGATAATTTTTAAATTTCAGTTATTTTCAGGTATATACTGAAGGATATATGATGTAAGCTGTAAAGAATATACTTGGTGTGTTTGTAAAGTAAAGGGTCTTAGTTTCTCTATTTCTCGCATGTATGTATTTTTTGTATTCTGCCTTTTGTAAAGTTAGCTAATTATACTTGGTTATGATGATTTTGGGTATGGAATGATGGTTTTTTTGATGGTTTGGATATGTATGGATGATTGTAAGTTTTGTAAACAGGTTTAGATTTTTCTGTATATCTATTTTTAAAAGAAACTCTGCCGAAATTTCTTGAAATTAGTAGTGACTAGATGTTTTGGTGGTTAGATGTGTTGATGATTGAGTATGTATTAATTTCTTCATGTATGTATTTTTTTTGTTCCGTATTTTATAAAGTTAACTAATTGTACATGGTTATGATTGTGTTGATGTGTTAACTAATTATATATAGTTAACTAATTATGCCTGTTTTTCCGTATTGTTTTTTTGGTGGTTTGGATATGTATGGATAATTGTAAGTTTTATACACAGGTTTATATTTGTCTGGATGTCTATTTTTAAAGGAAATTCTGTCAAAATTTTTTAAAATTGGCAGCGACTAGCTTGATATTATATAGATGTGTCTTTAGATAATATAATATTTTTCGAATTTTAATTTAATTATTTTTTACGCTGTAGTGCCTTTGCAGTACTGCATATACTAATATATATATATATATGAAATTCGATCCATAGCATCTATATGCTATGGGACAAATATTGGCATATAGGCTCTAAACCACACGTTTTATTAATTAACGGCTGGGATTTATAATTTTATGTCCTTGTCCGCTAGTATTACTAGCGGATGCAATTATGAGATTTTTTGGACCATAATGCCCCTCGTTAGTGAACTAATTCAAGCCAAATTCACATAGTCCGCTAGTAATACTAGCGGATAGAAGTCAGTATGAGTAGTCCGCTAGTAATACTAGCGGATGGAAGTCAGTATGTAAAGGTATTGCAGTATTAACATCGTGCAAAATGCACATTGTGCAAAAGGTGCAGCACTCAGCAGGGCATAGGCGATTTTGGGGAAAATCATAGAACCCTAGCTCAAGTTGTAGGCAAATCAACTATTGGGGTCGAATTCGCACGATTTCTTGCTCTCTGTTGGCAAATCATAGAACCCTTTCTCAAGTTGTCAGAGGCAAATCAAAATTTGAGATTTCTTGCTCTCGAATGCAAATTTGGGAAATTCAAGCCTTTCGCAAATTGGGGAAATCCTGAAGCCTTTCGCAAATCAAATCGAATTTGCTGGTAAGGTTGTAGATTAATATCCAAAATCTAAGATTTATGTGTTGATGTTCTCCATTATTTTGTTGAACCCTAGTTTCATCCTGTTTTTATAAAGAAGTAGCTAGCTAGTTTGGATGGGGATGAGTGTGATTCTACTATTTCTTGTTAGTATTAGTTTATATATCCACTTGTTCTTGGATGGGGATGAGTGTGTTCTTGTTATATCCATTTGTTCAAACAGTCCACGGATCAAATTTATGACCAGAACAATTGGATGGATGTTACTAATATGCTTTCATAAATTCATATGTTTGAACAATTGTTTATAAATTCTATATATGGATCCCCTATAATTTAAATGTTTGTATTTTATATTTGTTCCTTCTCCCTTTACCTCTTTAATGTAATTTTTATAAATTGTTTAATACTTAATATGTTGTTGAATTTTAGGGCCGATATGGATATCAATCCGGGACCTTTTGATCCTCAAGTTATCTTATGGGACCAAGAAAATCATGTATCTTCTGACTTATGGCAAAATATTGTAAGTACATGTTCCGTATCTCATATTTCTATTAAAATTTTGTGAAAAAATTTCATATTTTGACAATTTATGCATGTATCCTCTATTTAACTTGTAGGATAAGGGTGTGTTAGAAATCTGTCAGATGTCTGCAAAATTAAGTGAATGGAACTTGACTAAACAGCAAGAATATCTACTTGAACAGTTAGGTTTCGGTATAATTATAAACTTACCACGACAATTTGAGGTGCGAATACTAATCTCCTTAATTGTGTGGTTTTCTTCCTTGACGATTTGAGATGCGTAATACTAATCTCCTTAATTATGTGGTTTTCTTTATTTGAATTTATGTTCTTTGAGATCCCAATCTTTATTGCTAGTGTTTTATCTTAATTGATGCGGTATGTAATGGGATTTTCAAAGATGGAAGGAAATCTTCCATTGTTTTAGCAAGTGTTGTCATTGAGTTGAAATAGAATGTTGAATTTTCTGATGTATACAATCTTGTTTAGTGTTGTAATTGAATTGAAATAACTACAGGGATTGTCTGTATTGGCTACAATCTTGTGTAATTTATTTTTATAACAGGAAAGAAATCGTGTGGGGTAATATCTTGCTGAAATCGTGTGTACAGCGGACCATGCTTCTTGTCAGGTACGATGGGCTTAATTGTCCAGAAATTATAATAAGTACATCCGCTAGTATTACTAGCGGACGGTGGTTTGTTACTCTAAATCCCAGCCGTTAATTAATAAAACGTGTGGTTTAGAGCCTATATGCCAATATTTGTCCCATAGCATATAGATGCTATGGATCGGCCCCCTATATATATATATATATATATATATATATATATATATATATATATAGAGAGAGAGAGAGAGAGAGAGAGAGTCCGGATCCAGTCCGGGATCCCGGACGATACTAAAATGCGGGTTTATTTTTTATTTTTTTTGCTTTTTTTTAAAACAACTAAAAAAAAGTTTAATATTTTATGGAACTGAAATTTTTTCATAATACAGTGTTTTGGGTGTGATTTGGATACATATAACAAAACAGGTCTATACAGATAGGATCTTGTCTATATATATATATATATATATATATATATACAAACTGAAAATAATTAATGAATCCCATCCGCTAATTGAACTAGCGGATGTATAAGTAATAAGCCAATAGTCATTGATGTATAAGCCAACAGTCAACGCAACAATCATTGATGTATAAGCCAACACGCCATACATCAACACGCCATGCAATCAACAAACAAGGAACAATCCAATATGCAATCAAATCCAAATCACAGAAACGACAATTGCAATCAAATTAAAATCACAGAAGGAATAAAATACAAATCACAGGAATGCTCAATTAGCCATGCAATCAAGTTCAAATCACAGAAGGAATCAAATCTAAATCAAAGAAGGAAACAAAATATGGGATAGCCTCGACTGATAATAAAGCAGTGTGCACTTTCTCCATCCAGTTATCCAGCCGATCACACAAAGATTTGATAGGTACAAAACTTTTGTTTTTAATATTGAAATCCAAACAAGAATATACACGAGTAAGATTACTTTCTATAAAAAATTTGGGAGCTGAGAATCTAGTCTCTGCTGCAACTCCTTGATCTTAATGGACAGCTCCAGTCTCAGAGAATTCTGCAGTTCGCAATCTGATATTGCATCTCCAATATCAGACCATCTCTTGCCTTCAGTGGCTGCTCAACATTCTCAGAGAATTTTTGTATCACTTCTCGCTTGCTCAAGATGTCTGAAACAGAATCTGAGACACATGGAGAGTCGAAGTTGTTTGAGTGATGAAAAGGTTTTTGTGGTAGATCGGAATGGTCAGGAGAGGATGCCAAGTGCACAACATTCTCCTTGTTATATTCAGGAGCATCATCATCTCTGGTAAAAGAGTGTCTGAGGTTCTCCTTATTCTTAAAAGCAAGAATAGATAACCAAGCCAGAACAACCCATATTCCATCTTTCTCACGTATAGGGTCTGAGCCTATAAACAGAAAGAACAGATGTAATACCCGATTTTTTTTTTATTATTTTGTTTAATTAGTTCGAACGGAGGGAATTTAAAGAGTATTTGAAGTATAAATTTGGGTGTTACATTGCTTAATCCAGTGCACGGATTCCGTATTTTCAATGAGACTCATTTGTTTTAATTTGTTCGTTCCGTAGTTCGTATCGAAATTTAATATTGTCTCTCATAATTATTTCTTGTCAATTTATTTTGAATAGCTTGTTTTGGCGTTATATTGGAACTCCCATTTGTACTCTTTAGACTAGTGTATCATGTCTATTAATTTGTTTTGATATTGTAGTAATGTGCATGTTAGTACATTTTGGAGACTTGTGTTGACGATTTGCTTCAGCTTAACATGTACACGTTAGAACCCCTTTGTGTTAATATTTTGTCGCATGTGTTGTGACATTATATTTTGTTAGAATACCGTAGGGTATACGAGCTATAACCACTGTTGGGGTACCACAGCATGTTCTCTTGGCACCGAGGCATGACACCTTCCGTGGCGGTGTGATCGATCCACAGCGTCCCGCTTTGTGCTCCGGTGGGAGTTGGCCATTTGGTGTTTTGTTGTGGGAGGCGTATGGGTCGACCCTAGTTTCGCTCATTACATTTGCTCATGGATTGGTGATGTTTGTGCCAAACACACCTTCCGATTTTGCATGCATCTGGATTACGCGCAAATCATGTGTGTGATTGCTGTGTGGCATTATTTGACTTGCACGTGTGTGGAAAGGTATATTACTATTTATTCGAGCTTCAGATGAAATAACACCCAACCATTTGATTCAAATTTATCATTTCATTGTGTTGGTTTTGTTCGTTCTGATTCAGATTCAATTAATTGTGTTAGTTATTTCGTTTCATTATTCTTTTATTCTATATCCGATTGGGCATTTGGCTCATCTTGTTTTTTCTTCGGCAGTAATCGGGGAATCATGGGCAAGTGTGATGAGAGCTCCATTCATTCCAATGGATTAGAGTTATTATGTTTAGAATTGATATGTCAGTTTATTTGAAATTGTAACAATTACTTTCGGCTATGGTTTGAGCTAGTGGGATATTTACTATGGTTTGTCTTGCGATATTTAATTATTATGAACCCATCCTTTTATGACATAAGCTTTCATTCAGTTTTGTTGTGTTTTGAGTAACCTCTCTTTCTATTTTGGGAAGGGGGTGTTACAGAGTTGGTATCAGAGCCAGGTTCTTTCTTGTAGAAAACCTATTTAGGTTTGACCTGTGAGTTATGGGTAGACTTCTGGGTTAGGTTTTTGTTCAGTTTGATTTTTTTTGTTCAGCTATATTCGAATTTGTTTTAATCTGTCCTGTTTATATTCATTGATCTCTTTCTTAGATGGCTTGTCGATCCGCTAGAGTTGCTGGGAGGATAGGTAACAATAGGGGGAGGGGTAATGTTCAGCCCAATGAGCAACCTAATGATCAGATAAATGCTCAACTGGCTAACTTGGTTAATTAGGCGGTTAATCAAAGCTTTTCTGCTGGTGATTGGTGGCACAGTTGTACAGTAATGCATGACCACTTACCGCCGTGAAATTCTGGCGAGGGCACTCGGGAAATAATGGTCCACAAACAAACGAAGAGGAAGGAAATGTGGATGGCCTTGATCAGCAGGTGGTTCCAATGTATGTGTGGTTGGAGAGGTTTCAGAAGCAGAAGCCACAGTCTTTTAGTTCAGCTCCAACTCCGATTGATGCAGAGAATTGGATTGCTCACCTAGAGAAAATATTTGATGTGTTGGGGTGCTCGGATAATCAGAGAGTATTACTTGCTGCTTACAAGCTAGAGGGGGATGCACAGAGGTGGTGGAAAGCACTGAAGACAACCAAGGGTGATGGGTACGTGGAGACACTTCATTGGGCAGAGTTTTGTGAGGTCTTTTATCAGCAGTACTTTCCAGCTGCTGATAAAGAGGCCTATGCTAGAGAGTATCTATCTATTCGGCAGAAGGATGATGAGTCCATTACCGATTTCATGACGAGGTTCACCAGGTTGGCAGGATTTGCGGGAACTTCTGCAGGGACTGCAGCGGAACAGGCGGAGAAGTTTAAGTGGCGGATTCATTATAGGTATCGCCAACATCTCATTAACACCAAGTTTACGGATGTATCGGCGGTGGCTAATGCGGCCAAGAACATTGAGATGGAGCGGCAGGACTTTCGGACTTCCAAACCGGAAGGGAGTCGGAAGAGGAGGATGAGATGACCACTGTGGTCAAGCTTGGTCAAGCATGGGAGAAATCAAGGTGGTCGATGGAGCGTAAATCGTGGTGTTCAAAGCAGGGCGCGTGGCGTGGTCGAATCGAGCAGGATTATCGGCGGATGCCTCGGCAAAGGGCGTAATCGTCGCCTTCGATTACCTTGGTATGGACAAAATCGTCGGCCAGGATGTAACCGTCCATAGGGCAAAATCAGGTCGATACCCAGACCACGGTGGTGGGGTAACCGAATCTTATTCCGATAGCTCCTTGTACTACTTGTGGGGCTAATCATCTGGGGAGGCAGTGCCACAGACTCACTGGTGCATGCTTCTTGTGTGGACAGATGGGTCAAATTGCTAGGGATTGTCTTTGGGCCACGTGGAAATGGTGGAGGTGGCGATAATGGTGGCAATGGAGGTCGTTGTCGGGCGGTCGAAAGTGTTTGCTTTGACGATAACCAAAGCAAGCAGTACACAGTCTTTATTCGCTTCGTACTCTTTTAGTTGGCAATCGTGAGGCGCCTATTTTGTTTGATACGTTCTACTCATTCCATTGTTGCTCAGTCTTTTGTTCGGCACCTGGGTGTGCCATCTCAGTCTTTAGATTCTGTGATGTCAATTGCTACCCCGATGGGGACTTCTGTAGTTATTTCTAATTTGTATCGAGGATGTCCGATCAGTTTTGGGGATAAGATTCGTAGCGTTAATCTCCTTCCGATGTGTATGCACGATTTCGATATCATTCTTGGGATGGACTGGTCGGAAAAGCACCAGGCCACTATAGATTGTCAGGCGAAGAAGGTTATATTTGGAGATGTGAAGTCTCCAGAATTCGTATATCAGGGTTCTCAGCCGAGTAGAATGGTGAAGTTAATTTCGGCTTTGAAGGCTGGAAAGTTGGTGGCAAAGGGTTGTGATGGGTATTTGGCGTTTGTGAAAGATAGCTCTAAGGGTGAGTCTCGTATTGAGGATGTTCCAATTGTTCGTGACTTTTCCGATGTGTTTCCCGAGGAGTTGTCAGGGTTGCCACCACAGCGGGAAGTGGAATTTGCTATTGAGCTTGTTCCTGGTGCGGAGCCTATCTCTAAGGCGCCGTATCGGATGGCACCGTTGGAGTTGCAGGAGTTGAAGGAGCAGTTGTAGGAACTGTTAGATCATGGCATGATTCGGCCGAGTGTTTCACCGTGGGGTGTTCCAGTCTTGTTTGTGAAGAAGAAGGATGGGTCTATGAGGCTGTGTATAGACTACAGAGAGTTGAACAAGATCACCATCAGGAATCGGTATCCATTGCCGAGGATTGATGACTTGTTTGACCAACTTGAGGGGCAAAATATTTTCAAGATAGACTTGAGGCGGGCTATCATCGGTTGAGAGTGAGGGATGAGGATATCCCCAAGACGGCTTTTCGCATTCGATATGGGCATTACGAGTTTACGGTGATGCCATTCGGTGTGACTAACGCCTCCTGCGGTGTTTATGGATTTGATGAATCGGGTGTTGGGAGTACTTGGACCAATTTGTCATTGTCTTTATTGATGACATTTTGGTTTACTCTAAGTCTAAGGAAGAACATGAGGAGCATCTTTCAAGACAAAGTTGTTAGGAATTTTGCGAAAAGAGAAGTTGTATGCTAAATTCTCTAAATGCGAAGTTTTAGTTGGAGAGCAGTTGCATTTTTGGGACATGTTGTTTCTGCTTTGAAGGCATTAAGGTGGATCCTGCGAAGGTTGAGGCTATCACCAAATGGCCAAGACCTACTACAATGGAGATTAGGATTTTCTTGGGTTTGGCGGAGGTATTATAGGCGGTTTGTGGAAGGGTTTTCCTTGCTTGCCTTACCATTGACTTCAGTTGATGAGAAAGGCGTGAAGTTTTGTGTGGAATGAAGAGCGGGAGAAGAGTTTTGAGGAGTTGAAGAAACGACTTGTGTCAGCTCTCCTATACTTGCATTCTTGCTTGTGTCGGGACGAGAGGCTATCGATTTATAGTGATGCTTCTAAAAAGGGCTTGGGGTGTGTTTTGATGCAATACGGTAAGGTGATTGCTTATGCTTCTAGCAAACTTAAACCTTACGAGGTGAATTACCCCACACATGATTTGGAGTCAAGCGTGGTGATCTTTGCCTTAAAGATTTGGAGACATTATTTGTATGGAGAGACTTGTGATATCTTCACCGATCACAAAAGTCTTAAATACATTTTCACTCAGAAGGAGCTCAATATGAGGCAAAGGCGTTGGTTGGAGCTACTAAAAGATTATGATGCGAGGATTCAGTATCACCCGGGGAAGGCAAATGTGGTTGCAGATGCTCTTAGCCGAAAGAGTTAAGAAAGTGTTGTAGCCCTTATTACGCAACCTCAGCTTATTTCAGATATGGAGCGGATCGAGTTGGAGTTGTATATACGAGGTTCAGATGGGCATTTGGCGGGTATGAGAGTGGAGCCCTCTCTTATCTCGCGGGTCAAAGAAGCTCAAAAGGAAGATGGGGAGTTGTGGGGTTTGACTTGAGAATCTAGAGGAGGCAAGCGACCGAGTTTCGTGTTGATGACCATGGTGTGATTTGGTTGGGTGAGCGGTTGTGTGTGTAAAACCGCCGATCCGATCATTCGAGAGGCGGTGTTGGCTGAGGCTCATAGTTCGCCATTTTCTATTCATCCAGGTTCTACAAAGATGTATAGAGATTTGAAGAAGAATTTTTGGTGGAATGGGATGAAACGAGACGTGGCTGAATATGTTGGGAAGTGCCTCACTTGTCAACAAGTGAAGATAGAACATCAACGAGCTAGTGGTTTGCTGCAACAGTTAGACATTCCAGTGTGGAAGTGGGAGGATATCACGATGGATTTTGTGACTGGGTTGCCGAAGACTTTCAGGAAGAATGATGCCATATGGGTAGTGGTGGACCGGTTGACCAAATCGGCACACTTTTTGGCTATCCATGAGGGTTACTCGGTGGATAGGTTGGCACATATCTTTCAGCAGGAGATTGTTAGACTTCATGGTACTCCGGTGTCTATTGTTTCAGATCGGGACCCACGGTTCACTTCACGGTTCTGGAAAGGGTTTCAACGAGCTTGGGGTACTCGGCTCAACTTCAGTACTTCTTTTCATCCGCAAACTGATGGGCAATCCGAGCGGACTATTCAGACGTTGGAAGACATGTTGAGGTCTTGTGCACTTGAGTGGTCGGGTAATTGGGATGATTACTTGAGCCTAGTTGAGTTTGCTTACAACAATAGTTGGCACGCAAGTATTGGGATGGCTCCTTTTGAGGCATTGTATGGTAGGAAATGTCGGGCACCAACTTGTTGGGATGAAGTTGGTGAAAGGGCCATAGAAGGGCCTGAGTTGGTTCAAATCACTACGGAGAAGGTAGCGGTGGCTAAGGAGAAATTGAAGTCGGCTCGATCACGGCAGAAGTGTTATGCTGATAAGCATAGAAGGACTTTACAGTTTGAACCTGGTGAGTATGTGTTTCTAAAAGTTTCTCCTTGGAAGGGTATTCGGCGATTTGGTTTGAAAGGGAAACTTAGTCCGCGTTATATTGGACCATTTGAGATTCTGGAGAGGGTTGGTGAGGTTGCATATCGGTTAGCTTTGCCTCCACAGCTAGCTCACGTGCATAATGTGTTCCATGTGTCGGTGTTGAGGAGTTATCATTATCATCCATTGCACGTGGTGCAATATCCGTTCGATAAGATTCGGGAGGATCTTACTTGTGAGGAGCAAGCTGAGGCGATTTTGGATCGTCAAGAAAGGATTATAAGGAGGAAGACTATTCCGTTTGTAAAGGTTCTGTGGAGGAACCATTCGGAGCGAGAAGCCACTTGGGAGATGGAAGAGTCTATTCGAGTGGAATATCCGCATCTTTTTGATAATTAGGTACATTCTATTCTTTTGATTCCAGAGACGGAATCCTTTTAAGGAGTAGGTGATGTAATACCCGATTTTTTTTTATTATTTTGTTTAATTAGTTCGAACGGAGGGAATTTAAAGAGTATTTGAAGTATAAATTTGGGTGTTACATTGCTTAATCCAGGTACGGATTCCGTACTCTTTCAGCGAGACTCATTTGTTTTAATTTGTTCGTTCCGTAGTTCGTATCGAAATTTAATATTGTCTCTCATAATTATTTCTTGTCAATTTATTTTGAATAGCTTGTTTTGGCGTTATATTGGAACTCCCATTTGTACTCTTTAGACTAGTGTATCATGTCTATTAATTTGTTTTGATATTGTAGTAATGTGCATGTTAGTACATTTTGGAGACTTGTGTTGACGATTTGCTTCAGCTTAACATGTACACGTTAGAACCCCTTTGTGTTAATATTTTGTCGCATGTGTTGTGACATTATATTTTGTTAGAATACCGTAGGGTATACCTGAGCTATAACCACCTGTGGGGGTACCACAGGCATGTTCTCTTGGCACCGAGGCATGACACCTTCCGTGGCGGTGTGAATGAGTCCACAGCGTCTCCGCTTTTGTGCTCCGGTGGGAGTTGGCTATTTGGTGTTTTGTTGTGGGAGGCGATGGGTTTAACCCTAGTTTCGCTTCGTTTCATTCTCATGGATTGGTGATGTTTGTGCCAAACACACCTTCCGATTTTGCATGCATCCGGATTATGTGATCCGATGTGTGATTGCTCGTGTGGCATTATTTGACTTGCTGTGTGGCATTATTTGACTTGCTCGTGTGGCAAGGTATATTACTATTTATTACGAGCTATGAAGATGAAATAACACCCAACCATTTGATTCAAATTTATCATTTCATTGTGTTGGTTTTGTTCGTTACAGTTCAGTTCAATTAATTGTGTTAGTTATTTCGTTTCATTATTCTTTTATTCTATATCCGTCTGCTTTGGGCATTTGGCTCATGTCGTGTTTTTCTTCTTAAGCAGTAATCGGGGAATCATGGGCAAGTGTGATGAGAGCTCCATTCATTCCAATGGATTAGAGTTATTATGTTTAGAATTGATATGTCAGTTTATTTGAAATTGTAACAATTATTTTTGGCTATGGTTTGAGCTAGTGGGATATTTACTATGGTTTGTCTTGTGATATTTAATTATTATGAACCCATCCTTTTATGACATAAGCTTTCATTCAGTTTTGTTGTGTTTTGAGTAACCTCTCTTTCTATTTTGGGAAGGGGGTGTTACAATAGATGCTTAAAGTTTGAATTCCACATCTGCTACTTCCATTTAGATATATAACTTCTCTTTCAGTTAGACATTTGTAACAGATGGAAGCATACCAGTTCCAAAACTTTCTTCACCACAAACTGAACACATTCCAGCGTCCATTAAGTTACCAAAAAACTTCCAGCCAGTGGGTACCTGGCATGATTGAGAGTACCAAAATTACACGCTCGTATTAGTGGCGAAAACATTATAGCTAAAAGTCAAAAAATCTGTGTAACAGAGTACCTCAAAAAACTTCAAGTTTAAATGTTTGGCTACAACATCAAGAGCAGTTGACGTAGGCATGCTCCTACAAGAAGAAAATTGATACTTGAGATAGAAGATTGCAACTACTAAATTCAGAAATGATGAGCAGGCTACACAAAATGATAATTTGACTCTTTCAAGATGAAAATATCCAGTTGCTATAAACTAAAGCAAGGTTTAATAAGAATGAACAAGTTAATGTGCCTGCCTATCAATGAACTTGAGAATAGGCATGCAGAAGCAGGCACACACACGTGGTGAAACAAAAGAAGATCAGAAAAACTGTACAGAACCTGACAACTCCCTTTAGTCCAGCAAGGGGTAGATAGTCAAAAAGGTCAGTGAAATACTTCCACACATTCGCATTCACAGACCGCCTAATTGATACCAACGAGAAACCTATACAAATTAAAAGATTGAAATATTTCCTCTACAAATTATGCAAGATTTGTTGCCAAGCAAGATCTAGATTATGTATAGAGTTCCTAACCAATCTTGAAAAAGTAAAACTTTATTTCACCTTATACTCGAGGAAAATAGAAAGGTTTTTTGAGGCTTAGCATAGCTACTAGTAATATAAACTCTATCAGGAAGGTGGGAAACAACTAATATCCTCACACCTTCATAAAATTTTATTGCTGATAATTAGTTTTAACATATTATAGGTGTGAAAATGTGAAGTAACAAAACTAGTAATCATGAAATGGTTTGTCCAACTAAGAATTCAGACCATACTAGCAGTTACAATAGCATTCCCAGAAAGATAACTAAGGTTTGCTTTAGCCCAAGGAACCCAATGAACAACATCCAACTGATAATATAAAGAAGGGAAAGAATTATGTTACAGAGTGTAAGGAACAAGGCTGGCAGCTCAAGTTTTAGATTAGTTTAAGCATAAATTGAGTTTAGTGAGTTAGTTAAGTAGCAAGGGTATTTTAGTCTTTTAGCTGCTGTTAAGCTGGATATTATTGTCCTTATTTGTGAGTCAGTTAGATTTGTTGCTAGGAATGCAGGAGGCATGTGGCCATGTGCTCAGCTCCTTGCTCAGTCATTTTCCATTTCATTCCTTTTGCTGATGAAGGGAATATGTAGGCAATCTATCTCATTTTTTGATTATGAATGAAAATCTGTTATTGCTTCTTCCCCAATTCTCTCCTCTCTCTATTATTCTCTCTTTTTCCCTCTTCCTTACTCTATTTTCTGCTATTTCTCCGTCAAATTTCACTGGATAAGTCCAATTACTGAGACTTGTCCCATTACAGCTGCTAAGGTATTGAACTAATTAAGCTAGTTCATTACAGTTGGTATCAAAACCTTCGAATATGCACCTATGGCCACCAACAACCAACGATTGAGCAGTTTAGAGTCTCAGATGCAGGAGCAAAATTCGAACATACAACAGCTGCAGACACAGTTGCAGAACTCAGTTTCTACTCTGCAGCAAGGGTTTGATACAAAACTTGAGCAGATGATGAAGAACTTCGAGGCACTCCTAGTTCAACGAGTGCACCAGAAGGACCCTACTCAGCCAGGTTCCTCATCTTTACCTTCAGGTTCAATTCTAAGCCAGTATGAGCCCACTCCCAAGCCAGATAAGTATGATGACATATTTAGAACTGTTAAGTTTGAGTTTCTAAAATTCAATGGTGAAAACCCTAGATCATGGATCAGGAAGTGTAACAAGTTATTCTCGCATCATGTGGTGGCTGAAACTCAAAAGGTGTACTTAACTACCTTGAGTTTGGAAGGGGAGGCTGAACAGTCGTATTCAAGATTTGTGCATGAAGGGTCAGAGCTAACTTGGAATGGGTTAATAGAGGAAATAGTGGCTAGATTCAGTCCAGAAGCCAGTGACAACCCCATAGGGGAATTGAAGAAATTACAACAAACTGGAACAGTGGATGATTACAGAAAAAATTTGAAGAACTAAGGGGTTGGGCTTTAGCAAGGAACCCAATCCTTAATGAGGAGTTTTTTATGGACTGCTTCATGGGGGGTTTAAAATTGGAAATTCAGTTGGGAGTTCAGGAGCTGAAACTAAAGACTCTCAAGGACATGATCAGATTGTCTAGGGTGGAAGAAGCTAAATTGGAAGCTTGGCTCAAAAGGAGTAGGATGATGAATAAGCCCACTATGAACACCACTTATTCTAGACTTGTAATCATGACCCAACCCAAACCTGTTGATATGGGAAATGGAAATGCTGTGAGAACCTTACCTGCGAGAGGATTGACTAGGGAACAGATTGATGAAAAGAGAAGGAAGAGGTTATGCTTTTCATGTGATGAACCTTTTGTGCAAGTCCATATGTAAGAAACCACAACTATTCATGTTGCTTCCTTCTAATGGTCTAGAACTTGAGGAGGCTGGACCTAGTGAGGATGATGAAATAAGAGGTCCAACTGTAGAATGTGAAGAGCAAGAGGCCCAAATTACATTGCATGCCCTCTCAGGACACAGTACTAACAATACTATCAGATTACTTGGGATGTCTCAGGGAAGGTTTCTGAGGATTTTAGTAGATAGTGGCAGCACCAATAATTTTCTAGACCCTCAGGCAGCTAAAAGGATTAAGGCTGCAGTAAAGGATACCAATGTTACCAATGTGACTGTGGCAGATGGGTTCAAGGTCTCTAGTCATCAGCACTATCCAGGACTTCCTTGGTCCATACAAGGGGAGGAATTCAAAATAGATTTCAGAATACTACCACTAGGAGGGATAGATGCAGTCTTGGTGGTTTAGTGGTTGCAATCCTTCAATCCAGTCACCTTTGATTTCCACAACTTGTAGCTAAGTCTTGAAAGGGAAGGGAAAGCTATAGTATTGCAGGGTGAATCTGATCAAGTCACCCCAACCATACACTACCTTGAATCTGGTGAGTTCAAAAAAGTGCTGAAGTCTACATCTCATGGGTATTTTGGTTACTTGTTTGGAATGTATCAGGAAGCTAATGAAGAGCTGGGAATGGAAATGGGGGATCAAGGCATCACTATAGAGAAACAAGTGGACAGTAAAGGTAATGAAAGTCACATTACTACTGAAAACCAATCTCAACTGGAAAATTTGCTGCAAGAATTCTCAGTAGTTTTCCAAGAGCCAAGAGAATTGCCCCCAAATAGAACTCAAGATCATCACATTCCATTGAAAGAAGGAAGCCAACCAGTTAGCCTCAGGCCTTACAAATACCCATATGTTTAGAAAGGGAAAATAGAGAAGATTGTCAAAGAAATGCTGCAAAATGGAGTCATTCAGCCAAACAACAACCCTTATGCTTTTCCAGTACTCCTAGTTAAAAAACATGATGACACTTGGAGGATGTGTATAGATTATAGGGCCCTGAATGCTATGACTGTGAAGGATATATTCCCTATACCAGCAATTGATGAGTTGCTTGATGAATTATATGGCTCAAAGTGGTTCTCAAAATTGGATCTAAGGTCGGGGTATCACCAAATCAGAGTCAACAAAGAAGACATACCAAAAATAGCCTTTAGAACCTATAATGGTCATTTTGAATTTATGGTTATGCCTTTTGGGCTCACTAATGCACCAACCACTTTCCTATCTTTGATGAATGAGGTATTTCAGCCATACCTAAGGAAGTTTGTGCTAGTGTTTTTTGATGATATATTGGTCTACAGTAGCAGCTATAAGGAGCACTTGGAGCATTTGAGGTTGACTTTACAACTACTGAAGGACCATTCATTGTTTGCCAAAAAGAGTAAGTGTGTTTTTGGTACTGAACAGGTTCAATATTTAGGTCATGTGATCAATTCTGAAGGTGTTTCTACTGACCAAGATAAGATTTGCTGCATGCTTAATTGGCCTTTACCAGTTAACATAAAAGGGTTGAGAGGATTTTTGGGTCTCACCGGTTACTATAGGAAGTTTATAAGGAATTATGGGCTTATCAGTAAGCCTCTAACTGACCTGCTTAAAAAAGATAAATTTGCTTGGAGTGATAAAGTAGCTACAACCTTCAAGGAATTGAAAGAAGCCATGACACAAGCCCTAGTCTTAGCAATGCCCAATTTCAATGAGCCCTTTATTCTAGAAATTGATGCCTCTCATTTTGGCATTGGGGCAGTATTAATGCAAAAGGGAAGACCTATAGCTTATTTGAGTAAGGTTGCACCCCAACATTTGGGATGGTCTACCTATGAAAAGGAGCTAACGGCAGTGGTGTATGCTGTTAATAAGTGGAGACACTACTTACTGGGAAACAAGGTGTACATTAAGACTGACCACCACAGTCTCAAATACTTGTTAGATCAAAGGATTACAACCACCAACCAACAAAAGTGGATAACTAAATTGATGGGGCTTGATTATGAAATAGCATACAAAAGGGGGAATGAGAATACAATGGCTGACAGCCTCTCTCGAAAAATGGAAGAATCATCAATACAAAGCCATTGCCTAGCCATCATTCAAGGTACAGGAGAAAATTGCAGCAGTATTACTACAGTTATTCCTACTTGGCTGCAAGAGATATCACAATCATGGGACAAGGATGATGGAATGAAAGAGATCATCACCCAACTGTAACTTAAACCAGACACCCTCCCAGGCTACTCCTTTATCAATGGTAGACTTAAGTTTCAAAATAAATTAGTGGTTGGTCCAGACCTAGAGTTAAGAATAAAATTTTTAACTGAATTTCATAGTTCACCTATTGGTGGACACTCGAGCATCAGAGGTACTTATGAAAGAATAAGCAAGTTTCTATGGTGGCCTTCATTGAGGCTAGATGTCACCAAATATGTGAAGGAATGTGATGTATGCTAGCAGCAAAAGTGTGAGATCCCGAATTTTATAAAATAAAAGTATTTAATTTTTCTATTTTGGTAAATAGTTAAATTGATAAAAGTTTAAAGTTAAGGGTGATATGTGATTTTTTTTAAAGTAAGCAAGTTGTCATAAAATAATCGGTAATAAAAGTACAGTAATACGTGTGGTTGCATAGTAGCACACGATATTAATTATTGATGTTTACGTGAGAAATCACTCAGTTAGACATATTGCTATAGTAATTGCTGCATCATATCTCTCATATTATTGATTCAATTGTTGTCACAATATCATCTGTATAATATGTTATATTATTAAATCAATAATTGAGACTACAAAGTTATTCATATTATTATTTGCAATATTGACAATGTCTAGAAGTTCATTAAGGAGAGGTTTGGTCACCTAATCATGGCGCCAATAAGGAGAAATCCTTATCGGAAAGCCCCCTCTTTCCTGGGAACGACCTGGTTGTTAAATATTGTGAGTTATAATATTAATGATGAATAAGTTCGTGTTGATTAAAGATGAAATTGATAGTTCCATTGTGTTGGGATTATTGGTGTTAGTGAAAAATCGACCTTTATTTCGATGATAATTAATGTCTGGAAGTTATATTGACCAATCGGATAATTAATCGGATAACTGAACAATTAATTACTATTAATTCACATGCTTATAACTATTTGTTCACATGTGTATACTATTGATTCACATTCTTGTACTATTAGGGGAGTTGGTGCAAGATTGATAATACTTGCATGACTAAGTTAAAAATGGAGGTATAGATGGAGGTACTATACTGTAATTCGTATTTTCACATGTCTAGAACTATTGATTCACATGATTTACTATTAGGGAGATGGTGCAAGTTTGATAATACTTGCAAGGATTAAATTAAAATGAAAGAAAAGAGGAAGGTATTATTACTGTAATATTTCGAGCCCCAAAATGTGCAATTATTGAAACTATATTTTCCTATAAATAGAAGCTCATTCCTTCATTATTTTTCACCAATTCACTAAAGCTATAGAGCAATTATTATAGAGAGAAATTATTGAGAGAAAGAAGAAGAGAAGTCTGCTACCTCACTATTCCAGTATCCAGTTTTCTTTTGAGGTAAGGGATATTATTATTATAGTAAGGGGTATTATTTCTTTCGTATTCATGAAGAGAGCTATTATTATTCCATTCCTTATTATTCTCGTTGAATAACTCAGATATCATGGACTCACCGCATACATGGTGAAATTCTTCCGTTATTCCATTCTTTATTATTATGTTGGAATAACTTGTGTCTATCAAGTACCACATACATGGTGAAATTTCTTCCATTATTCCATTCTTTATTAGTCATTTGAATATCCCGTCTGCATGCGGATTACGCATGACCGGTTCCATTCTTTATTATTTCATTGGAATATCCTGTTTGTGCGCGATTACGCATTTAATTCGATTCCATTATTTATTATTACATTGGAATAACCTATATGTTCGGCCTATCGCATGCCCGGTCAATTACATTGTTATTCCATTCTTTATTATTCTCGTTGAAATATCCACATGCATGCGTATTACATGACCCGGTTCCATTCTTTATTATTACATTGGGAATAACTGTCTGCAAGGCTCTACCGCATGCATGGTGAATTCTTACATTATTCCATTCTTTATTATTCATTGTTGAATAACTTTGTCTATGTGGATTACCACATACATGGTGAATGATCCTTTGTATTCATTCCTTATTAAATTGTGGAAATGATCTGTCTACGTGGATTACCGCATAGCGGACAAAAATTCATTTGCAGTTTCGTAATTTTTCTGACCCTCAAATAATTTTTGTTGGAAGTAGATGTATATAATAGGAGTATACCTTGTAAATTTTGGAATTTTTGGACAAAAGTACAATTTATGATAAATGTCTAAATATTCGGCAGTTTTGGCCATATGAAAAATAGTAAATGAATTTTAAAAATTCCGAGAAAAATATATGTTCAATATAGAACTATATTCTGTTAAATCCCAGAAAAGAAATATTTTTGGGACTGATTTGGTATATTTCATGAAAATGAACTAGTTATGAGTAAATGAATTAAATATGTTATGTGAAGTAACAAAATTGGAAAATAGGATTTTATGGCTTGGGAATCCTATATAGGGTATATGCAGATGTTTGATGAGGGATTTGATCATTGGTGATGAAATCTTATGAGTATGGCATTTTTGAATGATTAAATGCATTATTTGGTAAAGTGTAAACAATTGAAATAAATTATTTATAAGTTTAAGAAGTGATTAAAATATTGTTATAATATTAATAATATTAGATTATGAGTTTATTAAGTGATTGATAATATTTGGATTAATTTAAAGTCTTTAATATTTATCCTTGTTTTCGTTTGATTAATACTTATATCATTGTCATCATCCTCATGCTTATATTATGATGAAAGTCATCTTTGGCTTACGAGCAAAGATGAACTGTTAATTATTGATTTTACAGTTGAATATCTTTGGCTTACATTCAAAGATGGACTGTTGATTATTGGTTTTACAGTTGTATATCTTTGGCTTACGTGCAAAGATGGATTGTTGATTATTGGTTTTACAGTTGTATATCTTTGTCTTACGTGCAAAGATGAATTATTGATTGATGAGTATCTTTGGCTTATGTGCATATATGAACTATTTATTGGTATGATTATGACCAGCGATCATTGGGTATAATCATGACCCGTAATGTTATAGATGATGTGTTAAAAGTCCTCATTGGCCCGTAGTGCATTGATGGACAGTTATTGGTATGATTATAACCAGGGATTATTCGGTATAATCATGACAATTGATGATTACATGAATATCCTTGGTCGTAGTGCAGGGATGATTCGATGATATGGATTATTTATTAAGCTGAGTCTCAACGATAAAATATTGATTATACACTTTTAATTCGTAAAAGATAGTAGATATCATGCTCTACTTGAATCTTCTAAAATACAGTTGTATGTCTTTGGCCTATAGTGCAAAGAATAAATTGTTAATGAATATCTTTGGCCGTAGTGCAAAGATGAATTTATTAGTATGATTATGAGCAGGAATTGTGATTTGGTATAACCATGATTTTTGATGTTTCAGGTGAAGATAGGTGATGAAAATTATCTTCGTCCTGGGTGCGAAGAGGAATTTAGAATCACAATTATGATTATGAGTTATTCATATGATTGTGGACATTAATTATTGATTGATGTTACAGGGATAAAATATTATTGGTGGACTTTTAACATGGAGAAGATAATAGACCTGATGGTTTATTTGACTCTTCTAATGGATTGCTCGTTCCGCTGCAACTATGGTTGAAAAGTTTTATCATCTACCATATGTTCTAAATCTTTGATTTATTATTGACGAAGGCTATTGATAATTTAATTATCTTTAGTCATGATATTCTTTACTGGGCTATTTGTGCTCACCCTTTGCTTCACAATTCCTTTCAGGTAATAAGAGTATAGTTGGGTCGAGCGGGGATAATAGGGAAATAGTGTGATGGTCTGAGACTGTCGAAGTTTCTCAATACATTATAAAACGGCATGACATGTAACAGATAATTATATTGAGGACCTAAGATGTGTGTGTCGCATTTTATACGTCACTTAATAATTGATTTTGGCGAACAACAATAGGGTGATGAGAACCCAACTTTGAAAGCGTCAAAAGTGCACCTCATTAGAATGAATATGATAGTAATCTTCTCGTTCTTCTTTGGGGTCTTAAAATATTTGTCAGATTTTATATGGCATTGTAACAATTTGAGTTTGGATACTATCTACGAGACAATATTATATTAAAACTCACAACTTATCTGTTGTCGCATCGCATTTGACGATTCAATTAATTGTATAAATGAAGTTTGTATTTGATTTTTATAGTGATATCTCTGGCGACTCGAGAATGGGTCGTGGACCTATTTTGGGGCGCCACAACCTGGTATCGAGCTTAGGGATATGGGTTGGCAAGAGATATGAGTTTAGAACTAGGAGGGAGGAGACGAGTAATATACTTCGCTAGTGTGTGACTTACCTAAGTGAAATTGTTTTACTTGATACATTGACAAATTGTGATATGTCAATTAACCTTTGTTTTTGAAGGTATATTCTAGAATGATATCTCAAATATGTGAGGAGATGAGCAATGAGAAAATCATGATCTGAGGAAATAACTGGGAAGGTACAATCCGAAAAGAAAGCAAGGTATTCTCATCTCTTTGAACTACCAGGTACGTAAATTTCGAGGGCGAAATTTCATAAGGAGGGGAGATTGTGAGATCCCGGATTTTATGAAATAAAAGTATTCAATTTTTCTATTTTGGTAAATAGTTAAATTGATAAAAGTTTAAAGTTAAGGGTGATATGTGAGTTTTTTTTAAAGTAAGCAAGTTGTCATAAAATAATCGGTAGTAAAAGTACAGTAATACGTGTGGTTGCATAGTAGCACACGATATTAATTATTGATGCTTACGTGAGAAATCACTCAGTTATACTCAATTATTGCTACAGTAATTGTTGCATCATATCTCTCATATTATCGATTCAATTGTTGTCACAATATCATCTGCATAATATGTTATATTATTAAATCAATAATTGAGACGACAAAGTTATTCATATTATTATTTGCAATATTGACAATGTCTAGAAGTTTTGTCAAGGAGAGGTTTGGTCACCTAATTGCGCGCCAATAAGGAGAAATTCTTATCGGAAAGCCTCCTCTTTCCTGGGAACGACCTGGTTGTTAAATATTGTGAGTTATAATATTAATGATGAATAAGTTCGTGTTGATTAAAGATGAAATTGATAGTTCCATTGTGTTGGGATTATTGGTGTTAGTGAAAAATCGACCTTTATTTCGATGATAATTAATGTCTGGAAGTTATATTGACCAATCGGGTAATTAATCGGATAAATGAGCAATTAATTGCTATTAATTCACATGCTTATAACTATTTGTTCACATGTGTGTACTATTGATTCACATTCTTGTACTATTAGGGGAGTTGGTGTAAGATTGATAATACTTGCATGACTAAGTTAAAAATGGAGGTATAGATGGAGGTACTATACTGTAATTTGTATTTTCACATGTCTAGAACTATTGATTCACATGATTTACTATTGATTCACATGATTTACTATTAGGGGAGATGGTGCAAGTTTGATAATACTTGCAGGATTAAATTAAAAATGAAGGAAAAGAGGAAGGTATTATACTGTAATATTTTGAGCCCCAAAATGTGCAATTAGTGAAACTATATTTTCCTATAAATAGAAGCTCATTCCTTCATTATTTTTCACCAATTCACTAAAGCTATAGAGCAATTATTATAGAGAGAAATTATAGAGAGAAAGAAGAAGAGAAGTCTGCTACCTCACTATTCCAGTATCCAGTTTGTAGACACTCGAAATTTTCTGCGCTCTTATTACTAACATTGCAGGAGGGTAGATTCGTCTTTTGGAGATAACCCTGGAAGACAGCTTACATCCATTCCGGATACTACCGGAAGTTCAGTTCCAACCCAGAACACAAACAGGGAACATCAGTTCCAACCTGGAACACAAACCGGGAACATCAGTTCAAACCTCAGAACACACACCGAGAATATCATTTCCAATCTCAGAGATAACCCCGAGATATGTAGATCAAAAGACCGGCAACAACACCGGAGAGGACAGTTCTATCTCGACAATAACACCGTGACGCTCAGTTCCAGTCCTAGAGACAACACTGGGAGTATCAAACCCATCCTTGGTGATAGTCCCAAGAGATGCCATTACAGTTCCGGCGATAACCTCGAAAATGCTTGTTTCAAACATATGCAATCAGCTTCAACCCCAGACATCCTGTCAAGGCACACACACCTCAGACCCGGAGTTAACAAACGGGCAGACATGAACACCCACAGATGACAGTGAGACATACAAACAAGTAGCAATCCAATCTCAGATGTAACCTTGAGCAATGTCTGCTTTCCGCTTAAACCGGTGATAACCCCGGTGAGGAGTCACAACGTCATCTTATCATCACAACAAGATGATATCGCGACATACCAACAAGTAGTCCAATCTCAGCTGTAACCCCGAGCAACGTCTACTTTCAACTCAAATCGGCGATAACCCCGGCGAGGAGTCAAACGTCATCTTGTTCCTTCGACAATGGCACGTCGTCTCAACACTTCATGCATACATACATCCAAAATGTCCCACAAGAACCGAGGATTGACAATCCCGAGTGACTATTACGTGTGACAGTACTTTGGATAGAATTTGAAGCTTGAAGACCATGGGCATATACCCCTCTTCCTGACTCCGTACAACCTCTGATCCATGTCATTGCGTAACTCTCAACACAAGCGGTCCGAAGAAGGTCAGATATACCTCGTTCGGATGCTCAGATTGAAGTTCTGCAAATTCGAGCGGACATTACAGTGCATGAGTGAACGTACTACGAGACGACAGGACCCGCGAGGCTCAGATGCATCACGACCAGCCGCAGGTACATCCGTCTATATATACAAGCCTTGGGTTCAGCCATTTGAGAGGAAGAGGGAGGGAAAAAGGCGAGGAAGCCCTGTCCATTTTACTCTACATACACATCTTTTGAGTGTTTCCTCATCTTTAAACACTAGTTAGCTCACATATAGCTCTCTTTTATCCGGCGGGAGTTGAGTGTTTATCCATTTAAAGTCATAGAAGTCTACTTTGGCAACCCACTGTAAGCCTTCTTATATTCTATAAAGCCTTCTTCTCATATTAGCACACACTGTTATACACATTGAGAGTCGTGTTGTGTGCCGGACTTCGGTCTGTGGTTTTCATTTTATCTCAGATATATATATATATATATATATATATATATATATATATGTATATATTTTATATATGGACTAACATTATCGAGTTATGCCTCGATTGAGCCTAGACTTCGGTCTGGAGCGTTTAATTGCTTATATATATATAATTGCTGTCGGACATATCCGATGAGCCTGGATTCACATCTAGTGCGTTTACTACTTTTATATATATATATATATATTTACATTTTCACAAAGCTGGAGTTCACTTCATGGCCTTTTAAACTTTATTTACATTATGTCCGCTGGAGTTTACTTTCGTGGCGCTTGATCGCTTACAACTTTATTTACATTTTGTCCCACTTTTGAGTTTACTTCATGGCGGTTGATTATGTTTATATATATTTCTGACTTTTATATATATATATATATATATATATATATATATATATATATATATATATATATATATATATATATATATAATCGCTACTACTTTCCATACAAACTGCAGATCATGTGAGCCTAGGAATCATGTGATCACTGTGTTGATTCATGAATCTAGATTAGGTTTCCATGATGGACATTTTTCAAATTGTATTGCGACTTTGTATTATTATTTTACAATTGTTCGAATTTTCTTGGATGGTCATCATGCCCATGAGGAGAGTAAGCTGCACAGATATTATTTTCTCGAGAATTCTTCACATCTCGAAAATAAAAGCAAACAAGCCAAAAAATTTAATAATAAAATGGAAGTATGAAAAGGTCTCAATTCCTATTGAGCACAGGGTTTGAAAAACCTCTTTTACAAAATTTCATTGCTATATCGTGGTTAAAACTGAATTTTTCTATAAATTCAAACCCTTTGTATATAGGTGCGAATGAGGCCTCACACTACTTTCAAATAACTGAACATTGATCCACACACACACACACAAACACACACATTCATATAGCAATTTCTTTGAAGAGTGGCGGTCACCGTGGTAACACGGATGTCGGGGGGTGCCTAACACCTTCCCTCCGCATAATCAAGCCCCCGGACCCAAAATGAATCTCGGTTTCACAGACCCGTTTAGCAGTGTCAAATCACTGGGTCAACGTGCAAACCTTTTTCGGCTACGTTGGTGCAACCAGTTAAATATACCAACTGTCGACTTTTAAAGTCAAATCGTCGATATTATACATGTCAGACCTTTTTCACTTGTTTTTTCAAACAAATCTCACATTAACATGAGAACACCAAAGAACAAGTAATGAAAAGGGACACTCAAAATCCCGACGTTGACAGGTGGCGACTCTGCTGGGGACTCCAGTAAGAGGGCTTAAGCCGCTATTACAAGCTTTTCAAAATTGTTATATGCATGTGTGTGAATGTTGCATTTACATTTCTGATGAATGTGTACGAATGCATCTTTATTTTACTGCTAAATATATATCTGTGATATTAGTGCTTCGCACATGTCATCATTTTGCATAAACGGTGAGACATGTTGTATGTGAATGTATGTTGTGTGGTTCCTCCATCAGGAGGCTATCCTATCGGTGTTTGATTACTGGACTCGTGGGAAGAATAATTCCCCGGGGCTCAGGAAAGGCACCACCCAGATTCGCTCCAGTTGAAAGACCGGATTAACTTCCCATCGAGTAAATTGCGATGATCTGGGAACCTTCATGCCAAAAAGCTGCGAGAGAAACCCTAAGATAGGTCAACCTCTGATAAACCAAATGCGGAGAAAAGTCTCTTCATACTTTCCATTTTCAATTACTTGTAAACGCATTTACTTGTAATTTTATTCCATGTTCATCCATATGTAATGGAAAATATGAAGAATAATTGTGCATGCATAACATGTTATCAATTAACAAACGGTTTTGCAGGACAAAATTCCTAAACGGACATGTTATGATAACATTTGCATTACCTAAGACTAAACTACGTAAGTCTTTTGTAGGGAAGCAATTGGGCACATTACCGCTTCAAAGTCCAAAAGGCCACAGGACTTATGACCAATCATGTCTTCTTCTTGACCGGTCTAATGTCAAGCTTCCGAGAAGAATTTGTGGATTGAGTAAACAAATTACAGACTTGGCTGTTCTGCTGAAAGAATTGCACCAGTCCACTCAGTGTACAAAGATACTTACACATACAGAATCCTCTACACAAGGAGGAGTTCAAGGGCTGGAAAAAACAATTCTAGAATATCAGTTGGATACGACCAACAAAGACCCTGAAAACACCCATCTCAAAGGAGATCCAGATACCGGTGATATCAGGAAGAAGGTCCTCCAAATGGAGGAAACCATCCGCGTTCTCAAAGGGATTGGAACACATGGCAGTGTTTCATATACAGACCTTTGCATATTCCCTGGTGTTCAATATCCAGAGAAATTCAAGACCCCTGATTTTGAGAAATATGACGGATTAGGGGATCCTTATACACATTTAAAAGTGTTCATTGGAGAACTTGGATCTTACTCAGAAAATGAAAAGCTCCGAATGCAACTGTTTCAGAAAAGTCTAACTGGAGAAGCCCGTTCATGGTATACCAGATTAGACAACTCTAAGATCCATAGCTGGGAAGAGCTGGCTCACGCCTTCCTCACTCAATACAGTTTTCAATCTCAGATGGCTCCTGACCGGTACCAAATTACCAAGGTCAAGAAACAGTCTAATGAGTCATTTAGAGAGTACGCTCAAAGGTGGAGGCGCCTTGCTGCTCAAGTTATTCCTTCCATGACAGAATCAGAAATGGTCATGACCTTCATAGATGTACAGGAAGCTCCTTTCTATGAAAGAGTTCTAGCTGGTATTGGCAAACCATTCTTTGAAATGATCAAACACGGCGAGATGGCTAAAATGGGATTGAAGTCCGGTAAAATTCAAGACCTAGCCGCTCTTAAAACTGTTGCTAAGCACATCCAGTTCGGATCTTATGGAAACAACCCCCGGAGGGTCCATAAAAAGAAAGAGGAGGATGTTTCCTTGATAATACAAGGACAAAAAGGCAATCAAAGCATGCCTATACAGAGGAGAAATTACTCCCCTTTTCTAGCACAATCTTCAAACCCTCCATTGCCTAAAAGTGGAGAAGTAAAGAGATCTCGAATGTTCACACCCTTAGGGGACTCGCTCGATAATATTCTTGCTCTTCTGACTGCTCAGAAGAAAATTACACAACTTCTTCCACCAGCCAACCCTAATGGGAGGGGTTTTAATGCTACTCGGAAGTGTGCTTATCATGCCGGGGCACCTGGACATGATACTCAAGATTGTTGGGCCTTGAAACATAAGATTCAAGATCTAATAGACAACGGTGAGATCGTGGTCACTAAACCAGATCAACCTCACGAGCAAGACAACCCTCTTCCTCAACACAAAGAAGAAGAGGTCAACATGATCAGTTGGAGCACTGTACAAGGTTCCAATTCTAATGGCGAATTATCCCAACCCATCATAGACGGTGTTGACAAATGGGATTATGCAAAGTTCCAGTTTACCATGGAACGAAAAATGAAAGCTCTTTGCAAATAAATTGAGCAATTGGCAGAATTGGTGACCCACCAGCATCAAGTCACACGCTAATTAATTAGGCCGGAGCATGCCTATCTCCTTCCATTTGTTATAAATGCCTCATCAACACCTTCAGAAAGCGAAGCTATGGAGGATAAGGTTGCAAAGTGAGCAAATGCTAAAGCCCGTCGGGATTTTTCCAATCAGAGGGAATTCACCTATTTGGACCAATCTATGGAGGAGATACTTCAAATGTTGATCAACGAAGGAAGAATTACATTCCTTCTCCCTCCCATCAATCCCTGCTCAGGGCGGTTCAATCTAGATGAAATGTGTCAATATCATTCACATTCTCGCGGTCACAACACAGAGCAATGCTGGGCACTCCGCCATCTCATTTAGAATCTTATTGATAGCGGTGTCCTGCAAATAGCAGATGATTACACTATGCAACTCAAGGGTGGGAATACATATCCTACCAAATGGAAGGGATCAGTAGCAGTTATATCCGAAGTGGATGATGAGACCGTCAAAGTATTTCCCATACAACCAATTCAACTCAAAGGAGCTGACAATCCTTTGAAAGTGGCCGCACCAGAGCCAATTCCTTTACCTTTCAGACCACAACATCATGTTGTCAGCTTACACAAAGTTCCATGGAATTATGGAGAAGCTAAAGGATCCACTTCTCATACTACTGCTACAGTGTTGAAGGAAAAATTCCGTTGGAAAGATTGAATTGCCAATTGAGATTGGTCCCAATACATTCAATGTACCTTTCCACGTCCTCAAGATAGAAACAGGATACAACCTGCTCTTGGGGAGACCATGGATACACATGGCTGGAGCTGTTCCCTCCACCTTACATCAACAACTCAAATACATTATCAACAACAGTTTAGTCACTGTCAACGCTGAGCCAGATTGTCCTGAACAAGGAGCTCTACCAATTATCAGCTTCAATTCAGAAGTTGAATCGGCCAGTTTCCATACTCTGGAAGTGAGTAACACGCAATACCATTCTATTGGAGCGCCACTTCCCGTACCCACGATTTCTACCGAGGTTATGTCGGCCACTTAAGAAATGATGTTATTGGGTCATCAACCTGAACAAGGGCTTGGTAAAGATAAGAAGGGTATTAAGCACCCTATCCAAATGTCCAGTCAAATCGGAACAGTCGTACTAGGCTATTCTGCCAGTTCCAGTCATAGGAATCCTCATAGCACAAACAGGTTCCTCAAGCTTCCGCAACACGGCGATTTTCTATACCTTTACCTCATGAGTTAATGCAATCTCCAGTAAAGGTTCCAGCCCATGTTGTGGCTATCCTGTTTCTGAAATCAGTGCCAATCAAAGCAAAAGAGGTGTTGATTCCTGATCCCGAGGCAGAAGAAAAGGAACGGAAACGTAAATATGACCTTGCCTTGATGATGGCAGGTATTCGCGTCATTGTTCATGATGAACATACAAACAGATACACCCCAGATGATGATTGCCCAGATGTCATGGTTATCATTCGGGAAAAGGAGGACAATGACGATCCTTCCATCATTACAGTCCATCAGGACTTTTCCCTCGACAATTGGAGCAGCACTCCATGTATTGGTCGACGAGGGTAAAATGGGCAGAAAATCCCTCTGCCCTGTAGATAACTTTAATTGCTTGCTTTCCTTTATAGCACTAGCAGTTATTTTATCAAGTACATGCTAACACTTTTGTATGATTGAACAGTTGCATATATTAAGTGAAAGCATCTTTTGTTTCAGGACTCTGAATTTAGATGTGCCTGTACTTGCTGATAAGGTGCCTTCTCTCCACAAGGGCTATAACTTTGATGCAAAGTTGGACTCAGACTTGATGGACATCCAAGAGGACATTGAGACGCCTCAGGAGATTAAGGAATGGGTCGCAGACAAACCCAAAACCAATCTTGATCAAACAACTCCTTTCAATCTCGGAACCTTAGACAACCTTAGGCTAATCCAGATTGGTTCAGACCTTACCACAAATCAATAGAATGACATGGTTGCACTGTTAGCCCAATTCCAGGATGTGTTTGCATGGTCTCATGAAGACATGGTGGGTTTGTCCACTGACATTGTTCTTCATTGCCTTCCCATTAAAGAAGGATTCAAGCCAGTTAGGCAAAAACTCAAGCGATTGAAACCTGAGTGGAGTTTAAAGGTTAAAGAGGAAATTGTGAAACAATTTCAAGCTGGCACCATCATGGTGTCTACATATCCAGAGTGGATATCCAACATTGTTCCCGTGCCTAAACCAGGAGGAAAGGTACGAGTTTGCGTGGATTACCGGGATTTGAACAAAGCTTGCCTTAAAGATAGCTTTCCCGTGCTCTTTATCCACATTTTTATTGACAATACTGGTCAATATGGCATGTACTCCTTTGCTGATTGCTTTGCGGGGTACCATCAAATTATGGCCGCTGAGGAAGATCGTGAGAAAACTGCTTTCATCATGCCTTGGGGAACCTTTTGCTACAGACGGTTGTCATTCGGCCTCATCAACGCCGGGGCAACCTATCAGCGAGCTATGATGGTGTTAAGTTAGGCAAGTTGCTAGGTTTCCTAGTCGGCTCAAAGAGATTGAACTAGATCCTACCAAAATCCAGGCCATCAAGGAAATGCCCATTCCTCAGACAGAGAAGGAAATACGGGGATTTTTGGGAAGGATCAACTTCATTAGCAGATTCATTTCTTAACTCATAGCAACCTGTGAGCCAATCTTCAAGTTGTTAAGGAAGAACTCCTCCATGAAATGGAATGATGAGTGTTAGAAAGCCTTCCTCACAATCAAAGAGCAACTGATTAACGCTCCTGTTTTGATACCACCTAGGGATGATGTTCCCCTATTCATGTACCTGTCCATAAATGACAATGCCATGGGCTGCATGCTGGGATAAAAAGACAATAGAGGCCAAGAACGAGCTATCTATTACCTCAGCAAAAGATTCAGCATCAGTGAACACAAGTACACTCTGATTGAGAAGACGTGTTGTGCTTTAGCATGGGCTTCCATGAGGTTACAGCATTACCTCCATGGTTACACAACCCATCTCATATCCCGAATGGATCCTCTCAAGTATGTGTTCAGTAAACCCATACTGAATTGTCGACTGTCCAGATGGCAGTTGATCCTACAGCAATTTGACATCGTCTATGTGATGCAAAAGTCTGTCAAAGGTCAAGGAATTGCTGATCAACTGGCCGCCGCACCTGCAGGGAATTACAAACCCTTAAAAACATACTTTCCTGACGAAGGAGTAATGACAATTCAGCTACAACATCAATACGATACATGCCGTACGTGGAGAATGTATTTTGATGGAGCTGTTAATTCAAAAGGCTCTGGAGCCGAGCAGCTTTTAATATCCCAGATGGGGGGAGCAGTATCCGTCAGCCAGTCAAATTGTAGTTTGTCGCTCACCAACAACACAAATTGAAAGTATGAAGGTCAGATCATGGGGCTAAAACTTGCCCGTTCAATGGGCATCAAAGGTTAATCGTCTTTGGGGATTCCGAATTGGTAATCAAGCAATCCACAGGAGTCTATCAAACCAAAGAATTACATTTACTGCCTTACCATCGGCAAGTTTTATAGATGGTTTTGGAGTTCGAAGAAATCTCCTTTCTACACATTCTTCGTAATAGGAATGATTTTGCAGATGCATTAGCAACGTTGGCCTCCTTGGTTTACATACCTGACAAGGAAAACATGCCAAACATCACGTTTGCTCTGTAAAAAGCCCCAGTCTATGGGAATTACATTGGAGAAGTATCAGATGATCTACCTCCCATCCACAACCCTTGGTATCAGCACATCAAGGAGTATCTATGAGATGGATCTACACCCGCTGAGGCGAGCCTAACTGAGAAGAGGCGGATTCATCGACTTGCTATGAAATTCTACTTGAGCGGAGATGCACTCTACAAAAGAGATGCATGATTAGGTCTCCTCAGATGTCTTGACAAAGACCAAGCTCAGAGACTCATGGATGAGATCCATGGTGGAGTATGTGGCCCTCACATGAGCGGACCCCTACTTGTCAAGAAGATCCTCGTAACAGGCATTATTGGCTTACACTCAAAGTCGATCGTGATGATCACGTCAAGAGGTGCTATCAATGCCGATTCATGGGAATGCTATCCACGCCTCCAAGGGAACTCCACAATATGAGTTCGCCATGACCCTTCTCAATGTGGGGAATGGACGTGATCGGGCCCATCGAGCCCAAAGCCAGTAATGGACATCGATTCATATTCACCATGATCGACTACTTCACCAAATGGGTAGAAGCAACATCCTTCCCCAGGGTTACTAAAGAAGTTATCATTGTTTTCATCAGAAACAATGTCATTTGTCGATATGGACAACCAGAGGTCATTGTGTCAGACAATGCTAAGAACCTTAACAACAAAATGATGGAGGAGTTATGCAGAAAATTCCACATCAAACATCTCAACTCCATCATCTACCATCCAAAGATGAATGGTGCTGTTGAAGCGGCTAATAAAAACATCAAAAAGATCATACAGAAAATGTCCGCCAATCATAAAGGATGGCCTGACCTCTTGCCTCTGACTTTATTAGCATACAGAACTTCTATGCGTGTTTCCACTGGGGCAACCCCCTACTCACTAGTCTATGGGATGGAAGTAGTGCTCCCCATAGAAGTGGAAATGGAATCCCTCAGAGTATTTGATGGATGATCAGTTGGATGAAGACCAATGGGTACAAGACAGGTATCACTTCAAACCAGCAGCCTAGTATCACTTCATTTCAAACCTTTCATAACTTCAGTTATCCTGAAGACGGGATTAAACCTTTCGCACTTGCAGTTTATCCTGAAGACGGGATTAAACTTTTCTACGCTTGCAGTTTATCCTGAAGACAGGATTAAACTTTTCTACACTTGCAGTTTATCCTGAGGACGGGATCAAACTTTTTCACACCTGCAGTTTGTCCCCATTATGGGATCAAACTTTCTTCTCCCCACAGTATAGCCTGCACATGGGATTCACACTTCTCTTCGCCTTCAATTCGTCCTGAGGGGCGAACTACGTCGACCTGATCTCCTCTTCAATAGGAGTATGTAGGCAACCATATGATATATGGCCCGGTCGCAAAAAAAAAAACAATCAATAACATTTCTGCCCTTTCTCTACAAAACAACAAAAACAACAAAAATACTTCTACATCCATCTGCCTTCAATAGGAGTACGTAGGCAGCCATTCATGGTGCAGTCTAACCCCTACCAGAACAACATACTTGTCATACGGTACTGGGATCTACCTTCAATTCGCCACATTTCATCGGTTTCAGATCAAAGGGATGGAATTACCCAACCTTTTCTCACAAATAGAAGATTCGGTGACCATCTAAGCTGCGATCGTGCCTTGAAGAGCAATACCAACCCATAAGAGATGGAATTAACTAGGCTTCTCACAAATAGAAGTATTGGCGACCATCTGTGGTGCGGTCAATCTCAGAGAGGATGAAAATACCCTCCTCTCCCAAGACACCAAAGATGGTAGGGATTTAAAGAAATCAATGATCCGTTCTGAGAGATCTTGCGACGTCTCAATGTCCATCTATCAAGGATAAGTTCAGAATGCATCAAGATCACAATGCCCTGAAGAAACAAGCAAATATCAAGCAAGTATCAAGGTATAACTAAAAGGGAAGTGAATCAAAATATATTTCCCTGCCATACATAATACTGTTTGATATATACATATGTGCTATACATGACAAAATGGCTAAAGTTAGTCATGGCAGGAAAATACAAAGCTATCTATAGATCCGTATACATGCGGACTATCGATCTAACATAGCATCCTCTCTCAAGACGGAGGTAGTAACCGCAAGCTCCCCCGCCAAGGGTATCTACACGAGCCAAGCAGATCGAGGCTAATCGCATGGTGGCATAATGCTCATCAATATAAGTACTCATGCTCTGCAAGACCGATACCATCATCTGGGATCTCACTAAAGTTACATGCTGCGAATGGCCACATCCCTAGCAGATAAAGGCGGCATCCCGCCTCGCAATCAATGCATCTCCGGCTGATCTAGCCTCATCCCTCTCTAATAGAAAGCAAAGATCTCTCTCATCAAGAGCTATCAACATCGCGCCCTAGCCTCGATCTCTATCATAGGTCATCGATGTAAGCTCGCTCCAAATTTCGCGTAGAATCTTCGAGTAAAAAGTGGCACTTTGGGTGGGATAATCCATCACAAATGTTGGCAACCAATGTCCAAATCATCGATGGGAATAACAGCCTCCTCTATAGGCTCCTCATCGTCAGAATCAATCCTCAGACTGTGGATACCGCAGCAGTCGATGATCTCTGTCTCCATCCATCCAGAATACTTTGCAGAACAACCGGATGATCGATAAAAACTCAAATTTTACTCACGACGATCCCAACATGCATACAAACCGGATCATCCTCCGCCGATAAGCGGTGTGACACGGTTACCGACTCACCGCCCCTCATACGTAATGAAAATCCCGAAATTGGTCAAACCGACACATCACGGCCAATGGGTGGTAAGTGATCATGCCCTCAATCCAACCCAGTAGGAGATAATCCATGCCCGGAGCATGAGTAATGAAGTCAGTAGGGTGAACTAAGCCCTAAACACTGTGAATATGGCAACGGATCCCTAATCCTTGCCGTAAAAACCCACTCACGATGCAAAGATTCAGACACTCCGCAGGCTGAAAGGAGTATGACATGGCTATATCATGGGTGAAACAAAACCCATGCCGTCTAAATGTGCCAATCGGTCCCAAGTGTGACATAAACCACATTTAATGTAATGACCGAAGCTACTCGTAAACACTCCTCACGGATAAGTGCAAAGAAGATGTAGCTAACCTCGTGTCTCTGCGATAATCATCGGTACAATGGTACGACCCTCCCTGAGAGCTCTCACTGCCATAATGACGCCGATATCCAGCTCATCCATGTACCGCGGCATAAAGACATATGACAATACGCATAGAAGTAGTACATCTACTCTGGCTGAATGCCAATGATCCTCCGGTGTGGTGAAATCCCCAGAATGCCGTGCATAGATGTCCTCAGAGCCAAACCTCATCAAACAGAAATTGGGATATCACGGGTCGGATGTAATCTAGTCCCGGACCACTCTACGCCTCAATCCGGTGAGGGTCATGAATCGTCCGCTCATGTCTCCAATAGCTATATACACGCAAGGTCCGTCCAAAGCAAAGATCGCCAACCGTGCATACTCCTCAAAAGTAGGAGTCAACTCGGGTCCCAAATCGGAAAACCCGCCTCCGATACCCAAGGTTTAGCATACCCTCTACAAATCCTCGTGGGAACTCAAACATCAATGTGGTCATAGTATGCTATAGCAAATCATCTACTTATCACCATATCGATGGTGATATACTATCATACCATGAGCGCAAGATACCACCTACCACCACCACAAATGGTGGGGTATGATCAATACTGACTAATCGTCAAGAAGACATCATGCAGACGGACCGTGCCATAAGACCATCCAGGGGTCAATGCTGAGTATCTCTAGACATACATACATACATATGCATAACATAATAACATGCATGATACAATAGATGACAATATGATATAGGGAATGGAAAACCATACATACATTCTTAAGTATATCATCATCTAATACATCTCTGTACAGCTAAAATACAGGGAAATGGGGCGAAGCTACCCAACATACAACAGAGGCCTATCAAAAGATATAGCGAGAATGGGGCGAAGCTACCCAGATGCTAACAGAGGTCTATCAAAATAAATATCGAGAAATACATCAGAAAAAGTCAAGAGTGTCGATGTCTACATCATCGATATTGTCCACCTGATGTAACTCCTCCTGAGTCACTGGATCTTTATCTACAGGGATGTTAGGCCGATACAAAAGAGGATCTGCGCCGGCAAAACCATATGGGTCACCTGAGGGACCAGCACCAGAGCTGGAAGGATCAAAAGTATCTACCTCTGCAGGATCTACGCCCAAATGCCGAATGAAAAGATGTGACCTGGCCCAAATTGCCGAAGTCAATCATTAACTCAGGTCACATGAGTCGGATCTCTCGACAAAGCTAGCTAATCCGTCATCATCACAGATCCCGGAACCATATCCCCATAAACCGTGGTGGCGCTGGTCTGAGCTCCACGGATCCTGGAACCATATCCCCCATAACTATATCCACCAATGTTGGAACATCTCCTAAGAACAGGGGCCCTCTGAAAATGTAAAATCGTCAATGGGATGTCAATGATGGGTGATGCGAAATAGGCCAATAACGCCGACAGGAGGCAAGATCTAAGATACTGAATCTCTCCTCAGTAGTGCTCCTAATAAAGACGCTTCCTAAATAGAGCTCCCATCCTCCATCTCAGAAGAGAGGAATCTGCGGGTGGAAATGACGACTCTACCCGGTCGGGCACCCATCCTCAAAACCAACTCCCAAATGCTCTCCGAGAGTAGGGAATCCATGAAATGACATCGATCGTCAACAACTCCAATCAGAAGCGACAATGAGTGAAACCCCTCAAAGAACAAGGACCTCCGCCAATATGGAATGATGCCATCTCCGCCCTCGTGGATAGGTGTCTAAACCTAACACGCCACAGGAGGCAAACAGGAAGCCTCTCATAGGCCCAAATCGCCAACACAAAGGCAAACATCCTGTCGACCAACACTCTTAACCTATACATGGGAAAAGACAAGAGAAACACTCACCAGCAGAAATGGATAGAATCCTAACCACGCCTCAGTCAAGCCCTGCGATTGCATGTGCATTCCCCTAAGGAAGTAGGCAAAGGTGTAGGAACCCCAATCATACTCTCCTATACAGTCCACGTGTCGAGTGGTGCTGATCAAAGCGAATGACACCGTAGAAGAGTTATCTGCTATGAAGCAGCCCCTAATGATCATCAGGAACAATCGCCGGAGAATTCGATCCCTGACTCTCACATTATCTGGGTATGGGCTTACTCAACACTTCGCTTACATAGCATCCACGCCAAAGGACCCAGATGAACAGCCCCGACCTTGAGCGCTCATGGAACTCCCAACAAGGATCTGACGACAGTAGGGGTAATATCCGTCGTGCAAGGCACCAGCTCCCCCTTCAAACTCCATACTTGTGATAAACCGCCAATCCATCGGCGTCATCATCACCTCACACCCAAAGAAATTGAGTGAATGAGTCCGGTGGAACCACCGCCGATAATGCCCTGAGGTAACCCCACGGACAATGACGGGTAGAATGGAGAAGAACCTCCCGAATCCCAAACCATGGACGATCGCTCTATAGTCATCATGCAAAGCCCGATACATAGAGTGGATGCTAAACCGATTCCGAGGTCGTGTGAAGTCGGGAACCTACATCAAATGAAGATCAACATCGCACTCCTTGACTCCTCGTCAATAGGAAATAAGGAAGATTAAAGATCTAACTTCATACCTCGTTTGCGTGCGGTATATAATCAAGGATGCCTACCAAGTCACCTAGAAGATCCGGGTTCGCCACTTGAATACTCGCAATTCCTACAGGGGAACACGTCACAAACAGAGCAGGAACATCGATCGGTGCATCCTCCTCCTCGCCCTCGACATTCGGCACTTCAACCCGAATAAGACGATCACCGCCTCCGCCAAACGATTTAGGCAGTGTCTAATGTAATCTGGCCGAGGCTCTTCAAAAGCCCTCCTCCGCACACCGTAAGTGGTCCTGCGGGAACTACTCGGCTGATCCCGGATCCATGATATCCGGACAACAAGTCTCCAAATCACCTCGTAAAGGGTGTGGTAATTTCTTACCTGGAGTCTTTTCAAAATGCATTCTATGATTACATGCATGCATGCATTATTTTAACATACATCTACAGTAGAGTTAAAAATGCAACTACCCAATACCTACATTTTGGGAAATTTTTGCCATAGCCCCCTTTGTAAATGGGACTATCCACATGCACATAGTCATGACTAGGTGGCCATTCAATAGCACACCTGTACACAGTAATATACATCCTATATGCATTAATACATTGCAGTTAAAAAATCCGTAAGTGTAGTCTAATTACCAGGATTATTTTGCTTGTCTACCTTTACTCATTTGTCCTCAAATAGGATAAGAAATGATAGCAAAAGGGGCCAATTTGACTGTTTCAAAAGTCAATTTTTTTCACATCATTATGTTCAGCATGGTTTAATATTAACATTTTCTATGTTGAATATTTTTTATCAAGTCATATCAGCATGCATATTCACTACTATGTGTCTAAATGCATTTCATGTGATAAGTCATTTTCCAACGGATAAAAATTGGAAAAAAATACATGCATGTGTTACCAGGACAGTGAAGAACGCTTGTACAGTGGCAGAATATGCAAAAAGTTGCCCGAACTCAAAGACCTCTTGGATTTCCTTTGCTGCGCAACTCGAAAATGACTTATGAAAGAACCAAATTACTATATATATAGCACGCGGTTGGTCGCAGCTAACTGCGGGTTCTCGCAGTACACTGCTGCACCCTCCATTGGCCCCACACCTCCGGCTCGCTCCAGTTAGAGTTGCAAAGTAGGTCTCACAAGCTGAAAAGGCCAAATCAGGAATAAAAATGCTACACGATTGAGCGGAATAGCCTGAAATCCTGATTTCTCGTCGGTCAGAGTTAAAACTCCTGTTGTCTCAAAGGTATTCACCTGAATGCAGGGTATACTATACCAATGAGCTCAGCTTTCACAAATCATGCTCGGCAATACCCCACAAAGGTCCGATGCTGTCATTTGCAGGGTCACAACCCTAAACCTCCCCGGCGGGGGTTACAACACAATGCAACCATTGACACACACATCAATGAAGGTCAAGCAGCCTTGACGTCATGTTAGCCGATGGCAAGTAACCCATCGAAGCAACCTTCCCCGGCGGGGGTTACAACATAATGCAACCATTGACACACACATCAATGAATGTCAAGAAGCCTTGACGTCATGTTAGCCGATGGCAAGTAAACCCATCGAAGCAACCTTCCCCAGCAAGGGCTACAACACAATGCTACCATTGACACATACATCAATGAAAGTCAAGCAGCCTTGACAATGCACCCAGCAGGGATTTATCTGGTGATACACACATCAGCGAAGATCAGGCAACCCTGATAACAACAAACTATTGGCAGTAACTCCGACAAAGTGAGGGAATATGTTATACACATCCTCAAATAGACAAAAGCTTTATCCCCACAGATCTCTTACACACAAGAGGTACCTCTATGGAATATAAACCAGTATCTAGGATTCAAGACTTTGGTGATAGCCCCAATGTCAACATCCTTGGAGAGTTGGATCGCATGTCCAAGCCATCACTGATTGTCATCCCAACAGGATTACCTGACAATCATTCATGCATTTTACATGCATTTGCATCATGTTATTCTTTGACATACAAAGATCATGTTTATCTTGCTTGCATTTTAAGTGTCTAGTATTCTTTATTCTATCCATGCCTTGCATTGCATGAATATGATAAACAGGGGCATCTGTAGACACTCAAAATTTTTTGCGCTCCTATTACTAACATTGCAGGAGGGTAGATTCGTCTTTTGGAGATAACCTTGGAAGACAGCTTACATCCATTCCGGATACTACCGGAAGTTCAGTTCCAACTCGAAACATAAACCCGGAACATCACTTCAAATCGGGACACAAACCAGGAATATCAGTTCAAACCCCGGAACACACACCGGGAATGTCATTTCTAATCTCGGAGATAACCCCGAGATATGCAGATCAAAAGACCGGCAACAACATCGGAGAGACATTACATCTCGACAATAACTGCCGCGACACTCGGCCCAAATTCCAAAGACAACACTGGGAGTAGAAACCACATCCTTGGTGATAGCCCCAAGAGATGCCATTGCGATTCCATGATAACCCGAAATGCTTGTTTCAAACATATACAATCGCCTTCAACCCCGTAAATCTGCCGAGGCACACACACCTCGTAACCGGAGTTAACAAACCAGGCGACATGGAACACCCACAGATGATGATTGAGACATACAAACAAGCAAAGAAGTGATCAATCTCGATTTAACCCTAAGCAACATCTGCTTTCCGCTAAAATCGGCAATAACCCCGGTGAGGAGTCACAACGTCATCTTATCATCACAACAAGATGATATCATGCAAGATACCAACAAGTAGTCCAATCAATTTGTAACCCCGAAAGCAACGTCTACTTTCAACTCAAACCGCGATAACATGTGAGGAGTCAAACGTCATCTTGTTCCTTCGACAATGGCACGTCGTCTCAACACTTCATACATACATACATCCAACAATGTCCCACAAGAACCGAGGATTGACAATCCCGAGTGACTATTACGTGTGATAGTACTTTGGATAGAATTTGAAGCTTGAAGACCATGGGCATAGACCCCTCTTCATGACTTCGTACAACCTCTAATCCATGCCATTACGTAACTCTCGACACAAGCGGTCCGAAGAAGGTCAGATATACCTCGTTCGGATGCTCAGATATACCCGCGAGGCTCGGATGCATCACGACCAAATGCTTAGTATCAAGGGTGCCTTGCAGTGTACCGCTGACCATCCATCTATATATACAAGCCTTGGGGTCAGCCATTTGAGAGGAAGAGGGAGGGAAAAAGGCGAGGAAGCCCTGTCCATTTTACTATGGATACACATCTTTTAAGTGTTTCCTCATCTTTAAACACTAGTTTAGCTCACATATAGCTATCTTTTATCCGGCGGGAGCTGAGTGTTTATGCATTTAAAGTCATAGAAGTCTACTTTGGCAGCCCATTGTAAGCCTTCTTATATTCTATAAAGCATTCTTCTCATATTAGCACACACTGTTATACACATTGAGAGTCGTGTTGTGTACGTTTGCCCGGACTTCGGTCCATGGTTTTCATTTCTGTCTGTATATATATACTTATATATGTATATATTTTATATATGGACTAACATTATCGAGTTATTCCTCGATTAGACTTCGATCTGGAGCGTTTAATTGCTTATATATATATATATATATACATATATATATATATACATATATATAATTTCATTTCGGACATATCCGATGAGCCCGGATTCAAATCCAGATGCGTTTATCGCTTATATATATATATATATATATATATATATATATATATATATATATATATATATTTACATTTCGTCAGCCCGGAGTTCACTTCATGGCCTTTTATAGCTTTATTTACATTTTGTCCTACCTGGAGTTTACTTCGTGGCAGTTGATCGCTTTTACAGCTTTATTTACATTTTGTCCCGCCTAGAGTTTACTTCGTGGCGGTACGTGAATATTATTCTTGAATTTTACTCCACAAAGCAGTATCATGTTAACAATTTGGATATTTTTAAACTCTAGATAAATTTAAAGTCTTTAATATTTATCCTTGATTTCGTTTGATTAATACTTATATCATTGTCATCATCCTCATGCTTATATTATGATGAAAGTCATCTTTGGCTTACGAGCAAAGATGAACTGTTAATTATTGGTTTTACAGTTGAATATCTTTGGCTTACGTTTAAAGATGGACTGTTGATTATTGGTTTTACAGTTGTATATCTTTGGCTTACGTGCAAAGATGGATTGTTGATTATTGGTTTTACAGTTGTATATCTTTGTCTTACGTGCAAAGATGAATTATTGATTGATGAGTATCTTTGGTTTATGTGCAGAGATGAACTGTTTATTGGTATGATTATGACCAGCGATCATTGGGTATAATCATGACCCGTAATGTTATAGATGATGTGTTAAAAGTCCTCATTGGCCCGTACTGCATTGATGGACAGTTATCGGTATGATTATAACCAGGGATTATTCGGTATAATCATGACAATTGATGATTACATGAATATCCTTGGCGAAAAGTGTGGATGATTCGATGATGTGGATTATTTATTGTCGAGTCTCTCCGATAAAATATTGATTATACACTTTTAATTCGTAAAAGATAGTAGATATCATGCTCTATTTGACTCTTCTAAAATATAGTTGTATGTCTTTGGCCTGTAGTGCAAAGAATAAATTGTTAATGAATATCTTTGGCTGTAGCACAAAGATGAATTTATTAGTATGATTATGAGTAGGAATTGTGATTTGGTATAACCATGATTTTTGATGTTTCAGGTGAAGATAGGTGATGAAAATTATCTTCGTCCTAGGTGCAAAGAGGAATTTAGAATCACAATTATGATTATGAGTTATTCATATGATTGTGGACAGGAATTGTTGATTGATGTTACAGGGATAAAACATTATTGGTGGACTTTTAACATGAAGAAGATAATAGACCTGATGGTCTATTTGACTCTTCTAATGGATTGCTCGTTTCGCTGCAACTATGGTTGAAAAGTTTTATCATCTACCCTATGTTCTAAATCTCTGATTTATTATTGACGAAGGCTATTGATAATTTAATTATCTTTAGTCATGATATTCTTTACTGGGCTATTTGTGCTCACCCTTTGCTTCACAATTCATTTCAGGTAATAAGAGTGTAACTGGGTCGAGTGGGGATAACAAGGAAATAGTGTGATGGTCCGAGACTGTCGAAGTTTCTCAATACATTATAAAACGTCATGACTTGCAACAGATAATTATATTGAGGACCTAAGATGTGTGTGTCGTATTTTATACGTCACTTAATAATTGATTTTGGCGAACAACAATAGGGTGATGAGAACCCAACTTTGAAAGTGTCAAAAGTGCACCTCATTAGAATGAATATGATAGTATTTTTCTCGTTCTTCTTTGGGGTCTTAAAATATTTGCTGCTGTATTTTATATGGCATTGTAACAATTTGAGTTTGGATACTGTCTACGAGACAATATTGTATTAAAACTCACAGCTTATCTATTGTCGTACTCTGCACGATTCAACAGTTGTATAAATGAAGTTTGTATTTGATTTTTATAGAGTGATATCTGGCAACTTAGAATAGGTCGTGTGGACCTATTTTGGGGGCATCACAAAAAGCATGAGACTCTGGCATACCGAGGGCTGTTGCAACCCCTTCCCATCCCAGAAACACCTTGGGTCGATATCTCCATGGATTTTATAGAGGGTCTACCTAGTTCAGAAGGTATGACAATGATTTGGGTGGTAATAGATAGACTTACCAAATATGGGCACTTCATTGCTTTGAGGCACCCTTTTTCTGCTGCACAGTTGGCTCAAGGCTTCCTCTTACACATTTATAAGTTACATGAGCTACCTACCACTATAGTCTCTGATAGAGATAAGGTATTCATTAATCTATTTTGGCAATCCCTCTTCAAAATGGTGGGCACCAAACTGCAGATGACTTCAGCTTACCACCCGCAAACCGATGGACAAACTGAAAGAGTTAATTAGGTCCTCGAATGCTACCTTAGATGTATGGTGACTCAACAGCCCGACAAGTGGAATTCTTGGTTGCCCCTAGCTGAATGGTGGTACAACTCTCACTTCCACACTGGATTACAAGCAACTCCTTTTAAAATGCTCTATGGGTATAAACCACCCCACCTTAATTTCCATCAGTTTGGACAGGTACAAGATCCAACCACCAAACAGTTTTGTAAGGAAAGGTCCCAGTTACTACAGTTGATGAAGCAACACTTGGTGGAAGCACAGTCAAGAATAAAGGGCTATGCTGACAAACACAGGACAGAGAGATCCTTTGTTCTAGGTGATATGGTTTATCTCAAAGTTAAACCTTATACACAAACTTCACTGACACAGTTAAAACATGAAAAAATGGTTCCTAAGTATTATGGTTCTTTTCGAGTGGAAGAGAGACTAGGATCGGTGGCATACAAACTTCAATTACCTAGCTATTCCAAGATACATCCAGTTTTTCATGTCTCTTTGCTCAAGAAAAAGATTGGGTCTCAATGCACTGCCTCACCTGTATTTCCTCCTCTCGAATTCAAAGTGGCGTAAACCGCGAGTGGAGCCTATTGCTATCTTAGAGAAGGATGATTAAGAGGAATAATGCAGCTGAAGTGAAGGTCTTGGTTTAATGGGAAAATTCCCTTCCCTCTGAAGCTACTTGGGAGGATTGGAACCAGTTACACAACAAGTTTCCTCAATTCCACCCTTGAGGACAAGGACCTTTTTTAAGGGGAGGGGAATGTAAGGAACAAGGCTGACAACTTAAGTTTCAGATTAGTTTAAGCATAAATTGAGTTTAGTGAGTTAGTTAAGTAGCAAGGGTATTTTAGTCTTTTAGCTGCTGTTAAGCTGGATATTATTGTCCTTATTTGTGAGTCAGTTAGATTTGTTGCTAGGAATGCAGGAGGCATGTGGTCATATGCTTAGCTCCTTGCTCAGTCATTTTCCATTTCATTCCTTTTGCTGATGAAGGGAATATGTAGGCAATCTATCTCATTTTTTGATTATGAATGAAAATCTGTTATTGCTTCTTCCCCAATTCTCTCTTCTCTCTCTATTATTCTCTCTTTTTCCCTCTTCGTTACTTTATTTTTTGCTATTTCTCTGTTAAATTTCACTGGATAAGTCCAATTACTGAGACTTGTCCCATTATAGCTGCTAAGGTACTGAACTAATTAAGCTAGTTCATTACACAAAGATGTAAAGATATAAATAGATAAAACCCACATCAAAATTCTTGTCACCTAGAGGTAAACTCACATCAAAATTGGAATAAAAAACTTAACAAATAAATGCAGATTAGGTTGATTACCATGGAATGAAAATCGCAGCAGATTTTTTGCTCCAATTCAATTACACTAGTGCACATACCCTACCCCAATTCGACTGAAATTGCGCGAAACCCTAATAGAAAATCCTTTTTTTTTTGCAGCAAATGATATTCGTCGGGTTCTTCTTCCGCTAGTTCAATATATGTGCCCTAAATTAACTGCAATCGTGCTAAACCCTAACAAAAAATCGCCTTTTTTACAGCAATTGATATTCGTCGGGTTTTGTACTAGAGAAAGAGAAGAAGAGTCTGGCGAAGAAAAGTCTGATATTTGGATGCGCGAAGAAGAGTGATATGCGTGAAGAAGAGTCTGGCAAAAGAGAAGAAGAGTCTGTCAAAGAAGAGTAGCATTTACTGAGATATGAAGTTTTGTACTGAGAAAGAGAAGAATAAATAGCGTCCGCTGGTTGAACTAGAGGATGGCATTGATAAGTGTTTTGGGTGTGATTTGGATACATATAACAAAGCAGGTATGTACAGGTATGTATCCAAAGCACACCCAAAACACTGTATTATAGAAAAATTCTAGTTCCATATAATATTAAACTTATTTTTAGTTGTTTTTAAAAAAGCCAAAAACTAATAATTCAGTATTTTAGTAATTGGTCCAGGACGTCAGGGACGGGATCGCATTCTCTCTCTCTCTCTCTCTCTCTATATATATATATATATATATATATATATATATATATATATATATATATATCAAACTATCTATATGTTTCGTTGTTGGACTAAATATTACAAACACTCCCAATTATACTCGGCTTTTCTGTCTTTAGTTATTGCGGCATAATATTAGTTGACTTTGTAAGATCCCAACTTTTAAGAATAAAGATTAATTTTTTTCTAAATATTATTTTGAATCATAAGGTGTGGATTTGATATAATGTTATAGTTGTGGGTAATATTTACAAATTTTACAAAGTAAGCAAGTTGTCATAAAATATTCATTTGGTCGGGGAATATTTGTTTTATCAGGGAATATCCGTACGACGACACAATCATTAGTGGACCCCACAAAAGAAATAATGTCAGATTTAGAAAGCGACAGAAATAACCTTTTTATAAAAATAACGGCAAGACTTTTACCGTTAAACTATTGAAATACCCGGTGATAAAAGTAATCAGAATCTGGCGTGGCATAAACAAGATAGCACACGGAATTGCACAGTATCTTTGATTATTGATACTTACGTAAGAAGTCACTCAGTTTTATTCAATTATTGCCACAGTAGTTGCTGCATAGCATCTCATATTATTGATTCAATTATTATCACTGTATCATCTACACAATATTTTATATTATTAAATTAATAATTGAGACGACAAAGTTATTCATATTATTATTTGAATTATTGACAATGTCTAGAAAGTTCTGTTGAGGAAAGGGGTTTGGTCATCCAATTGCGCGCCAATAAGGAGAAGTCCTTATCGGAAAGCCCCTTCTTTCCTGAGAATGATCTGGTTGTTAATATTGTGAGTTATAATATTAATAATGAATAATTCTTGAAATATCGTGTTGATTGAAGATAAGAATAATAATTGATGAGTAGAAGATGTTTGTTCAATTATCATTTTAAATTGGTGTTTGTTCATTTAGTTTTTTAAAGGTTACATAATTTTTCCGTATGGCCAATTACCTTCAAAGAAGGTAATCTTTTGATTGGTGGGATATGAGATTATTGTCCAATTTTTAATTAATGCAGCCACTATTCACTGACTTATAAATGAGGGTGCTCCCTCATTGGTCCATTTATCCAAATACTCTTCCCTTATTGGTTGATGGTTTTCAATTGAATACTGATAAGTTACGCCTGTGAATTTTTCCTTCTGTTCACCCGTGATATTATTCAAATAGTACCATGACATTCTTCTATAAATAGGATGCTTAGTTTAGAAATAAAAATCACACCAGAATCGGAGAATTCTTCTTCTATAATTTTGAGCGTATTTCTTTTGAGTTTAAGGAAGTTTTGAGTGTAGAAAACAGTACAAGTTTTCTTCAAGAATATCCCCGCTATACCAGTCAGAAATACTCTTCTTTTAAGGTAAAGGATATTATTTTTGTTCAATATTCGTAAGAAATAATATTTTCTTCCATACTCTGTAGTATGTAAGTAATATTATTTCGTTTCATATTCCTAATTCTACACTTATGTTGATAAGTATTGCTTCTATACTCCTTGAAATTAGTAGAATAACCTTGAAATTTGTGCTTCATCTAGTATCGTTTCACAAAAATATTTTTCTGGACATTCTTATTAAATTCTAATCTTTTCATACCAGAGTACTATTTATGGATACTATTCATACATACGACACTATTCATACATACAGGTACTATTCACGGGGTACTATTCACAAAGTACTATTAATGGGGGTACTATTCACTCAGGTACTATTCACCCGGGGTACTATTAATGACAAAAAAATGGATTTCTTTTCTGTCCAAATTATTTTTGATACATAAATATTATTCTTGAATTTTACTCCACAAAGCAGTTATCATGTTGACAATTTAGACATTATTAAACTCTGGATAAATTGAATTATAAATCTTTAAAATTTATCCTTGATCTCACTTAATTGAATTCTGATATCATTTTCATCATCCTCATGCTTAAATTGTGATGAAAGTCATCTTTGGCCCGTAGTGCATAGATGGACTATTGATTTGTATGATTATGACCAGGAATTATGTATCGGTATAATCATGACCTGTAATGTTACAAATGATGTGGTAAAAGTCCTCATTAGCCCGTAGTGCATTGATGGACAGTTGTTTGGCATGATTATGACCATTGGTGGTAATGACGAATATCATTGGCCCGTAGTGCATGGATAATTCGTGGATGTGATACTAACAAATATCATTGGCCTGTAGTTCACGGATAATTCGGTGATGTGATTATTTATTGAACTGTGTTACAACGATAAAATATTGACGATAAACTTTTAAATCATAGAAGAGGGTAGATATCATGCTCTACTTGACTCTTCTAATGGATTGCTTGTTCCGCTGCAGTTAAACTTGTTGTCTACTGTATTCTATCAGTTTTTATATTGTTGAAGGCTAAGGATAAATTATTCTGCATTATCTTAGTCATAATATTCTTTACTGGGCTAGTTGAGCTCACCCTTTTATTTCATTGTTCTCTTCAGAAAATGAGAATATAGCTGGGACTAGTCGGGGAATGGAGTGACGGTCCGAGATGGTTGCTATAACTGTCCTCACTAATCTATAAAATAGTGTGATAATAATTGTAATGAGGACTCCATTTGAGTTTGGATATTGTCTACGAGACAATATTCGTGTTAAAACTTTCAGCTTATGTTTTGTCGTATTTTGCACGACAGTTGTACAATTAAGTTTATATTTGAATTTTGTACCATGTATTTGATGACTAAGAATGGGTTGTGTATACCTATTTTGGGGGCGTCACAGTTGGTATCAAAGCTTAGGGATATGATCCCTGACTGAGATTTGAGGCTAGAACTAGGAGGGGAGAGACGGGTAAATCCTTCGCTAGTATGACATACCAAAGCTTAATTGTTATTTAATTGGTCGGTCAGAATATAAGAATAATATGTGGCATGTTAATTAACCCTTGTTTTGTGGTAGTGTTTAAAAATGACATATGAAAATATTGAGATAAGCAATGGAGCACATGAGACCGTTGAGTCACCTCCAATCAATACCCAGGATAGTATGCATCAGGAAAGCAATAATCCTCATGTAAACAACAACACTGACCAAATGATGAACGACGGGATGTTTAAGAGCTTTCTGCAATTTATGCAACATCAAGCGAGAGAGACTCCTATTCAAAATACAGGTGGAAACAATGGCAACTCACGGATGGTCACCGCTAAGCAATTCAAGGAGTTGGGACCACTAGAATTTTTGGAAAAGCCAGAGCCACTAAGGCACAGATGTGGATTAAGTAGATCACCAAGATATTTGATGTCTTGGGATGATCTGAGGAGCAAAAGGTTCCCTTTGCCACCTTCATGTTGCGAGGAGAGGTAGATTACTAGTGGGAATCTGTAAAATGTACTCAACCTTCCGCACTGAAGATGTCTTGGGAGAAGTTCCAAGAATTTTTCAATGACAAATGCTTTCCTAAGAGTATTCGTCACATGAAGGAGGTAGAATTTATCAAGCTGGAACAAAACAATATGACCGTATCACAATACGAGGCTAAATTTGCAGAGTTATCCCGATTTGTATCCCATTTGGTAGATAATGAGGAGTGTATGACACGAATGTTTCTACGAGGTTTGAAACCCAAAATACGTCAATACCTCATTTCTCACAAACTTTGCTTGTATTCAGATATTGTGAATATGGCTCAGTTATTGGAGCGCGATAATGAGTCAGCCCAACCAAAAGATAGCAACTGACAAAATGATAATAGTTATACCAGTGGTAGTAGTCATCGAAGCGGTGACAACAAACGTGGAGGAAATCATCATGCCAGAAATGGTAACCACTTCGGTTGTAATCTTGGCCAAGATAATAGTAGTGGAAATTTCAAAAAAAAGAGATTCAACAATGATGGAAAGACAGCAGCACCAACACCCGTTTTCAAGGAAGGAGAACGACCACTGGTCGTATGCTACAAATGCAGATAGGAACGACACATCAGTCCAAAATGTACGTAACAACCCAAAGTGTGTTACAATTATGGAAAAGAAGGTCATTTAACTAGATTTTGTAATGCAACAAAGTCAAGTCCAGCTGGGATGGCGACACCAAAGGATGTCCTAGACAAGTCAAAGCCGGTAGTTCAAGGGAGAGCGTTTGTCGTTGTAAGAACCGTGAATTTCATGAATAAATATTAGTAATGATATTAATAAGAAAGTGAGTATTTATTTGAATATAAATATTGATGTGTTGTGCGATGAATAATTCAATTAATTAAAAATTAAATTTATAAGAATTGAGAAAAAGGTGGAGTTTATGATGAGATTTGTGAAATGCCTTGTGTGGCATGAGAATGGAAATTAAAACCACAAAGACTTGGCACGGCATGATGAAGCTTCGACTTGGGTGAGTCAGAGACCCGGACATCCCGGGATCGAGTCCCCTTTGCCCAAGTGTGAGAATTCTTTAATTCGTGGTATTACACAGACTGCCACGGTAAGTCAAAAGCGAAAAGCCAAAAGGGTTTAGTCCTACTGGGGATTAGTCCGACTGCGATTGGGAAACCCCACATTATCAAAAAAAAAATGGAAATTAAAGTGGTTTAATTTAATTAAGGAATGAAAAAATTAAGAAGTGAATGATTAATTAATATTATATTATTAATTGATTGTTATTGTGAGACCCCAAATTTTATGAATAAAGATTTAAATTTCTCGAAATATTTTGTTGAATATTATGGTGTGGATTTGATATAATGTTATAGTTGTGGGTTGTGACGCCCCAAAACAGGTATACATCACCCATCTTGAGTCACCAGATACATGGTACATAAATTCAAATACAACTTAATTATACAACAGTCGTGTAAAATACGACAAAACATAGCTGAGAGTTTTAATAAGAATATTATCATCTAGACAATATCCACACTCAATGGAGTCCTCATTACATTTATTGTCACACTATTTAACAGAATAATGAGGACTACTAATGCTATCATCTGGACCATCACTCTGGTTCCCAGACTCGTCCCGGCTATATTCTCATTTCACAAGAGAATAAAGTGAAAGAAAGGGTGAGCTCAACCAGTAAGAAATATTATGACTAAGATAATACAGAATAAATTATCATTAGTCTTCAACAATGTTAAACTGATAAAATACAATAGACAACAAGTTTAACTGGAGCGGAATAAGCAATCCATTAGAAGAGTCAAGTTGAGCATGATATCTACTATCTTCTATGATTTAAAATGTTTTCTTCAATTTTTATCGCTGAGACTCAACTTAATAAATAAAATCGAATCATCCCTGCATCACGACCAAGGATATTCATGTAATCATCAATGGTCATAATTATACCGAATAATCCCTGGTCATAATCATACCACAACTGTCCATCAATGAACTACAGGCCAATGAGGACTTTCACCACATTTATTTGTCACATTACGGTCATGATTATACCAAAAATCCCTGGTCATAATCATACCAAGTCCATCTATGCACGTAAGCCAAAGATGACTTTCATCACAATATAAACATGAGGATGATGACAATGATATATAAGCATTAATCAAACGAAACCAAGGATAAATATTAAAGACTTTAAATTTATCCAAATACTCACTTAATAAACTCATAATCTAATATTATTAATATTATAACAATATTTTAATCACTTCCTAAACTTATAAACAATTTATTTTAATTATTTACACTTTACCAAATAATACATTTAATCATTCAAAAATGCCATACTCCTAAGATTTCATCACCAATGTTCAAATCCCTCATCAAAAATCTGCATATACCTTATATAGGATTTTCAAGCCATAAAATCCTATTTTCCAATTTTGTTACTTCACATAACGTATTTAATTCATTTACTCATAACTAGTTTATTTTTATGAAAAACACCAAATCAGTCCCAAAAATATTTCTTTTCTGGGATTTAGCAGAATATAGTCCCATATTGAACATATATTTTTCTCGGAATTTTTAAAATTCATTTACTATTTTTCATATGGACAAAACTGCTGAATATTTAAACATTTATCATAAACTATACTTTTGTCCAAAAATTCCAAAATTTACAGAGTATATTTCTATTATATATATGTACTCCCAATAAAAATTTCACTAATTTTGGAGTTAACCAGAAGAAGTTATAATGGTTTACTTTTAAAATAGTCTTTTCCCATAAAATTCATAACTCCTAATCTATACATCCAAAAATCGCCATTTTTGGACACAATCTAGAAAATTCAACAAATTATCATTTCAAAATTTTCCAGAATTTTTGAGTGTCAGAAAAATTACGAAACTGCAAATGGATTTTCACCTGCCATGCGGTAATCCATTTACACAGATCATTTCCACAATTTAATAAGGAATGAATACGAAGGATCATTCATCATGCATGTGGTAATCCACATAGAGCGAGTTATTCCAACGAGAATAATAAGGAATGGAATAACGAAGAATTCACCGAGCATGCGATAGATCCATGCAGAAAGTTATTCCAGAATAATAAATAATGGAACCAGTCATACGTAAACGCACGCATAAAGTTATTCCACGAGAATAATAAATAATGGAACCAGTCATGCGTAAGCGCTGAGCACGGGATATATTAAGCGGAATAATAAATAATGGAACCAGTCATGCGTAAACGCATGCATGTGATATTTCGACGAGTAATAATAAAGAATGGAATAATAGAAGAATTTCACCATGTATGCGGTAAAGATGCCAGATAGACAAAGTTATTCCAACATAATAATAAAGAATGGAATAATGAGAAGAATTTTACCATATATACAAGAGTTCAGCGATACAAAAGTTATTCCAACAGAATAATAAGGAATGAAATAACAATAACTCACTTCATGAATACGAAAGAAATAATACCCCTTACCTCAAAAGAAGACTGGATACTGGAATAGTGAGGTAGCAGACTTCTCTTATTCTCTCTCTATAATAATTGCTCTAAAGCTTTAGTGAATTGGTGAGAAATGAAGGAAGAATGAATTTCTATTTATAGGAAAATATAGTTTCGATAATTGCATGTTTTGGGGCTCGAAATATTACAGTACAATACCTTCAACTTTTCATTCATTTTTAATTTAGTCCTGCAAGTATTATCAAACTTGCACCACCTCCCCTAATAGTAAATAATGTGAATCAATAGTTCAATCATGTGAATCAATAGTTATAATCATGTGAAAATACGAATTACAGTATAGTACCTCCATTTATACCTCTATTTTTAACTTAGTCATGCAAGTATTATCAATCTTGCACCATCTCTCCTAATAGTACAAGAATGTGAATCAATAGTACACACATGTGAACAAATAGTTATAATCATGTGAATTAATAGCAATTAATTCCTCATTTACCAGATTAATTACCCGGTTGGTCAATATAACTTCCAGACATCAACTGTTATCGAAATAAATGTCAATTTCCACTAACACTAATAATCCCAACACAATGGAAATATTTTTCTCAACAATTTCATTTTTGAAATTTTGAAGTTTGACTTTTTTTCAAAAAAAGTCAACTGTTGACTTTTTTGACCAAAAAGTCAACCCCGACAAATTTTGTGTTTATAGACTATTTCTACTAATTTCATCGTTCCGGACTTAAATATCACGTTCACGACTCCAAATTCAACTCTGAACTCAAATTCAATTTTTAATAACATTTATCATTAATATTATAACTCACAATATTTAACAACCAGGTCGTTCCCAGGAAAGAGGGGGCTTTCCGATAAGGATTTCTCCTTATTGGCGCACAATTAGATGACCAAATCTCTCATTGACAGAACTTCTAGACATTATAAATATTGCAATTTAATAATATGAATAACTTTGTCGTCTCAATTATTGATTTAATAATATATCATATTATGCAGATGATACTGTGACAATAACTGAATCAATAATATGAGAGATATGATGCATCAATTACTGTAGCAATCATTGAGTATAACTGAGTGACTTCTCACGTAAGCATCAATAATCAATCTTGTGTGTGCTACTATGCAACAACAGCGTACATTGTATTTTTTTACTCTAGGGTAGTTCAACGGTTTAACAGTAAAACTTCGTCATTATTTTGATAAAAAGATAATTATGTCATTTTCTAACTACGACAATACTTCCGTTGTGGGGTCCACCAATGATTGTGCCGTCGTACGAATATTCCCTATTATACCCACAACTATAACATTATATCAAATCTACAACATAATATTCAAAAAAATATTTTGAGAAATTTAAATCTTTATTCATAAAATTTGGGGTCTCACATGGGTAATATTTATAAATTTTGCAAAGTAAGCAAGTGGTTATATAATATTCGATTGGTCGGGGAATATTCGTTTTAACAGGGAATATTCGTACGACGACACAATCATTGGTGGACCCCTACAACGGATGTGTATTGTCATAGTAAGAAAACGATGTAATTATCTTTTATAACGATTAAAGTGTTACCGTTAAAACCGCTGAACTACCCTTGTATTAGAAAGTATAAAGAATACGCGTGGTCGCATAATAGATACTCAGATTGATTATCGATACTTACGTGAAAAGTCACTCAATTATCTCAATTATTGCTACAAAGAATTCGTGATCATATCTCTCATATTATTGATTCAATTATTGTCACAGTATCATCTGCATAATATGTTATATTATTAAATCAATAATTGAGTTGGCAAAGTTATTCATATTATTATTTGCAATATTGAAAAGCCCCCTCTTTCCTGGGAACGGCCTGGTTGTTAAATATTGTGAATTATAATATTAATGATGAATAAGTTTGTGTTGATTAAAGATGAAATTGATAGTTCCATTGTGTTGGAATTATTAGTGTTAGTGAAAATCGATATTTATTTCGATAATAATTGATGTCTGGAGGTTATATTGACCAATCGGGTAATTTATCGGATAATGAGCAATTAATTGCTATTGATTCACATGATTATAACTATTTGTTCACATGTGTGTACTATTGATTCACATTCATTTACTATTAGAGGAGTTGGTGCAAGATTGATAATACTTGCATGACTAAATTAAAAATGGAGGTATAGATGAAGGTACTATACTATAATTAAATTTTTCACATGTTTAGAACTATTGAGTCACATGATTTACTATTGATTCACATGATTTACTATTAGGGGAGGTGGTGCAAGTTTGATAATACTTGCAGGACTAAATTAAAAATGATGAAAAGAGGAAGGTATTATAATCGTAATATTTTGAGCCTCAAAATGTGCAATTATCGAAACTATATTTTCCTATAAATAAGCTCATTCTTCCTTTATTTCTCACCAATTCACTAAGTCTCACAAGAGCAATTATTATAAAGAAATTATAGAGAAAAGAAAAGAGAAGTCTGCTACCTCACTATTCCAAAGATCCATCTTCTTTTGAGGTAAGAGATATTATTATTATAGTAAGGGTATTATTCTTTTGTATTCATGAAGAGAGTTATTTTCTTTCAATACTCGTAAGAGTTGTTATTTCATTCTTTATTTTGATGTTGGAATAACCTGTCTATGCGAAGTACCGCATACATGGTGAAATTATTCTATTATTCCATTCTTTATTATTCGGTTGGGAATAACCTGTATGTGCGGTCTATCTCATGCCTAGTGAATTCTGTTGTTATTCCATTCTTTATTATCTTGTTGGAATATCCTGTCTGTGTGGATTACGCATGATCTGGTTCCATTCTTTATTATTCTATTAGAATATCCTGTCTGTGCGGATTAAGCATGACCTGGTTCCATTCTTTATTATTCTGTTGGGAATAACCTGTCTGTGCGGTCTATTGCATGCCTGGTGAATTCATCTGTTATTCCATTTTTTATTATTCTGTTGGAATAACCTGTCTATGTTGGTTACCGCATGCATGGTGAATGATCCTTCGTATACATTCCTTATTAAATTGTGGAAATGATCTGTCTACGTGGATTACCACATGGCGGGTGAAAATCTATTTGCAGTTTCATATATTCTATTATACTCAGTTGGTTAAAGTTTTGGCTTCTATACTCCATGAAATTAGTAGAATATCCTGGATATTTGCGCTTCATCCAGTATCTTTTCATGGAAATATTCTTCTGAGCATTCTTGAATTTTACTCCATAAAGCAGTATTATGTTGACAATTTGGACGTAATTGATTTCAGGATAAATTAACTTATAAATCTTTAAAATTTATTTTTGAACTTGTTTTATTGAATTATTATGTCATTGTCATCATCCTCATGTTTATATTGTGATGAAAGTCATCTTTGGCTTACGTGCATAGATGGACTTGGTATGATTATGACCAGAGATCATTCGGTATAATCATGACTGTAATGTTATAAATGATGTGGTAAAAGTCCTCGGTGGCTTTGTAGTGCATTGATGGACAATTTTGGTATGATTATGACTAGGGATTATTCGGTATAGTCATGACCATTGATGATTTAATGAATATCCTTGGCCCGTAGTGCAGGGATGATTCGATGATGTGGTTTTTTTATTAAGCTCAGGGATAAAAATTGATGAAAATATTTTAAATCATAAAAGATAGTAGATATCATGCTCTACTTGACTCTTTTAATGGATTACTTATTCCGCTGTAGTTAAACTTGATGTCTATTATATTTTATCAGTTTAACATTGTTGAAGGCTAATGATAATTTATTCTGCATTATCTTAGTCATAATATTTCTTACTAGGCTAGTTGAGCTCACCCTTTTGCTTTCATTGTTCTCATTCAGAAATGAGAACGCCAGGGACTAGTCGGGGAACGGAGTGATGGTCCGAGATGGTGTTATAGTAGTCCTCACTATTCTATAAAATAGTGTGATAATAAATGTAATGAGGACTCTATTTGAGAGTGGATATTGTCTAGAAGGCAATATTCCTGTTTAAACTCTCAGCTATGTTTTGTCGTATATTACACGACGTTTGTATAATTAAGTTTGTATTTGTATTCTGTACCATGTATTTGGCAACTCAAGATGGCTGATGTGTACCTATTTTGGGGGCGTCACATTTGGTATCAAAGCTTAGGGATATGATCCCTGGCTGAGATGTGAGACAAGAACTAAGAGGGGAGAGACGGGGAATTCCTTCGTTAGTATGACCTACCTAAGTTTATTTAGTATTTAATTGGTCGGTCAGTGTATAGGGATAATATGTGACATGTCAATTAACCCTTGTTTTGTGGTAGTATTTGAAAATGGCATCCGAAAATGTTGAGATAAGCAATGAAGCACATGAGACCGTTGAGTCACCAACGATCAATACCCAGGATAATGTGGAACAGGAAGACAATAATCCTCAGGTATTTAACAACACCGATCAAATGATGAACAATGAGATGTTCAGAGGCTTTATGCAATTCATCCAATATCAGGCGAGAGCGGCTCCTGTTCAAAATATAGGTGGAAATAATGGCAATCTCACGGTCGGTCACCGCTAAGCAGTTCAGGGAGCTGGGACCACTGGAGTTTTTGGGAAAGCCAGAACCACTTAAGGCAGAGACGTGGTTAAAGCAGATCGCCAAGATATTTGATGTCTTGGGATGCTCCAAGGAGCAAAAGGTTCCCTTTTCCACCTTTATGTTGCGTGAAGAGGTAGATTACTGGTGGGAATCTGTAAAACGTATCCAACATGACGCACTCAAGATGTCTTGGGAGAAGTTCCAAGAGCTGTTCAACGACAAGTACTTTCCCGAAAGTATTCGTCACATGAAGGAGGTGGAATTCATCAAGTTGGAGCAAAACAATATGACCGTGTCGCAATACGAGGCTAAATTTGCGGAGTTATCCCGGTTTGCATCCCATTTGGTCGATAATGAGGAGCGAATGACGTTAATGTTTCTAAGAGGTTTGAAACCCGATATACGTCAATACCTCATTTCTCACAAACTTTGTTTATATTCAGATGTTGTGAATAGGGCTCAGTTATTGGAGCTCGATAATGAGTCAGCACAACCAACAATACGATAATAATCGTACCGGTGGCAACAGCCATCGGAACAATAATAATCATCATGGGGGAAATTATCATGCCAAGAATGGTAACCACTTCGGTGGTAATCATGGCCAAGATAATTGAAGTGGAAAATTCAAGAAGAGAAGATTTAACGATGATGGGAAGACGTTGGCAGCAGCACCAACACCAGCAACAAATTCTAGGGGAGGAGAACGACCGCCAATTAGATGCTACAGATGCGGAGTGGAGGGACACATAAGTCCAAACTGTTCACAACCTTCTAAAGTATGTTTTAGTTGTGGAAAAGAAGGTCACCTAGCCCGATTTTTTCGTGCACCAAAGTCAAGTCCAGATAGGACGGTGGCACCAAAGGCGGATACGGACAAAACAAAGTCGGTGGTTTTAGGAAGAGCATTTTTCTTGACTTCTCAAAAAGCGAGTAACCCGAATGAAGTTAGCACGGGTTAGTTGATTATAAATTCTTGCGAAGTCTATACCTTATTAGATACCGGTTCTACCCATTCTTTTATCTCTCTTGTTTGCGCTCAACGTTTAAATTTAACTCAGGAGAAATTAGACTTTGACTTATTGGTTGAAACTTTGTTAGTAGAAACCTTCATTACATCCACTGTTTATAAATCTTGTTTGATTCAAATCGGTAACCGCACGTTACCTGTCGATCTTATCTCTTTGAAAATACTTGCCTTTGATGTGATTTTAGGAATCGATTGGTTAGCTACTCATCAAGCTTTTCGTAAGGTTGTTAGATTTCATATTCATAACCAACCTATTATGCGAATTCAAGCAACCAAACCCTAAAGTCAATCACTGTCATATCAAGCCATAAGTAAAGAGCCCTGAGCCTTTCGCTGGTGACTTCCTTGTGTGGAAAATACCGAAGCCAGACTTTCCGTAGGCGACGCTGTGAATGGCGGTGGCAAGTTGATAGATATCAATGTGACGTGCTATCCAAGTCTTGGATGAGAGTCACAGTTTTGAATGACATTTCTATTGTTAATAAATTTCCTGAAGTATTCTTTGAAGACTTCCTGGCCTACCCCTAGAGCGTGAAATCGAATTTTGTATTGACCCCAGTACAAAACCCATTTCTAAAACCCTTAAATATTTCTTCAACCAAAACAAACGTATCATGCGCCAAAGACATTGGCTCGAGCTGTTGAAGATTACGACCATACCATTCAATATCATCGTGAAAGAGCGAACGTGGTAGCTGACGCGTTGAGTAGAAGATCGTATGCGATTACGAGTGTGACGTTGTTATCACAAAAACCCATTTCGTATAATTTACAAATGATGAAGATAGAGTTAAAGACTCTATAGACCCACGAGGTGATATCAACTATAAGAGTAGAATTGACTTTAATCGATAAAGTTAAAGGCCGGTCAAGCTACAGACCCGAAGCTGATAAATACGAAGAAGAAGGTTCAAGAATGCGTTATTCTAAAAGCAAGAATCGATGAAGAGAGGAAATATCAACCCTTGATTTTATTGGTCCATTTGAAATCCTTGATCGAGTAGGAACTGTGGCATATAGACTCGTTTTACCGTCAAATATGTCGCGTGTTCATAAAATTTTTCACGTATCGATGTTACGTAAATATGTGATAACCCGAACCACGTTATTAAATTAAAACTAGACAAGATAGCAGAAGATTCAACGTATGAGAAGATACGTGTTAAAATCTTGGATAAGATGGATTATATTCGACACTCAAAGGTTATACCTCAAGAGTTAGAATCTGAAATGAAGTCAAGGTATCCTTACCTCTTCGGCATACCAGGTACGTACGTAAATTTCGAGGGCAAAATTTCATAAGGAGGGGAGATTGTGAGACCCCAAATTTTATGAATAAAGATTTAAATTTTTCAAAATATTTTTTGAATATTATGGTGTGGATTTGATATAATGTTATAATTGTGGATAATATTTATAAATTTTGAAAAGTAAGCAAGTGGTTATATAATATTCGATTGGTCGGGGAATATTCGTTTTAACAGGGAATATTAAATGCGACGGCAAGACAATCATTGGTGGACCCTACAACGGATGTATTGTCGTAGTAAGAAAATGATGTAATTATCTTTTATAACGACGAAAGTGTTACCGTTAAAACCGTTAAACTACCCGGTATTAAAAAAATGCGATGTCATCGCATGGTTGCATAGTAGCAATACGGTATTGATTATTGATGCTTACGTGAAAAGTCACTCGGTTATACTCAATTATTGCTACGAGAATTCTGCCGCATCATATCTCTTATATTATTGATTCAATTATTATCACAGTATCATCTGCATAATATGTTATATTATTAAATCAATAATTGAGACGATAAAGTTATTCATATTATTATTTGAAATATTAAAAATGTCTAGAAGTTCTGTCAAGGAGAGGTTTGGTCACCTAATTGCGCCCCAATAAGGAGAAATCCTTATCGGAAAGCCCCATCTTTCCTGGGAACGACCTGGTTGTTAAATATTGTGAATTATAATATTAATGATGAATAAGTTCGTGTTAATTAAAGATGAAATTGATAGTTCCATTGTGTTGAAATTATTAGTGTTAGTGAAAATCGATATTTATTTCGATAATAATTGATGTCTGGAGGTTATATTGACCAATCGAGTAATTAACCGGATAAATGAGCAATTAATTGCTATTGATTCACATGATTATAACTATTTGTTCACATGTGTGTACTATTGATTCACATTCATTTAGTATTAGAGGAGTTGGTGCAAGATTGATAATACTTGCATGACTAAATTAAAAATGGAGGTATAGATGAAGGTACTATACTATAATTAAATTTTTCACATGTTTAGAACTATTGAGTCACATGATTTACTATTGATTCACATGATTTACTATTAGGGGAGGTGGTGCAAGTTTGATAATACTTGCAGGACTAAATTAAAAATGATGAAAAAGAGGAAGGTATTATACTGTAATATTTTGAGCCTCAAAATGTGCAATTACTGAAACTATATTTTCCTATAAATAGAAGCTCATTTTTCCTTTATTTCTCACCAATTCACTAAGTCTCACAAGAGCAATTATTATAGAGAAATTATAGAGAGAAAGAAAAAGAGAAGTCTGCTACCTCACTATTCCAGTATCCAGTCTTCTTTTGAGGTAAGAGATATTATTATTATAGTAAGGGGTATTATTCTTTTGTATTCATGAAGAGAGTTATTTTCTTTCAATACTCGTAAGGGTTGTTATTTCATTCTTTATTTTGATGTTGGAATAACCTGTCTATGCGAAGTACCGCATACATGGTGAAATTATTCTATTATTCCTTTCTTTATTATTCGGTTGGGAATAACCTGTCTGTACGGTCTATCGCATACCTGGTGAATTCTGTTGTTATTCCATTCTTTATTATCTTGTTGGAATATCCTGTCTGTGTGGATTACGCATGATCTTGTTCCATTCTTTATTATTCTATTAGAATATATCACATCTGCATGTGGATTAAGCATGACTGGTTCCATTCTTTATTATTACATTGGGAATAACTCGTCATGCATGCGGTCTATTGCATGCCTGGTGAATTCATCTGTTATTCCATTTTTTATTATTCTGTTGGAATAACCTGTCTATGTTGGTTACCGCATGCATAGTGAATGATCCTTCGTATTCATTCGTTATTAAATTGTGGAAATTATCTGTCTACGTGGATTACCGCATGGCGGGTGAAAATCTATTTGCAGTTTCATATATTCTATTATACTCAGTTGGTTAAAGTTTTGGCTTCTATACTCCATGAAATTAGTAGAATATCCTGGATATTTGTGCTTCATCCAGTATCTTTTCATGGAAATATTCTTCTGAGCATTCTTAAATTTTACTTCATAAAGTAGTATCATGTTGACAATTTGGACGTAATTGATTTCAGGATAAATTAACTTAAAAATCTTTAAAATTTATTTTTGAACTTGTTTTATTGAATTATTATGTCATTGTCATCATCCTCATGCTTATATTGTGATGAAAGTCATCTTTGGCTTACGCGCATAGATGGACTTGGTATGATTATGACCAGGGATTATTCGGTATAATCATGACCTGTATAAATGATGTGGTAAAAGTCCTCAGTGGCCTGTAGTGCATTGATGAACAGTTTTTGGTATGATTATGACCATGGATTATTCGGTATAGTCATGACCATTGATGATTTAATGAATATCCTTGGCCCGTAGTGCAGGGATGATTCGATGATGTGGTTTTTTTTATTAAGCTGAGTCTCAGTAATAAAAATTGATGAAAACATTTTAAATCATAGAAGATAGTAGATATCATGCTTTACATGACTCTTCTAATGGATTGCTTATTCCGCTGTAGTTAAACTTGATGTCTATTGTATTTTATTAGTTTAACATTGTTGAAGGCTAATGATAATTTATTCTGCATTATCTTAGTCATAATATTTCTTACTAGGCTAGTTGAGCTCACCCTTTTGCTTTCATTGTTCTCTTCAGGAAATGAGAACGTAGCCGGGACTAGTCGGGGAACGGAGTGATGGTCCGAGATGGTGTTATAGTAGTCCTCACTATTCTATAAAATAGTGTGACAATAAATGTAATGAGGACTCTATTTGAGAGTGAATATTGTCTAGAAGGCAATATTCCTGTTTAAACTCTCAGCTATGTTTTGCCGTATATTACACGACGTTTGTATAATTAAGTTTGTATTTGTATTCTGTACCATGTATTTGGCGACTCAAGATTGGTGATGTATACCTATTTTGGGGGCGTCATAGTTATTGTGAATAATAGGAAACTAATGAATAAAGTAATTTACCTAATTAGAATTATTTTATACATTTAATTGATGTGTGCAAGATATGTGACAATATATAGAGCTTACATTAAAAAGGAAAGTATAGTGTGACATGGTGATATGAATATATAATATGGGAACTATATAGCGAGATTAATGAAATGTGTAAGTTATAAAAATGATGTCTATATGATTATGTGATATGTATGGTGCATTAATATATATTTCATGGAATATTAACTTAGACTATGTGAATAGTAGATATAATAGGGTTTATGATAATGTGGTGGGTCACTACTCAAATAAATCATAGTTTGGCAAATGTACATGGATTATATAATGATGTGAATACATGTACCCAAATTTTCTACCATGTGGTATGGTTATATTATCAAAGTCCATATGCGCACTCATGTGAATTTAAACCATAGGTGAACAAATATAAATTGTGTAGTAGTACATAATATAAAACTTAGTATTGTTAATTAGCTATATCTCAAGATGCTGAGTATTGGGATTGTCCCATATTCATTGGCCCTTCTCTCCCTCACGTGTATAGGCCATTGGCCTAAGTTAGCCTTTATCATTCTTGCAAGCTATCAGACGTTCAAATGATGGAGGAGGGAGTGACTTCTACAATGATGGGGAAACTATCCTACCAAATCCTTGTTGCCCACCATCTTTTTATACTTTGCAATGGTTTAGAACTATAGGACAATGGTTTTATTTGGGTTTTTGATTGCCTATAAATTGAAGTTCTTCGCTTCTATGTTCACTAATAAAATTTTCTGAGAAGGACATTAGAGAGAGTGAGTTGCTAATTGAGAGAATATAGTCAGAGGATTGAAAGAGTTCCTTCCAAGCTTCTAGAGGTAATAAATCATGTCTTATGACTATAATTTTCAAATTTATAATTTTTGTGACTATGCTAGAATCCTTATGAATTGGCTTGGAAGTTGTTAAGATGTTATTAGTTAAGTGTTATACGTGTTTAAAGACAATGTGATAGTATTTAAGAATGCTAACGGAGTAATATTGAAAATGGAAATTGGAAGCTCTGTTATTGCAGAAGCTCTCTTGGATGGAACCAGAGTTGCGCTGCCGCGCCACTCCCTAGTACAAAAAGGGCACGGCCGCGCCCTTCTGCAGAACCAGTTGATGGTTTTTATGCCTTCTGATGTAGGAAGCATGCTAGTATGAATTCATCATGACTATTTATGGCCTGATATGCTGACATAAGTAACCTTGCATGTAACCACTTGCCATAACTTGGGTTTCAAAAGGTAACTTGAGTTTCAAAGTACAAACTCAATGAGCCATGTATACTTCAAATTCTAAACTTGAAAACATGATATCATGATCTGATTACGTATAAACATAAGAATGAAAGCATGACGTAGAATATGTGAACTTACTTTGCATACTTGAATAAGTTTGATGATCTACTAATGGAAAATTAAAGTTTCAAATACAAACTTGATAAGCTATATAGGAACTTGTGAGCATGCTTATGTGATTTAGTATGTATATATGAGAGTAGAGTAAATGAAGTGGCTTGATATGATTGGTGGCTTAACATGAGATTTCAAAGGGAAATCTTAAGAGTTTAAAACTAGTTTTGCCAATAGATACATTACAAGTATTTTGAATTTGACATCATGGTTAGGTGTGTTATACCTATAGACATGATTAACATGAATATCTAGCTAGTCATATGCATTATACATAGTTGAGCATGGGATATGACAAGTCTAAATGATGTAAAACTTCATGACTTGAAATACATGATTTAACTAATGTAAGCATGTATAGTTGAGACCTATTGAAACTTAGTATATGTATAACGGTTAAATGTAAGAGAATTTGTGAATTGAACACTTAAAGTTTTGATTTAATGAGAATGGATAATGACCTATGTTAAAGAAGAAATGTAGGGTCGAACTGAGTTATCCACATACTGACATGTGTGTTTTACATGATTCTTCATATATGTACAAGTCGGGTTTACACTGGGATCCTGCAGGACCATCCACGTCTTGGTTTGCACCAGGAGCAGCGCGGTCGCGCCACTCCTTAGTACAAACCAAGTGCGGCCACGCCACCTTGCAGTGAGATCTATTTTCTGTAAATAATTTGAGGGTTTATGCATGCCTATATTGTTACCTTAATCTGTAATACATGTTCAGTGTAGTTTTCATGTGTCAATAGGCATGTTAATGAAAGAATCCTATGTTGAATAAGTGTTTATAACCTTAAGTCAAAAGATGATGACAAACTATGTTCTTTAAAGTCACAGTGTATTAGAAACTGATTTTTGTGTTGTGTGATAACATACGTATGAGATCATACAACTAAGAGAAAACTAGCAATATATGTTTAGTATCGATGAATTAAACTTGTGTATCATAGCAAATTAGGCTAGTAGATATACATGTTGAACTTGTATAACTAATGTGTTTATACATGAATAGGATATTATAGTTCTTTGGAGTGGTGTTAAGCTATATCTTGGTAAACTACGCGTAAGAAAAGTATCTGAACTCTATTTTATATTGAGCAAGTTTTCTAACTTACACAACTTTGAATATTGTGCAAGTATCTAAACATTATCTTGTTGATGTAAGCTCTTCACCATATTTTAATGGAATATCATTCAAGCTTATGCTATTATTGATCTTACAAATCGTTGAAAGTATGATTCATATCTCACGACTTACTACTTCATAGTTTAGAAATGGAATTGCTTACAGTTTTTGAACCTTTATTTCGAATGATAATTTCTCATGTGTATACTTTAAAAGAAAGCTGTCTAAGCCATTGATTCGACTAGACTATTGGTATAAGATAAAAAGCTATCCAAACCAAATTAACTTGGTGTGGGTTCTTATAAATCACTGAGATGAGTAACCTTCTTTGAATGGGAATAATATATTTGTTGGGAGACCGACGTGCGCACATGAGTATGATTAAATGTTATGCATGACATAGGGTAATTTAGGCTGATCACCCGTTCTACTCGTTTTGATGGATTATCAGTTTATTACTGTTAATTCTAGTAGAAGTTCATAGTCCTTAGTGACTGCTCAGTATTCATTACTTTGAAATCTTGAATTGAATAATCATTGAATCATGTTGATATCTTTCAGTCCGTAGTGACTTCTATTGAGAATCGTTAAATTTTTTTAAATTATTATTCATTGTCCTACCCTTGAAGATTTATTCTATATATGATTTTTCATTATTGCGATATTACTTGCTTGGCAAAATTTTTATTCATCCTTGCTTTCCTTAAAAACTTTCAGTTAAGGCAGAACGTTGTGAACTCTCTGGCAAGGACAAGGGTAAAGATAAGGCTTTGGAGTAGTTAGTTTCATAGTACTAGGAATGTACTATTATTATGTTGTAGAAGAACTCATTTATTATTATGTTGTAGAAGAACTCGTTTATTATGTAGTAAAGAGAAGGCTTTATATTAAAATAAAGGAGTTTATTTTGATTCAAAATTAGATTTTATACTAACTAAATTTGTCCATTAAATGATATCAATATATATACTGAATGTTTATTATTCATGATATGAATGTTATTTATTGACGCATATGGTGATATGTATGATAATAAATGGGATTAATTATGGACTATTGACCAATGTGATTAGATTTTATTTTAGTTGGATGCATGAATGTATGAGTTTTATTAAATGGGGTCTGCATACCTCGTCTTCTCTAAATTTCTTAATGTAAATTCTAATTCCCTCCTATGTACTACCCCTTGACTGCTGATCAGGGTTTCTATTTATTTTAAATAGTTTTGTAATAGGAATAGTTAGATTTAATTTTGAAAAATTGGAAATCAAGGAGCAAGGAGCGCTTGAAGACCCGTTTGTAATGGAGTCCGGGTTTAAATGTAATAGTTATATTTAAATTTAATTCTTGCACCCTAGGTTTGACCTTTTGGTTCACTTGGTGGCTCTAGTGAACCAAACTAGAATAAAAGTTCATAATCAATCCATGTAGAATATAGTATTCTATACGTGCATGCTTATACTATATATATTATATATTATGCAAACATGCTTCGCTTGTTAATTAATATGTCGCATATATATATATATATATATATATATATGTGTGTGTGTGTGTGTGTGTGTGTGTGTGTGCATGCGTGCTAAACAAGATGAGACAAATTAATAACAAACCCCTCAAATATTTTATATTAAGTTGTAACGTTCAAAGATATTTGGAATATCGAACTTCACAAGGCAATTATTAAATATTTAAGATGTTGTTTTTATTACATATGATGTTTATAAGGAATTGAACATTACTGCTTTGTTGTGCACACACAAGGGTTGTAGTTTTCTCTTCACTTATATGGAAATGCTGGGTCTGACTTAACTTAAAAATTATTTTAGTTCGGATGCGTACACACTTGACCGTTATGATCTAAGAGGCAAAATACTAGGAGTTGCATAGTTGATGTAAGTGATAAGAGTTGTCTACCTATTTATTTATATATAGTTTGTTGTGCACACACAAGGCTATATACATTTGAAATGGGATCCTTATTCTCACTAGCATATCTTTAATTAGATATTGTCGAACTATATATATTGAGGGTAATATAGTTTGAAGAAAATAGTGGGAGATACCAATTTAAAACAAGACCTAAATTATTTTGATAATTAATAAAAGAATGTATGCTAAAATATTGTTAATTATAAATTCATTTACAGAATTTTACAATGTCTAAATTACTATCACTGCGAAGCATATTAAATGCTATTTAACCGGACCGTATTAAACGGATTGGTTAAGGACATTGAGAAAAGTTCTCATGGCAGAAAAACTATCTTATGTCCTTAATACGCCTATCCCTGCAATGGTTGCAGACAATGCCTCTGAGGAAGATATTGCTACTTTTAGAAAGTGGCAAGATGATGCACAGTTGGCTCAATGCATCATGCTCGCATCCATGAGTTACGAGCTTCAGCGTCAGCATAAAACTATGGATGCTCCTACTATATTCCTTCATATCAAGTAGTTGATAGTAAGGAAAGTAGGACTGTTAGATATCAGATATCTAAGGAGCTCTTCCGATCTAGAATGACCGATGACACTACAGTACAGATAAAAGTCCTTAATATTATCAATTTGATTGATCAATTAGGACAGCTGGTTTTGTCATGGATGGAGAGTTGAGCCAAGATTTGATCTTGCACTTATTCCCGGACTCCTTTCACAAATGTTGTGAATTTTTCATATGAACAAGCTAGATATCAGCCTTGCTGATTTGCTTAACATGTTGAAAAATGTTGAGAGTCACTTTCCAACCAAGAAAGATCATGTCTTACTGGTAGGGGCCAAAGGATCTTCTGAAAAGAAGAAAGATTCCAAGAAGGTAAATATAAAGGCAAAAACAAAGGATAATAAGAACAAAATCGATACGGATAGCAAAGAAGTTTGCTTCCACTATAATAAGTCTGGACACTAGAAAGAAACTGCGAGAAGCATCTTGCAGAGGCTAACCAAAGAAGTTTAGTGAAGTTTCGGTTACAAATACAATTTTGTTCATGATTTAAAATAAATTTTTCTTTAAGTCAAGGTTCTACTTGGGTATTGGATACCGACTTTGGTTATCATAAATATAGATTTATGAAGGGACCAAACAGAAGTAGAATGCTAAACAAAGACAAGTAATTCTATGTGTGGGAAATGAAGCAAAGGTTGCTACATTAGCCATAGAAACTTATAGTTTAACAATGCATACGGGCAAGTCTTTAAGCCAATAAGTTGTTATTTTATTCCAGTTCTTGTTAGAAATAATATTTCTATTTTATTGTTGGACAATGAAATCTTTAGTATTATATTTACGAACAATTATTATTCTATTTATAATAATAAAGTTTTGTATAGAACTGAAATATTACTTAATGGATTTTGTGTACTTGACTTGTGTAAAAAATTATTTTGCAAATTGAACAAACTAGTATAAGAAAAGGAGATGATCATTCAAAGAGTTGAATGTGTGTATTTGTTGAAATACAAGTGTGTATTTGTTGAAATACGAGTGTGAATTATTTGAAAGGTTCAAAGAATTTAGAAGTGAAACAAATTGATAAAGTATTAAGATTCTTTGATTAGATCAAGGAATAAATACTTGTGCAATAAGTTTCTAGATCATCTCAAATAATTTTCTCATAATGGACGCCTCCTGATACTCAATAATTAATTGGTGTATCTGAAAATAAAAATTGTACCTTGTTGGACATGGTGCAGTCCATAATAATTTTACCGACATTCTAGTATCCCTCTAGGGTCATGTCCTAAAAATGGCTGCATATCTACGAAAAGGTAATCTCAAAATCCGGCCCAAGACACCATAAAAGTTATGGACATGGAGGATTCTTAATCTTAAGTATGTTAAGATAAGGGGTTGTCCAACTTATGTGAAAAGGTTTCAAAGGATAAGCTTGGGACAAGATTTGACAAGTACAGATTTGTGGGACATCCTAAAGTAAGTTTAGGGTAAATGTTCTATAATCCTACTTAGCGAAAGGTGTCTGTTGCGAAACACGCTACCTTCTAAGATAAAGATGTTTATCATTGAAGGGGCTAGTGGGAGGATAATAGAATCTTGAAGAGTTCAAGAACCACAAAAAATATTATAAGTCAAATAAGAGGAACTTGTAGATAGACCTATTGTACCACAACCGAATCGTTAATCTGGAATAGTACCGAAGATACCTGGGTGGTATGGATTCATTATGGATGATGATGATGAGGTATGTATCATAGAAGATGATGATCCAGTTACATACGATGAGGTCAGAGTTGTAGACACTCAGAGAAATGGATTGAAGTAAGCTTCTCAAATATGGAACATTCGTTTTGATAAGACAATCAAAAGAGTTTGATTTTATCAAAAAACAAGAATGAACCTAGTGTGTACAAAAGGGTCAGTGGGAGCGTCGTGACATTCCTAGTATTATATGTTGATATAATACGGATACAGAATGACATGCTAATGCTAGAATCAGTAAAGATAAAGTTGTTTAAACATTCCTCCATGAATGATTTGGGAAGAGTATCTTAATTGGGGATACAAATCTATATATATAGATTTAAAAGGATGCTCGACTTAACCCAAGAAACGTATATTCATTTGATACTAAAGTCATTTAGCATGACAAACTTTAAGGGAAATCTCATGTTGATGAGCCCTGGAGTGTATCTCTCTTAATAGTCCCAGACTCCTGAAAAGAGAGATGACATGAGTGAAAATCATGTATATAATGAAATATACGAGACCTGATATTTATCGGTTATATTCTGGAGAAGATCACTGTCAGACAGTGAAAAATATCTTAAAGTACTTAACCGGCACTAAGGATGTGATTAAAATTTATGGTGGGTCTAAATTAAAACTAGAGGGCTTAACAGACTCAAGTTTTTCAGACAAACCAAGACGATAGAAAATACACTTTAAGGTAAAGCGTTACCTTGAACGGTGGTGCAGTGAATTGGAAAGGTTCCAACTTAGGGATATGATCCCTGGCTAAGATGTGAGACAAGAACTAGGAGGGGAGAGACGGGAAATTCCTTCGCTAGTATGATCTACCTATGTTTATTTGGTATTTAATTGGTCGATCAGAGTATAGGGATAATATGTGATATGTTAATTAACCCTTGTTTTGTGGCAGTATTTGAAAATGGCATCCGAAAATGTTGAGATAAGCAATGAAGCACGTGAGAGCGTTGAGTCACCACAGATCAATACCCAGGGTAATGTGAAACAGCAAGAAAATAATCCTCATGTAAACAATAACACCGATAAAATGGTGAATGATGGGATGGTCAGAGGCTTTATGCAATTCATACAACATCAGGCTAGAGCGGCTCCTGTCCAAAATACAGGTGGAAACACTGACAACTCTCGGACGATCACCGCTAAGCAGTTCATGGAGCTGGGACCACCGGAGTTTTTTGGAGAGCCAAAACCACTTAAGGCGAAGACGTGGATAAAGCAGATCAACAAGATATTTGATGTCTTGGGATGCTCCGAGGAGAAAAAGGTTCCTTTTGCCACCTTCATGTTGTGAGTAGAGGTAGATTACTGGTGGGAATCTGTAAAGTGTACTCAACCTGCCGCACTCAAAATGTCTTGGGAGAAGTTCCTGAAAGTATTCGTCATATGAAGGAGGTAGAGTTCATCAAGCTTGAGCAAAACAATATGATCGTGGCGCAGTACGAAGCTAAGTTTGCCGAGTTGTCCCGATTTGCGTCCCACTTGGTTGATAATGAGGAGAGAATGACGCTAATGTTTCTAAGAGGTTTGAAACCCGAGATACGTCAATACCTAATTTCTCACAAACTGTGTTTGTATTTAGATATGTGAATAGGGCTCAGTTATTGGAGCGCGATAATGAGTCAACCCAACTAAGAGAGAGCAACCGACAAGTCGATAATACTAGTGGTAGCATTCATCGAAGCGGTGAAAACAAACGTGGAGGGAATCAACATGCCAGAAATGATAATCACATCGGTGGTAATCATGGACATGACAATAAGAGTGGACATTTCAAGAAGAGGAGATTCAACAAGGATGGAAAGACGTCAGCACCAGCACCTGTTGTTAAGGAAGGAGAACGACCGCCGGTTGTATGTTAAAAATGTGGAGGGGAAGGACACATAAGTCCAAACTGCACGATGCAATCCAAAGCATGTTATAATTGTGGAAAAGAAGGTCACCTAGCCCGATTTTATCATGCACCAAAGTCAAGTCCAGCTGGGATGGAGGCATCAAAGGGTGTCCCAGACAAGACAAAACCGGTAGTTCAAGGGAGAGCGTTTGTCGTAACCTCCCAAAAAGTGAGGAATCCGAACGAGGTGATCACGGGTAAGCTAATCAAAAACTCTAGCAAAGTTTATACTTTATTTGATACCGGTTCTACCCATTCCTTTATTTCTCCTACTTGCGCTCAACGTTTAAATTTGACTCCGGAGAAATTAGACTTTGACTTATCTGTTAAAACTCCGTTGGGAGAAACCTTCATTACATCCACGGTTTATAAGTCTTGTTTAATTCAAATCGGTAACCGCACGTTACCTATCGATCTTATTTCTTTGAAAATACTTGCATTTGATGTGATTTTAGGGATTGATTGGTTAATTACTCATCATGCTAAAATCGATTGTTTTTGTAAGGTTGTTAGCTTTCATATTCCTAACCAACCTATTATACGAATTCAAGCAACCAAACCATTAAAGTCAATCACTGTCATATCAAGTCATAAAGCTATTCATTTATTAAAAAAAGGATGTCAAGCTTTTTTAGCCCATGTCACGGATTTAAATAAAAAAATAAATCGATTTGAATGATATTTCTATTGTTAATAAATTTTTACGGCGTATTCCTTGAAGAACTTCTGGCCTACCCCAGAGCGTGAAATTGAATTTTGTATCGACCTTGAATCTGGTACAAAACCCATTTCCAAAGCCCCATATCGAATGGCTCCTATTGAACTTCAGGAGTTAAAAACCCAACTACAAGAATTGTTAGACATCGGTTTCATTCGTCCTAGTACATCTCCTTGGGGTGCTCCTGTTGTTGCCTCTTTTACAGTCCTAATAAAAGAGCTTTAACTCATGCAAGCATACATGCGTCAACAAGTAATACAGAGTAAGAAGAGTATCGATCCCACAGAGAAAGTTGTTAAATTTAACATATTATGCATCAATTAACTCACTGTATTTATATGCTTAAACTAATAACTGGAATTGTTGAATTGAACTAATTGTACTAACAACTAAAAATAAGAATAATAATGGAATAAATATAAACTATAAATAATGGGACCCTAACTTCATTTAATATTTCATCTCATCGCCACTATTATGCAAGAAGTGTTCACATATCATAGGAAAATAGCCAAGAGCACGAATAGAGTTATAACCATTTTTTTAATGCACTATAACCTACTTACACAATATCCACGGATGATAGACTCTATGTAATCATCAACACAACCAAAATCACTATATGTCTATGTGAAATTGCAATTATATTGATTTTAAGCACAAGCCCTTACTCTAACTCATACGGTGAAATAATATATGTCTATCCGGTTCACAAAATCATGAAGCCATATATAACAAACCCCATATTAAGTATGCTATCATGATTACAATCCATACTTGCATGTTCATTGTCAATTCCATACAAATACTGAGACGAATGGTGATCAGGCATTCGTACATGTAAAACAATCACAATAGAATTCCCATATAATATGCAAAACAACCCTAGCATTTAAGCGTGCAACCAAACTACATATTAAAATCCGTTAGAATTCCATAATGGAGTTTAGTTCATGTCCGAACCAAAACCCATTATGGGATCAACGCTAAACATGATCAATTGTAACATTCCAGAATTTTAATTATTATATTAAATATTTGTTGAATTATATTAATATTTAATGGATATGTTTATGGTTGAATTTATAATTGTTCAAATTTGATTCGATTTGGTTAATTATTTGTTAAATAAATAATTAAGGAAATTAATTATTATATTCTAATTTAATTTAATTATTAAGTTATAGAGTTTTGATTAATTGAATTATTATTCTTTTATTTGAATTTGTAATTAAAAGGATGTGTTAGTTGATTAAATAAAGTTATAATTATATAGAAAATTAAATTTTGTGGTATTGATTTATGTGATGTGGTAATTTAATAAATTGTTATTAGAATTATTTTAATTAAATAAAAGTGTGTCGAATAACCTTTTATTAAGTAGTTATTAAAATAACTTAAAGGAGTTTTAATTCAGTTTTGCCAAAGCATAATGCCTATTAAGTCTTTATTCTAATTGTGTTGTGCCAAACAAGGCATAAAGATTAATTGATTATTTTTAGGGATTAGCCAAACAAGCCTTATGGCTTTTGGTTTTCAAAACATAGATAACTGATATAAGTTATATGTTTTATTTATATTATATAATTAATATATATTATATCCATATACGTTATATCATAAGACGTAAGAATAGAGGAGACAGGTAAGAGAGAAAAAGAGAAAAACTCAGAGGAAGAAGAGAAGAAGAGAAGAAGAGAAGAAGAGAAGAAGAGAAGTGAGAGAGAAAAGAAGAGAGGAAGAAAGGCTAGAGATTGGAGAAGAAGAAGCTTGAGAATAGAAAGGAATAGCCATCATCATCTTCTTCAAGGTATCATCCTACTCTTTTAGTTTTTAAAGGTTTAGTTTTTCTCTTCCCTAATTCTCTGTAGAATCCTTGTGTAAGGATAAATTATTTGTTATGTATGTGATTTTATATGATAATCTAGTGTTGTTAAACTATTTTCTTAAGCTATAGTTGAGAATAGTCCATGAATTTATATTGTGTATATGGTTGTGAAGAAAAACTATTTTCACAAAGAGTTTTTGTGAATATATATATATATATATATATTGTTTGGTTTAAAATAGAAATTATGGGTTGTTTAGTTGTTTTATTGATAAATTGGCTATTCAATTTGTTAGAGTATGTATATACTTTCATAAAATACTTTAAATTAATTGTTTTGGTTGAAAAACAAAATCACAGTATTGATTTTCATCAAAATATCAAAAAGTGAATTTTTATCAAAAATAGTGAAATTGGATGTTTTAAATTAGTTGTTTATGTTGTTGTATGGGTAGAATCATGTTAGGAGTTCTTGAATTATGTTTACATGAAGTCTTTGTATGAATTACATGTGAATTAGACTGTTAGAAACGATCTTGTAGGCCAAAATTGGCCTTTTCTTATATCTTGTTGCGAAGTTGTCGATCAAAAGCTATAGTTTTTTGTGCATGGCCTGACCAATTCATTTTTTTTTCATTAGCGAACCATAAGTATATAAGCGTGGCGTAGCAATACATTGAGTTAGCGAGAATGGCTCGACAAAGTGTTAATTTTGTATTCAAATGTTAAGAAATTGTTATGTGATGATAGTAGGACTGTAAAATGTTGATGTTAGTATTTTTATACTATGAATAAGTATGTTATTAACGATTAACTTGTGTTATAACTTGATTATGTGATTAAAATCCAATTTTACATGATGAGCGTAACGATTTTAGTTATGTTTGTAAGGTGGTAATGACTAATTATGTCATGATGACATATGTTTATAGGATATTGTGATTTGAATTGTTCAGTTTAGCCCACGAGCAAGGCAAGTTTTCTAATTCTTTATCTTGTTGAACTATTTATTGTTTCAATTCGATTACCTTATAAATGATGCAAGCTTTCTAAACTTTGGTTTGATGTTGACAAGTTATTCTTGTATTTAACTTGTTGTTTAGCATGCACAACTATTTATACTAATGTCGAACAATTTTATCGTTCAAACAACTATGCATGCTTAGTACTCAATTCTAATTAACCTTGACTTAATATTGTTCAAGCAAGGTATGTTATAGTTATTCAAAGTATATGCTATTAGATTATTCCTAAAGCATGATTTTGGTTTACCATGTTGATTCAATTACGATTATTCTATAATATGATGTTATTAGTATTAATTCAACTAGTCCTCTAGTTGATGATCGTTGAACTTCAAATTACCCTTGATAGCTTATCCAAACCAAACTCTCTTTGGTGCGGACTTGTACTCTAAATACTGAGATGAACAACCCTATTATTGGGGATAACTTACAGCGTAGCGTTAAATGTTTAATGCACAATACATGGTACGAAGGGCTAATCCCCTAAATACGAGGAGTCCTTATAGTCTTATATTTGTTAAAGTTGGAGTTGAAAGATTACCATGAATCTGTGGACATAGTTCATGGTCTTATAACCCTCGGTTATGTTTATTCCATATTTTGGATTTAGGTTCACGATTATCATTGTTAGAGTACTATCTAGTTTTGATGAGCCTACTCATTGTGCAGCTATTATTCTACGTTGATTCATTATTTTATCCGGTGAGCAATTGTTTTGCTCACTCTTGCATATTATAAACTCATTGCGACTAAAGTGGAAAAGGTAGATGAACCTTCAACTAGCAAAGGAAAGGAAAATTGTACAAGTGATGCTGATTTGTACTTTTAATTATTGTGATGATCTTAGACTTCTTAATAATGATGTTATGTAATAATTTTAAATTCCGCATTTGAATGATTGTATTTAAAGGTTAGACAACCTGGGAGATTTTATTATGTAACCCTTTAATGGGAAAGGTTTTATTTATCCAGTTTTATTGTGATTGGGTAGTTAGATATGAATGTTTGATTAAGTGAATGCCAAATCCTGTGGGAATGAAGTACCTTGGGTTTGGGGGTGTCACAAGTTGGTATCAAAGCCTGAGGTTATGAACCTTAGGTGGGGGAAAAGCCTTAGGAAGTAACCTTTGAAAAGATAGTAATGATAAACTCTTATCGAGTTTTAAGGAAGAAGTAATAAAACACTTATGTGCATATGTGTTTATAACTTATGTGCTCGTGAGAGTCGAGTAGTAATGATTAGTAATTAAAACTTAAACTTTGGTTGACAGGATGTCTAATATAGGAGGATCCAGTCAAGCTAGGGAGGAGGAGTCTCGAGATATTCAGGTAGTTTGGGAACAATTACTGCCACGGGAAACAGTTCCGTTGGTCACACTAGTTGAGCAGGAGAGAGTACCTGATGAGGATGATGAGATAGAGACAGACGAGGAAGATCCCTTGGAGCTGCCACAGACGGATGAAGAGGACGAGGAGGAAAGGATTCGACTTAACTCGATAGCTGGCTGTATATACGATGAGGTGCATGATCGCAATGTGGAACTTCAAGATACTGTCGCGGAATTGCAAGAGATAGTAGCTGAACAACAAACCTCGATGGCACAAAAGGACGATGAGATCTAGGATCGAGAAGAACGACTGAACAATGTTGAAGAGAAGTTGGTTCACACTGAAGAAGAGAACGACCAAATGAGAGCAGAGATTGCAGAGTTGAAGAGCAAGTTGAGAGAAGAGTCTGCAAAAAGGGCAAGAGCCGAAGACGCGTACGAGGAAGCTGATCAACGAGCCGAAATAGCAGAGGGAGACGCACAAGCAAAGAGAATGAAGATGCAGGAAATGGATAATGTATTCAACATCGCGATCAATCAAGCTCAAGATCGGGTCATGGATTACTCAATTCGATTCGAGACGCTACCCTAAATACATACTAGATCGTCCGAACCATGTTAGAATTATGGAAGAAGAGCGTCAAGGCTTTGGCAAAGATATCTTAATAGAACAACTTAGGAAGTGTACTTGATTTATGATTTATGATATGATAAGTAATATGTAAATCCCTAGTGTTTAACTTATGAGATATGATGATGATATCCTGAAACTTTAGTAGTTCATGAAAATAATGTAAATAGCAGTGATGCTATGGATATGATGTTTTTCAAATAATTAAGTATGAATAAAAGTTATTATCTTCTTTTATCCAAAGTGTTATGTGTTATGCAATGATTATTTGGGGGGCAAGTTAATTAGAAATTACTTGAAAGAGTTAAGTAATAATCTAATGAGTGTATTTTTAATGAGAAAATGCCTCCAAGACGTCAACCACCCCGTCGGAGAACCATTTGAAGGAACCAATAACGATAATCTGTCAAGCTAAACCCAGATTCAAAGAAATTTGGTGGCGTTCATCGTGGCGGTGCACTCTGAGAATCAATCGTAGAATCAACCTCAGAAACAAGGTGCTACGTTTAATGACTTCAAGGCGGTTGGACTACCAGAATTTCGTGGATCCATGAATCCAGTTGAAGCACAGACCTAGATCATGGAAATTGAGAAGGTTTTTGATGTTGCTAGGGTAGAGGATAACTAGAAGACTGCTTTTGCAACATTCATGTTGAAAGCAGAGGCTAGTTATTGTTGGCAGGCCAACAAAACTCGGGAAGGGCCAGGAATTATGACTTGGGATAGGTTCAAGGAGATTTTCTTCGAGACCTATTTCCCAGAGAGTTCAAAAGCCGATTAAATGCAGTTTTAGAATGAAGCGAGGAACGATGGCGGTGTCGGAGTATGCATGCTAAATTCAACGAGTTAGTGAGGTTTGCGCCAAACCAATCAAGCCTGAGATGAACGCAAGGCGAAGAGGTTTGAACAATTTGAAGCCCTGGTTGTTTAGTAGGGTTTCCTTGTTCCGATTGAAGATGTTTGCTGGTAGTGATGGAAAAGGCAATTCTCGCCGAAGGTGGAGGCGAGGCTGTAACCAAGTTCAATCAGGAACAGAAAAAGAAGAAGAATGAAGTGGAGGTGAAGAATGGAGGTGGTGGTAGTGGAAATGGTAATAATAACCTGAAAAGAAAGTGGAATGGAAATGTGGGTGCTGGGAATCAACAAGGTAGCCAGCAGAATAAGAAGTTTGAAGCATGTGCTATATGCGGGAAGCTTCACAAGGGTGTATGCTTAATGGGGAAACGTGTATGCTTTAACTCTGGCCAGGAGGGTTATATCGCCCCAAATTGCAATCAACCCAAGAAGAATGTTTGCTACACTTGCGGGTCCAAGGATCACTTTGCTCGTGAGTGCCCTAAGAAGAAAGCTGGAGAAACAACAGGAAGCAAGGGAGGTAGCAGTGGAGGTACTTGGGCCATTACTAGGCCAACGGCATCAAACAAACGCACAGCCAGAACCTTCAACATGACTGTGCAAGATGCTGTGCAATCAAAGGATGGGGTGTCAAGTATTATCCCAATCAATGATATTGATGCTTATGTATTATTTGATTCGGGTGCTACTTGCTAATTTATATCCGATGAATTTGCTATGAGATTAGGATTGCCTAGTAAAGAATTGAATTTCCCTCTGAACATAGAAATAAGGAAGTAATTCCTGTTAGGTTCGTATACAAGAACAATAGGGTGAACATTAAGGGAAATATTTTGATGGTAGATTTAATTCCGATTAGGCTTGGAGAGTTTGATGTTATTTTGGGAATGGATTGGTTTTTCAATTGTTGAGCAATAATTGACTGCCAAAAGAAATGTGTAAACCTTATGACTCTGTCAAAGGTAGTTTTCAATGGTAGCAAATCGCCTAGACAAATGAGATGTCTGACGATTATGCAGGCCAAGAAGTTGTTGAGTCAAGGCTGTGTGGGTTATTTAGCTTACATAGTTGATACTCAGAAGAAGGGTGCGAAACTGGAAGAAATACCAGTGGTTAGGGAATTTATGGTCGTGTTTCCAGAGGATTTGCCAGGACTTCCGCCTGACAGAGAAATCGAGTTCGTGATCGACTTAGCGCCGAGAAGCTGCACCGATATCGTCGAAAGGCCCGCATGAGAATGGCTCCTAGAGAGATGAAGGAGGCGATGGTACAACTACGAGAGTTTGTTGGACAAGAAATATATTCAGCCGAGTGTGCCGAGAATAGATGATTTATTTGACCAGTTGAAGGGTGCTAGATATTTCTCAAAAATAGATTTGAGAAGTGGGTATCACCAACTAAAAGTAAGGAAGGAGGATGTGCTGAAGACGGCATTCCAAACTCGGTATGAACATTACGTGTTTTTGGTGATGTCTTTTGGTTTGACAAACGCCCCTGCAGCGTTCATGGATTTGATGAATAGGGGTGTTTAAACCATTTTTAGACAAGTTTGTGGTGGTGTTTATCGACGATATTCTGATGTATTCTAGAACTCAAGAAGAACACGTGGAACACTTATGTCTAACGTTGGAGACGCTAAGAAAGGAAAAGTTGTACGCAAAATTCTCTAAATGTGAATTCTGGTTAGAACGTGTACAATTTCTTGGGCACGTAATTGACAAGGATGGAATTTTAGTGGATCCATTAAAGGTTGAAGCTGTGATAAATTGGGAACAACCAAGAACTCCGTCAGAAGTAAGAAGTTTCTTGGGATTGGCAGGGTATTACAGAAGGTTTATCCAGGATTTCTCCAAGATTGCCACTCCGTTAACAAATTTGACAAGGAAAACTGTAAAATTTGTTTGGACGGAGAAATGTGAGGAGAGTTTTCAAGAATTGAAGAAGAAGCTCAGTGTGGCACCTGTGTTGTCATTACCAGCTAATACAGGAAATTTTGTGGTGTACAGTGATGCTTCACACAAGGGATTAGGATGTGTCCTTATGCAGAACGGAAAGGTTATCACGTATGCATCAAGGCAAATGAAAGACTATAAAAAAGGGTATCCAACTCATGATTTAGAGTTGGCGGCAGTTGTGTTCGCACTAAAGATATGGAGACACTATCTCTACGGAGAGAAATGTGAGATCTACACAGACCATAAAAGTCTAAAGTACATTTTTACTCAAAAGGACCTGAACATGCGTCAAAGGAGATGGATGGAATTGATAAAGGATTACGATTGTGAGATCTTTTATCATCCAGGAAAAGCAAATGTGGTTGCAGATGCCTTGAGTAGGAAAGGCAGAGAGAAGTTGATGCTGTTAACTGATAAGGAGGAGCTTATTACAGCAATGTCAAGGTTAGAGTTGGAAATCAAATTTCCAAAAGAATCCGATGAGAAATTTTACCAGATGGAAGACAGTCAAACTTTGGTGGACAAAGTGAAGAATGCTCAACTACAAGATGAGGAATGCAGAAAAATAAGAGAAAGTGTGGTCAAGGGAAAAGAAGTAAAATACAAGGTTGATACTGATGGAATGTTGAGATTCGAGGGACGAATCTGGGTTCCAGCAGTACCAGATATTAAAGAGGACATCTTGACAGAAGCTCATAACTCGAGATATTCGATTCATCCAGGAAGTACGAAGATGTATCAAGATTTGAGACAACATTTTTGGTGGCCAAACATGAAAAGAGACGTTGCAGAATGCGTTGCAAAGTGCTTAACATGTTAGAGAGTCAAGGCCGAGCATCAAAGACCAAGCGGGTTACTTCAACCGTTAGAAATACCGGAATGAAAATGGGAACATATCATAATGGATTTTGTGGTAGGTCTCCCAACGACTCAGAAAGGATATGATGCGATTTGGGTGATAGTGGACAGATTGACAAAATCTGCACACTTTTTGCCAATAAAGATTAGATTCAATCTTGATCAGCTGGCGAAACTGTACGTTATGGAGATCGTTTCAAGACATGGAGTTCCAGTATCAATTGTATCTGACAGAGATCCGAGGTTCACATCAAATTTCTGGAAGAGACTACAGGAATGTATGGGAACACAATTGCGAATGAGTACGGCATATCATCCGCAAACAGGTGGCCAAAGCGAACGAACGATTCAGACATTGGAAGATATGCTGAGAGCATGTGTCATGGATTTCAAAGGAAGCTGGGATGAACAATTATTGTTGGTGGAATTTGCCTACAATAACAGTTATCACGCTAGCATCGGCATGCCGCCTTACGAAACATTGTACGGCAGAAGGTTCAGAACTCCACTGTGCTGGGATGAAGTCGGTGAACGTCAACTGTTAAGACCAGAACTGGTACAACAAACTGCTGAGGTTGTCAAACTCATCAGAACAAGATTGATAGCTACTTAAGACAGACAGAAGAAATTTGCTGATCAACACAGACAAGATCGTGCATTCGATGTAGGAAATTACGTTTTCCTAAAAGTTTCACCTTGGAAGGGAAAAATTCGATTTGGTAAAAAGGGAAAGCTAAGCCCAAGGTTTATTGGACCCTTTGAAGTGCTGCGAAAAGTTGGAGAGGTTGCTTACGAGGTAGCTCTACCTCCAGAATGGCAAAACATTCATAATGTTTTTCACGTTTCGGTGTTACGACCATATAAATCTGATTACAAGCACGTGATCGAGTATGAACCATTGCAGTTTGAGAATGACTTGTCCTATGAAGAGATTCCTATCCAGATTGTTGATAGGAAAGAACAAGTGCTCAGAAATAAAGTGATACCTTCTGTGAAGGTAATTTGGAGGAACCACAATGTCGAAGAGGCTACGACACAATTCGCATGAATTGGTATTCAATAAGTAGGTAAAAATACCACTTATCACATGTTCTATTCGTGAAGAAGAAAGATGGTAGTATGCGACTTTGTATTAATTATCTAGAGTTGAATCATGTCACCATCAAAAATAGGTACCCATTACCTCGCATTGATGACCTGTTTGACCAGTTGCAAGGAGCCAAATTCTTTTCAAAGATTGATCTTCGTTCCAGATATCATCAGTTGAAGATTAAAACTGATGACATTCCAAAGACTGCTTTCAGAACTCGGTACGGGCATTATGAATTCCTAGTCATGTCTTTTGGATTGACTAATACTCCTGCTACCATCATGGACATGATGAACCGAGTATTCAAGGAATATTTGAATCAATTTGTGGTCGTCTTTATTGATGACATCCTCATATACTCCAAAACCCGTGAATACTATGAGCAACACTTGAGGCTGATACTCTAAAAGCTTCGTGAAAACAAGCTATATGCCAAGTTGAAGAAATGCGAGTTCTGGCTTGAGGAAGTTACATTCCTTGGGCACGTAATATCATATCATGGAATATCTGTTGACCCGGAAAAGATTAAAGAAATTCAAAGCTGGGAGCAACCTAAGTTAGTGACCGAAGTACGTAGCTTTCTCGGTTTAGTTGGTTATTATCGGAGATTCGTGGAAGGGTTTTCTCGAATCGCCACTCCATAAATCATAGCATATCATTTTCACAACTTACTAATTTTATACTTTAGAATTACTAACCACGTGATACGTTTTTGTTTTAACCTCTTCATTACATGTTTCTCACATTAACATAACATTAAACTAAGTTACAATGGGTGTCCAAAGTCTGCAGAAGTAGCAGACTTCACTGGGTCTGACTGACTACTGGTGCGGCCGCGTCAGTATTACCTTAGGTTCCTACATGCCCTCGTGGCGGCGCACCATGCTAAGAGGCAACAATACCATGATTAGCACCGATGCAGATCAGATTTGCGTAACGCGAAGTTTCGACTGCATTCTAAGCTAACTAACGCGAATTTCATCCACCAAACAGTAAATTTAACATATACAATTGGTATAGAACTTCCACAAACATGATTCCTCGCATATTCATCAACTTAGAACAATTAAACAACAACTTCAACTAATCTAAATCCTTAAATTTTATGTTTTCATACAAAAACTCCATTTTGAGTTCCTTCAAAAAAATTCACACTGTGATCACAATTCTACACCAGGTTCAAACTACGTTCTTTTCATTTCTTAATAGACTAGCATAATTAAGACTCAATTTACAGATTAACATACAAATTGACCACCATATTTGGTACTTTTACAAGCCACATATAAACACATGTACTGTAAATACTTTTCTTCCTTTTTAATCGTAATTAACATAACAATTCATGTCTAAACACTAGTTCTAATCATCACAAACACATACAATCACCTTTAATCAGTTGTATAACAACAAATTAAAATTTTGAATTCGCAGAACATAGAAATTATGCTATGAAACTCATATATGTATATATATATATATATATATATATATATATATATATATATATATATATATATATATATATAATATTAAGGTTATGTAAAAAAATACATTCTTATGCTTGAGCAATCCTTGCTAACCACGAATAATTTCTCAGAAACACAAAAATCTCTCAATCTCTCTTTATTCTCTCTCAACTTTTCTCTGTAAGCAACCAACTATCAATATGCGTAAAATAAAACTGATAGCCAAAGCCATATGCATACTAATTGTATCAGTTACAAAATAAACATATAGGTTATAAATATATTTTATTTATTATTTGATTTATTTTATTTGTTTTATTTATTTTATTTTATATAATAAAATTCAAAATTCAAAATTCAAAAGCCATAAGGCTTTGTTTGGCAAAAACTCTTTAAAATAAAGACTTAATATTTTACGCCTTGTTTGGTAACCAATTTAAAACTCCTTTAATTTATTTTAATAAACAATTCAGTTTATAGTTTATAATCACATATTATTTATTTGAATTTCCATAACAAATCTTAGTTACATAAACTAAGTACAACACACTCAATAAATTCTCCACTTAATTCAATTATCACAAAATTATCTTACAACCTTCCAACTATTCTTACAACCTTCCAACTATTAAATTCAATTCAATTCAATTCTCCATTTTAAATTATTAAATTAAAACAGTAATATAGCATTTCACATTATCTTACAACCTTCCAACTATTAAATTAAATTAAATTAAATTAGAATGTTATCTAATAAATTTAATTCACAAATATTCCCCAACAACAACCACATCAACAAAATATTTATTTAATTTAATAAATATTTTAAATTATAAATAATAAAATCTTGGATTGTTACATACAAAGTTGCATTACCACCCGAGTTGGAGCACATCCATAACGTGTTTCAGATCTCTGTGTTGCGTTCGTATAAGCCTGACTACAAACGCATGATTTCCTATGAGCCCATTCAAGTGGAGAAGAATTTGGAATATGAAGAAATTCCTGTCCAGGTATTAGATAGGAAAGAGCAGACATTAATAAATAAAATTATATCTTCTGTAAAAGTACTCTGGTGAAACCACGACGCTAAGGAGGCCACGTGGGAATTAGAAGATAAGATGCGAAAGGACTATCCCTACTTATTCGTGTAACCATGTACCAATTCCGAGGACAGAATTTTTATTGGGGGGGGGATGATGTAAGAACCGTGAATTTCATGAATAAATATTAGTAATGATATTAATAAGAAAGTGAGTATTTATTTGAATATAAATATTGATGTGTTGTGAGATAAATAATATAATTAATTAAAAATTGAATTTATAAGAATTGAGAAAAAGGTGGAGTTTATGATGATATTTGTGAAATGCCTTGTGTGGCATGAGAATGGAAATTAAAGTGGTTTAATTTAATTAAGGAATGAAAAAATTAAGAAGTGAATGATTAATTAATATTATATTATTAATTGATTGTTATTGTGAATAATAGGAAACTAATGAATAAAGTAATTTACCTAATTAGAATTATATTATTCATTTAATTGATGTGTGCAAGATATGTGATAATATATAGAACCTATGTGACGCCCCCAAAATAGGTCCACACGACCCATTCTGAGTCGCCAGATATCATACTATAAAAATCAAATACAAACTTCATTTATACAACTGTTGAACTGTCAGGTAAAAAATCGACCTACGCTTAAAGCTGTGAGTTTTAATACAAATGTATGTAACTCTCATGGTGCCTCGACCACAACCTTACAATGGTACTTTACATAAAAGTACAGTCAAAAACTGTTTTAGAAATTAAAATCTTTGGGAAGTGATCAAAGAAACCTTCGTACATAGGAGGCCATGAAATATAAGTTATGATAGATATCATATGTCCAGAGAATTATCCTTGGTTGACCCAATAGACCCCAAAGAAAAATGAGAAGATTACTATCATGTTTCTTCCAATGGTGAGTCTTCTCTTGACATATAACTATCTCCACCGTCTGCAATTAAACATTATGTTTCAACTAAACTCCAAGATCATATAGGTAGTGCTCGTAGATATACTTAGCAAGTTGGATGTGCACAACCCTGTCTTATGATAACACGAGGTTATATGTCATTAGACATCTTGTATGATAGTGACAAAACACCCTACCAAAGTTGGGTTCGCCTCACCCTATTCGGTTCACCAAAATTAAATACTAAATGACGTATACAATACGACACACTTAATTATCTAAAGTTCTCAATAAAATTATTTCCATACTATTTAGGGAGAACCTCAACAGCTATAGACCACCGTTGTGACGCCCCCAAAATAGGTCCACACGACCTATTCTGAGTCGCCAGATATCACTCTATAAAAATCAAATACAAACTTCATTTATACAACTGTTGAACTGTCGTGCAGATTACGATAACATACAAGTTGTGAGTTTTAATACAATATTGTCTCGTAGACAGTATCCAAACTCAAATTATTACAATGCCATATAAAATACAGCAACTAATATTTTAAGACCCCAAAGAAGAACGAGAAGATTACTATCATATTCATTCTAATGAGGTGCACTTTTGACGCTTTCAAAGTCGGGTTCTCATCACCCTATTGTTGTTCGCCAAAATCAATTATTAAGTGACGTATAAAATACGACACCCACATCTTAGGTCCTCAATACAATTATTTGTTGCATGTCATGCCGTTTTATAATGTATTGAGAAACTTCGACAGTCTCGGACCATCACACTATTTTCCTGTTATCCCCGCTAGACCCAGCTACACTCTTTTTACCTGAAAGGAATTGTGAAGCAAAGGGTGAGCACAAATAGCCTAGTAAAGAATATCATGACCAAAGATAATTAAATTATCAATAGCCTTCGTCAATAATAAATCAGAGATTTAGAACATATAGTAGATGATAAAACTTTTCAACCATAGTTGCGGTGAACGAAGCAATCCATTAGAAGAGTCAAATAGACCATCGGTCTATTATCTTCTCCATGTTAAAAGTCCACCAATAATGTTTTATCCCTGTAACATCAATCAACAATTCCTGTCCACAATCATATGAATAACTCATAATCATAATTGTGATTTTAAATTCCTCTTCACACCCAGGACGAAGATAATTTTCATCACCTATCTTCACCTTAGAAGAAACTAGATATTGAAATAGTGAGGTAGCATACTTCTCTTCTTCTTTCTCTCTATAATAATTGCTCTATAGCTTTAGTGAATTGGTGAGAAATGAAGGAAGAATGAGCTTCTATTTATAGCAAAATATAGTTTTATAATTGCACATTTTGGGGCTCGAAAAATTACAGTACAACACGTTCAACTTTTCTTTCATTTTTAATTTAGTCCTGCAAGTATTATCAAACTTCCACCACCTCCCCTAATAGTAAATCATGTGAATTAATAATAAATCATGTGACTCAATAGTTCTAAACATGTAAAAAAATTAATTACAGTATAGTACCTTCAACTATACCTCCATCTTTAATTTAGTCATGCAAGTATTATCAATCTTGCACCAACTCCCCTAATAGTAAATGAATGTGAATCAATAGTACACACATGTGAACAAATAGTTATAATCATGTGAATCAATAGCAATTAATTGCTCATTTATCCGATTAATTACCCGATAACTTCCAGACATCAATTATTATCAAAATAAATGTCGATTTCCACTAACACTAATAATTCCTACACAATGGAACTATCAATTTCATCTTTAATCAACACGAACTTATTCATCAATAATATTATAATTCACAATATTTAACAACCAGGTCATTTCCAGGAAAGAGGGGGCTTTTCGATAAGGATTTCTCCTTATTGGCGCGCAATTAGGTGACCAAACCTCTCCTTGACAGAACTTCTAGACATTGTCAATATTGCAAATAATAATATGAATAACTTTGTCGTCTCTATTATTGATATAATAATATAACATATTATGCAGATGATATTGTGACAACAATTGAATCAATAATATGAGAGATATGATGCAACAATTATTGTAGCAATAATTGAGTATATCTGAGTGACTTCTCACATAAGCATCAATAATCAATACCGTGTGCTACTATGCAACCACGGGTATTACTGTACTTTTACTACCAGTTATTTTATGACAACTTGCTTACTTTAAAAAAATTTCACATATCACCCTTAACTTTAAACTTTTATCAATTTAACTATTTACCAAAATAGAAAAATTGAATACTTTTATTTTATAAAATTCGGGAGCTCACAACCGTTGTATTCTCCTGTTACCCCCGCTCGACCCAGCTACACTCTTATTACCTGAAAGGAATTGTGAAGCAAAAAAGGTGAGCACAACTAGCCCAGTAAAGAATGTCATGACTAAAGATAATTTACATCATCAATAGCCTTCATCAGTAATAAATAAGAGATTTAGAACATATGGTAGATGATAAAACTTTTCAACCATAGTTGCGGTGAACGAAAGCAATCCATTAGAAGAGTCAAATAGACCATCAGGTCTATTATCTTCACCATGTTAAAAGTCCACCAATAATGTTTTATCCCTGTAACATCAATCAACAATTCTTGTCCACAATCATATGAATAACTCATAATCATAATTGTGATTCTAAATTCCTCTTCGCACCCAAGATAATTTTCATCACCTATCTTCACCTGAAACATCAAAAATCATGGTTATACCAAATCATAATTCCTGCTTATAATCATTTTAATAAATTCATCTTTACACTACGGCCAAAGATATTCATTAACAATTCATCTTCGCACTACAGGCCAAAGACATACAACTATATTTTAGAAGAATCAAGTAGAGCATGATCTACTATCTTTAACAAATTAAAAGTGTATAATCAATATGTTATCGTTGAGACTCAGTTTAATAAATAATCAACATCATCGAATCATCCCTGCACTACGACCAAGGATATTCATGTAATCATCAATGGTCATGATTATACCGAATAATTCCTGGTTATAATCATACTAATAACTGTCCATCAATGCACTACGGGCCAATGAAGACTTTTACCACATCATCTATAACATTACGGGTCATGATTATGCCGAATGATCCCTGGTCATAATCATACCAATAAACAGTTCATCTATGCACATAAGCCAAATATACTCATCAATCAATAGTTCATCTTTGCACGTAAGCCAAAGATATACAACTGTAAAACCAATAATCAACAGTCCATCTTTGCACGTGAGCCAAAGATGACTTTCATCATAATATAAGCATGAGGATGATGACAATGATATAAGCATTAATCAAACGAAATCAAGGATAAATATTAAACACTTTAAATTTATTCAGAGTTTAAAAATATCCATATTGTCAACATGATACTGCCTTTTGGAGTAAAATTGAAGAATAATATTCATGTACCAAAAATAATTTGGACAGAAAAGAAATATATTTTTCAGGTAAATAGTACCCCGCAATAGTACCCTATGAATAGTACTTCAGGAATAATACCTCGTGAATAGTACTCCGGCATGAAAAGTACTCCAAATACTCGAGTGAATAATATTCGGGTGAATAGTAATTTGGGTGAATAGTAACCCGTGAATAGTAACTCGTGAATAATACTCCGACATGAAAAGTGCCCCGAATGCCCGAGTGAATAATACTAGAGTGAATAGTAACTGGGTGAATAGTAACCCGTGAATAGTAATTCATAAAAAAAATACCAAAGAAAATGATATTCTATGACGAGTACAAAATAAATGATATCTCATACGAGACAGTCATTTCCACAAAACTGCAAATGGATTTTCACCCGTCATGCGGTAATCCACGTAGACAGATCATTTTCACAATTTAATAAAGAATGAATACAAAGGATCATTCACCATGCCTGCGGTAATCCACATAGAAAGGTTATTTCAACTGAATAATAAAGAATTGAATAACAGAAGAATTCACCAGGCATGCGATAGACCGCACAGATAGGTTATTCCCAACAGAATAATAAATAATAGAAACAGGACATGCGTAATCCGCACATACAGGATATTCCAACAAAATAATAAAGAATGGAATAACAAATGAATTCACGGTATCGATAGACCGCATGCATAAAGTTATTCAATAGAATAATAAAGAATGGAACTGGTCATGCGTAATCCGCACGCATGAGGATATTCCAATGAATAATAAAGAATGGAATAACAACGAGAATTCACGGTATGCGATAGACCGCCTTGCATGCGAGTTATTCCAATAGAATAATAAAGAATGGAACCGGTCATGCGTAATCCGCATGCGATGGATATTCCAACAGAATAATAAAGAATGGAATAACAACAGAATTCACCAGGCATGCGATAGACCGCACAGACAGGTTATTCCAACAGAATAATAAAGAATGGAATAACAAGCCTTACAAGTATTGAAAGAAAATAACTCTCTTCATAAATAAGAAAGAATAATACCCCTTACCTTAGAAGAAACTGGATACTCGAATAGTGAGGTAGCAAACTTCTCTTCTTCTTTCTCTCTATAATTTCTCTCTATAATAATTGCTCTTGTGAGACTTAGTGAATTGGTGAAAAATAATGAAGGAATGAGCTTCTATTTATAGGAAAATATAGTTTCCATAATTGCACATTTTGGGGCTCGAAATATTACAGTATAATACCTTCATCTTTTCCTTCATTTTTAATTTAGTCATGCAAGTTCTATCAAACTTGCACCACCTCCCCTAATAGTAAATCATGTGAATCAATAGTAAATCACGTGACTCAATAGTTCTAAACATGTGAAAAAATTAATTATAGTATAGTACCTTCATCTATACCTCCATTTTTAACTTAGTCATGCAAGTAATATCAAACTTGCACCAACTCTTCTAATAGTAAATGAATGTGATTCAATAGTACACACATGTGAACCAATAGTTATAATCATATGAATTAATAACAATTAATTGCTCATTTATCTGATTAATTACCCGATTGGTGAATATAACTTCCAGGCATTAATTATTATCGAAATAAACGTCGATTTCCACTAACACTAATAATCCCAACACAATGAAACTATCAATTTCATCTTTAATCAACACGAACTTATTCATCATTAATATTATAACTCACAATATTTAACAACTGTGTCGTTCGAGAAAGAGGGGCTTTCCGATAAGGATTTCTCCCTATTGGCGCACAATTAGATTATCTAACCTCTCTTTGACAGAACTTCTAGACATTGTCAATATTGCAAATAATAATATGAATAACTTTGTCGTCTCAATTATTGATTTAATAATATAACATATTATACAGATGATACTGTGATAATAATTGAATCAATAATATGAGAGATATGATGCATCAATTCATTGTAGCAATAATTGAGTATAAGCGAGTGACTTCTTACGTAAGCATCAATAATCAATACCGTGCTACTACTATGCAACCACGCAGACATTTGTTTTACTACCGGTAGTTCAACATAATTTTAACGGTAACACTTTCATTTGTTATTTTAATAAAAAGATAATTACATGCGCTTTTTCTTATTACGACAATATTTCCGTTATTAGGGGTCCACTAATGATTGTGTCGCCCTACTTAATATTCCCCACAAAAAGAATATTCTGAACCAAACGAATATTTTATAACAACTTGCATACTTTAAAAAATTTCACATATCACCCTTAACTTTAACCTTTTATCAATTTAACCATTTACTAAATATAATAATTATAAAAAAAATTGAATACATTCATTTCATAAAATTCGAGGTCTCAAAATCTCCCCTCCTTATGAAATTTTGCCCTTGAAATTTACGTACCTGGTATTTTGAAGAGATGAGAATACTGTGACGCCTCCAAAATAGGTATACATTACCCATCTTGAGTCGCCAGGTACATGGTACAAAATACAAATACAACTTAATTATACAACAGTCGTATAACATACGACAAAACATAATCTAAGAGTTTTAAACAGAAATATTGCCTTCTAGACAATATCCACTCTCAAATAGAGTCCTCATTACATTTATTTTCACACAATTTTATAGAATAGTGAGGATTACTATAACACCATCTTGGACCATCACTCCATTTCCCGACTAGTCCCGGCTACGTTCTCATTTCCTGAAGAGAACAATGAAAGCAAAAGAGTGAGCTCAACTAGCCCAGTAAGAAATATTATGACTAAGATAATGCATGATAAATTATCATTAGCCTTCAACAATGTTAAACTGATAAAATACAATAGACATCAAGTTTAACTGCAGCGGAATAAGCAATCCATTAGAAGAGTCAAATAGAGCATGATATCTACTATCTTTTATGATTTAAAATGTTTTCATCAATTTTTATCGTTGAGACTCAGCTTAATAAATAAACCACATCATCGAATCATCTCTGCACTACGTGCCAAGGATATTCATTAAATCATCAATGGTCATGATTATACCGAATAATCCCTGGTCATAATCATACTAAAAACTGTCCATCAATGCACTACAGGCCACTGAGGACTTTTACCACATCATTTATAACATTACTGGTCATAATTATACCGAATGATCCCTGGTCATAATCATACCAAGTCCATCTATGCACGTAAGCCAAAGATGACTTTTATCACAATATAAACATGAGGATGATGACAATGATATAAGCATTAATCAAACGAAAATAAGGATAAATATTAAAGACTTTAAATTTATCCAAATATTATCAATCACTTAATAAATTCATAATCTAATATTATTAATATTGTAACAATATTTTAATAGTTTCTTAAACTTATAAACAATTTATTTCAATTGTTTACACTTTACCAAATAATGCATTTAATTATTCAAAAAATGCCATACTCATAAGATTTCATCACCAATAATCAAATCCCTCATCAAAAATCTGCATATACCCTATATAGGATTTCCAAGCCATAAAATCATATTTTCAAATTTTGTTACTTCACATAACATATTTAATTCATTTACTCATAACTAGTTCATTTTTATGAAAAATACCAAATCAGTCCCAAAAATATTTCTTTTCTGGGATTTAGCAGAATATAGTCCCATATTGAACATATATTTTTCTCAGAATTTTTAAAATTCATTTACTATTTTTCATATGGCCAAAACCGCCGAATATTTAGACATTTATCATAAATTGTACCTTTGTCCAAAAATTCTGAAATTTAGAGGGTATACTCCTGTTATATACATGTACTCCCAATAAAAATTACACCAATTTTGGAGTTAACCACACGGAGTTATAAGGGTTTACTTTTAAAATAGTCTTTTCCCATAAAATCCATAACTCTTAATCTATACATCCAAAAATCGCCATCTTTGGACACAATATAGAAAACTCATCAAATTATCATTTCAAATTTTTCCAGAATTTTTGAGGGTCAAAAAAATTACGATCTGCAAATGGATTTTCACCCGCCATGCGGTAATCCACGTAGACAGATCATTTCTACAATTTAATAAGGAATGAATACAAAGGATCATTCACCATGCATGTGGTAATTCACATAGACAGGTTATTCCAATAGAATAATAAAGAATAGAATAACAGAAGGATTCACCATGCATGCGATAGAGACAGCACATACAGGTTATTCCCAACAGAATAATAAAGAATGAAACTAGGTCATGCGTAATCCGCACAGATAGGATATTCCAACAGAATAATAAAGAATGGAACCAGGTCATGCGTAAATCGCACAGACAGGATATTCCAACAGAATAATAAAGAATGGAATTAGGTCATACGTAAACCGTACATATAGGATATTCTAACAGAATAATAAAGAATGGAATAACAACAAAATTCACCATGCATGCGATAGAACGCACAGACAGGTTATTCCAATAGAATAATAAAGAATGGAATAACAGAAGAATTTCACCATGTATACTGGTAAATCAGCAGTATATAGGTTATTCCAATGAATAATAAGGAATGGAATAACAATAGCTCTCTTCATGAATCTGAAAGAAATAATACCCTTACCTTAGAATAAAAGTGGATCTTTGGAATAGAAGTAGCGGAGACTTCTCTTCTTTCTCTGTATAATTTCTCTCTATAATAATTGCTTTATAGCTTTAGTGAATTGGTGAGAAATGAAGGAAGAATGAGCTTCTATTTATAGAAAAATATAGTTTCGATAATTGCACGTTTTGGGGCTCAAAATATTACAGTACAATACCTTCAACTTTTCTTTCATTTTTAATTTAGTCCTGTAAGTATTATCAAACTTACATCACCTCCCCTAATAGTAAATAATGTGAATTAATAGTTCATTAATGTGACTTAATAGTTCATGTGAAAATACGAATTACAGTATAGTACCTCCATTATACCTCTATTTTTAACTTAGTCATGCAAGTATTATCAATCTTGCACCAACTCCCCTAATAGTACAAGAATTTGAATCAATAGTACACACATGTGAACAAATAGTTATAATCATGTGAATTAATAGCAATTAAATGCTCATTTATTCGATTAATACCCCGATAACTTCCAGAAATCAATTATTATCGAAATAAATGTCGATTTCCACTAACACTAATAATCCCAACACAATGAAACTATCAATTTCATCTTTAATCAACACTAACTTATTCATCATTTATAACTCACAGTATTTAACAACTTGGTCGTTCCCAAGAAAGAGGGGGCTTTCCGATAAGGATTTCTCCTTATTGGCGCACAATTAGATGACCAAACCTCTCCTTGACAGAACTTCTAGACATTGTAAATATTGCAATTTAATAATATGAATAACTTTGTCGTCTCAATTATTGATTTAATAATATAACATATTATGCAGATGATACTATAGACACTCGAAATTTTCTGCACTCCTATTACTAACATTTCAGGAGAGTAGATTCGTCTTTTGGAGATAACCCTGAAAGACAGATTACATCCATTAGGATACTACTAGGAAGTTCGGGCCCAACCCGAACACAAACCAGAACATCATCTCAAACCAAAACACACACCAGAATGTCATTTCTAATCTGGAGATAACCTAGAGATATGCAGATCAAAAGACCTAAGCAACAACAGGAGAGAGGCGATTCAGATATCGGCGATAACACCATGACGCCGAGTTCCATTCCGAGAGATAACACTTGAGTAGCAACCCCATCCTTGGTGATAGCCCCAAGAGATGCCATTGCGATCCCGGCGATAACCGAAAATGCTTGTTTCAAACATATGCAATCAACTTCAACTCTCGAAATCTTGTCGAGGCACACACACCTCGGACTTCGGAGTTGACAGCAGGCGACAGAACATCCACGATATAAATGATACATACATACAAGCAGCAGTCCAATCTCAGCTGTAACCCTGAGCAACGTCTGCTTTCCGCTTAAACCGGCGATAACCCCGGTGAGGAGTCACAACGTCATCTTACCATATCAACAAGATGATATCACGGCATACCAACAAGTAGTCCAATCTCAATTTGTAACCACGAGCAACGTCTACTTTCAACTCAAACCCGTGATAACCCGGTGAGGAGTCAAACATCATCTTGTTCCTTCGACAATGGCACATCGTCTCAACACTTCATATATACATACATCCAACAATGTCCCACAAGAGCCGAGGATTGACAATCCCGAGTGACTATTGGCGATGGCGATACTTTGGATAGAATTTGAAGCTTGAAGACCATGGGTATAGACCCTCTTCCCGACTTCGCACAACCTCTAATCCATGTCATTGTGTAACTCTCGACACAAGCCATGTGCGAAGAAGGTCGGATATACCTCGCGTTTGGATGCTTGGATTGAAGTTACGCAAGTTCGAGTGGACATTATAGTGCATGAGTGCACGTCTTATGAGACGACCGGGACCCATGAGGCTCGGATGCACCACGACCGGTAGCGGTACAAGCTATGTGGTCGCCATGAGTGTACTACTGACCATCCATATATATATATATACAAGCCTTGGGGTTAGCCATTTGAGAAGAAGAGGGGAGGGAAAAAGGCGAGGAAGCCCTGCCCATTTTACTCTGCATACACATCTTTTGAGTGTTTCCTCACTTCTAAACACTAGTTAGCTCACATATAACTATCTTTTATCTGGCGGGAGCTGAGTGTTTATCCTTTAAAGTCATAGAAGTCTACTTTGGCAACCTACTGTAAGCCTTCTCATATTTTATAAAGCCTTCTTCTCATATTAGCACACACTGTTGTACACGTTGAGAGTCGTGAGTGTGTTTGCCCGGACTTCGGTCCGTGGTTTTCATTTCTATCTGTATATATATATATATACTTATATATATGTATATATTTCATATATGGACTAACATTATCGAGTTATGCCTCGATTGAGCCTAGACTTCGGTCTGGAGCGTTTAATTGCTTATATATATATATAAACTGTGGTCAGACTCTGTCTGATGAGCCTGGATTTTATATTTGGTGCGTTTAATTGCTTATATATATATATATATATATATATATATATACTTATATATATAATTGTTGTCGGACATATCCGATGAGCCTGGATTCACATCCGGTGCGTTTACTACTTTTATATATATATTTGTACATATATATATATTTACATTCCTGTCCGGCCTGGAGTTTACTTTGTGGCAATTGATCGCTTTTACCTCTTTATTTACATTTCGTCCCACCTGGAGTTTACTTCGTGGTGGTTGATCATGTCCATATATATATATTTACCGCTTTATATATTTAAATTTCGGATCCCCCATGGAGTTGCTTCGTGGTGGTTGATCATGTCTGTATATATATATTTACAGCTTTTATATATATAACTGCTTACTACTTTCCATACAAATTGCAGTATCATGTAAGCCTAGGAATCATGTGATCACGTGTTCGATTTATTGAATCTAGATTGGTTCTATGATGGACATTTTTCAACTTTAAGCGACTGTACATTATTTTACTGATTGTCTCGAATTTCCTTGGATGGTTGTCATGCCCATGAGGAGTTCAAGGCACTCAGATATTATTTTCTAGAAAGCTTCGCATCTCGAAAATAAAAGCAAACAGGCCGAACATTTAATAATAAAATGGAAGTATGAAAAGGTCTCAATTCCTATTGAGCACAGGGTTTGAAAAACCTCTTTTACAAAACTTCATTGATATATCTTAGTTAAAATTGAATTTTTCTATAAAATTCAAACCTTGTGTATATAGGTGCGAACGAGGCCTCGCACTACTTTCAAATAATTGCACATTGATACACACACACGCACACACATTCATATAACAATTTCTTTGAAAAGTGGCGGACACCGTGGTAACACGGATGTCGGGGGGTGCCTAACACCTTTCCTCCGCATAATCAAGCCCCCGGACCCAAAATGAATCTCGGTTTCATAGACCCGTCTAGTAGTGTCAAAACACTTGGTCAATGTGCAAACCTTTTCGGTTGCGTTGGTGCAACCAGTTCAATACACCAACTGGCGACTCTTAAAGTCAAATCGTCGACATTATACATGTCGGACCTTTTTCACTTATTTTTTCAAATAAATCTCACATTAACATGAGAACACCAAAGAACAAGTAACGAAAAGGAACACTCAAAAATCCCGACGTCGACAGGTGGCGACTCTGCTGGGGACTCCAGTAAGAGGGCTTAAGCCGCCATTACAAGCTTTTCAAAATTGTTATATGCTTGTGTGTGAATGTTGCATTTACATTTATGATGAATGTGTACGAAAGCATCTTAATTACTGCACTGCTAAATATCTATCTGTGATATTAGTGTTTCGTACATGTCATCATTTTGCATAAACGGTGAGACACATTGTATGTGAATGTATGTTGTGTGGTCCCTCCACCAGGAGGCTATCCTGTTGGTGTTTGATTACTGGACTTGTGGGAAGAATGATTCCCCAGGGCTCAGGAAAGGCACCACTCGATTCGCTCCGGTTGAGCGGCCGGATTAACTTCCGTCAAGTAGATTGATGATGATCCGGGAACCTTCATGCCGAAAAGCCGCGAGAGTAACCCTAAGATAGGTCAGCCTCTGATAAACCAAACGCGGAGGGAAGTCTCTTCATACTTTCCATTTTAAATTACCTGTAAAAACATTTACTTGTAATTCTATTCCATGTTCATTCATATGTAATGGAAAATATAAAGAATATATGTGCATGCATGACATGTTATCAATTAACAACCAGTTTTGCAGGACAAAATTCCTAAACGGGCATGTTATAATAACATTTATATTACCCTAAGACTAAACTACGTAAGTCTTTTGTAGGGAAGCAATTGGGCCTGTTACTCGTTCAAAGTCCAAAAGGCCACGAACTTCTGACCAATCATGTCTTCTTCTGATCAGTTTAATGTTGTTTCCCGAGAAGAATTTGACGGATTGAGTAAACAAATCACAGACTTGGCTATCCTACTAAAAGAATTACACCAGTCTACTTAGGGTACAAAGATACCTACACATACAGAATCCTCTACACAAGTTGGAGTTCAAGGTCTGGAAAAAACAGTTCCAGAACATCAGTTGGATACAACCAACAAAGACCTTGAAAACACTCATCTCAAAGGAGATCCAGACACCGGTGATATCAGGAAAAAGGTCCTTCAAATGGAGGAAACTATCCGTGTTCTCAAAGGGATTGGAACACATGGTAGTGTTTCATATACAGACCTTTACATATTTCCTGGTGTTCAATATCCAGAGAAATTCAAGACCCCTAATTTTGAGAAATATGACGGATTAGGGGATCTTTATACACATTTAAAGGTGTTCATAGGAGAACTTGGGTCTTACGCAGAAAATGAAAAGCTCCGAATGCAGCTGTTTTAAAAAAGTCTGTCTGGAGAAGCCCGTTCATGGTATACCAGATTAGACAACTCTAAGATCCATAGCTGGAAAGAGCTAGCTCACGCCTTCCTTACTCAATACAATTTTCAATCTCAGATGGCTCCTGACCGGTACCAAATTACCAAGGTCAAGAAACAGTCTAATGAGTCATTTAGAGAGTATGCTCAAAGGTGGGGCGCCTGCGCTTTGCTCAAGTTATTCCTTCCATGTGAGAATCGAAATGGTCATGACCTTCATAGATGTCTGAGAAGCTCCTTTCTATGAAAGAGTTCTAGCTGGTATTGGCAAACCATTTTCTGAAATGATCAAACACGGCGAGATGGCTGAGATGGGATTGAAGTCTGGTAAAATTCAAGACCTAGCCGCTCTTAAAGCTGTTGCTGAGCACATCTAGTCCGGATCTTATGGAAACAACCCCCGGAGGGTCCATAAAAAAAAGAGGAGGATGTTTCCTTGATACTACAAAGACAAAAAGGCATCCAAGCATGCCTATGCAGAGGAGAAACTACTCCCCTTTTCCAGCACAACCTTCAAACCCTCCATTGCGTAAAAGTGGAGAAATAAAGCGACCTCGAACGTTCACACCCTTGGGGGACTCGCTCGATAATATTCTTGCTCTTCTGACTGCTCAGAAGAAAATTACACATCTTCTTCCACCAGCCAACCCTAATGGGAGGGGTTTTAATGCTACTCGGAAGTGTGCTTATCATGCCGGGGCACCTACACATGATACTCAAGATTGTTGGGCCTTGAAACATAAGATTCAAGATCTAATAGACAACGATGAGATCGTGGTCACTAAACCAGATCAACCTCATGTGCAAGATAACCCTCTTCCTCAACACAAAGAAGAAGAGGTCAACATGATCAGTTGGAGCACTGTACAAGGTTCCAATTCTAACGGCGAATCATCCCAACCCATCAAAGACGGTGTTGACAAATGGGATTATGCAAAGTTCCAGTTTACCATGGAACAAAAGATGAAAGCTCTTTCCAAACAAATTGAACAATTGGCAGAACTGGTGACCCACCAGCATCAAGTTACACACTAATTAATCAGGCAGGAGCATGCCTATCTCCTTCCTTTTGTTACGAATGCCTCCTCACCACCTTCAGAAAGAGAAGCTATGGAGGATAAGGTTGTGAAGCGAGCAAATGCTAAAGCCCGACGAGATTTTGCCAATCAGAGGGAATTCACCTATTTGGGCCAATCTATGGAGGAGATATTACAGATGTTGATCAACGAAAGAAGAATTACCTTCCTTCTCCCTCCCATCAATCCCCGCTCAGTGCGGTTCAATCCTGATGAAATGTGTCAATATCATTCACATTCTCGTGGTCACAGCACAGAAGAATGTTGGGCACTCCGCCATCTTATTCAGAATCTTATTGATAGCGGTGTCCTGCAAATAGCAGATGATTACACTGTACAACTCAAGGGTGGGAATGCATGTCCTACTAAATGGAAGGGATCAGTAGCAGTTACATCCGAAGTGGATGATGAGACTGTCAAAGTATTTCCCATACAACCAATTCAACTCAAAGGAGCTGACAATCCTTTGAAAGTGGCCACACCAGAGCCAATTTCTTTATCTTTCAGACCACAATATCTTGTCGTCAACTTACACAACGTTCCATGGAATTATGGAGAAGCTGAAGGATCCACGTCTCATACTACTGCTACAGTGTCGAAGGAAAATCCACCTGTAGCTCAACGGATTATTAAACCTACTTGCGAAGCAAAGGGGAAGTTGCCCGTGGAGAAGATTGAAAAATTCCTCCGCACTGTGGGCCACAATGAAGCCAAAGTGGTTTTAAGCTTGCGAGAAGCTCCACACCAGATTTCGATACTAGACTTCGTTTTCTCTTCCGAGGATCATCGGAAGATCTTGCTGAAGGTTTTAGAAGAAGCCTATTTGCCAAAATCAGTGGACATGGAAAAATTTCAACATTTGGTTGATCACATTTTCAACAACAATGTGATATCCTTCACTGATGACGACATACCTCCCGAAGGGATCGGTCATTGCAAGCCTTTGCATATTGCAGTTTTGTCTTCCGGGTATATGCTAGCAGGAGTATTGATAGATGGAGGCTCATCTCTAAATATCTGTCCTTATGCCACCTTGGTAAAGATGAATATCAATCTCAAGCGGATCCAAAGCAGCCACACGGTCATCAAACCTTTTGATGGATCCCGACGAAATTCCGTTGGAAAGATTGAGTTGCCAATTGAGATTAGTCCAAATACATTCAATGTATCCTTCCACGTCCTCAAGATAGACTCATGATACAACCTGCTATTAGGGAGACCATGGATACACATGGCTGGAGCTGTTCCCTCCACGTTACATCAACAACTCAAATACATTATCAACAACAGTCTAGTCACTGTCAACGCTGAGCCGAATTGTCCTGAACAAGGAACTCTACCAATTATCAGCTTCAATTCAGAAGTTGAACCGGCCAGTTTCCATACTCTAGAAGTGAGTAACACGCAATACCATTCTATTGGAGCGCCACTTCCTGTACCCAAGATTTCTGTCGAGGTTATGTCGGCCACTCAAGAAATGATGTCATTGGGTCATCAACCTGGACAAGGGCTTGGTAAAGATAAGCAGTTTATTAAACACCCTATTCAAATGTCCAGTCAAATCGGAACAGCCAGACTAGGCTATTCTGCCAGTTCCAGTTACAGGAATCCTTATAAGCACAAGCAGGTTCCTCAAGCTTCCACCGCACGGCGATTTTCTATACATTTACCTCATGAGTTAATGCAATCTCCAGTAAAGGTTCCAGCACATGTTGTGGCTATGCTGTTTCCAAAACCAGTGCCAATCAAAGCAAAAGAGGTGCTGATTCCTAATCCCGAAGTGGAAGAAAAGGAACGGAAACGTAAACATGACCTTGCCTTGATGATGGAAGGCATTCGCGTCATTGTTCATGATGAACATACAAAAAATAGATACACCCCAGACGATGATTGCCCAGATGTCATGGTTATCATTTGGGAGAAGGACGACAATGACGATCCTTCCATCACTGCAGTCCATCAGGACTTTGCCCTCGACAATTGGAGCAGTACTCCATTCATTGGTCGACGAGGGTAAAATGGGCAGAAAATCCCTCTGCCCTGTAGATAACTTTAATTACTTGCTTTCCTTTACAGCACTAGCAGTTATTTTATCAAGTATATGCTAACACTTTTGTATGATCGAATAGTTGCATATATTAAGTGAAAGCATCTTTTGTTTCAGGACTCTAAATTTAGATGTGCATGTCCTTGCTGATGACATGCCTTCTCTCCACAAGGGCTGTAACTTTGATGCAAAGTTGGACTCATACTTGATGGACATCCAGGAGGACATTGAGACACCTCAAGAGATTAAGGAATGGGTCGCAGACAAACCCAAATCCAATCTTGATCAAACCACTCCTTTCAATCTCGGAACCTTAGACAACCCTAAGCTAATCCAGATTGGTTCAGACCTTACCACAAATCAACAGAATGACATGGTTGCACTATTAACCTAATTCCAAGATGTGTTTGCATGGTCTCATGAAGACATGGTAGGTTTGTCCACTGACATTGTTCTTCATCGCCTTCCCATCAAAGAAGGATTCAAGCCAGTTAGGCAAAAGCTCAGGTGATTGAAACCTGAATGGAGTTTAAAAGTCAAAGAGGAAATTATGAAACAATTTCAAGCTGGCATCATTATGGTGTCTACATATCCAGAGTGGATATCCAACATTATTCCCGTGCCTAAACCAGGGGGAAAGGTGCGAGTTTGCGTGAATTACAGGGATTTGAACAAAGCTTGCCTTAAAGATAGCTTTCCCGTGCCCTTTATCCACATTCTTGTTGACAATATTGCTCAATACGGCATGTACTCCTTTCTTTGATTGCTTATGGGTACCATCAAATTATGGTCACGAGGAAGATCGTGAGAAAACCGCTTTCATCACGCCTTGGGAACCTTTTTGCTACTGAGACGGTTGTCATTCGGCCTCATCAACGCTGGGGTAACCTATCAGCGAGCTATGATGGCTCTTTTCCACAATTTAATGCACAAAGAGATAGAGATCTATGTGGATGACATCATTGTCAAATCCCAGAAGGAGGATGACCACTTAGACCATCTCACAAAACTTTTCAACAGGTTGCGCAAGTACAACTTGAAGTTGAATCCCGCCAAGTGCGCCTTTGGTGTTAAGTCAGACAAGTTGCTAGGTTTCTTAGTCAGCCACAAAGGGATTGAACTGGATCCTACCAAAATCCAAGCCATCAAGGAAATGCCCATTCCTCAGACAGAGAAGGAAATACGGGGATTTTTGGGAAGAATCAATTTCATTAGCAGATTCATTTCTCAACTCACAAAGAACTTTGTGAGGCTATCTTCAAGTCATAAGGAAGAACTCCTCCATGAAATGGAGCGATGAGTGTCGAAAGCCTTTCTTACCATTAAAGAGCAACTGATTAATGCTCCTGTTTTGGTACTCCCAGGGATGATGTTCCCCTGTTCATGTACCTGTTCATAAATGACAATGCCATGGGCTGCATGCTGAGGTAGAAAGACAATAGAGGCCAAGAACGAGCTATCTATTACCTTAGCAAAAGATTCAGCATCAGTGAACACAAGTACACTCTGATTGAGAAAACTTGTTGTGCTTTAGCATGGGCTTCCATGAGGTTACAACATTACCTCCATGGTCATACAACCCATCTCATATCCCGAATGGATCCTCTCAAGTATGTGTTCAGTAAGCCCATACTGAATTGTCGACTGTCCAGATAGAAGTTGATCCAACAACAATTTGACATCGTCTACGTGACGCAAAAGTCTGTCAAAGGTCAAGGAATTGCTGATCAACTGGCCGCCGACTTTAGGGATTACAAACCCTTAGAAACATACTTTCCGTTGGAAGGGGTAATGACAATTCAGTTACAACATCAGTACAATACATGTCGTATGTGGAGAATGTATTTTGATGGAGTCATATCTGTAAGGCTCTGGAGTGAGCGCTTTTAATATCCAGATGCGGGGAAGAAGTATTCCGTCGTAGTCAAATTGCGGTTTCAAAGCACCAACAACACAATTTGAATATGAAGGTCGTATCATGGGGCTAAAACTTGCGATTCAATGGGCATCGAGCGATGCTTGTCTTTGGGGATTCAATTGGTAATCAAGCAATCCACGTGAATCTATCAAACTAAAGAATTACATTTCTTTGCCTTACCATCGGCAAGTTTTCTGAGATGGCTTTGGAGTTCAAGAAATCTCCTTTATACACATTCCTCGTAATAGGAATGATTTTGCAGATGCATTAGCAACGTTGGCCTCCTTGGTTTACATACCGGACAAGGAAAACATGCCAAGCATCACGTTTACTCTGCAAAGAGCCCCAGTCTATGGGAATTACGTTGGAGAAGTATCGGATGAGCTACCTCCCATCCACAACCCTTGGTATCAATGCATCAAGGAGTATCTACGAGATGGATCTACACCCGCTAAGGCGAGCCTAACTGAGAAGAGGCGGATTCATCGACTTGCTATGAAATTCTACCTGAGCGGAGATGCACTCTACAAAAGAGATGCAGGATTAGGTCTCCTCAGATGTCTAGACAAAGACCAAGCTCAGAGACTCATGGATGAGATCCACGGTGGAGTATGTGACCCACACATGAGAAGCCCCTTACTTGTCAAGAAAATTCTCAGAACGGGACATTATTGGCTTACACTCAAAGCTGACTGTGATGATCACGTCAAGAGAACTCCACAATATGAGTTTACCTTGGCCGTTCTCAATGTGGGGAATGGACGTGATCGGGCCCATCGAGCCCAAAGCCAGTAATGGACATCGATTCATATTCACCATGATCGACTACTTCACCAAATGGGTTGAAGCAACATCCTTCCCCAAGGTCACTAAAGAAGTTATCATTGTTTTCATCAGAAACAATGTCATCTGTCGATATGGACAACCAGAGGTCATTGTGTCAGACAATGCTAAGAACCTCAACAACAAAATGATGGAGGAGTTGTGCAGAAAATTCCACATCAAACATCTCAACTCCGTCATCTACCATCCAAAGATGAATGGTGTTGTTGAAGCGGCTAATAAAAACATCAAGAAGATCATGCAAAAAATGTCCGCCAATCATAAAGGATGGTTTGACCTCTTGCCTCTGACTTTATTAGCCTACAGAACTTCCATGCGAACTTCCACTGGGGCAACCCCCTACTCATTAGTCTATGGGATGGAAGCAGTGCTCCCCATAGAAGTGGAAATGGAATCCCTCAGAGTATTGATGGATGCTCAGTTGGATGAAGACCAATGGGTACAAGACAGGTATCACCAATTGTCTCTGATAGACGAAAGGAGAACCGCAATAATCTTCCATGGTCAGTTATACCAGCAAAGGATCGCACGATCCTACAACAAAAAAGTCTGACTACGGCAATTCAAACAACATGACTTGGTTTTGAAGAAGATCATTGATAACCAAGATCAATCCAAGGGAAAATTCGCTCCTAACTGGGAAGGCCCATTTGTTGTCAAGGAAGTATTGACAGGAGGTGCTCTCAGATTGCAGGAAATGGATGGCGATGAATTTCCCCAGCTTATCAACTCGGACACCGTGAAACAGTACTATGTCTGAAGTTACCATCAAACAAACATCCTGATTTTGATCCTCAAATCACCAATCATTTCGGTTTTGAACCCTTTCCTTTCTACATACTCTTCTGCCCCTCAGGGAAACATACACTTTAAGCCAGCATCCTAGTTTTTACTTCATTTCAAACCTTTCATACAATCTCGGTTATCCTCGAAGATCGGATTTAACCTCTCACAATTTCGGTTATCCTCAAAGACGGATTGAACCTTTCACACCTGCAGTTTATCAAGAGGCGTGATTAAACTTTTCTCGCTGCGGTTTGTCCCGAGGAAGGATCAAATTTTTACACACTTACGGTTTGTCCCCATTATGGGATCAAACTTTCTTCTCCCCATGAGATAGCTTTGCGCATGGGATTCACACTTCTCTTCGCCTTCAATTCGTCCTGAGGGGTGAACTACGTCGACCTGATCTCCCTGATACCCGGGGGGAAACCATATTTATATGGCTCGGTCGCAATAAAGAAAAACAACAAAAACATTTTTTCCCTTTCTCTACAAAACAACAAAAACAACAAAAATACTTCTACACCCATCTGCCTTCCACATTCAGCGTTGAACCTCCTACACTAGGTTCGAACTACGTAGACTTGATCTCCTCTTCAATAGGAGTACGTAGGCAGCCATTCATGGTGCAGTCTAATCCCTACCAAAACAACATACTTGTCACACCGTACTAGGATCAATCTTCAATTCGCCCCATTTCATCGGTTTCAGATCAAAGGGATGGAATTACCCAACCTCTTCTCACAAATAGAAGATTCGGTGACCATCTAAGCTGCGATCGTGCCTCAAAGAGCAATACCAACCCATAAGAGATGGAATTAACTAGGCTTCTCACAAATAGAAGTACTGGCGACCATCTGTGGTGCGATCAATCTAAGAGAGGAAGAAACTACCCTCCTCTCCACTTTTCCATACAGATACCAGTCCCAAGACACCAAAGATGGTAGGGATTTACAAAAATCAGTGATCCGTTCTGAGAGATCTTGCGATGTCTCAATGTCCATCTATCAAGGATAAGTTCAGAATGCATCAAGATCATAAGGCCCTGGAAAAATAGGCAAACATCAAGCAAGTATCAAGGCATAATAACTAAGAGGGAAGTGAATCAAAATATATTTCCCTGCCATATATATAATCTTTGTTTGATATATACATCCATGTCTTTGATATGACAAAATGGCTGTTTAGTGCATGCGAGGAAAATACAAAGCTATCTACATATCTGTGTGTATGCGGACTATCAGATCTAACATAGCATCCCTCTCTGAAGACGGAGGAAGCACTGCAAGCTCCTGCCCAAGGGTATCTACACGAGCTAGCAGATCCGAGGCTAACTGCATGGTGGCATAATGCTCATCAATGTAAGCACTCATGTCGGCAAGATTGACAGTCATCTGGGATCTCACTGAAGTGCTATCTGCAATGGCCACATCCCTAGCAGATAAGGCGACATCCCGCTCCACTATCAATACATCCCTGGCTAATCTAGCCTCATCCCTCTCCAATAGAGCGGTATCTCTCTCATCAAGAGCTGTCAACATCGCGGCCCTAGCCTGATCTCTATCATAGGTCATCAGATGTAAGCTCTGCTCCAAATGTTGTCTTAGAATCTTTGAGTAATGATGGCTTTTCGGGGTGGGAGAATCCATCACAAATCTTTGGCGACCAATGATCAAATCATCGGTAGGAATAATAGCCTCCTCTATAGGCTCCTCATCGTCAGAATCAATCCCCTACACTGTGGATACTGCCGTAGCCGATGCAGTCTCTGTCTCCATCCACGCAGAATACTCTGCAGAACAACGTGGATGACTGACAAAAAACTCTGCCAGCTCTCGCTGATCCCAACAGGCATACAACCTGGATCTGTCCTCCGCTGACAAACGGTGTGAAGCGAAGCGTTGACTCACTGCCCCCTCATAAAGATGAAAATCCTGAAACTGGTCAAACTGACACATCACGGCCAGTGGGTGGTAAGTAATCATGCCCCTCAATCCAGCCAGAGGGAGATAATCCATGCCCAGAGCATGAGTAATGAAGCTATAGGGTGAACTAAGCCCTAAACACGGCATTATGGCAAACGGATCCCTAATCCCTGCCAGAAAAGCTGACCACGATGCAGCATCTGTGCACTCTGCAGGCTGAAAGGAGTATGACATGGCTATCTCCTGGGTGAAACAAAACCCCTGCCGTCTAAATGTGCCAATCGGTCTCAAGTGTGACATAAACCACACATACAGCATGACCAAGCTACCTATAAACACTTCTACCGGATAAGTGCAGCAGTATGTAGCTGACCTCAGTGTCTCTGCGATAATCATCGGTACAATGGTATGACCCTCCCTGAGAGCTCTTACTGCCATAATGACGCCGATATCCAGCTCATCCATGTACCGCGACATGAAGACGTATGACAATACGCATAGAAGCAGTACATCTACTCTGGCTGAATGCCAATGGTCCTCCAGTGTGGTCTCAGAATGCCGTGCATAGCTATCCTCAGAGCCAAACCTGTCAAACAGGAAGCGCTGGAATATCATGTGGCTAGATGTAATCTCGTCCTGGACCACTCTACATATCAATCCGGTGAGGGTCATAAACTGTCTGCTTATGTCTCCAATAGCCATATGCACGCAAGGTCTGTCCAGCGGCAGCATCGTCAACCGTGATTACTCCTCCAAAGTAGGAGTCAACTCCTGGGTCCCAAATCGGAAAACTTATCTCTCCGATACCCATTGCTCTAGCATGCCTCTCAAAATCTGTGGGAACTCAGAAACATCACAGGTCATAGTATCTGCGCAAAGAATCATCTACGATCACCATGTCTGATGGTGATATACTATCATACCATGAGCGTATACCAGCTACCACCACAAATGGTGGGGTATGATCAATACGGCTAACTATCGAAGAAGACATCTGTACGGGCCATGTCATAAGACCATCCAGGGGTCAATGCTGAATATCTCTGGACATACATACATATGCATAACATAATAACATGCATGATACAATATATGGCAATATGATATAGGGAATGGAAAACTGTACATACATTCCTAAGTATATCATCATCTAATACATCTCTATACAGCTAAAATACAGGGAAATGGGGCGAAGCTACCCAACATACAACAGAGGTCTATCAAAAGAGATAGCGAGAAATACATCAGAAAAAGTCAAGAGTGTCGATGTCTACATCATCGATCCTGTCCACCTGATGTAACTCCTCCTGAGTCACTGGATCTCTATCTACAGGGATGTCAGGCCGATACAAAGGAGGATCTGACCTTGGCAAAACCATATGGGTCACTGGAGGGACCAGCCGCCGAGTTGGAAGAATCAAAAGTATCTACCTCTGCGGGATCTCGCCCAAATGCCGAATGAAAAGATGTGACCGGTCCGGATGCCGAGTCAATCATCATCATGTCACATGAGTCGGATCTACGACACGGTGCTAGCCAATCCATCATCATCACGGATCTGGAACCATATCCCCATAAAGCGTGTGGCGCGAGTCTGAGCTCCAATCGTACGAGGGATCCACCAATGCTGGAACATCTCTTGAGAATAGGGACCCTCTGACAATGTAAAACCGTCAATGGGATGTCAATGACGGGTGACGCGCAAAATAGGCCAATAACGCTGGCGGGAGGCAAGATCGCATATCTGAATCTCTCCTGTAGTGCTCCTAATAGCACGCTCTCCTAAATAGAGCTCCCATCCTCCATCTGTGAAGAGAGGAATCCTGCGGGTGGAAATGACGTACTCAACTCTAGTCGGATACCCATCCTCAAAACCAACTCCCAAATGCTCTCCAGAGTAGGGAATCCATGTAATGACATCGGCTGTCAACAACTCCAATTGTAGGCGACAATGAGTGAAACCCTCAGCAACAAGAACCTCCGCTAGTATGGAATGATGCCATCTCCGTCCTCGTGGATAGGTGTCTAAACCTAACACGCTCACAGGATGCAAACAAGGAAGCCTCTCATAGGCCCAAAACTGCCAACACAAAGGCAAACATCTACTGTCAGTCAACACTCTTAACCCATACATGGGAAAAGACAAGAGAAACACTCACCAGCAGAAATGGGTAGAATCCTAACCACGCCTCGGTCAAGCCCTGCGATCGCATGCGCATTCCCCTGAGAAAATAGGAAAAGGTGTAGGAACCCCAATCATACTCTCCTATACGGTCCACGTGTCGAGTGGCGCTGATCAAAGCAAAGGACACCATAGAGGAATTATCTGCTATGAAGCAGCCCCTAATGATCATCAGGAACAATCGCTAGAGAATGCGATCCCTGACTCTCACATCATCAGGTATAGGCTCACTCAACAGCCCGCTCATAGCATCTACGCTCAAAGGACCTATACGAACAGTCCTGCCCTTGAGCGCCTCCGCCGGAACTCCCAACAAGGATCTGACGGCAGTAGGGGTGATATCCGCCGTGCAAGGCATCGGCTCCCCTCCAAACTCCATACCTATGATAAACCGCCAATCCATTGGCATCATCATCACCTCGCAGTCCAGCAAATGGAGTGAATGAGTCTGGTGAAACCACCGCTCAGACAATGCCCTGAATGTAAACCCTGGGGACATGATGACGGGTAGAATGGAGAAGAACCTCCGAATCTGACCATGGACGATCGCTTCTATAGTCATCATGCAAGGGCACGATACATAGAGTGGATGCTAAACCGATTCCTCGAGGTGCATGTGAAGCGGGAACCTACATCAAATACAGATCATCATTAGACTCCTTGACTCCTCATCAATAGGAAATAAGGAAGATTAAAGATCTAACTTCATACCTCGTTTGCATGCAGGTATACTGAAGGATGCCTACTCAAGTCACCCAGAAGATTTGGGTTCTCCACTTGAATACCTGGCAATTCCCTACGGGGAACACGTACAGCAGGAGTAGGAACCTCGATCGGTGCATCCTTCTCCTCATCCTCGACATTCGACACTTCAACCCGAATAGGACGATATCACCGCCCGCCATGACGAGCGAGGTTGTCTAATGTAAGCACCGAGGCTCTTCAAAAGCCCTCCTCCGTACACGAAGTGGTCCTGCGCAGAACTACTCGGTGATCCGGATCCATGATATCCGGACAAAGAAGTCTCCAAATCACCTCGTAAAGGGTGTGGTAGTTTTACACGGAATCTTTTCAAAATGCATTCTATGATTACATGCATGCATGCATTGCTTTAATATACATCTACAGTAGAGTTAAAAATGCATGACTACCCAATACCTACATTTTGGGAAAATTTTGCCATAGCCCCTTTGTAAATGGGACTATCCACATACACATAGGCATGACTAGGTGGGGCCATTCAGTAGCACACCTATACACAGTCATATACATCCTGTATGCATCAATACATTGCAGTAAAAAAATCCGTAAGTGTAGTCTAATTACCAGGATTATTTTGCTTATCTACCTTTACTCATTTGTCCTCATATAGGATAAGAAATGACAGTAAAAGGTGCCAATATGACTATTTCAAAAGTCAAATTTTTTCACATCATTATGTTCAACATGGTTTAATACTAACATTTTCTATGTTAAATATTTTTTATCAAGTCATATCAGCATGCATATTCACTACTATGTGTCTAAATGCATTTCATGCGATAAGTCATTTTCCAACGGACAAAAATTGGAAAAAAATACACGCATGTGTTACCAGGACAGTGAAGAACACTTGTACGGTGGCAGAATATTCAGAAAGTTGCCCAAACTCAGCAGATCTGAAGAAAATCTCTCGGATTTCCTTCGTTGCGCAACTTGAAAATGACTTATGAAAGCAACCAGTTGCCTATACATAGGCACGTTTAGCCACAGACTAACCTGCGGCTCCTGCAGGTACACCTGCGGCACTCATACATGGGTCCCATACCTCTGACTCGCTCCAGTTAGAGTTGCAAAGGAGGTCTCACAAGCTGAAAAGGCCAAATCAGGAATAAAAGTGCTACGCGATTAAGCGGAATAGCCTGAAATCCTGGTTTCTTGTCGGTCAGAGTTAAACTCTCGTCGTCTCAAAGGTATTCGCCTAAATGCAGGGTATACTATACCAATGAGCTCAGCTTTCACAGATCATGCTCAGTAATACCCCACAAAGGTCCGATGCCGTCAACGAGTGTCTGGCAACCCTGACGTATCCCCGGCGGGGGTTCAACGTAAAACCACGAAATATAAAACTTCCCCGGTGGGGGTTACAACGCAAAACCACGAAATATCAAACCTCCCCGGCAGGGGTTACAATGCCGAAGTTATCAACATCTACGTATCCCAGGTGGGGGTCACAACGAACATCTATTAAGCATCTACGTATCCCCGGCATGGGTCACAACGCGCATCTATCAAGCATCTACGTATCCCCGACGGGGGTCACAACGCGCATCTTTCAAGCATCTACGTATCCCCGGCGGAGGTTACAACGCAATGCAACCATTGATATACACATCAATGAAGGTCAAGCAGCCTTGACATCATGTCAGCCGATGGCAAGTAAACCCATTGAAGCAACCTTCTCCGGCGGGGGCTACAACGCAATGTTACCATTGACACATACATCAATGAAGGTCAAGCAGCCTTGATAATGCATCCAGCAGGGATTTATCCGGTGATACACACATCAGCGAAGATCAGGCAACCCTGATAACAACAAACTGCTGGCAGTAACTCCGATAGAATGAGGGAATATGTTATACACATCCTCAAACAGACAAAGCTTTACCCCCACAAATCTCTTACACACAAGAGGTACCTCTATGGAATATAAGCCAGTGTCTAGGATTCAAGACTTTGGTGATAGCCCCAACGTCAACATCCTTGGAAATTTGGATCGCATGTCCAAGCCATCACTGATTGTCATCCCAGCAGGATTACCTGACAATCATTCATGCATTTTACATGCATTTGCATCATGTTTATCTTGTTTGTATTTTAAGTGTCTAATATTCTTTATCTTATCCATGCCTTGCATTGCGTGAATATGATAAAGAGGGGCATCTGTAGACACTTGAATTTTTTTGCACTCCTATTACTAACATTGCAGGAGGGTAGATTCGTCTTTTGGAGATAACCCTGAAAGACAGATTACATCCATTCCGGATACTTACCAGAAGTTCAGTTCCAACCCGAAACACAAACCGGGAACATCATCTCAAACCCAGAACACACACCGGGAATGTCATTTCTAATCTCGGAGATAACCCCGAGATATGCAGATCAAAAGACCGGCAACAACATCGGAGAGGACAGTTCTATCTCGGTGATAACACCGCAACGCTCAGTTCCAGTCCCAAAGATAACACTGGGAGTAGCAACCCCATCCTTGGTGATAGCCCTAAGAGATGCCATTGCAGTTCCGGCGATAACCCCGAAAATGCTTGTTTCAAACATATGCAATCAGCTTCAACCTCAGACATCCTGTCGAGGCACACACACCTCAGACTCGGAGTTGACAACGAGAAGACAGGAACATCCACAGATAACAGTGATACATACATACAAGCAGCAGTCCAATCTCAGCTGTAACCCTGAGCAACGTCTGCTTTCCGCTTAAACCGACGATAACCCCGGTGAGGAGTCACAACGTCATCTTACCATATCAACAAGATGATATCACGGCATACCAACAAGTAGTCCAATCTCAGCTGTAACCCTGAGCAACGTCTACTTTCAACTCAAACCGGCGATAACCCCGGCGAGGAGTCAAACATCATCTTGTTCCTTCGACAATGGCACATCATCTCAACACTTCATACATACATACATCGAACAATGTCCCACAAGAGCCGAGGATTGACAATCCCGAGTGACTATTACGCGTGGCAGTACTTTGGATAGAATTTGAAGCTTGAAGACCATGGGCATAGACCCCTCTTCCTGACTTCGTACAACCTCTAATCTATTTCATTGTGTAACTCTCGACACAAGCGGTCCGAAGAAGGTCAGATATACCTCGTTCGGATGCTTGGATTGAAGTTCTGCAAGTTCGAGTGGACATTATAGTGCATGAGTGCACGTACTACGAGACGACGGGACCCATGAGGCTTGGATGCACCACGACACCAAATAGCAGTACAACTACACTACCGCCGCAGTGTACTTTATGACCATCCGTCTATATATACAAGCCTTTGGGGGTCACCCATTTGAGAAGAAGAGGGAGGAAAAAGGCGTGGAAGCCCCGCCCATTTTACTCTCTGATACACATCTTTTGAGTGTTTTCTCACTTCTAAACACTAGTTAGCTCACATATAGCTATCTTTTATCCCATGAGTTTGAGTGTTTATCCATTTAAAGTCATAGAAGTCTACTTTGGCAGCCTACTGTAAGCCTTCTCATATTTTATAAAGTCTTCTTCTCATATTAGCACACACTGTTGTACACGTTGAGAGTCGTGTGAGTGTGTTTACCCGGACTTCGGTCCGTGGTTTTCATTTCTGTCTGTATATATATACTTATATATATGTATATATTTCATATATGGACTAACATTATCGAGTTATGTCTTGATTGAGCCCTGAACTTGATGCGGAGGCGTTTAATTGCTTTTATATATATATACTTATATATAAAAACTGTGGTTAGACTCTGTCTGATGAGCCTGGATTTTATATCCGGTGCGTTTAATTGCTTTTATATATATATACTTATATATATATAATTGTTGTCGGACATATCCGATGAGCCTGGATTCACATCCGGTGCGTTTACTGCTTTTATATATATATTTGTACATATATATATATATATATATATATATTTACATTCTGTCTACACTGAGTTTACTTGCGTGGCCTTTTACTGACTTTTATTTACATTTCGTTCCGCTCGAGTTTACTTACGTGGCGGTTGATCGCTTTTACCGCTTTATTTATATTTCGTCCCCACGGAGTTTACTTCCGTGGTGGTTGATCATGTCCATATATATATATATATTTACCGCTTTTATATATTTACATTTCGATCCCCCATGGAGTTGCTTCGTGGTGGTTGATCATATCTGTATATATATATTTACAGCTTTTATATATATAATTGCTTACTGCTTTCCATACAAATTGCAGTATCATGTGAGCCTAGGAAGCATGTGATCATAGGTTCAGTTTACTGAATCTAGATTCGGTTCCCATGATGGACATTTTCAAATTTATAAGCGACTGTACATTATTTTCTGAAAGGTCGAATTTCCTTGGATGGTTGTCATGCCCATGAGGAGTTCTAAGATCGATGTATATTATTTTTTCTAGAAAGCTTCGCATCTCGAAAAAATAAAAGCAAACAAGCTTAGAACATTTAATAATAAAATGGAAGTATGAAAAGGTCTCAATTCCTATTGAGCACAGGGTTTGAAAAACCTCTTTTACAAAACTTCATTGATATATCTTGGTTAAAACTGAATTTTTCTATAAAATTCAAACCTTGTGTATACAGGTGCGAACGAGGCCTCACACTACTTTCAAATAATTGCACATTGATCCACACACACACACACATTCATATATTAATTTCTTTGAAAAATGGCGGTCACTGTGATAACACAGATGTCGGGGGGTGCCTAACACCTTCCCTCCGCATAATCAAGCCCCCGGACCCAAAATAAATCTCGGTTTCATAGACCCGTCTAGCAGTGTCAAAACACTGGGTCAATGTGCAAACATTTTCGGTTGCGTTGGTACAACCAGTTAAATACACCAACTGGCGACTCTTAAAGTCAAATCGTCGACATTATACATGTTGGACCTTTTTCACTTGTTTTTTCAAACAAATCTCACATTAACATGAGAACACCAAAGAACAAGTAACGAAAAGGGACACTCAAAAATCCCGACGTCGACAACTGTGACAATAATTGAATCAATAATATGAGAGATATGATGCAGCAATTACTAAAGCAATAATTGATTATAACTGAGTGACTTCTCACATAAGCATCAATAACCAATCTGAAGTGCTTACTATGCAAACCACGCGTACATCGCATACTTTTACTACCGAAAGTAGTTCAATAGTTTTAACGGTAACACTTTCACCGTTATTTTTATAAAAGATAATTCAATGCTTTTTAAATATCGACAATACTTAGATTAATGGGTTCACCAATGATTGTCTTGTCGTCGCATGAGATATTCCGACAAAAGAATATTCCCCGACCAAACGAATATTTTATAACAACTTGCTTACTTTGCAAAATTTATAAATATTACCCACAACTATAACATTATTCAAATCCACACCATAATATTAAAAAAAATATTTCGAGAAATTTAAATCTTTATTCATAAAATTTGGGGTCTCACAATCTCCCCTCCTTATGCAATTTCGCCCTCGAAATTTATGTACGTACCTGGTATGATGAGGATACCTTGACTTCATTTCAGATTCTAACTCTTGAGGTATAACCTTTGAGTGTTGAATACGATCCATCTTATCCAAGATTTTAACACGTATCTCCTCATACGTTAAATCTTCTGCTATATCGTCTAGTTCTAATTCAATAATGTGGTTCGGGTCGTCCACATAATTACGTAACATCGATACGTGAAAATGTTATGAACACGTGACATACTTGACGGTAAAACGAGTCTATAGACCACAGTTCCTACTCAATCGAGGATTTCAAATGGGCCAATAAAATTGAGGGTTGAGATTTCCTCTCTTCGTCGATTCTTGCTTCTAGAATAAGGCCCTCTTGAACCTTCTTCTTCACATTCATCAGATTCGGGTGTGTAGCTTAAGCGGCTTTAACTTTATCGATTAAAGTCGATTCTACTCGTATATTCGTTATCTTCACGTGGATCCCTAGAGTCTTTTAACTCTATCTTCATCATTTGTAAGTTATACGAAATGGGTTTTTGTGTTAACAACATCGCACTCGTAAACGCATACGAACTTCTACTCAACGCGTCAGCTACCACGTTCTCTCTTCCACAATGATATTGAATGGTATGATCGTAATCTTCAACAGCTCGAGCCAACATCTTTGGTGCATGTTACGTTCATTTTAGTTGAAGAAATATTTGAGGGTTTTAGGAATGGGTTTTGTACTGGGGTTAATACAAAATTCGATTTCACGCTCTAGGGGTAAGCTAAGAAGTCTTCAGGAATACGTCAGGAAATTTATTAACGATAGAAATATCATTCAAAACTGTGACCCT